>OY997274.1:3253899-4608899 GCA_963921465.1 Triticum timopheevii | reverse complement strand
TAATTCTGTTCATAGAATTTTAATGATTTTTTTTGTTCATAGTATTTAGAAAAAGGAAAAAAAGAAGAAGTAGTTTATATATAGTTGAACTAGCTAGTTGATTTAATAAACTAATTTATTTTACTATATATAGAAGTAGTTTGTTTTTAGTAAGTACTACTTATTTATTTATAGTAAGTGCTTAGTAGTTGAACTAGATAGTTGACTAATAAAACTAAATTATGAACGTAGGCCGGAAATGTCGTACTCATCGGACGACGATAACCGCCCGGGGGAGTGCGACTGGTGCCACGACGACCGAGGTATCTGCGACAAGTTCATTGAGCTGGACGAAGATCGGCGCTTCAGCATTAAGCTCGAGGAGACCTGCGATGTTCATACGGTACGCAACGACGACAATAGTTTTTTTTCGTAATTAAGCACGACTTCAACTATTTTAACGTGTATTTTTCATCTTTCCAATTTGACTAGCTTATCCCATGCTTTGCAAGACGCTATGTCTTGGAGAGGATGGGTATTGAAGATCATGAAAATTTTGAAACCAAAAAAATTATCCTAAGTACCGAACATGATGTGGATTTTCAAGTAAAGTTGTACAATGCTCAGAGTGTAACCCATTTTGGTTGCAAAAACTGGGATGCATTTTGCAAGATGTATGGTCTTGATGAGGGTATGCTTGTCACCCTGGATCTTGGTGATCCTACAATCGAGCAAGAGACACCAACGATTTGGGTCTTTGTGGATACACCTCCAGTTCTTCCCTCATGTGAGCTAAACATAGTTATTAAGTAATTTATATTGTTTATTTCAAAATATAATGTTGACAACTTATCTCCATTGACAGCTTATTTTCATTCTTCAAAGAATGTGCGGAAGATGGTAGACAGAACGTACTACACCGAAGGCTGCGAATTAACTTATCAGGAGAAATGACATCTGGTCGGATTTTGTAGAGATCTTGAGAATTACAATATCTACAATCAAACTCCTCAACATTATGGTCAATACGTGCCACTAGTGCACGTGTTGAACTATGGTAACTACCATGGAGATACCTTGGTAAGATTATTTTTTACTATTACAACATCCGTGCATCTTTTTGCACACTTCTAAAACTAGTACATCATTGCTAACTGCGAAGTTATTACTATGTTTTTCAACAGATAATCCCGAATGATTGTGTGCCTCATCTGATGTATACGCGTGGTAGCCTTCATGTTTTGAACATACTACCAGGTCGTCCTACAAATCTCAACTGTCCATACCGGGTTTCTAAAAGAAGTGGAGACATAACAATCAAAGAATGGAAAAAATGTATGGACAGTCGTAAGGAGCTTCTTGGAAGCAATAAGCAGCGAAAGGCAAGAATTGGAGACAGGATGATCGCCATTCTTCATAATGGAGAGTCAGGGTCTATATTGTTTTATGCTATTTTACCTTAAGGGTGTTTAGGTCCTACCTGATACTGATGATCATGTGCTAAGTAAAATTTTGTAGGGTTGGGTTCGATGACTATATATGAGGATGATGATCGTATGACTTATTATTAATAACGAGTAGAAGTTGTATGATGATGCATGATTAGTAGGACTTGTTATTATATATATATGATGATGTAATGATGCAAAAGCATGCATGAGATATGTTATATGAACATAGCAGCAGCGTTGATAAACAAAGCATGCATGATGTATATATGATGCATAACGTGTACAATGTGTAGTATCGTAAAATACCAGCAAACGACAAAGAATTAAAATGGAAACACAAAATTAAATGAAAAAGAAATCATAAAACTAAAAACCCACCAAACCTTATAGTACCGGTTGGTGTTACCAACCGGTACTAAAGGGCTCCAGGCCCCCGGAGCTGGCTAGTGCCACGTGGTTGCCCTTTAGCACCGGTTCGTGCTGAACCGGTACTAAAGGGGGGGGCCTTTAGTGACCACAAATTAGTGCCGGTTATGTAACCGACACTATAGGTCCTTACGAACCGGTGCTAATGCCCGGTTCTGCACTAGTGGCAGCAACGAGCCCGAGCTCGACCGAGCTTCGGCCGCCGCCGAGCTCATCGCCGGCGCCACTCCGGCCACTCCCCGGCCGCGCCACCACCACGGTTGGATGCAGACGAGCGTCCGCATCCCGTAGCTGTGCTCCGCGCGCCAAACGGCGCCCTGTAGGAGAATCCCGCGCCGCTCCGCCGCGCCTGGACTCGCCGGCAGCTAGACGCCGGCGGGTTTGACCCCGCTAACTTAGTTGACTAGGTGGGACCCTCAGCTAATCAACCTAGTTTAGGTTTAATCAAAATTAGTTAGCCTAATTAACCACTGACAAGTGGGACCCCCCTGCTAATTAACTTAGATTAGAGCTAACTAATATTAGTTAGTTAAACTAACTACTGACACGCAGGGCCCACAAGTCAGTTTGACCTGGAGGCGCCCAGTTGACCTGCTGACGTCATGATGATGTCAGGCTGACGCAGTAACTTATTTTCTGGATTTATTTTTATATAGGAAATTCCAGAAAATGTTTAAAACTTGTAAAATTCATATAAATTCAACCGTAACTCCAAATGAAATAAATTATATATGAAAAATGATCAGAAAAATCCAATCTATCCATTTGTACCATTTTCCTGCATGTTAGAACAACTTATAGCTGCTGTTTAGCACAAATCCTTTAAATGGCATTTGAATAATCACATATGGAGTTTGAATTTGAATCTTGTATTCAAACCAACTTCATTTAATCTGTTGCTAGTTGCATTAGCTCAAACCACAGCATATTGCCATGTTATGATCATGCATCATATTGTGCATTTGCATTGATTGTGTTTCTTTCTCAGTTGTCGGTAATTGCCCCCTCTCGATAGACGCGTTCCGACGATGAGTTCGATGACACCGATGAAGAACTATATTATCTTCAGAAGTGCCAGGCAAGCAAAACCCCCTTGTTCATTCCGATACAATCCCACTCTCTCGCTCCTGCTCTGTTTTACTGCATTAGGACAACAACGTTTCAATTGTTGCATGCTGCGGTAGTTGAACCCCTTTATCCTCTGCATGACGTGTCATTCCACAGTAAATAGATGAAACCCACTAGCATGAGTAGGAGTTGTTTGAGCCCTGATGTGCCTACTCATTCATGCTTGTTTGTCATGCCTGCTACTGCTTAGAGTTGAGTCAGGTCTGATTCATCGGGAATGAATCGGAGGTGTGTGAACATGTCCTACTGTTGAGAGCTAAGTATGTGAACACGATTTGGTAAAGGTAGCGGTGAGAGGCCATGTAGGAGTACATGGTGGGTTGTCTCATTGAAGCCGTCCTTAGGAACTGAGTTCTGTGTTTGTGATCCATGAACAGTTACTACCACACATTGGGTTCCGGTAACTCGACCCCTCTCGGCTTATTAATCAACTTGATCTCTGTCCAGGAGTTGCAACTAGTTTCTGGTGTTTGTAGGTAGTGTTAGTAGTCTACCAGATGGCACCCGGTACAGGTGGGCTTGGGACAGACTAGGCACCGTGGCACGATGTACCAAGCGTATATCTACCCGTCGAGGTGGGCTTGGGAACCCTGCTCACATCGTTTGGGGCCGTGAGCGACACCCCGGCCGGATCTCCTTGCGGATGGAACCCGAATAGGCGATAAACCTGGACGAGAGACTTGCGTGGTTAGTCAGGTCATGGCCGACTCCCTCGCCCGGTTTCCGCTTGAAGGTTGCCGAGATACATGACGTGTACAGGGCGATAAGTGGCGAGAGCGTGTGTGAAGAAGTACACCCCTTCAGGGTTATCATTATCTATTCGAATAGCCGGATTCCTCGGATATGGAAACTTGGACCCCTTGCATAGTTCATAGACAAGTGAAAGTGGATACTCTAAATGCGCAAGATAAGCGTGAGTGCTATGGATGGCGTTCTCGTAGGGAGACCGGAGCGGATCCATAGTGGTGTATTGACATGGTGAATATGTGGACTCGTGTGCACCACCTCAAAGAGTTACATTGCAGTCGTAGTTCAGGATAGCCACTGAGTCAAAGCTGGCTTGCTGCAGTTAAACTCCACTACCCCTTTGTTGATAATGATGCATATGTAGTTAGTTCTGATGTAAGTCTTGCTGGGTACATTTGTACTCACGTTTGCCTATTTTATGTTTTTGCAGAGAGACTTCAGTCTCGCTAGTAGTTCCGCTTGGACTTCGACGTTTAGCTTGTTACCTCAGCTACGATCTTGTGCCCTCGGCAGGATCTGGTAGATAGTCAGGCTTCTCAGCCTTTTTCATTTGTAGATGTCTGTACTCAGACATGTTAAGCTTCCGCTTGTGCTTTGACTTGTATGCTCTGAATGTTGGGTCATGAGACCCATGTTTGTAATATCTCGCTCCTCGGAGCCTATTGAATAAAATACTTGAGTCGTAGAGTCATGTTGTGATGCCATGTTGTATTTGCACATATCGAGCATATTGTGTGTATGTTATTGAAATGCTTGGTATGTGTGGATCTGACTATCTAGTTGTTTATCTTTAGTAGCCTCTCTTACCGGGAAATGTCTCCTAGTGTTTCCACTGAGCCATGGTAGCTTGCTACTGCTCCGGAACACTTAGGCTGTCCGGCATGTGTCCTTCTTCGTTCCTGTGACTGTCCCTTCGGGGAAATGTCACGCGATGGATACCGGAGTCCTGTTAGCCCGCTACAGCCCGGTTCACCAGAGTCCTGCTAGCCCAGTGCTACAGCCTGGATTCACTCGCTGATGACCGACACGTTCGATGCTGGGTCATGGATGCCTGTCCCTGTAAGTTTGTGCCACTTTGGGTTTACGACTAGCCATGTCAGCCTGGGCTCCTTATCATATGGATGCTAGCGACACTATCATATACGTGTGCCAAAAGGCGCAAACGGTCCCGGCAAAGGTAAGGCGACACCCGTGGGAATACCATGCGTGAGGCCGCAAAGTGATATGAGGTGTTACATGCTAGATCGATGTGGCATTGAGTCGGGGTCCTAACACCCGGTATGCGGTGCATTACGGTATAAGATTAGACGAGATGACCCTGGTGATGTTGACGGCGAGCCCCCCAGGAAGAGTGTTCCTGCGAAGGTGATGTGGTATGCTCCTATAATACCACGGTTGAAACGTCTGTTCAGAAACGGAGAGCATGCCAAGTTGATGCTATGGCACAGTGAGGACCGTAAGAAAGACGGGAAGTTGAGAGCACCCGCTGACGGGTCGCAGTGGAGAAAAATCGAGAGAAAGTACTGGAATGAGTTTGCAAGTGAGCTAAGGAACGTATGGTTTGCTCTAAGCGCGGATGGCATTAATCCTTTCGGGGAGCAGAGCAGCAATCACAGCACCTGGCCCGTGACTCTATGTATGTATAACCTTCCTCCTTGGATGTGCATGAAGCGGGAGTTCATTATGATGCCAGTTCTCATCCAAGGCCCTAAGCAACCCGGCAACGACATTGATGTGTACCTAAGGCCATTAGTTGAAGAACTTTTACAGCTGTGGAATGGAAATGGTGTACGTACGTGGGATGAGCACAAACAGGAGGAATTTAACCTAGAGGCTTGCTGTTCGTGACCATCAACGATTGGCCTGCTCTCAGTAACCTTTCAGGACAGACAAACAAGGGATACCACGCATGCACGCACTGTTTACTTGACATCGATAGTATATACCTGGCAAGCTGCAGGAAGAATGTGTACCTGGGCCATCGTCGATTTCTTCCGACCAACCATCAATGTCGAAAGAAAGGCAAGCATTTCAAAGGCGAGGCAGATCACCGGAAGAAGCCCGCCATGCGTACCGGCGATCACGTACTTGCTATGGTCAATGATTTACACGTAATCTTTGGAAAGGGTCCCGGCGGACTAGCTGTTTCGAGTGACACTTGGGGACACGCACCCATGTGGAAGAAGAAATCTATATTTTGGGACCTACCCTACTGGAAAGACCTAGAGGTCCGCTCTTCGATCGACGTGATGCACGTGACGAAGAACCTTTGCGTGAACCTGCTAGGCTTCTTGGGCGTGTATGGGAAGACAAAAGATACAGCTGAGGCACGGGAGGACCTGCAACGTTTGCACGAAAAAGACGGCATGCCTCCAAAGCAGTATGAAGGTCCTACCAGCTATGCTCTTACCAAAGAAGAGAAGGAAATCTTCTTTGAATGCCTGCTTAGTATGAAGGTACCGACTGGCTTCTCGTCGAATAATAAAATGGCAGAGAAAAAGTTTCAGAACCTAAAGTCTCATGACTGCCACGTGATTATGACGCAACTACTTCCGGTTGCATTAAGGGGGCTTCTACCGGAAAACGTCCGATTAGCCATTGTGAAGCTATGTGCATTCCTCAATGCAATCTCTCAGAAGGTGATCGATCCAGAAATCATACCAAGGCTAAGGAGTGATTTGGTGCAATGTCTTGTCACTTTGGAGCTGGTGTTCCCACCATCCTTCTTCAATATCATGACGCACGTCCTAGTTCATCTAATTGACGAGATTGTCATTCTGGGCCCCGTATTTCTACACAATATGTACCCCTTTGAGAGGTTCATGGGAGTCCTAAAGAAATATGTCCGTAACCGCACTAGCCCAGAAGGAAGCATCTCCATGGGCCATCAAACAGAGGATGTCATCGGGTTTTGTGTTGACTTCATTCCTGGCCTTAAGAAGATAGGTCTACCTAAATCGCGGTATGAGGGGAGACTGACTGGAAAAGGCACGCTTGGAAGGGACTCAATAATATGCAGGGACGGATATTCTTGGTCTCAAGCACACTACACAGTTCTACAGAACTCTACCTTGGTGACCCCGTATGTCGATGAACACAGGAACAGTCTGCGCTCCAAACACCCGGAGTAGTGCGACGACTGGATTACATGTGAACACATCAGGACTTTGAGCAGTTGGTTGGAAGCACGTCTCAGAGGTCACAACACTGTTTGTGATGAGCTGTACTTGTTGTCCAGGGAACCATCTTTGACTGTATTGATTTGGAAAGGATACGAGATAAATGGGAATACATTTTACACGATTGACCAAGATCAAAAGAGCACCAACCGAAATAGTGGTGTCCGCTTTGATGCAACAACCGAGAGGGGAAAGGACACATATTATGGTTACATAGTGGACATATGGGAACTTGACTACGGACATGATTTTAAGGTCCCTCTATTTAAGTGCAAATGGGTCAATCTGTCAGGAGGCGGGGTACAGGTAGACCCACAGTACGGAATGACAACAGTGGATCTGAAAAATCTTGGGTACACCGACGAACCGTTCGTCCTAGCCAATGATGTGGCACAGGTTATCTATGTGAAGGACATGTCTACCAGACCGAGAAAGAGAAAAGATAAGGAAGCGAATACATCATACGATGAGCCAAAGCGCCACATAGTTCTTTCACGAAAAAGGGACATCGTGGGAGTGGAGGGCAAGACAGACATGTCTGAAGATTATGAAAAGTTTCATGAAATTCCTCCCTTCAAAGTCAAGGCTGACCCCAGTATCCTGATAAACGATGAAGATTATCCATGGTTACGGCGCAATAAGCAAATGACACAAGCGAAGAAAAAGTGAAGACTTTCTCCCGCAACTAATATGATGATACCATGCCAACTTTGTAACTGACGAGTATGATACCATTGTCCATTTTGTACATGCACATGCTACGTGGGTCAATTTATGATACCATGCCAACTTTCAACTTTTTCAAAGTTCATTTGAAATGCTTTAATGTCTTATGGTTCGGCCCTCGTAATAATTAAAAATAGCAACAATAAGTATTTTGTTGTAAGTAGAAACAAAATAAAATAAATAAAGCAAGAAAGAAAACAAAAAAAAAGTGTTTTCAAATTTGAAAACTAATGGCACTAACAGAAAGTTTATAATTTTCCTAAAACTAAAAGCAAAGAGAATTAAAAAATAAAGCAAAAAACAAAAGAAAATAAATAATGCAGAAAACAAAACAAAAAAACAACAATAAGTATTTTGTTGTAAGTAGAAACAAAATAAAATAAATAAAGCAAGAATTAAAACAAAAAACCAAAAAAAGTGTTTTCAAATTTGAAAACTAATGGCACTAACAGAAAGTTTATAATTTTCCTAAAACTAAAAGCAAAAAGAATTAAAAAGTAAAGCAAAAAAAAGAAAATAAATAATGCAGAAAACAAAACAAAAAAACTGGAAAATAAAAATAAAAATAGCAACAATAAGTAAAGAAAACAAAAAAATGCCTCCTACTGGGCCCCCACGGCCTGAATACGACTAGAAACCCTACTATGGGCCAGGATTCAGGCCCGCAGTAGGCCCAGAAGGCCCATCAGGCAAAGCAATAGCAAGTAGGCCCGAAAGCCTGCGGTGGAGAGGAGCTCGAGAGGGGTGCGGCAGTGGGGCTTATAAACCACTGCGCGCCCCTCTCAACTAGCGAGGTGGGACTAAACTTTGTCCCCGACGCGGGTAGCACAAGGGCGTTTGGTCCCGGTTGGTGGCACCAACCGGTACCAAAGGCCGCCGCTTCCCGCCCTTCGGGCTGCCGAAAAAGAGGCCTTTGGTCCTGGTTGGTGGCACCAACCGGGACTAAAGGGTGCATTAGTCCCGGTTGGTTTCACGAACCGGGACCAATGGCTTTGCTATATAAGCAAACACTTTGCAAAAATTCAGAATTTGATCGCCAGTTGCCCCCGACGACGCCGACCTCCTCGATGCCGCCAGGCTACTCCACCTCACCGTCGCCGCCAAGGCCTTCGCCTCCTCGAGCCCGCGCCGTCCTTGTCGCCGGCCTCCCAGAGCCCGCGCCATCCTCGTCGCCGGCCTCCTCGAGCCCGAGCCCCGTCCCGCCCCCGCGCGCCGCCCCGAGCCCCTGTCCCGTCCCGCCCCCGCGCGCCGGCGCCCACGCCGCCCCCACCGTCGCCATCGTCATCTAGCCGCCCCCGCTGTGAGCCGCCGCACCGCACCGGCTCTGTTTTTTTTCATTTTTATTTTATTACTTTAATTTTTTTTTCAATATATATGTGTATGTATGTGGATATATATGCGGCTCTGTTTTTTTCATTTTTATTAGTTTAGTATTTTTGTTCATATATATATAATGCATATGTGTATGTATGTGGCTATGTGTATTTAGATGTTCAAATGTATAAAAAAATTGTTCAGAGCATGTTTTTGTTCATATATGTATTTTTTGTTCATATGTGTATTAATGTTTTCATATATGCAAAAGATAGATTTTTAGAAAAGTTAGGATTTTTTTCTGTTCATAGATTTTTTTGGTGATATTAATTATTGTAGAATATGCAAATGTTTGTATATTCATATGAACAATGCATTAGGCAAAACCTTTGTTTTTTTCGAAATTTTCTATTTGAACTTTTGTTTTTTAAAACAAGCAATACTAAAAGAATGAGAGGAAAAAGGAAAATAAGAAGAGGAAGAAAGGAGAAGAAGAGGAGAGGAAGAAGAGGAGAAATAAATATGAAGAAAAAAAAGAAGAAAAAAAAGAGAGGAGAAGAAGAAAGGAATAGAGGAGAAGAAGAAAAATAGAAAATATTCTATTTTTCTTCTTCTCCTCTATTCCTTTCTTCTTCTCCTCTCTTTTTTTTCTTCTTTTTTTTCTTCTTCTTCTTCCTTCTTCCTTCTTCCTCTTTTCTTCCTTTTCCTTATTTTCCTTTCTCGAGGGAGAAGAAGAAAAAGAAGAGGAGAAGAAGAAGAAAGGAATAGAGGAGAAAGAAGAAACTTCAACACGAGGGGGGGTACCGATACCCCCTCCCCGATAACATTATTTTCCCATGTATATATGTATGTCGGTCGATATATATACCCCCTCTCGACTGTGATAACTTATATAACGGCAGCACCCCCCTCGGCCCTCTTGCTTGACCAAAAATCTCGAGGACACCCAAAAGAGAAAACGATGTTGGTCTCCTACCCCCTCCTGCCGCGCCCCTACCCGACAAATTAACTCTCTCGAGGCCACCCAAATTTACCAAGTTAAAAGAGCGTTGTCGTCGAGGCCACCCCAAACCCTTGAAGCGTTATGTCGAGGCGACCCCAAACCCTAGAGAAGCAGCTTTGAGGCCACTAACATGATTCCTTATTATGATTAGCTAGCTATTTCTACGTTTGCCACAAATATATATATATATCCATCTGTACCATGTTTGAATAATAATTGACATGTTGTAAATATTTGCAGAAACTATGGAGCACTCCCGAGACGAAGAAACAGAAGCGATGTTGGGGGACATAATCGCACAAGGAAGTGATGAAGTTGCGTCATTTCTCAACGACACCGATGGTCAGGAAGGACTGGGTGAAGAAGAGGGCTATGTTCATGATGGCTTAGGCCCATTAATGCCGGTACAAGAAGCGGACTATGTTCATGATGGCTCCAATGACACAGTGGAGGTACAAGAAGGAGACCGTGCTGACTGCTCCGGTGACCGAACCGAGTCCGGCCGGGTATATATATATATTAGTTAAGCCCGTGCTGACTAGTTAATTGATGCATCCATTGTTTTGGTATATGTACACATATTAGTTACTCTCTTCTTTCTTCCTTATAATTTCTAGCCCTCCGGATCGAGCACAACTTCGGTAAGGAGACGAGGCCCGAAGAAAAAGTTTAGCTCGGATGAAAAGTTTGAGATCATAGAAATCGCGGTCGACAGCGAACCGATTGAATCCATCCGGACAAATCGCGCATTTACTGCTTAGTGCGGGGTTCTTGTTAGGGACAAGATCCCGATCAGCATCCAACAATGGTATAAGCCTAAGGAGGAAGACCCTGAGGTGTCTTATGTCAATGATATGCAGAAAGAAGATCTTTGGACTGAGCTGAAGGCAAATTTCACCCTACCACCAGAGGAGGATCCGGAGAAGCCAGTTAAGGAGCAATTAATCAAGTCTTGTGCTCTTAAGAAGATGGCAACCCTAATGAGGAGGTGGAGGAAAGAGCTGAACAAGTTTGTCGACCAAAAAAAGTCACCAGAATTCATCGGCAAATATGAGAAGATCAAAGATCACTGGCCCGCATTTGTGGCCCACAAGACATTGGAAAAGAGTAAGAAGATGTTGGCGACAAACAAGCAAAATGCTGCGAAGAAGATGCTTCACCATCGCACGGGGTCAGGTGGCTACCTCAAAGCCCGGCCTAAGTGGTCCAAGGCTGAGCATGATCTGCTTGAAAAAGGGATCGAACCAGAGACAATGTACTGGCCAGACCATTGCCGGACTTGGTTCTTCGGGGCTGGCGGAACCTTGGACCCTGTATCAGGGAAGTGCCACTGGACGGACGAGCAACTGCAAATACCAGTCAAGAACCTTTAGCACTATATTGATGCAGCGAACCGAGGGACGTTCATTCCAGACAGGGAGAAGGACGAGCTCACAATGGCCCTCGGGAATACTGAGCACCCCGGACGGACACGAGGCATGCCAGGCTCCATTCCGTGGAAGGTTGGTTTTCCGGACGCAGGGGTTACAAAACCCATGAGAGGAGGAAGAAACTAGAGCAAGGACAACTACAGGTGCTGCATGAAAGGGTAATGGGGCTAGAGGAACGAGAAGGGGGACGAGAAGCAGCAGATCGCAGCAAACAACCTGCCGAAGCTTCCCCCGAAGCTACCCCGCCATCTCAGCGGAGAAGCAGCGTGGCTTCCACCGAGCTGCTTCAGCCGGAGCATGTCTTGATGGCTCCTGCTAGCTATCCCGTGGATGATATCACGGAGTCTCAAAATTGCCACATTATGGCGCGATGTATGAATTTGAAGGTCAAGGCGGCTGTTGGCCAAGTTTATCCTAATGGACCCGGCACAACTTATCACTACCAGCCGATTCCAGAAGGATATGCTAAGGTGATGGTGGATAAAATAACGGAGGGAATTGAGGACCTCCTACTTGACCACCCTACCGGTGAAGGGGAGACTAGGCTGGGTTCTGCTCTGAAGACTCCATGCCTTTGGCGGAAGAGCTCATCAACCTTCCGAACTAGACGCCTCCGCCTCCTCCTCCTCCTCCGGCGAGTCAGGGCACTCTGCCTCCTCCTCCGGCGAGTGACGATCAGGGCACGCGTGGCGGCACTCCGCCTCCTTCTCCGGCGCATGGCGGCACTCCGCCTCCTTCTCCGCCGGCGCTCCCGAGCAGCCACCAGCCTCCTCCTTCTCCGCCTCGCCCGCAAGGGAGGAAGACACCCGCCGCCGCCCCGGCTGCTCCGGCGCGTTGTAGTCCTTCCCCTCTGCCTCGTAAGCAAGCACGAAAGAAGATAGACGCCGCAGCCACTCCGTCTCCTCCGGTGTCTAGCAGCAGAACCAGAGGCGGGAGGCAATACAGATACGGTCCACCTCTAAAGCCTCTAGAGAAGTTACTGTACGAGAGGACCAAGGAGGAAAATGATATGATCGTGCGGACCCATGTGAAGGAGTTCTTTGAAGGGGTGAAAGCAAAGAGACATCCACCTCTGGAGGAGAAGGTAGATCCGGTGAAAGCCAAGCGCACTCTCGATGCCCTGAGGAAACTGGCAAAGTCTCCGTCGAGAACCAACTATGAGTGCATTACTGAACAGACATATCTCCAAGCGGAGTGGTCGGGAAGTACTGTCAGACATCAAAGAGCAAGAGAACGAGCAGCTGCGAAAAAAATTGACCAGCTCGGTGAACAAGCAAACCAATCGTGCCCCCCGCTCAATGTGTCTAGCAGCAACATCGTCGCTAATGTTCCGGGGATGGTGGCCGGTTATGGCAATCTACAAGATTACCTGCCTGACGATGCACTTCCTGATTTCATGGAGGTGGAAGAACACAGATACGAGTATGGGAAGCCTCTCGTCAAAGATGAAAAATCTCTAACAATGATGATGCGAAGATTCCATACTTGGTACATGAAAACCTGCAGAGAGTCTGGGGGGAGGAATACTATGTATCTGAGAATTAAAGAGGAGCACGACCTCGTTGGAAATGATCTATTGCCTATTCCATTTGAGGAGTTCTTCTATCAAAAGGACCTCGATAAATTAACGGTCTTTTGCTACTGCCTGTAAGTACTATTACTGTCACTAAGTATCTATATATAGCTCGGCTCTTTCATTGCATGTATTTATAATTAATTATCCTCAATATATTATGCAGATTGAAGATCGTCGAGTGCAAAAAACAAGAAATTTATGATATTGGGTTCATTAACACAAATATCGTAGATGAATTTCTGGTTGAAAAGGACGTCAAAGAGGCCGAGGACAATGTGCTACAATCGTTGATCAAAAATCAAAACAAAGATACCATACTCTTTCCTTACAACAGCAAGTGAGTGTTACTGTCGTTTGCATATTCAGCTTCCCTTATTACTCGAGCGAGGTTATAGTAATGTAATTGATGAGTTATGCATGCGTGCGCAGGTACCACTATATTCTTTTGCAGATTAAGCTTGAGCGTGGACTAGTAACCATCTTAGACTCGAGACGGAAAGATCCCAAAACCTATGCGGACATGACTGAAATGCTCAGCAAGTAAGTTCAATCGATCATTATCACACCATATCGGCAACTTTTTGTTCATTTCGTGATATCTCAAGTAATAATTATTATTTTCTTTGTCTTGCAGGGTTTGGAAACAGTTTTCCGCAGAAGCTCCGGGACTACCGAAGGAGCTGCGATATACATACCCGAAAGTAAGTACTACTGGCTAGCTAGTTGCGCGCATCTCCCGTTGATTCTATAGCTATACTTTCATCAATGCCATTTATAATGCTTCAATCAGTTTGATTGACCTCTATTTCTCGTAAAGTGCTTGTGGCAGGAACAAGGGAATGATTTCTGTGGATACTACGTGTGCGAGTTCATCCACACCGCGACTTTGAAAAACAAGCGGGGCTACTCTCAAAGACAATATGAAGTGCGTAAGCAATAATATTCACTATTTCATTTTATTACACCATCATTTCTATTTCATTCATACATATGTATTAATTAACCCCCTTCTTCAAATTAGACGTGGCAGATGCGGAATGAACTCCTAGAACCAGATCGCATGAAAGCAATTCAAGAGGAATTGGCGGGATTCTTTCTTGACCACGTCATCAATAAAGCCGGAGAATACCATGTGGAAGTTGATTTCAAATGCTAGGGGACTATAATTGAGAGATCTTATATATTGTACATGTATGTAGCCAGTAGCGTCGGACGTACATGATACGAAAACTTGTTGTTCGACCAATCTCTCGGAGAAGGAGAGGTTGATCGATCATTTTCTTACTAGCTAGCGTGTCGAGGGCTATATGTATATAGTATGTAGCGTCGACCAAGCACGGACATAAGAGAGGACACTTCTCTCTATTAATTAGCTAGCTAACACAATATATGAAACACCTAAATTAACACCCAAAACCCCCAACCCCCCCCCCCCCCCCTTCAAATAAAACGAAAACCCCAGCCACTGGAATGCTGATGCGTGGATGCTTTTTGGTCCCGATTGGTGCCACCAACCGGGACCAAAGGCCCCCCTGTCAGGGCTCAGCGCACTGGCCACGTGGAGGACCATCTGTCCCGGTTCGTGTTTGAACCGGGACAAAAGGGTGGAGGTATTAGTAACGACCCATTAGTCCCTGTTCATGAACCGGGACTAAAGGCCCTTACGAACCGGGACAAATGCCCCCTTTTCTACTAGTGAGTCCTAATGCACGGCGGCAGTGATCTAAACCTGCTATATCAGGACACAATCCGCTAAATGGGGATAGACCCAACCAAAATTCGCCATACCAACACTTCCTTTCAAGGGGTAATGCCAGGCCCATATGCCCACTGTACGGGCTCTCTACTGCTAGAAGTTGTGTTCGGCTCACCCGACAACTTCCGCCGCGAAAAGTTAACCTTCCACCTCGCCCCATTTACAAGTAGCTATCAAGCACTACTGGGGTGCGAAGTTTTCGCCCGCTTTAACGCAATACCGAATTATGCATCCCTCACACTTAAAATGCCCGGTCCACGAGGCATCATCTCCTTAAAGGGAAATATCGAGTGTTCCTCGAGCGCAGAAGATTGTGTGACTGCCTCGACAGCCACACACTAAACCGACTCCACTAATTCAAGCACCCAAACAGGTCGTTCGGACCCTGGACACGGTTAGACGAGTCCGGCGTAAACATACAGGGGCTTACCAGCCGCACACCCCCACGCAAGGGGCTCCGCGCATATACAACAAGAGACAATAAAGCTCAATTTTATTCATTTTTTGAAACGTACTTTGTTTATTTAATAGTACATTTTCGCACGATCTTCTTCAACTAAGTTCCTCTCTTTTACAAATGAACACCGTGCGACACCCGTCCAGGATACAGCACAACAGAGACACAGGCGCAGACATGCAGTAGGGACCCGTTGCAAGGATTCTTTTCAGATTAAGACCCTGCGTAAACCTTTTTTACTGTCTCTTGTTGATACACATCCCCTGGTTTCTTACTATAACCGAGGAGGAGGCTGGCGTTTTGGCATAGGCCACATCAGAATTTTGCGCGTACCTGGACACCAGGGGCTTACTATCAAGGGCGTGTTCGGCCCGTTTTCATAAAGACCGAATACCTTAGGGAGTGTTCGGCGTCTCGAGTTAGGCCTTATATGCATCAGCTCCGAATCATGTCTTTGGTCAAATGTTGGGTTTGCCCGGCTCCTGTGTTTTGCTGCCTTACGTTCCGCTCTATCGGCTAACACGGCACCAGGAGAACTACTGTGATTGTGCCCCGGTTCGTCCAGGCGAGCACCTCAGTAGAGAAAGCTGAAAAGTGACTGTCATGACATAGCGTGAGACTGGTCAACCACTCGATGACCAACCGGAATCTATAGGATTCCTCCGCATTAACGAAGGCCGTTTCCCGGTCAGGCACATACGCGCCCCGAATTCGGGTGAGCGCGGTGCCCCTAGGGGCTATATGGTAGCCCCACTGTCAAACTCCTATGGCTAAGTGAAAGTGATAAAGCATTATAGTCTGGTTGCCTAGTTTGCTATGCTACCACCTCCTTTATAGGACCAAGACGTTGGATCAAGTGTGAAAACGCGCCTTTTGCAAACACCCCCGCATTATATGCGTGGGGGCTAAAGCCGAAGACTGCTATCTTTCAGGTTATATACACATATACATTAACGGCCGCACAGGAGGTATTTTAGTTCTTGAAGGCACAAGTATAAAAAGCTTTTATATTTCATCGAAAAATTGTTTCACAATAATACATGTTATTCGAACATAACATCCTTCGAGTACTGCGTCTCTATTAAACGAGTGCCCTGCAGAACTTCCTGAAAATATTGCTCGACAGGTATTCGACTTCCGTCTGAATCTGGGGATGCAACATCGGTGGCCTTCATCGCTGCCCAGTATGTCTTGACACGGGCAAGAGCCATCCGCGCACCCTCTATGCACGCCGACCTCCTCATCGCATTGATATGCAGCACCGCACCAAGGAACTGTTGCACTAAGCCAAAATAACTCTTCGGCTCGGGCCTTTTCGGCCACAAAAGACTCACGACATCCTTCATCGCAAGTCCGGATAACCTATTCAACTCCGCCCATTCAGCCAAGCAATCGGTTAATGGAAGAGGGCGCTCTGGACTATGGAACAATGACCAAAAAACCTTTTTCCATTTCGTGATCCTTTTGATCTCGGAAGTGTTCGGCCGCATCCGCGGCACTTGCCGCCAAGTCCAAATAAGCATCCTCCGAACTCCACAGCTGGTCCAACTGAGCATATTTAGGATCCGTGAACTTCCTCCGCAGCAGGAAGGGCTTTCCAGCCGCAATATCTCTGTCCTGACGCAGCACCTCCTTCATAGCTCTCATCGCAGAGCGAGCATCCTTGGCCTCGGTAGTGGCCTTCTTCAGGTCCTCTTGAACCGCTCGATCTTCTTCTTCAAGAAGCTTGCAGCGGTCGGCAGCATTCTTCAACTCCACGGCCATCTCAGCCATTTCCTTCTTGCTTCGGCAGTGAGCAGCCTGTTCGGCTTTTAGCTCTTCAGTCGCCTTTAAGGCAGCCGCGTCACTCTTTCTGGCCTGCTCCTTGGCTCGGGCGAGCTCCGCCCGAAGGTTCTCCATGGCAGTAGCACCATCTGCATCAAGCATACATGTTGTAAGGCACGGGCACCAAGCTCCCTTACCAGGTGTCCGCGGAGAAATCACATACCTTGTGACTCGTCCAGCCGCTTATTGACAAGCGTGATGTCGGCATCCGCCACGTCAAGTTGCCGCTTTAGTTCGGCAAATCCATCAGTCCAGCTAGCCACCGGACACTTCGCCACCTACATAGGAAGGGTGACATATTATACCTGGGATTATGATCCTCGGTGCGCTGTCATTTTTGACAACACACCGTGTCTCAGGGGCTACTATCTACACAGGGCGCATTTTATATGTGGAACTGTCAAAAGGTACATCATTTTGCGTACCTCAAAACCTGTCAGTAAACTTCTGACGGCTTCGTGCAATCAGCTCTCAGCGGATGAAATCCTTTCAATCACCGCACCCATTAACGCATGGTGATCTTATGAGATAGACGCTCGCCCGAGCAGATCCTTCAGCTCCCCCGCCGGATTCGGAGAAACCCTACGCGACGAAACCTTAGGGTCGCCCGCCTCGCATGACGGTACGGCACGGGGAGGCGTTTCGCTCTCTATCATCTCCGGACGAAGATCCCCCGAAGATGAGCTCTGCTGAGAAGGGCTGAGATCCCAACTACAAGGTAAAACTTCGGTTATCTTCATCAGAAATAGGGCAGGGTTATCCTTACGGCTCGATGGAGGGCTGATCCCCTTGGGGGCGCAATGCGGCCGAGGCATCCTTCGGCGCAGGACCCTCTGACGAAGAATTCTTCCCCCGCTTTGAGACCATGGTCTCCGGGTTTTCAGAGGCGCTCCTCTTCTTCACCTGGAAGGAGGGATTCTCGATCCCTCCATTCTTGACAGCCTCCTTCGCGGAGGCGGCAGCTTCCTTGTTCCCCTCTTCGCCTTCTTCCGAAGGCGCAACCTCCAGCATCCTGGTTAACACGGGATCCGGCGTGGTCTCGCGGAGGGGGGTCGCGACACCTGATTAGCTTTGCTTTCGCTATCCACTCCTGTTCAAGGGACAGCTCTTTTGAGAGCAAATTCATGGTAAATATGGGATAGTGTATCCGGGTACAGAGCTACTTACTTGAGTATCCGGGCGATTGCAGCTCAGACCTGCGTCCTCGGTCAAGTCCGGACACATTGCTTGTGATCCGAAGAAAAGCTTGTACATCTCCACGGGCATCGCGCCCATAAAATGTTGGAGAGCTCGTGGTCCCTCCGGGTTAAATTCCCACAGGCGGAGGGGACGACGTCTGCAGGGCAGGATGCGACGAATCAGCATGACCTACGCTACTACGACTAGAGTGATCTCTCTCTCTCTCTAGGAGATCTTGAATGCGGCCCTGCAGCAAGGGCACGTCCTTGGACGGCCCCCAGTCAAGTCCTTTATTGACCCATGATGCCAGCCGCGATGGAGGACCCGAGCGAAAGGCAGGTGGCGCCACCCATTTGGTGCCCCTGGGAGCTGTGATATAAAACCACTCTTGTTGCCATAGGCTGAGCTCCTCTTGAAAAGAGCCCTCAGGCCGCGGAGCGTCAGCATTCCTGCTTATAACAGCCCCTCCGCACTCTGCCTGATGCCCCTTGATCATCTTCGGCCCCACTTTGAAGGTCTTGAGCCACAATCCGGAGTGAGGGGTAATGCGGAGGAAGGCTTCGCACACGACAGTGAACGATGAGATGTGGAGGATGGACTCCGGATCCAAGTCGTGAGATTCCAACCATAGTAGAACATGAGCCCCCTCACGAAGGGGTCCGTCGGGAAGCTTAGCCCCCGAAGGAAGTGAGACGCGAACACCACGCTTTCACCAGGCTTGGGAGTGGGAATGACCTGGCCTTGGGCAGGTAGCCTATGCGAGATTTCGCCGGTTAGATACCTGGCGTCTCTTAGCTTTAGCACGTCTTCTTCTGTAACAGAGGAAGGCATCCACCGGCCTTGCAGGTCGGAACCGGACATTATCGAAAGTCCGAAGCACCTGTATTTGGAGCTTTGGGTGTTGGAACTCGAGGCGAGGGGCGGATTCGATTGAGATTGAAAGAAAGGAGTGGAGCCTTGGTCTCTTTATAAAGAGGTTGAATACCAAGGGCCTTCCCCGTGACCGTTCGGGACTCGTCTTCGATAGAGGAGACGTGCCAACGGGCACGACTAGGTTACCCACGGCCGTATTATTGAGAATCCCGGAATAAGGGGACACGATCTCTGCTTTGACAAGACGTGCCAAGGAAACCACCTCGCTAAACGTGCTGAGGTGGGATAGTGAATAAAGTTTTGCCCCTGGTGTGATGTCACTCCACGATATGCGTCAGTAGATTGAACTTGTGTAAATATTATTCTCTCTACGGTGGTATGTGGAACTTATTTTGCAGAGACGGACACTATCCTTGTGTTCAAAATCTTCTATGAAGTATTCGGAGGAGGAACCCGCTTTGCAATGCCGAAGACAATATGCGCGCCGGACTCGTCGTCATTGAAGCCTGGTTCAGGGGCTACTGAGGGAGTCCCGGAGTAGGGGGTGTCCGGATAGCTGAACTATCATCTTCGGCCAGACTCCTGGACTATGGAGATACAAGATTGAAGACTTCGTCCCGTGTCCGGATGGGACTTTCCTTGGCGTGGAAGGCAAGCTTGGTGATACGGATATGTAGATCTCCTACCATTGTAACCGACTCTTTGTAACCCTAACCCTCTTCGGTGCCTATATAAACCGGAGGGTTTTAGTCCGTAGGAAGAACAACAATCATACCATAGGCTAGCTTCTAGGTTTTAGCCTCTCTAATCTCGTGGTAGATCCACTAGTGCAGAACCGGGCAATAGCACCGGTTCGTAAGGCCCTTTAGTGCCGGTTCCATAACTGGCACTAAATTGTGGTCACTAAAGCCCCCCCCCCTTTAGTACTGGTTCAGCACGAACCGGTGCTAAAGGGCAACCACGTGGCACGAGCCAGCTCCGGGGCCCTGGAGCCCTTTAGTACCGGTTGGTAAGACCAACCGGTACTATAAGGTTTGGGGGGTTTTAGTTTTATGATTTCTTTTTCATTTAATTTTGTGTTTCCATTTTAATTCTTTTTCGTTTGCTGGTATTTTATGATACTACACATTGTACACGTTATGCATGTGTATATATATATATATATATATATATATATATATATATATATATATATATATATATATATATATACAATTTCTCCTACAATTGCATGTTGCCTTCGGAGCCAGTGGCATTAGCCTAATTGGTGCCTTCGGAGCACGATGACAATTGGAAGTGGTTTTCATGGGGGCGGTAGCGGGTAATAGTATTTTCCCTTCGGATTTATGACCTGGTCGAGCAAAAATCCCGCTAATTCCGCTTGAAGTGCTTCTACGCGCTCCGTTTCTAGGAGCTTCTCCCGCACCTCTTTGAACTGTTAAGAAGGAGATCAATATGCATGTGTATTAGTTGTGTGACTAGATATCGATAATGGTGTAAAAATTGTGAATATTGTTCTGACAAGCGTACCCATTCCTGTCTTTGAGATCTGCTTCTTTCGGACGCCATCATGCGAATGTTCTCGCAAACGCAGAATGCACACAGATCAGTCCCCTGCGCCTGCTTCAGGGCCTTTACGAGAATGAAATTTGATTAGATAATAATTAATCAAGCATGATAATTAAAGAGATGGCAGCTAGCTAGCTAGCTAGTACTACTTAATTACTTACCTTGGGTCGAAACCATCCAAGCTTTTTTTTCCATTCGCCTTCCGTGACGCTGATGAACCTTGCCCAAGCCCTGACCGCCGACAAAGAAAATGAATAAAGGGGTTATTAAATAGTTCATATCATGAAATGACGAACAAAATAGGCCAAGATATATATTTAATAATGATTGAAATTACCTGTTGACTATCCCAAACAAGATGTTATAGTCAGTTTTTTCTTTGAGTAGTGAGTCCAGTACTTCAACTGTTCCGGCGTCAACTTTAATGATACACAAGACCCAGTGAAATCTGCATGCACACACGTTTGCATGTCTTAATTAAGCGGGCATATGTAAGCAAAAACATGTAGCTAGCTAGTAGGCAAAAACAGAGAATTTGTAGTACAAGACAGTGTGACTCACTAGAAGTTGTAAGGAAGAAGTATATCTTCATTGTATTTGAGGCGCTTCAAGAACTCTAGCATGTTGTCCTCTACGTTCTTTTGCTGACGTGGATTTATTAGCCATGTGTATTCATTAACGGTGTTTGGGTCAATGAACCCAATGCCATAGCGTCCACCTTTTCTCATTTCATATATCTTCATCCTGCATAATACCACAGAAAAGAATATAGTGAGGATAATTACAGGTAATGATTGATCAAAAGGATCACTACAGCTAGCTTGAGACTTAAATTACAGAAAGAAATCACTTACAGACAATAGCAACTAATGATAGATTTGTCGAGTGCGTCTTGGTTGTATAACTGAAACAGTTCAGAATACTCAACGGACACAGCTTTCTCATGGAAGTAATGCTCCTCCTTGACATTCACCATGAGAGACAATCATTCTGAAATCTTGGTAATGTTCATGTACCATTGATGCAATTCATACATTCTCGTTGGGAGGTTCTTGACCTTGTCTGGCTCGACCAAAGGTTGGCCCCGGAGATATTTCCGTTTTATTTCATCCTCTCTAAGCAAAGGCATGGGCTCGATCTCGAGGAGTTGTCCAACAGTGATGTTGAGAACTTCAGCCTGCATTATATGCTCCTCCGTTATTACCACATTGCCCACCTCGGGAACGTGCACTGTTTGCCCACAATAATATTGGGCGCGCGTACTGTCACGTGTTGTTGGCACAACAAGCGAGGGGATCGATTGCGCTGCCTGTTCTCCCAGCTGGGGAATGGTTTTCCCGCATTTTTTGACAGCTGCTTCTTGTTTGCTCGATCCCGATGTAGACGTGCTCGCCTCCTTTTGTAGACATGCTCGATTTAACTTCCTGATGTGGCGCTCATAGTCTGTGTCAACAGGCTTAGGAGCTGGTGGTTGAGCCATACGAATGAAGTGGTCAATCGTTTCCTCAGGCACTTTCTCCCTTGGCGGCGGTGGCGGTTTCGGTGCAAAATGGGCTTCCACCTCGGCCTTCGATATGGCTGCGATTTCCTCCTCGGACCTATCATAAGCCCTCTGCGGAAG
Organism: Triticum timopheevii; assembly: GCA_963921465.1. Classification (NCBI taxonomy): domain Eukaryota; kingdom Viridiplantae; phylum Streptophyta; class Magnoliopsida; order Poales; family Poaceae; genus Triticum; species Triticum timopheevii. The sequence goes on along the minus strand of OY997274.1, from coordinate 4,586,661 downwards.
AGGCGTGAGGCTTGGACCATATTTATATCGCTTGCCTCCGCCTGTACTTACTGTACTACCTCGACTCGTACCGCTACGCACCATAGCTGCGGGGTGTCTCTTATACGATTGCTGAGGCGGCGGAGACGGCTGACGGGGCTGAGTTGGACGAGGAGGAGTGGCCTGAGGTTGTGCCGGACTTGGAGGAGGAGTGGACGTCTGACGCTGTGGCGGACTTGGAGGAGAAGGAGTGGCCTGACACTTTGCCGGACTTGGAGGAGGAGTGGCCTGACACTTTGCCGGACTTGGTGGACTAGCAGGAGCGGGAGTCTGCTGACTCGGTGGCGGACTTCGACGAGGAGTCGGCTGACGCGGTGTCGGTGGCCTTCGAAAGATGATGCAATCCTTTTTCCATAGGATGATACGATGTTTGGCCTCTCCGAGAAAGCGCTCGCCGTCACCTCCAGGAATGTCAAGCTGTAGCTCCGAATATGGTGGGTCCACCACCTCATCAACCAAGACACCAGCATAGCCCGCTGGAATCGGGTTGCAATGGAAGGTTGCCTCGGGGGGATTTGTAAAAGCAATGCCGTCCGCCACCTTCATGGATATGTTCTTCATTTTGACGTGTAGCTCGCAGTTAGTGTTCTTCGTGATGTCATCCACGGGCTATCTACCCAGCATTGCGTCGTCCGGGATGGAACCCAGGCTGCTTCTCGGCATGGATGGGCCGGTGCTATCCAATGCTGGATCATCCGCTAGCTGTTGCAGCTGCTGAGACCCCCTTTGCTGGGTAAGTGAGTCGATCTGCTCCTGCTGCCGCTGGAATTTGACAGCCAATTCCGCTTGACTTGCTTCTAGGCCTTGAAGGCGTTCATAGTCCCGCTTCCTCTGCTCCTCCTCCATCTTCCTCTTCTTCTCCTCCGCAATCTTCTTTCTCGCACGGGTTCTGTAGTCGGTGTTCCATTCTGAAAACCCCTCATACCACGGAATAGCGCCCTTGCCTCGTGTTCTTCCCGGGTGTTCAGGATTTCCCAGGGCACGCATAAGCTCGTCATTCTCTCTGTTGGGATGGAACACCCCCGATCGTGCCTCTTCTATTGCAACAAGTATCGCATCGTCGGCTCCCTTCAGACTTGCCCTTGTCGAAACATTGCTTGTCTCTGGGTCCAACTCCCCCCCATGCGCATAGAACCAAGTCCTGACCCTGGGGGGCCAGCTCTTAGTAACCGGAGTGACACCTGCATCCTCCATATCTTTCTCAGACTTATCCCACTTAGGCATTGCCACCGCATAGCCACCTAGCCCCAGCTTATGGAACTTATCCTTTTTTCGGCATTCTTCTTGTTTATTCTCGACCGTTCCTTAGCTAATTCCGAATCCTTGAATTTCACAAAATCGTCCCAATGAGCACGTTGGTTATCTAGTGTTCCCTCGAATACTGGAGTCTTCCTTCCTCCCTTGACGTACTTGTTCCATTCACGATTCTTGTGGTTCTTGAATGCAACCGCCATCTTCCTAAGAGCAGCGTCCTTGACTTTCTGCACATCTTCTTCTGTGAAATGATCTAGTAGGGTGAAATGTTCCATGAGAGTATCCCAAAGCAGATTGTTTTGATTCTTGTCGACAAAAGTAACATCTGGACGTGGCTTTGCTGGCTCTCTCCATTCTTGAAGTTCGATCGGGAGTTGGTCCTTCACAAGAACTCTGCACTGACGAACGAACTTGTCCGCAATCTTCTTAGGCGCTAATGGTTCGCCAGTAGGGCTGCATGCCTCGATATTGTACTTTACGCCCTGCTTCAACTTTTTGTTTGGGCCTTGTTTCGTCCTTTTGCCTGAAGATTTGCTCGATCCGGATGGCTGAAAGAACAAAGATCGATTCGTTAATATATCTTCAAGTCATTTAAAACATGTGATGATCACCAAATGCCTGCTTATATAAATATATATACCTCGCCGGTCTTTGTTGTTTCAGGATCAACATGTTCTTCGTCATTGTCATAATCGTAGTTCATGACTTCATCAATTCGGTCGTCACGATCGAATATCATATCAACCTCTCCGGTGTTGTTTAGAAATTCGGAGCCGTCATAATCTTCTTCATTCTGATCATCATCTGGCCCGCGTATCATTTCGAACATGGTCTGTTCTCCCTCTCTGTCGGTATTGTCTGCCATAGCTTTTATTTAACTAATCCAAAAGAAATATAAAACAATTTAGTATTCAAATTACATCGTCTCGAATAATAGATATAATCTCGAATACATCGTCTAGAATAATAGATATAATCTCGAATACATCATCTCGAATAATATATAATATTGAATAGTACATCACTGGCTAGGTAGCTAATAAAGATCGAATACTACAGAAGAATCTAGGACACTCGCGGTTCCTGCGGCGCCGGCGGTGGACACCCAAAGAGAAGGAACCCTCACAGGATCATAGCTGAAGTGAGATCCCCGAAGAAACTGCCAGGTATTGGAGAACCTGCCGCTCTCTAACGCAACCATGTAGCGATGGACGTGCTCGTCCTCCTCCCTGACACGGCGACGTGCCACCTCCGGCGGGGCCGGGTCCCTCTGCACCGAAACTGGCCCACGCGAACGCCACCAAACGAGATCAGGGTCGACGACGGGACCTGGGGCCGGGTTCCTAATCAAGCGGCGCGCCCCTCCAGGCAGCACCTCCCAGTGCCAGCCCGGCGGAGCCCAGTCCCGGACATGGGTCGGCTGGACGTCGTCGCGGACGGGTCGACGGCGAGGATGCGGGTCGGGCATCGTCGAGAACAAATACTAGCTATATGCCCGCAAAAAGTAACATTTTTTTAATGATTGGATTTTGATAACTATAATTTCTAACATTTCTATATAACACTAATTATTCTATCATTGCATATGTCAAAAATCTATATACTATTTCATACTAATTAAGCATCTAACACTAAAAACAGAAAACACAACTTCTATACATCCATTAAAAAACTGAAAAACATCATTATATAAAAAATTTCCATACTAATTAAACACTAATTATATCCATCTAACATGCATTCATACATATATAATAGTGAAAAAATAATAATCTAAACTAACTAAACACGTGTGTGTGTGTTCATCATGCATGCTTGTGTGTGTGTGTATGGGCTCGGGGAGGGGCGGCGCCCATGGTGGCCGCCGGGGGCGAGGGAGAGGGGTTAGAGTGGGAGAGCTCACAGTGGGGCGACGGCGACGGCGAGGCGACGGCCGGGGCGGCGACGGCGGGGACGGCGCGATGGGTACGGGGACGGCACGACGGGGACGGGCCCGGGGCGGCGACGGAGACGAGGGCAGCGACGGGGACGGGGGCGGCGACTGGGACGGGGGCGGCGACGGAGACGATCGAGGGCGGCGGCGATGGCGACGGAGACGGAAAACAGAGAGGGAAAACGAAATTTTCGGACGTGTTGTATATATAGAGGGCACCTTTAGTACCGGTTGGAGCCACCAACCGGTACTAAAGGCCTGTTTTGGCCAGGCCAAGCGGCGGGAACCACACCCCTTTAGTACCGGGTCGTGGCACCAATCGGTACTAAAGGCCCCTCCTTTAGTACCGGTTTGTGCCACGACCCGGTACTAAAGGGGGTGCGCTGGCACACGTGCGGTGCGGCAAGTTTAGTCCCACCTCGCCGAGCGAAGGGCAGCCGCACTGGTTTATAAACCCAGCCGCGGCTGCCCTTTCGAACTCCTCTATATAGCAGGCTTCTGGGCCTAACTAAGGCGTGCTGCCCTGTGAACCTGCTGGCCCTTCTGGGCCTGCATTTGCACACCCTAGGTCTGGCAGGCCCACCGGGCAGCGCCCCAACATTTTTTTATAATTTTTTTTTGCTTTACTTATTTTTGTGTTGTTTTTTTGTGTATTTAGAGTTTCTTTGTGAATATTTTTGCTTTAGGTACAAAAAAATACAAACTTTCTGTTAGTGCCTGTAGTTTTCAAAATTGAATAGTTTAAATTTTGAATTATTTGAAATTATTGTTAATCACTAGTTCGTCAATAACTTAACTTTGAAAAAAGTTTTTTCAGTGATTATTTTTTCTTATGTTTAATATTAGTGTGTTTTATCATTATATTCAATTTAGTAATGCTTAGGTTATTTAGAAAATGAAATGCCTTTGTAACAGTTCAGTTTTCGTCGGAAACCCTGATACTTCGAAAGAGATTGTCCATTTTGTACACGAAGTGCATCCAGTTTTTGCCGTAACCCTCTCTACTTTCTTGCACATGCTATTTGTATGAAATTATGATACCATGCCAACTTTCAACCTTTTTTGAGTTCATTTGAAATGCTTTTCAATTTCAAGGTCATTTAGCTGGAAAAAAATCAGTAAATGCATGAAAAGAATTTGTTTGCACATAAAATTTCTTCGTGTTTCAAATGCCAAAACACATAACTACCCTAACTATTACAGACATTCCCTCCTGGGTGTGAAACACAGAAGAAAGTGATGATAGTGAAGCCGATCACATCCCAGATCTTTGGATGTGAAACTTTTTCTTCGCGTGTGTCCCTTTGCGCCGTAACCATGGAAAATCTTCATCATTTAACGGGATGCTCGGGTCAATATTCACTGTGAATGGAGCAATTTCATCAAACTTTTCATAATCTTCTGACTTGTCTGTCTTGTCTTCCACTCCCACGATGTTTCTCTTCCCAGAAAGAACTATGTGCCGCTTTGGCTCACCGTACGATGCATTCGCTTCCTTATCTTTTCTTTTTCTTGGTTTGGTAGACATGTCCTTCACATAGAAAACTTGTGCCACATCATTGGTTAGGACGAATGGTTCGTCTACATACGCAAGATTGTTGAGATCCACTGTTGTCATTCTGTACTGCGGGTCTTCCGTTATCCCGCCTCGTGTCATATTGACCCATTTGCACCGAAACAAAGGGACCTTTAAACCACGTCGATAGTCAAGTTCCCATATGTCTTGTATATAACCATAATATGTTTCCTTTCCCGTCTTGGTTTCTGCATCAAAGCGGACACCACTATTTTGGTTGGTGCTCTTCTTATCTTGGGCGATCGTGTAAAATGTATTACCATTTATCTCGTACCCTTTGAAAGTCATTATATTCGAAGATGGTAACTGGGACAGCAAGTACAGGTCATCTTCAATAGAGGTGTCATGCATGGTACATGTCTGCAACCAGCTGGCGAAACTCCTGGTTTGTTCACATGTAATCCAGTCATCAGACCGCTCTGGGTGTTTGGAGCGTAGCAAATTCTTGTGTTCATCCATATACGGAGCCACCAAGGTGGAATTCTGTAGAACTGTGTAGTGTGCTTCAGTGAGAGAATGTCCATCCATACATATTATTTGTTCCCCTCCTAGCGTGCCTTTTCCATCCAGTCTGCCCTTATGCCGCGATTTAGGAACAGCAATCGGCTTAAGGCCAGGAATAAAGTCAATACAAAACTCAATGACCTTCTCATTTTGATGGCCCTTGGAGATGCTTCCTTCTGGCCTAGCACGGTTATGAACATATTTCTTTAAGACTCCCATGAACCTCTCAAAGGGGAACATATTGTGTAGAAATACAGGACCCAAAACGTTAATCTCTTTGCATAGGTGAACTAGGACGTGCGTCATGATGTTGAAGAAGGATGGTGGGAACACCAACTCGAAACTGACAAGACATTGCACCAAATCATTCTGTAACCTTGGTATGATTTCTGGATCGATTACCTTCTAAGAGATTGCATTGAGAAATGCACGTAGCTTCACAATGGCTAATCGAACGTTTTTCAGTAGAAGCCCCCTCAATGCAACCGGAAGCAGTTGCGTCGTAATCACGTGGCAGTCATGAGACTTTAGGTTCTGGAACTTTTTCTCTGCCATGTTTATTATTCCCTTTATATTCGACGGGAAGCTAGATGGTACCTTAATACTGAGCAGGCATTCAAAGAAGATTTCCTTCTCTTCTTTGGTAAGAGCGTAGCTTGCATGACCCTGATGTATGTCGTCTTCTCCGTGCATACGTTGCTGGTACTCCCGTGCCTCAGGTGTATCTTTTGTATTCCCATACACGCCTAAGAAGCCAAGCAGGGTCACGCAAAGATTCTTCGTCACGTGCATCACGTCGATTGCGGAGCGGACCTCTAGGTCTTTCCAATATGGCAGGTCGCAAAATATAGATTTCTTCTTCCACATGGGTGCGCGTCCGTGAGCGTCCGTCGGAACAGGTTGTCCGCCAGGACCCTTTCCAAATATCACCTTCAAATCCTTGACCATATCATGTACATCAGCACCAGTACGGTGGCGAGGCTTCGTCCGGTGATCCGCCTCACTTTTGAAATGCTTGCCTTTCTTTCTTACGGGATGCCTGCTCGGAAGAAATCGACGATGTCCCAGGTACACATTCTTCTTACAACTATTCAAATATATACTGTCGGTATCATCCAAACAGTGCGTGCATCTGCGGTATCCCTTGTTTGTCTGTCCTGAAAGGTTACTGAGAGCAGGCCAATCATTGATGGTCACGAACAGCAACGCCTTTAGGTCAAATTCTTCCCCCATGTGCTCATCCCACGCACGTACACCTGTTCCATTCCACAGTTGTAAGAGTTCTTCAACTAATGGCCTTAGGTACACATCAATGTCGTTGCCGGGTTGCTTAGGGCCTTGGATGAGCACTGGCATCATAATGAACTTCCGCTTCATGCACAACCAAGGAGGAAGGTTATACAAACATAGAGTCACAGGCCAGGTGCTATGGTTGCTGCTCTGCTCCCCAAAAGGATTAATGCCATCTGCGCTTAGACCAAACCATACGCTCCTTGCGTCATCTGCAAACTCCTTCCCGTACTTCTTTCAATTTTTCTCCACTGCGACCCGTCAGCGGGTACTCTCAACTTTCCGTCTTTCTTACGGTCTTCTCTGTGCCATCGCATCGCCTTGGCATGCTCTTTGTTTTGGAACAAACGTTTCAACCGTGGTATTATAGGAGAATACCACATCACCTTGGCAGGAATCTTCTTCCTGGGGCGCTCGCCCTCGACATCACCATGCTCATTGCGGCTGATCTTATAGCGCAATGCACCACATACCGGGCAAGAGTTCAAATCCTCGTACTCACCGCGGTAGAGGATGCAATCATTAGGGCATGCATGTATCTTCTGCACCTCTAACCCTAGAGGGCAGACAGCCTTCTTTGCTTCATACGTACTCTCGGGCAATTCGTTGTCCTTTGGAAGCATATCCTTTATCATTACCAGCTACTTTCCAAATCCCTTGTCAGATACACCATTCTCTGCCTTCCATTGTAGCAATTCCAGTGTGGTGCCCAGCTTTTTCTTATCACCTACGCAATTCGGGTACAACAATTTTTTTGTGATCCTCTAACATGCGCTGCAACTTCTTCTTCTCCAAATCACTTGCGCAGTTTCTCTTTGCATCGGCAATGGCCCGACCTAGATCATCAACGGGCTCATCTGATGCCTCTTCTTCAGCTTCTTCCCACATTGCCGGCTCAGCTTCTTCCCGCATTACCGGCTCAGCTTCTTCCCCCATTGTTGTATCATCGTATTCAGGGAACCCATGGCCAGGATAGCTGTCGTCGTCCTCTTCTTGTTCATTGTCTTCCATCATAACCCCTCTTTCTCCGTGCTTGGTCCAAACATTATAGTGGGGCATGAAACCGGACTCAAACAGGTGGACGTGAATGGTTCTTGACGTAGAGTAATTGCGACCATTCTTACAGCCAGCACATGGACAAGGCATAAAACCATCCGCCCGCTTGTTTGCCTCAGCCGCAAGCAGAAAAGTATGCACGCCCTCAATGAACTGGGGAGAGCATCGGTCATCGTACATCCATTGCCGGCTCATCTTCATTACACAACACCGAATAGACCAAATTAATACAAATTCATACATAAAGTTCATACAACACTTAAATGCAACAAAAAAATAACTCTCTAGCTAAAGCATTTAAATGCAACAACAAATGCGATCAAGATCGCAACTAAGGTAACAATTGATCCAACAGCATAATGATACCAAGCCTCACTATCGATGGCATATTTTCTAATCTTTCTAATCTTCAAGCGCATTTTCTCCATCTTGATCTTGTGATCATCGACGACATCGGCAACATGCAACTCCAATTCCATCTTCTCCCCCTCAATTCTTTTCAATTTTTCTTTCAAGTACTCGTTTTCTCTTTCAACTAAATTTAACCTCTCGACAATAGGGTCGGTTGGAATTTCCGGTTCACATACCTCCTAGATAAAAATATCTATGTCAACTTGATGGGCATAATTTGCCATAAACACGAAATGCAACAAATAGTTTTAAAAGAGAATATACCACATCCGAATCATAACAAGGACTAGGGCCGACGGGGACGGATATCAAAACCATGGCACTATGTATAACAAACAACGTACGGGTAAGATAATTATTATACGAGTAACAATATATCCAAATCACACAAACATCAATTTTTTATATAAAATTTCATGAACAAGAGGCTCACCACAAGGTGGTGCCGGCGACGGGACGGTGCGGGCGATCGACGGTGGTTACGACGGAGATTTAGAAGGCACTATGTAAACCACACCTACATATGCAAACTAAGTGTTATTTTGACCTCAAATTGCATATAAATCAAATACTACCACATATAATTCCTCCCAAATTACTAAAACCCACAATTAATCACTATATAAACCAATGCAAGAGCTAATCTAGCAATGAGAGATGAAAGGACAAAGTTGCTAACCTTGGTGATCATTTGAATGGATGAGGGCCTGCAAATCTTGACAAATTTGGGGCAAATTTTGTGATGAACTCGAGAGGAAGAAGTGAAGAACAGAGGAGAGCGAGAGGGGAAAGGGGGGAGAACAGAGTGCGGGTGGACGCAGGGTTTATATAGGACGACCTTTAGTACCGGTTCGTGCCACGAACCGGTACTAAAGGTGCTGGAAGGGCCCCACTCTGACAACATCCTGCCACCACTTTCTTTAGTACCGGTTCGTGGCACGAACCAGTGCTAAAGGTTCGCCACGAACCGGTACTAAAGAGCTCCTCCCGCCTAGCCGTTGGAACCGGCACTAATGGACACATTAGTGCCAGTTCTGTTACAAACCGGGACTAATGTGTCTCACATTTGACCCTTTTTCTACTAGTGATCTACTCTTGTACTACCCATATCATCAATATCAATCAAGCAGGAGTAGGGTTTTACCTCCATCGAGAGGGCCCGAACCTGGGTAAAAACATCGTGTCCCTTGTCTCCTGTTACCATCCGCCTAGACGCACAGTTCGGGACCCCCTACCCGAGATCCGCCGGTTTTGACACCGACAATATGCGTTCGCCGACTGTCGAGGGGTAAGCACCTAGGGGCACCAGTGTGTGGACCAAGGCCGAGGGTCCAAGCACCAGTGTAGGCAGGTTGAGCGCCAAGGAGGAACGGGGAAGACCAAGGCATAGGCCATGCCTGGAGAAGCCGGTCCATGGATCATGCATAGGACGCCAGGACGGAGCCGCATGTGGAGCACTCAGAGCCAGCGCAGGGCTTGAAGGCGCCGTTGTCGAAGGAGGAGGAGGCCGGCCTGTAGATGGGGTTTTTGTTATAGTAGTTGGGACTAGGGCGCCAGCCTGGGGGTGGCTACATGGAGGGCGTCGGGGGCGGTGGCGGTGGTGGGGTCACCACTAGGGAAAACCTTATACACATAAACGTACCAGTAACGCCTGTCAAGAAGAATCGCTACTACTACTTACCACTAGCGCGCGTAAAATAAACGCGCTGCAGCTAACATTATAGGAGTAGCGCGCCAGGAGAAAGAAGCGCTACCACTATAATTCCAACACTATTCTCCGCGGGCTAGGAATAGTAGCAGCGAGCTCGCGGAAAGCGTGTTGCCGCTAAGATGGTTGTAGCAGCGTGTTTGCGCGGAAAGCGCTACTGGTAATCAAGAGAAAATAAAATAAAAAACATATACAAAAGTAAATGTAAATGAAAGAAATAGAAAAGGTGGAAAGGAAAAAAGAAAATGTGATGGAAAATAAAATAAAAATAAAGGAGAAAGGCGTAGCAGCAGCGTGCTTTCAGTACAAGCGCTATAGCTAACATATCAGTAGCGCATTTTGTTAGCCTGCGCTATAGCTATGTTAGCTATACCTAATGTAGCAGCAGCGCTTTTCCACGAACGCGCTACTGTTATTTTTGACTTAACCGTGCGGTCCTTCTTCCCCCGGCCACTTCCCCCAAATCCCACCTCGATCTATTGTCGCCTCCGTTGTCGCCCTACATCGCCGTCGGTCGCCGTGCGCTCTCCCGTCACCCTCCACACGCCCTCTGCTGCCCTCGACCCCGACCCGACCTCGACCTCGACGCCGACCCCGACCTCGACCTCGACGTCGACACCGATCCCAACCTCGACGCTGCGAGCCCCTCCCTCGGCTGCTCCCTAACTCCGCCGGCGCCCCGAGGTGAGCACGCCTACACCTCCTCCTCCTCCTCCCCTACCTCTGCCTAGCTAGGGTTCCTAGGGTTCATCAAATTTTAGGGTTCATATAATTAGTTAGGGTTCATCAAATTAGCTAATACTTGTAGATGCTTAAGTAGTTATATAATTGTTGTGCACCCAATGTAGTTAAGTAAATATAATTATAAACTAGATGTTAGTTAGGGCAGTAGGTTGTAGATGCTTAAGTAGTTTAAAGGACAAATTCCTTGGGTTCATCAATGGTGCTTAAGTAGTTGTAGATGGTTAAGTACCTAGCTAGGGCAGTAGGGTTTAACTAGATGTTAATTAGGGCAGTAGTGTTTAGTTTAGAGAAAAAAATTCAATATAGTTTTTTACTGTTTTTAGTAAGCGTTTAATATAATTAGTAAAAAAATTAATAGAACTAGTTTACTTTTAGTAAGAACTAGTTGAATTAAATAGAACTATTTTTTAGTAAGAAAATTAATAGAACTAGTTTAACTAGTTTACTTGTAGTAAGAACTAGTTGAATTAATAGAACTAGTTTTTTAGTAAGATAATTAATAGAACTAGTTGAACTAGTTTATTTTTAGTAAGAACTAGTTTATTTTTATTTATAGTAAGTGCTTAGTTGAACTAGCTGTATTAATACAATTATATTATTTTTAGTACAAAAATTAATAGAACTAGTTTATTTTTTTAGTTAATGCAATTATTCCCGCATCAACGTCAACGATGCCTATCCTGCATCCTCGTCGTTGACTCGGCGGAGGATGCCTTCTTGATCATAGGGGCCATGTCCGGGACTGGGCTTCGCCGGGCTGGTACTGGGATGTGCTACCTTCTGGGAGGCACAACTTGGTGAGGAGCCAGCCCGTCGTTCACCCGAACCTTCTTTGGTGGAGGTCGCATGGGCCACTGACGGTGCGGAGGCTTGTGGACCCCGTGGAGGTGGTACGTCACTGTGTCAGCGAGGAGGACGAGCACGTCCGTCGCTACATGGTTGCATTCGAGGGCAGGTTCTCCAATACCTGGCGGGTTCTTCAGAGATCTCACTGGAGCTATGATCATATGATGGTTCCTTCTCTCTGCGTGTCCACCATACAGGCCGATACCCGTCGTTCGCTAGGGTTTTACCTGTATTAGTGAGGTAATATGTATGATACTATTCAAGATGTATTAGTGATAATATTCGATGATGTACGAACGCAAGAGATGATTTAGTTTTGCTTATTGAATGCATGCTAATTTGAATACTAATTTATTTTATGATTTAGTTGGGCTTAGAACTACCCCTATTTTGAATGCTCAAATTTGAGAGCACTATGCAAGGTGTATGCATTTGCTTGGTTCATAGCTTATAGGGTTTCACTACGTCGTAAGATGAGGATAATAATGTTTTTATTTATATTTTGTTTTTGTAGCCAAATCTCCATGTCGTCGCCACAGTTGTCCCCGTCACGGACCCCCTCTGACCTCCAGGTGAGACTAGCCAAATCTCCATGTTAATATAAGTCCTATAAGATATTTTGAAATTTTTTGTTCATATTTACAACCATTGAAATGCAATGACAATCAAGTTTGAATGCAATGACCATCAAATTTGAATGCAAATCGGATATGTGCTTGCCCAAGTGGCCATGTTTGCGAGTAACCCCCCCGAGTGGCCTATGTTTTGCCGGAGTGTTGATTAATTTCCATTCCGGCAAATTTCAGCCGCTCGATATGTCCTTTTTTAGCAAAGGTCATGCCAGATTTTTCCATGATTTTTGGCATGACTTGTGCTAGAATATGTAGGAAATATCGAGTGGCCTGGATTTTCTAGAAAGATAATTAAACGACATTTCGGGTTGACTTTAATTCTGGCGATACATACATGACAATCCCGACTGTTGTCGTGGGGGTCGTTTCTCCTTTTTCTCCTTGTGCTGGTCCTTTGTTATGCACTAGGGGAAGGAGGAGTAACGACCATCACCGACGGTCGAAAAATCAGTGAGGGAGTGTGTCCACCATATATGAGAGAAGAAGAATGCCGTCTGTTGTCGTGGGGGTCGCTTCTCCTTTGTTCCCGTGTGCTAGACATTTTGGTTTAATGCACTCGGGGACGAAGGGAGGAGCGACCATCACCAACGGTCGAATATATATATACACCCGTGAGCTGAGAGTTTTCAAAAAAAGACTCGACGGACCGATAGTCAATCCATGCTAAATAATATTGATCTAATTTAGTTTTTGTAGTACGTATATTGAATTTTAGAAGTTCAATCGTTGAATTATGAAAATAGGAAATGTCGTTTAACGAAAGTCTCGCGGAGTGCTCCTGGTGCGGCGATAGCCGGGGGTTTCTGTGACATGTCTCACTTGGTAGAAGGTCGGCGCTTCAGCAGTAAGCTCCAGGAGACCTTCGAGGTTGAAATGGTACGCTACGACGCAAAGTGTTTTTTTCATAATTAAGCTCGACTTCTACTACTTCAACGTGTAATTTTCGTCTTTTACAGTTCGACTAGCATATCCCATGCCATGCAAGACGCTATGTCTTGGAGAGGATGGATTTTGAAGATCATGAAAGTATGGAAACAAAGAAAATTCACCTAAGGACACATCATGGTATGGATTTTCTGGTAAATCTATACAATTCTGAGAGTGTATCCCATTTTGGTTGCCTGAATTGGGAAGAACTTTGCAAGATGTATGATTTTCATGAGGGTATGCTTGTCACCATGGATCTTGGTGATCCTGACATCGCCGAAGAAAATTTGGACATTTGGGTTCTTGTTGATACGCTTCCAATTCTACCGCTATGTGAGTTTCTCAAACATAGTTATTAAGTAATTTATATTGTTTATTTTGAAATAGTTGATAGCTTATTTTCATTAATAGCTTACTTTCATTATTTAAAGAATGTGCGGAAGATGGTAGACAGAACCTACTACACTGATGGCTTAGAATTAACTTATCAGGAGAAAAATCATCTGATCACATTTATTACTGATCTTGGGAATTACAATATGTATTATCAAACTCCTCCACATTATGGTCAATACGTGCCACTAGTGCACGTGTTGAACTATGTTAATATCCATGGCGGTGTCATGGTAAGATTTTTTTACTATTAGGACATCTATGCATCTTTTGCATAAATTTTTCTAAAACTGAACTACATTGCTAACTACGAAGTTATTACTATGTTTTTCAACAAATAATCCCGTAGGAATGTGTGCCTCATCTGATGTTTCAGAAAGGTCGCCTTGATGTTTTGATTATACGCCCAGGTCATCCTACGAATCACTCCTGTTCATATCGGATTTCTAAAACCAATGAAGAGATGACAATCAAAGATTGGAAAAATATATGGTCACTTGTAGGGAGCTACTTGGAAGCAGCATTATGCGAAGGGTAATAATTGGAGACAGGATAATCTCCATTCTCCATAATGGGGAGTCAGGCCCTATCTTGTTGTATGCTATTTTACCTAAAAGAAGGTATTAGGTCCTATGAGAGAGAAGTAGGTCCTAGGTACAATGTGTTGTTATGTGGTACAATGTGTTAGAGTTGATGATGAGGAGGAGGAGTTGTGATTATGACTAGTGACCAACTTGCTATATGATGTCTCATCACTACTAGGAAAAGGCCTACTAATGGTGCACTGGTTTTGCCTACTAATGGCGCATTACCAGTGCGCCATTAGTAGCACGCCACTAGTATTTTTTACTAATGGCGCTCCAAGCAGTGCGCCATTAGTATGTAACACCATGCGCCATTAGTGTGCCTCCCAGGGGGCCATTCGTAAGCATGTGTTTGTCATACTAATGGCGCATTCTGTGTTGATGCGCCATTAGTATCCTTTGGCATACTAATGGCTCACCTGGTGGTGATGCGCCATTAGTATGAATATTTGGGTTTTTTTTACTTTTCTGATTTTTGCACATGTTACAAAATATATTATTGGACAGAATATAGACAGCAGCACACAGCAACATCAGATTCATCGAATACAATAGAAGATTAGTCTCCGAATATAATTCATCATATTAGTCTCAGAATTGAAAAGACCGAACAAAGATAAAACATTACAAGTCTCAAGACCGCGAGTATCGAGTTTGTCTTCACATTACAAGTCGATATCGATCATCTAAACTACCATCGCATAGAAGAGAGTTGTGGTCATCACGATGAGCATCATCGCGATCAAACTGGTCTTCATCCGGTTCCTCCAACGCTCCCTCCTCTCTCCCGCTAGATAGCGGGCGTATCTAGATTCGGCCTCCGCCCTAGAGGTGTATCCTTTGTAACTGTTACCGCTGAAACGGTGAACCTGTCTCCGACACTCCTCCCAGTCATCGTAGACTCCGGGAACCTTACCCTTGTACACGACATACGATGGCATCTCTATGCACAAGCCAAACAATAGACAATACATAAGCAATATGTAAGTATGCAACAAAAGGATCGGAAGAGAAAAGCAACACATTAATAGCACGATTCATGGTCCTACTAATAAATAGCATCGATTACATCTAAGTTGAATGACTGTCCAAACCAAAGAGACATACGAATTCATTAAAGTTTAATTACAACATGAGCCAATCAATGTTTCAGAACTACACATCACTACTTTCGACTTGACTCATCAGACAGGAGCGTGGATGAAGCCACCGTCTGTCGTGATGGTCATGAAATCACGGTCGTTGTCACCCTGCATTTGTAGCATTCCATCTATCTCATTGTTGGATGGTTGATATCTGAGGAAGAACTGCCCCGAGGTATGAAGGACATCTTGATGGATGGTGTCCGCAAACTCCGACTGGATGCGAAAGAATTCTTGTCTGAGGTCCGCGTCCTGGATTGCCGACAAGTTCGCGGCCCAATCTTTGAGATTATCTGGTAGCAGAAGTTGATGATGGTCCCTTACGATCGCCCGCGTGTGATGGAGGGCGTAGTAGGCATCCTTCTGACCGCCAGGCTGCTGCTTGACGCAGCAGAACTTCGTATTGTGTGAGAACATGTGCTTGCCATACTTACGAACTGCCTTGGTGAAGGTGCCTCCAGATTTGGCGTAGCCGGGGAGAACATCATCAAGAACTTTCTTGACATTTGTGTAGTCTATCTTGGAGTTACGGTTCGGGTCAAAATACGTGGCCATGGAATATTTCGGGATCAAGAGGATGAGTGTGCAATGTGTGTCACTGCAAAGAACACAAAATGTTAGAAAAAAAAAGAACGATCGAAATCTAAGAAATCATATGTTACGGGGCGGTTAAGGGATGACTTACTCGGGAAAGTAAGCCACAAGGAAGTTATCCCTATCTGGGTTTGCCAGAATGACGCCTTCGAGGTGTGAACTCGCAACTTGGCGGTCCCCAGCGCTGCTCAAGTGCTTGGCATGCATGTAGAAGGGGTCGACTATCACGATGTCCGGGGTCTTGTCTCTAATGATCCGCATCTCCATACTCAGCGAAAACAGCCGAACGAAGGTGTAGTGCAGCGGATGAAGGTTAAACATAGCAAAGATGTAACACCCCGGATGTAACTTTCCATCTTTGTAACTCCAACTGTTGCCATTTTCGGCTATGTGTTATGATTTTCCTTCCGTGGTTGGGTTTTGTTTTTGGTTTTGCATTTTATTCATGTCATGCATCTCATATCATGTCATCATGTGCATCACATTTGCATACATGTTCGTCTCATGCATCCGAGCATTTTCCCCGTTGTCCGTTTTGCAATCCGACACTCCCACGTGCACCGGCGCACCCCTCTTGTCTCTTTTCGTGTGCGAGTGTTAAACGTTCTTGGAATGGAACGAGGCTTGCCAAGTGGCCTTGGAACACCACCGGTAGAACACCTGACAAGTTTTGAGTCATTTGGAGCTAGTTTGATACTCCAACGGTTAACCGCATAAACGCAAAGGTCTCTTTTGGGTTGCAGCCCAATACCCCTCCAAAACAGCCCAAAAACCCATCTAAGTCACTTCCATGCTCTCCATCGTCGGATCACGATCGTGTGGGCGAAAACCGCACTCCATTTGGAGTCTCCTAGCTCCCTCTACCTATAAATATGTGAGTCTCCCTGAAATCCCGCAGTCAAAAAATCCTAGCCCCGCTACCTCCAAGCGCCGGACACGTCCGGTCCGCGCCGGACAAACCCCGCCACCGCGCCCGCACCTACCGCGCGCCGCCACGTGGCGAGCCGCGCCCACTTCGCCGCCCCGCCGACAAAGCCCGCAGGGCCCGCGGGAGGCCCTCCCGGCCCAGATCCGTCGCGCCGCCCCGCGCGGGATCCCGCCCGCGCCTCCTCCCGCGCGCGCCGCCGACCGCCACCGCCGCGGTCCCGCGTTCCGCCGCCCACCGCCGCGGCCCCGTCGCCTCCTCGCCGCCGACGCGTCCCCGGCCGGCCCCGACCCTCCTCTCCGGCCTCCTCTTCGCCAACTCCGGTGGCCGCTCCGGTGAACCTCGATCCGCGTGCCCGGATCCAGATCTGGAAGAACTTAGGTTGACTTCGAATTTCCACCAAGTCTGCACATTATCATGTCATATTCATCGTGTCATAATTTTGCACCCGTGGCTCCGTTTTGGGCGTGTAGCATACCGATTTGTTCGTCTCGGTGAGTACATCATGTTATCTCATTGCATCGTTTTCATTTGAGCTCATCTTGATGCCCGAAATACTGTTGGAAGAGGGCTATGTGATGTTAGTTTCAGATTCTTATCAGAACATGCACTTTTGTCATTTTTGCCATGATTGACGTGTGCATCTTATGAACTTGAGCCCTACATATGTTTTGAACTATGCCATGCCATCTTTACAGGGGTGTATGCCATGTATTTTTTTGATCAATGTGGTGACTAGCACAAGCATGTAAACTAGGCCTCGTGATGTTGCTGATTTTAGTCCCTGTTCTGCTATTATTTTGATGCCATGTAAACATGATGCTACAGAGAGATACATGCATATTTTGAGATACTTCAGTAAGGATGTTTTGAACATATGGTTATGCTCTATCCATTCATGCCCCTGTTTGAAATTATGGAGTAGTCTAGCATGTCATTTACGTGCTCTACTTTTGCTACAAAATGTTTTCTGGCAGATTGTTTACATGTTATTCAATTTTGCCAAGGTTGTTGTAGTTGATCCTTGCATGATGCTATGCTTATCTTGTCATGCAATGACTTGTGGTGAGTGAATCGAGCTCGCGAAGATGCCTTCATAATTCTGTCAATGCCATGCCCTGTTTGCTGAATCTGTTAACGAAACTTGCTATGTTTACATGGATGCCATCATTTCTTCTGATCCTTTTTGGCTCATGGTCAGTAAGGGACTTTTGTTCTATACTTTGAGTAGAATCATGCAATGCCTTGTTTTGCTATTGTAAGTTCCTGTAGCATGTTGATTGCTTGCTCTGAACATTGCTACCTGATGCTGTTTATGCCATGTCAAACCTGATATCTTTTGCACTTTCGCCATGCTTGTTTGAACCTGTTATGGTGTGATTTAGCCATAGCTCAGTGTTCCTCTTTTGTCAAGCATCTCCTGTAGATCATTGCCATATGCTTTGTTTTTATGTTGGGGTGCCGTAGCTTAGTTTCTTGTTGCATGCTAAGTAGCATCGTGCTGTTAATCGCAGATTTGTGTCATTCTTGTTTTGCTTCCCATTTGCAAACCGTGCATCCGATTCCGGTGATCCTTATATCGATTTCAACCGAAATCATCTCATCTTTCCAGCGGCATACTTGGTTTGCCAAGTTGATGCCTTGTTCATCCTTTTTCCTTCCGGAGCACGCATATGCATTGCATATCACATCTCGCATATCATGTCATGCATTGCATCATGTTGCTTGTGCATTGCACTGTGATTTATTGTGGTTCCTTTGCTTGTGTTCTTGCTTTGGGTAGATCCGGGAGACGAGTACATGAATGAGGAACTTTTTGAGAACGCTTACGAGGAGCAAGCCTTCGACAACTCTGAGAACTTTACAGGCAAGATGACCATACCTTCGATATCACTTCTATCTTTGCTTTGCTAGTTGCTCGCTCTATCGTTATGTTAGCTCTATCTGCCATGTTTATCATGCCTCCCATATTGCCATGTCAAGCCACTAACCATCCTGTCCTAGCAAACCGTTGTTTGGCTATATCACCGCTTTTGCTCAGCCCCTCTTATAGCGTTGCTAGTTGCAGGTGAAGATGAAGTTCGTTCCTTGTTGGAACATGGATATTTTGGGATACACAATATCTCTTGTTTAATTAATGCACCTTATATACTTGGTAAAGGGTGGAAGGCTCGGCCTTATGCCTGGTGTCTTGTTCCACTCTTGCCACCCTAGTTTCCGTCATACTGGTGTTATGTTCCTTGATTTTGCGTTCCTTACGCGGTTGGCTGATTTATGGGACCCCCTTGACAGTTCGCTTTGAATCAAACTCCTCCAACAAGGTCCAACCTTGGTTTTACCATTTGCCACCTGAGCCTTTTTCCCTTGGGTTTTCGCGAGCCCGAGGGTCATCTTTATTTTAACCCCCCGGGCCCGTGCTCCTTCGAGTGTTGGTCCAAACTAGAGCCACTTGCAGTGCCACCTCAGGGAAACTTGAGGGATGGTTTTAGTTGTACGTAGTGTTCATCCAGTGTGCCCTGAGAACAAGATATGTGCAGCTCCTATCGGGATTTGTCGGCGCATCGGGCGGTCTTGCTGGTCTTGTTTTACCATTGTCGAAATGTCTTGCGAACCGGGATTCCGAGACTGATCGGGTCTTCCCCGGAGAAGGTATATCCTTCGTTGACCGTGAGAGCTTATGATGGGCTAAATTGGGACACCCCTGCAGGGTATATTACCTTTCGAAAGTCGTGCCCACGGTTATGAGGCAGATGGGAATTTGTTAATGTCCGGTTGTAGATAACTTGTCACTTGACTTCATTAAAATGCATCAACCGCGTGTGTAGCCGTGATGGTCTCTTCTCGGCGGAGTCCGGGAAGTGAACACGGTTTGGGTTATGTATGAACGTAAGTAGTTTCAGGATCACTTCTAGCTTCTCGACCGACGTGTTGCTTCTCTTATCGCTCTCACTTGCGTATGTTAACCACCATATATGCTTAGTGCTCGCTGCAGCTTCACCATATTACCCCTTTCCTACCTATGAGCTTAAATAGTCTTGATCTCGCGGGTGTGAGATTGCTGAGTCCCCGTGGCTCACGGATTCTACCAAAACAGATGCAGGTGCCGAGGATACCAGCGCAAGTGGCGCAACCGAGCTCAAGTGGGAGTTTGACGAGGATCTTGGTCGTTACTATGTTTCGTTTCCGGATGATCAGTAGCAGAGCCCAGTCGAGACGATCGGGGATCTAGCATTTGGGGTTGTCTTCTTTTCATTTGGATTTGACCGTAGTCGGTCTATGAGTGTATTTTGGATGATGTATGAACTTATTCATGTATTGTGTGAGTGGCGATTGTAAGCCAACTCTCTTTATCCCATTCTTGTTCATTACATGGGATTGTCTGAAGATGACCCTTCTTGCGACAAAACCACCATGCGGTTATGCCTCTAAGTCGTGCTTCGACACGTGGGAGATATAGCCGCATCGTGGGCGTTACAAGTTGGTAATCAGAGCCATCCCCGACTTAGGAGCCCCCTGCTTGATTGATTGCTGGCGTTTTTGAGTCTAGAACAAAAAAATGTTTTGAGTCTTAGGATTATATATATCGGAGAGTAGGATTCTCTTTACTCCTCAGTCCCTTCGTCGCTCTGGTGAGGTCTCCTGACGTAGATGTTTTGACTTTCCTCTCCTCAAATTTCACTAAAAAAAATTTAGGATCACGCGGGTATATTGGAATCGTTCTGATGGTTTTGTGACGAGAACATTGTTCTTGGTGCCTCCTGACATTTAGGGGTTGTGGCAGTGTCCCGGGGAGTTGAGCTCCGAGGTGTTGTCGTCACAATTTTATCGTTGCAGTTCTGGAATACCTGAGTTTTGCCGACATCGAAAATCTCTTTTATGCAGTTGTTGGTGAGATAACCTCGACGTCACCCAGTACTGGGGAGTTCGGGAGTATTGCCATGACTCATATAACGGATGCTTTTCTAAGGTTTAGGTACACGATTTCCGAAGGTTTCTTGGTTATGTGTTGACGGATGGATACAGCTGGATGTAGGGATTGTTAGTTTGGGTGAGATATATTGCTTCCCCTGTATCCCCAACACCTGATTGCATAACCAGAAAGTTTCGAGAGTTTATAGGTGGGATTCAAGTAGCTCTAGCATTTCTTCCTGCAGATATTTGGTTTGTGATTGGGTAATCCTTACCACTTATTTGTTCCATTCGTACCTTGCTTTTTATTTTCTTTCATCAATATCTCATCAAGTGGCTTCTCACCTTAATTGACGTGATGTTTGCTTTCGAATTCATTCGTTCATCCTTGTTCGAATGTTTATTGTGAAGACTATATGTTGCAATTTCTATCCGTTGATTCGACTTGTCTATCTATCTATCAAGATGCTAACGGATGTCACCCTCTTCAGGATGGCTCCGCCAACGCGTCAGAATCCGGAACGCAATGATGGGAGTCAGGAAAACCCTCCACCTCCACCTCCGCCTCCGGAGGCATGGCAAGCTTTGATGGCAACCACAAATGCCAACGCTCAGTTGTTGATTCAGCTGATGCAAGAGCGCAACCAAGGCCAAGGCAACCAAGGGAATCAAGGTCAAGGGCAATTCAATCATCAGCCTCAGTTTCCTACCCTCAACCAGTTCCTTGCAAATCAGCCGAAGTCTTTCAGCTACTGTGTTGAGGCCACAGACGCCGATGATTGGCTCGTGGATATCAACAAGCATTTTGAATGCAGCAATGTCAGGCCTGAGGACTACGTCAAGTTCGCTTCTTTTCAGCTCAAGGATCAAGCAGCTGATTGGTTCCAGCAATACAAGGATTCCAGAGGAGGTCGAGTGATTACTTGGACTGAATTCTGTCGGGACTTTAAAGCTCACCACATTCCTACCAGTGTTGTTGAGAGCAAGCGTGAGGAGTTCCGCAATCTCAAGCAAGGCAACATGTCAGTGTACGAATACAACAAGCAGTTTCAGAAACTTGCTCGCTTTGCTAAACAAGACGTTCCTGATGAAAAGAGTATGATCTATCAATTCAGAGGTGGCCTTAGAGAGGATCTGCAGTTAGCTCTCGTTCTTGTTGAGCCTACTCAGTTTGATCAATTCTACAATATGGCACTCAAGCAAGAAGGTGCTCAGCTCAAGTGTGAGGCTTCTAAGAAGAGAATCAGGGATGCAGTTCAGTCTTCTTCTTCCTCACAAGTGGCAGCTAAGCAGCAAAAGTTCTACCTTCCTCCTCCTCCGTTTAGTCAGCCTTACCAGCAGAAGAACTCAGGTGCTCGTGGATCTTCCCACCCACCCAACCCAGGCTTTCAGAACAAGTCAAATTCTCAAGCTCCAAGGTCAAATGCTCCGCATCATCGTCCGCTCTCAGAAGTGACTTGCAACAAGTGCCAGCAGAAAGGTCACTACGCGAACAAATGCTTTAACCAAAGGCGCCTTCCTCCTCCTCCTCCTGTGAGGTCTTCAAGCAATGCAGTGGTCAAGCATAATCCAAAGCATGCAAAGGTCAATATGATGAATGCAGCTCAGGCAGAGGATTCTTCAGATGTGATCATGGGTAATCTTCCTGTTAATGATATTCTTGCAAAAGTCTTATTTGATACTGGTGCATCGCTTTCTTTCATTTCAAGACCTTTTGTTGCCAAGCATGAGTTTGTGACGGAAAAGATACCTATCCCGTTGAAGATTGTGTCACCGGGTAAGCAAATGACATCTAATAATTGCGTCCCAGATGTTTCTATCAAGATGGGCGACTATAAATTTCTGTCTAAACCAATTGTCCTTGGTGACTCGGATAATGATCTAATTCTCGTGATGGACTGGCTTTCTAAGCACAAGGCTCAGCTTGATTGTGCTGCCAGGGAAATTCAATTGACACACTCTTCTGAGGATGTTATCATCTATGCCGCTCGTGATGAAACCATTCGGTTGTTTTCCCTCAATGAGAAGGGCGAGTTGGGTGCTATTTCTCAAATTCCAGTCGTTTGTGAGTACCAAGATGTCTTTCCAGAAGAGCTTCCGGGTATGCCTCCTCATCGGCCAGTCGAGTTCGTTATCGATCTTGAGCCTGGAACTGAACCCGTTTGCAAGCGTCCTTACAAGCTTGGACCCAAGGAGCTGAAGGAATTGAAGAAACAGCTCGATGAACAAGAGCGTATGGGTTTGATCAGACCGAGTTCATCTCCATGGGGTTGTGGAGTTCTTTTTGTCTAGAAGAAGGATGGCACGGACCGACTTTGCGTCGATTACCGTCCATTGAACAAGAAGACAATCAAGAACAAGTATCCACTTCCCAACATCAATGAGCTATTCGAGCAACTCAAAGGTGCTAAAGTATTCTCCAAGCTTGATCTCCATATGGGTTATCATCAGATTCGCATTCGTGAACAAGATATTCCCAATATAGCATTCAGAACAAGCTATGGTTCTTATGAATATACTGTCATGTCTTTCGGCCTTGTCAATGCTCCTCCAACATTCTCTCGAATGATGAACTTCATCTTCAACCCCTACACCAATGAATTTGTTCTGGTGTATCTCGATGATATTTTGGTCTTCTCCAAGAATAAGAAGGATCATGCCAAACATTTGCGACTAGTGCTCGACAAGCTTAGGGAGCATCAATTCTATGTGAAGTTTTCCAAATGTGAGTTCTGGCTTGATGAAGTTCTTTATCTTGGTCACCATCATCTCCGCCAAGGGCATCGCTGTTAATTCTGAGAAGGAGTCTCCAATTGTGAATTGGGAACCTCCTCAGAATGTCAAGCAGATCGTTGAGAACTTCTCTAAGATTGCAAAGCCTCTTTCCAACCTCCTCCAGAAGCATGTCAAGTATGTCTGGACGCCTGAGTGTGACGTTGCTTTCAACACCCTCAAAGAGAAGCTAGTCACAGCTCCTGTCTTAACTCCTCCTGATGAATCCAAGCCATTCGAAGTTTTCTGTGATGCTTCCTTGCAAGGTCTCGGTGCTGTGTTAATGCAAGAGAAGAAAGTTGTGGCCTATACCTCTCGTCAGTTGAAGCCCAACGAAAAGAACTACCCCACTCACGATCTTGAGTTGGCGGCAGTTGTCCATGCATTGATAACATGGAAACATCTCTTGTTGGGAAGGCAAGTGGACATTTTCACCGATCACAAGAGCCTCAAGTATATCTTCACTCAACCCAACCTCAACCTCAGGCAAACTCGATGGGTCGAAATGATTCAAGAGTACAATCCAAGTATTGAATATACTCCTGGCAAGGCGAATGTGATTGCAAATGCTTTGAGCAGAAAGGCTTATTGCAACAGTCTAATTCTCAAGCCATTTCAACCAGATCTTTGTGAAGCTTTCCGCAAGCTGAATCTTCAAGTTGTTCCTCAAGGATTTCTTGCCAACCTCATAGTCTCTCCTACTTTGGAAGATCAAATTCATGAGACACAACTCCTGGATACCATGGTGAAGAAGCTGAAACGTGGTATTGACAAGGGCATTTCCAAATACAAGTGCTATCGCTTGGATGACAAAGATACTCTTTTCTTCGAGGATAGAATTGTGGTTCCTAAAGGTGATCTGAGAAAAGTCATCATGAATGAGGCACACAATTCCCTCCTATCCATTCATCCTGGAAGTACGAAGATGTACCATGACCTCAAGCAGTCGTATTGGTGGACTCGAATGAAGCGAGAAATTGCTCAATTCGTGAACGAATGTGATGTCTGCAGAAGGGTGAAAGCAGAACACCAACGACCAGCTGGTCTCCTCCAACCTCTTGCTATTCCAAAATGGAAGTTTGATCACGTCGAGATGGACTTCGTGACTGGTTTTCCTAAGTCCAAGCGTGGAAATGATGCTATCTTCGTTGTCATTGACAAGCTTACTAAAGTGGCTCGTTTCCTTCCTATCAAAGAATCTATCACGGCAGCTCAGCTGGCAGAGCTATACACCTCCAGAATTGTCTCCTTGCACGGCATTCCACAATTGATTTCTTCAGACCGTGGAAGCATTTTCACTTCTAAGTTCTGGGACTCTTTTCAGAAGGCCATGGGCACCAACATTCGTTTCAGCACAGCTTTCCATCCTCAAACAAGTGGCCAAGTCGAGCGAGTCAATCAAATCCTTGAAGACATGCTCAGGGCTTGTGTCATTTCCTTTGGCATGAAGTGGGAAGATTGTCTTCCATATGCCGAGTTCTCCTACAACAACAGCTTCCAAGCGAGTTCGGGCAAGGCCCCATTCGAAATTCTCTACGGTAGAAAGTGCCGTACTCCTCTCAATTGGTCCGAGACAGGTGAACGCCAACTTCTTGGAAACGACTTGATCACAGAAGCCGAAGAAATGGCAAAGTCATTCGTGAGAATCTCAAAGCTGCGCAATCGCGCCAGAAGAGTTACTATGATAGCAAGCACCGTGATTTGGCTTTTGAAATCGGAGACCATGTCTACCTCCGCGTCTCCCCAATGAAAGGCACTCGTCGCTTCAGTATCAAAGGGAAGCTTGCCCCTAGATACGTGGGTCCTTTCAAGATCATTGGCAAAAGAGGCGACCTCGCCTATCAACTTGAGCTTTCGTCAAACTTTGCAAACGTACACGATGTGTTTCACGTGTCACAGCTTCGCAAGTGCTTCAAGACTCCTAAGCACACTATCAACTTCGAAGAAATCGACCTCCAAGAAGATCTCCATTATCATGAGCACCCCATTGCTATTCTTGAAGAAACTGAGCGCAAGACTCGCAACAAGTCAATCAAATTCCTGAAAGTGAAGTGGTCACACCATTCTGACCGAGAAGCCACCTGGGAGCGCGAGGATCACCTCCGTTCCGGATATCCGGAGTTCTTTCAGTCCTAGATCTCGGGACGAGATCCTCTTGTAGTGGTGGAGTGTTGTAACACCCCGGATGTAACTTTCCATCTTTGTAACTCCAACTCTTGCCATTTTCGGCTATGTGTTATGATTTTCCTTCCGTGGTTGGGTTTTGTCTTTGGTTTTGCATTTTATTCATGTCATGCATCTCATATCATGTCATCATGTGCATCTCATTTGCATACGTGTTCGTCTCATGCATCCGAGCATTTTTCCCGTTGTCCGTTTTGCAATCCGACACTCCCACGTGCACCGGCGCACCCCTCTTGTCTCTTTTCGTGTGCGGGTGTTAAACATTCTCGGAATGGAACGAGGCTTGCCAAGTGGCCTTGGTACACCACCGGTAGACCACCTGTCAAGTTTCGAGTCATTTGGAGCTCGTTTGATACTCCAACAGTTAACCGCATAACCGCAAAGGCCTCTTCTGGGTTGCAGCCCAACACCCCTCCAAAACAGCCCAAAAACCCATCTAAGTCACTTCCATGCTCTCCGTCGTCGGATCACGATCGTGTGGGCGAAAACCGAACTCCATTTGGAGCCTCCTAGCTCCCTCTACCTATAAATATGTGAGTCTCCCCGAAATCCCGCAGTCAAAAAAACCTAGCCCCGCTCCCTCCGCGCGCCGGACACGTCCGGTCCGCGTCGGACAAACCCCGCCACCGCGCCCGCACCTACCGCGCGCCGCCACGTAGCGAGCCGCGCCCACTTCGCCGCCCCGCCGACGAAGCCCGCAGGGCCCGCGGGAGGCCCTCCCGGCCCAGATCCGTCGCGCCGCCCCGCGCGCGCCGCTGGCCGCCGCCGCCGCCGGACGTCGCCGTCGCCTCCCCGTCGCCTCCTCGCCGCCGACGCGTCCCCGGCCGGATCCGGTCGCCCCGGCCGGCCCCGACCCTCCTCTCCAGGCTCCTCTTCGCCAACTCCGGCGGCCGCTCCGGTGAACCTCGATCCGCGTGCCTAGATCCAGATCTGGAAGAACTTAGGTTGACTTCGAATTTCCACCAAGTCTGCACATTATAATGCCATATTCATCGTGTCATAATTTTGCACCCGTCGCTCCGTTTTGGGTGTGTAGCATACCGATTTGTTCGTCTCGATGAGTACATCATTTTATCTAATTGCATAATTTTCATTTGAGCTCATATTGATGCCTGAAATGCTGTTGGAAGAGGGCTATGTGATGTTAGTTTCAGATTCTTATCAGAACATGCACTTTTGTCATTTTTGCCATGATTGATGTGTGCATCTTATGAACATGAGCCCTACATATGTTTTGAACTATGCCATTCCATCTTTACAGGGGTGTATGCCATATATTTTTGTGATCACCACGATCTCTTCCTGTAGCCTTCTGAGTTGCCTCATGCCAATCGACTTCCAAGAGATGACGTCGAAAAAGTTACATAGGCCAAATAGCGTTTCACGGACATGCGCGTCCATGATCCCATGGATTGCAACTGGAAGTATCTGCATCATCAGCATGTGACAGTCGTTAGACTTCATCCCGCTGAACTTCTGCTTCGTTGGGTCTAGGTATCTGCTTATCTTCCCCGCGTAACCGTAAGGAAGTTTTACTCCTAGGAGGCAGGTGAAAGACTGCTCGATCTCCTCCTTACTTAGAGTGAAGCACGCGGGAGGGTAGTCATTTCCGGTCTTCTTGGCCTTTTTGCCTTTGCGATGACTTTCTGTGTCCTGCTTCGCCTCATCAACATCATCATCATCATCATCATCATTACCGTGAAGCTCCTGCCTGATGCCCATTGATTTCAAGTCTGCCCTTGCTTTCGGCCCATCTTTGGTCCTCTCTGGCATGTTGAGCAGGGTACCAAGCAGACTCTCGCACACGTTCTTCGTGATATGCATGACATCAAGGCTGTGAGGCACACGGTGGATCTTCCAGTACGACAAGTCCCATAAAATAGACCTCGTTTTCCATACCTTCAGCAGCGGCTCTGGCGCCTTCGCTTCTTTCCCGGCTCTCGCGCCTTTTGCTTCTTTCCTGGCAGTGGGCAGTCTTTCCAATTTTTCAATAGCTCGTCTATTTCCTCGCCACTCCTCGTACACGGGCATTTTCGGGGTTCGGTTTCACCATCGAACAGATCCTTGCGTTTCCTCCACGGGTCATCATCGCGAAACCACCTTCGATGTCCCATGAACACGGTTTTCGAAGACCCGGGATCTCTATCTAGCTGGTGATACGTTGTGTCATCCATGCACCTTATGCATCCAGAAAATCCGTGGACTACCTGCCCCGCGAGATATCCGTAACCGAGATAGTCATGCACCGTCGTGAGCAGTGCGGCTCTCATATGGAAATATTCTTTCTCTGCAGCGTCCCACGTATTGGCTGGCATTTTCCATAGCGTGTCTAGCTCCTCCTTCAGCAGCCCCAGATACAGATTGATGTCGTTCCCTGGTTGTTTCGGCCCTTCAATTAGCATACTCATGTGAATGTACTTCCTCTTCATGCACAACCAGGGGGAAGGTTGTACATCCACACAAACACAGGCCAGGTGCTATGTGTGCTTCTCTGGCTGCCAAACGGATTGACTCCATCAGTGCTCGCGCCCAGCACGATGTTCCTTGGATCCTTCCCAAATTCTGGGTATTCGAAGTTCAACGCTTGCCACTGGCTCGCATCCTTAGGGTGCTTCAGCATCTTGTCTTTTTTATTTATCTCTGGATCATTTTCGTCATCTTCCCGCTTCTTCTCCTCCCTATCCGCGTGCCAACGCAGGAGCTTTGCTACCTTAGGGTCCGCGAAATACCGCTGCAGACGAGGAGTGATCGGAAAGTACCACACCGATTTTCGAGGAGCTTTCTTCCTCTTCTTGTATCGAGTGATGCCGCACACCGGACATATGGTAGACTCTGCGTGCTCGTCCCGATAAATGATGCAATTGTTCATGCACACATGGTATTTCACGTGCGGTAAATCCAGAGGACACACGATTTTCTTCGCCTCCTCGAAACTGGTCGGGCACTTGTTCCCCTTGGGAAGACGTTCGTGCCAGAATGACATGTTCTCGTCGAAGCATGCGTCGGTCATTTTGTGTTTTACCTTCATCTCCAGAGCCATGAGCATTACTTTCAGGCGGGTATCCTCGGGCCTGCATCCTTCATACAATGGAGTAACCGTGTCTATCTCCAGTTGATCCAGCTTGGCTTTCTCTCGGGCGGAAACTCTTGCGTTATCCGTCTGCTTGAGAAGCAGCTCTTGAATATGAGGGTCCTGCACCCAGCCTCCATCGTCGTCTGCTCCGGCATCTTCATCTTCATGATCATGCCCTTCGTCTTGATCTTCCTCATCATCATGTATGACATCTTCTACATGATGACTGTGTACAGCATCACCGTCGTGATCATGTCCTGGAGATTCTTCGTCTTCTCGCCCTCCCTCGCCGCGGTGGTACTTGTCTTGTTGGCCTTCCTCATTTCTTGCCCGACCCCCATGGACGACTTCATAGTCATCTTCATCACCTTGCCACCGATAGCCATCCATGAAACCACGCAAGAGCAGGTGGTCCCACAACTGCCCGGAATCCGGGTCCGCAATAAGGCTCTTCAGCTTGCATCTTCGACACGGACATCTTATCTCCGTCTCGTTCTTTTGAAGCATCTCGGCCTTCGTGGAGCTCACAAACCTATTCATGATGCCTTCGGTCATCGTGCGGACCATGGTCGCCTACGGGGTAGAGCAAAACGATATTTTAGAACCAAGAAAAAATTTGGCATGACCTTCCCTAAAAATAGGACCAAAAAGAATGCATAGTGCCAAAATTCTCGCCGAAACGGAAATGAATCAACATTCCGGCAAAATATTGGCAACTATCGCATTTCAAATACCGGTACCTGCAAACACAAACATATATGCAACACCACAAACACATGCAACACCACAAACATACATAGATCTAGCTAGGCCACAAAAAGTGCATGTGCACGTTGTTGGAGCGAGCTAGGGAGAAAAAAAGTAGATCTACATCATGAAGATAGCTTTCCCGTTACTTACCTATCAAAAAAGGTAATTTCACCACTTAATTTTCATGAATCTATGGTGGAAATGAGGTGAGGAGGAGGAGGCAGCCGAAAGCTTGGAGAAGGAGGTGGAGGGAATGAAGTGGGGAAAGTGAGTGGGTAGGTGTGGCTGTCCAAAATATCTTGTTGGGGTCCCAGGTTACTAATGGCGCACCACCTGCAAATGCGCCATTAGTATGCCTGGTTACTAATGGCGCACCTGCAGATGGTGCGCCATTAATAGTTTTGCAAAAAAGTAAAAAAAATATATAGATACTAATGGCGCACCGGGTCTTAGTGCGCCATTACTAGTTTAAACTAGTAATGGCGCACTGTGAAATGGTGCGCCATTAGTAGTTTTGCAAAAAAAGAATAAAAAAAATACAGTAATGACGCACTGTCTGCCTGGTGCGCCATTACTAGTTAGAACTAGTAATGGCGCACTTCGACCTGATGCGCCATTAGTATGTATGGAAAAATGGGAAAAAAATTAATACTAGTGGCGCATCCTGTTTCTGGTGCGCCATTAGTACCTTCCACACTAATGGCGCATCACCAACTGGTGCGCCATTAGTATATAGTAGTGGCGCACTACTTCCATGATGCGCCATTAGTATTAATGAAAATGATGATCATGAGAGGTGTTATATGACAATGATGTATGATGATGATAAGTTGTTAATAATATGATGATATTTATTATATCATTGGGTGAAAGAACTACAGATGAGTTTCAAGTGGATGTCCATCCACTTGAAACTAGTCCACGGTTCTTTCACGCAGTGATGTAATAACTCATTATGATGTAAAAACAATCTCTAAATTGCTACTGTATGAAAACCTTATAAAGGTGTATAAATACAACATGAAATAAAAAAGAAATAGAATACGAAATAATAGTAGTAGCTCGGGCTGCCAGAAGCACTACTAGTAATTACGAGTAGCGCTCTTCCCGGGAAGCACTACTACTAAGTGGATATAGCAGTAGCGCGGGCGGACACACGCTACTGATAATCTTTAGCAGTAGCGCCGTATCAGTAGCGCGGTTACCCGCGCTACTGATAGGCCGAAAACACGCGCTACTGCTAGGCTTTTCCCTAGTAGTGGGTGGGTGGAGCCATACCCTAAACTCTAGGATCGAGAAACCGATACCATGATATATGAATAAAACTATTGCTTATTGGTATATATATATATATATATATATATATATGACAATTTTTTGCTACTACCGGGTGTAGTTACACCCATTTTTATTTTGTACGTTTTAGGTAGTATCTACCGTACCGCAGTGTATGTATGCGTAGTATGTAGTATGTAAGAATATTTAGGTGGTATATATACTATTTTTTCGGTAGTATGTAGTATATTTTTAGCATACTTCTTTTTACGTACAAATATGTACGTATTTTCATAAATATGATAAAAACATGGACTCACATGCAATTTTTTCACATAACTCGCTTTGGAATATCTTAGATATAGTATATGAACATACTAAAAATGATAAAGTAGTATATATACTACCACATAGTAGTATATGAGAAATGGGTGTAGCTACACCCGGTAGTAGGATGCATTTTCCCTATATATATATATATATATATATATATATATATATATATATATATATATATATATATCATCATCCAGGGTGCAGAATAAGTTATTCTTCACCCGAGGTAATATTACGATCGCTTCCTAAATAAATTATGTTTAGAATATAAATAGTTACATGCATATTGATTTAAAATGTAAAATTTGGTATAAAAAAATTAAAAATATAGGTTATAAGACCAGAAAAATCATATTTTATGTATGTTTTACACTATATTTTTACATTCGTAATTTTACGTAACATAAAATATTTTTTACGGCGAGTACATGTTTTCTCATGTTCTCTTTTTATGTATGAAATAAGACAAAATTTACGAAACGTAAAAATACGGTGCATTGATGTCGAAATAAAGAGGGGGGTGAAGAATAAATATTCCTATATATATATATATATATATATATATATATATATATATATATATATATATATATATATACAAAAACCAACTTAGACTAGGTATTACAAACCGATTTGGACTAGAAAACCTGTGATCCAAGGAATAGTCTAACACTAACAAGCGGTCAACAGCATGTCGAATCAGTAACACCAACGATCAAAAAGAGTCGTGGGCAAATTAATTTTGAGCAACCTTTTCGCAGTGTGGGCAAATTAACTTCGAGCAACCTTTTCGTCAAGGTGTCGCCATGGATTGTTCAGTGCTGGTCCCACGACTCTTTCCCGTTCCCATATGCATGTCACATGATGTGGTGAGCGTGAGGATACATGCAGGTGCCACCGTGCCATATTGTCTCATCGGCATATGCCCCCAACCCATGTACGCGTGGGCCGGTTGACACAGTCTCCTTGAAAATGATAATCAATTGATGTATGTGTAATTTACGTTTCAAATAAAATACTTAGCAAAGTACTCCTCTTTCAAATCCGGAGCAGATAAGAATCCAATGAGATTGTCCAATCAGATCCCAGCGTTTGAAACGAAGCAACGTGAGCGGGAGAAGCCAAAGGTTCCCCGCAGAAAAAAAGAAGAGAGGAGAGGCCAAGGTAACGCGCCATTGGCAATCAACCAAGAAGCATAGCGTCCGAGGAATTTGATAATAAACAAGAGGCAGCGGGCACGGCAGTAGGGGTGCAAGCCAGTGCGATGCATGTGACAATGTAAGGAGATGAACCACGTACAAGAGGAGGCACCACTTGTCCCCGTCTCAATCTGCTTCCGCTCTCCCCTCGCCACTATGCTACTAGCAAGCTCTAGCCATGTGACAATGTAAGGAGATCATACACATGAGAGCGCTCGCGCCATTTTGTCCTATATGCTCCATGTGCATGCCCTGAGTGTGCGTACGCCTAGGGCAGGACCCTGTCGACGTTCACTCGCAAGGGACGAAATCACTATTTTGACCTTGCCACAGTTTTTAGTCGAAAACTGAACCCGATGTGAAAGTATTTCACGTTTTGACCCTTTTAGCAACGCCTGAGCCCGCGGCGTTTCTGGTGAACATAGAAACGCCGACCAAGCTAGCGTTCCCGGACAACACAGAAACGCCGTGGTAGCTAGCGTTTCTTCCCTGGCCCACAGTCAGTCCGAACCCGCTGCTTTCGCTGACGTGGCACATGTGAAACGCCAATGTCCCTGGTGTTTCTGGGGTAGATGAAGTAATGCGCGGCGGGACGAGGGGGCCGAACCCCCAGTCCGACTGTTGTGGAGAGGTATGCCAGGCTTACTTATGGAATCTTTTGACCCAAGTGGTGTTTCCTGACGGCATGCGAGACACAGCCTCGTGGATGTTCTTGGACCCTCTTCGTAACTGGGATGTTAAGTGGAGTTGGGGGTCGGCGGCACTAGCCTTCTTGTACCGTTAGGTAATGCTAATTTGATGAATTTTCATTATATGAAAGAGTTTTTTGCATGTCATTGTTTAATGTGTATAAAAATGTGCAGTTGGACGGAGCATGCATGAGGAGTAAGCCAAAATCTTGTCTTGGTGGTTTTGTTTGGGCCCTACAGATTTGGATGTGGGAGCGTATCCCTGTGGGCGGTAACTTGACTATTGCCCCGGAAGAACCTTGGGAGTGGCCTTTTGACGGGGATGAGGAGCGGTATCCCACTATCGCGTACACGTGGGCTAATGTCCAAGTGTCTAGTATTGCAGCCATGGGGCGGTACAAGGCATACATAAGCGAGCTTGACATGCTTACTTACAACCAGGTAATTATCAAATGCCTTGCTATCAATTCAGATTTTTTGTTGTTGTGCATGAGCTAGTGACATGTTGTGATGTACGTCCGTACATGGTACTTAGGCAGTTCCCTTTGAGCAATATGTGCTTTCGTGACCAACATCTTTGGCGTGTGCGTTGCCCCATGATATGCTTTTTTGCGGTGGAGTGGCATCTTCCACATCGTGTTTCGAAACAATTTGGAGTACAACAACGCACCCCGCCGGATTATGTTGAGACAAGTGTGGTGCTACATAGGTGAGAGTTTTTGTACCATATGTTGATCAATGTGTAACCACTGAAAAATGAAATTGATACCGATACTTCTCATGCTTTGTAGGACGAGCCGGCAACACAACAAGAATGTCATTAATTGGGAGGATCACCATCTTATGTGGGTGGACATGTGGAATGCTCAGAGGAATGCCTGAGTTGAAGATGATCACACACCTGACAACGACGAGGGGGCATATTTAAGGCCCACGGCCACCTAAAAGCCCCACAGCCACCTAAAATATCTGCACCAGAAACGCCATTGGTGCTGGCGTTTCTAGAAACGCTAGCTAGCTCGGCGTTTCAATCCCGCCAGGTCAGCAAGCAACGCTAACTCGGCCTGGCAGTGGGCCAGGGAAGAAACGCTAGCATGGTCGGCGTTTCCATGTTCATCAGAAACGCCGCGGGCTCTGGCGTTGCTAAAAGGGTCAAAATGTAAAATACTTTCACGCCTGGTTCAGTTTGCGACTAAAAACTCTGACAAGATCAAAACAGTGATTTCGTCCACTCGCAAGAGTCTCCTCGAAAGTAATAAGGACGTACGCATATTTTAAGGTTCAATACAATACTTGAGAGTTGAGACGGAGTAGAGCTCTTTCAAATCAAAGAGCAGATAAGATAAGAATTCAATGAGCTTGTCCAATCAGATTCCAGTGTTTGAAACTATGCAGTGTGAGCGGGAGAGGCCAATTGTAATTAACAAGACAAAGCAGTGTGAGCACCTAAGCATAGCGTCCGAGGAATTAACAAGAGGCAGGTAGGAGAGGCCAAAACAGAAAAGAACGAGGTAGGCACGGCAGTAGAGGCACAGCCAGTGCGATGCATGTGAGAATGTAACCACGTACAAGAGGGGAGAGAGACAGAGGCCACTTGTCCCAGTCTCGGTCTGCTTCCGCTCTCCTCTCGCCGGAACACTAGCCAATCTCTCACTGGATGAGGCCACCGGACATGGGCGACCCTGGCGGCAGCTCGTCATCCCGGCCGCATGACAAGCAAGAGCTGCAGCAGCCGAAGGTGATTCTCTACACGGCGTCGGCGTCGGCGTCGCGCCGCAGAGAGCGCGCCTCCGCCGACATATACGCCCTGCGCGCCCTGCTGTGTGGCAGCTACGGCCAGGCCGTGGACGTGCGCGATGTATCCAGGTGCAAAGCGCACCGCTGCGAGCTCAAGTCGTTGCTTGCGGCTCGGGGCTGCGCCTTCTCCCTCCCGCAGCTCCTCGTCGGCGGCCGGCTCGTGGGGGGGGGGGGGGGGGGGGGGCTGATGAAGTTAGGCAGCTGCACCAGGCCGGCGTGCTGCGGCCCCTCCTCGACGGCGCCCCAAGGCCGTACCCCGCCTTTATCTGCAATGCCTGTAAGAGGGTCGGCTCCGAGCCCTGCCCAAAGTGCAACAAGATGACACATGAAGAGGAGAAGAAGGAGGAGGAAAGGGTTGTCCTTTTTTATCCAAC
The DNA here is from genome assembly GCA_963921465.1 of Triticum timopheevii. Taxonomy (NCBI): domain Eukaryota; kingdom Viridiplantae; phylum Streptophyta; class Magnoliopsida; order Poales; family Poaceae; genus Triticum; species Triticum timopheevii. The sequence goes on along the minus strand of OY997274.1, from coordinate 4,551,745 downwards.
CCAAGGTGAAACTTCGCTTCTCTCCTTCTTCTCGTCGCTTTTCCCTTTTCTACATCTGCATAGTCGCATGGACACAAGAACTTGCTTGGGCATTATTCTAAACCCTGCTGCTGTTATTTTCTTAATCGTGGTTTTAGTTCTAAAACCACGACGAGTAAATCAGAACTGAAGGAGTACTATTGGGATTAAACCTGACATCCTAGGTCCGAGTAGTACAGCATATATGACACCAGTAGGATTAGTATTGCTATATATATATATAGACGGTCTATTCTGCTAATATTAGCAGAATAACTATTCTGCACACCACTTCCGCACTGCACGCTGAACGCAAGTGCACTGCATCTTCTTGACGACGAGCACTGCAATATATACTAGTGAATTTCTCGTCGAAAAAAACTGCACGTGTTATTTTTTCAGTACTGTTTTCGCTCTAATTTTTTAACCGTTTATCGGAATGAGGCGTATAATATACCGTTGAAAAGCTATGGATTATGCGCAACTTCGACATTTTTTGAGATTCCACATGGTTTAAGAGCAGTTTTGAAAATGGTGCGGTCCATGACGAGTGGCAGCGAGCGTTTTTTCATGTTTTTTTCTAAACCGCTTGTCGGAATGAAGCAAATGATACGCTGTTGGATAGATATCGTCGAGGCGCATCTTTTTCATATATAAATCTTTCTCTAATTCATTACGATTTAAGAGCAGTTTCAAATTTACTAAATCACGGAATTCTGTTTTTCAAAAAAATTCAAAGTTTCGGTACTGTTTTCGCTCTAGTTTTTGAACCGTTTGTCGAAACGGGGTGTATGATATGTCCTTGGAAAGCTGTGGACAAGGGGCAACTATCATACTTAGGAATGGTTTTGAGATTGCTTACGGTTTTAAGTTAATTTTGAAAATCGTGCGGCGGAGGACGAGTGGCATCAGCCGTTTTTTTTGGAAACTTTTACAAACCGGTTGTCGACATAATTCAAATGATATTCTGTTGGAAAGATATCGACGATACGCAACTTTTTCATGTAGAACACACTCTCTAATTCCTGACAGTTTAAGAGCGGTTTTAAAATTAGCGAAAAGCGGACACTCTGTTTTTTCACGACACCAAAATTGTCGTCGGACAGAAGAACACACTGCTTCAAACTGAAAACCGCACTGCAACAGACAGTCAGGTGAACTTCATGATTTCTTTTTGTCGGACGTAAAGTTTCTCGCACAAGTTTTTGTTGTCTCTTTTTTCAGCTTTTTTTTGAACGAGAGTGGACCGCAACACCCCCGAAAGTGAACCGCAACACCACCAAAAGTGAACCTCATGAGTTTTTGTTGTCTTTTTTCATACTTACTAATTTTTTACGTCCGTTGACCAAGCAAGTGGACCACAGGGACTGAGCGAGTGAACTACATCCAATATAGAAGCGAGCTTCTTTGAGATATTATTTTTCCCTGTTTTACAAGTGGGACAAGTAAACCACGAAGAGTTTTATAGCAAACTGCATGGGACAACAAAGTGAGCTTCAAAGCCACATCTATCAGTTTTATAGCAAACTCTATGAGACAACAAGACTCCTCGTTGAATGCAATGAACCACAAGACTCCTCGAAGTGGGCTGCATCAACACATTTCTCTCTCGAAAATGAACTATTTAATGCTTGTTGAAATAAACTTCTCAACAAATAGTTTTTACACACAATACATCATATCCCAACCGGATACATTTGATCGACAAAAAAATCCACAAACAACGGTCTAAACTGCATGGCTGCTTGCTCCGAGCTGCACGCCGCACACACCCGCATGGCACCACAGCAAATGACGACGTGCAACGCCAAGGCGTCCAAGCTACCATGTAGAAGTGAACCTCATGTCGGCACCAGCCAAACTACACAGAGGCATTTTAACAAACTTCATTAGAAACTGAATTCACCCAAATCAACATCCATACTCTAAAAAATACACACAAAATTATTTGCTAATGGGGATGAAGTGCACAAAACTGCACTGCGTCGCGGGCAAGTGAAACTAAAGTGAGCTGCCGACAGGAAACCAAGGTGAGCTGCAAATACACCAAACGCATCCCATGGAGCTTCTTCACGTGCACTCGCGCACTGCACGCACACATGCAAGGGACTGCGATGCACCCCGAACCTCAAGAAAAACAGAACGGCGACCTCCTGCGTCAAAACTGGCCATGTCAAAAAATGGTTAAACTGATCCGCAAAAGTAGTCATCATCGAAGTGCACTTCACTTTTTTCATAGGAAAAAACAAATGAATGCGACGAACTGCAGCATGGGGTACCTGCTGCTCCCGGGGTTGGGAAGCAGGCACACGCGTTGTCCTGCTCGCTTCGGCCTGGGCTGAGCTGCACCTATTGGTCAACATTTGTGGCCGAGCAGCACCTATCCATCATCGTGGATTGCACGCACACGGGCACCACACTGCAAACCCACGCCTTCGTACTGCACGGCCAGGCTGCGGGCGCTGCACACCAGCCAAAAAATGCAATCCTGTCTACTTCCTCATCTAAAACGAACTGATGGTCCACGGTCATAAATTGCAAGCGCCACAAAGCACACGCAACGTTGCAGCAGTCTACACCGGAGACTATAGGCGAAGCGCAGACTGGGAACCACATCACGCCTCCGAGCTGCACTGAACCGATGGCCATCGCCGGACTCTGTGCTACTCGAAGAAGGCTTGGGGGAGATGGGAGCTCGGATCATAAGTGCCTCAGGTCTGGGGCAGCGTGGCCTCCATCCATGGTCGTCGTGGCCTCCCTCGCCCTCCTCCCTGCACTAGAAAATGATTTTTTTTTTTCAGTGAATCACATAGTGAACTGCAAGAAAGGAAGAGAGAATCGGGGGACTAACAGATGCTTTGTTGTTCGAAGAAGAATAGAAGGAAGAGGGCACCTTGATGGTAAACATCGTCGCAAATCTCGTGTTCCATGCCTCGATGAGATCTGGTGGTTGGGCGCCCTGATCCGGTGTGTCCTAACCTCCACTGCCCCTCCTCACCATGACGAGCATAGCGACCTCTCCCCGGACGGGGCGGGAGGAGAATGGGCGGGGCGGGATGGGGTAGGAGGAAACCTCCAGGCGCACTGCAGCATCGGGGCAACCGAACCCCGACGAGAAGCGGGGCGAACTGCACCCACGTGGGCCGCCGTCGAGGTAGGTGGTGGCGGGGTAGGGGCCGGAGGGCCCAGATCTGGCGCCGGAGCGGCGTAGGGAGGTGAGGACCAGCCGAACCAGAGCGGCGTAGAGGAGTACCTCCGCCTCTGGCCGTTGACGGAAGTGGAGGGGGAGGTGCTGCTTCCGCAATGGTGGCATCCAGGAGAGGAGGCGGGACGGGGAGCTGGTCCGGCCACGGCCGCGCGCGGGATGACGTCTTTGGAGGCGGATCCAACTGGATCCGGCACCAGGAGAGGTCGCGGTGGTGTCCACCTGGGTGAGGAAGGGTGGCGATGCAAGGAGTCCACGACCCCAGTTGGAACGGTGATCGGGGGAGGCGGCGGTGACGCCGGAGATAGAGCTGGATCCGGCGGATCCTGGGATGGCCGAAACGGGGGAGGTAGGAAAGGTGGTGCTCGGGGCAGGGCGGCGCTCGGGTAGGGCGTTCGGGAGGGGGCGCGGTTGCCGTCGGCGGTGTGCCTCCTGCGCGCGGCAGAAAGTGGTTGCAGGGGGGCGCACGGTGGTGGGGGCGATGGTGAGTGGGTGGGGGTCTTGGGGGAGGGAGAAAGCACGACTAGGGGGTGTTTGACGTGGGTGGGTGGGATGCTTTTTTTTCTCCTTTGCGTTGCGGCTCGGTTGACTCGATCTGGGTGTTATCAGAATAAGCACCCGGTGTGCAGAATAAGGTCTTAAAGGTGTTATCATAATACCTTTATCTAATAATAAAGCAAATTGGGTTTCTTTCGTCCGTCACGGCATTTTTCAGAGAATTCAACCCGCAGTCTTGTTTTAAGTTAAAATGAATCGTTATTTTTTTCATATTTTACACAAAAGTTCCTATGTTTTGTTGAAATCAACCCGCAGTCCGGATTTAAGTCACACCCGAACCGTATTTTACATTTTTCGAACCCCCCCCGATGTTTTAGGTAATTCATCTGTGGATTATATTTAAGTCAAACAATGTTTCTTTTAACATTCATATCTTTTAAACCGTAACTCCGATTTGAACATGTTATATATGAAATTTGATTAGAAAAATTTGTAGAATATGAATATGAGATTATTTTCACCTATTAAGTATTTTTAAATATTACTTTGGAATATATTTAAGTCAAACAAATAATTTTCTAAATTATCCGTATCTTTTAAACCGTAACTTCTATTTTAACATATTATATATGAAATTTTATTAGAAAAATATGTGGAGTCTAAATATGATTTTAATTTTACTTGTTAAATATTTTTAAAATATCGTTTTGGGAGCAAACTTATAATTTATAGTGTAAGATTCGTTTTCCTTTCGTACCGGCGCCGATCCGGATTGCAAATAAACACCCCACTATAACAATATAGAGAAAAGAAAATATCGATAACTACACATGCATACCTCTGAAAAATGTCGCAGGGGAAAACAACAGATTTCTCATCGCGAGAGTGAGAGAAAGCGAGAGAGAGAGAGAGAGAGAGAGGGAGGGAGGGAGGGAGGGAGGGGGGAGGGAGGGGAGAGAGACACCTTAGGATTAAACATATTCAAACACGTTTTTTTTTGTGAACACCGAGGCCATCGCCGGCGAGGGTGAGAAGGAGGATAAGTGGCAACACAAATATGATGCCTCGCAAAAATAAAGAAGATGGACCTGTTGTGGTCTTGAGTGGGATCCGGCTTGCCTGCTCCCTCCCTATGCTCCCATCCGTGCTCCCACTTCATCCTACGGCTGTCCTTTTTCCTTTTTTCTTTCTAATCTAATCATCTCCCCCCTGATTTTAAGGGGGTGAGGCCGGGCCTTATTTTGTACCAATCAAATGAAGCCACGTATGCGGGAGCACGGATGGGCGCACGCGGAGGGAGCAGGCAAGTCTCATCCTTTTGAGTGATGGTTGTTGGGTTAAGAGTGTGTGTTATGTTTTCTCTCCCGTTGCAACGCACGGGCTCTTTTGCAATGCCTGTACCCTGCCCCTTGTAACACCAAGAAAAAAGAGAAATACAAAGAAAAAGCCCAGGAGCGACACGCCCTTGCAGCTATCACCAAAAGATTTTTCCTCTGTCGTACGCAAGTATTTCACCGACGACGCCGAAGTACATCGATCCAATCGATCAAGCTAGCCAGCCGAGGCGTATACATACGCAAGTTTCCGGCTAGTTGCACGTACGTGTGTACTAGGCACTAATCGATCAAGCTGCCAGTGTGCTTGTTCGAGTTAGCTTTGCACGTACACATACGTCGTGATCCTGGGTGGTTTTGATCTAGAGTTCAAAAGCCAACAATTACATTACTTGGTCGAGCTGATTTCTTCTGCTAGTTAGTTAGCTGAATAGGCGCACCCTTGATCTGCTCATGCGATGGCATGACGCGGTGATGGCGGCAAGTACACACACCTAGCTCACATCAAGCTTCGTTGGATGGCACGACGGATAGGCTCGGCTTAGGCACGAAATTTCCATCTGTAACGACAGTACAAACGACAGTACAAATAACAGAGAAGAAAGCAGAAAGGTAGTAAGTTTTTGTGATCGAGGGAAACAAGAATGCAATGCACCCTAGTGCATGCTGATGCATTAGCTCTGCATATATACAGTTTGAGAGTAATGCCGTTGTGCACTCGTGCACAGGTGGAGATCGTGCGCCTAGCGCTCAGAGAGAGGGGAGACTAGGTCATGTACAGAGTGGGCTGGGTCAACCAGCAAATATCGATTGACACCCTGCCGCAGTTTGAGCGTCCCTCTGCCGGATGCACAAGCTGAACCGAAATTCTTCGAATCCAGCTGTAGGTAACCCCTTTGTCATCACGTCAGCAAAATGTTGCACCGTCGGGGCGTGTAGGATGCGGAGCTCACCAAGCGCCACCTTCTCACGAACAAAATATATGTCCAGTTCGATGTGCTTGGTGCGTCGGTGATGGACAGGGTTGGCCGCCATGTAGACACTGGAGATGTTGTCACAGTACACGATCGTGGCATTGGGGACGTCCACACACAGCTCGCCCAGAAGCCGCCTGTGCCAGCAGCACTTGCCGACGACCCTGGCGATAGCACAGTACTCGGCCTCCGCACTCGATCTGGACACCATGGCTTGGTGCTTCGAGGACCATGATATCAGGGCGTCGCCGAGGAAGACAGTGTCGCTAGAGGAGGAACGACACGTATCGGGGCAGCCGACCCCAGTCGGCGTCCGAATAGGCAATGAGGTAGAGTGCTTGCGACCGATGAACATGAAGGACGTGTGTCGTCGTCCCTCGCAGGTACCACGGTATACGCTTAACGAGCGCCAAGTGCTGGTTCTGCGGGTCGTGCATATGGAGGCACGCTTGCCAGACGGAGTAGGCGAGACCAGGGCGAGTCTTGGTGAAATACTGGAGGGCCACGACCAAGCTTCTGTACTCCTAACAATCGGCAACAGGTGAGGCATCGGATGCAGATAGCTTGGTGCATGTGCCCAAGGGCCTCGGCGAGGTCTTGCACGCGGTCATGTTGGCATGGTCCAAGAGCTCCTCTGCGAATTTGAGCTGCGATACAAAGAAGACAGAGCTGCTGCGCGTGACGCTGATGCCGAGGAAGTAATGTAGAGAACCAATGTCCTTCATCGAGAACTTGGTGAAGAGGCGATGCTGGATGTGTTGGAGTAGACGGCTCGACGAGGCGGTGAGGACGATGTCATCGACGTACATCAGGAGGCACGTTAGTCCGCCATCGTGGTAGTACACGAACAATGACGGGTCGGAGCGTGTCGCCGCAAAGCCGTGTGTGGGTAGGAACATGGCGGACCTCTCAAACCAGGCGTGCAGAGCCTGCTTGAGGTCGTAAACCAGGCATGCAGAGCCTGCTTGAGGTCGTACAACGACTTGTCAAGAAGGCAGACGTAGTCGTGGTGGTCGTGGTCAATTAAGCCGGCCGGTTGTTGACAGTAGACGCACTCGGTTATCTGCCTGTGGAGAAAGGAATTGTTCATGTCCATTTGATGGACGTGTCAGTCTAGCGACGCGGCAATGGCGAGCATGGCACGAACGGTAGAAGACTTGATGGCAAGACTGATGGTTTTGTCGAAGTCCACACTCGGTCATTGCGAGAAGCCGCGCACCACCCACCTGGGTTTGTACCATTCCAGGAATCCATCAGCCTTGAGCTTGTGCCGGAACAGCCACTTCCAAGTGATAATGTCGGCATCAGGTGGGCGTGGCACTAGCGTCAAGGTTTTGTTTGCAATCAATGACCGGTACTCCTCCTGCATAGCTGTTAGCCAAAACAGATCGTGCAATGCCGTGCACACGGATTTGGAAATGGGGAGATGGTGATTACATGAGCCTGGAGCCCGTACTTGGGATTTGGCTGGAAGATGCCATTGATGCCGCGGGTGACCATGTGTTGCGTGGGTGCAAGAGGAGCTCGGGGTTGTGTGGGTTTCGCATGAGGGGGAGGTAACATAGGTGGCGATGGGGTTTCGCTGATCGGACGTGTGTGCCGAGAGGGAGATGGAGTGGGTGATCGGCAAGGGGTGGGTGCTGGTGATGACTGGCACATGGGCGTCGATGGCATAGTAGGGGAAGGAGCTTTCATCGAAGAATACATGACGTAAGATTAGAACTTGCCGGTCGATCGATTGTAGCAACGGTACCCTTTGTCGTCCAGTGAGTAGCCGAGAAACACGGACGACATCGAGCGAGGAGCGAGTTTGTGAGCAGCAGTGGTGGTGGTGTTAGGATAGCATAGGCACCCTTACGCGCGCATGTTCGTGTGGTCTGGGTGAGCACCGAAGAGCGAAGAGCGGGTAGAAAGGAGTGAGGTTGTGGCGAGGACGGCATGGACGTCTGTTAAGTATGAAGGTGGAGGTGTTCAGTGCTTTGACCCAGAAGGAAAATGGCATGGACGCGTTGATTAGAAGGCTGGACAGTGTCATTTAGGGTTCATAAGATACGTTCAACGCGGCCATTTTGTGGGCTAGTGTAGGGGCACGACATGCGTAGAGCAATGCCGTGTGTGGAGAAGAACTCGCGGGCAGAGTGATTATAAAATTCGGCCCAATGTATGTTTGAAGTGTTAGTATGCTTACGTTAGCCTAGTATAGACCCCCTCCCCTCCTCCGCGATGCCCCCCACTGGCGCACGATAGGATAACCCTAGCCGCCGGCAAGGCGCCCCTTCTCCCTCATCCCTTCCCTCGCCGTCGCTAGGGGGCGTGACCGGGAAAAGCCCAGCCAGTGCCGGCGGCGGGGGGTTGCTCTTCTTCCCCTCCCGTGGGGGCGAGACGTGAGGCGGCTCATCCGAGACTGGGTGCCACACTGCGCGCTGGGCGTGGCAGCACGACGTCCCGCCGGGGCTGGTCGATGGCGGTGGCGGGGGCGCCTTGGTCTCCAGGGATGGCAGGGTCGAGGCCAGATCTGGGCCTGGCGGCATGGGCCAAGGGCAGCGCAGGCTGCAAGCCTCTGCCCTTGCCATGGCCACGGAGGGTGGTGGTGCAACGGAGCAACGGCTGGCCGGTGGGCGGGCCGGCCGGGATCCAGGAGCTACGGTGGCTGGACGACGACAGGCAGCGCAGATGAGCTCCTCGGTGAGCTTCCTTCACAATTTGCGGCGGTCCTTAGGATCTATCCTTGCCGGTGGGCGTATGTGTTTTGGTGGCCTCGCGTGGAGCTGCGTTCGCTACTGTTGTGGGGCAACACAGGAGGTGTCTGGTGGGGAGGCAGGCTGGAGGGATGTGATGGGTCGACGAGCTCGGGCCACCCGTCGCTGGCACAAGGGTGTGCCGGCACAAATGCGTCCGCTCCCCCCCCCCCCTCCCCGGCCGTGTGTGGGCTGATGCGGTCTCTTCGGTCGGGTGCATCCTTTGGCCCAAAGCCGACCACTTTGGTCGGTTTTGGGGGTGTCTGATTGCAGGGCGGCGGCCCTGGCGAAGAGAGTCAAGGCGTTCATTTGCGGAACTTGCGCCTCGGATGCGGGCGAGCGGCCATGGCCATGCGGGTGGGTGTTCGTTGGGGGTTGGCGGAGCTAGGATGCGTCGAAGGGGTGAGCGTGCCAGGGTACATCACTTGCCCAATCTTTTGTTTGCCGACGGTGGCGGTGGCCGTGGACGCCGCTGTATCCTTCATAAAAGCTCTGTTATAGTGTCCTTACTCCTTCGAGTTGCTCCGGGTGAAAGTGATCGGATGGTGGCGGCTATCAGGGGTCGTTCCCTTCTAGGAGGCACCATCTTGGAGTCCTTTCTTCGACATTTTCTGTCTCACCTCTCCTCGAAGGATTGTAGGTCTCCGTTGGCTCCAAGCGGTTCGTCCTCGCGCATATGTAGTGGCTTGGTAGTCGTTGGGGTGGTGTGGCGCTGCTCGACACCTTTGTATCTTGCCTTGGGTGTGTGTGTCGTGTGCGGTGGTGGCGTGAGTTTGTATCGTGGTGCTTGTGGATCGTTGCTTTATATATAAAGCGGGGTGAAGCCTTTTCGGTATATTCTGCATAACAAGATGCACTCGAATAATTTTATTAAATTTGAAAACAAGTTCAAGTCATCGAGTACCAGAGAAAACTAAAACTAAAAATAAAACATGACCACAACTGGTTGGATAAACTAGGCAGAGCCTCAGTCTTTTATGAACTTTCTCTTTGCATGTGTGATTTTTGTGTGTGTTAGTGTTGATTGTGTGTGCCCTACTCATGTATACAACGGGTGTGTGCTCATTGTGCTTGTATCTGGTATGCTTCATTTTGAGTCAATAAAGTCCACAAGAAAATGTCTATAAGCATTTGTTTTCTCCGCATTTAAATGTGTTGGTGGATATGATGAGTGAAGTACAAAGTACAAAATCAATATATTTTGGCTTTTTTGAATGTCAGTTATGTGAATAGAAATAGATGCGAGTGTGACACTTACTAGTAGTTATGTATTACATCCAACACCCATCGTATAAATTAAATCGTTCTTTCTCGTATATGTTTCTTTTCAGATGTTTCAATGGGAGGTAGAGACAGAGAGATGGATGTGAGTTTCAGTGTTTCTCTGGGAGCCATGAAACTCCTTCTTGAGAAGCTTGACATGATGCTAGGTCCTCATGGATGCAAGCTGACCAAGGGGGTCAATGATAGGTCTCAGCTCCTCAAAGATGGTCTTGAAGAAATAGCCGCATACCTTGAAGATCTGTTAGAGGTGGAGGAACCTCCCCTGGTGGCCAAGTGTTGGATGAAAGAGGCACATGAGTTATCTTATGACATCCTAGATTGTATTGACAACTTTGTGCCCCGTGAGTTTCTTGGCTACAAATTTGACCACAAGATGACTCATGTTAAGATTCCCAAGAGGCTCAAGTGGCAGAAACAGATTGAATATGCAGCTCCTGATGTGTCAGGACATGTTATCTCCAAAACCATCCGTGTTGATGTAATTTGTGCTCCCAGGAGGCTCAAGTGGTACCAACAGATGGTTGAAAAGGTATCAGAATTCAGGATCCATGCCCAGGAGGTAGTTCGACGGTACGACAGATACCAGGTCCACTATTGTAGCACCTCGGTGGCAAGTAGATTTTCAGCCATTGGGCCTATGATGCCAATGCCGCCACCGCCTTGTGAGAAAACTTGTTCCGGCCTAGTAATTGATGGTCAAATGAGCAAGTTTATCAACTCCCAGCTGCCTAATGATGAGAATCAGCAGCTCCAGGTGGTGTCTATTCACGGATCTGGATGTCTTGGTAAAACAATGCTTGCCAAAGTGTTGTACAATAAAATTGGGAGGCAATTCCATTGTCGGGCTTTCATCCGGGTGTCCAAAATGCCTGATATGAAAAGGCTTTTCCGTGACATGCTCTCACAAATCCAGCGGAAGCATCCCCAAGCAAGCGAAGACGCTTCTGATGAACTTCACATTACTGCTGAAAATATCAGAAATTGTCTACATGGCAATAGGTACTTATTTTCCACATGCAAATAGTATGTACTAGTTGTATAGCATAACATGCAGTATGCACTGCTTATTTTCCACATGTAGATTAAATCCCTACAGGTTGCTCTTTTGTTTTTCACAAAAAATGGCATGATGTCAATTTCTGAAAAGATGTTTCACAAACAAGCTTTACAGTGAGCTGAAAAAGCTTGATAGTAAGCTTTATAGTGAGCTAGAAATGCTTCAGTACATGCCTGTCGAGTCAGCACTAACTTGATGCTGGCAGTAACATTTAACTGCAGGTTAATTAATACCATAAGTCCTGGACATGTATGGACCAAAAAATTATTCTTTTCTAGCATATATAAGTGTTGTTACTGTTAGCCCGACACATAAATGTGACATGCGTGCATTCTTGACATGCAGGTATCTTATTGTTGTTGATGATTTATGGGATACATCAGCATGGGATGTTATTAATCAGCTTCTCCCCAAGTGTAGTCAAGGAAGCAGAATAATAACAACTACACAGATCAAAGATGTTGCATTAGCATGTTGCTGCGATGACCCAGAGCAAGTTTTTGAGATGAAACCTTTGGATGATGATCACTCAAGGAAACTATTCTTTGGCAGGCTTTTTGGCTGTGAAAGTCACTGTCCTGAAGAATTGATACAAGTTTCAAGCCAAATTGTAGAAATATGTGGTGGTTTGCCGCTAGCGACCATCAGCATTGCTAGTCTTTTAGCAAACCAGCCTTCTGTATCAGTGGATTTATTGACACACATACATGATTCGCTAGTGTCTTGTTTGTCATCAAATTCAACTTCAGAAAGAACGAGACAAGTACTGAACCTCAGCTACAACAGCCTTCCTCATTACCTCAAGACGTGCTTGCTCCAACTTAGTATGTATCCAGAGGGCTCCATAATCTTCAAACATGACCTGGTCAGGCAATGGGTGGCTGAAGGGTTTCTTGCTGCAAGTGAAGGGCAAAATATGGAACAAGTTGCCGGAATGTATTTTGATGAACTTGTTGATAGAAGATTCATCCAACCTGTGTCTATCAACTTCAACAATGAGGTGGTGTCCTGCACAGTTCAAGTCATGGTTCATGATCTTATTGCACACAAGTCTGCTGAAGAGAATTTCCTTGTGGTAGTAGATTACAATCGAAAGAATTTGGCACTTTCTCATTATGTTCATCGACTCTCTCTCCAACTTGGTGATGCAAAATATGCCAAGATACCAACAAACATCAGAAAGTCACATGTACGGTCACTTGGATATTTTGGATTATCGGAATGTATGCCTTGCATTGGGGAGTTCAAGATTCTCCGTGTTCTAAATCTTCAGTTGTGCGATCGTCGTCATGGTGAGCAAGACCTGGCGATAGACCTCACTAGAATATCAGAACTGTTCCATTTGATATATTTGAAGATTGCTTCTGATGTCCGCATAAAACTGCCAAGCCGTATGAGAGGGCTGCAATGTCTGGAAACACTGGATGTCAAGGATACAACAAGAGGCACTCATGTTCCATGGGATATTATATATCTCCCACACTTGTTGCACCTAAGTCTTCCTGCTCACTCAAATCTGCTGGATTGGTCCGTCAATCCACCTGGTAGCCTTGGAATGTTGAACCACTTGCAGGATCTTTATATTTGTACGCCTCCTTCCGATTCCTACCATATGAGGAGAACATTGGAAGCTCTGGATTCTTTAATATCTGAACATGGCAGCCTGAAAACTATAAAAGTGGTGGCTCGCGGATCCTCGATTGTTGAAGTTGATAGACACAGTTTGGAGTTGATAGACTGGTATTTCGTCAAACCTCCCCACCATCTCCAGAGATTTGAGCTCTCAGTCTCACCGCACAAACTTGGCAAATTTTCTCATCTGGATGTGTGGATGAAACAACTTGGCAACCTATGCATTCTGAAGATTGCAGTGGGTGAACTGTCGAGAGATAATGTTGATATTCTTAGATGGTTGCCTGCCCTCACTGCTCTGTCATTGTATGTGGAGAAATCACCTAATATGAAGATAATCTTTGGCACGGCTGCTGGATTCACAGCTCTCAAGTACTTGAAGCTGAGGTTCATGAGTGGAATAGCCTGGCTAAAATTTGAGGCGGACGCAATGCCTAATCTCTTGAAGTTCAGGCTAGTTTTCGATGCCATCCCCCAAATGAAGCAACGATTGAACTTTTTTCAAAGTCTGATCAGTGGAAACAATATCGACATGGTACTGCATTAATCCGCATCGAGCATATGGCAGGCCTTAGAGAGGTCTCCGCAAAATTTGGGGGCGCAGCTGCTGATCTGAAGTATGTGTCGAGGATCGGGATAGTTAGCAATCATCCGAGCAATGCTATAATCGACGTGCAACTAGTGGATTCTGGTTCCTATGGTCATAAAAGGTATTGCCAGCGCCGAGCTACATGGTTATTGTAACTCTTCAATTCTTCTATGTACTGAACCTAAATTAACTGGATTTTTTTTTGAAAGTACGATGAATTTTATAGCAAATTCGGAAACTATACGTCCTAATACATAAAAATCAAAACTATGACCCTGTCGGCCTCCTGTTGGCCGAAAAGGGTTTTTTCGGCGCACCGTTGGCCGAAGTGAGCTCTTCAGCCTCCTGTTAGCCAAAGAGTGGCCAGTTGGGCCGAAGATAGCAGCTTCAGCTTACTGCTGGCCGAAGAGTGGTCTTCGGCCCTGTGTAGACCGAAGAGTGTGGTCTTCGGCTTCGTGAAGGCCGAAGAGTGCCGGAGCCGTACGCCTCGCTGCAGCGCAGGCTTGCTGCCATATGCATGCAGCAGCCTCTGCTCGTGGATATGGACTCATCTCATATGCATGCTGCTGCACGTACATGTCGTTCCATCCATTGATCTCACATGGCATTATCTAATCATGTGCAGCTGGCCGTTGGTGCTACTGTATTATCTAATCACCTGCAGCATGTAGTACGCGGCTATAAGAGCAACTCCAACCGGCCGACCTAAATCGTTCATCTGTTTCGGTTGAAGTGCGTACCCAAACTCAAACCGCGACCGACTAAGCCAACCACGATCTCTAAATTGTTAACGTTTTCGGTTTACAAGGGTATGTAGACACTACTCTTTTCTTGTAGATGTGCATCTCCTAGATTGATCTTAATAATCGGGCCAGCGCGAGCTGCTCACGGCAGAGCAGCGGCGGATGGCGGCATACGCGGCCGACTCTCCCAATTGGGAGGTCTGGTCCTGTGCATGCGTCGATTCAAACGTCCTGCCAGCGTTGAGTGCATGCGTCGACCCAAACGAAAAATCGAACACATGCACTCGCTCGGCCGATCCAAACGGCCACTTTTTATCCGTTTGGATCGGCAGGTAGGAGTTGCTCTAACACACACTACTAGTACCGACCATGCACTTGCACAATAATCCTGCACTGCTACTAGTATACGTAGATAGTATATCCACATGCAAAGCACTATTACTAGTCTACATAGATAGTACATGCACACGCGGTACCGTCTCCATCACCAGATGAACAGGCACGTGGTGGACGTACAAACTTTTGCATGCCATGTGAGATCGATGGATGGGTGGATGGAACGACAGGTCAACTCCAACGAGTCTGTAACTGCAGCGAGGCGAGCGTCTGGGACATGCATTAGTACATGCGATTAGATAATCAGTAGCACCAAGCCACCAACGGCCAGCTGCGCGTGATTAGATAATGCCATATAAGATCGATGGATGGAACGACAAGATACGTGCAGCTGCATGCATGTGAGATTGAGTCCATATCCACGAGTAAAGGCTGTTGCATGCATATGGCAGCAAGCTAGCCAGCCAGCGTACGTGCAGCTGCAGCGAGGCAAAGGGCCTGGATGGCTCCGGCACTCTTCGGCCTTCACGAAGCGGAAGATCACTTTTCGATCAACAGTAAGCCGAAGTTACTATTTTCGGCCTCGCTGACCACTTTTCGGCCGACTGGAGGCTAAAAAGCTCACTTCGGCCAACAGTAGGCCGAAAAGGCCCTTTTCGGCCCGTGAGAGGCCGACGGGGTCATAGTTTTGATTTTTAAACATTAGGATGTATAGTTTTTGAATTTGCTATAAAATTCGTCATAGTTTTAAAAAAAATCGAATTAACTGTTCATGCTCTGACGAAGCTATCCAAATGGTTGTTGTAATCTGCAGGATATCATGTTCACCGGAGTCCACTTCCTGCCCGCTGCATGTTCCAGGTATACAATTTGCCATCAGGATCAGGTGATAAATTAGCCGTCAATTAATTTGCCGACTTTTGTCAGGAGCGGGAGCTGGTGGGGAGGTCTCGTGGAGCAATATCATTGATGTGATAGGTCGTGACCTCTTTATATATTGCCTCCACCGCCTCTCCAGGTGGGAGTATGGCGCCATCGCCTCCCTCAACCGTGATTTCAATTCGGTGGTTCGCAACGGAGACATCTACCGCCTGCGTCGCAAGAACGGGGTGGCCGAGCACTGGCTCTACCTCTCTAGCAGTTATAATCCCCACGAGTGGGAGGCTTATGACCCGTCCACTGGGCGCTGGATCCAAGTGCCCAACATGCCACCGGCTCAAAGCATCCTCTGGGAGTCGCTTGCTGTAGGAACCGACCTGCTGGTGTTTAGGGACTACGGAAGGGTTTCCTTGAGATACAGCATCCTTACCAATTCATGGACAGGGCTGGCTGATGAGATGAACACCCCACGGTACTCCTTTGGGTCAGCAAGTGTCGGTGAAAAGGCGTATGTCGCGGGAGGCAATAATTCTTCTGCTAATGTATTGAGCTCTGCAGAGATGTATAACTCGGAGACACATACTTGGACACCCCTTCCAAGCATGAATAGGGCTAGGTGCAAATGCTCTGGCGCGTTCATGGATGGCAACTTCTATGTGGTCGGTGGTGTTAGCAATAGCCACGAGGTATTGACATGCGGTGAGGAGTATGACTTGAACCGGCGGTCATGGAGGCTCATCCCCAACATGTCTCAGGGGCTCAACCAGACAAGAAAGGGAGCTCCTCCGCTCATTGCAGTTGTGAAGAATGAGCTTTATGCCGCTGATTACACCGAGAATAATGATTTGAGGCAGTATGATAAGCTGGACAACAAGTGGATCACTCTTGGAAAATTGCCTGTACAGTCTAAGGACGAAGATGGCAGGGACATGGGTTTCCAAGCATGTGGTGACAGGGTGATTGTTATTTTGGGTCTCCAAACAATTCTAGTGATGAAAAGGTAGTGGTTGAGCTTCATTCATGGACCCCGGATGGGCAACCACCTGTGTGGAGTTTGATTGCCACACGGCCATTCATGGGCGGATTCATTAAATGCGCGGTGATGGGTTGCTGAGCAGTCAGTCCACAGAATAAATACTGAATGCAGTGGGTATACTGGATGAAGATTTCTGCCCAGTTTCAGACCTTAGTTTATACTGAGCGGCAGCAGTCTCTCTTATGCAACCCTTGAATCCTGATACTGCTATTTTCCACTTGTCTTTTTCACTGTTGATGATTCTTATTTGGCTCCTGCAACAAAGGCATGTCTTTTCTGTTATCAACAAGGTACATGCCTCATGTTCACCCGTAGCCTTCTTTTCTAACCAGTTTCCTCCATGATATGCTTTTATTCAGCTGTGTGGTTATCAGAATCTGAATGGTAATGATCTGCTGTTTTGCTGGTTGTGAATATTTGCTGTTTATAAATTATTTTAGTTTTAGTTGCCAACTTGTTCTGGTCAATTTGTGGGGTTGTTTGACTGACCTTGTGTTTCTGTTCATATTTCCATGCAGTGGCTGCAGGAACGTCTCACTGGGCGCTTCATTCTCCAGTCTCCTGAAGTGTCCTGTGAGCACTGATGCTACAAAAAGAGAAGACATGTATGAGTTTGGAGAAAATGACAATTTGGTTTTTTCAGTTGTTAGCTAGCTGTGATTTATTGTTTCAATTTGGATTCCAGAAATGTTACTGTCACTTACTATGACCCAACTTTATCTGTACCGTAGCATGCTACTATCAGTTATTTCTGAACATAAAATTCAGTCTGTATCTTTAGTTGTTTTCTGTTCAAAATTTCCCAAACTCTGAATAAATAAAACTATTTGGAAAAAAGCACATGAGTATCATTTTGTATTCACTCAGATGAATATGACCGAATATCTTCTCGAAACAGTTGCGTGGATTTCATCTTAAACGCACACTTGCAATGTGTCACAAGACTCACAAGCATGCAATGAACCTAGCGAGTCCGGAGTCCTGACCACAAATCGGTGGTGAGTGGTGACACTACTATCCCAACTACTGTAATTAGTTCAAATTGGCTCCTATGGAGAATCGACAATTTCGTAGATGTAGATATCGCTACTGCTTTTGAGCAGTCTGTCCGGGCCAGTAAGACAGCAACAAGGATCTTCTCAGGATTGAATGGCCCAGATTGATGATCCCTTATTTTGGCTCTTCCATCTCACGCCTTTACTGATGGACTGTATCTTCACTAACAACTCCACCGTACCCCTGAATATCACACCTGCGACATCCGCCCCAGAGTCCTTCAGAAGTCTGAATCCCTTATCCCTCAACTCATTTCAATCATGTCTTCTGTATTGAGGAGAAAATACCCAAAGATATGGCAAGGTTTTTCTGTGCAGTTCAAATGAACCTGTCCTGATGTATTTCTTTCCTGCTGCATTTACATGCTTTGCATTTTGGTTGCTATAAGAACGTTCGGATTAGGTATTTAGCTGTTTCCTTAGTATTGTTCAAGAGGAAAGCGCTACAGCTCAGGAGACAGACAGAATTAGCTGTCCAAGAGAAAGTATTCAAGTGACAAGTGATACGGAAGCTGAATATTTGTGGAGTGTGGTTGAGCTGCACACTGAATATTCAGATCGGTCTTATTTCTTTCAATGATGTATGTAGTTGAGCCGTAAAGCGAAGCTTGTTTAAGTAGATCTAATTATGTTCCCCCTGGTGGAAGTAGACCCAAATCTATGTGTTTGCTGTGCTTCAGAAACAGTGGACCACTAATTCCTTTTGCACCCTGTTTCTGAATATGTGTGGAGAGTGACTAACAACATTCAGGTTATTTTCTGCTTCTTTCAATGATTTGTCTATTTGGATTTCTGAAGTTTGCTGGTGAATGTTAGAAATTTGATGGTTCTTGGAGTAGTTGCTCTAGTTTGGAGTATCAGGAACCTGTGTTATCAGTTTCTAATGATGAATTGGACTCTGTCTCCTGAAGATGGGATATGGACTATCTCCTCAAGATGATGAAGTTATGGAATATGGACTGGGTGTGCCAGACTGACCGCTATGGCTATGGACTCCGTCGCCTGAATATGATGAAGTTCTACCAACAAATTTTTCCTCCCTTTACTTTTACGTCCAGTAAATGAGCTTGTTTTCATGTATCCCAAGTTGGTATGCTCTCTGCCGTAACAAAGCTCACCATCTAATGTATGTTGTCATATATTTGGTCCCAGTCGACTTTCACGTGTCTGAATTTCATAGAATTTTATCATGATTCCTACATTTTCCAATCCAGGATGGATCCTGTATAAAAGCTACTGTAATATGGATCTTGTCTGAACTAAGAATTGTGCGGCAAGTGGATGTCTGACAGAAGAAGAAAATGCAGACTCCTTCCTCTGCTCCAGCGACTCCATCTTGCTCCTACTGAGCAGAGGACGGAGGGAGACGCTGCCAATGGCTGATGCTACCCCCGCTCTAGACTATATTGCGATCAAAAATAAATCTAAGACCACCCCTGCCTGAATCTCGATAGCAGCAGGAATCAAGAACCCTAGCTTCTTCTAGCTACAGATCCAACACTATGAAGCCGTGATGAGTGCCTCCACTCGAGCTCTGGGAAGGTACGGCTCCGGGCAACCTCCATGACTCTCTCCACTAGATCCCACGAACGGAACGCTCCGGGCAGCCTTGGCCATCGACGCTGGAAGAAACATTGGCTCGCCGCCTCTCCGGTACATCTCCTCTCAAAACTCTGCTCGCGCGGAGCAGACGGCCACCGAAAATTCAGCTGCGATTCGGCAAGTTTTTTTTCCCCAGTGGCTCTGTTTTTGCACTGTTTTCTGAACTCTGCTTTGGCTGTGTTTTCTGAACTCTGGATATTTGCTTGTGGTTAGCTTCCATATTGTAATCTCTAAAAGGACTTCTATTTATTTTCAACTGTGTAGTACAAGTTGTTATTTCTGTGATGGGAAGGGTGATGGCTGCAAAAATCCATGCGCCAGCTACAACTGATGATACGACATTGTCGGTGAATCACGATGCCTTTTCTAATGTACAACAGGAATATGATCCCATTACCAACATTGAATGTTTGAAAAGAAGGTGGAAGAGGGGTGGCAGTTTGAGAGGATCAGCGGATGGAAGAAGGCACAAAGGTAATTTATGCAAGTTAATAATTGTCTTATATTCTTCCAATGCTCCCTTATTAGCGTAATTAGGAGAACAGAGGTGAAGTTAGGACTTAGGACGTAATATTCTTCAGGTGAATAAATCTATTCAAGTGATAAGTGATACGAAGCTCGTAGATCAGTATTATTATTTTTTTGGCTAGCACTGAGAAGTCTGACAGCATGCTACAGAAATTTTTGGTTATAAGGCTATTCAGGAGCTGCTCTGAGATGATAATGGGGACGCAGATAGTTGTGTTAAGTGTTTAGCTTCAGTAAGTAGACCTAATTAGTTATTTTCCCCCTTGTAGAAGTAGACCCAAATCTACGTGTTTGTAGTGCTTGAGAAACAGTGGATCACTTATTCCGTTTGCACCCTGTTTCCAATTTTTTGTACAGTGTGACTAAGTGCAGACTGAACATTCCTTTTGTTTTCTGTTTTTTTCCGTGATTTGTGTGGTTCAATTCCTGAAGTTTACTGGAGGTGTTAGAAATTTGATGGTTGTTGGACTAGTTGATTTGGTTTGCACTGTAAGGAACCTGTAATATCAGTTCCTAATTTTCTAATGGTGGATTGGATCCTCAGGCGGTGCTGGGTGTACTAGACAGAATGCTACGGCTGAGGACTCTGTCGGCTGAATATGTTGAAGTTGTACCAACAAGTTCCTCCTCCCTGTACTTTTACTTCGGGTAGATGAGCTTGTTTTCATGTATCCCAATTTTGTGGACTCTCTGCCGTAATAAAGCTCACCATGTGATGTATGTGACATATATTTGGTCCCGGTCGACATTAACGTGACTGAATTTCATAAAACTTTACCAGGTTCTCCATTCAGTTACAATTACAGTTATAGGATCATGTATCTGTATGTTGTTGGCAATGTTATATGTTTCTGCATTTTACAGAGTTTATGTTTTCTTTTGGTTTCCAAATGAACCAAGCAATCAATGTTGTCAATCATCTATCAAGAATGGATCGTGTATAAAAGCATGATCGGTTTGAACGAAACAGCACTTGCCGTGCAACAAATTATTGGAGTTGCTGAAAAAAAATGCTAGCGTTTGTTGATGTTGACTACTTCCTCTATAGTACCTGTTCCTGCAAATTTGCGGATATTAAAACGAGTTGGCAACGTTACGTAGACAGTGATCCATACCGACTCCTCCAACAAATACTATGTGTGTATGTAACAAGATATAGACTTGATAAGTTAAACACTATAAGTGAGGGAAGCATGGAAGACTTGGCTCGATAACTTATGACACTGGTGAATGGCATCGGTAAGAGAACGCTGATAACGTGTCAGAGTAAAACAAGATATGTTTAGTGAATGGTCAAGTGTTCATTATTGACCAAGCGTTATAAGTCAACCAATATGAGCGGGTGCTGCCGTTAGCATTACTACCTCGATTACTTTCTCACATTGGCTAATGATCAATAATTAAAATGTAGTCACCATCATCAACAATAGAAATGGGTCTCATAAGCAACATTAGCATGGATGTGTGCATCGCAATAAGGCAGAGGCCGGGGATTTCAGCCGGCACCCATGGAAGTCCCGGGCTCGCCGGGAATCTCCAAGTGGGGGGAGTAAAAAAATTTGCGGAGCAAGACGCAGAGGTCGTTGCAGTGATGCCTTGGCTTCGAGTGTTTTTTCCCGCAAATTTGTCGATGCTTGCGAGCCGGATGGGGAGGTCGTTGGTCTTGCCCTAGTACAAACCATTGTGATTGTAGTTTGGGTGAAAGACGGGCGACACATTGATTGGAAAAATGTGATCGTCATACATGCAGACTGCTCCGTGCAATTTGCTTGACAAATTCAAAGTTCCCCAATGACTGGACTGTAATCGTGGTGCCGAGTCTAGTCAGCGGATTAGATGACGAGGAGGTAGATACTCCAGATCTCTTCACAAGCTACCAAGGACATGAATGGCTGATCAATTACCTACTGCGTGGACCTAGCCTGCTGCAAGCTCTAAGTACATGTGATCACAGGATGGGTAATCCAAGCTGCCCGGGAATGACGATCTAATCCGGCACCGATGCACGTCTCGTGCTGCCCGGGAATCTCCAAGCTGGAGGAGTAAATTTTTGCGGAGCAAGACGCAGAGGTCGTTGCAGCGATGCCTTGCTTTGAGTGTTTTTTTCAGCAAATTTGTCAATGCTGGCGAGCCAGGTAGGGAGGTCGTTGGTCTTGCCCTAGTAGACACCATTGTTATCGTAGTTTGGGTGAAAGCCAGGCGACACGTTGATTGGAAAAATGTGATCGTCATGCATGCAGACCGCTTTCCATGCAATTTGCTTGACGAATTCAGTGTTTTCCAGTGACTAGACTGTGATCGTGATGCCGAGTCTAGTCAGTGGATTAGATGACGAGGAGGTAGATAATCCATATCTCTTCACAAGCTACCAAGGCACATGAATGGCCGATCATTTACCTACTGCGTGGACCTAGCCTGCTACAAGCTCCAAGTACTAGTACCCCTCTGGCCAACCACCGGTGCCATTTTCCATCAAAGCCAAAATGCTAGTCATGGAGACGGAGCGACCCACAGTGCTCGCCTCTCTCGCCGCACTTCTACCGCTGCTGCTGATGACGGTCGACGCGCTCGCGCCAGACACCGGAGTACAAGCGAGGGCACTCCTCGCCTGGAAAGCCGGCCTCAGCAAACAGAGTCAGCACGCCCTGAGGTCCTGGGAGAACGCGTCCGCGCTCTGCAGCTGGCATGGCGTCAGCTGCACAGTGCACCAGCGCCGGCCCGTGATCAGCGGCATCTCCCTGAGGGGGATGCAGCTTAGAGGGACGTTGGAGTTGCTCAACTTCACGGTGCTGACGACGCTGACAAGTCTCGACCTCTCTCACAACTACCTCTCCGGGGGCATCCCTCCGGGCATCAAAGATTCTCGAGGACCTCCAAATTCTGCTCCTGCAAGGCAACCAGAGAAGAGGCTTCGTACCACTAGATAAAATGAGTAGCAATCTTGTGACCCTCAACTTGTCAATCAATCATTTAGTTGGTCACATCCCTTCTAAAATAGGCCACCTAACTCACTTAGTCACATTAGATATGTCTAGCAATAATCTTTCTGGCTCAATCCCAAGCAACATCAGTGGTTTGACAAAACTCGCCACCTTGAATCTTTGCCAAAATGAACTTTCAGGGTCAATTCCACAAGAATTAGGTTACCAAGTGAATTTAGAGGTCTTGGATCTTAGTGAAAACACACTCTCGGGTTCTATCCCAGACATCTTAGGGAATTTGACAAAACTTAACAGCTTGTACCTTCGGGACAACAAACTTTCTGGAGAAATTCCACAGGAATTAGGTTACCTTGTGAACTTAGAGGGTTTGTCTCTTCAAAAAAACATACTCTCCGGTTCCATTCCAAGAAATTTATGTAATTTGACCAAGCTCACTTTCTTACGCCTTTGGGAGAACAGACTTTCTGGTCAAATTCCACAAGAATTAGGTAACCTTGTGAAGTTAGAGAATTTGGCTCTTCAGGAAAACACACTCTCTGGTTCTATCCCAATAACCATAAGGAATTTGACAACCCTTACTCTCTTGTACCTTTACAAGAACCAACTTTCGGGACCTATACCTCAAGGAATTGTCAAGTTAATGAGTCTGGTTAAGTTGGACCTCGCTTTTAACAACCTATCAGGTGCCTTGCCATTCAACCTTTGTGTGGGAGATCAGCTACAACATTTGTTTGGTACTGGCAACAACTTGGTTGGACCCTTACCTTCAAGCTTGCTAAGTTGTAAGAGCCTAGTAAGGGTTCGACTTGAACGAAATAACCTTGAAGGAGATATCACCAGGATGGGAGCTTATCCAAATCTTCTCTATATTGATGTCAGTTCAAATAAATTGTTCAGCAGATTATCTCATCTTTGGGGTGAGTGCTACAAACTTACTGTGTTACGTGCATCAAACAACAATATAACTGGAGTAATACCATCAAGTATAGGGAAATTAACTCAGCTGGGGATACTTGATGTTTCATCAAACAAGCTTGAAGGACATATTCCAAGAGAAATCAGCAATGTAACGATGTTGTTTAACCTGAGCCTTTCTGGTAACTTGCTCCAGGGAAATATGCCACAAGAAATTGGATCACTGAACAACTTGGAGTATCTAGATTTGTCATCAAACAACCTAACTGGGCAAATACCAAGATCAATTGAGCACTGCCTAAAGATTCACTTTCTAAAGTTGAGCCACAATCACCTAAATGGTACAATTCCTATCGAACTTGAGATGTTAATAAACCTACAAGATATGTTGGATCTAAGTGACAATTCAATTGTTGGCTCTATTCCAAGTTTGTTAGGCGGTCTTCGTATGCTTGAAGCCTTGAATCTTTCTCGCAATGCACTGAACGACAGCATTCCACCATCATTTCGAAGCATGACCAGTCTTCTACCGATGGATGTGTCATACAACAAACAAGAAGGATTAGTGCTGCATACTAGGTTTTTCGAAGAAGCTCCATGCTACGTCTAGTTTTGTAGCTTCCTTCATTCAGAAACCAGCAAAGCCTAGTTTTGCAGAGGCTGAGTGTTATTCATAATGTTTAGTATCCGCTTGATGCTACATATCTACCATTCTTAAGAAGTTGCTCCCCACTTCTTTCTATTCTCTCAACATGCAACCCGTCCACATCATCATCTAGCCATGTCATCAATTCTTCTGATTTTCCTCGCCTATGGTGAAGCCACGTCACCACTAAATGTTGTCGCTGCAGGTCGCTAGCTTTGTGCTACGTTCGCACGGTTTACTGGCCATCCAACACGCCTTTCCTTCTGCACACGGCAATTCTTTTTTTTCTTTTACAATGAAACGAAACGAAGCGTCTGATTTTTTCACCGTCGCACAATTCCTGCCCTTGCCTCTTGGTCTGGTGGTTCCTTTCATCTCCCTCCACCAATAAATCTCTAGGGTAGTATTCCAATTCTTCTCCTCCCCTCTTTATTTATGCCATACTTCCCATGTTGCACCGCCGCCGGCTAAACCTTCTCTGGTCGTGAACACTAAGACCCACGCGCTGCCTCCCTCCGGGAGCCCCAGGAGCGCCGCGAGCCTGGACATGCTGGCCCAAACCAGGCGCCATGGCATCGAACCTACCTCCCGGGCAACCAGACCGCCACCGTCAGCGTCCTCCTTCAACCCCACATGCGTAGGTGCGAGCTCTCCATCTCCTCAGATCTGAATCGCGTTTTTTTATCTAGCTTGGTAGAAGCCCCGATTTCCAGTTGGAGTAGCTGTCACTGGAAATGCGAGGGCATCGGCCCCAAAGGGTAGTTCTATGGCGTGATGGATCCAGACTGATGCCAACCATAGACATGTCTACCGGATCCCAATCAAAGTTGCCCCTCTGACGCCAAGGTAGGAGCAGAAGGATGAGGTCGTTCCCGTAGTATATCTGTCCAGATATTTAAGTCTGTATTGTTGACCTGAACGCATATGTGTGTTTTTTAGTGGAAGAGATGCATACTTACTGTAAATGCAGGAGGTTGTTCCCAACTTCCCATCGTATATTTGTATAGATCTTTGCTGTACGGGCCTAATATGTACTGTAAATGCACCTTAACTACTTTTATATTTTTTTACTGATTGTTATGTGGCTCGTGGTCATGTACAAAGTCTAACATGTATGGATGTTTTTTTTTTTAGAAAAGGAGGATGACCCCCGGCCTCTGCATCTGGGAGATGCATACGGCCACTTTATTGATTATTCACAAGGACCTTACAAAGTATTATAACAATGTGCCTGAATCCACCATCTTGGCAACATATGCCGCTACTCCTATCCAAAATGATGAAGGGGTGCTAGCTGGGCCACTACCCAGACCACTCACCTAAGCCTAACATCAAAAGCCGGAACCGAAACACATTCGGAAGCCCCAGCCGAGCCACATACCGGGTCTGGGGCATAATCCGGTCAGACGCACTCGTGTGTCGTCGCCGCCATCTTCCACATGTCCGTCTTCAGATCAAATTGAGGCTTCTACCTTGTCTGGCCACTCAGCTATCGACGTCACCACGACACCAGACAGCTTCGTCCTCCTGCGCGAGTCCATCGCCACACATCGGACGCCGAATCTCCACTGCGCCACGCCGCCGAGATACGCCGCCATCCATGAGTAGGATGAAGCACCGCTCCGCCGAGACCGGCAGGGCTGCTGAAGACCAATCCGCCGCCTAGCAACCAAAGCATCACATCCACCCCAAGCTCACCAAAAACGACACCCCCAAGAAGGTGACGACGCCCGGAGCGCCGCTGTCGCTCAATCCGGCATGGATTTGGGCTTTCGCCCGGCATACGAGCTGGGTGCAAGGAGGAGGGGAAGGAGGCAATCTGGACGGCGCCTCCAAGAAGGGTACGGCGCCCTCGGGCGTCGCCGCCGTCGTGACCAGCACTGCTGGCCTCGGATTTCTCCGGAGCCACCTCCCACCTCCAGCCGCCAAACCGGTACAACTCCGACGACAAAGGCCGCCGAAAGCAGAACCATCGGAGGCAGCCCTGGTTGAAGAAGAGGGAAGCCTTCAGATCTGGATCGGGCGCTGCCAATGTGATTCCCGACCCAGCGTCCGATCTACGCCGCCGAAGACCGAACGCGCCCGCGCCGCGCCTTGCACGCCCTCGCCACGCCATCCCGAACACGGCGACCCTCGCCGGTGCGCGCACCCGCGCGAGCGCCGCGCCGAGTCCCCGCCCAAACGAACGGCCCGCGCAGCCCCTGCTCGAGCTGGAGGAGGGAAGGGCCCCGCCGCCGCCGAGCCGCGCGGGCTTCTCCCGGCAACGACCACCTGCGGCGGCGAGGGAAGGAAGGGCCGGAGGGGCCTGCGCTGGCGGCTGCTAGGGTTCGCTCCCGGGCCGCTCGCGGGAGCGACCTGGGGAGCGCACAATGTATAACGCTTAAAAATGGGAGAGATTTTCACTTCCCGGCCTCTGCACAAACTAGGGATGCATATGGCCATTTTAGTATGAGTACCAAGATAAACATGGTCCTCAGAATTTTTTTAAATGAGTATCAAGATATTTCTTGATGATATGTTCCACCACACACCAAGCTTGATCCTCAATAAATGGGGGAAAACCCCTGTGCATCACCTTTCAATTCTAGGAATTGAACTCGGGTCGCTAGGCTGTAGACATGTATGGATGTGCAGATTGAAAAGTTCATCAGAATATTGCACGGGAGGTTCTATCATCCACCATCCAGATTTTTTATACGTTTGTTTGTTCAAATTTTCTTTCTTTTAAGTTTATATACAGCGATTTAATTTGTAGTTCAATTTTATTTTGCAGAGAGTTTGGTTGGTCTGCTTGGATAGGGGTTTAGGAGGTGCTTTCAGGTAGAGCTAAAGACTTTCTAATGTGCAATTCAGCACCTTCATAGTAGTATTTGTAAGATTTTATATGATAAAAAATAATGTATTTTCGAAAGATTTGTGACTGAAGTTTTCCTTTCATTTTGGTTACACATTCTTTGCAGTTCTCTCTCTCTCTCTCTCTCTCTCTCTCTATGTGATTACACATGACTTGATGGTGATTAGTCTGAAATATTTGTGAAGCGAGGCTATGTCTACAGGTTTTGCGGTTCTTTGTAGACATGCCCACGGTTACTTTAGGATTTCTTGGTGGATTCCATTCTAAATCCTCTTTGTTAAAATAATATATAAGCTAATAATGTCAGTTTTTTTTGCTTTCACCCACCTGATAAGAAGACACGCAATAGGAACATATAAGCATGTGTAGTATTGAATTTGCAGTTGGATATAGTACTTTTATCTTAACCTTTTTAAATTCAAGAATAACATATTTCTCCCTGAGTGCATTTTATCATGCTATGTTCCCTTGCTATTTCTCCTACATTGTTTGACTACATAGCTCTAAAAAGTCAGTATTGACTCAATTTTCCAGGGCTGGGTTAGTATCCTAATATTTTGAACAAGAGGTCTGTGAATAGTTTTGATACGCTACATTGTAAAGTTTTCGTTCGAGGTCAAGCTTATTTTTGCTTTTGATTCCAACAGAGTACACAACACAATTTATTATTTTCTGACTCATTCATTGTTTATGCAGATCTAGATAACTTTGGTACGGAGTGTTGTATTTATATTAAGTTGATTTTCAGTGATGTTTGAAAATTTCCACAAACACGATTCTTTGGTTTCCAGTGGCCATTTTAAGAAGATGATCTATTCATGCTTTTAAATTTGTCGATTGAATCCACCAACTAAATAAGTAGCTGGCGTACACTGTATGTTGTTACCAAACCATCAGCAAAGCCTCGGATATTGTGCCTCGGCCAGTAAGCTTGCTCCAACCAAAAATATGAAGAGGCAGACACGTGAGACATCTAAGGGGAAACTGTGGGCATGGTTTGCTTGTGAGCTGTGTTTAATTTGTGATGTATAGTTGTATGTGATGTAACCAACCTTAATATCCGCAGGTGGCACTGTTAGTTTCCCTTCTTTTTGCTGATGAGTTTAATTTTCAATGGAAAATAGAACTGGGCAGTTCCTCCCTATTCTAAAAACCTGTTTGTTCTGTTAGAAAATTATTCTTCTAGAAGAAGTGAGCATCACACATAGTTGTCCTATGGAAGTTTCCAAGTTTTTCTTACAGAGGTAGGATTTATAGTATGTTGGAATATATGTACATTGTTTTTTCGATGAATGTTAGATCACATCCAAAATCTTTTGATTACTCGCAGTTTATGAATTGTGTTATGCTCTAAAGAGGTGCTCAACAAGAGACTACAAATTTCCGCAGCAATGCGCGGGGTATCTACTAGTATGTTGAACAATAACTTCTCCAAACACCCATATCCCTCCTCCATGAGCCACTACCAGTTGGGCCCCATGGACCACGTCTTTGTAGTAAGCATTGCACATTTAGTAATTACTTTGAAACGAGAGAGAGAGAGAGAAGGGTGGGTCCCAGTCCCAAAAACAAACAAACAGAACTTCGTTTGGAAGGAAAAGAAGGAAAAGGAATTCGTTTGTTGGAAGGAAAAGTCAACCGCGTTCCGCTTCGATTCGATTCATCCATCCATCGATCCATCGATCAATCCATCCATTCATCCATCCATCTATCGATCAATCAAATCAAACAGGACAAATAAATAAAAGAGAGAACACGGCTGGGCGAGGGGGGTTTCGGCCAGGTTTTCAACGTATGTGATCGACCAACTAATATCATTAAGCTACGCCGCGCGTGAAGGGCGGCCAACCAGCTATGCCACGTAACGCAAGCTGGTTGGCCGTGGTGAGAAATTTTTTGCAATTTTTAAATGAAGGTGTGATTATTTTTTAAATGTATTTTTTTAGATGGGAATGAGGACCTCTGGTATCTAGGCTGATCGTAATGATAGTATCATAGCTAGTATCATGCATGCCAACTAGGCAATTTTGATGAGGTGTCATAGCATTAAATGAAGAAAGAGAGTGTGGAGTATCATATCATGATACCGTATCATAATAAATGCTATGCTACTTTGTGTCATGCATGGCAATAAATAGAGTACTACA
Organism: Triticum timopheevii; assembly: GCA_963921465.1. NCBI lineage: Eukaryota > Viridiplantae > Streptophyta > Magnoliopsida > Poales > Poaceae > Triticum > Triticum timopheevii. Next base: position 4,522,733 of record OY997274.1, on the reverse strand, counting down.
TGATACTACTATATGATACTATGCATTACGAGGTAGTATCATAAATTAGTATCATATGCATGATACTAGTATATGATAGTCCCCATTACAACCAGCCTAATACCTAAATAATTCATCCCCACTAACATATTTCTCTTGACACGCAGCCTATCCACCTCAGCCATGCGCCATGTAAGCTATTCTCCATCCACCTCATGCATCCCATTCGGCAGCCCTCGCTCAGGTTTGAATCGAGTTTTTCTCCCTCATCTGAATGGAAACGATCTTTCTGCGCATGAGAATAGGAACGGAGTAATGTCATCCAAGACCACTAAGCCCACTATGAATGCAATCAAATCAAAGTTTTTCTCTCTCATCTGAATACAAACGATCTTTCTGCCGCATCAGAATAGGAACCGAGCACTGCCATGCAAGGCCACTAGGCCCACTATGAATGCAATCATTTTAATGCGAGTCATTACATGTGTTTAGTGGAGTGTTTTCCCCTTCAGTTGCAAGCATGTCTTCTCCTCTTCCAGTTATCTCTTTACACAATATATAGTGGATCCTGTAGATCAAGCCGAGCGGCCTGCTGCCGCAATGAGGTCGAGCTCTCGGGGTCCTTCGCACCTACCTGGCGACCGACTCTTGGTCCCATGCAAGCTCCATTCCCTGTCGTCATCCTCGCCATTGTAGACCGCCGACGAGCTCATGGTTGCCTCCGTTCTTCCCGGTTGCAGCCAAGCACCGCCACTGTTTATATGGTGAGCCGCTGATCCTCGCACTCTTTTCCTTTTGTATTCTACACTCCCTGCTGAGGTCCGGCCGGCGTCGGGCACAAGCGTCCTCAAGGCCTCACGCTCGTATCCAAGTAATGGAAGAACCGTCAGTTCAGAGGAGAGGAAAAATAGAGACTACGCCTCTGTACTCCCGGAGTATCTGGCACGCGCCAGAGCAAGTTGCAGATGGCGAGGCGGTCGTCGCCGCCGAAGCGCTGCTGGGGTGCGACGCAAGCGACATGACGCTGTCCTCGAAGAGGCCGGCCGTGCCCGGGACGAAGGAACCGAGCAGGGGACGGCCGGGGCTACTGTGGCTCCTGGACGAAGCTCGAGCCGGTGGACCTTCCCCGGCAGGATCTCCAGCACGACGTCCTTCGGCAGTCTCACCAGCGAGAGCTAGCCTTGCGCGTTCGTGCATGCCACTACTGTTTCGCGTGTGGTACTTTGTCACTGCTACTAGCATGCGCACGTATGCATGCGTGCAATCAAGCATTATTAGTTCCTTAAGTTGCCAGGAGTGGTTATACACACTGTTTTAAATAGCCTGCTATAGCGTTTACAAAACGTCTTGCGCTAAGAGACTTTGATCCAAACAAATGAACAAACATTTTAAATAGCGCGCTATAGCTTCGTTATAGCACGCTATAGCATTTGGAAGAGGTCCGCCGCTAAGATGCTTAGCGCGCTATTTAAAACTATGGTTATACATAAGACCACATTAGCTACAAACATAATTGTTATACATAAGACTAATATTGGAAATTCTGGCCTCCTCTAACTGTGACATGTTTGGATTTTTTTTAGGATTTCTCCTTAATCGGTTTATTTTCATTTGCTTCCACTGAACTTTCTTTCTTACTCACAAAAAAGACTTACTTTATGCCACATATTTATTTTTGAGCTACTACTACAGTTGAATATTTGAGCCACAATTTTTTGCTGAATTTAACTTCCACCTTTTGCGAGCTAAAAATTTCCGCAGCAACGCGCGGGGTATCATCTAGTTGAGATAATAAAAACGCCCTTTATCGAAAAAGAATCCAACAAAGGAAAAAAACAACAAACTCTGCAAATTGTAGAAATATAGTACTGTATAACATACAGATATGTGATCCTCTAACTGAATCAAGGACCATGGTAAAAGTTCAATGAAATTAATAGACATCAAAGTCGACCGAGACAAAGTTTATATTATGTCCACCAACATACTTACACACAGAGAGCCCACCAAATTGATGTGCATGAAAACAAATTCATGTACAAGGAGGAGAAACTTGTCCATAGCCGTAGCTGTCTGTGTCTGGTATAGCCAGCAGCCAGCACCGCCTGACGATCGAAGCCATCATTAGAAACGGATATCACAATGCATATTACAGGTTCCTCAAAGTCTAAACTGGAGTAGTTAACTCCAACAACCATCAAATTTCTAACATCTGCAGTAAACTTCACGCCTCAACTGCACACATCTTTGAAAAAAACAGGACCGACCTCAATGCTCATTGTGCACGTATCCACACTCCACAAATATTCAGAAACAGGGTGCAAATAAATAAGGGTCACAGTTTCTGCAGCACTACGAAACTACATTTGGGTCTACTTCAACCAGGGAAACATAATTAGGCTTACTGCTCTACTTAATAAGCTAAACTTCTAGCACAACTATCTTCTTCCTCATCTCTTTCTAAACCAGCCCAGTTCTCATCACAGGGCAACTCCCCGATGGTCCTAGAATCAAAATGTTCCAGTTTTGATTCTCCACATGAAGGCACACTGCTTGACTTCTCCTCTTTTTTTTTTCTTTTGAGTAAAAGAAGGGCCTCCCTTTCCGATTTCCATTAAGAGAAATCGACTGGTTCAAAATAACAGGACTCTGACCATAACTAAAGTACTAGACCCACTAAAACACTAAGGAGCTAAAGCAAGCAGCAGGACCCACCCTCAGGCGTCCCCAAGAATGGCACTAGCAAAAGCCCCATCAGACACCCTAGAAGACCAAGTGCTCCCAAAGACAAGCAACAGCAGACGCCCAAATGCAGTCTTCATCCATCTAGGCGAGACACATTAAACCTCCACCCTTGCGAAGCCCTGTAGACACCATTTGCTACAAAGTTCTGTTGCCAGCTCTAACTCCTGCCAGACTTCTCCTATAGCTATAGAAACACTATATCCACCGGCTTCCTAACTTCACCTGAACAGATTATTATTTCCTCAAGAATATTACTTCCTAATTAACTTCATCTCAGTTCTACTAGCTACTCCCTCCGTTCTAAAATAGATGATTCAACTTTGTACTAACTTTAGTACAAAGTTAGTACAAAGTTGGGTCATCTATTTTGGAACGGAGGGAGTACATCTCTAAATATAGCATTGTAAGAATTTAAGACAGTTGGAATTTGTTATTACCTGTGTGCCATCTTCCATCTGCCGATCCTCTCAAACCCCCACTCCTTCCATCTCTCTTTTAAAACTTTCCACGTTGCTGATCAGACCATCTTCCCAAACAAAATCCTTTGGGTCATTGGTATTATGTAAATCTTCTGCATCATTATCTTTATGTTGACCATCACCATCTACTTGTACTGTACAATAAAAACATGCGTGGATGAAGAGGAAGTATACTTCAAACACAAATAATTAATCAAAGTACTAGCAACTAAGCAAACAAGATCACCAACAATAGCGCTCAATTAATTACCAGGATATTCTTGTTGTGCACTAGCACAGGCGTCATGATTCATTGAAGTTGCATTATCAGCAGCAGCTACTGCCACATGTATTTCAGCAGCAGGCTCATTTCCCATCTCAGAAGTAACATCTTGTACTGCAAAATAAAAGAAACAAACAAATGTCATGTGCCTGCGCATGCCCCAAGAATTAACCAAGCGTAGCCATTAAGAAGAATAAGACGCACATACAACACCTAATTAATTACCAGCATATTCTTGTTGTGCACTATGATGACAGGCGCCCATACAACGACGAGCGAAGGTTTCCATTTGACCCTCGAGAGCCTGGTTTCGATGCAAGGTCAGTTCTTGTACAGGGCCTGGTTGACAGAGCCAGAGCTAACATGGATGGTTTATACAGAGATCATCCGAGTGGGAACAGGGCATTCATTTCTGGACCTAAGTGTTTCAGCAGAGCTATCCGTGCCGCTGAGATTCCTTAGCAAGTTTACTGGCAAGTCAAAGCCAGACACCTGGTTAGAAGATTATTGAGTGGAAGTACAGATCGGTGGGGGCAACGATGAGGTAGCTATGAAGCACCTGCCCCTGATGCTTGAGGGCTCAGCCAGGGCTTGGTTAAATCAATTGGCCCCTGCTAGTATTTTCTGTTGTGAAGATTTGGCTCATGTGTTTGTCAAGACATTCGAAGGCACTTGCAAGCATCCCGCTGGGCTGCCTGAGCTGCAGCATTGTGTGCAAAAACCAAATGCAACTTTGAGGAATTACATCTAGCGGTGGACTACTCTTCAACTTACGGTGGAGAATGTTTCAGAGCATCAGGCTGTCTATGCTTTCAAGGAAGGTGTTCGGTACAGAGAGCTCACGTGAAATTAGGTCGCTCAGGACAAATAAATTTGAATCGGATGATGGAAATTGCCACTCCGTATGCGAATGGCGAAGAAGAGGACCGACTCAGAAATGGTAAAGGGAAAACAGTCGACCCAGAGGCTGTACACTAATCTGAACTAATTTTTTTCTTCCCTGCTTCATCTGAGCCGTTATTTCCTGTTGTTTTAATAATACTAGCAAATATGTTTGTGCATTACAATGGGAGAAAAAACATATGCTCCAAACGCAATTAGAACGATTTCAGAAATTCACTGGTCCATCAATGGCCCAGAAGGAAAGGCCGGCAATTTTTTGATCAAAGAAGGGCTCGCCCCTTCCGATTTTCATTACTGAAAACCACCAAGTTCTACATAAGAGTTCAAAAGCAAACGAAAAGATCCCACCAAACACAATAGGATCAAATAGCAACCCAACGACCAACAAGGGTCAGCCAAACCACAAATCCCCAAGTTCACAGCCACACCGGGTTCAAACTACCTTGAGAGCCATTACATCAACGCAGAAGCAAAAGTAGCAAAAAAGGAGCCAAGGATCTATTCTACAGGAGCACCAAACCAGGTTCACCACCCGCAGGAGAGACCTTCTTCATTCCAATCTAGAAACATTGATCCTCCACCCCTGCTTAGCTGTGAACACTTCATTTGCTGCCTGTTCTAGCACCCTTGCTCCCAGCTCCAACGTTTTTCTTGACGACTCCTTTATCTGCATAATAGACCAGTCAATTAACCACCTGCACATTAGCTTGACAACATATAAAGGATCATTTATCCTTTTATTCTCAAAGATAATTGCATTTCTGCTTTTCCAAGTTGACCAAAGCAGGGCTGAAATCCCCACCAGCACCAGTTTCTTATCATCTTTGTTAAATTTCCTAATCCAGTCTCCAAAACAATCTTTCACACTAGATGGCACAGTTTTAAAGCCACATACACATCTGACCAAACTCCATAGCATTGAAGCAACCGAGCAAGAGAAGAATAGATGATCAATTGATTCATTTTTCCCACACAAAACACATCTTTTCTCACCTTTCCACCCTTTTTTAAGCAGTACATCTCTAGTTAGGATTCTTTTTTTATTAACCAGCCATAAAAAAACTTTCAATTTCACAGGCACTTTAATCTTCCATAAGTATTTCTGTGGGAATTTCATCCCAACAGCTATCAGTTGGATCCCACAGAGAATTTATGATCAGCAGTGAGGGTCCAAAGGATTTTGTCCTCCCCCCTGCATTTGAATTTCCTCACATCATTTTTTGAGACTGTTCCAAAGCTCCACATTCTCTCCATGCAGGGTTCTTCTAAATCTAAATCCATGCCAACCTTTCTGTATGGCCTCCTCCATAGTAATGTTGTGGTCAAAGGATATATCATACAGTCTAGGATAAGCCTCCCTCAAAGGTTTATCATCAACCCATGAGTCTTCCCAAAACCTAGTGTTTCTCCCATCCCCCACCTTTTTCTTTACAAATTTGTAAAAGTTCTCTTTAGTTTTTAGTAGGCTAGCCCAGAATTGTGAGTCCCCTGACTTTTTACATATTAAAGCCAAGCACCCCCCTTTTCTATATTTGTCTTCCAAAATATCCTGCCACAGGCCCTTTTCATTTTCCATTTTCCAAAACCATTTAGCTAGAAGTGCAATATTCATTATTTCCAGATTCAGTATCCCTAAGCCCCCCATTTCTTTGGGCAGACAACAATCTTTCGAATTCACTAGATGGTATTTTTTAACATTCTCATCCTCTTGCCACACCAGCCTGGATCTGAAGAAATCAGCTTTCTTTATAATCCCTTTAGGCACAGCATAAAAAGACATCATAAACAGAGGTATATTAGTCAGGCAGGCTTGCACCAAGGTTATTCTCCCTGCAATGGAGCCCAGTAACTTCCCCTGCCAACACCCACATCTTATTTCAATCTTGTCAGTTACACAACCCCAATGAGAATTCCTGATTCTGTTCTCAATACAGGCATCCCCAGGTATTTTATGGGCAAATCCCCCATCTTACATGTTAGTATTTCTTGGTATATCATTTGTTTTTCTCTGGCTTTGCAAGGAAAGGCCGACAATGCAATGATAATTTAATTAGTGGGTCGACCCTTCTTCCTTGCACACGCACAAGTTTACTCAGCTGGTCTCATCGTATGGGATTGAAGGAGAGGTCATGAGTTTGATTTCTAGCGTATCCTATTTAGCACGCAGGTCGCCCGCCAGCGACCTAGCATACACACTTCTAGCGTGCCCGATCAGCGTTTGAGCTCGCCCATTTTAGGTGTATTCCTCTTTTTTTTTCTTTTTTTTTCTTGCGGATCTTTATCTTTTTTGTTTTTTTTTTGCTTTTTTTCATTCATTTCATATCTATTTTTTCTTTTACTAATTCATGAAAAAATCGAATTCATGAACTTTTTAGAAAAAATTGAGAACAATTTATGAAATTCATTAAGATTTTTTTAAACATTTCTATATTTTTCATGAACATTAGTTGAATTCTTGGTTTTCATTCAAATTGATGGACATTTTTTGAATGCGTGAACATTGTTTTTAAATCATGGACATTTTCTTGAATTCATCAAAAATTTAAAAAGTTGAGATTTTTCTGCAATTCTTTAATATTATTTTTACTTTTGAAGACATTTTTAAATTTTCTATTAATTTTATTTTAATTCGTGATTTTTATTCACATTGATGAACATTTTTTCAATGCTCGAACATTTTTCAAAATCGTGAACATATTTTAAATATGCGAACGGGTTTCTAAAATCACGAACATTTTACAATCCCGACACATTTTTTTTCGAAAAAATAATTTTTGAAAAAGTCAAAACTTCTTTGGAAGCACAAATTATTTAAAGTACAAAAAAATAAAATGGAAATACAAAAAAAGAATATTATTTTTGAGAAATAAAAAAAATGAAAAATTGAAGCTGAAAAAAGGGCACCCGCACATGGGCCGGCCCAAAAGGGCGCACTGGGGAGCGAGGGTTGAGCTTTGTGTCTGTTTTTTTTTATTTCGAAATTCCGGTACATATGGCCCATTATGCCAGGGACAAGGCCCAGCCGAGTGTTTGTCATTATTAGGTATATAGGTATAGATAATGGATATACTGATTTTAGTTATGCTATCAAATTGACTTCAATATTCTAACTTTTTCAAAAGGTATTTGTAAACATAAATTTTTTGAGTCTCGAACTCTATACTTAATCATACATGGGATCAACCTGGGATTTGGTTATCTGATTAATCATCAAAACAAAGTTGTGAAAAGTTAAAATAGTTTAATTTTTGTCCGTATGTATTGATTGAGCCTAGAATTCAGATCTTTATGTCACATTGATGATTACAAGTAGTTAAAATTTGAAGGCAATATACATGGCACCAAAATAAGTTTTTTTTTCTTCTCAAATTCTATTGTTTCATGGCCGATATCATATACTCCCTCCTTCCATCTATACAGGGCCTAAGTTTTGAATCTCTCATACCAAGGCTGTTGCATAAAAAGAGGAGCAAATATTGGGAATAGTACTTCATTAATCCCTCACACCGTCACACGCAACTTCCTCTCCTCCTTTTTGTGCATGCAGCCAACAATAACTCCTCCAGTCCTGCATGCATTGGCCAAAAGAAACAGTTTTGTGGAGTAAAAGGAGGAGGCGAGGTGAAGCACTCCTAATAACTGCTCTGTGCATGCATGCAAATCAATGCCGCCGCCATTGCGTTTTCACGAGGACGACCACGCGATCAGCGAGGGGGACTATATTTTATGTGCTCCGGCTCGGCGGAGCTCGATATCGCACGCTACTGCCCAAGCTCTCATCCTTGTGGGAATTTGGTATATATGGTGGGAACGACGACAACACGTCCATGGCGAAGATGTGCAAACCCCGGCTCGGTCAGCGTTAGCAATCGCGGCGCTAACCGCTAATTATCTGAAGGCCATGAAGACAAGGGCAGAACCAAGGAAAGATGGGTGGACGAAGCCTTGTGAAGGTTTTGTGAAGGTAAATGTCGATGCATCTTTCAAAGCTCACTCTCTCCAAGGAGCAGTAGGTGATGTGCTGCGAGACTATAAAGGTGCGTTTATTGCGGCGTCGAACGAACAGCTTGAGCATGTCGCAGATGCAGGGACGGCGGAAGCATATGCTTTACGACATGGTTTACTTTTGGCGCAGCAGCTGGGGATAAGCAAACTTGTGGTGGAGTCGGACTGCCTTGAGGTGATCAATACTATGAATAATGGAGGATTTACGGCTTCAGGTGCAGCGGCGATTTACTCGGATTGTTTGGTTCTCATCTTAGGATACGCTTCGGTCACTTTTGTCCATTGCCCGAGAGAGGCAAATTATGTATCTCATGAGTTAGCTAGGTTGGCGAGGCCTTCCCCATCACTTTGGGTGGAGGAACCGCCGGCTTTCATTGTAAAAGGCTTGGTGGACGATGTAACAGTTTTTTGATTCAATAAAATGACCAAAGTTTCAAAAAAAAAAGTAGGAGATGCATTGGTTAGCTCGTTTGGCCTTGTATAGATGGAAAAATGAAATTTGGGGTTAGGTCTTATATAGATGGAAGGAGGGAGTAGCATTCATCTTTTTTTGCCAAAATTCACATTTTAATTAAATTTCGTGCAGATTTCAAATAGCTTCACAAATTAATTTTAGAAATCACCTTTTCTTATGTCTAGAACTGAAATCCTGACCCTCAGATTGTACGCTTAAAAAAAATCAATGAAATCGAAGCTATAAATTTGCTCACCTTTTGTCCTCTAGGAAATTGGATATGGTGAGGATGATATCCTCCTCTGTCCTTGCTTGGGTGCCAGCAAGTGGCTCAGCTCCTACTTGTTGAAGAATACTTGTAAGAACCTCCTTCATGTTGGCGGTTGGAGTGACGGACACAAAGCCCGGAATTGGAACTTATTTCCAATCTCCTCGTCCCATAGACAAGGCTGGCAAGGGTTGTGTTGGCACGCGAAATCGCCACGCAACACCAGGATAACCGTCGTGCTTTCGTGACGACGAACGATTGCTTTTCGAGCAAAGCAACAGAGATTTCCTCGCTTTCGTGGAGGAGAACCGGCCGCTTTTCAGCGCAAAACGGCAAAGATCGCCAAACCCTAGGGCTGCTAGGGCTCGGCAGGAAATAGCGACAGAAAATAGACGTAGGTGAAAAAGTAATGTATTTGTTGATAGATCGATTGTTCTCTCCTCAATCGGCCACGGCCTTACATTTATATTGGCACGCTGGACTTGGCGTATACGAAAACAATTCCAAGGCTAAACCGACTAGAATCTGTCCATCTTGATTGGATTACCATGTATAGCAGGATTACCATATATATATATCACTTTACGTTTTTAATCGGGCGGCTAACACGTATAGCTAACCTACATGGCAACCCCTCTTGGCCTTATTCACAGTATAAGCACTCCGTGCCTTGCCTTTTATGAATAAAATATTTCGGCAACGTCGCTAATCACAACACATAAGGGCGATCACTTATGAATCATACTAGCGGGTTGTGCGCGGCGGCACGCCGCGCCTCATTCATAAATCTATATGTAGTTTTGTATACTCAGCTCGACTATATACATCTTAATTTTTGGCTTGTTAGATCATTCTTCTTCCCAAAACTTATGTCGTATTGTGTATTATGGGCATGGGTACTGTCATGAATTGGGCAAGCATCTACAGAAATTTAATACCATATTTATGCATGACACCACTCGGCCACCCCATATCAGTATTAGCATACATAATTTCATCTCTGAAATCCCACTCCTAAAGATATTTTGAATGGCAAAGCAACATTAATTATTTTAGCACCAGTTCTTTCCGCCGTTCCAGAAAAAGAAGCTATCTGCTATAAAAATCTTCTCTTCGTCTCATGATATGACGGATGACACACTCTGCCTTGTATAGCAGCATTATTTACAATCTATCCCATCAAAGAAAATGAGCTTAATACATTTGAAAAGAAACATTGAAGTAAATGAGCCTAAGACCTTTGAAAGGAACCTACATACATTTGTCTGGCTAAATTACTACACACACAAATTCGTCAACTCCAGACTCCCATGAATTTTTTGAAAAATATCGCCTGGAACATTCTTGCCGTTTCAAGAGATTCACCTCATAAAAATTCAAATTCATGTATTGGTTGTTTCTCCCCGTAAAAATTCAAATTCATGTATTGGTTGTTTCTCCCCATACAGTTGCTCAAATTGTATTGTGCACAAATAGTTGATAAATATGTGGGCGCACCCACACACTTGGAGAAGTTTGGGAGGACATGATTTGATCAGTCAGTCTGCAAAAGATGCAAAACTAATCAAAGAACTTCAATTAAGACCAGAAGAATTCACCATGATCTGTAAAACAACTCTGGGAATTTCTTAAACTTGTCTCGGAAAATGTGTCTGGACATATCATAAATATACCGTGCAATTAAGCCCTGAGTTGGAGGCTGCTATGTGAGATCCTATGAAGTACACTACACTATTATTGGCAACAGCAAACCCAAAACCCATGGTGCCAAAGAGAAGAACATTGCCCCAAACTACACACTCTTCGCACCAGAAGGCCGAAACCCCACTCAAACGGCAAGGCGAGGCACAGAGAACTCATTGTGCTTGCCGGTGTCGCTCGTCGTCCGCGTCTTGTAGAAATAATTCTTCAGTTGCTTCCTCATGATCCCCATCTCGACAGGTCGTCATCATTATGCTATTGCTGCACATATCAACACAACTGAGGAAACATCAAAACTGAACAAATCATACTACTGAATAAAAACAAACCCAGTGTTACGAATCATTGAATCCCATCAGCTTGCACAGATTTGTTACCCCAAGTCTACAGGATTGAGATACAAAGATAATACAATATTTTCAGCACATCATGAGTTCACGACACAGACCACTTGCTAAAATTCTGTGAAGTGTCAATGAAAAATCATGTGAACTACAGAAGGCTTTCCTGAAATTCTGTTAAGTGTCAATCACAGTCATGTGAACTATACATAAGGTTTTGCTCATATCATAATATGTGCAAAGTATACTAAGTATGATCACCCTGTTCGTTTCAGGGACCATTCCTTGCCCTCATCATGTCTACTATAGATACACATGCTTGTTTCTCCACCTGAAAATCCACTGCCACTCTAAATAGAAAGACTTCGTATACAGAAGTGGTATATTGTTCGAATAAAATATTAGACAGATATGCAACCCAAATGTATTCAGTAATATGGCTGCCCCAACAATAGGTATATATATCATCCAGGTTATCTTCCATGCTCAGTATATGACTCGGGTCGTATCACAGGAAAAAATATTTAAGCGCTCAAGCCTTTAGCTTACATATCATCGAGATCACTTCTAATAAACCAGTCAAAACCACTAAACCTCAGCATGCGCATTGCTATTAACAGATAGAAAGAACTTTGTTGAAGCACTTAAAAATGCTTGTGTCTGAATAACTGAAGAACCTGCCTTGGAAAGGGGTCTGTGCCTTTTCATCTCACGTTGCTCTACCTCTATTACCACAAATTGAGAACCACATGAAACCAAACAAATGAATTTTTTTGAATCTTTAAATCATGAAAGTACACTATTTCGGTACTTTCACGACTCAAAAATAAAAAAACTGGAAAGAGTGACATGTCAAATGGACATGTTAATTACCTTCCCAGAATTTTTCTGAAGCTATTGGTGATTTTACCACGGTTGGGTATGGTTTGTATGTTGCTACTCATAGCTCGGAATTCTTTCCCCCGACTCATCGATCCTCCTTAAACCCCATGAATCTCAAACAACCATAATGTTACTGCTCAATCAGAGTGGCTTCGTCTATGTTAGCTTCAGTAAGCTACAGAAAAAAATGCAAAATCAATGCTATCATCAACTTAAATTCGTGTTCAGATGTATAATAAACATTAAAAGGGCGAACATGTTTGATCAGATCATGAAAAAAACCCGGTACTATGTGCACAAAGTGAAAGCATTTTGGGTGAAAGAATGATCTTGCAAATTCGAAACAAGCATTAGTATAGATTTTCATTTTCATTTTTAAGAAATAAAAAACCCGTTGTGATTTCATCAGGAACATGCCTCAGCTCCTCTGCCAATACATGAAGTGGTAAGTAAGCTTAGACCTTAAAATTATCTTGGAATCTAAGACGGATTACACATTTGAGTTGATGCTATTAAGTGAATTTTGTTTGGCAAAACAATATTTTTTTAATCTAGATAGTTTATATTTGGAGGCTCTATTTATAAAAACACCAAAGATATATTACTGTATTTCCATCAGGCACCATTCTAGTTCCCAGATCAAGCAACCTCTTATGTTTGTCCTAAGGCTGTTTTGTCTTCTATTAGTCCCTCCTTGCACCAAGCAAGCAGGCAAGAATCGGAAGCTGCTCAAGACTGATTACCAAATCAGCGACCTCCAAATTAGTTCCTGGTGTAAAAGAATATGGCTTTACATGGCTGTACTTTTCAGATTAGAAAATGAAGAAATAACTACATGTCCCCAGGATTGAAAATCAGAAAACAAATTTTAAAGAAGCCTTAAAAAGACACTTGTGCTTTGACATCTTACTACTTGGAGAACAAAATCATAAATATACACTGCTGTAAGGCTCGGGCAGGGAAACAGGGAACTTCTTCACCACTCAGAGATGGGTATTCATCTCTATCCTTCCTGCAGATCATTGGAAACCACTTCATCAATCACCGTGCAGCCATAACCGCAGGTGTCCGGGATAGGGCTCTTATAAAAATCATCATCCATCTTGAGCACCCGCATGGAGGTGCAGAGGCGCTGACAGATGACGACCTCATTGGACTTCTTCTTGTGCCAGTCTGACCACCCACGATCGCGAGCAGCGGCCACCATGCACCCACCATCCTGGCCACAAATATGGAATTATGAAATCCAGTTACCAAGAATCGGATTGAACCCAATTCATCACATGAAAATCAAATCGCCAGCAAGAATCCAGCAAACTAACAAACAATGAAGGGGAAAAGAGAAGGGCAGTACAGCAGTTGCTACCTCAAATTGATTGGCTGCTCATCTCTTTCTTGCATAGACTCAAGACACTGAAAAATAACGACAACACAAAGAACTCACGTTGCTTCCACAAGTCCACGGGGAAGGTTTGGATCGAGGCGGTTGTGCGCCCCGGAAGAGGGAAATCCAAGAAGACGCGCAAAGCACGTTTGGTGGCGGCGCTCTTGCTGCTGGCGGTGGAGGAGGGAAGAATCAGGTGAAACCAAGCCGCGGTCGCCCTGCTGCCCAACAGGGGCGAGCTCCACCTCGATCGGCCACGGCCTCCGCGTGCGCCCCTTAAGCCGTAGCTGATGACCGATGGGGGAGGGCCTCGTCGGGAAGAGAACGGAGATGGGGCAGGGGCCTTTTCCTGTATGCAAGAAAAGGCAAAGACAAGAAATCTCAGAGGTTAGAAGCTGGGAAACAGGCGAGTGAGGCCAGCGGCGCTGACGGCCGGCACTCGATTTTTCTGGACGGTGAACTCCTCCCCACCTTGGCTGTGGCCACCATAGTAACTCCCGTGTGCCGTCTTTTCTGTGTGCACCACCACCTCAGCCGCACGGAGAGAGACATGGGGTGATGCCGGGTTCTCCGGCCAGGCACGCGTCGTCGATGAGGTCTGGTGTGGCGGGATTTTGAAGACACTGAGGTAGACATGTCGATGGGAAGCCTTTTTATAGCCATGTACATGGGGTGAAGCGATGGCACGCGGCAGACGATGGAAAGATAGCGAAGCCCTGGGCGACAGGTGTTGCTTCTGGAGTTCTGAGATCCTACGTGAGTCTTCTAGAGCTGGTAAATGGAAACCAAAGAGACACATGGTCAAAGGGTAGAGACCAACCAAAGCGGTGAAGTCCAAAAAAATTAAAACGTGTGGTAACATGCAGACTGCTCTATCTACCACACAATTAAAAAACCACATAACAAGTGTCATTTTTACAGCAGTGGTAAGAAAAATTCCAAAAAATCCAGGAAAAAGAAACCCTTACGGGCCTAGTATTCTAGTTATTTCTCCACTCTTCACGTGTATTTCTGCATGTTGCACTTTCCCTCTCTGTAACTCCATCCATAGCATTGCAATCTTCAGCTTTGACCTCTGATCCTTGTTAGGACTTGTCATAGGTAGCATTGTGGTAACTCCGAGATACCCTGCGTCTGGTTAGAACATGTCCCAAGTATCCTCTTGTCCATGAAAATTCCTGTTGCAATCTTTAAACAAAATAGTAACTGATTAGCTTGGATGACCACTAATTAATTTGGCCTATCAACAAACTACTAGCCAAATTACACCATGAACAGCACTTTTGCTGGGTTTTGTGGTGATGGCCTTTGCTATGTGGACACCTGCAGATGGAAGCATTTTCAAGAACAGAAGATTTTCCAAAAATTGTCGAGGCGTATTCAAGGCCAGTTCGAATTATACGTGGGAAGCAAATTGAGTATGCTTGGGAGGTACGAGCTGCTTTTACGTACACATACCAACGCAATTCTTTAACATACTCAAAGTGCAGCTTGAGTCATGAACTAAGCTTGCTGATGCAATATGCAGGTCGACGCAAGCGCATTCGAGAAAGAAGAAGAAAAGGCCTTGTGGAGCGCCTACTTGGAGGCTGCCGATAAGATCCATCCTGGTACACAACTCTACTATTCTTATTTCTCAAAGCGACAGGTTTCAGATCTGCAGTTCACTGCCATTGCAGGAGTCGACGTCAAAACCTTCGCCGAGGCCTCCCTGCTTCTGATACAACCCCTGGAGGATTTCTTCAACAATGTTTTTGTCATGGCGGTGAGCATAAATCTATGTGTTCATTTCATTTTACCACTTGACAGTGTATATATGCACATATCTATACCTTTGATAATTAAACTTGTATGGTCATGGCCCATGGGACAGGAAGACGAGAGGATCCGCCATGCACAATCGGTTGGCGCTGTTGCAAAAGGTTGCGAGTTTGACCAAGGGGATCGCCGACCTCTCGGTTTTACCAGGGTTTTAGTTAGCCTTGGAGCGAGCAGGCAGGTCGAGTTAGAGGGTACGTCCCATTTTTGAGCTGGTGCCCTCAAGTTGGAGCCATTTTTTTTACATTTGTTACTGGCCATTCATCTGGGGGGAAATTACTGGGTGAAGAATGAGAATGTAAAAACAAGTCCTTTCATAGCTGTTGGTTCAATTCCCAGGGTAGTATTAGTATGTTGTTTATGCTACAACCTCTGTTCCTAAATATAAGTCTTTTTAGAGATTCCACTTTCCGTAGTGGAATCTCTAAAAAGACTTATATTTAGGAACGGAGGGACTAGTTGATTAAATGCATTTTCTTCTTCTGTGTTGTGTTGCTGATATTATTTGGGGTCCTCTTTGATTGGAGGATGGGGACCTATTTGGCATTCATTTAGATCTTACCAATTTCAAGCAGATCGGGCCGGTGCTCCCTGTGGTTGATATTTGTTTTTTGGTGTATAATTTTCCTTTTAAGAAGATTGAAACAAGTTGCAGCTTAGCCTTCCCTCTGTCTGTTGGTTCCTGATCATTTTGGTCAATCTTTTGGTAAAAGAAACTATCAGTTAGCTTTTGCCGGGTTGTTGTAGTAGTATAATATGTAGACGGATATACTTGTTATGTGATCTAAACACTATTATATTTATTTACAGAGGGAGTGATTAATTCTATCTGCTTATGCTTATCAGTACATACAACCCCAGCTACTTAGTGATCTAAACGATCTTATATTACTGAGTACCTACCAAATATATAATTTAATCTTAGCCTGACTGTTAGCTAGCTATAAATAATCTCTGCTTTCGAAGACAAAGAAAAAAAACCGTTACATTTGTTATACATACATAATAATAACAAGAGAGTTTTGGTAGCAATGAAGTGCATGATAAAACCTAGTCTACTAGATAAGAGGAGCAAATTGTTTTTTTTTTTTTGAGAAATCTCGCCATCTTTATTCATTCAAAAACCATGGTCTTAGGTACAAGGTTTGGGTCATGAGGATTGCCCAACCACACATGCCTACCTACGCCTAGGTTACAAGCAAACTTGGCAAGATTATGAGCCTCAAAATTAAAATTCCTACGCTCGAAAATGAAAGAACTAGAATTGAAAGCATTACATCGGCTTGATATTTCATGTACGATAGCCGCATTTGGACCTCCTGTCCCTTTTGTAATGTCGTTAACCGCTTCTTGGCAATCCGAAGCCACACAGATATTTTGGACGGCCAGATCATCTGCTAGCGATAATGCTTCTCGACATGCAAAGGTTTCCAGAATTAAAGGGTCATTGATTCCTCGGAAGACTACAGCCAAAGATCCCAAATATTGTCCCGCTTGATCTCTGCACATTGCCGCGACAGCTCCTCCTCGTTGCGATCTTATAATAGCAGCGTCTACATTAATCTTTACAGAACCATCAGGTGGTGGGAGCCAACGCCTAGGCTGAGCGATCAGAGGTGTTTGCTCCTTACGTATCTGCCCCTTCTCCAATTGGCCTAGTTCAGCTATAAAATTGTCCACAAAACGGATTGTTTGCTGCGGGCTCTGAAACAATGACTCGTACACTGCCTTGCGTCTGGCATACCAGATTGACCACAGAGTAACAGCCATCCTTGTGAAGCTTGATTGATCAAGTTCGTCGCTGAGCTCAAACAGCCAGAGTCTTGCATTAGGCTCTGCATTAGCTGTCATGCGTGAGACAAGATCATCGTCAGTCAACGCCCAAATACATCTGGACATGGTGCAAGAGACGAGGGCATGTCGCCATGAATCTTGACATCCACACAGCGGGCACACATCATGTACTGACATATTTCGATTCTTCAAGACATCGGTGGTGGGGAGTGAGTGGTGTGCAAGTCGCCACAAGAAAATCCACACTTTGGACGGAACGTTCAGTTTCCACAGAGAACTCCAAGATTTTTCATCCATGTGGGTGTTTGATGAACCACCTCGTCCCTCTAACCAATCCTCTCGCTGCATTTTAACCTTGAGTAAAAACTTATATGCCGATGCAACTGAAAATTTCCCTTTCTTATCCGAGTACCAAGCCCAAAAATCCTCCGTATTATTAGTGCATGTGGGAATCTTCAGTATTGCGTTCGCATCTATCGGTAAAAAGACCGAACGCACCACACCTTCGTCCCACCCTGCTGTTGCTGGTGACAGCAGTTCTGAAACCATCCTCGGTGGATTCGCCACCAAAGAAGTGATTGGTATTGGCGTGGTTTCCTTTGGGATCCAATTGTCTGTCCAGATATTTGTCGTTTGTCCATTGCCAATCCGTCTAATTATCCCTTGCTTAAGCAGATCACGTCCTTCGATGATTGCCCTCCAGATTTGCGAAGGTTTATACCCCAGTTCAGCATCAAGGATATTACTCTCTGGGTAGTAAGCCCCCTTCAGAATCCTTGCACTTAGGGTGTCCGGCTCTTGCAACAATCTCCAAGCTTGTCTTGCCAGTAGAGCCAAATTGAAAATCTCAAGATCTTTGAAACCGAGGCCGCCCAAGTTCTTTGGTCTAGTCATCAAGTCCCAAGAAACCCACGCCGGTTTGCGTTGTCCTTGCTTGCATCCCCACCAAAACTGTCTTATGATCGACTTAATGTGGTCGCATAAACCCCTTGGCAACTTGAAACAAGACATCGAAAACACAGGTATAGCCTGCGCCACTGATTTGATGAGAACGTCCTTTCCACCAGCTGAGAGGCATTTGCTCATCCATCCTTTTACCTTGTCCCACACCCTGTCACTTAAATATTTAAAAGTTCCTTTCTTAGAGTGTCCCACATCTGTTGGAAGACCCAAATATCTGTCGCTCAGAGATTCATTAGGAACTTGTAAATAGCCTTTAACTACATTACGGACTATCTCCGGACAGCCCCTACTAAAGAAGATTGAGGACTTATCTTTGTTGATGCGTTGCCCAGAGGCCATGCAATATCTATCCAATAGGTTTGAAACCTCCTCCGCTCCATTGACACTCGCCCTGAAAAACAGCAGGCTATCGTCCGCGAATAAAAGATGGTTCACTGCCGGCGCCGACGGTGCCACCTTAATGCCGCTGAGCTGGGACGACTGAATCTGGGATTTTAAGAGGCACGAAAGGCTCTCCGCTGCTAACAGAAAGAGATATGGAGAGATAGGATCTCCCTGTCGGATACCTCGTGTTGGGTGAAACACTTCTGATTTAACTCCATTAAGCATAACTGAAAAGGTTACTGAGCTCACCATGTTCATGATAACCTGAACCCATGGTGCAGCAAAGCCCAGCTTCTCCATGATTGATCTGAGATAACACCATTCCACTCGATCGTACGCCTTCATCATATCTAATTTTAGTGCAGCAAAACTGTTACTTTTGGCTCTGTTCCGCTTCATAAAATGCAGGCACTCATATGCTGAAATTATGTTGTCCGTGATAAGCCTCCCTGGTACAAACGCTGATTGCTCTTCAGAGATGATGTCCGGAAGAATCTGTTTTAGCCTGTTTGCAAGTACCTTCGAGGCAATCTTGTAGAACACGTTACATAGGCTTATAGGTCGGAATTGAGAAAGCAGAGTGGGGTTGGATACCTTGGGAATAGGTACCAACAACGTGTCATTTATGCAAGCTGGACTCTCATCGCCTTTCACAATACCCAGTACCGTCTTTGTTACCGCATCTCCGCAAATGTCCCAATGCCTTTGGAAAAAATGTGCAGGGAAGCCATCTGGGCCCGGAGCTTTTGTTGGGAACATCTGGAAAAGCGCTGTTTTAACCTCCTTAGTATCATAAGGGGCCAAGAGGATATCATTCATTGCCGGTGTTACCTTGACAGGAACATGTGCTAAAACTTCTGCCACTCCTTGGACTCCCTCCGCAGTATAAAGCGTCTTGTAATATTCAAGTGCTAGCTGTTGCATCTCAGTCAGATCTTCCGTTATTTGTCCATCTGCACGCTGAAGAGCCTTGATCAAGTTTTTACGACGTCTCATCGAGGCTCTCATATGGAAGAAGTGGGAGTTGCGATCGCCCTCAGCTAGCCATTGTACACGAGACCGTTGTCTCCACATTAGTTCTTCGCGTAAATATAGCTCGATTAGACGATCATTGATCTTTATTTCTGCATGAGATGGTCCCACTCTCGCTGGATCACCTCGCATGCGATCAAGTTCCTTCTTCAACCTCTGTATCTCACCCCTGACGCTCCCAAAAGAAGCCTTTGACCACTCGCCAAGATTGTTAGCAAGAGCTTCCAGCTGGGCTCGCACATCAGTAGCTGTGAAACTGTGATTCCCAGCATCCCAAGAATTCTGCACCGTACCTTTGAGATCTTGATGTGTGTCCCACATAACCTCGTAACGAAACACCTTCTCTTTCCTCCGGCCAGTTGGAGGATGGGTTAGCTGTAGCAATATAGGTGAATGGTCAGAGGTTGCTGCTGTGAAATTCTCAACCACCACCGAAGGGAATCTAGCGCACCACTCAGTCGATCCCAGGGCTCTATCTAGCCGGACACATGTGAAAGTACCTCCTGTGACTTTCTTTTCAAAAGTCCACCAAGTCCCCTTAAAACCGAGGTCAACCAAACCACAAACATCGACTGCATCTCTGAAACCCTGAATCTATGCTTGACTTCTCGTACCAACGCCATCATGCTCGTCGTGCCTCAACACTTCGTTGAAGTCTCCCATGCAAAGCCACGGTAAGTTACTCAACGTGGATAAATTTTTCATAGTATCCCACATGTTCTGTCGAAGGTGAGTTTGAGCCTCACCATAAAAACAAGAGAAGCGCCATGGGTCTCCTCCAAGGTCACTAATTTTCACATCGATATGATACTTCGAGTAACCCAAAATCTCAACTTTTATTTCATTATTCCAGAACAAAGCTAAACCTCCACTCCTCCCGGAGGAGTCAACAGCAAAAGAGTTATCATATCCTAAAGTACTTTTCAAATTTTCAGCTCTAACACTACTAATCTGTGTTTCAACAATGGCAAGTACTCTAGGGGCAAACTTTTTCGCGAGATCGCGTAGCTCTTGAATTGTCGGGGCGTTGCCTATCCCACGACAATTCCAGCACATCAGATTCATTGCGCCCGGCGGTCCTCCGCCGGGGAGGCCGCCAATCGTGCATCATTCTTCTTGGGCCGCTTCACTTCTTTCCTTGGCGAAACATAGACAGGCGGTGGTGGGGGAACCCCCATAGGCTTCGCCGTTACTACAAGGGCTGTGGAGCCCTCTGGGTCCATAGTATCTTTCCCATCCAGGGTCTGGGCCTTCGTTACAAGTTGGCTGTCAGCTGAATGTCTCTTATTGTTTGCCCCTGCTGATTCCAAAGCAATAGCAGCCGACGCTCCAATAGCATTCATCTCCCCCGATCCTGAAGCACCTGGATAATGAACTGTTTCTGCCCTTGCCTCTTGTGGTTCTGCTTCATTGCACGGTTCGTTTTGACGGGCGTTGAAACGCCAACTCTGGTTGGGGTTGAACTGCTCTCGTCCCCGGCCTCTCCCTCCAGCGTTCCTGGGGCCTCCTCGCCCTCTCTGATTACCAATCCCACTTCTTCCTGATTGCCTGAATCGTACATTATCGGCCAAAACAAATTCTCCCCACTCAAACTTGGTTTCATCATGGACGCCATCCCCGCACTCCTCATGCCAATGCCCACATTCCCCACAGTTAAAATAGAAAACTGGCAATTTCTCATACTTTATTTGGTATCTGACTCTCTCATCTCCTTTCTTGCCAGTTACAAACCTCTTAATTTTTGCGTTGATGTCTATCTTCACCCTCACCCTGACAAACTCGCCAAAGAATCCTGCAGGCAACTTTAGCTGAACTTCATCCACTTCGCCAATGCGGGAAGCCATGCCCCTTACTGCAGGTTCAATTAAAAAATTATCAGGTAGCCGGTGGATTTGTGCCCAAACTGCCAACCTATCCAACTTGAAGCTATCCGGGTTTTTGAAACCATCATACTCCTCCATGATCACCGCCTGATCCCTGAAAAGCCAAGGCCCCTCGATCATGGCTTTATTCCAATCTCCAAGGCATCCAAATTGGGCTGTGAACAGATTGTCTTTGATCTTCCTCCAAACTACCATCTTCGCAGGGTTCCAGGCCGCACGCATGTCACCATACAAAGCATTAGGGCTGAAGGTCCTCGAGGTGTGCACCCTTACAATGGCAAGCCACCTCGCCGGCTCACCTAGGTCTGGCAGCTCCTCCTCCCACACAAAATCATCGTCCTCTTCCTCCTGAAGGTTTAGCCGGGCAAGTAGTTCCTCCGTCGTCTCCTTGCCATGTCCCCCCTGCGAGCTTGATCCAGCAGCCATGATCACCCCGGTCTTGCTGTCACCGCGAAACCCTAAGTCGATCCTTCAGAACAATCTCACGAAAACTGGGTGAGGTAGCAGCCCGGATCCGATGGTTGTCCCAGCGAGAGATCCACTCGAGATAGAAGAAGATCAAACCGGCCGCAGCGCCGGAGTACGTCGAAACCCTAGGCGGCGCCGTAGGGGAAAGAGATATATGTAATGAAAGGATACCTTTATTCTTGGATAGAGGAGCAAATTGTTGGCTGCCTTCGAAGGGATTACAATTAAATTACATGACAATACCGGGCCGGGCCCTAATTCAAAGTGTTCCACTTGCACGGTGCAAGGCAGACGCACCTTTGAAGTGGCATACAGATACAGGTGCCTTTGAAGGGCCAACTCAACTGACAATGGAAATTAAGCAACGGCTAGCTAGCTAGGATCTCCTCCTCCTACCCCTGGATCTCGCCAGTCGTCCCACTGCCGGAAACCTTTCCGCTCTCGTTCGCTGGAAAAGTCTCTTCCTCCTCCTCCTGGATCTCGCCCGTCCCACTATTTGGAGTGTCGTCGATCTCGCTTGTCCCACTGTTGGAAGCATGTGCGCTCTCCTTGATTGCTGGAAATTCCTCTTCCTGGCCGCCAGTGACACGAAAGTAGATCAGGTTGGGATGCTCCCGGGCCTCTTTCCTCACGGTGTCAATCATGGCGCTGATGCACGGGCTGCTCTCTGCTGCTCCTCCATACCATTCCAAGTTGCATTTAAATGCCACCAGCCAGAGGCTACGGAGGTGCTTGATACCCAGCTTAGGGTCTCCTTTATTTGCAGCTGGTGGTGGGCCATCGTAGAACTGGAACTCGAAGTAGAGGCTTCCTAGCCACGGCATCGCTCCTTCCTGGAAGGTGAAAACCCGTGGCATGCGACAGTCAACAACAAGTTCCCTGAGCCTCGGGAACCCTTCACCGCTGATGGCTATGGGCTTTCTTGGGACGACTTCCAACCTTAGCGTGAGATATTCCAGCCAAGGCAACTCCCGCAGAATCTCGAGATCCCGCTCCTCTAGCTTGCAGATCCTGATATCCAGGGAGCGAAGGTCGTTGAAGTGATCCTTGATCCACCGTGGAATGTGCATGTGTTTTGTGCCAACGATTAGGCCACCCCAACGGAACAGTCGAATGGACAAGATCTCCCCGACTAACTCACAAGACATAAGTTCACTCTTCTTCCAGGCTTGGCGGACGCACTCGGGCACTCCCTCCAATTTAGAGAGCTGGCTAGCTTCCCAGGGTAGTGCACCGACGATCGCGTCTAATTCCAAAATCTCCAGCTTCTTGAGCCCTCCCATTTCCCTTGGTATCTTCGTCACCCATGTATTATTCAAGAGCAGCCGCTTCAAATTCTGCAGTTTCCACATCTCACGAGGCAGCTGTGTGAGCCCCCAGTTGTGCCTCAGGTCCAAGGTCTCTAAATGATGCAGGTCCCCAATTTCATTGCCTAGCCTTGTGATGCTTGCCCCACACACCTCCAGTGCTTTCAAATGCTGCAACTTTCCAATCTCCGGAGACAGCTCTTTGAGCTTGGTGTACTGCAGGTTCAGATTCTCCAAATTCTGGAGGTTCCCGATCTCACGTGGCAGCTCCGTCAGCCTCGTCCAGCTCAGGTCCAGAGTCTCTAATTGTTGCAGATCCCCTATCTCCCTGGGCAGCTCTGCCAACTTTTGGTTCTGACTCACGGCCAGAGTCTTCAATTGTTGTCAGGGTTTTGAATTTCGGCCGAAAAAACAGATTTCGGCCGAATTTCGGCCATCTCGGCCTGGGGCGAAATCTATCTTTCGCCGAAATAGATCAAAGTTGGCAAATTTTGGTCAAATTTTAGTCAAACTTCAGTCAAATTTTGGTCAAATTCTGGCCGAAATTTTTGAAAATGGCCGAAATTCGGCCATCTCGGCCAGGGGCGAAAAAATTCTCAAACCGAAAACCAAAACCCTGATTGTTGTAGGTCCCTAATCTCACTGGGTAACTCTCTGATCGATGTGAATCTTACCTGCAAAGTCTCCAGATGCTGTAGCCTTGCTATTTCTGGCGGTATCTCACTGATTCCTGTCCCTTCTAGGCCGAATAGGTGCCTCACAGAGAGCAGACCACATATATCCTTCACATGCTGATTTCCAAGGGCCTCGAATCCAAAATCCGCAAAAGGATTCCAATGAGACTTTTTGAATTCAAGATGATGATGACGATGATGATGATATTGAAGATCCAACACTCGCACACGTTCCAATTTCTCAAAAGGGACATATCTCTTAGCACCTTCAAAAACAACAAGAGATCGAATCTGGGACCAATCCAGTTCCAACAAGGTATCGACCACCTCCACCGCACCATCATCAACTAGATCATCGTCGACACATAGCCGATGGATTTGGCATGCATATGTCAATGTGATGTCCGAACTGCAAGTAATGAAATTATCTTCACGGGATTTCCCTCTAAGGAAATTTCGCATCATCGGATTCATCCGGTAGGCCTCGTCATGGGTCCACAACATGAACCCCCTGTTGTCAAGCTCTTTGAGGTAATCTTTTGCTACATCCTCTTTATAAGTAAATCCTTCAGCAACCCATCGCATGACCAAATCATTCATGTCAAAAGGGTAATTCTCAGGGTATACACTACAGTACAACAAGCAGGTCTTCAACATATGGTGAGGAAGAGCATCAAAGCGAAGCTGCAAGCTCTGTACCAACGGTTTAAACCCTGGAGTGTTCTGAATTCCACTTTTCTTAACTTGCTTCTCAATCATATCTTGCACATCACATGCCTTTACATGCACCCCTAGTTGTTCTTGTTGCTCCCGGACCATTGCCATTGCTGAAAACATGCAAAGTAGTGCTAACGGCAGACAACCACACATGCGCACAATAGGATGGTCACAGTCAAAACATTCTCCAACCATGTCAGGCTTCATCCGAGCAGCGGCATCCTCCTCATAATATCCGTAAAGCCATCTTTCCTTTTCAGAACTCCATCTAGGATTAATTCTGATGTAGAGCTTGCTATTATCCAAATCATCCCCTGGTAGAGAAGCAATACGAGTTGTGATGACAATTCTACTGCCAAGATTATTTTCTGGAAAAGACCTCCTGATGATGTCCCATTCTCCACGATGCCATATGTCATCAATTATTACTAGGTACCTAGGCAAGTTGGTTGCACGTACAATTAAGACAGTTAGTAGACAGCTTGACCAAATTAGTTAGTAGACAATCTAAATTTGAAATTCTAATGCAGTGCACATTTCAGAAGACATTAATTAAATCAAGTTTTTTTTAATAAACTTGCGCACCTTTTGTTCTCTAGGAAACTGGATATGGTGTGGATGATATGTTCCTCTGTCCTTGCTTGGGTGCCAGCAGGGGGTTCAGCTCCTACTTGCTTGAGAATGCTTGTGAGAACCTCCTTCATGTTGGGAGTTGGAGTGAAGGACACAAAAGCCCGGGACTGAAACTTATTTCCAATCTCCTCGTCCCCATAAACAAGGCTGGCAAGGGTTGTTTTCCCCACACCGGCGGTTCCAACAATGGATGCCATTTTGAGATGCGGCTGCACCGTTGTGGTCTCTTCTTCTTCTCCTCCTCCTCCTTCTCCTATCAGGTATGTGATGAGGCCATTCTTCCATCTGTCCATTCCAAAGATGTCCGCCGCATCCTTGCGAACAAATGGAGCTCGAGGATGCGGTATTCTGGGGTGGTTGTTTTTCTTCCTTGAAAATAAGCTGGAGATGGGCTGAGCAGACTTCCACTTGTTGCGGCACCGGACCGACACGTCGTCTACTCTTGCCCTGAAATCTTGGAAGGGGCTTGCTTTCATCTTGGTCTGCACCATCAAGCGCTTGCTTCTGCGGCTGGCCTCCAAAGTGAAGATGAAGTCGTCGATGGCATCATGCATGTCATCGGCGAGATCCAGCGCCTCCTTCTTCAGGCCCTTGGAGTCCGCATCAAGAATCTCCTCCCCCCATGCCGCCCAAAGGATGGAGTGCACAGGCTTGAGCTTTGATCTGATGAACTTGACGTCCTTGCGAGTCCGCCGCCGGAGCTTGTACTCGCTGCCCAGCAGAGCACCCAGCTTCGCTACGACGGGCCCCAAGGCCCCCGTGGCAGCAGTCACGGGAGCTCCTTCCATAGCTCAGCTTGGCCGTACGAACAACAGGCCTCTCTCTCTCTGTGTGTGTGTGTGTGTGATTGTGTGTGTCGGAGACTCAGAGACGGCGACGGAGCCGCTCTTCCCGGCGAAGAACAGGCTGAGCTCTGTTTCCCTCGTTCCCGGCCGGTGTGCTCTCTATGTCTCACTGAGTGTGTGTGCAGTGGCGGAGGAGGCAATGTATGTGGCTCAATCCGGCCCGATCTACTTTTGCATTGGAGAAACTTACGCCAGGAGAGGAGAGGAGAGGAGAGGAGAGGAGAGGAGAGCCGCTTTAGAGTGAAGACGAATAATCTTTTATTTAACTTATTAATTATATATAATAATGTGTGTGGGATGATGGGGCCACTCTGTTCTTCTCGAGTGCACACAGCTTGGTCCGTCCGTTTGAGTGCATGCATGTGGCAAAAGCATCTTTGTCCTTTTTCCTCTTGGTTTTCGCATGCCCTTGCGTGGAGCAACAGTAAAAGTAGCCCCAAACGATCGAGCATCACGGGGTGTAACAGTAAAAGTAGTCGGGTCGGCGGCGAGTTGTTGGCGAGGAGGCAACGAGCATCTTTCACCGCTTTAACACTTTTATCATCACTAGCCACGACTAGTAGTACAATATATAGTACTTAAGTACTATAGTACTACATCAGTAGATTAGATGGCTTAAATCTCACACTTTGAAAAAAAAGGATAGCATCACCAAGGAGACAAACTTTTGCTGTGCTGCATCCACTCATCAGTGACTCGCTGTCCGGTAGCATCTCCATAATCAAGTCTAATCCCCGCTCCTTCTCACTCACCAGCAAGAAAAAAAAGGAAAAAAAAAACGTACTAGACTGGGACCTCATCTACCACGATTTAAGATCGGTGCAACCATAATTCAGTGGATCATTGACATCTTCGACTATGAGTAGCTGGACATGTACATTGTACCTAGGTTTTTATTCTCCATGGCTTGTATGGATTTGAGGTGGGAGAGATATCATTATTTCCGTCCTCCCTCCCTTGCTCCGGCGAGCCGCAGGCCCGGTGCCCCCCTTCCCCCGTCTATCCTTCCCTCCACCACCGCCGCCTGCCCCCGCGCATGGGGCTTGGTGCGGGCCAGGCTTGGTTTGTCGGGACGCCGCGCTTGGCGGTGCGGCGGACCTCTGCTCGATGACGGCGGCAGGCGGGATTTGCGGCGTGGCGGGTTGTTTGCTGGAAGGGCGCGCCTCCTATGGTCCTGGGTCTTCGTCATATCTCGCACCCGGCTCCAGGCGGCGGCTGCAGCTTCGGTGGCAGTGGTAGGCCGTCGACTTTGGGTGTGGCCGCGTGGGTGCCGGCACCCGACGGTGGCCGGGGCTCCATGCCTCTCTGCGGGCGCGTGGACGAGGAAGGCGGGCATGATGGCGGCCCATGGTTGGTTTACGGTGGGGGACTAGCGCATGTCTCGAGACGTGGAGGTGGCCGTTGTAGGTGCGTCCAAGGCTGCCCGGCGTCTGGAGTTGCCGGTGTCCGGGCGGCTCCCTGTGGACGGGGCACTGGCTGCTGCCGCTCTCCCGAGGTGTTGCTGGCAGATGGATTGTGGCTCGGGCCCAGATGCGTGGATGCGAGGTCCCCTACCCAGTCCGGGCTTTCTCCAATCCTACGACCTAGTGCTCAGTCGTTGGACAACTGTGGTGGTGGTGCTGCCCAGCTATGGGCCTCCTCCGTCCGACTGTGTTGTGGGACCCTGTGGGTTAGCGGGGAGGTGGTTGCTTCCTGGCCTGGTAGTGGCGTTTACGTGTTGTAGCGTCAGGGAGTTGTTCGGAGAGGGATGCCGGGGCGGCGGCCACTGGGGGTGGGCTACTCGGTGGGCTCTCCGGCGGGTCTCTGGGTAGTGGTGGTGGTTGCGTTTCTCGATCGTGCGGATGGCGAGGGATGCCGGGGCGGCGACCACTGGGGGTGGGCTGCTAGGTGGGCTCTCCTGCGGGTCTCTAGGTAGCGGTGGTGGTCGCGTTTCTCGGTCGTGCGGATGGCGAGGGATGCCGGGGCGGCGACCACTGGGGGTGGGCTGCTAGGTGGGCTCTCCTGCGGGTCTCTAGGTAGCGGTGGTGGTCGCGTTTCTCGGTCGTGCGGATGGCGAGGGATGCCGAGGCGGCGGCCACTGGGGGTGGGCTCCTCGGTGGGCTCTCCTGCGGATCTCTGGGTAGCGGTGGTGGTTGCGTTTCTCGGTCGTGCGGATGGCGAGGGATGCCGGGGTGGCGGCCACTGGGGATGAGCTACTCGATGGGCTCTCCGGCGAGTCTCTGGGTAGCGATGGTGGTTGCGTTTCTCGGTAGTGCGGATGGCGAGGGATGCCGGGGCGGCGGCCACTGGGGATGGGCTACTCGATGGGCTCTCCGGCGGGTCTCTGGGTAGCGGTGGTGGTTGCGTTTCTCGGTAGTGCGGATGGCGAGGGATGCCGGGGCGGCGGCCACTGGGGATGGGCTACTCGATGGGCTCTCCGGCGGGTCTCTGGGTAGCGGTGGTGGTTGCGTTTCTCGGTAGTGCGGATGGCGAGGGATGCAGGGCGGCGGCCACTGGGGATGGGCTACTTGATGGGCTCTCCGGCGGGTCTCTGGGTAGCGGTGGTGGTTGCGTTTCTCGGTAGTGCGGATGGCGAGGGATGCGGGGCGGCGGCCACTGGGGGTGGGCTACTCGGTGGGCTCTCCGGTGGGTCTCTGGGTAGCGGTGGTGGTTGCGTTTTTCGGTCGTGCGGATGGCGAGGGATGCCGGGGCGGCGGCCACAGGGGGTGTGCTACTCGGTGGGCTCTCCAACGGGTCTCTAGGTAGCGATGATGGTTGCGTTTCTCGGTCGTGTGGATGGCGTGGGATGCCGGGGTGGCGGCCACTGGGGGTGGGCTACTCGGTGGGCTCTCCGACAAGTCTCTAGGTAGCGGTGGTGGTTGCGTTTCTCGGTCGTGCAGACGGCGAGGGATGAGGCATTGGGAGGCTTTGTTGTCTTCTCCGGCACGACTGAGGAGGTGCCTAGTTCTGGTTTTGGAGTTCTTGGCTACACTGCGGTGACCGGCTTAGCACATGTTTGGCTGGTGGATGCAACTAGGCGAAAGCTCCGTGCTTCGGCACGGACGACGATGACGACGCATGTGGGTGCCACTCTCCTCTTGAGGATGTCGTCGCAGTTACTTCCCCTGTCTCCCTGGGCAGCTCTGCCAACTTTTGGTTCTGACTCACGGCCAGAGTCTTCAATTGTTGTCAGGGTTTTGAATTTCGGCCGAAAAAAACAGATTTCGGCCGAATTTCGGCCATCTCGGCCTGGGGCGAAATCTATCTTTCGCCGAAATAGATCAAAGTTGGCAAATTTTGGTCAAATTTTAGTCAAACTTCAGTCAAATTTTGGTCAAATTCTGGCTGAAATTTTTGAAAATGGCCGAAATTCGGCCATCTCGGCCAGGGGCGAAAAAATTCTCAAACCGAAAACAAAAACCCTGATTGTTGTAGGTCCCTAATCTCACTGGGTAACTCTCTGATCGATGTGAATCTTACCTGCAAAGTCTCCAGATGCTGTAGCCTTGCTATTTCTGGCGGTATCTCACTGATTCCTATCCCTTCTAGGCCGAATAGGTGCCTCACAGAGAGCAGACCACATATATCCTTCACATGCTGATTTCCAAGGGCCTCGAATCCAAAATCCGCAAAAGGATTCCAATGAGACTTTTTGAATTCAAGATGATGATGACGATGATGATGATATTGAAGATCCAACACTCGCACACGTTCCAATTTCTCAAAAGGGACATATCTCTTAGCACCTTCAAAAACAACAAGAGATCGAATCTGGGACCAATCCAGTTCCAACAAGGTATCGACCACCTCCACCGCACCATCATCAACTAGATCATCGTCGACACATAGCCGATGGATTTGGCATGCATATGTCAATGTGATGTCCGAACTGCAAGTAATGAAATTATCTTCACGGGATTTCCCTCTAAGGAAATTTCGCATCATCGGATTCATCCGGTAGGCCTCGTCATGGGTCCACAACATGAACCCCCTGTTGTCAAGCTCTTTGAGGTAATCTTTTGCTACATCCTCTTTATAAGTAAATCCTTCAGCAACCCATCGCATGACCAAATCATTCATGTCAAAAGGGTAATTCTCAGGGTATACACTACAGTACAACAAGCAGGTCTTCAACATATGGTGAGGAAGAGCATCAAAGCCAAGCTGCAAGCTCTGTACCAACGGTTTAAACCCTGGAGTGTTCTGAATTCCACTTTTCTTAACTTGCTTCTCAATCATATCTTGCACATCACATGCCTTTACATGCACCCCTAGTTGTTCTTGTTGCTCCCGGACCATTGCCATTGCTGAAAACATGCAAAGTAGTGCTAACGGCAGACAACCACACATGCGCACAATAGGATGGTCACAGTCAAAACATTCTCCAACCATGTCAGGCTTCATCCGAGCAGCGGCATCCTCCTCATAATATCCGTAAAGCCATCTTTCCTTTTCAGAACTCCATCTAGGATTAATTCTGATGTAGAGCTTGCTATTATCCAAATCATCCCCTGGTAGAGAAGCAATACGAGTTGTGATGACAATTCTACTGCCAAGATTATTTTCTGGAAAAGACCTCCTGATGATGTCCCATTCTCCACGATGCCATATGTCATCAATTATTACTAGGTACCTAGGCAAGTTGGTTGCACGTACAATTAAGACAGTTAGTAGACAGCTTGACCAAATTAGTTAGTAGACAATCTAAATTTGAAATTCTAATGCAGTGCACATTTCAGAAGACATTAATTAAATCAAGTTTTTTTTAATAAACTTGCGCACCTTTTGTTCTCTAGGAAACTGGATATGGTGTGGATGATATGTTCCTCTGTCCTTGCTTGGGTGCCAGCAGGGGGTTCAGCTCCTACTTGCTTGAGAATGCTTGTGAGAACCTCCTTCATGTTGGGAGTTGGAGTGAAGGACACAAAAGCCCGGGACTGAAACTTATTTCCAATCTCCTCGTCCCCATAAACAAGGCTGGCAAGGGTTGTTTTCCCCACACCGGCGGTTCCAACAATGGATGCCATTTTGAGATGCGGCTGCACCGTTGTGGTCTCTTCTTCTTCTCCTCCTCCTCCTTCTCCTATCAGGTATGTGATGAGGCCATTCTTCCATCTGTCCATTCCAAAGATGTCCGCCGCATCCTTGCGAACAAATGGAGCTCGAGGATGCGGTATTCTGGGGTGGTTGTTTTTCTTCCTTGAAAATAAGCTGGAGATGGGCTGAGCAGACTTCCACTTGTTGCGGCACCGGACCGACACGTCGTCTACTCTTGCCCTGAAATCTTGGAAGGGGCTTGCTTTCATCTTGGTCTGCACCATCAAGCGCTTGCTTCTGCGGCTGGCCTCCAAAGTGAAGATGAAGTCGTCGATGGCATCATGCATGTCATCGGCGAGATCCAGCGCCTCCTTCTTCAGGCCCTTGGAGTCCGCATCAAGAATCTCCTCCCCCCATGCCGCCCAAAGGATGGAGTGCACAGGCTTGAGCTTTGATCTGATGAACTTGACGTCCTTGCGAGTCCGCCGCCGGAGCTTGTACTCGCTGCCCAGCAGAGCACCCAGCTTCGCTACGACGGGCCCCAAGGCCCCCGTGGCAGCAGTCACGGGAGCTCCTTCCATAGCTCAGCTTGGCCGTACGAACAACAGGCCTCTCTCTCTCTGTGTGTGTGTGTGTGTGATTGTGTGTGTCGGAGACTCAGAGACGGCGACGGAGCCGCTCTTCCCGGCGAAGAACAGGCTGAGCTCTGTTTCCCTCGTTCCCGGCCGGTGTGCTCTCTATGTCTCACTGAGTGTGTGTGCAGTGGCGGAGGAGGCAATGTATGTGGCTCAATCCGGCCCGATCTACTTTTGCATTGGAGAAACTTACGCCAGGAGAGGAGAGGAGAGGAGAGGAGAGGAGAGGAGAGCCGCTTTAGAGTGAAGACGAATAATCTTTTATTTAACTTATTAATTATATATAATAATGTGTGTGGGATGATGGGGCCACTCTGTTCTTCTCGAGTGCACACAGCTTGGTCCGTCCGTTTGAGTGCATGCATGTGGCAAAAGCATCTTTGTCCTTTTTCCTCTTGGTTTTCGCATGCCCTTGCGTGGAGCAACAGTAAAAGTAGCCCCAAACGATCGAGCATCACGGGGTGTAACAGTAAAAGTAGTCGGGTCGGCGGCGAGTTGTTGGCGAGGAGGCAACGAGCATCTTTCACCGCTTTAACACTTTTATCATCACTAGCCACGACTAGTAGTACAATATATAGTACTTAAGTACTATAGTACTACATCAGTAGATTAGATGGCTTAAATCTCACACTTTGAAAAAAAAGGATAGCATCACCAAGGAGACAAACTTTTGCTGTGCTGCATCCACTCATCAGTGACTCGCTGTCCGGTAGCATCTCCATAATCAAGTCTAATCCCCGCTCCTTCTCACTCACCAGCAAGAAAAAAAAGGAAAAAAAAAACGTACTAGACTGGGACCTCATCTACCACGATTTAAGATCGGTGCAACCATAATTCAGTGGATCATTGACATCTTCGACTATGAGTAGCTGGACATGTACATTGTACCTAGGTTTTTATTCTCCATGGCTTGTATGGATTTGAGGTGGGAGAGATATCATTATTTCCGTCCTCCCTCCCTTGCTCCGGCGAGCCGCAGGCCCGGTGCCCCCCTTCCCCCGTCTATCCTTCCCTCCACCACCGCCGCCTGCCCCCGCGCATGGGGCTTGGTGCGGGCCAGGCTTGGTTTGTCGGGACGCCGCGCTTGGCGGTGCGGCGGACCTCTGCTCGATGACGGCGGCAGGCGGGATTTGCGGCGTGGCGGGTTGTTTGCTGGAAGGGCGCGCCTCCTATGGTCCTGGGTCTTCGTCATATCTCGCACCCGGCTCCAGGCGGCGGCTGCAGCTTCGGTGGCAGTGGTAGGCCGTCGACTTTGGGTGTGGCCGCGTGGGTGCCGGCACCCGACGGTGGCCGGGGCTCCATGCCTCTCTGCGGGCGCGTGGACGAGGAAGGCGGGCATGATGGCGGCCCATGGTTGGTTTACGGTGGGGGACTAGCGCATGTCTGGAGACGTGGAGGTGGCCGTTGTAGGTGCGTCCAAGGCTGCCCGGCGTCTGGAGTTGCCGGTGTCCGGGCGGCTCCCTGTGGACGGGGCACTGGCTGCTGCCGCTCTCCCGAGGTGTTGCTGGCAGATGGATTGTGGCTCGGGCCCAGATGCGTGGATGCGAGGTCCCCTACCCAGTCCGGGCTTTCTCCAATCCTACGACCTAGTGCTCAGTCGTTGGACAACTGTGGTGGTGGTGCTGCCCAGCTATGGGCCTCCTCCGTCCGACTGTGTTGTGGGACCCTGTGGGTTAGCGGGGAGGTGGTTGCTTCCTGGCCTGGTAGTGGCGTTTACGTGTTGTAGCGTCAGGGAGTTGTTCGGAGAGGGATGCCGGGGCGGCGGCCACTGGGGGTGGGCTACTCGGTGGGCTCTCCGGCGGGTCTCTGGGTAGTGGTGGTGGTTGCGTTTCTCGATCGTGCGGATGGCGAGGGATGCCGGGGCGGCGACCACTGGGGGTGGGCTGCTAGGTGGGCTCTCCTGCGGGTCTCTTGGTAGCGGTGGTGGTCGCGTTTCTCGGTCGTGCGGATGGCGAGGGATGCCGGGGCGGCGACCACTGGGGGTGGGCTGCTAGGTGGGCTCTCCTGCGGGTCTCTAGGTAGCGGTGGTGGTCGCGTTTCTCGGTCGTGCGGATGGCGAGGGATGCCGAGGCGGCGGCCACTGGGGGTGGGCTCCTCGGTGGGCTCTCCTGCGGATCTCTGGGTAGCGGTGGTGGTTGCGTTTCTCGGTCGTGCGGATGGCGAGGGATGCCGGGGTGGCGGCCACTGGGGATGAGCTACTCGATGGGCTCTCCGGCGAGTCTCTGGGTAGCGATGGTGGTTGCGTTTCTCGGTAGTGCGGATGGCGAGGGATGCCGGGGCGGCGGCCACTGGGGATGGGCTACTCGATGGGCTCTCCGGCGGGTCTCTGGGTAGCGGTGGTGGTTGCGTTTCTCGGTAGTGCGGATGGCGAGGGATGCCGGGGCGGCGGCCACTGGGGATGGGCTACTCGATGGGCTCTCCGGCGGGTCTCTGGGTAGCGGTGGTGGTTGCGTTTCTCGGTAGTGCGGATGGCGAGGGATGCAGGGCGGCGGCCACTGGGGATGGGCTACTTGATGGGCTCTCCGGCGGGTCTCTGGGTAGCGGTGGTGGTTGCGTTTCTCGGTAGTGCGGATGGCGAGGGATGCGGGGCGGCGGCCACTGGGGGTGGGCTACTCGGTGGGCTCTCCGGTGGGTCTCTGGGTAGCGGTGGTGGTTGCGTTTTTCGGTCGTGCGGATGGCGAGGGATGCCGGGGCGGCGGCCACAGGGGGTGTGCTACTCGGTGGGCTCTCCAACGGGTCTCTAGGTAGCGATGATGGTTGCGTTTCTCGGTCGTGTGGATGGCGTGGGATGCCGGGGCGGCGGCCACTGGGGGTGGGCTACTCGGTGGGCTCTCCGACAAGTCTCTAGGTAGCGGTGGTGGTTGCGTTTCTCGGTCGTGCAGACGGCGAGGGATGAGGCATTGGGAGGCTTTGTTGTCTTCTCCGGCACGACTGAGGAGGTGCCTAGTTCTGGTTTTGGAGTTCTTGGCTACACTGCGGTGACCGGCTTAGCACATGTTTGGCTGGTGGATGCAACTAGGCGAAAGCTCCGTGCTTCGGCACGGACGACGATGACGACGCATGTGGGTGCCACTCTCCTCTTGAGGATGTCGTCGCAGTTACTTCCCCTGTCTCCCTGGGCAGCTCTGCCAACTTTTGGTTCTGACTCACGGCCAGAGTCTTCAATTGTTGTCAGGGTTTTGAATTTCGGCCGAAAAAAACAGATTTCGGCCGAATTTCGGCCATCTCGGCCTGGGGCGAAATCTATCTTTCGCCGAAATAGATCAAAGTTGGCAAATTTTGGTCAAATTTTAGTCAAACTTCAGTCAAATTTTGGTCAAATTCTGGCCGAAATTTTTGAAAATGGCCGAAATTCGGCCATCTCGGCCAGGGGCGAAAAAATTCTCAAACCGAAAACCAAAACCCTGATTGTTGTAGGTCCCTAATCTCACTGGGTAACTCTCTGATCGATGTGAATCTTACCTGCAAAGTCTCCAGATGCTGTAGCCTTGCTATTTCTGGCGGTATCTCACTGATTCCTGTCCCTTCTAGGCCGAATAGGTGCCTCACAGAGAGCAGACCACATATATCCTTCACATGCTGATTTCCAAGGGCCTCGAATCCAAAATCCGCAAAAGGATTCCAATGAGACTTTTTGAATTCAAGATGATGATGACGATGATGATGATATTGAAGATCCAACACTCGCACACGTTCCAATTTCTCAAAAGGGACATATCTCTTAGCACCTTCAAAAACAACAAGAGATCGAATCTGGGACCAATCCAGTTCCAACAAGGTATCGACCACCTCCACCGCACCATCATCAACTAGATCATCGTCGACACATAGCCGATGGATTTGGCATGCATATGTCAATGTGATGTCCGAACTGCAAGTAATGAAATTATCTTCACGGGATTTCCCTCTAAGGAAATTTCGCATCATCGGATTCATCCGGTAGGCCTCGTCATGGGTCCACAACATGAACCCCCTGTTGTCAAGCTCTTTGAGGTAATCTTTTGCTACATCCTCTTTATAAGTAAATCCTTCAGCAACCCATCGCATGACCAAATCATTCATGTCAAAAGGGTAATTCTCAGGGTATACACTACAGTACAACAAGCAGGTCTTCAACATATGGTGAGGAAGAGCATCAAAGCGAAGCTGCAAGCTCTGTACCAACGGTTTAAACCCTGGAGTGTTCTGAATTCCACTTTTCTTAACTTCCTTCTCAATCATATCTTGCACATCACATGCCTTTACATGCACCCCTAGTTGTTCTTGTTGCTCCCGGACCATTGCCATTGCTGAAAACATGCAAAGTAGTGCTAACGGCAGACAACCACACATGCGCACAATAGGATGGTCACAGTCAAAACATTCTCCAACCATGTCAGGCTTCATCCGAGCAGCGGCATCCTCCTCATAATATCCGTAAAGCCATCTTTCCTTTTCAGAACTCCATCTAGGATTAATTCTGATGTAGAGCTTGCTATTATCCAAATCATCCCCTGGTAGAGAAGCAATACGAGTTGTGATGACAATTCTACTGCCAAGATTATTTTCTGGAAAAGACCTCCTGATGATGTCCCATTCTCCACGATGCCATATGTCATCAATTATTACTAGGTACCTAGGCAAGTTGGTTGCACGTACAATTAAGACAGTTAGTAGACAGCTTGACCAAATTAGTTAGTAGACAATCTAAATTTGAAATTCTAATGCAGTGCACATTTCAGAAGACATTAATTAAATCAAGTTTTTTTTAATAAACTTGCGCACCTTTTGTTCTCTAGGAAACTGGATATGGTGTGGATGATATGTTCCTCTGTCCTTGCTTGGGTGCCAGCAGGGGGTTCAGCTCCTACTTGCTTGAGAATGCTTGTGAGAACCTCCTTCATGTTGGGAGTTGGAGTGAAGGACACAAAAGCCCGGGACTGAAACTTATTTCCAATCTCCTCGTCCCCATAAACAAGGCTGGCAAGGGTTGTTTTCCCCACACCGGCGGTTCCAACAATGGATGCCATTTTGAGATGCGGCTGCACCGTTGTGGTCTCTTCTTCTTCTTTTCCTCCTCCTTCTCCTATCAGGTATGTGATGAGGCCATTCTTCCATCTGTCCATTCCAAAGATGTCCGCCGCATCCTTGCGAACAAATGGAGCTCGAGGATGCGGTATTCTGGGGTGGTTGTTTTTCTTCCTTGAAAATAAGCTGGAGATGGGCTGAGCAGACTTCCACTTGTTGCGGCACCGGACCGACACGTCGTCTACTCTTGCCCTGAAATCTTGGAAGGGGCTTGCTTTCATCTTGGTCTGCACCATCAAGCGCTTGCTTCTGCGGCTGGCCTCCAAAGTGAAGATGAAGTCGTCGATGGCATCATGCATGTCATCGGCGAGATCCAGCGCCTCCTTCTTCAGGCCCTTGGAGTCCGCATCAAGAATCTCCTCCCCCCATGCCGCCCAAAGGATGGAGTGCACAGGCTTGAGCTTTGATCTGATGAACTTGACGTCCTTGCGAGTCCGCCGCCGGAGCTTGTACTCGCTGCCCAGCAGAGCACCCAGCTTCGCTACGACGGGCCCCAAGGCCCCCGTGGCAGCAGTCACGGGAGCTCCTTCCATAGCTCAGCTTGGCCGTACGAACAACAGGCCTCTCTCTCTCTGTGTGTGTGTGTGTGTGTGATTGTGTGTGTCGGAGACTCAGAGACGGCGACGGAGCCGCTCTTCCCGGCGAAGAACAGGCTGAGCTCTGTTTCCCTCGTTCCCGGCCGGTGTGCTCTCTATGTCTCACTGAGTGTGTGTGCAGTGGCGGAGGAGGCAATGTATGTGGCTCAATCCGGCCCGATCTACTTTTGCATTGGAGAAACTTACGCCAGGAGAGGAGAGGAGAGGAGAGGAGAGCCGCTTTAGAGTGAAGACGAATAATCTTTTATTTAACTTATTAATTATATATAATAATGTGTGTGGGATGATGGGGCCACTCTGTTCTTCTCGAGTGCACACAGCTTGGTCCGTCCGTTTGAGTGCATGCATGTGGCAAAAGCATCTTTGTCCTTTTTCCTCTTGGTTTTCGCATGCCCTTGCGTGGAGCAACAGTAAAAGTAGCCCCAAACGATCGAGCATCACGGGGTGTAACAGTAAAAGTAGTCGGGTCGGCGGCGAGTTGTTGGCGAGGAGGCAACGAGCATCTTTCACCGCTTTAACACTTTTATCATCACTAGCCACGACTAGTAGTACAATATATAGTACTTAAGTACTATAGTACTACATCAGTAGATTAGATGGCTTAAATCTCACACTTTGAAAAAAAAGGATAGCATCACCAAGGAGACAAACTTTTGCTGTGCTGCATCCACTCATCAGTGACTCGCTGTCCGGTAGCATCTCCATAATCAAGTCTAATCCCCGCTCCTTCTCACTCACCAGCAAGAAAAAAAAGGAAAAAAAAAACGTACTAGACTGGGACCTGATCTACCACGATTTAAGATCGGTGCAACCATAATTCAGTGGATCATTGACATCTTCGACTATGAGTAGCTGGACATGTACATTGTACCTAGGTTTTTATTCTCCATGGCTTGTATGGATTTGAGGTGGGAGAGATATCATTATTTCCGTCCTCCCTCCCTTGCTCCGGCGAGCCGCAGGCCCGGTGCCCCCCTTCCCCCGTCTATCCTTCCCTCCACCACCGCCGCCTGCCCCCGCGCATCGGGCTTGGTGCGGGCCAGGCTTGGTTTGTCGGGACGCCGCGCTTGGCGGTGCGGCGGACCTCTGCTCGATGACGGCGGCAGGCGGGATTTGCGGCGTGGCGGGTTGTTTGCTGGAAGGGCGCGCCTCCTATGGTCCTGGGTCTTCGTCATATCTCGCACCCGGCTCCAGGCGGCGGCTGCAGCTTCGGTGGCAGTGGTAGGCCGTCGACTTTGGGTGTGGCCGCGTGGGTGCTGGCACCCGACGGTGGCCGGGGCTCCATGCCTCTCTGCGGGCGCGTGGACGAGGAAGGCGGGCATGATGGCGGCCCATGGTTGGTTTACGGTGGGGGACTAGCGCATGTCTGGAGACGTGGAGGTGGCCGTTGTAGGTGCGTCCAAGGCTGCCCGGCGTCTGGAGTTGCCGGTGTCCGGGCGGCTCCCTGTGGACGGGGCACTGGCTGCTGCCGCTCTCCCGAGGTGTTGCTGGCAGATGGATTGTGGCTCGGGCCCAGATGCGTGGATGCGAGGTCCCCTACCCAGTCCGGGCTTTCTCCAATCCTACGACCTAGTGCTCGGTCGTTGGACAACTGTGGTGGTGGTGCTGCCCAGCTATGGGCCTCCTCCGTCCGACTGTGTTGTGGGACCCTGTGGGTTAGCGGGGAGGTGGTTGCTTCCTGGCCTGGTAGTGGCGTTTACGTGTTGTAGCGTCAGGGAGTTGTTCGGAGAGGGATGCCGGGGCGGCGGCCATTGGGGGTGGGCTACTCGGTGGGCTCTCCGGCGGGTCTCTGGGTAGTGGTGGTGGTTGCGTTTCTCGATCGTGCGGATGGCGAGGGATGCCGGGGCGGCGACCACTGGGGGTGGGCTGCTAGGTGGGCTCTCCTGCGGGTCTCTAGGTAGCGGTGGTGGTCGCGTTTCTCGGTCGTGCGGATGGCGAGGGATGCCGGGGCGGCGACCACTGGGGGTGGGCTGCTAGGTGGGCTCTCCTGCGGGTCTCTAGGTAGCGGTGGTGGTCGCGTTTCTCGGTCGTGCGGATGGCGAGGGATGCCGAGGCGGCGGCCACTGGGGGTGGGCTCCTCGGTGGGCTCTCCTGCGGATCTCTGGGTAGCGGTGGTGGTTGCGTTTCTCGGTCGTGCGGATGGCGAGGGATGCCGGGGTGGCGGCCACTGGGGATGAGCTACTCGATCGGCTCTCCGGCGAGTCTCTGGGTAGCGATGGTGGTTGCGTTTCTCGGTAGTGCGGATGGCGAGGGATGCCGGGGCGGCGGCCACTGGGGATGGGCTACTCGATGGGCTCTCCGGCGGGTCTCTGGGTAGCGGTGGTGGTTGCGTTTCTCGGTAGTGCGGATGGCGAGGGATGCCGGGGCGGCGGCCACTGGGGATGGGCTACTCGATGGGCTCTCCGGCGGGTCTCTGGGTAGCGGTGGTGGTTGCGTTTCTCGGTAGTGCGGATGGCGAGGGATGCAGGGCGGCGGCCACTGGGGATGGGCTACTTGATGGGCTCTCCGGCGGGTCTCTGGGTAGCGGTGGTGGTTGCGTTTCTCGGTAGTGCGGATGGCGAGGGATGCGGGGCGGCGGCCACTGGGGGTGGGCTACTCGGTGGGCTCTCCGGTGGGTCTCTGGGTAGCGGTGGTGGTTGCGTTTTTCGGTCGTGCGGATGGCGAGGGATGCCGGGGCGGCGGCCACAGGGGGTGTGCTACTCGGTGGGCTCTCCAACGGGTCTCTAGGTAGCGATGATGGTTGCGTTTCTCGGTCGTGTGGATGGCGTGGGATGCCGGGGCGGCGGCCACTGGGGGTGGGCTACTCGGTGGGCTCTCCGACAAGTCTCTAGGTAGCGGTGGTGGTTGCGTTTCTCGGTCGTGCAGACGGCGAGGGATGAGGCATTGGGAGGCTTTGTTGTCTTCTCCGGCACGACTGAGGAGGTGCCTAGTTCTGGTTTTGGAGTTCTTGGCTACACTGCGGTGACCGGCTTAGCACATGTTTGGCTGGTGGATGCAACTAGGCGAAAGCTCCGTGCTTCGGCACGGACGACGATGACGACGCATGTGGGTGCCACTCTCCTCTTGAGGATGTCGTCGCAGTTACTTCCCCTGTCAGCGTTCCAGGTGAAAACCTTATTCCGCTTCGTCGGACGCGGCGATGGCTCCGCGTGGCGTCATTCCCCCTCTTGAGGGCGTTGCCTGGGGAGCCTAGGAGTTTGTGGTCGTTGTCGCATAGTCCTTAGGTCCTCTTGTTTTGTGTATTTGGCGACATGGTAATGTCCTGACCGATATATGTTGTCCGTTATTTTTGAAGTTCTGCTTTTTTGAAGTCTTCCTCTCCATCTGTCGTATCATCCGGCTGCGTACTTGTGGTTGGTGCTTTATATATAAAGCGGGGCGAAATTCTGTTTCGAGAGAATGGATTTGAGAAATGAAGTTCAAGGTCAATGGATATAGTGGACGTTTTTTGTTGTATAACCGACCGCGGATGTTCTAGCACTGTTGCCATGACAACTCCGGGGTTAGCCCAACTCCAGCGCACGACCCCATCATGTCTGGATGCGTCCGTTTGGGGCAAAACAGACAAATCAGACGGCCCGGCATGCGGGCGCAAACGGACTTTTGTCCGTTTTATGTCCGCTTTCGACCCATCCCCGGCCCAAGTTTGGGCCGCTTTTGGGGTGAAACCGACATCGTGTGGACGGGTGGGACACGCGCGCTTGTCCTCCCTTGGCCCGATCGTCGGTGGCACAAAGCACCACCCCGACGCCCCATTTCGCGCCATTTCCCCCCATACCCTCCCACGTCCCGCCCACCACCCTCCCCGTCCATGGCCGAAGCCCCGCCGAATTCCGGCGGCCAGGCCGTCGACCCGCCAGGAAAGGTGAAGAAGGCGGCCAAGGGTCCGAGGAAGTCGCGGTCGGAATGCACGCCGGAGGAGCTCGCAAAGATGGACGCGGAATCAACGAAGAGGAGGAACCGGAGGGCGGTCGTTGAGGTCAAGAATGCCGCGGCCAAGTTCGCTGCCGAGCGCGATGCGGTGGAGGTCGCGCGGCGCAAGGCCGAGGTTGACGAGAAGGAGGACATCGTCAACAAAGTGCATGCCCTCCTCGTGCTTGGGCTTTGCCGTCCGGCGGGTTTCTCTGGAGCGGCCGTCGGCCCGGCGAGCACAGGCTCTTCGGTCGCCAGGCCTTACCACTGCCCCTCGCCAGCGTCGAGGACCACGCCTTTGTCGTCCGGTTTTCCCCCGCCAAGGCACGATGGCCACAGCCGTTTTTCGGGGTCGCCGGACGTTGGCGTGATCGCGCCTTCCATCCTGCGCCCCTCGGCCGTCATCGACCTCAATGTCACACCAGGGTCTAGCAGCGGCGGCCGGCCATCCGTCGAGATGCAAAGAAAGCAAGCACGGCCGCCATCTACGGGCACCATGCCGTCGCCCCGCGTCCTGTTCGATGAAATACCAACACCAACGCCAACGGTCGACGACCCCTTCTACAACCAGTACATGGAGAATGTCATCTTTGAGGGTGGGCATGGCGGTGCCTGCGATCCCGAGGAGACCCAAAGTCAGGATGGCCGCTCCTAGTACGTTGCCGATGAAGAGGCCCACGACCATGGTGACTCGTGGCATGAAGATGATGACATCTATTGCGAAGATGATGGTGAAGAAGAAGGCATTGATATTGGGGGCGAGCCATTGTTCATCGACGAGCTCACCTAGAGAGCGGAAGCACAAAAGAGGAAGAAGTGCATTCGTATGGGTTCATACTCACAAGAAGATGACAAGTTGATTTGCCAATGTTGGATGGAGATTAG
This sequence comes from Triticum timopheevii, assembly GCA_963921465.1. NCBI lineage: Eukaryota > Viridiplantae > Streptophyta > Magnoliopsida > Poales > Poaceae > Triticum > Triticum timopheevii. The sequence continues at coordinate 4,480,701 of OY997274.1, read as the reverse complement.
TCAAGATCGGAAGGCCGGTGCGCAATAAAAGGGACTTGTTTTTTCGACAAGAGTTCACAAAACATTCCATGAAAGAAAGTTGTTTGCGCCCTACCAATTTACGAGCTACTGAGGCATCACCTCGATTCAAAAGAGGTGGTTGTTCATCCAACAAGAATGAAACAAGTATTGTGCCGCACTTGAGAGCATTGAAGCACGGCCTGTGAGTGGTCTCAGCATTGGGGACATGGTATGCTCTCCTCATCCTAGTTCTTCCGTTGCTACGGCCACGAGACTTCGATTGTTGTTGGTCATGTAGGCATTTCAATATGTGGAAGCATTCAAGGCCCGGCACAATGACAAGCCATTCACCCTTACGCATTGTTGGACGATCATCAACAATTGCCTTAAGTTCAAGGATCAATACCGTGAACTTCAAAGGAAGAGAGGCAAAAAGACGGCCGCGTTGGCTGGAGGTGGAGATGGTGAGGTGTTGAAGAGGCCGAGGGGCAAGACCAACTCCAAGGTGGATGACATACGTGATGTGTCATCCATCGCCTTGCATGGGACTTTGCACGGCATGATGTCTCAAAAGTATGTGAGGGACGAGAAAAAGCGAGAAAGTAAGGACGAGCAAATGAAGCAATACTAGAGCTTCAAAGGAAGAAGCTTGAGATGGAGGAGGCGGCCAAGAAGAGGAAGATCGACATAGAGGAGGTGTCCCAGCAAAGGCAGCTCGACATCGAGGCCGCCAATGTCACGGCTAGGCAGATGCAGCTCCAGATCGAGGCCACCAATGCCACAACCAAAGCAAAGGAGGTGGCCCTTGCAATCATGAGCGTGGACTTGACCAGGATGAGCGAGAAGACGAGGAGCTAGTTCGAGGCCAGGCAGAAGGAGATGTTCGACGCCAACGGCCTGAACTAGGTCGTCTGATCGGCCGTGGCCGTTCTTTTTGGAGGCTGCCATGGGTGCCGGCCGCTAGGCCGCTGGCTGTGTGCCGGCGAGAAACCTATGCATTTTGGGGGCTGACTGTGTTGCCGGCCGCTGGCTGTGTTGCCGGCCGCTGGCTGTGTTGCCAGCGACAAAACTATTCATTTTGTAGGCAGGCTGTGTTGCCGGCCGCTGGCTGTGTTGCCGGCGAGGACGTGTACGCCACTGGCTGTGTTGCCGGCAAGGACGTGTAGGCCGCTGGCTCTGTTGCCAGCGTGAACTAGGGCCGCTGGCCTGAACTAGGGCGTGGTTATTTCGAAAGTTGGCGTTTGAAAAACGAGGCGGACAGGATGCGGCCGGGATGCGTCTGCGCGTTGGGCACACGGCCACCACATCCCATGGCAGATCCGGACACGATCACATTACCCTATCCAAACTGACAGAATCCGAACAAAACGGACATCTGTTTAAGGTCGTGCGCTGAAGTTGCCCTTATCTTCTAGATTCACTAGATTGTTCACACAATATGCGTTGAACTGCTGACATATATACAGAAAAAAGGGACTACATTCATTCTACCGGTATTGATTTTTATATTTTTACCTTTGTTTTCGAACGAAAAGAATGCCAGGGGCAGCAGCTGGGCCAGGCAAGTATGTAGCATTATTATTGCTCTACTCGGCATGTAGTACTACAACAATCCAACACAAGACGCTGGAGCAGCTCTCTCTCTCTCTCTCTCTCTCTCTCCCTCTCTCGGTGTTCCATCCATCCGTCGCCGGGGAGCCACCACGCCGTCCGTCCATAGTCCTCCGCCGCTGACCCCTTCCTCAACGGCTGCCACCTATTGCTAAAACCTACTCGGCGGCCACCGTCGCAGGTGCCCATCTCTGCTCACTCCCCTTCTTGTTTCGTTCCTTTTTTTTCAGGGAAGAGATACTCAGATCGAATTCATCAGTAGAATATATAGCCTCTTGTTTGCTTGCCAGGTTGCCCATCAATTGGAACTCACCATCTTAATGTCTAGAATATATAGCCTCTTATTTTTGTGTCAATTTTGGGGATAACGAAATGTTGTTCATCTTGCGGTTAGCCGGCTAGATGTTCTAGTCCTGATACAGGGTGTGCTAGAGGATCTAGCTTCTTCTATTAGTGAGTAAATATTCACCTCAAGGAGAATACCAATTGCCATATGTTGTTGACAGGTTATTTGGTTGGGGAACACAATTACAGTTTCATGTCCTGAATCTAAATTAATTGTTTCTCACTGCAATAGACATGCTGTTTTTCCTTTGCTTTTATAGAATAGAAAGATTGGCAACAGCTGCAACTGCAATGGAAGTGAACTCACTATCTTAGGAAGCAACCATCAAGACTGCTCTCCAAGGCGAGCTGGGCGGCTAGAAGTGCGCAGCTGACGCCTTCGACGGCGGCTGCCCTCTGCCCCCATCTCCGCTCAACACTCCAGTTTTTGTCCAGTTTGCAGGTGCCTCCTCTGCCCTGCCCCCATCTCTGCTCCTTCCGTTTCTTCCTGTTTTCTGTTGTTTGGTACTAGCTTTTTCTAACTTGCCATGGCATCGTTGAGCATGTTTCCGTTACTGAATTTAGTTAGCACTTTGACATATAAATTGGAAAGTGACACCTTGAAGATGGAGAAGATGTGCACAATTTGGTTGGGAACAATTTGCTATTCACAAGAATTGTTGCCTGATCTGATTAGACATGTGGAGCCTTTTTCTGTTTGGTTGTCTTCTAGTCATGGTTCATGGTAACAGTGCCTTATCTTGTTATTTTTTCACTGTTCCTTTCATAGATCAACAGCTGCTGAGCAGGCAGTGAACTCGAACTGTCTTAGCACTTGCAACAATAAGAGGGGACAGATTGTACTAGTGAAGAGCACACAGATCGAAGGAGAAGATGGAGTTTGTAGTGGGTGCTTCGGAAGCCACCATGAGATCCCTCCTAGGCAAGCTGGGCAGCCTCCTTGCCCAAGAGTACACTCTGATCCGTGGTGTCCGCGGTGACATCCAATACATCAACGATGAGCTCGCCACCATGCAGGCCTTTCTTGGCGACCTCGGCTCTGCCCTGGACGACCACGATCGCCGGCTCAAGAGCTGGATGAAGCAGATCCGTGACATGGCATACGACATGGAAGACTGCGTCGATGACTTTGCTCATCGTCTCCCTCAGGACTCTCTCAGCAATGCAAGATGCTCCTTCATTGTGACTATAGTCTACGAGCTGTGGACATTTTGGCCTCGCCGCGACATTGCTTCCAAGATTGCTGAGCTCAAGGTCCGGGCACAACACATTTCTGAGCGGCGCAGCAGATATGGAGTGGACAACCCAATCCCAAGAAGCTCTAGAGCCAGAGCAACCCATGCTGTTACATATGGCATTGCTGAGCATCTGATGGTGAGCCGTCAGCTAATCCGAACGGAGAATCCCGTGGGAGTGAAGGTGGACATGGAGAAGCTCGGGGGTTCGCTAACCAAACGTGATAAAGGCTCTCATCGAGCTGTTGTGTCCTTGATTGGATTCGGTGGTGTGGGAAAGACCACCATTGCCATGGCACTGTACCGAGATTTCAGGAACGAATTTGACTGCTGGGCATTGGTCACAGTATCTCAGAACTTTGACGAAGATGAAGTCCTTAGGGATATTCTTGGTCAAATCAAGCCAACAAATAGTCAAATTAAGCCAAAGGAGGAGAAGGAGGGTAGCAACACAGGGAAGTTGGAGAAGAAAAGCCTAGTGGCAGACATTAAAAGCTCAGTGAAGCGAGTTGTGCCACTGCTCTCTGGTCACAAGCCGCAAAGCAATGATGGCAGCACAAAGAGTAAGATAGAAACAATGAACCATGACCAACTTATCGAAGAACTCAAAAAGCGGCTGGATGGACGGAGGTACCTCGAAATCATACCTTTGCTTTTTCTATATATAGCTGTTTAGCATAACAGTTTTATTCTTAAGTATGTACAATGGTGACTGAAAAATGGGAGTTTTTCAAGAAAGAATAAATACAAAGTTATGTATGTAGTAATTTTCTTAAAGTTGCACAAGGAATATTTCTGCAAGTTCTATAACTGAACTTCAACTTGTTACCAACAGTAAATTTAGTACCACTGCATATATATAGAACCTAGTCCATTTTTCCAAATTAAAATAAACACCATTTCTTTCAGAAAAAATAGAAGCCAGTCTAGTACTTAACTTGGGTCCGTTTCACAAGCCATACCAAATCACACACATTTTAGTATAAATTTGAATTTCTGCAACATTGAGAAAAGGCAGAAAGTAACATACTAAATTGGACCTAAAAAGTTAGAAGTAAAATATGAACTATATCTCTCCAATTCATAAAAGGATGGCATTTGAACATAGGTCAGTTTATACTTGTTGTGTTTGTGTTGAATTTGAATACATATAGGTTTATTCTTGGACTGTTGAGAGGTTTTTGTTGTTGTGAAAAAGTCCAGTACGGGTGGCCTAAGCCCACCTGAACATTTTCATTAACGGCACAAAAGCGCACATCGATTGATTACAGTAAGAGCAGTTAACGAACAACCAAAATCCTGAGCCATAGTATAATCCCCTGCCGCCACTCTCGGTTCTCTTCTGTAATAATTGACCTCGCCAATAGGCCATGCATGTTTTTTCCCTATCTTTAACATTTTAATACATGGATGTCTAGCCTGTTACACCAACGAGATATAGCTCAAATTAACATTTCTAGGTAGATTATCATCTTCGTTTTTGTAAAAAGAATATGTGAGGAACTATGTATTGCATAGTTTTAAATAGCGCGCTAAGCATCTTAGCGGCCGACCTCTTCCAAATGCTATAGGGTGCTATAGCGGAGCTATAGCGCGCTATTTAAAATGTTTGTTCATTTGTTTGGAGCAAAGTCTCTTAGCGCAAGACCTTTTGTAAACGCTATAGCGTGCTATAGCGGAGCTATAGCGGGCTATTTAAAACAGTGTGTATTGTATCAATAACACATAAATAAACATCAAATCGGACACAGACCTTGGTGATCACCACATTGGTGTGACGCATTTTTTTCTCACTTGTATGAACTTAAGTAAGTTAGCACATTTCTACTCACTTGTATTTTATTTCCTTTTTCTTGGCAGGTATCTCCTTTTGGTTGATGATATATGGTCTATAGAAACATGGGAGACCATTAGAAATTGGTTGCCACATGATAATACAAAAGATAGTAGAGTGATAGTAACTACAAGATTTCAAGCTGTTGGTGCGGCATGCTCAGAAAGAGATGGAACTGATTATCTGCACACCGTTAATGTGCTAAGTGATGCTGACTCCAAAAGTCTATATCAACAGGGTGTTTCTGAATCCCCAAGCAACGAAGAAAGCGACAGAATGGATACAGGACCTCAAGCTATTGATACCGAGTCCTCCGAAGTAGATGGAACTGATCATCTGCATTCAGCTGATGTTCCTAGTGATGCCGATGCAAAAGATCTGCTCAAGGATCGTGTTTCTGATCCACAAGGCAGCAAAGGTCGGGAGAAAGAAGAGGTCAGTGAGGAGATATGGAAATATTGTGGGGGCCTGCCTTTGGCCATAGTCACCATGGCTGGCCTTGTGGCTTGCAACCCAACAAAAAACAATGATCATTGGAGTATAGTTTGCAAGTCATTATTTCCAGAGCAGGTGGCTCCCCTTACACTGGAGGGGGTCACAAGGATACTTGATTATTGCTACAATGATTTGCCAGCAGATCTCAAGACCTGCTCACTGTACTTGAGCATATTCCCCAAGGGCTCGAAAATTAGTAAGAAGCGTCTGACCCGGCGATGGATATCTGAATGTTTCGTCGCTGAGAAGCAAGGGCTGAGTGCAGAGGAAGTCGCAGAAACATACTTCAATCAGCTCGTAAGCAGGAAGATAATACGCCCAGTAGATCACAGCAGCAATGGGAAGGTGAAATGCTTTAAAGTTCATGACATGATTCTCGAATATATCGTGTCCAAGTCAAGTGAAGAGAATTTTATTACTGTTGTTGGTGGCCATTGGTTGATGCCAACTCCTAGCAACAAAGTTCGTCGACTCTCTATGCAAAGCAGCGGTTCTAGGCATGGGAATTCAACAAAAGGTATGAACTTATCTCAAGTGCGGTCGCTGACAGTGTTTGGAAGCCAGAACCGACGACTCCCTTTCGAGTCGTTCAACAATGGAATAATACAAGTGCTGGACCTTGAGGGTTGGAAGGGTCTTACAAATAAACATCTAATTGACATATGTAAAATGCTTGTGCTGAAGTATTTGAGCCTCCGACGAACAGAGGTTTCTGAGATTCCCTCAAAGATTGAGAAGCTCCAGTATCTAGAAACTCTTGACATAAGGGAGACAAATGTTGAGGTGCTGCCCAAGGGTTTTGGACAGCTCAAGCAGCTCCGTAGCATGCTTGGAGGGAACAAAAACACAAGGAAGGCATTGAAGTTACCACATGAGAAGAATAAGGAGCCGATGAAAGCACTTCGTATACTGTCAGGGATTGAGATCGATGAGGACTCATCAGCTGTAGCAAGCCTTCATCAGCTGACTGGGCTAAGGAAGCTTGCCATTTACAAGCTCAGTAAACGGGAGGGTGGTCAGACCTTCACACAATTACGCTCCGCCATCGAGTACCTCTGCAGCTGTGGTCTGCAGACTCTTACAATCAATGATGAGGGCTCTGATTTTATTAACTCATTGGACACCATGTCTGCTCCTCCAAGATACATCATTGGCCTGGAGCTGTCTGGCAAGATGGAAAAGCCCCCAAAGTGGATTAAAAATCTCAATAATTTCTACAAGCTAACCCTTTCTGTGACAGTCCTTCAGACTCGTACTTTTCAGCTCATTCAGGACCTGCCAAAATTGTTTACGCTCACCTTTACACTCAGCGTAGCCAAGGATGATAGGGACATAGTTGACATCCTTGAGGAAAATAAACAGCTTACCGACAGGGAGATCATTATTCCACCTGGAAGATTCAAGAGTCTAAAGTTGCTTCGCTTCTTTGCAACTCTGGTGCCAAGGCTGAGCTTTGCAGTTACAGGAAAAGAGGTAATGCCAGCACTAGAGAGGATTGATATGCGGTTAGAAGCCTTTGAAGGGATTTACGGCATCGAGACTCTCGAAAGCCTCCAGGAGGTGCATCTCAGTGTTGGTAATCAAGCAGATGAAATAACCAAGTTCTTGGTAGATGATTTGAAGGACACACCCAAGTACTTGGATGAAAAGTACACCAGCAAGTGGCCAAAGATAATCACCGAGTGAAGAGATTGGAATATGTCACATTATCTTTCAATTGATCAACAAATCATATGGTACGCGTTGTATAATTAAGTGGGGGTTGTTTCATCAAGTCTGCGTTGCCTTCTCGAGGGCTAAATAAACAGACTGCATCCATTATTGAATATTGTAATGCATATGTATGTGGTACTGCTGAATCCGTCACTCATTCTTGTAATTTGTACTTCTATTGTAATGTTACTTCCGTTATTGATCTATTTGAACTTACCTCGTTTTCGGTTGTGGTATGTATATATCCCACGGTATGTGTTTGATTGAGATCTCTGTACCGTATATTTAACTAAATAGCAGTCACATGGTTCAGTTGGTGTATGGAGGTCTCTTGCCCAAAGTGCTGGAGTTTTAGGAAGTTAGATTGCCTTCAAATGCATGCAGGCAATGTAGAGTTTGTGTTAACCTATTTTACCAGGAACTCCCGCTTTGTATGTGTTTGATTGTCTTAGCGAAGCAAAGAAAAAAAAACTGTTTTGTATAACAATGCTCGAAGATTTCTTCTTTGCGATCATACTGTAGCAAACTACACCATGTTTGTGTTTGGAAAAAGCCAATTTTTGTGTTTGGACATATACAAAAAAATCATTTATTTTATCATAGGAATTCTAGAACGCATATCAGTTCAATACTACTCCCTCCGTTCCGAAATAATTGTCTTTCTAGATATTTCAATAAGTGACTACATACGGAGCAAAATGAATGAATCTACACTTTAAAACATGTCTACATACATCCGTATGTTGTAGTCCATTTGAGATGGCTAGAAAGACAATTATTTCGGAACGGAGGGAGTACCAGTGACAGTTTTTGAAATTTTGGCTGTATACGTCCAATATGTAAGGTTTCATAGAGCTCAGGAGAGTAGATCCTACACAGTCATTTATCACATAAATGGATGCTAATCTGGAGAACAAACCAGGATCAGGGGGGGAGAGAGCAGGGTACCTTGTCTCGACTGCGGGAGCGAATGTGTTGGCCAAGCTCAACGCTCCCGTCAGGCTGGGGGAGTGGGATACCGCCGCCGCTGCTGAAACAGTCCAGCAGCAGCTCATCCGAGAAATCAAAAGGCGACATGAAGAAGAAGGACAAGTGGTTGGGGAAGGCTACTTCTTCTGTACTGATGCTGCTTACCGGCGGTTATGGATTGGGGAACCAAAGCTATCCTTGTTGCTTCATCCCAAGTGTCCTGAATCGGAGTCCCTTGTAGATAAAGTGAAGGAAGCTATGAGAAGCAGTGAATTAGCGAGGAGGAGATAGATTGCCTAAAGTTCCCAAGGTATGAACTAATGAACCATTGTGCATTTGATTACATCCTCCTGCGTTTTCTTTCTGTTTTGATTCCTTATGTTCAGTAGATTTCAGAAGCATCCTGAATAAATAAATAGCAAGAGTCAATTTTCTGTCTAAATGTTTATCCTTAACCCTGTCCTGCTAGGGAACACCTGACTTTGGGGCACATCAAATGGCCATAAAGGCGGCATGCAATTTCAATAAATAACAGCGATATTTGAGATGCACGGTGCTGTTGAAATTGATACTCCTGCATTTGTGTTGAGAGAAACCCTTATGGGCAAATATGGTGAACATTCTAAATATGGCCATTCTAGGTGGAGTTTCAGTGTTCTTTTATAATTATTACTGTTTGTGGAACAGTTTGGTTTCACAAGAAACCCCCATTTTTTTTTGATTTTTCATGTGTCCATTCTTCATATAAATTACTATCCGGGCAAGGTTATTTGTAGAACCCTTAGAATTGCGGCATTCAGAAAGTCACTCAATCCTTTGTTGCATTCATTATATACGTTCCTAGATTTTCGAACTTTCAAGTCTGACCATCAAGTAACCAGCAGGGTGGTGAGCTTTGCTCTCTGCGGTATGATCTGACCGTTCCATTTGCCAGATATCTTGCCATGAGCAACATAAGTGCACTGAGGAGGTGTACCAGATTGCAAAGCTATACAGGAGAGATAACCCATCAAAGGGGAGATGCCCAGATATCAAGGTTATCATAATTCTGATATAATTCCTGGATAGGCTGAATTTCCCAAGCAATCAATGTGTATACAGATCAATATATATTCAGTTCCAGCAGATCATGTCGACATGCTATGCACGTGGTGGCAAAAACTATTTTCTGTTCCTTGGGAGCAGATCATGTTGACACTTTGCATCATTCTATCGCTCTGTCGGCTGAGACGAGGTACCCTGTTCTCTCACCCCTTCACTTGTTCTGTCCTTCAGTTCAACAACCATTTCCTCTGAGCTGTCTGAAACCTTACCTTACATTTTGGATGTATACACAGCCAAAAAAATTAAAACTTTCAAACTGATATGTGTTCGATACTTTCTGTAAAAAGTAAAACTTCCAAACTGATATATGTTCGATACTTTCTGTAAAAAGTAAAACTTTCAAACAGTTCAATAATGGAAGTAAGATTATAATGGAAGTACAAATTACAATAATCGGTAACGGATTTAGCAGTACACATACACGCACATTAAAAGAATCAATAATATTTGTTTATGTGCCCTCAAGAAGGTGACGCGGATTTGATGCAACAGTATCCACTTGTAATTATACAATACCAGATGATTTGTATGTCAACTGAAAGACAATATGACATATTCCAATCTCTTCACTCTGTGATTATCTTTGGCCACTTGCTGGCGTAATTTTTGTCCAAATACTTGGGGGTGTCCTTCAAATCTTGTACCAAGAACTTGGTTATTTCATCTGCTTGATTATCAACACTGAGATGCACCTCTTGGAGGCTTTTGAGAGTCTCAATGCCGTAAATCCCTTCAAAGGATTCAAACCGCATATCAATCCTCTCCAGTGCTGGCATTACCTCTTTTCCTGTAACTGCAAAGCTCAACCTTGGCACCATAGTTGCAAAGAAGCGAAGCAGCTTTAGACTCTTGAATCCTCCAGGTGGAATAATGATCTCCCTGCCGGTAAGTTGTTTATTTTCCTCAAGAATGTCCACTATGTCCCTATCATCCTTGGCTGCACTGAGTGTAAAGGTGAGCATAAACAATTTGGGCAGGTCTTGGATGAGCTTGAACGTATCAGTCCGAAGAACTGTTAAAGAAAGGGTCAGCTTATAGAGGTTATTAAGGTCTTTGATCCACTTTGGGGGCCTTTCCATCTTGCCAGACAACTCTAGGCCGATGATGTATCTTGGAGGAGTGGTCATGGTGTCTAGTGAGTTGATAAAATTAGAGCTCTCATCATTGATTGCCAATGTCTGCAGACCGCAGCTAGAGGTACTCAATGGAGGAGCGTAACTGTTTGAAGGTCTGACCACCCTCCATTATATTGAGCTTGTAAATGGCAAGCTTCCTTAGCCCTGTCAGCTGATTAAGGCTTGCTACAGCTGATGAGTCCTCACCAATCTCAATCCCTGACAAGATCCGAAGTGCTTTCATCGGCTACTTGTTCTTCTCATGTCGCGACTTCAAAGCCTTCTTTGTATTTTTGTTCCCTCCAAGCATGCTACGGAGCTGTTTGAGTTATCCAAAACCTTTTGGCAGCACCCCAACATCTGTCTCCCTTATGTCAAGAGTTTCTAGATATTGGAGCTTCTCGATCTTTGATGGGATCTCAGAAACCTCTGTTCGTCTGAGGCTCAAACACTAGTAGAAAACCACCCATTAGTCCCGGTTCGTAAGGGCCTTTAGTCCCGGTTCGGGAACCGGGACTAATGGGTCGTTACTAATACCTCAACCCATTAGTCCCGGTTCAAACACGAACCGGGACCAATGTGCCTCCACATGGCCCTGTGCGCCGAGCCCAGTTAGGGGGCCTTTGGTCCCGGTTGGTGGCTCCAACCGGGACCAAAAGGCATCCACGTGTCTGCATTCCAGTGGCTGGGGTTTTTATTTTTTTGTTTTTGAAAGGAGGGGGGTTGGGGGTTTTGGGGGGTTAATTTAGGTGTTTCGTATATTGTGTTAGCTAGCTAATTAATAGAGAGAAGTGTCCTCTCTTATGTCCGTGCTTGGTCGACGCTACGTAGTATATATACATAAGTGATCGAGAGAACCATTCAGTACAGAAGTTCGTCATGCATACCGAGAGAAGTGATCGATCGACCTCTCCTTCTCCGAGAGATTGGTCGAACAACAAGTTTTACTGGCTACATACATGTACAATCTATATAAGATCTCTTAATTACAAACCACTAGCATTTGAAATGAAGTTCCATATGGTATTCTCCGGCTTTACTGATGACGTGTTCAAGAAAGAATCCCGCCAACTCCTCTTGAATTGCTTTCATGCGATCTGGTGGTAGGAGTTCATCCCGCATCTGCCATGTCTAATTAATTTGAAGAAGGGGGTTAATTAATACATATATATGAATGAAACTCAACAGAAATGATGGTGTAATAAAATGAAATTGTGAATATTATTGCTTACGCACTTCATATTGTCTTCTAGAGTAGCCCCGCTTGTTTTTCAAAGTCGCGTTGTGGATGAACTCACACACGTAGTATCCACAGAAATCATTCCCTTCCTCCTGCCACAAGCACTTTACGAGAAATAGAGGTCAATCAAACTGATAATGAAGCATTATATAAATGGCATTGATGAAAGTATAGCTATAGAATCAACGGGAGATGCGCGCCAGTAGTACTTACTTTCGGGTATACATATTGCAGCTCCTTCGGCAGTCCCGGAGCTTGTGCGGTGAACTGTTTCCAAACCCTGCAAGACAAACAAAATAATTATTATTACTTGAGATATCAGGAAATGAACAAAAAGTTGCCGATATGGTGCGATAATGATCGATTGAACTTACTTGCTGAGCATTTCAGTCATGTCCGCATAGGTGCTGGGATCTTTCCGTCTGAAGTCTAAGACGGTTACTAGTCCACGCTCAAGCTTAATCTCCAGAAAAATATAGTGGTATCTGCACACGCATGCATAACTCATCAGTTACATTAACCTCGCTCGAGTAATAAGGGAAACCGAATATGCACACGACAGTAACACTCACGGGCCGTTGTAAGGAAAGAGTATGGTATCTTTGTTTTGATTTTTGATTAACGATTGTAGCAAGTTGTCCTCGGCCTCTTCGACGTTCTTTTCAACCAGAAATACATCTATGATATTTGTGTTAATGAACCCAATATCATAGATTTCATTTTTTTTTGCACTCGACGATCTTCAATCTGCATAATATATTGAGGATAATTAATTATAAATACATGCAATGAAAGAGCCGAGCTATATATACAGACTAATGACAGAAATAGTACTTACAGGCAGTAGCAAAAGACCATTAATTTATCGAGGGCCTTTTGATTGAAGAACTCGAAGAACTCCTCAAATGGAATAGCCAACACATCATTTGAAACGAGGTCGTGCTCCTCTTTAATTTTCAGATACAAAGTGTTCGTCCCCTCAGACTCTCTGCAGGTTTTCATGTACCAACTATGGAATCTTCGCATCATTGTTGTCAGAGACTTTTCATCTTTGATGAGAGGCTTCCCGTACTCGTATCTGAATAAGTCCACCTCCATGAAATCAGGAAGTACATCGTCAGGCAGGTAATCTTCAAGATTGCCATAACCGGCCACCGTCCCCGGAGGATTAGACACATTGAGCGGGGGGCACGATTGCTGTGCTTGTTCGCCGAGCTGGGCAATTTTTTTCCCCTTTGCTCGTTGTTCTTTTGACCTTTTATCACTGACAGTAGTTCCCGACCGCTTGGCTTGGAGATATGTCTGTTCAGTAATGCGCTCATAGTTGGTTCTCAGCGGAGACTTTGGTGGTTTCCTCAGGGCATCGAGAGTGCGCTTTGCTTTCACCGGATCTACCTTCTCCTCCGGAGGTGGATGTATCTTTGCTTTCACCCCTTCAAAGAACTCCTTCACTTGGGCCTGCACGATTGTATTGTTTTCCTCCTTGGTCCTCTCGTTCGGTAACTTCTCTACTGTTCTTGTGTTCATCGACATACGGGGTCACCAAGGTAGAGTTCTGTAGAACTGTGTAGTGGGCTTGAGACCAAGAATATCCGTCCCTGCATATTATTGAGTCCTTTCCAAGCGTGCCTTTTCCAGTCAGTCTCCCCTCATACCGCGATTTAGGGAGACCTATCTTCTTAAGGCCAGTAATGAAGTCAACACAAAACCCGATGACATCCTCTGTTTGATGGCCCATGGAGATGCTTCCTTCTGGCCTAGCGCGGTTACAGACATATTTCTTTAGGACTCCCATGAACCTCTCAAAGGGGTACATATTGTGTAGAAATACGGGGCCCAGAATGACAATCTCGTCAACTAGATGGACTAGGACGTGCGTCATGATATTGAAGAAGGATGGTGGGAACACCAGCTCGAAACTGACAAGACATTGCACCACATCACTCCTTAGCCTTGGTATAATTTCTGGATCGATCACCTTCTGAGATATTGCATTGAGGAATGCACATAGCTTCACAATGGCTAATCGGACGTTTTCCGGTAGAAGCCCCCACAATGCAACCGGAAACAGTTGCGTCATAATCACGTGGCAGTCATGAGACTTTAGGTTCTGAAACTTTTTCTCTGCCATATTTATTATTCCTTTTATATTCGACGAGAAGCCAGTCGGGACCTTCATACTAAGCAGGCATTCAAAGAAGATTTCCTTCTCTTCTTTGGTAAGAGCATAGCTGGCAGGACCTTCATACTGCTTTGGAGGCATATGCCGTCTTTTTCGTGCAAACGTTGCAGGCCCTCCCGTGCCTCAGTTGTATCTTTTGTCTTCCCATACACGCCCAAGAAGCCTAGCAGGTTCACGCAAAGGTTCTTCGTCACGTGCATCACGTCGATCAAAGAGCGGACCTCTAGGTCTTTCCAGTAGGGTAGGTCCCAAAATATAGATTTCTTCTTCCACATGAGTGCGTGTCCCCCAGCGTCACTCGGAACAGCTAGTCCGCCGGGACCCTTTCCAAAGATTACGTGTAAATCATTGACCATAGCAAGTACGTGATCACCGGTACGCATGGCGGGCTTCTTCCGGTGATCTGCCTCGCCTTTGAAATGCTTGCCTTTCTTTCGACATTGATGGTTGGTCGGAAGAAATCGACGATGGCCCAGGTACACATTCTTCCTGCAGCTTGCCAGGTATATACTATCGGTGTCAAGTAAACAGTGCGTGCATGCGTGGTATCCCTTGTTTGTCTGTCCTGAAAGGTTATTGAGAGCGGGCCAATCGTTGATGGTCACGAAGAGCAACGCCTTTAGGTTAAATTCCTCCTGTTTGTGCTCATCCCACGTACGTACACCGTTTCTATTCCACAGCTGTAAAAGTTCTTCAACTAATGGCCTTAGGTACACATCAATGTCATTGCCGGGTTGCTTAGGGCCTTGGATGAGAACTGGCATCATAATGAACTTCCGCTTCATGCACATCCAAGGAGGAAGGTTATACATACATAGAGTCACGGGCCAGATGCTGTGATTGCTGCTCTGCTCCCCGAAAGGATTAATGCCATCCGCGCTTAAAGCAAACCATACGTTCCTTGGCTCACTTGCAAACTCATCCTAGTACTTTCTCTCGATTTTTCTCCACTGCGACCCGTCAGCGGGTGCTCTCAACTTCCCGTCTTTCTTACGGTCCTCAATGTGCCATCGCATCAACTTGGCATGCTCTCCGTTTCTGAACAGACGTTTCAACCGTGGTATTATAGGATCATACCACATCACCTTCGCAGGAACCCTCTTCCTGGGGGGCTCGCCGTCAACATCACCAGGGTCATCTCGTCTGATCTTATACCGTAATGCACCGCATACCGGGCATGCGTTCCGATCCTTGTACACACCGCGGTAGAGGATGCAGTCATTAGGGCATGCATGTATCTTCTGCACCTCCAATCCTAGAGGGCATACGACCTTCTTTGCTACATATGTACTGTCGGGCAATTTGTTATCCTTTGAAAGCTTCTTCTTCAATATCTTAAGTAGCTTCTCAAATCCTTTGTCAGACACAGCATTCTCTGCCTTCCACTGCAGCAATTCCAGTACGGTACCGAGCTTTGTGTTGCCATCTTCGCAATTGGGGTACAACCCTTTTTTGTGGTCCTCTAGCATGCGATCAAACTTCAGCTTCTTCTTTTGACTTTCGCATTGCGTCCTTGCATCGACAATGACCCGGCGGAGATCATCATCATCGGGCACATCGTCTGGTTCCTCTTGATCTTCAGCAGCTTCGCCCGTTGCAGCATCATCGTGCACATCGTCTGGTTCCTCTTGATCTTCTGGAGCATCACCGTATTCAGGGGGCACATAGTTGTCATCGTACTCTTCTTCTTCGCCGTCTTCCATCATAACCCCTATTTCTCCGTGCCTCGTCCAAACATTATAGTGTGGCATGAAACCCTTGTAAAGCAGGTGGGTGTGGAGGATTTTCCGGTCAGAGTAAGACTTCGTATTCCCACATATAGGGCATGGACAACACATAAAACCATTCTGCTTGTTTGCCTCAGCCACTTCGAGAAAATTATGCACGCCCTTAATGTACTCGGAGGTGTGTCTTGAACCGTACATCCATTGCCGGTTCATCTGTGTGCATTATATATAATTAAGTGTGTCAAAAATCATTACAGAACATCATGAATAGATAATTAAGTGACCAAATTAATAGAAGTTCATCATCACATTAAAACCAAAGTACATACATAGTTCTCATCTAACAACATAAAGCTCTGCAGAGCATCTAAATTAATTAAACCATACACTGAAACTATGTAAAACATTTCAATGCGAAAACAAATGCGATCATAATCGCAACCAATGTAACAACTGATCCAACGGCATAATGATACCAAGCCTCGGTATGAATTGCATATTTTCTAATCTTTCTAATCTTCAAGCGCATTGCATCCATCTTGATCTTGTGATCATCGACGACATCCGCAACATGCAACTCCAATATCATCTTCTCCTCCTCAATTTTTCTAATTTTTTCCTTTAACAAATTGTTTTCTTCTTCAACTAAATTTAACCTCTCGACAATAGGGTCGGTTGGAATTTCCGGTTCAACAACCTCCTAGATGAATAAAACCTATGTCACGTTGGTCGGCATAATTGTCATAAACAATAAATGAACCAATAGTTATGAAAAGATAATATATACCACATCCAAATCATAGACAGGACGAGGGCCGACGGGGGCGGATACCAAAACCATCGCACTATATAAGATGCAATAATAAAAGTAAGAAAATTATACAAGTATATATCTATCTAAACATACAAATAAGAATATTTTTCCTTTTAGAAAGAAGATAAGAACAAGAGGCTCACCACGGTGGTGCCGGCGATGAGATCGGTGCGGGTGATCGACGACGTTGAAGACGGGGACGGGGCGTGACGGACCGCTAAACCTAGACAAATATGGAGGAAAACGGAGCTTGGCGGTCGAGCTTGGAGAGGAGAAACCTTAAGTAGTGTGGCTCGGGCATTCCATCGAACACCTTGTGTGCATAGGAGGTGAGCTAGAGCACCACCAAGCCCTCTCCCCCTCGGCCAGAAAAAACAGAGTAGTGTGCTCTGCTCTTGCGCGAGGTGGGTATATATAGGCACCACCATTGGTCCCGGTTAGTCGCACGAACCGGGACTAAAGGTTTGCCTTCGGTCCCGGTTCATGCCACCAACCGGGACCAATTGTGGTGGGCCAGGAGTGCGGCCCATTGGTCCCGGTTCGCCCCACCAACCGGGACCAAAAGGTCCAGACAAACCGGGACCAATGGCCCACGTGGCCCGGCCGGCCCCCGGGGCTCACGAACCGGGTCAAATGCTCCCATTGGTCCCGGTTCTGGATTGAACCGGGACTAATGGGCTGGACCGGCCTGGACCATTGCCCCCTTTTCTACTAGTGAAATACTTCAGCACAAGCATTTTACATATGTCATTCAGATGCTTATCTGTCAAACCCTTCCAGCCCTCAAGATCAAGCACTTGTATTATTCCATCATTGAACGAATGGAATGGGAGTCGTCGGTTTTGGCTTCCAAATGCTTTCAGTGACCGCACTTGTGACAAGTTCATGCCTTTTGTTGAATTCCCATGTTTGGAACCACTGCTTTGCATGGAGAGTCGACGGACTTTGTTGCTAGGAGTTGGCATCAGCCAATGTCCACCAACAACAGTAATAAAATTCTCTTCGCTTGACTTGGACACGATATATTCCAGGATCATGTCATGAACTTTAAAGGATTTGACTTTTCCATTGCTGTTGTGATCCACAGGACGTATTATCTTCCTGCTTACAAGTTGATTGAAGTATGTCTCTGCAACTTCCGCTGCACTCAGCCCTCAACAAAACATTCTGATATCCACCGCCGGGTCAGACGCTTCTTACTAATTTTTGAGCCCTTGGGGAATATGCTCAAGTACAATGAGCAGGTCTTGAGATCTGGTGGAAAATCATTGTAGCAGTAATCAAGTATCCTTGTGACCCCCTCCAATGTAAGGGGAGCCACTTGCTCTGGAAATAATGACTTGCAAACTTTACTCCAATGATCACTTTGTTTTTGGAGTTTGCAGGCCACAAGGCCAGCCATGGTGACTATGGCCAAAGGAAGCCCCCCACAATATTTCCATATATCCATATGGACCTCTTCTTTCTCCCCAACCTTGCTGCTTTGAACATGGGCTGAAGGCTGATGGTCAGTTCCATCTCCTTCGGAGGACTCGGTAAAAACACTAGGAACATCAGCTTGAGATCTTGTATCCATTCTTTCACCTTCTTTGCTTGGGGGTTCAGAAACACTCTGATTAAATAGGCTTTTGGAGTGGGCATCACTTAGAACATTAACTGTATGCGCATAATCAGCTCCATCTCTTTCTGAGCACGCTGCACCAACAACTTGAAATCTTGTAGTTACTATTATTCTACTGTCCTTTGTATTATCATGTGGCAACCAATTTCTAATGGTCTCCCATGTTTCTACGGACCAAATATCGTCAATCAAGAGGAGATATCTGCCAAGAAAAAGGTAATAAAATACAAGTGAGAAGAAATGTTCTAGCTTATTTAAATCCATACCACTGAGAAAATCTAATCCTCTGAAGAGTCCAAGAGTAACCCGATAAGTATTCAAATTCAACAAGTTTTACCCAATCTATGTCCAAATTCTCATATTTTTATGAATTGGATGTATATAGTTTTCTGGTTTTGCTTCTAGATTGTAGGTCCAGTTTTAGCATGTTACCTGCTGACATGTTACCAATGTTTTATAATAATTTATTTATACTTGACTAGGTTCTATATATATATTAGAATTTGGACATAGTCACCATATACATCCAACCTAGTCAAGTATATGGTGACTATGTCCATATATGTGTATATGTACGAAATTTGCTATTGGTAACAAGTTGAAGTTCAATTATAGAATTTGCACAAATATTCCTTGTGCAACTTTTTTTTTGACAGAACTTCCTTGTGCAACTTTAACAATTTATCTTTTGGTCTCTAATTATCTAGGGCCCACTAGTTACATAACTGTCTATTATTAGTTTCCAAAAACCCTCCTATTTTTCAGTCACCATTGTACAAACTTCAGACTGAAATTGTTCTGGTAAACAATGCAATTTTATCACAGCTTTACTACAATCCAGACACTTGATGCATATATGCACAGTTGTTACTACGAGCTTTGCAGCCTGTGACCAGAGAGCAGTGGCAGAACTCGCTTCACTGAGCTTTTAATGTCTGCCACTAGTTTTTCTTCTCCAACTTCCCTCTGTTTCCGCCCTCCTGCCCCTCCTCCTTTGGATTGATTTGATTGTCTGCTGGCTTGATTTGAGCAAGAACATCCTTGAGGACTTCATCTTCGTCGAAGTTCTGAGACACCGTGACTGACGCCCGGCAGTCAAATTCATTCCTGAAATCTCGGTACAGTGCCATGGCAATGGTGGTCTTTCCCACCCCACCAAATCCAAACAATGACACAACAGCTCGATGAGAGCCTTTATCATGTTTGGCTAGCCAAACTCCGAGCTTCTTCATGTCCACCTTCGCTCCCACGGGGTTCTCTGCACGGATGAGCTGACGGCTCGCCACCAAATGCATAGCAATGCCATACGTAACAGCATGGGTTGCTCCGGCTTCAGAGCTTCTTCTTGGGACTGGGTTTTCCACTCCATATCCGCTACGCCTCTCAACAATGTACTGTGCCTGGACCTTGAGCTCGGAAATCTTAGAGGCAATATCACGGCGAGGCCAGAACGTCCAAAGCTCATAGACTATCGTCACGATGAAGGAGCATCTTGTATCGCTGAGAGAGTCCTGAGGGAGGCGATGAGCAAAGTCATCGATGCAGTCTTCCATGTCGTATGCCATGTCGCGAATCTGCTTCATCCAGTTCTTGAGCCAGCGATCGTGGTCATCCAGGGCAGAGCCGAGGTCGCCAAGAAAGGCCTGCATGCTGGCGAGCTTGTCGCTGATGTACTGGATGTCGCCGCGAACGCCGCGGATCAGAGTGTACTCTTGGGCAAGGAGACCGCCCAACTTGCCTAGGAGAGATCTCATGGTGGCTTCCGAAGCACCCACTACAAACTCCATCTTCCTTATCTGTGATCTTCACTACTACAATCTGCCTCCCGTTGTTGTAACTTGCAAGTGCAAAGACAGTGCTCAGCAGTTGTTGATCTATGGAAAGAATGGAAAAAAGGAAGATAAGTGTCAGCATTGATTATGGCTAGAAAATAATTAATCATAAAAAGTCTCCACAATCAGATCATGGAACAATTCTAGCGATTATCAATTTGCCTCCAATCAAAGAAACTATACAAACAAAAGTTTCACTGATGACTGCATTTTATGCATACAACCCACCTAATATCATGGCTTATAGAATTTGCTAACCACAATATATATCAACACCACTAAGTTATCCCCAAAAATCAAATGAAAACCTACAATGCCTAAAGATTGCATATGATGCTGAGGAAATTGGGGATGTTATGCACTTCATGGGATTTTCCGATTTGTACTTTCTATATGTCACAATGTTAATTAATTGAGTGAAAAACACGTTCGCAATGATGGTAGGTTGTCAAGATCAACTGCCATGGCAAGTGGAACAAAAGGCTACCAGACAACAGAAAATGGAGTTGGGGGCAGAGGAGGCACCTGCAAACTGGACAAAAAGCTGCTGGTCACTGAAGAGTCTTGAGAAGACACTGGGCAGGGCAGCCACCGTCGAAGGCAGCGGCTGCACAGGCAGGTGGAAGCAGGTGCGGTGTACTCCTGTCAAACTCTATTTTCATGGTTGCTTCCTAAGCACCCACCACAATCTCCATCTTCACCTTCTCTGTTGTTGCAAGTGCAGCAAAGGATGAGTGGGCCACAGAAAGTTCAAATCAAGCATAGACAGAGCTAACTTCCATTGCCACCTCCTCAGCAGTTGTCAATCTATCTATAAAAGGAAAGGGAAAACACCGCAAAGACGGGTCATCGATCATGGTGAAAAAAATAATTTAGGTAATGAAACACTAAATCGTCCCCAACCAAATAACCTACCTATGGAAATATGGCAATAGTACTCGGGTGGAAATTTAGTCACTGATAGACGACATGTGGAAATTTACTCACCGATAGATGCTAGATAATACTCTGTTTTTTAGGCATCTAGTACACCCTGTAGCACGACTAGAAGATCTAGCTAATTAACCACAAGATTGAAATGAAAAGCAAAAAAATGTAGGTCTTGCATATTTTGTCCATGCTTGCACAGTTATGAAATTAATGTTCAAGCTATTCTCCTGATTGGTTGGTTCTCTCTTCCTCTCTTCCTTCAAAAAGAAGAGAGAAACAAGAAGGGGGAGCACGAGAGGTGGGCACCTGCAATGCTGGCCGCCGAATAGGCTTTAGCAGCCAGTGACTGCCGTCGAAGGTGTCAGCGGCGGAGGCCTGCGCGGTGGCTCCGGGCCAGGCAGAGGATTTAGCAGGCGGCTGGAAGGACACTGCGAGGGGCGCCAGCGTCTGTGTTAGATTGGTTTGCCAGGTAGAGGTTGGGGAACCGATGATGGTGGTGGACACAAGTAAAGTTGGCAAGGTGCTGGGCTTTTGCTTTTGCTGCTTTGCTTGCTGCATGCATGATTGACATCACATCATGGCCATGACCGTGCATGCATCAACGTCGCTCGTATGGTAAGGGAAGCATCATTCCTGAAGTATGTCACTCACTCCAACGATACAAAGAAAAAAGAAGGGGGGACTTGACCAAAGGAACAAGGCGCAACATTTTTCATTAGGTCATTTCATCATTTATCAGGCACAACATTTTCTCCGGATTATGGAAGACACTAAAGAATCGAATTCATCATTACATCAGTACGCTCAAAGCAAAATGGCAAAGCTCGAAATGATAGTGTTAAACAATAACAAAGAAAAAGAAAAGGGAAGGGTGATTCTTTTGGAAAAGCACCGAGTTGCTTTGCTGGTCTCCAAGGAATGCATCCACCAAGAGGCACTCTATTCTTGGGGTAAGTAAATTAAGGCGAGCATCCTGTTCTGTTCCTTGCTTCGCTAGTACAAATGGAGCACTGCTTTTTCGAAAGCAAAAGAAAGTAAAAGTAAAAACTTGTCCAACATAAAAAGGAAAAGAAGAAGATAAGCTTCGGGCTTGTGTTGGGTTATCAGTTTGGTACAATATGTTTTGTGGGAGTAGCCTTTCATTCATTAGAAAAATAAAAAGAAGCACAACGATCTTTTCCTCCCGCTTTGCCAAATCATCAAGACAAAGAACAATTTTTCTATTTGTTGGAATCTGGGTTTGCTGCAACCCAGGAGAAAGCATAACTTAATCTCTTCTCTGCTATGATAACCAGCTGAAGTAACCATTTGGAGGTTGATCTCCACATTCCACCCAGATAGACACAGTTCACAAGGCCGGCCACCGGCTCCGGCCCGGCTTCGACACACACGCACACATATATGTTCTTTGGCGGTGGCGCTCCAGTGCATACAGCCTGCACGCCCTAGCTGAGCCATGGAGGGAGCTCCCGTGACAGAAGCCACGGGGGTCTTGGGGCCCGTCATCACGAAGCTGGGTGCTTTGCTGGGCAGCGAGTACAAGCTTAGGCGCCAGACTCAGAAGGACATAAAGTTCATTAAATCCAAGCTCAAGTCTGTGCACTCTATCCTTTGGGTGATATGGGACAAGGAGATTCTTGATTCGGAATCCAAGATCTTGAAGAAGGAAGCGCTGGATCTGGCTGAAGATGTGCACGACGCCATCGACGATTTCGTCCTCACCATGGAGCCCAGCCGCAGAAACAAGCACTTGATGGTGCAGAGCAAGATTGAAGAAAACCGTTCTTTTCAAGAGTTCAAGACGAGAGTAGATGACGTGTCAAGCCGGTGCTGCAACAGGTGGAAGTGGGAGAAGAACAAGTGTGCCGAACTCATCTCCAACTTATTTTCAAGAAAGGATGCCAAATCCAGCATCCCAAGCAAACCGTCTCCTCGTCGAGCTCCATTTGTCCGCAAGGATGCATCAGAGCTAGTTGGTCTGCAGTTCTGGGGGTACAAACTCATCAGATACCTGGGAGGAGGAGTGCAGCCACAGCTCAAAATGGCATCCATTGTTGGAATGGCCGGTATGGGGAAAACAACCCTTGCCAACCTTGTTTATGAGGAGATTGGAAATAAGTTCCAGTCCCAGGCTTTTGTGTCCGTCACTCCGACTCCCAACATGAAGGAGGTTCTCACAAGTATTCTCCGGCAAGTAGGAGCTGAACCACCTGCTGGCACCCAAGCAAGAACAGAGGAACAAATCATCCACACCATATCAAATTTCCTAAAGGACAAAAGGTGCGCAAGTTTATAAAAAAAGCGCCGGTTCAATATATTAATGTCTTCTGAAATGTGCACTGCATGCAGTTAGGGTCAGGATTTCAAATTTAGATTGTCTACGAACTAAATTTGGTCAAGCTGTCTACTAACTATCTTAACTGTATGTGCAACCAACTTGCCTAGGTACCTAGTAATAATTGATGACATTTGGCATCGTGGAGAATGGGACATCATCAGGAGGTCTTTTCCAGAAAATAATCTTGGCAGTAGAATTGTCATCACAACTCGTATTGCTTCTCTACCAGGAGATGAGTTGGAAAATAGCAAGCTCTACATCAGAATGAATCCTAGATGGAGTTCTGAAAAGGAAAGATGGCTCTACAGACTTTTTGTGGGAGATGTCGCTGCTCAGATGAAGCCTGGCATGGTTGGACATGGTTTTGACCATGACCATCCTATTGTGCGCATGTGTGGTGGTGTGCCATTAGCACTACTTTGCATGTTTTCAGCAATGGCAATGCTCCGAGAGCAACAAGAACAACTAGGGGTACATGTAAAGGCATGTGATGTGCAAGATATGATTGAGAAGCAAGTTAAGCAAAGTGGAATTCAGAACACTCCAGGGTTTGAACCGTTGGTAGAGAGTTTCCAGCTTGGCTACACCGATCTTCCTCACCATATGTTGAAGACCTGCTTGTTGTACTGCAGTGTATACCCTGAGAATTACCCTTTTCACATGAATGATTTGGTCATGAGATGGGTCGCTGAAGGATTTACTTATAAACATGGTGTAGCAAAAGATTACCTCAAAGAGCTTGTCAACAGGGGGTTCATGTTGCGGGCCCCTGGAGGGGTCTACCGAATGAATCCGATGATGCGAAATTTCCTTAGATGGAAATCCCGTGAAGATAATTTCATTACTTGCAGTTCTGACATCACATTGGCATATTCATGACGGATCCCTCGGCTATGTATCGACGATTATCTAGTTGATGACGGTGCGGTGGAGGTGCTGGATACCATGTTAGAACTAGATTGGTCTAAGATTCGATCTCTTGTTGTTTTTGAAGGGGCTAAGAGACATGTCCCTTTTGAGAAGTTGGAACGTGTGCGAGTGCTGGATCTTCAATATTATCATCATCATCTTGAATTCCAAAAGTCTCATTGGAATCCTTTTGGGGATTTTGGATTCGAGGCCCTTGGAAACCAGCATGTGAAGGATATATGTGGGCTGCTCTGTGTGAGGCACCTATTTGGCCTAGAAGGGACAAGAATCAGTGAGATACCACTGGAAATAGCAAGGCTACAGCAACTGGAGACTTTGCAGGTAAGATTCACATCGATCACAGAGTTACCCAGTGAGATTAGGGACCTACAGCAATTGAAGACTCTGGTCGTGAGTCATAACCAAAAGCTGGCAGAGTTGCCCAAGGAGATAGGGGATCTGCAACAATTAGAGACTCTGGACCTGAGCTGGACGAGGCTGACGGAGCTGCCATGTGAGATACAGAACCTCCAGAATTTGAAGAATCTGTACCTGAGTGGGACCATGCTGGAAGAGCTGCCTCCGGAGATTGGGAAGTTGCAGCATTTGAAAGAACTGGAGGTGTGTGCGGCAAGCATCACAAGGCTAGGCAATAAAATTGGGGACCTGCATCATTTAGAGACCTTGGACCTGAGTCAGAACAGAGGGCTCACACAGCTGCCTTGTGAGATGTGGAAACTGCATAATTTGAAGCGGCTGCTCTTGAATGGTACAGGGGTGGTGAAGATGCCAAGGGAAATCGGAGGGCTGAAGAAGCTGGAGATTTTGGAATTAGACGAGATTGTTGGTGCACTACCCTGGGAAGCTATTCAGCTCTCGAAACTGGAGGGGGTGCCCGAGTGCGTCCGCCAAGCCTGGAATAAGAGCGATCTTGTGTCTGAGTTAGCTGGGGAGATCTTGTCCATTCGACTGGTTTATGGGTTAAATAAAAGTGGCGGGCTAATCGTTGGGGCAAAACACATGCACATTCCCCAGTGGATCAAGGATCACTTCAACGACCTTGGCTCCTTGGATATCAGGATGTGCAAACTGGAGGAGCGGGATGTCAAGATTCTGCGGGAGATGCCCAACCTGGAAATCCTCACACTAAGGCTGGAGGTCGTCCCAAGAGATCCCATAGCCATCAGCGCTGAAGGGTTCCCAAGCCTCTGGCAACTCGTTGTTAACTGCCGTGTGCCACGAGTTGTCACCTTCCAGGAAGGAGCGATGCCGGGGCTGCAAGATCTCTGCTTGGAGTTCCAGTTCTACGGTGGGCCACCTCCGCCTGCATATAAAGACCCTCAGCTGGGTATCAAACACCTCCGGTGCCTCGGCAATGTCACCTTTAGCTGCAGCCAGGAATGGTATGGAGGAGCAGCAGAGAGCAGCCCATGCATGAGCGCCATGATTGACGTCGTGAGGAAAGAAGCCCAGGAGCATCCCAACAAGATCTACTTTTGTGTCTCTGGCCGCAAGGAAGAGAAATTTCCAGCAATCGAGGAGAGCGCAGAGGCTTCCAGCAGTGGGACAAGCAAGATCGACGGCACTCCAAATAGTGGGAAGGGCAAGATCCAGGAGGAGGAGGAAGAGACTTTTCCAGCGATCGAGGAGAGCGCAGTGGCTTCCAGCAGTGGGACGATTGGCGAGATGCAGGGGCTGCTCAACGAGATCAACTTTTATGACACTTTTCCAGCAGAGGGGAGCTTGGCACGGGAGGTTTCCAGCACGGGAAGTTTCCAGCATGCTGAGAATGAGATGAAGCGTCGTGAGGAGAAGAAGAGCTTGGCACAGGAGGTTTCCCTGTCCAGCAGCAGTGGGACTGGCGCTGAGATCCTGGAAGCAGCATCCAGTAGCGTGATTGGGTTTCTTCCTTGACGATGCAGGCAAATCAAATGTACTACACGCGACCGACCGAGCGAGGTAATTAATCCGCTTTCCTTTCTTTTGTTACCAACAGACTGGCCACCACTGACGCACTTGATTGTACCCACCGTCGTCTTAATTTCGAGCAGGTTGATTAATTGGTTATTTCATCATCAACTATATATATTACATATGGCGGCTATTCTTCTTCAGGCTTGCTTCCTTGAAAATCTTGTCTCCTTCCCCGGGGGCAAATGGTGGGCATAAGATCTATCCCTGTAATGAAAATGCTGTTTGTTCTTTGCCCGTCCAAGTTACTAGTATTACTTATGCAAGCTTCCAAGTTGATTTGTCGGCCCTGCACCTGTATATGTATCGGTATCGGTATCTGTATCTGTATCTGTATAGCCGGCCGCTGTTACTTGTTCATTTTCATTTCAGTAAACACCGGGGAACACTTCGAAGCACCTTGTTACAAATTGTACTACTTCAGAATAAATTGATCTCACTTGTCAAAAACCATGTATTCACGAACATACATCACAGTGATGAATGTGAAACATGTACTGACCTCACTTATAACGTCACTGTCTATAATTATAAGAAAAAGGGTTCCCCCGCTTTATATTATCAAGCAAAGACCCAAGCATCCAAAAGCTGCACGTTTGCAGCCAAGGTCAAAGTTCCTTCTTGTTCTCAACCCATATTTGGACATGTGTAAAATATATTATGAGAATATTTTATATGCAATGGTATGTGCAGTTTCATCTTCAATTACCAACCCATAAGAGATCCTTCTCAGTCCAAATGGGTCATTTGAAGAACTTGGTTGACATCCAGCTCCTTCCAGACCCACTAGGCTGTCGAATCTGTAAAAGTAAAGAGATCATTAGCGAAACCGGATGTGCTTGTTTCCTGAATTTATGAATTCAGAATACAAACAATCCACAACAGGAATGTTGACCGTGAACTGTCCTTCCGGTATCCCGGCCTGCTTACCTGCAGGCGATCCCTTGACGATGATGTTGTTAATTCTGTCTGACTGTCTTTCAAGCCCTGGGACTCGATTGCAAACTCTGGATGAGCTCCATGGACTTCTTCTTCGTCTGGACGTGGACTGACTCTGGTTATATGCAAACTCCGGATGAGCTTTGCGAAAGCCGCAAGGCAGTGGACAAAGATGGACAATAAGAACTGATGCATATATAGATACAGACTGCAATTGTGCTTCCTCTGCTTTGCTCTGCTTTCTGAACCCTGAATACTTTCCTGTGGCTTTTTAGTCTAATTCTGCTCTACTTTCTAGACTCTGAATACTTGCCTGTAGGTTGAGGTTTCAGGCGTCACGATCGACCTAGGGCCCAACAATCTTCCTCCTTCCGACCACAGCACGGACAGAGATGCTGCCTTTTCACGATAATGGCGGCTGATAACTCTCTTTTCCTTATCAGAATACACACTAGATCTACGAAGGCGAATCTACTGCATTAGGAAGCTTAATTAGCCACAGACCCAACACTTACAGACTAAGCCGCAACGACCCCACTCAAGCTCTGGATCATATACACAGACCCAACACTTACTCGAGCTCTGGATCAGGCTCACATAGTACATCAACCACACTTGCTCAATTTGTATATGTTTGCATAGAAGCTCAACGGGGGAGCCTCCGAACTGACTATGCTGAGCTGAACAAGGCGTTGGAGGGCACTAGGTACGATCGGTATCATCTCCAATACGTTGTGAAGTATTTAGCCTTGGGTGATGAACGTAGTGCACTGATGAGATTATGAAAATAACCAAAGCTTTGGGTTGTTTATCTATAATTTTCAAATGCACCCGTCAGTTTCGGTGGACCATTTGATCTCTTCGGAATTTGAACAGCCTTGGGGGCACGCCGGCAAAGACTGAACCTGTTCTTCTGTCTCTTAAAGCTAGTCCGAGACTGTCAATTCGGAAGGAAACTTAGGCGCCGTTCGGACTGCAGGTACAGAAAGTATAGGAAAGAAAGACTGCGTAGGAATTGGATTGAATGAACAGTGAAAAACTTTGGAATGGGAGAAGAAGGAAAGGGGAAGGGAACTTGCATTCGGATGGCCTAGAGAAAACGAACGAAGAGCAAGTAGTAATGAACAGTAGCTACTCAATATTTTATTTGTTCTGCACCGTACTTGCTGTTCTCTTCTTTCACACGGCCACATGATTGAATATTTTATTCTGCCCAACAGTACAATTCCTCTGTTCTGACTCGGGACTCCACCCAAAAATGAGCTCTGTGTGGATTTGTTCAATCCCGTGAAATGTGCATGCCCAGCGATCTTTCCCTGTGGAATGTTGAGTAGCTTTCGTTTGAACCGAACAGCTAAAAGGAAAGAAAACCTATGAAAGCTAAATTTCCTTTGGAACAGCAGCAAATCCTGCGAACCGAACGGGGCCTTAAAGTTGCAGGTGACAATACACATGATCATCATAACAATGCTAATGAACTGAGATTATTAATGCCAGGCGGAGAGCAGTGGCTTGTCCTTCGACCCGAGAATTTAAAATTTTATTAATTCAGGATTCGAACAGTCTTCAACAGGAAGAGGGCAAAGCTATACCCTGAACTTGATGTTCAGAAATGTTTGATATTCGAAAAACATTCTTTACTACTCCCTACGTCCGAAAAAACTTGTCATCAAAATGGACAAAAAGGGGTGTATCTAGAACTAAAATACATCTAGATACATCCCCTTTTATTCATTTTGATGACAAGTATTTCCGGACGGAGGGAGTACATTTTTGAAAATCATGGAGAACTGTTTTTATATTACACATGAACAACATTTTTGACTTACAATTGAAATTTTTAATTCATGTTGAACATTTAATATTATAAGATGAATATTTCTTTTTCGGGAATACGCAAAGCTTGCGTATCTTTGCATTGATAG
Source organism: Triticum timopheevii (assembly GCA_963921465.1). Taxonomy (NCBI): domain Eukaryota; kingdom Viridiplantae; phylum Streptophyta; class Magnoliopsida; order Poales; family Poaceae; genus Triticum; species Triticum timopheevii. The sequence continues at coordinate 4,451,852 of OY997274.1, read as the reverse complement.
GAGAAACTGAATGAGTACAGAAGGTGATACAACACATGGCACGGACGCAAAAGGCGTGAACATGGTGCCCCAAACCAGAGAGACATGAGACACACGACCCAAAGAAAAGCACAGCTGAACTCGCCAACCCACTAGTAGAAAACAGGGCTTTGGGTCCGAGGCAATATTCACATTAGTCCCGGTTTAGTCACGAACCGGGACTAATGTGAGCATTGGTCCCGGTTCGTGCGGCTAAGGCATTAGTCCCGGTTCACCTGAGCCCTTTAGTCCCGGTTTAAGACACGAACAGGGACTAAAGGGTGCGATGCCCTTTAGTCCCAGTTCGTGCCTCAAACCGGGACTAAAGATTAGACCTTTAGTCCCGGTTTGAGACACGAACCGGTACTAATGGGGTTGAGACCTTTAGTCCCGGTTCGTGCCACGAACCGGTACTAAAGGTCCCATTTTCAAACTCTACCCCCCCCCCCCCCCTGCACTACTAGGAAAAACCTTATACACAGAAGTTTATCAGTAGCGCGGTTTAAAAATGGGCGCTACTGCTAATTAGTAGTAGCGGGAGTATAAAAACCGCGCTACTACTAAGTTGATAGTAGTAGCGAGTGTTATAAACCCGCGCTGCTACTAAATGGTCTCCAACAATACCCCCGGGATAGGCCATAGTAGTAGCGAGGGGTATAAACCGGCGCTACTAGTAAGTAGTAGTAGCGCAGGTAAGACCCCCACGCTACTGCTAAGCGTGTCCACCCCGGCCCGGTCCACACTCCCACCCCACCAACCGTCCCACACCACCAACCCCCCGTCTGTCTCAGAAAAAAAAACACGCAGCCCGAATCCCCAACCTCCTCTCCTCTCCCAACTCACTCGCCGCCGGCCTCCCTTCCACCTCCTCTCCTTCGTCCATCAGCCCCCATGGCCCCCGCCGCGTGCGCCACGCCGGCGTCCGTGCGCCCGCCGCTCCCCGTCTCGCGCCGCTGCCCGCCCCCGCCCCCTCCGCCGTGCACGTGCCCGCCCGCCGCGGCGCCAGCTCCTCCTCCACCGCGGCCCCGATCCAGATCCCCTCCACCGCGGCCTCCTTCCACCTCCTCTCCTCTCCAAACGGCATGGCCGGCTTCCCGGGGGCCGGTGGCTACGACGCCATGGCCGGATCCGGCGATGACGAGGACGAGGAGGCCATGAAGAGCCTCTACGCCGGCGCGGCCCCCGCCCCCGCGGAGGAGTAGGAGGAGGTCGACGAGCGGTACGCCGTCGCAGCGATGAAGGCGGGGGAGGAGAGGGGGATCGGGAAGGAGGGGCTGCGGAAGAGGCTGGTCAGGGAGGGGGAGGGGCCGCAGCTCCCCGGCGCCGGCGATGAGGTCGAAGGTAACGCGCCCTCCTCGCTCCCTGCTTCTCCGGCGTGGATGGGTTCGATTGGGTTGACTTGGGCGTTGACTTGGTTCTTCGTTTGTCCCGCAGTGCACTACACGGGGACGCTGGCGGATGGCACCAAGTTCGGCTCCAGCTGGGATCGCGACGCCCCATTCAGGTTCACCCTCGGCCAAGGTACCGCCGCGCTCTGAGTCTGACTGGCAGTCAACTCCTCCTCCTCTGCTTCTTCTCAACTGAATCTTTTTCAGCTAGTTAGGATCGGAACTTTGTAGATTAAGGGTACACGTTTACGACTAACAACCAGGCAGATTGGCAGCAAATCTGGCATTTACAACGCTCACGCTTACAAGGGCTCATTAGGATCCAGTTTAGTGTGATTCAAGGTTTCAAATAGCGGTTGCTACCCCTGCTATTGCGGTAGCACTCCCCTAGCGCTATCTCTTTTGTGTTGCGTTATGATATAGCGGCTATGGCATGATTCATCCGCTATTGCGTGTGTCAGAGCGATATTGCGGGCGCTATAGCATTTTTGTGTTGCGGGAATAGCGCTCTGGCTACATAAACTTTGTTAGACACCAGTCGCCGGTGCTAGCATGTGTCTTGTCCAACCTTCAATCGTCAGCGCCTGCATGCGTCTGATGCTACTGCCCAAGCTCCAGTTCATGACCACTATTGGTTCTGCTGCATGTCAAGTTGTCAAGGAACCAAAATGCTGCTAACCCTCTACACACTGGAAAGTGGATGGCCTCTCTCGAACCAAACAAAACTGCTGCTACACGTACTCATGTCTTTCCAAGTTGGTTAATTTGAGATGGTGCTACCGGCCAGATAGGTTATTTAATTCAAAATATTTGAGCGTAACTGTGTAAGCCTTGATGCATGAGGACCATATATTTTCTTTAGTGTTTAGACTATACCAACGAACTTTTGACCATTAAGATAACTTGTGTGCATTTAACTTAGTGACAAAGAGCCTATACGAATCGATCGGTGCCTTTTTCTTTTATATCTGCATTGCTGTTTGTAGCTAACTGTTAATCTTGTGCATTGGTCACTCAAGTGAGGATGAGAAGTTGTTGCTCATGCATGACTCATTCAAGTGACAAAGCTAAACTCAACCCTTGGCTTGTTACGTGAGCTCAAACTAGTGACTAGTGAGTGTTTCATGTACTGAACTTGGATTTACAGCCAGAGTCACCCCACGAACAGGGCCAATGTATGTACTGTAGATCTGAAAGTCCGCTTCTCCAATTCTTCTTATTTAAATGAGGCCAACTTTGTTCAAAGCAGAGTTGAGTTGAATGAATCATTAGGTTCGCTGGGATTCCACCTATTTGTGGTGTCCTTCCTCTAGCTGCTGACTATTATTGGGAATTATTACTAGTTCATGAACTATTATTGAATGAATCATTAAGTAGTATGTGTGTGTATGACAGGCCTGTTGTTGTGTTCATGTGAATATCATCATACTGTCATGTGGTAATTTCGTAGCGGATCAATGTGTTGGATGATGGATCAATCTCTATATATCTGCTGTTGAATGGCTGCCCCGTGAATGGTTCTACGCTCTGCGATGAACAGATCATTGAGCGGCATGGCTTGTCGGCCTGTTCATGTAATGTGTTTATTTTAACTCAGTTCAGTCCATTTTATTTTTTGCAGATAACGGATTGTAAGCAATTTTGAGTTGCCCACAAGAGAAATAGTGGTTTGGAGTGACAATTGAAGCCGGCACAAACTGAAACTACCACAGGTTGCATGTGAAAATCCACCTTATGCATATATTCATTTATTTTTTAAGTTACTATTAAGAAAAACTCGAATATGAAAAAATCCACCTTCATTTTAATATTCTGCACAATATTGGATCATAGTTCACTTTTCATTTTATAGTTGTTTGCTTTGTGTTATTTAAATTACATATTGTAGTAAACTGAAAGATGCTCTTGTCTGGTCCTTGAATAAAATTCCACTAGGCCTATGCGCCGTTGGACGGGGGTCATCATCCTGTTCTAAAAAAATGCGCAGTTGGACTAGGTTTCCTTTTGTTCAGTTAGAATCTTGATGTTTTGTTTCCCCTATAAGTTAGCTAACTTCCCTTTTCTTGATGAAATTGTCAGGAGTGATGCTTTCTTCATATGTAATTCTATCAGAGATATGTTCGATGTTCATGCAGAGCCATGGACCATTCTATTCTCTATGACCCCGGCGACGGAGGCTGCCAGTGTTGGGGAACGTAGCAGAAATTCAAAAAATTTCCTAAGCATCACCAAGATCTATCTATGGAGAGACCAGCAACGAGTAGAAAGAGAGTGCATCTACATACCCATGTAGATTGCTAAGCGGAAGCGTTCAAGTGAACGGGGTTGATGGAGTCGTACTCGTCGTGATTCAAATCACCGATGATCAAGTGCCGAACGCACGGCACCTCCGCGTTCAACACACGTACAGCCCGGTGACATCTCCCATGCCTTGATCCAGCAAGGAGAGAGGGAGAGGTTGAGGAAGACTCCATCCAGCAGCAGCACAACGGCGTGGTGGTGGTGGAGGAGTGTGGCAATCCTGCAGGGCTTTGCCAAGCACCGCGAGAGAGGAGGAGCACTTGGGAGAGGGAGGGCTGCGCCAGGGGCAAGCGTGAAGCTCCCATGCGCCTCCCCACTATATATAGGGGTGGAGGGAGCTGGTTTCTTGCCCTCCAAGTCCATTGGGGCGTTGGCAAAGGTGGGAGGAAAGAAATCCCATCATTTCCTTCCCCACCGATTGCTATCCCCCCTTTTTAGGGATCTTGATCTTATCCCTTCGGGATATGATCTTATTCCTTCTAAGGGGGATCTTGGTGCGCCTTGACCAGGGGTGTGGGGCCTTGCCCCCACTACCCACGTTCATGTGGGTCCCCCATGCAGGTGGGCCCCACTCCGGAACCTTCTAGAACCTTCCCGGTACAATACCGAAAAATCCCGAACATTTTCCGGTGGCCAAAATAGGACTTTCCATATATAAATCTTTACCTCCGGACCATTCCGGAACTCCTCGTGACGTCTGGGATCTCATCCGGGACTCCGAACAACATTCGTTAACCACATACAAACTTCCTTTATAACCCTAGCGTCATCGAACCTTAAGTGTGTAGACCCTACGGGTTCGGGAGACATGTAGACATGACCGAGACGTTCTCCGGTCAATAACCAACAGCGGGATCTGGATACCCATGATGGCTCCCACATGTTCCACGATGATCTCATCGGATGAACCACGATGTCAAGGACTTAATCAATCCCGTATACAATTCCCTTTGTCTAGCGGTATTGTACTTGCCCGAGATTCGATCGTCGGTATCGTTATACCTTGTTCAATCTCGTTACCGGCAAGTCTCTTTACTCGTTCCGTAACACATCATCTCGTGATCAACTCCTTGGTCACATTGCGCATATGATGATGTCCTACCGAGTGGGCCCAGAGATACCTCTCCGCTTACACGGAGTGACAAATCCCAGTCTCGATCTGTGTCAACCCAACAGACACTTTCGGAGATACCTGTAGTGCACCTTTATAGTCACCCAGTTACGTTGTGACGTTTGATACACCCAAAGCACTCCTACGGTATCCGGGAGTTACACGATCTCATGGTCTAAGGAAGAGATACTTGACATTGGAAAAGCTCTAGCAAACGAACTACACGATCTTAGTGCTAGGCTTAGGATTGGGTCTTGTCCATCACATCATTCTCCTAATAATGTGATCCCGTTATCAACGACATCCAATGTCCATAGCCAGGAAACCATGACTATCTGTTGATCACAACGAGCTAGTCAACTAGAGGCTCACTAGGGACATATTGTGGTCTATGTATTCACACGTGTATTACGATTTCCGGATAATACAGTTATAGCATGAATAAAAGACAATTATCATGAACAAGGAAATATAATAATAACTAATTTATTATTGCCTCTAGGGCATATTTCCAACAGTCTCCCACTTGCACTAGAGTCAATAATCTAGTTCACATCGATATGTGATTAACACTCAAGGTCACATCCCCATGTGACTAGCACCCAAAGAGTTTACTAGAGTCAATAATCTAGTTCACATTTACCATGTGATTAACACTCGATGAGCTCTGGGTTTGATCATGTTATGCTTGTGAGAGAGGTTATAGTCAACGGGTCTGAACCTTTTAGATCCGTGTGTGCTTTACAAATCTCTATGCCATCTCCTAGATGTAGCTACCACGCTCTATTTGGAGCTATTCCAAATAACTGTTCTACTTGGAGCTATATTAAAAGTTGCTCCATTATACGTATCCGGTATCTCTACTCAGAGCTATCCGGATAGGTGTAAAGCTTGCATCGACGTAACCCTTTACGACGAACTCTTTTACCACCTCCATAATCGAGAAAATTCCTTAGTACACTAGTTACTAAGGATAACTTTGACCGCTGTCCTGTGATCCATTCTTGGATCACTCTTGTACCCCTTGACTGACTCATGGCAAGGCACACTTCAGGTGCGGTACACAGCATAGCATACTGTAGAGCCTACGTCTTAATCATAGGGGACGACCTTCGTCCTTTCTCTCTATTCTGCCGTGGTAGAGCTTTTAAGTCTTAACTTCATACCTTACAACTCAGGCAAGAACTCCTTCTTTGACTGATCCATCTTGAACACCTTCAAGATCACGTCAAGGCATGTGCTCATTTGAAAGTACTATTAAGCGTTTTGATCTATCCTTATAGATCTTGATGCTCAATGCTCAAGTAGCTTAATCCAGGCTTTCCATTGAAAAACACTTTCCAAATAACCCTATATGCTTTCCAGAAATTCTACGTCATTTCTGATCAACAATATGTCAAGAACATATACTCATCAGAAATTCTATAGTGCTCCCACTCACTTCTTTGGAAATACAAGTTTCTCATAAACTTTGTATAAACCCAAAATCTTTGATCATCTTATCAAAGCGCACATTCCAACTCCGAGATGCTTACTCCAGTCCATGGAAGGATCGCTGGAGCTAGCATACCTTTTAGCATCCTTAGGATCGACAAAAACTTTCTGATTTGTATCACATACAACCTTTCCATACGAAGACTGGTAAGGAAACTCGTTTTGTCATCCATCTGCCAGATTTCATAAATGCAGCTAATGCTAACATGAATCCGACGGACTTAAGCATCGCTACGGATGAGAAAATCTCATCGCAGTCAACTCCTTGAACTTGTGAAAAACTCTTCGCCACAAGTCGAGCTTCATAGATGGTGACATTACCATCCACGTCCGTCTTCTTCTTAAAGATCCATTTATCTCAATGGCTTGCCGATCATCGGGCAAGTCCACCAAAGTCCATGCTTTGTTCTGATACATGGATCCTATCTCGGATTTCATGGCTTCTAACCATTTGTCGGAATTTGGGCCCACCATTGCTTCTCCATAGCTCGTAGGTTCATTGTTGTCTAGCAACATGACCTTCAAGACAAGATTACTGTACCACTCCGAAGTAGTACGCGTCCTTGTCGTCCTACGAGGTTCGGTAGTGACTTGATCTGAAACTTCATGATCACTATCATAAGCTTCCACTTCAATTGGTGTAGGTGCCACAGGAACAACTTCCTGTGCCCTGATACACACTGGTTGAAGTGATGGTTCAATAACCTCATCAAGTCTCCACCATCCTCCCACTCAACTTTTCGAGAGAAACTTTTCCTCGAGAAAGGATCTGATTCAAGAAACAATCCTTATTGCTTTCGGATCTGATTAGGAGGTATACCCAACTGTTTTGGGTGTCCTATGAAGATGCATTTTATCCGCTTTGGGTTCGAGCTTATCAAACTGAAACCTTTTCACATAAGCATCGCAGCCCCAAACCTTTAAGAAATGACAACTTAGGTTTTTCTAAACCATAGTTCATACGGTGTCATTTCAAGCGGAATTACATGGTGCCCTATTTAAAGTGAATGTGGTTGTCTCTAATGCCTAACCCATGAACAATAGTGGTAATTCGACAAGAGACATCATGGTACGCACCATATCCAATAAGGTGCAACTATGATGTTCGGACACACCATCAAACTATGGTGTTCCAGGCTGTATTAGTTGTGAAACGATTTCCACAATGTCTTAATTGTGTGCCAAAACTCGTAACTCAGATACTCATCTCTATGATCATATCATAGACATTTCATCCTCTTGTCACGATGATCTTCTACTTCACTCTGAAATTACTTGAACCATTCAATAATTCAGACTTGTGTTTCATCAAGTAAATATTCTCAACATCTACTCGAATCATCTGTGAAGTAAGAACATAACGATATTCACTGTATTCCTCAGCACTCATTGGACTGCACACATCAAAATGTGTTACTTCCAACAAGTTTCTATCTTGTTCCATTTTACTGAAACCGAGGATTTCAGTCATCTTGCCCATGTGGTATGATTTGCATGTCTCAAGTGATTCAAGATCAAGTGAGTTCAAACGGTCCATTTGCATGGAGTTTCTTCATGCATATACACCAATAGACATGGTTCGCATGTCTCAAACTTTTCAAAAACGAGTGAGCCTAAAGATCCATCAACATGGAGCTTCTTCATGCGTTTTATACCTATATGACTTACGTGGCAGTGCCACAAGTAGGTGGTACTATCATTACTATCTTTTGCCATGAACATGTGTATCACTACGATCGAGATTCAATAAAACATTCATTTTAGGTGCAAGACCATTCAAGGTATTATTCAAATAAACAGAGTAACCATTATTCTCCTTAAATGAATAACCGTATTGCGATAGACATAATCCAATCATGTCTATGCTCAACGCAAACACCAATCTCAATGGTAGAGGGAGCGTGCGATGCTTGATCATATCAACATTGGAAACACTTCCAACACATATCGTCAGCTCACCTTTAGCTAGTCTCCGTTTATTCCGTAGCCTTTATTTCGAGTTACTAACACTTAGCAACCGAACCGGTATCTAATACCCTGGTGCTACTAGGAATACTAGTAAAGTACACATTAACATAATGTATATCCAATATACTTCTATCGACCTTGCCAGCCTTCTCATCTACCAAGTATCTAGGGTAATTCTGCTCCAGTGTTTGTTCCCCTTATTACAGAAGCACTTAGTCTCGGGTTTGGGTTCAACCTTGGGTTTCTTCACTAGAGCAGCAGCTGATTTGCCGTTTCATGAAGTATCCCTTCTTGCCCTTGCCTTTCTTGAAACTAGTGGTTTCACCAACCATCAACAATTGATGCTCCTTCTTGATTTCTACTTTCGCGGTGTCAAACATCGCGAATACCTCAAGGATCATCATGTCTATCCCTGATATGTTCTAGCTCATCACGAAGCTCTAGCAGCTTGGTGGCAATGACTTTGGAGAAACATCACTATCTCATCTGGAAGATCAACTCCCACTCGATTCAAGTGATTGTTGCACTCAGACAATCTGAGCACAAGCTCAACGATTGAGCTTTTCTCCCTTAGTTTGCAGGCTAAGAAAATCGTCGGAGGTCTCATACCTCTTGACGTGGGCACGAGCCTAAAATCTCAATTTCAGCCCTCGAAACATCTCATATGTTCCGCGACATTTCGAAAAACGTCTTTGATGCCTCAACTCTAAACCGTTTCACTGAACTATCACGTAGTTATCAAAACGTGTATGTCTGATGTTCACAACATCCACAAACAACATTTGGGGTTCGGCACACTGAGCGGTGCATTAAGGACATAAGCTTTCTACTATCCGCATAATCGCTACTGTCAACTTTCAACTATATTTTCTCTAGGAACATATCTAAACAGTAGAACTATAGCGTGAGCTACGACATAATTTGCAAAATCCTTTTGACTATGTTTAGGATAATTAAGTTAATCTTATGAACTCCCACTCAGATAGACATCCCTCTGGTCATCTAAGTGATCACATGATCCGAGTCAAACTAGGCCGTGTCCGATCATCACGTGAGACGGACTAGTCATCATCAGTGAACATCTTCATGTTGATCGTATCCACTATACGACTCATGCTCGACCTTTCGGTCTCCGTGTTCCGAGGCCATGTCTGTACATGCTAGGCTCGTCAAGTTAACCCTAAGTGTTTTCGCTGTGTAAATCTGTCTTACACCCGTTGTATGTGAACGTAAGAATCCATCACACCCGATCATCACGTGGTGCTTAGAAGCGACGAACTGTAGCAACGGTGCACAGTTAGGGGAGAACACTTCTTGAAATTGTTGTAAGGGATCATCTTATTTACTACCGTCGTCCTAAGTAAACAAGATGCATAAACATGATAAACATCACATGCAATCAAATAGTGACATGATATGGCCAATATCATTTTGCTCCTTTTGATCTCCATCTTCGGGGCTCCATGATCATCATCGTCACCGGCATGACACCATGATCTCCATCATCATGATCTCCATCATCGTGTCTCCATGAAGTTGTCTCGCCAACTTATTACTTCTACTACTATGGCTACCGGTTAGCAATAAAGTAAAGTAAATACATGGCGTTGTTCAATGACACGCAGGTCATACAATAAATTAAGACAACTCCTATGGCTCCTGCCGGTTGTCATACTCATCGACATGCAAGTCGTGATTCCTATTACAAGAACATGATCAATCTCATACATCACATATCATTCATCACATTCTTCTTGGCCATATCACATCACATAGCATACCCTGCAAAAACAAGTTAGACGTTCTCTAATTGTTGTTTGCATGTTTTACGTGGCTGCTATGGGTTTCTAGCAAGAACGTTTCTTACCTACGCAAAACCACAACGTGATATGCCAATTGCTATTTACCCTTCATAAGGACCCTTTTCATTGAATCCGTTCCGACTAAAGTGGGAGAGACTGGCACCCGCTAGCCACCTTATGCACCAAGTGCATGTCAATCGGTGGAACCTGTCTCACGTAAGTGTACGTGTAAGGTCGGTCCGGGCCGCTTCATCCCACAATACCGTCGAAACAAGATTGGACTAGTAACGGTAAGCATATTGAACAAAATCAACGCCCACAACTACTTTGTGTTCTACTCGTGCAAAGAATCTACGCAATAGACCTAGCTCATGATGCCACTGTTGGGGAACGTAGCAGAAATTCAAAAATTTTCCTACGTATCACCAAGATCTATCTATGGAGAGACCAGCAACGAGTAGAAAGAGAGTGCATCTACATACCCTTGTAGATTGCTAAGCGGAAGCGTTCAAGTGAACGGGGTTGATGGAGTCGTACTCGTCGTGATTCAAATCACCGATGATCAAGTGCCGAACGCACGGCACCTCCGCGTTCAACACACGTACAGCCCGGTGACATCTCCCATGCCTTGATCCAGCAAGGAAAGAGGGAGAGGTTTGAGGAAGACTCCATCCAGCAGCAGCACAACGGCGTGGTGGTGGTGGAGGAGTGTGGCAATCCTGCAGGGCTTTGCCAAGCACCGCGAGAGAGGAGGAGCACTTGGGAGAGGGAGGGCTGCGCCAGGGGCAAGCGTGAAGCTCCCATGCGCCTCCCCACTATATATAGGGGTGGAGGGAGCTGGTTTCTTGCCCTCCAAGTCCATTGGGGCGTTGGCAAAGGTGGGAGGAAAGAAATCCCATCATTTCCTTCCCCACCGATTGCTATCCCCCCTTTTTAGGGATCTTGATCTTATCCCTTCGGGATATGATCTTATTCCTTCTAAGGGGGGATCTTGGTGCGCCTTGACCAGGGGTGTGGGGCCTTGCCCCCACTACCCACGTTCATGTGGGTCCCCCATGCAGGTGGGCCCCACTCCGGAACCTTCTAGAACCTTCCCGGTACAATACCGAAAAATCCCGAACATTTTCCGGTGGCCAAAATAGGACTTTCCATATATAAATCTTTACCTCCGGACCATTCCGGAACTCCTCGTGACGTCCGGGATCTCATCCGGGACTCCGAACAACATTCGGTAACCACATACAAACTTCCTTTATAACCCTAGCGTCATCGAACCTTAAGTGTGTAGACCCTACGGGTTCGGGAGACATGTAGACATGACCGAGACGTTCTCCGGTCAATAACCAACAGCGGGATCTGGATACCCATGATGGCTCCCACATGTTCCACGATGATCTCATCGGATGAACCACGATGTCAAGGACTTAATCAATCCCGTATACAATTCCCTTTGTCTAGCGGTATTGTACTTGCCCGAGATTCGATCGTCGGTATCCTTATACCTTGTTCAATCTCGTTACTGGCAAGTCTCTTTACTCGTTCCGTAACACATCATCCCGTGATCAACTCCTTGGTCACATTGCGCATATGATGATGTCCTACCGAGTGGGCCCAGAGATACCTCTCCGCTTACACGGAGTGACAAATCCCAGTCTCGATCTGTGTCAACCCAACAGACACTTTCGGAGATACCTGTAGTGCACCTTTATAGTCACCCAGTTACGTTGTGACGTTTGATACACCCAAAGCACTCCTACGGTATCCGGGAGTTACACGATCTCATGGTCTAAGGAAGAGATACTTGACATTGGAAAAGCTCTAGCAAACGAACTACACGATCTTAGTGCTAGGCTTAGGATTGGGTCTTGTCCATCACATCATTCTCCTAATAATGTGATCCCGTTATCAACGACATCCAATGTCCATAGCCAGGAAACCATGACTATCTGTTGAGCACAACGAGCTAGTCAACTAGAGGCTCACTAGGGACATATTGTGGTCTATGTATTCACACGTGTATTACGATTTCCGGATAATACAGTTATAGCATGAATAAAAGACAATTATCATGAACAAGGAAATATAATAATAACTAATTTATTATTGCCTCTAGGGCATATTTCCAACAGCCAGGACGGAGCCGATGGCTCCGGCCAGCGAAGGGAAGGCAGATGGCGAGTGGGTCAATGTATTTGGGTGAGGAAACCATGATGCTCTTCTTTACTTGTTTTTTGAGGAAGCTGTAGCCTCCCGCATGCGCATGGTAGATTCAGTTGTGCAAGTGGGTAGTATCTTGATTTCCACTGGACATGTTGCCATGGAGCTGAAAACAATTGATGCTTTGCATAGGTTCATGGCCCTGCCATGTGCTTGCTCATGTCTATGTCCATGAGCAACAGCAAAAACAATCATTTAGTAGCATATCGTCTTAGACCTTAGTACTTGCCCTAGCAACAGGATATACCGGACTCTATAGTGCTAGTGCACTTTCATTTTTGTTAAATTTGTACACCCTGCCTGAGAAAACAGTAGCCGTCACTTAGCTTTTTGTTGGGTGCCTTATATAGGATGCACTTCCTCTATTACCGGACGACATCCACTAGGTTGATGATCCTAAACAGCCTGGGAGAGTGAATGCTTCAATGCTCATCACATACGTGTATGTAGAGTCTGGACTAGTTCATAATCTGTTTTCAACATTTGTACTACTAGATAAGTAGTAATTCTGAACAACTTTGTGGCTTGCAAAAACCAGATTGCAAGTAATTCTTAACATCTTTGTAGCTTGCAAGAACATACTTGAAATCAGTTGACACATGACCCCCGCGACAGAAGGCACTGATTAATGCTAATGATTTAGTAACTACAAATTTCTGTATTTTTCTTTGCCTTGTCCTGCCCAGCAATGTATTGTATTTGTCTTCGAAGACTGAACTTGGTGCCAAACATTGCGGCGCGAAGTAAACACATCACCCTGCCTGATGTTGTACTATATATAGTGAATAGCCTAACAAGAAATCTGCTAAGACACAAAGTAATTTAGTTCACATATGCATTTCTGTGTTTCTTTTGGACTTTATGTTTTTCTATGCATTTGCCAAATCTATATATTTAGTTTGAATAAGAACTGAGGAATTAAGCATATATATTCGGCATGAGCCCCTTTAAATTGCTAGATGATAAGGAATCTTAACTTAATGGGTCTTGTGAATTGTAATATACTATTTAGTTTAACTGATGCAATTTGCGTACTAACAAGTTTTCACTTTCCCGACATGGGCGCAGGGGTGATCGACGCTGACTAGCGTGGCCCGGTGGGCGTTGCTGTGAAGCACAGTGGCCACGTCGAACAGATGAACGTCCAGGTGATTTTGACACCGGAGGTCTTCGAGGTGGAGGTCCTCGACGCCATTGTCCGGGGGAAGGAGGATTCGGGTACATTGGCGTCTGAACTCCAAGCCTTGGTAGATACATCTAGAGAAGTGATTTGTTTAGGTTGGTGGTGGACCACTAGGGGAGGTACTTCGATGATGGTTGTGTGTCTGATGTTAAATGGAATCCTGAGATGGTTCTGTGACGTTGGTCTGCTTTGCAATGGACGTATTACCATTCATGAATACCACATCTAACTTTTATTTTTTTAATTCCTAAATTGTTAGTAGTAGCGTGGGTTAAAAGTGAGCGCTACTAGTAGTTAGGTTAGTAGTAGCGTGGGTGTTAGCTTAGTAGTAGCGCGGGTGCATCATTTAGTAGTAGCGCGGGTTTGGCCCACGCTACTAGTAACAGTTAGCTGTAGCGCCTTATTGTTAGCGCGGCTGTCCACGCTACTAGTAACAGTTTGCCAAAGAAATCGACAGCGCGGTTGGTGCCTTGGCTGGGTTAATCTTGCTCGGCACAGAGATGATGTGTGCTTTGAGTATCAGGTTGGCGTTTGGTGTTTTAAGTAGCCGTACCTGTTGATGTGTGCTTTGAGTATCTGTTGCTTCGGCAGCTGGTCTGTCTTGTGGAGCCTTTGGACATTGCACTGTCAATTACTGATGCGCTGAAGGTGGATTCTAAGGTGCTGGACGGGCCAGACTGCTACGGATGATGGTATAGGCATAGGATATTGCATTTTACTCCCCAATCCTTTGTTTGGTTCTATATAACGGGGGATTATACATGTGAATTTGGGATTGAGGTTTCCTCCACAAATATCTAGAGTAGAAAGGATTGTTTCAGTCAGAGGTGAAAACACAAAGTTACAGGATGTCCGCTGATAGAAAGCACTAGTTACAGGATCCCCAAATCTCCTCCCATCAATTTGGTTTGCTCCTCGACACGTCTGCTGCCCTAATTTTTGGTCATCCAACGCAACCCTGTATTCATCTGCGGTCTGGTCCGGAGTTCCTTTTTCCCCGTATACCGTAAGTAAACTGGGGTCGTCCGGAAGACTGTCGTGCATGTGTCCGACAACCATGATCCAGCTAAAACCCTCTCCTGCGCTTTCTCCCTTTGCCACCCGAAGTGGCCAGCACCACTCCACAGCGTCACGCCACATTCATGCCAGCCCAGAGTGGGCGCGACCTCTAACTCGAGCGAGCATTGAAGCGGCGCGCCGGCTGAGATCGCCGACCACGTCGCTTCCAGATGCACGTCTGCTCTCCACCTTCAAACGGCACCCGGTCGTCCGCCTCCCTCCATTGAACATACGTGGTTACTGAGGAACCTACTTCGGTGCATGCGTGCGAACACCACCCGTCCGTCCCTCTACCGGCACCATTAAACACGTCGCCGCTTGGCAAAAGCAAATAAGAAAACATATGTTCGTAAGGTCTACATTTATTTGCAAAAAGCAGATACGAAACATATGTTATCAAGAATGTAACAGTTCACACGAACAATAACATGCAGGTGATAATGCCGTTCAGCTCTTCATTCTCCCAATTAGCGGTAGTGTGACCTTGTATGCTCCTTTGCACTAACACAAACACTGGAACAAGTTAGTGTATTAAGTCACAATGCGGAATATGTGTATTGTAATAACATCGAGAAAAAACTTTCTTCTCACGATACTGTTGTGAATTACAAGAATGCCGAGGCTGACGAGTTAACGACAATACGCCATACAAGAAATGATACCATTTCCTTTATGCAAGCAAAAGCTAGGACACCAATTTCTCCTCCACCAGATTGATTATCAATTTATTTATAGCACCTGAATACAAAGACTTAGGCCCTGTTCGGAGACCCACCACTCCACCACTCCGCTCCCGGAGCTGGAGTTAAAAAGCACGGAGCTGGGAAACAGATGCTCCGCAGCTCCTTGTATTTTTAGGAGCTAGAGTGACTCCGAACAGGGCCTTAATCACCGACCTAGACTAGTATTCCTAGAACCAGATTTAATTACCTCATCTGGTCTTTCCTCCAAAATCTCATCTGTGCTTGTTATTTATGTCTCGGTGCTTTCATCAACACAGGAACCAGAATCCACTAATTGCACGTTAATTATAGGATTACTTGGATGATTACTAGCTACGCCAATCCTCGAGACATACTCCAGATCAGCAGCTGCACCCCCAAATTTTGTGAAGATCTCTCTAAGGCCTGGCAAATAATCGATGCTGATTAATGTTGTACCATGTCCATATGTTTTCCACTGCTGGGGATGGTTCGAACATGAAAATACGAGCACCAATCATTTCTAATTCAATAACCAAGTTTTGCATCAATGCATCATATATATCAAAAACAAGAACACAGAATAATGTAGAAGGATGGTTTAGTATAGCAGCTCCGTGAGGGGCGAATGAAGGACTCGATGTTTGGAAACAGTTGGAATGTCTTTGGAAACGGCCGGTGTCAGCTTCGAGGGACAGAGAGATCAAGATCGTATCCGCAAAATTGGATGAGCTGCTCCTCCGCGAGGAGATGATGTGGAGACAGCGGTCCAGAGCGTTGTGGCTGCGGGAGGGAGACAGAAATACTAAGTATTTCCAAAGGAAAGGCTCATGGAGGCAGAAGAAAAATTCCATCTGCAAGCTCAAAGATGAAAGTGGTAATTGGATAGAGGACAGATCAAAGTTACAGGAGATGACCACCCATTTCTTCAAGCAGCTTTACACCAAGGAGGAAGGGATGAACCCCAAGGTGATTGTGGACTGCATGCATGAAAAAGTAACAGGTGAGATGAACGAATCTTTGCTCAAGGATTTCTCAGAGAAAGAGGTCAGCGATGCGCTGTTCCAAATTGGGCCCTTGAAAGCTCCTAGGCCTGATGGATTCCCGGCCAGATTCTTCCAAAGAAATTGGAGCACGATCAAAAAGGATGTGATCAATGCGGTCCTGGGTTTCTTTAAGGATGGTATCATGCCGGAGGGGGTAAATGACACGGTCATAGTGCTAATTCCGAAGAACAATAATCCTGAGTTCCTAAGAGACTACAGGCCTATAAGTCTCTGCAACGTGATCTACAAAGTGATATCCAAGTGCATGGTTAACCGGCTTAGACCACTCCTGGATGACCTTATTTCTGAGACCCAGAGTGCTTTCATCCCTGGACGGCTAATCACCGATAATGCTACAATCGCTTTTGAATTTTTTTATAAGATCCAACATAGCAAACAAGCAAGGAACATAGCAACATTGTGCTTTCAAATTGGATCTTGTCAAAGCTTATGATAGAGTGGACTGGAGTTTTATGGAAGAAGCCCTCCTGAAGCTGGGCTATGACAAAAAATGGGTCGATTGGGTAATGAGTTGTGTTAGATCAGTGCGTTATACCGTGAAATATAACGGGGAACTGCTGGATCCTTTTACCCCGTCGAGAGGCCTGAGGCAAGGTGATCCCTTAAGCCCCTATCTCTTCCTGTTTGTGGCAGAAGGACTGTCTTGTTTGCTGGACAAGGAGATAAGACAAGGTAAGATCACCCCTATTAAAATTGTGAGAGGGAGCCCCGGGATTTCAAACCTCCTATTCGCCGATGATAGCTTACTGTTCTTCAAGGCGTGCAAAGAGGAAGTGAAATGTGTCATGCAGATCCTAGAACGCTTCCAGGTCGGTTCCGGCCAACTCCTCAGCAACAACAAGTGCTCTTTGTTGTTCAGCTAGATTTGCTCCGTTGAGACACAAAAGGTTATTAAGGATACTCTACAGATCTCATCCTCCACCTTCGAGAGTAAATACCCGGGCCTTCCTACTCCTGAGGGGCGAATGAAGGACTCGATGTTTCAACCGATCATGGAGAGGTTTGTTAAGAGATGCTCGGACTGGGCGGAGAGGTATATGTCTCATGCGGCTAAGGAAACACTAGTCAAATCGGTGATGCAGGCTCTACCGACTTACTGTATGGGAGTATTCAAAATGTCCCAAGGCTTCTGTGACAAGTATGAGCGTTTGATCCGAGACTTCTGGTGGGGCGACGGGAATGGGCATAGGAAAGTACATTGGATGTCCTGGGAGCAGATGACCAAGCCTAAAAGAGGGGGAGGCATTGGCTTCAGAGATATGAATCTCTTCAACCATGCACTGCTTGCTAGACAAGCCTGGAGGCTTCTACAGAGGCCAGACAGTCTTTGTGCTCGTGTCCTAAAATCTAAGTACTAACCTCATGGCAAGTTAACGGACACGGTTTTTGCCTCGGAGGCGTCACCGGTCTGGCGTGGGATTGAGCATGGACTGGATCTTCTAAAGGCCGGCCTTGTCTGGAGAATAGGAGACGGGAAGAGTATTACCATCCAGAGAGGTAACTGGATTCCCCGTCAAGAGGGACTCAGACCAGCCATGTTCATTCGGCGGTCCAGGTTAAGATGGGTAAACCAGCTTATGTTACCTGACGGGAGTGCATGGAATAGAGATCTAGTTCACCAACTGTTTTACCCATTTGATGCAGAAGCTATCTGTGAGATTAAGATCCCATCTTCAGGGGCAGGGGACACCCTAGCGTGGCACTATGAGAAATCTGGCACGTTCTCTGTCAGGAGTGCGTACAAACTGGCTGTGGCGCTTCAAAATCGTTCGACCACTCAATCCTCGAGCTTGTCCAACGAGGCCAACAACCGATCCATTTGGGATATCATCTGGAAATCAAAGGTACCAGGGAAAGTGAAAATTTTCGCTTGGAGAGTTGCTACAAATACTCTGGCTATGAATAAAAACAAATGGAGGCGCACTCTTGAAGTTGACAGTACTTGCAGCATTTGTGGAAATGCAGAGGAAGATGAATTCCATGCTGTGGTCTCCTGTACGAAGAGCTATGCTCTTAGACATGAAATGAGGGGACAGTGGGACTTGCCTAATGACGTTCTCTTCAGGTATACAGGAGAAGACTGGCTGCAACACCTCCTGAGCCCTTGTGACGGGAATACAAGGTCAAGGATCCTGCTTTTGCTATGGCGCTGCTGGTTCCATTGCATTCACAGCTCGGGGAAGGAGCTGGTCAGTCGCTCGATCGCCTTCCTGAATCAGTACGAGGAGGAACTAAAGGGATGCGACCCCAGTCTGGGAATGGTGACCGGGGAAAACCAAAGGCAAAAGCAACTGGTGACTACTGCGGGCGGTTCGAGCTCAGGGGCTCACCAGGCCAGAGATATGGACGTGCATGGGGCGGATCCCAAGGCATGCAATGATAACCGGTGGCGCATCCCGACCGAAGGGACAGTTAAATTAAATTCTGATGCTGCGTTCCATGCGGAAAGCGGCCAATCCCATGCTGGTGCGGTAGCACGTGATCACAGGGGACAAGTCTTACTCTCACTGTCCAAGAGATCTGGCAGGTGCGTGACTGTGGAAGAGGCAGAAGCTACTGCCATGCTGGCCGGGCTGCGATCCCTGTCAGAGCTGTACAGAGGGCCCATTATTGCAGAGACAGATTGCATGATAGTGGCAAATAGTTTAAAACCAGGAGCAGCCAATCTTTCCGCCTGCTATCATGTTATAACTGACATCAAGGATGAACTTGGGAAGTTCAGCGAGGCACAGGTCACACACATCAACAGGAACCAGAACAATCTAGCCAGTGTTAGCTGCCGACATGCTGATGTAAGGAGGACATGCTGATGGTGGCGGGAGTGCCGGAAGATCTGATTGCAGTGTTAGCTGCCGACGCCGAGTTGGCTGAAGAGTAGTAGTTGCTACTCTTTCTTTCCTCAAAAAAAAAAGTATAGCAGCTTAGCGGGCTAAATGGCTCCAAATTATCCGGGAAATAACGGGCTATTAGCATGATTTTTAATTTAACGGGTTATAGCGGGTTATAGCGGAGCTATAGCTGGCTACTTAAAACTTTGTTAAAAATGTATGATAGTTGTGTAAATTAATTCATTCACCAAATGAAATAGAGATATTTTGTTGTAATTTGAGTGTATATTAAGATGTGATAATTTATTGGCATCACTCTTAAAGTCTGTATAGCATCGGTAAGCCCTCATAGGTGGCTGGCTTTTTGCCGTTGAGCTCGCCGACCACACCCTCTTTTTCTTTCTCCTCATTCGTTTGCCCTCCTGCTCCCCTGTTTCTCCTGCTCCATAACTCCTTCAGATTGGGTTCATGTCAATGGAAAGTCGACCCGCATCACATTTATGAGTGCTAGCTGTAGATAAAGAAATGCATTGCCCCTACTTTGTAAAGAGAAAGATAAGTTTAACAATTGGAGAAGCAGGTGACCAGGCACGACACAATGGTGCTTCGTGATGCTTGCTTAAAAGACCTGAACAAGGCGGAATTATGTTTGGTGAATGTATGAGACTGAGGATGCAGTTTTTTTAACTAAACCCGAGGATCCCCCCCCCCCCCCCCCCTCCTCCCTCGCTCCCTCCTGCGGCGCTCCCGCAAGCGCCTGGGGGAAAACCCTAGCGCCGCCTCCAGCGCCCCCTTCCTCGAGCCTCCCTCCCCTCGCCGCCGCCTCGACGTACTGGCGGGCAAAGCCCGGCCAGTGCTGGCGGCGGCGGGGCCCTTTCCTTCCCCCTCTCGGTCCGGTAGGCGCGTGCATCCAGGTCGGGCGGCAGCGCGGCGTTCGCTCGGGGCGCGGCAGCATGGCGGCAACAGCTGGTGGCGGCGACACGACTTGTGGGCGGCGGCGTGAAGGGGCTGCAGCGGAGGTGGTGTCCGGTGGGCTTCGGCGGCAGCGTTCGGCTAGATCTGGGCCGGCCGGCGAGGACCACAGACGTCGTGTGTTGCAGGCGTCCGCCCCTACCGTGGCCTCGGCTTGTGGTGGTGGAGGAGCAGTGGTGGTGGCTGGTGGGCGTGCTGGTCAGGATCCAGTCATCCCACCGGCTGGACGATGACGGCAGGTCATTTGCACTCCTCGGTGAGTATTCTTGGCGTTCGGCGGCTGTACTTGGGGTCCCCCTTGCCGGCTGTCGGGTCTGCGTCGGTGGCCTTGCGCGGTGCTGCGTCGGCCGGTGAGGTGGGACGACATAGGGGTGTGTCCGGTGGGGAGGCTGGTTGGAGGGATGGGTGGCACCAACGTGCTCGGGCCCCCGTCACTGGCACAGGGGTGTGCCGGTCCGGATGCGTCCGCTCCCCCACCTCCCCCTTTCCCCGGCCGCGTGTTGGTTGTCGCAGCTCCGGCGATGTTCAAGGCAGGATGTATGTTGCGGTTCGTCGGTCGGTGGTGTCCCTTTGGTGCAAAGTTGATCTATTTGGATGGTCTTGGGTGTGTCTGGATGTTGGGCGGCGGCCCTGGCGGCGGGAGGCGTGGCGTTCGGGGGCGGAACCTGCTTCTCAAGTGCGGGCGGGCAGCCATGGTTTCATGGGGGGCATGGCCGCGGGTGGTTGGCAGAGCAGGGGTGTGTCGGCAGGGTGTGAGCACCGGGGTTCATCACTTTCCCAGTCCTTTTCTGACCGTCGGTGACGGCGTCCGTGGACGTCGTGTTCTTCTTGAAGGCTCCGTCATGGTGCTCCCACCCCGTGCATCGCTCCGGGTGAAAACTTAATCTACGGATCTGACGGTGGTGGCTGTCCGTGGTCGTACCCTTTTGGGAGGCACCGTCTTGGAGTCCTTGCTTCATCAAGGTCCGTCTCACCCCCTCGGCGGCTCCAAGTGGTTCTTTGTTGTTTGCTTGGTTGTGTCCGAGTGGTGTGATGATGCTCAGCACCTTTGTATCTGGCCTTGGGTGTGTTGTGTGTGTCGTGGTGGCGTGTGTTTGTTCGGCTCGCTCAGATGTATGTGGTGATGTTTGCTTTATAATATAAAGGGGGGGGGCGGGGGGGGGGGGGGGGAACCCTTTTCCAGTGACTAAACCCAAAATGCCCAGTCCTCTAAGCTTGCCAGTATCGACTCAAATGCACAGTCCTATTAATTGGAAAATTTGTGCAGATATAACTACTTTGGTAGATGTGGGTGGCGTCGCGACCGCGATGGCGCATGTTGGTGGGCGGCGAGTTGGCAGGTTGGCTCCGATCCGGTTGGGTGGTGTGGTATGAGTACGGGAGAAATCCTTGCCGGGTTTTCTGGCTCTGATGCGGCGACGCCTGAGGGTGCCGTCAGTCCTCCCTGAAGGGTGTTGGTGGTATCCATCCCCTACCCTCCTCCGCGTGCCGGGGGAAACCCTAGGACTCGTCTGGGTAGCAGCGTCGTCGGCGTCGCATTCCTTCTTGGAGGTGCTGCTTGGTACGTGGCAGATCGGAGCCTTGTATCGTGGTGGGTCGATTCCGGAGGGCTCTGCGGTGGCAGGTCATCCTCACTTTGTCGAGCTGCCGTTGTTGGAATTTGTTTCCTTTTCCTTTTCCATTTGGGCTTGTTGTGCTGCTCGCCCCAGCATTGTCCATATATCGATGTTGTTTGCTTTGGAATACAAAGCGGGGAAACCCTTTTTCGGTAGATGTGGTGTGAAAGCCATATGAGTGTAGGGCAAATAAGCCGCGGTGGCGCACCGGATGCGACCGGCCCGTGTATGGGCGCGAGCAGGACGCGTCAGGTGCGCCACGGGCGCGGGGTAGGCATGCGTGTGTGGGTGCGCGTGATGCATGGGCGTGTCCATGCGGGTGAACACCGCACGAGTGCGTGCGTGGGGTAGCCGTTGGAGGTCAGGGACGTGGCGGGCACGCTGGTTCGTTGCGGGCTGGGCGCGGAGAGCGCGCGGGAGCGCGTCGTGCGCCCGCGCCGAGCGGGCCGAACCAGGTGGCATAGTGGGCACGGGAGTGCGGGTCGTGGCCCGATGTAGCCCGGGTATAAAAGCCGCCGCGGTGATCGTTGTAATGGCGTGGGTTGCACGAGTACGAGCTCGTGGTATTGGCGTTCGTGCGCCGGGGAAAAACCTCACCGTGTCACTCCTCTTCCTCCCTCTCTGATCTTCTTCTTCCTCTGTCGTGTGAGCGACGGCGTCGAGTGAGAGAGAACCAAGCGAGAGACAGAGGAGAGCTAGGGCTAGGGCAGCTCGGCAACAACAATGAGTTCATTAGTCTATTGAATGACCGACTCAATGCAAATGCATAGTTTATCCTCGCCGTGTGTCAGACTTCCAAGTTGAAGTAAAGTACGAATGCACCGCCAGCTTGGATCGATGAGGCGGATAACCTGGTGAAAAGGCGACAAAGGTCCAGACTTGATTAATGCATCTACTGTAACATTTTTCGTTTCACATTGACCGGCACGCAGGGTGCATCAATGCAATGCCACACTGCCAGATTAAACTAATGCACTGCTGGGATCGATGGGGTGGAGACATAGGAGACGAGTTAGAAAACCTACGAACACGCGCTGTGGCAGTCGAAAAGTAATATCTTTTGTAGGTAACCGTGAACTACAGAGAGGCATCTTGTGAACTTACTTGGGGACTCAGGATGCTTGCAGTGCTTTAGTAATAGGTTAGTGAACTCTAAGCTGCATCTGATCCTTTATATTTTTCTGCCCTCCCAAGGTTGCAACTGAGCTTTGGCTAATATCAAGGATCTGACAATGGTGAAAATATGGTGTGAGTCTAAGATGGAGCTGTGCCGTGTATAACACGGAGCCTCAAGTCGATCCAACTGCTATGTAAAAATCTGGATGGCTTTTGTGGCACATCGGCGATCAAGTACTTTAAACGTCTCGAGGAGATAGCTTGATCGTGAAGTGGGTGGTGACACAAAGCACAGGTGGAAAGAAGCAGCAAGGAAACACCCAAGACGTCCCAAGATTTTCTTTGTCTATACAGCATCAACATCCTGGTAATGAAGCATGATGTACTTGCCTACTATTTAATTTGCATTAAGCTGCTTCCTCCTCGCCTCTTCCTGCTAATAGTAGCATTTTCTTATTGCATACACAGTAAAAGATGCGAGTATCTAATGGCTCTGTAATAACTAGCTGCTAAATTGTTGACGGCCATTGATGGACAAGTGTGTCTCATCATCATGATCAAGTTTATGGAATAAGTTTGCCCTCTTTGCTATCGTGTCGATTTGGTTGCTTCCGCATCGTTTCACACCTAGACTTTTACTTTGTTGTTGGATATGTATTTGGTCCCAGTCAACTTAATTGGAGTATTATTTGTGACAAATTTAGCACTGCAATGTAATTGTTTGCGAGAATTTTGGAATCTTGATTTAAATAATATGATTATCAATATATACTACCAAGCAAGTCAGCAGGTGAGCTGCTCTTTGAATTACAAGAAGAAATACCTCAAAAAAATATTTGATACAAAATAAAAGAAAGGAAATAGAACAAGCTTCAAATATGTCTTGCCGAGAAAATTCACTTGATTTAACTTAGTGTGCTTTTTTCAGCTCAAGTGTAACATATTAATATCATGCTGCTACACCCAGCCCTGAGTGGATGTGCCTCCTCTCTGGCCCCGAAAGCCAGTTGAATGGCCTGCGGCATGACTCGTTACTAGATTATTTATAGTGATGTTTCCTAAAAATAGCATTTGTAGACACATTAAATTGTTCTTTGCCCGGGCTTTGAATAGTTTTCGGGTCCAAAATGCACCTCGCTTCTGTAATAGCAGTGTCAAGATCTAGACAAGACATCGAGCATGTACAAATTCAAGTCATTAATAAAAACAAAATAAAATATACGACACCTAACAAGTGATCAGAAAGAGTTGCCCACAAATTAATAACAAGCGATCAGCAACATGCCGCAAGAATCAATAACACCAACCATCAAAAAGATTCGCGCGCAAATTAACTCCGCTCAACCTTTTCGCCAAGGTGTCGCCATGGATTGTCCAGTGCTCGTCCCACGACTCTTTCCCATGTGCATGTCACATGATATGGTGATGTGAGGGTGAGGATACGCGACCGTGCCATATTGTCTCATCTGCATATGCCTCCTATGCATGCACGCGTCGGCCGGCTGACACAAACTCTCCTTGAAAACAATAATCAATTGATGTATGTGTAATTTAAGTTTCAATAAAATACTTAGCAAAGTACTCCTCTTTGAAATCCGGAGCAGAGAAGATATCCAATGAGCCTGTCCAATCAGATTCCAGTGTTTGGAAGTAATCAGCTTGAGCGGGAGGGGCAAAGGTTCCCCGCCAAAAAAAGGAGGAGAGGTTAAGGTAACGCACCATTGGCAATCGACAAGAAGCATAGCGTCCGAAGAATTTGATAATAAACACAAGTCAGCATGCACGACAGTAGAGGCGCAAGCCGCCAGTGTGATGCATGTGACAATGTAAGGAGATGAACCACAAGAGGAGAGAGGGGGGGGGGGGGGGGGGAGGGGGCAAAGGCACAACCTGTCCGTGTCTCCATCTACTTCACCTCTCATCTCGCAAGCCACACTCTTCTTCGGATGAGGCCACCGGACATGGGCGATCCTGGCGGCAACTCGTCGTCCCGGTTTAAAGTGCAACATGTTAATATCAACCTGATATGGATCTACCGCCTCTCTGGCCCTGAAAGCGCCCCGATGACCTGCAGCGTGGTGACCTAGTTGGATTTTTTCATAGTGATTTTATCTGAAAAATAGCATTTTAGACGGCTTAATTTGTGGTTTCTAATACAATGTAAGATCTAGCCAAGACATCAAGCGTGCACATCTGCACACCTTCCAATTATTAATAAGAATAAAACAAATATATCACACCAAACAAGCGATAAGAAGAACGCTACAAGAATCAACAACACCAACCACCACGACAACACATGAACTGCGAGAGAGAGGTTCTTCAAAAGCAATGCCTAAATGAAGAGAACGACAGGGCAAAGCACAAATGCCACAGGATCCAAAAATTGAACACCATATTATGGATTTCACCTGTAAGATTAATTTCGAGAAAGCTTTCTGCCAAGGTATTTGCCCGAGAGAGGGAGAGAGATAGTACCATGGCGGTCCCCACTCTTTTCTCATGTGCATGTTACATAATGGGGTGAGAGAGGGCATACACATGAGAGCGCTCGCTCCCGCCATTTTGTCCTATATGCTCCATGTGCATGCCCCTAACGTGCGTGCGCCTGGGCCAGAACCCTGTCGTCAATCACTCGCAAGAGTCTCCTCGAAAGTAATAATCAAAGGACGTACGCGTATTTTAAGTTTCAATATAATACTTGAGACGAAGTACAGCTCTTTCAAATCAAGAGTAGATAAGAATCCAATGAGCTTGTGCAATCAGATTTCAGTGTTTAAAACTATGCAGTGTGAGCCGGAGAGGCCAAGGTAATTAACAAGACAAATTAAAGCAGTGTGAGCACCTAGGCACCAAAGCAGTCCGAGGAATTAACAAGAGGCAGTAGAGGCACCTAGGCACCAAAGCTTGTGCACGACAGTAGAGGCACAGGAGCATGGGTGATGCATGTGATGTGACAATGTAAGGAGATGAACCACAAGAGGAGATAGATAGAAGGGGGCACCACTTGTCCCCGGCCATCTCCATCTGCTTCCCCTCTCCTCTCGCCAGAACGCTACTAGCCACACTCTCTCTTCGGTGATGAGGCCACCGGACATGGGTGACCCCGGCGGCAGCTCGCACGCCAAGGAGTTGCAGCCAGAGGTGCTTCTCTACACTGCATCGGCGTCAGCATCGCGCCGAAGAGGGCGGTCCTCCGCCGACCTCTACGCCTTGCGCGCCCTGCTGCGGGGCTACCGCCTGACCGTGCACGAGCGCGACGTGTCCACGAGCAAAGTGCACCGCTGCGAGCTCAAGTCCTTGCTTGCGGCTCGGGGCTGCGCCTTCTCCCTCCCGCAGCTCCTCGTGGGCGGCCGGCTTGTGGGCGGCCCCAAAGATGTCAGGCAGCTGCACCAGGCCGACGGGCTGCAGCCTCTCCTCGACGGCGCCCCAAGGCCGAGCCCCGCCTTCGTCTGCCAAGCCTGTAAGAGGGTCGGTTCCGTTCCCTGCAGGGAGTGCAGGAACACCCGCAACAAGATGGTGGATCATGGCGTTATTGCCGACGAGCAGGACAAGGTTGTCCTTTTTTATCCAACCCAAGGTGACACTTCGCTTCTCTCCTTCCTAGTTCCCATCCCTCTACTACAAAAAGAAATGAAAAACCCCGAGACTGAACTTGCTTAGAGAGCCGTTTCCTTTTCTTGATGCTGACATAACTTGATCTTGTTGCGCTATAGGCAGTATTACTTATATCTAAAATAAAGGAGGCGCAGCTCATTTCTTCTGTTAGTTTGTATTACATGCAACATCTGCTTGTGTAAACTAAATCGTTCTTTCTGGACTATGTTTCTTTTCAGATGTTTCTGTGGGAGGTAGAGCCGGAGAGATGGATGCGAGTTTCAGTGTTTCTCTG
The DNA here is from genome assembly GCA_963921465.1 of Triticum timopheevii. Classification (NCBI taxonomy): domain Eukaryota; kingdom Viridiplantae; phylum Streptophyta; class Magnoliopsida; order Poales; family Poaceae; genus Triticum; species Triticum timopheevii. The sequence continues at coordinate 4,425,119 of OY997274.1, read as the reverse complement.
GGCGCCATGAGACCCCTTCTTAAGAAGCTTGACATGATGCTAGGTCCTCATGGATGCAAGCTGACCAAAGGGGTCAATGATAGGTCGCAGCTCCTCAAAGATGATCTTGAAGAAATAGCCACATACCTTGAAGATCTTTCAGAGGTGGAGGACCCTCCCCTGGCAGCCAACTGCTGGATGAAAGAGGCACATGAGTTATCTTATGACATCCTAGATTGTGTTGACAACTTTGTGCCCCATGATCAGTCTCTTGGCTACAAATTTGACCACAACATGACTCATGTTAAGATTCCCCAAGAGGCTCAAGTGGCAGAAACAGATTGAATATGCAGCTCCTGATGTGTCAGGACATGTTATCTCCAAAACCATCCGTGTTGATGTAATTTGTGCTCCCAGGAGGCTCAAGTGGTACCAGCAGATCGTTGAAAAGGTATCAGAATTTAGGATTTATGCTCAGGAGGTGGTTCGACGGTACGACAGATACCAGGTCCACTGTTGTAGCACCTCGATGGCAAGTAGATTTTCGGCCATTGGGCCTATGATGCTAATGCCACCACCGCCTTGTGAGAAAACTTGTTCCGGCCTAGTAATTGATGGTCGGATGAGCAAGTTTATCAACTCCCAGCTAGCTAACGATGAGAATCAGCAGATCAGGGTGGTGTCTATTCACGGATCTGGATGTCTTGGTAAAACAATGCTTGCCAAAGTGTTGTATAATAAATTGGGGAGGCAATTTCATTGTCGGGCTTTCATCCGGGTGTCCAAAAAGCCTGATATGAAAAGGCTTTTCCGCGACATGCTCTCACAAATCAAGCGAAAGCATCCCCAAGCAAGCGAAGACGCTTCTGATGGACTTCACATTACTGCTGAAAATATCAGGAATTATCTACATGCCAAGAGGTACTTATTTTCCACATGCAAATAGTATATACTAGTTGTATAGCATAGTATGTACTGCTTATTTTCCACATGGTGCAGAATCGCATGTAGATTCCTACAGGTGCTGTTTTGTTTTTCACAAAAAAGAAAGGCATGATGATATATATTCAATTTCTGAAAAGATGTTTCTCAGACAAGCTTTACCGAGTGAACTGCAAAAAACATCGACATTGAAGGCTAGGTTTCCAGGAACCACAAGTCTACGGAATTGTGCCCAATACCAATATCTTTTTTTCCTAATTTTTTGCAAAAAACACTAGTTAGCGGCTTTGGTCGTTTTAAGTCAGATTATGATAGGTGGATCCCGTATTTGCTGACGTGGCGTAACGGCTCGTGATAGACGACGTTAGACGAGGGGATTTATGGATATACGAAACAATCCCTGTAATTTTATAAAGAGCTTGATAGCAAGCGTTATAGTACATGCCTGTCCAGTCAACGGACATTAGTTTTACTCTTCAAGTCAGAACTAACTTGATGCTGGTAGCAAGGTTTTGGTTACAGAATGAGGCAATTTTACCGAGGGGGACTGGTAAACATGGTTACCACGGTTACCGAGACATACCGAGAATATTTAGAACGAATTTTATAGTTGAATTTTAAATTCAAATAATTGAATGAACGAACATTCGAACCAGAGACTTCGCAAAACAGGAACTAGGTTGCTTGCTACCAACATGTCAGAACCAACTCTCATGGCATTAATTAGATTGTACGTACTTTACTATAAATTGAGCGTTTAAATTCAAAAAAATTAAAAAAATGGTATTTTTTGCTCGGTATGGGGATTTACCGAGGGGCACGGAAATACGCGGTAACCATGGGAAATCTTGAAATTTCGACCGGTAACCAAAACCTTGGCTGGTAGTAACATTTAACTTCGGGTTAATACCATAAGTCCTGGACATGTATGACCAAAATTTCATTCTTTCCTAGCGTATCTAACTGTTGTTACTGTTAACCTGACGCATAAATGTGACATGTGTGCATTCTTGACATGCAGGTACCTAATCGTTGTTGATGATTTATGGGATACAACAGCATGGGATGTTATTAATCAGCTTTTCCCGAAGTGTAGTCAAGGAAGCAGAATAATAACAACTACACAGATTGAAGATGTTGCATTAGCATGTTGCAGTGTTGACCCAGAACAAGTTTTTGAGATGAATCCTTTGGATGAAGCTCACTCAAGGAAGCTACTCTTTGACAGGCTTTTTGGTTCTGAAAGTAACTGTCCTGAAGAATTGAAACAAGTTTCAAGCCAAATTGTAGAAATATGTGGTGGTTTGCCGCTAGCCACCATCAGCATTGCTAGTCTTTTAGCAAACCAGCCTTTTGTATCAGTGGATTTATTGACACACATACATGATTCGTTAGTGTCTTGTTTGTCATCAAATTCAACTTCAGAAAGAACGAGACAAGTACTGAACCTCAGCTACAACAGCCTTCCTCATTACCTCAAGACATGCTTGCTCCAACTTGGTATGTATCCAGAGGGCTCTGTAATCTTCAAACATGACCTGGTCAGGCAATGGGTGGCTGAAGGGTTTCTTGCTGCAAGTGAAGGGCAAAATATGGAACAAGTTGCCGGAATGTATTTTGATGAACTTGTTGATAGAAGGTTCATCCAACCTGTGTCTATCGACTTCTACAATGAGGTGGTGTCCTGCACAGTTCAGGTCATGGTTCATGTTCTTATTGCACACAAGTCTGCAGAAGAGAATTTCCTTGTGGTAGTAGATTACAATCGAAAGAATTTGGCACTTTCTCATAAGGTCCATCGACTGTCTCTCCAGCTTGGTGATGCAAAATATGCCAAGATACCAGCCAACATCAGAGAGTCACAAGTACATTCACTTGGAGTTTTTGGATTATCAGAACGCATGCCTTGCATTGGAGAATTCAAGCTTGTTCGGGTTCTGAACCTTCATCTATCTGGCCATCATAATGGCGACCGAGACCTGACTATAGACCTCACCGGGATATCAGAACTGTTCAAGCTTATATATCTGAAGATTGTATGTGATGTCTGCATAAAACTTCCAAACCGTATGAGAGGGTTGAAGTGCTTGGAAACACTGGATGTTATGGATACACCAAGAGGCACTTATGTTCCATGGGACATTATATATCTCACACGCTTGTTGCACCTCAGTCTTCCTCCTGACACAAATCTGCTGGATTGGTCTGTCGGTGACGATCTAAGCCACGTTTGCAAGCCGAACCACCTGCAGGATCTTTGCATTTCTACAGTGCCTTCTTCCGATGATGACTATCTGGAAAGAAGCATCGATGCTCTGGATTATTTAATGGATGGACATCATAACCTGAAAACTGTAAAACTGGTGGCTCACGGATCCTCGGTTAGCTATGGTGATGCTTACAAAGCAAGAGCTGGCTGGTTTTTGGATAAACAACCACACCATCTCCAGACACTTGAGCTCTCACTGCACAGCCCCATTATATTTTGTGATATGTATTTGTGGAAGAGACAACTTGGCAACCTATGCATTCTGAAGATTGCAGTGGATGGACTGTCAGTAAATGATGTTGATATGCTTAGAGGGTTGTCTGCCCTCACTGCTCTGTCGTTGTATGTGGAGAAGTCACCTGTGTTGGAATTTCGCCCACAGGATAAATCACATCAAGTCACACAATGAACATGCGCACAAAAAAACTGATAGCCAAGGGCTCTTGTCGTGCCCTTTGATTCTCTTTATCTCTCACGGTGTTACAATCTCACGACCCTGGCTGCGTATATATATTGGTAGCAGCCGACTTGACTCACAACTCCTAGACCTACATGGACTCAGCCGGCTTGACCATCTAGTAGGACTCCTAACAAGACTCGCTCACGATTACTAAACTGACTCAGACTAACCTTACGTACGGTATGCAAGCTGACTATACATCCAACTTTACAGACCGAATACAACTAGTACTAAGTACTACCACCACGTAAACACCTAGCTGATTAGGACATGAGACATGAGGCAAGATTATTGCCAACAACCTGTTATTAAGATAATCTTTGGCACGGCTGCTGGATTCACAGCTCTCAAGTACTTGAAGCTGAGGTTCATGAGTGGAATAGCCTGGCTAAAATTTGAGGCGGACGCAATGCCTAATCTCTTGAAGTTCAGGCTAGTTTTCGATGCCATCCCCCAAATGAAGCAACGATTGAACTTTTTTCAAAGTCTGATCAGTGGAAACAATATCGACATGGTACTGCATTAATCCGCATCGAGCATATGGCAGGCCTTAGAGAGGTCTCCGCAAAATTTGGGGGCGCAGCTGCTGATCTGAAGTATGTGTCGAGGATCGGGATAGTTAGCAATCATCCGAGCAATGCTATAATCGACGTGCAACTAGTGGATTCTGGTTCCTATGGTCATAAAAGGTATTGCCAGCGCCGAGCTACATGGTTATTGTAACTCTTCAATTCTTCTATGTACTGAACCTAAATTAACTGGATTTTTTTTTGAAAGTACGATGAATTTTATAGCAAATTCGGAAACTATACGTCCTAATACATAAAAATCAAAACTATGACCCTGTCGGCCTCCTGTTGGCCGAAAAGGGTTTTTTCGGCGCACCGTTGGCCGAAGTGAGCTCTTCAGCCTCCTGTTAGCCAAAGAGTGGCCAGTTGGGCCGAAGATAGCAGCTTCAGCTTACTGCTGGCCGAAGAGTGGTCTTCGGCCCTGTGTAGACCGAAGAGTGTGGTCTTCGGCTTCGTGAAGGCCGAAGAGTGCCGGAGCCGTACGCCTCGCTGCAGCGCAGGCTTGCTGCCATATGCATGCAGCAGCCTCTGCTCGTGGATATGGACTCATCTCATATGCATGCTGCTGCACGTACATGTCGTTCCATCCATTGATCTCACATGGCATTATCTAATCATGTGCAGCTGGCCGTTGGTGCTACTGTATTATCTAATCACCTGCAGCATGTAGTACGCGGCTATAAGAGCAACTCCAACCGGCCGACCTAAATCGTTCATCTGTTTCGGTTGAAGTGCGTACCCAAACTCAAACCGCGACCGACTAAGCCAACCACGATCTCTAAATTGTTAACGTTTTCGGTTTACAAGGGTATGTAGACACTACTCTTTTCTTGTAGATGTGCATCTCCTAGATTGATCTTAATAATCGGGCCAGCGCGAGCTGCTCACGGCAGAGCAGCGGCGGATGGCGGCATACGCGGCCGACTCTCCCAATTGGGAGGTCTGGTCCTGTGCATGCGTCGATTCAAACGTCCTGCCAGCGTTGAGTGCATGCGTCGACCCAAACGAAAAATCGAACACATGCACTCGCTCGGCCGATCCAAACGGCCACTTTTTATCCGTTTGGATCGGCAGGTAGGAGTTGCTCTAACACACACTACTAGTACCGACCATGCACTTGCACAATAATCCTGCACTGCTACTAGTATACGTAGATAGTATATCCACATGCAAAGCACTATTACTAGTCTACATAGATAGTACATGCACACGCGGTACCGTCTCCATCACCAGATGAACAGGCACGTGGTGGACGTACAAACTTTTGCATGCCATGTGAGATCGATGGATGGGTGGATGGAACGACAGGTCAACTCCAACGAGTCTGTAACTGCAGCGAGGCGAGCGTCTGGGACATGCATTAGTACATGCGATTAGATAATCAGTAGCACCAAGCCACCAACGGCCAGCTGCGCGTGATTAGATAATGCCATATAAGATCGATGATGGAACGACAAGATACGTGCAGCTGCATGCATGTGAGATTGAGTCCATATCCACGAGTAAAGGCTGTTGCATGCATATGGCAGCAAGCTAGCCAGCCAGCGTACGTGCAGCTGCAGCGAGGCAAAGGGCCTGGATGGCTCCGGCACTCTTCGGCCTTCACGAAGCGGAAGATCACTTTTCGATCAACAGTAAGCCGAAGTTACTATTTTCGGCCTCGCTGACCACTTTTCGGCCGACTGGAGGCTAAAAAGCTCACTTCGGCCAACAGTAGGCCGAAAAGGCCCTTTTCGGCCCGTGAGAGGCCGACGGGGTCATAGTTTTGATTTTTAAACATTAGGATGTATAGTTTTTGAATTTGCTATAAAATTCGTCATAGTTTTAAAAAAAATCGAATTAACTGTTCATGCTCTGACGAAGCTATCCAAATGGTTGTTGTAATCTGCAGGATATCATGATCACCGGAGTCCACTTCCTGCCCGCTGCATGTTCCAGGTATACAATTTGCCATCAGGATCAGGTGATAAATTAGCCGTCAATTAATTTGCCGACTTTTGTCAGGAGCGGGAGCTGGTGGGGAGGTCTCGTGGAGCAATATCATTGATGTGATAGGTCGTGACCTCTTTATATATTGCCTCCACCGCCTCTCCAGGTGGGAGTATGGCGCCATCGCCTCCCTCAACCGTGATTTCAATTCGGTGGTTCGCAACGGAGACATCTACCGCCTGCGTCGCAAGAACGGGGTGGCCGAGCACTGGCTCTACCTCTCTAGCAGTTATAATCCCCACGAGTGGGAGGCTTATGACCCGTCCACTGGGCGCTGGATCCAAGTGCCCAACATGCCACCGGCTCAAAGCATCCTCTGGGAGTCGCTTGCTGTAGGAACCGACCTGCTGGTGTTTAGGGACTACGGAAGGGTTTCCTTGAGATACAGCATCCTTACCAATTCATGGACAGGGCTGGCTGATGAGATGAACACCCCACGGTACTCCTTTGGGTCAGCAAGTGTCGGTGAAAAGGCGTATGTCGCGGGAGGCAATAATTCTTCTGCTAATGTATTGAGCTCTGCAGAGATGTATAACTCGGAGACACATACTTGGACACCCCTTCCAAGCATGAATAGGGCTAGGTGCAAATGCTCTGGCGCGTTCATGGATGGCAACTTCTATGTGGTCGGTGGTGTTAGCAATAGCCACGAGGTATTGACATGCGGTGAGGAGTATGACTTGAACCGGCGGTCATGGAGGCTCATCCCCAACATGTCTCAGGGGCTCAACCAGACAAGAAAGGGAGCTCCTCCGCTCATTGCAGTTGTGAAGAATGAGCTTTATGCCGCTGATTACACCGAGAATAATGATTTGAGGCAGTATGATAAGCTGGACAACAAGTGGATCACTCTTGGAAAATTGCCTGTACAGTCTAAGGACGAAGATGGCAGGGACATGGGTTTCCAAGCATGTGGTGACAGGGTGATTGTTATTTTGGGTCTCCAAACAATTCTAGTGATGAAAAGGTAGTGGTTGAGCTTCATTCATGGACCCCGGATGGGCAACCACCTGTGTGGAGTTTGATTGCCACACGGCCATTCATGGGCGGATTCATTAAATGCGCGGTGATGGGTTGCTGAGCAGTCAGTCCACAGAATAAATACTGAATGCAGTGGGTATACTGGATGAAGATTTCTGCCCAGTTTCAGACCTTAGTTTATACTGAGCGGCAGCAGTCTCTCTTATGCAACCCTTGAATCCTGATACTGCTATTTTCCACTTGTCTTTTTCACTGTTGATGATTCTTATTTGGCTCCTGCAACAAAGGCATGTCTTTTCTGTTATCAACAAGGTACATGCCTCATGTTCACCCGTAGCCTTCTTTTCTAACCAGTTTCCTCCATGATATGCTTTTATTCAGCTGTGTGGTTATCAGAATCTGAATGGTAATGATCTGCTGTTTTGCTGGTTGTGAATATTTGCTGTTTATAAATTATTTTAGTTTTAGTTGCCAACTTGTTCTGGTCAATTTGTGGGGTTGTTTGACTGACCTTGTGTTTCTGTTCATATTTCCATGCAGTGGCTGCAGGAACGTCTCACTGGGCGCTTCATTCTCCAGTCTGCTGAAGTGTCCTGTGAGCACTGATGCTACAAAAAGAGAAGACATGTATGAGTTTGGAGAAAATGACAATTTGGTTTTTTCAGTTGTTAGCTAGCTGTGATTTATTGTTTCAATTTGGATTCCAGAAATGTTACTGTCACTTACTATGACCCAACTTTATCTGTACCGTAGCATGCTACTATCAGTTATTTCTGAACATAAAATTCAGTCTGTATCTTTAGTTGTTTTCTGTTCAAAATTTCCCAAACTCTGAATAAATAAAACTATTTGGAAAAAAGCACATGAGTATCATTTTGTATTCACTCAGATGAATATGACCGAATATCTTCTCGAAACAGTTGCGTGGATTTCATCTTAAACGCACACTTGCAATGTGTCACAAGACTCACAAGCATGCAATGAACCTAGCGAGTCCGGAGTCCTGACCACAAATCGGTGGTGAGTGGTGACACTACTATCCCAACTACTGTAATTAGTTCAAATTGGCTCCTATGGAGAATCGACAATTTCGTAGATGTAGATATCGCTACTGCTTTTGAGCAGTCTGTCCGGGCCAGTAAGACAGCAACAAGGATCTTCTCAGGATTGAATGACCCAGATTGATGATCCCTTATTTTGGCTCTTCCATCTCACGCCTTTACTGATGGACTGTATCTTCACTAACAACTCCACCGTACCCCTGAATATCACACCTGCGACATCCGCCCCAGAGTCCTTCAGAAGTCTGAATCCCTTATCCCTCAACTCATTTCAATCATGTCTTCTGTATTGAGGAGAAAATACCCAAAGATATGGCAAGGTTTTTCTGTGCAGTTCAAATGAACCTGTCCTGATGTATTTCTTTCCTGCTGCATTTACATGCTTTGCATTTTGGTTGCTATAAGAACGTTCGGATTAGGTATTTAGCTGTTTCCTTAGTATTGTTCAAGAGGAAAGCGCTACAGCTCAGGAGACAGACAGAATTAGCTGTCCAAGAGAAAGTATTCAAGTGACAAGTGATACGGAAGCTGAATATTTGTGGAGTGTGGTTGAGCTGCACACTGAATATTCAGATCGGTCTTATTTCTTTCAATGATGTATGTAGTTGAGCCGTAAAGCGAAGCTTGTTTAAGTAGATCTAATTATGTTCCCCCTGGTGGAAGTAGACCCAAATCTATGTGTTTGCTGTGCTTCAGAAACAGTGGACCACTAATTCCTTTTGCACCCTGTTTCTGAATATGTGTGGAGAGTGACTAACAACATTCAGGTTATTTTCTGCTTCTTTCAATGATTTGTCTATTTGGATTTCTGAAGTTTGCTGGTGAATGTTAGAAATTTGATGGTTCTTGGAGTAGTTGCTCTAGTTTGGAGTATCAGGAACCTGTGTTATCAGTTTCTAATGATGAATTGGACTCTGTCTCCTGAAGATGGGATATGGACTATCTCCTCAAGATGATGAAGTTATGGAATATGGACTGGGTGTGCCAGACTGACCGCTATGGCTATGGACTCCGTCGCCTGAATATGATGAAGTTCTACCAACAAATTTTTCCTCCCTTTACTTTTACGTCCAGTAAATGAGCTTGTTTTCATGTATCCCAAGTTGGTATGCTCTCTGCCGTAACAAAGCTCACCATCTAATGTATGTTGTCATATATTTGGTCCCAGTCGACTTTCACGTGTCTGAATTTCATAGAATTTTATCATGATTCCTACATTTTCCAATCCAGGATGGATCCTGTATAAAAGCTACTGTAATATGGATCTTGTCTGAACTAAGAATTGTGCGGCAAGTGGATGTCTGACAGAAGAAGAAAATGCAGACTCCTTCCTCTGCTCCAGCGACTCCATCTTGCTCCTACTGAGCAGAGGACGGAGGGAGACGCTGCCAATGGCTGATGCTACCCCCGCTCTAGACTATATTGCGATCAAAAATAAATCTAAGACCACCCCTGCCTGAATCTCGATAGCAGCAGGAATCAAGAACCCTAGCTTCTTCTAGCTACAGATCCAACACTATGAAGCCGTGATGAGTGCCTCCACTCGAGCTCTGGGAAGGTACGGCTCCGGGCAACCTCCATGACTCTCTCCACTAGATCCCACGAACGGAACGCTCCGGGCAGCCTTGGCCATCGACGCTGGAAGAAACATTGGCTCGCCGCCTCTCCGGTACATCTCCTCTCAAAACTCTGCTCGCGCGGAGCAGACGGCCACCGAAAATTCAGCTGCGATTCGGCAAGTTTTTTTTCCCCAGTGGCTCTGTTTTTGCACTGTTTTCTGAACTCTGCTTTGGCTGTGTTTTCTGAACTCTGGATATTTGCTTGTGGTTAGCTTCCATATTGTAATCTCTAAAAGGACTTCTATTTATTTTCAACTGTGTAGTACAAGTTGTTATTTCTGTGATGGGAAGGGTGATGGCTGCAAAAATCCATGCGCCAGCTACAACTGATGATACGACATTGTCGGTGAATCACGATGCCTTTTCTAATGTACAACAGGAATATGATCCCATTACCAACATTGAATGTTTGAAAAGAAGGTGGAAGAGGGGTGGCAGTTTGAGAGGATCAGCGGATGGAAGAAGGCACAAAGGTAATTTATGCAAGTTAATAATTGTCTTATATTCTTCCAATGCTCCCTTATTAGCGTAATTAGGAGAACAGAGGTGAAGTTAGGACTTAGGACGTAATATTCTTCAGGTGAATAAATCTATTCAAGTGATAAGTGATACGAAGCTCGTAGATCAGTATTATTATTTTTTTGGCTAGCACTGAGAAGTCTGACAGCATGCTACAGAAATTTTTGGTTATAAGGCTATTCAGGAGCTGCTCTGAGATGATAATGGGGACGCAGATAGTTGTGTTAAGTGTTTAGCTTCAGTAAGTAGACCTAATTAGTTATTTTCCCCCTTGTAGAAGTAGACCCAAATCTACGTGTTTGTAGTGCTTGAGAAACAGTGGATCACTTATTCCGTTTGCACCCTGTTTCCAATTTTTTGTACAGTGTGACTAAGTGCAGACTGAACATTCCTTTTGTTTTCTGTTTTTTTCCGTGATTTGTGTGGTTCAATTCCTGAAGTTTACTGGAGGTGTTAGAAATTTGATGGTTGTTGGACTAGTTGATTTGGTTTGCACTGTAAGGAACCTGTAATATCAGTTCCTAATTTTCTAATGGTGGATTGGATCCTCAGGCGGTGCTGGGTGTACTAGACAGAATGCTACGGCTGAGGACTCTGTCGGCTGAATATGTTGAAGTTGTACCAACAAGTTCCTCCTCCCTGTACTTTTACTTCGGGTAGATGAGCTTGTTTTCATGTATCCCAATTTTGTGGACTCTCTGCCGTAATAAAGCTCACCATGTGATGTATGTGACATATATTTGGTCCCGGTCGACATTAACGTGACTGAATTTCATAAAACTTTACCAGGTTCTCCATTCAGTTACAATTACAGTTATAGGATCATGTATCTGTATGTTGTTGGCAATGTTATATGTTTCTGCATTTTACAGAGTTTATGTTTTCTTTTGGTTTCCAAATGAACCAAGCAATCAATGTTGTCAATCATCTATCAAGAATGGATCGTGTATAAAAGCATGATCGGTTTGAACGAAACAGCACTTGCCGTGCAACAAATTATTGGAGTTGCTGAAAAAAAATGCTAGCGTTTGTTGATGTTGACTACTTCCTCTATAGTACCTGTTCCTGCAAATTTGCGGATATTAAAACGAGTTGGCAACGTTACGTAGACAGTGATCCATACCGACTCCTCCAACAAATACTATGTGTGTATGTAACAAGATATAGACTTGATAAGTTAAACACTATAAGTGAGGGAAGCATGGAAGACTTGGCTCGATAACTTATGACACTGGTGAATGGCATCGGTAAGAGAACGCTGATAACGTGTCAGAGTAAAACAAGATATGTTTAGTGAATGGTCAAGTGTTCATTATTGACCAAGCGTTATAAGTCAACCAATATGAGCGGGTGCTGCCGTTAGCATTACTACCTCGATTACTTTCTCACATTGGCTAATGATCAATAATTAAAATGTAGTCACCATCATCAACAATAGAAATGGGTCTCATAAGCAACATTAGCATGGATGTGTGCATCGCAATAAGGCAGAGGCCGGGGATTTCAGCCGGCACCCATGGAAGTCCCGGGCTCGCCGGGAATCTCCAAGTGGGGGGAGTAAAAAAATTTGCGGAGCAAGACGCAGAGGTCGTTGCAGTGATGCCTTGGCTTCGAGTGTTTTTTCCCGCAAATTTGTCGATGCTTGCGAGCCGGATGGGGAGGTCGTTGGTCTTGCCCTAGTACAAACCATTGTGATTGTAGTTTGGGTGAAAGACGGGCGACACATTGATTGGAAAAATGTGATCGTCATACATGCAGACTGCTCCGTGCAATTTGCTTGACAAATTCAAAGTTCCCCAATGACTGGACTGTAATCGTGGTGCCGAGTCTAGTCAGCGGATTAGATGACGAGGAGGTAGATACTCCAGATCTCTTCACAAGCTACCAAGGACATGAATGGCTGATCAATTACCTACTGCGTGGACCTAGCCTGCTGCAAGCTCTAAGTACATGTGATCACAGGATGGGTAATCCAAGCTGCCCGGGAATGACGATCTAATCCGGCACCGATGCACGTCTCGTGCTGCCCGGGAATCTCCAAGCTGGAGGAGTAAATTTTTGCGGAGCAAGACGCAGAGGTCGTTGCAGCGATGCCTTGCTTTGAGTGTTTTTTTCAGCAAATTTGTCAATGCTGGCGAGCCAGGTAGGGAGGTCGTTGGTCTTGCCCTAGTAGACACCATTGTTATCGTAGTTTGGGTGAAAGCCAGGCGACACGTTGATTGGAAAAATGTGATCGTCATGCATGCAGACCGCTTTCCATGCAATTTGCTTGACGAATTCAGTGTTTTCCAGTGACTAGACTGTGATCGTGATGCCGAGTCTAGTCAGTGGATTAGATGACGAGGAGGTAGATAATCCATATCTCTTCACAAGCTACCAAGGCACATGAATGGCCGATCATTTACCTACTGCGTGGACCTAGCCTGCTACAAGCTCCAAGTACTAGTACCCCTCTGGCCAACCACCGGTGCCATTTTCCATCAAAGCCAAAATGCTAGTCATGGAGACGGAGCGACCCACAGTGCTCGCCTCTCTCGCCGCACTTCTACCGCTGCTGCTGATGACGGTCGACGCGCTCGCGCCAGACACCGGAGTACAAGCGAGGGCACTCCTCGCCTGGAAAGCCGGCCTCAGCAAACAGAGTCAGCACGCCCTGAGGTCCTGGGAGAACGCGTCCGCGCTCTGCAGCTGGCATGGCGTCAGCTGCACAGTGCACCAGCGCCGGCCCGTGATCAGCGGCATCTCCCTGAGGGGGATGCAGCTTAGAGGGACGTTGGAGTTGCTCAACTTCACGGTGCTGACGACGCTGACAAGTCTCGACCTCTCTCACAACTACCTCTCCGGGGGCATCCCTCCGGGCATCAAAGATTCTCGAGGACCTCCAAATTCTGCTCCTGCAAGGCAACCAGAGAAGAGGCTTCGTACCACTAGATAAAATGAGTAGCAATCTTGTGACCCTCAACTTGTCAATCAATCATTTAGTTGGTCACATCCCTTCTAAAATAGGCCACCTAACTCACTTAGTCACATTAGATATGTCTAGCAATAATCTTTCTGGCTCAATCCCAAGCAACATCAGTGGTTTGACAAAACTCGCCACCTTGAATCTTTGCCAAAATGAACTTTCAGGGTCAATTCCACAAGAATTAGGTTACCAAGTGAATTTAGAGGTCTTGGATCTTAGTGAAAACACACTCTCGGGTTCTATCCCAGACATCTTAGGGAATTTGACAAAACTTAACAGCTTGTACCTTCGGGACAACAAACTTTCTGGAGAAATTCCACAGGAATTAGGTTACCTTGTGAACTTAGAGGGTTTGTCTCTTCAAAAAAACATACTCTCCGGTTCCATTCCAAGAAATTTATGTAATTTGACCAAGCTCACTTTCTTACGCCTTTGGGAGAACAGACTTTCTGGTCAAATTCCACAAGAATTAGGTAACCTTGTGAAGTTAGAGAATTTGGCTCTTCAGGAAAACACACTCTCTGGTTCTATCCCAATAACCATAAGGAATTTGACAACCCTTACTCTCTTGTACCTTTACAAGAACCAACTTTCGGGACCTATACCTCAAGGAATTGTCAAGTTAATGAGTCTGGTTAAGTTGGACCTCGCTTTTAACAACCTATCAGGTGCCTTGCCATTCAACCTTTGTGTGGGAGATCAGCTACAACATTTGTTTGGTACTGGCAACAACTTGGTTGGACCCTTACCTTCAAGCTTGCTAAGTTGTAAGAGCCTAGTAAGGGTTCGACTTGAACGAAATAACCTTGAAGGAGATATCACCAGGATGGGAGCTTATCCAAATCTTCTCTATATTGATGTCAGTTCAAATAAATTGTTCAGCAGATTATCTCATCTTTGGGGTGAGTGCTACAAACTTACTGTGTTACGTGCATCAAACAACAATATAACTGGAGTAATACCATCAAGTATAGGGAAATTAACTCAGCTGGGGATACTTGATGTTTCATCAAACAAGCTTGAAGGACATATTCCAAGAGAAATCAGCAATGTAACGATGTTGTTTAACCTGAGCCTTTCTGGTAACTTGCTCCAGGGAAATATGCCACAAGAAATTGGATCACTGAACAACTTGGAGTATCTAGATTTGTCATCAAACAACCTAACTGGGCAAATACCAAGATCAATTGAGCACTGCCTAAAGATTCACTTTCTAAAGTTGAGCCACAATCACCTAAATGGTACAATTCCTATCGAACTTGAGATGTTAATAAACCTACAAGATATGTTGGATCTAAGTGACAATTCAATTGTTGGCTCTATTCCAAGTTTGTTAGGCGGTCTTCGTATGCTTGAAGCCTTGAATCTTTCTCGCAATGCACTGAACGACAGCATTCCACCATCATTTCGAAGCATGACCAGTCTTCTACCGATGGATGTGTCATACAACAAACAAGAAGGATTAGTGCTGCATACTAGGTTTTTCGAAGAAGCTCCATGCTACGTCTAGTTTTGTAGCTTCCTTCATTCAGAAACCAGCAAAGCCTAGTTTTGCAGAGGCTGAGTGTTATTCATAATGTTTAGTATCCGCTTGATGCTACATATCTACCATTCTTAAGAAGTTGCTCCCCACTTCTTTCTATTCTCTCAACATGCAACCCGTCCACATCATCATCTAGCCATGTCATCAATTCTTCTGATTTTCCTCGCCTATGGTGAAGCCACGTCACCACTAAATGTTGTCGCTGCAGGTCGCTAGCTTTGTGCTACGTTCGCACGGTTTACTGGCCATCCAACACGCCTTTCCTTCTGCACACGGCAATTCTTTTTTTTCTTTTACAATGAAACGAAACGAAGCGTCTGATTTTTTCACCGTCGCACAATTCCTGCCCTTGCCTCTTGGTCTGGTGGTTCCTTTCATCTCCCTCCACCAATAAATCTCTAGGGTAGTATTCCAATTCTTCTCCTCCCCTCTTTATTTATGCCATACTTCCCATGTTGCACCGCCGCCGGCTAAACCTTCTCTGGTCGTGAACACTAAGACCCACGCGCTGCCTCCCTCCGGGAGCCCCAGGAGCGCCGCGAGCCTGGACATGCTGGCCCAAACCAGGCGCCATGGCATCGAACCTACCTCCCGGGCAACCAGACCGCCACCGTCAGCGTCCTCCTTCAACCCCACATGCGTAGGTGCGAGCTCTCCATCTCCTCAGATCTGAATCGCGTTTTTTTATCTAGCTTGGTAGAAGCCCCGATTTCCAGTTGGAGTAGCTGTCACTGGAAATGCGAGGGCATCGGCCCCAAAGGGTAGTTCTATGGCGTGATGGATCCAGACTGATGCCAACCATAGACATGTCTACCGGATCCCAATCAAAGTTGCCCCTCTGACGCCAAGGTAGGAGCAGAAGGATGAGGTCGTTCCCGTAGTATATCTGTCCAGATATTTAAGTCTGTATTGTTGACCTGAACGCATATGTGTGTTTTTTAGTGGAAGAGATGCATACTTACTGTAAATGCAGGAGGTTGTTCCCAACTTCCCATCGTATATTTGTATAGATCTTTGCTGTACGGGCCTAATATGTACTGTAAATGCACCTTAACTACTTTTATATTTTTTTACTGATTGTTATGTGGCTCGTGGTCATGTACAAAGTCTAACATGTATGGATGTTTTTTTTTTTAGAAAAGGAGGATGACCCCCGGCCTCTGCATCTGGGAGATGCATACGGCCACTTTATTGATTATTCACAAGGACCTTACAAAGTATTATAACAATGTGCCTGAATCCACCATCTTGGCAACATATGCCGCTACTCCTATCCAAAATGATGAAGGGGTGCTAGCTGGGCCACTACCCAGACCACTCACCTAAGCCTAACATCAAAAGCCGGAACCGAAACACATTCGGAAGCCCCAGCCGAGCCACATACCGGGTCTGGGGCATAATCCGGTCAGACGCACTCGTGTGTCGTCGCCGCCATCTTCCACATGTCCGTCTTCAGATCAAATTGAGGCTTCTACCTTGTCTGGCCACTCAGCTATCGACGTCACCACGACACCAGACAGCTTCGTCCTCCTGCGCGAGTCCATCGCCACACATCGGACGCCGAATCTCCACTGCGCCACGCCGCCGAGATACGCCGCCATCCATGAGTAGGATGAAGCACCGCTCCGCCGAGACCGGCAGGGCTGCTGAAGACCAATCCGCCGCCTAGCAACCAAAGCATCACATCCACCCCAAGCTCACCAAAAACGACACCCCCAAGAAGGTGACGACGCCCGGAGCGCCGCTGTCGCTCAATCCGGCATGGATTTGGGCTTTCGCCCGGCATACGAGCTGGGTGCAAGGAGGAGGGGAAGGAGGCAATCTGGACGGCGCCTCCAAGAAGGGTACGGCGCCCTCGGGCGTCGCCGCCGTCGTGACCAGCACTGCTGGCCTCGGATTTCTCCGGAGCCACCTCCCACCTCCAGCCGCCAAACCGGTACAACTCCGACGACAAAGGCCGCCGAAAGCAGAACCATCGGAGGCAGCCCTGGTTGAAGAAGAGGGAAGCCTTCAGATCTGGATCGGGCGCTGCCAATGTGATTCCCGACCCAGCGTCCGATCTACGCCGCCGAAGACCGAACGCGCCCGCGCCGCGCCTTGCACGCCCTCGCCACGCCATCCCGAACACGGCGACCCTCGCCGGTGCGCGCACCCGCGCGAGCGCCGCGCCGAGTCCCCGCCCAAACGAACGGCCCGCGCAGCCCCTGCTCGAGCTGGAGGAGGGAAGGGCCCCGCCGCCGCCGAGCCGCGCGGGCTTCTCCCGGCAACGACCACCTGCGGCGGCGAGGGAAGGAAGGGCCGGAGGGGCCTGCGCTGGCGGCTGCTAGGGTTCGCTCCCGGGCCGCTCGCGGGAGCGACCTGGGGAGCGCACAATGTATAACGCTTAAAAATGGGAGAGATTTTCACTTCCCGGCCTCTGCACAAACTAGGGATGCATATGGCCATTTTAGTATGAGTACCAAGATAAACATGGTCCTCAGAATTTTTTTAAATGAGTATCAAGATATTTCTTGATGATATGTTCCACCACACACCAAGCTTGATCCTCAATAAATGGGGGAAAACCCCTGTGCATCACCTTTCAATTCTAGGAATTGAACTCGGGTCGCTAGGCTGTAGACATGTATGGATGTGCAGATTGAAAAGTTCATCAGAATATTGCACGGGAGGTTCTATCATCCACCATCCAGATTTTTTATACGTTTGTTTGTTCAAATTTTCTTTCTTTTAAGTTTATATACAGCGATTTAATTTGTAGTTCAATTTTATTTTGCAGAGAGTTTGGTTGGTCTGCTTGGATAGGGGTTTAGGAGGTGCTTTCAGGTAGAGCTAAAGACTTTCTAATGTGCAATTCAGCACCTTCATAGTAGTATTTGTAAGATTTTATATGATAAAAAATAATGTATTTTCGAAAGATTTGTGACTGAAGTTTTCCTTTCATTTTGGTTACACATTCTTTGCAGTTCTCTCTCTCTCTCTCTCTCTCTCTCTGTATGTGATTACACATGACTTGATGGTGATTAGTCTGAAATATTTGTGAAGCGAGGCTATGTCTACAGGTTTTGCGGTTCTTTGTAGACATGCCCACGGTTACTTTAGGATTTCTTGGTGGATTCCATTCTAAATCCTCTTTGTTAAAATAATATATAAGCTAATAATGTCAGTTTTTTTTGCTTTCACCCACCTGATAAGAAGACACGCAATAGGAACATATAAGCATGTGTAGTATTGAATTTGCAGTTGGATATAGTACTTTTATCTTAACCTTTTTAAATTCAAGAATAACATATTTCTCCCTGAGTGCATTTTATCATGCTATGTTCCCTTGCTATTTCTCCTACATTGTTTGACTACATAGCTCTAAAAAGTCAGTATTGACTCAATTTTCCAGGGCTGGGTTAGTATCCTAATATTTTGAACAAGAGGTCTGTGAATAGTTTTGATACGCTACATTGTAAAGTTTTCGTTCGAGGTCAAGCTTATTTTTGCTTTTGATTCCAACAGAGTACACAACACAATTTATTATTTTCTGACTCATTCATTGTTTATGCAGATCTAGATAACTTTGGTACGGAGTGTTGTATTTATATTAAGTTGATTTTCAGTGATGTTTGAAAATTTCCACAAACACGATTCTTTGGTTTCCAGTGGCCATTTTAAGAAGATGATCTATTCATGCTTTTAAATTTGTCGATTGAATCCACCAACTAAATAAGTAGCTGGCGTACACTGTATGTTGTTACCAAACCATCAGCAAAGCCTCGGATATTGTGCCTCGGCCAGTAAGCTTGCTCCAACCAAAAATATGAAGAGGCAGACACGTGAGACATCTAAGGGGAAACTGTGGGCATGGTTTGCTTGTGAGCTGTGTTTAATTTGTGATGTATAGTTGTATGTGATGTAACCAACCTTAATATCCGCAGGTGGCACTGTTAGTTTCCCTTCTTTTTGCTGATGAGTTTAATTTTCAATGGAAAATAGAACTGGGCAGTTCCTCCCTATTCTAAAAACCTGTTTGTTCTGTTAGAAAATTATTCTTCTAGAAGAAGTGAGCATCACACATAGTTGTCCTATGGAAGTTTCCAAGTTTTTCTTACAGAGGTAGGATTTATAGTATGTTGGAATATATGTACATTGTTTTTTCGATGAATGTTAGATCACATCCAAAATCTTTTGATTACTCGCAGTTTATGAATTGTGTTATGCTCTAAAGAGGTGCTCAACAAGAGACTACAAATTTCCGCAGCAATGCGCGGGGTATCTACTAGTATGTTGAACAATAACTTCTCCAAACACCCATATCCCTCCTCCATGAGCCACTACCAGTTGGGCCCCATGGACCACGTCTTTGTAGTAAGCATTGCACATTTAGTAATTACTTTGAAACGAGAGAGAGAGAGAGAAGGGTGGGTCCCAGTCCCAAAAACAAACAAACAGAACTTCGTTTGGAAGGAAAAGAAGGAAAAGGAATTCGTTTGTTGGAAGGAAAAGTCAACCGCGTTCCGCTTCGATTCGATTCATCCATCCATCGATCCATCGATCAATCCATCCATTCATCCATCCATCTATCGATCAATCAAATCAAACAGGACAAATAAATAAAAGAGAGAACACGGCTGGGCGAGGGGGGTTTCGGCCAGGTTTTCAACGTATGTGATCGACCAACTAATATCATTAAGCTACGCCGCGCGTGAAGGGCGGCCAACCAGCTATGCCACGTAACGCAAGCTGGTTGGCCGTGGTGAGAAATTTTTTGCAATTTTTAAATGAAGGTGTGATTATTTTTTAAATGTATTTTTTTAGATGGGAATGAGGACCTCTGGTATCTAGGCTGATCGTAATGATAGTATCATAGCTAGTATCATGCATGCCAACTAGGCAATTTTGATGAGGTGTCATAGCATTAAATGAAGAAAGAGAGTGTGGAGTATCATATCATGATACCGTATCATAATAAATGCTATGCTACTTTGTGTCATGCATGGCAATAAATAGAGTACTACATGATACTACTATATGATACTATGCATTACGAGGTAGTATCATAAATTAGTATCATATGCATGATACTAGTATATGATAGTCCCCATTACAACCAGCCTAATACCTAAATAATTCATCCCCACTAACATATTTCTCTTGACACGCAGCCTATCCACCTCAGCCATGCGCCATGTAAGCTATTCTCCATCCACCTCATGCATCCCATTCGGCAGCCCTCGCTCAGGTTTGAATCGAGTTTTTCTCCCTCATCTGAATGGAAACGATCTTTCTGCGCATGAGAATAGGAACGGAGTAATGTCATCCAAGACCACTAAGCCCACTATGAATGCAATCAAATCAAAGTTTTTCTCTCTCATCTGAATACAAACGATCTTTCTGCCGCATCAGAATAGGAACCGAGCACTGCCATGCAAGGCCACTAGGCCCACTATGAATGCAATCATTTTAATGCGAGTCATTACATGTGTTTAGTGGAGTGTTTTCCCCTTCAGTTGCAAGCATGTCTTCTCCTCTTCCAGTTATCTCTTTACACAATATATAGTGGATCCTGTAGATCAAGCCGAGCGGCCTGCTGCCGCAATGAGGTCGAGCTCTCGGGGTCCTTCGCACCTACCTGGCGACCGACTCTTGGTCCCATGCAAGCTCCATTCCCTGTCGTCATCCTCGCCATTGTAGACCGCCGACGAGCTCATGGTTGCCTCCGTTCTTCCCGGTTGCAGCCAAGCACCGCCACTGTTTATATGGTGAGCCGCTGATCCTCGCACTCTTTTCCTTTTGTATTCTACACTCCCTGCTGAGGTCCGGCCGGCGTCGGGCACAAGCGTCCTCAAGGCCTCACGCTCGTATCCAAGTAATGGAAGAACCGTCAGTTCAGAGGAGAGGAAAAATAGAGACTACGCCTCTGTACTCCCGGAGTATCTGGCACGCGCCAGAGCAAGTTGCAGATGGCGAGGCGGTCGTCGCCGCCGAAGCGCTGCTGGGGTGCGACGCAAGCGACATGACGCTGTCCTCGAAGAGGCCGGCCGTGCCCGGGACGAAGGAACCGAGCAGGGGACGGCCGGGGCTACTGTGGCTCCTGGACGAAGCTCGAGCCGGTGGACCTTCCCCGGCAGGATCTCCAGCACGACGTCCTTCGGCAGTCTCACCAGCGAGAGCTAGCCTTGCGCGTTCGTGCATGCCACTACTGTTTCGCGTGTGGTACTTTGTCACTGCTACTAGCATGCGCACGTATGCATGCGTGCAATCAAGCATTATTAGTTCCTTAAGTTGCCAGGAGTGGTTATACACACTGTTTTAAATAGCCTGCTATAGCGTTTATAAAACGTCTTGCGCTAAGAGACTTTGATCCAAACAAATGAACAAACATTTTAAATAGCGCGCTATAGCTTCGTTATAGCACGCTATAGCATTTGGAAGAGGTCCGCCGCTAAGATGCTTAGCGCGCTATTTAAAACTATGGTTATACATAAGACCACATTAGCTACAAACATAATTGTTATACATAAGACTAATATTGGAAATTCTGGCCTCCTCTAACTGTGACATGTTTGGATTTTTTTTAGGATTTCTCCTTAATCGGTTTATTTTCATTTGCTTCCACTGAACTTTCTTTCTTACTCACAAAAAAGACTTACTTTATGCCACATATTTATTTTTGAGCTACTACTACAGTTGAATATTTGAGCCACAATTTTTTGCTGAATTTAACTTCCACCTTTTGCGAGCTAAAAATTTCCGCAGCAACGCGCGGGGTATCATCTAGTTGAGATAATAAAAACGCCCTTTATCGAAAAAGAATCCAACAAAGGAAAAAAACAACAAACTCTGCAAATTGTAGAAATATAGTACTGTATAACATACAGATATGTGATCCTCTAACTGAATCAAGGACCATGGTAAAAGTTCAATGAAATTAATAGACATCAAAGTCGACCGAGACAAAGTTTATATTATGTCCACCAACATACTTACACACAGAGAGCCCACCAAATTGATGTGCATGAAAACAAATTCATGTACAAGGAGGAGAAACTTGTCCATAGCCGTAGCTGTCTGTGTCTGGTATAGCCAGCAGCCAGCACCGCCTGACGATCGAAGCCATCATTAGAAACGGATATCACAATGCATATTACAGGTTCCTCAAAGTCTAAACTGGAGTAGTTAACTCCAACAACCATCAAATTTCTAACATCTGCAGTAAACTTCACGCCTCAACTGCACACATCTTTGAAAAAAACAGGACCGACCTCAATGCTCATTGTGCACGTATCCACACTCCACAAATATTCAGAAACAGGGTGCAAATAAATTAGGGTCACAGTTTCTGCAGCACTACGAAACTACATTTGGGTCTACTTCAACCAGGGAAACATAATTAGGCTTACTGCTCTACTTAATAAGCTAAACTTCTAGCACAACTATCTTCTTCCTCATCTCTTTCTAAACCAACCCAGTTCTCATCACAGGGCAACTCCCCGATGGTCCTAGAATCAAAATGTTCCAGTTTTGATTCTCCACATGAAGGCACACTGCTTGACTTCTCCTCTTTTTTTTTTCTTTTGAGTAAAAGAAGGGCCTCCCTTTCCGATTTCCATTAAGAGAAATCGACTGGTTCAAAATAACAGGACTCTGACCATAACTAAAGTACTAGACCCACTAAAACACTAAGGAGCTAAAGCAAGCAGCAGGACCCACCCTCAGGCGTCCCCAAGAATGGCACTAGCAAAAGCCCCATCAGACACCCTAGAAGACCAAGTGCTCCCAAAGACAAGCAACAGCAGACGCCCAAATGCAGTCTTCATCCATCTAGGCGAGACACATTAAACCTCCACCCTTGCGAAGCCCTGTAGACACCATTTGCTACAAAGTTCTGTTGCCAGCTCTAACTCCTGCCAGACTTCTCCTATAGCTATAGAAACACTATATCCACCGGCTTCCTAACTTCACCTGAACAGATTATTATTTCCTCAAGAATATTACTTCCTAATTAACTTCATCTCAGTTCTACTAGCTACTCCCTCCGTTCTAAAATAGATGATTCAACTTTGTACTAACTTTAGTACAAAGTTAGTACAAAGTTGGGTCATCTATTTTGGAACGGAGGGAGTACATCTCTAAATATAGCATTGTAAGAATTTAAGACAGTTGGAATTTGTTATTACCTGTGTGCCATCTTCCATCTGCCGATCCTCTCAAACCCCCACTCCTTCCATCTCTCTTTTAAAACTTTCCACGTTGCTGATCAGACCATCTTCCCAAACAAAATCCTTTGGGTCATTGGTATTATGTAAATCTTCTGCATCATTATCTTTATGTTGACCATCACCATCTACTTGTACTGTACAATAAAAACATGCGTGGATGAAGAGGAAGTATACTTCAAACACAAATAATTAATCAAAGTACTAGCAACTAAGCAAACAAGATCACCAACAATAGCGCTCAATTAATTACCAGGATATTCTTGTTGTGCACTAGCACAGGCGTCATGATTCATTGAAGTTGCATTATCAGCAGCAGCTACTGCCACATGTATTTCAGCAGCAGGCTCATTTCCCATCTCAGAAGTAACATCTTGTACTGCAAAATAAAAGAAACAAACAAATGTCATGTGCCTGCGCATGCCCCAAGAATTAACCAAGCGTAGCCATTAAGAAGAATAAGACGCACATACAACACCTAATTAATTACCAGCATATTCTTGTTGTGCACTATGATGACAGGCGCCCATACAACGACGAGCGAAGGTTTCCATTTGACCCTCGAGAGCCTGGTTTCGATGCAAGGTCAGTTCTTGTACAGGGCCTGGTTGACAGAGCCAGAGCTAACATGGATGGTTTATACAGAGATCATCCGAGTGGGAACAGGGCATTCATTTCTGGACCTAAGTGTTTCAGCAGAGCTATCCGTGCCGCTGAGATTCCTTAGCAAGTTTACTGGCAAGTCAAAGCCAGACACCTGGTTAGAAGATTATTGAGTGGAAGTACAGATCGGTGGGGGCAACGATGAGGTAGCTATGAAGCACCTGCCCCTGATGCTTGAGGGCTCAGCCAGGGCTTGGTTAAATCAATTGGCCCCTGCTAGTATTTTCTGTTGTGAAGATTTGGCTCATGTGTTTGTCAAGACATTCGAAGGCACTTGCAAGCATCCCGCTGGGCTGCCTGAGCTACAGCATTGTGTGCAAAAACCAAATGCAACTTTGAGGAATTACATCTAGCGGTGGACTACTCTTCAACTTACGGTGGAGAATGTTTCAGAGCATCAGGCTGTCTATGCTTTCAAGGAAGGTGTTCGGTACAGAGAGCTCACGTGAAATTAGGTCGCTCAGGACAAATAAATTTGAATCGGATGATGGAAATTGCCACTCCGTATGCGAATGGCGAAGAAGAGGACCGACTCAGAAATGGTAAAGGGAAAACAGTCGACCCAGAGGCTGTACACTAATCTGAACTAATTTTTTTCTTCCCTGCTTCATCTGAGCCGTTATTTCCTGTTGTTTTAATAATACTAGCAAATATGTTTGTGCATTACAATGGGAGAAAAAACATATGCTCCAAACGCAATTAGAACGATTTCAGAAATTCACTGGTCCATCAATGGCCCAGAAGGAAAGGCCGGCAATTTTTTGATCAAAGAAGGGCTCGCCCCTTCCGATTTTCATTACTGAAAACCACCAAGTTCTACATAAGAGTTCAAAAGCAAACGAAAAGATCCCACCAAACACAATAGGATCAAATAGCAACCCAACGACCAACAAGGGTCAGCCAAACCACAAATCCCCAAGTTCACAGCCACACCGGGTTCAAACTACCTTGAGAGCCATTACATCAACGCAGAAGCAAAAGTAGCAAAAAAGGAGCCAAGGATCTATTCTACAGGAGCACCAAACCAGGTTCACCACCCGCAGGAGAGACCTTCTTCATTCCAATCTAGAAACATTGATCCTCCACCCCTGCTTAGCTGTGAACACTTCATTTGCTGCCTGTTCTAGCACCCTTGCTCCCAGCTCCAACGTTTTTCTTGACGACTCCTTTATCTGCATAATAGACCAGTCAATTAACCACCTGCACATTAGCTTGACAACATATAAAGGATCATTTATCCTTTTATTCTCAAAGATAATTGCATTTCTGCTTTTCCAAGTTGACCAAAGCAGGGCTGAAATCCCCACCAGCACCAGTTTCTTATCATCTTTGTTAAATTTCCTAATCCAGTCTCCAAAACAATCTTTCACACTAGATGGCACAGTTTTAAAGCCACATACACATCTGACCAAACTCCATAGCATTGAAGCAACCGAGCAAGAGAAGAATAGATGATCAATTGATTCATTTTTCCCACACAAAACACATCTTTTCTCACCTTTCCACCCTTTTTTAAGCAGTACATCTCTAGTTAGGATTCTTTTTTTATTAACCAGCCATAAAAAAACTTTCAATTTCACAGGCACTTTAATCTTCCATAAGTATTTCTGTGGGAATTTCATCCCAACAGCTATCAGTTGGATCCCACAGAGAATTTATGATCAGCAGTGAGGGTCCAAAGGATTTTGTCCTCCCCCCTGCATTTGAATTTCCTCACATCATTTTTTGAGACTGTTCCAAAGCTCCACATTCTCTCCATGCAGGGTTCTTCTAAATCTAAATCCATGCCAACCTTTCTGTATGGCCTCCTCCATAGTAATGTTGTGGTCAAAGGATATATCATACAGTCTAGGATAAGCCTCCCTCAAAGGTTTATCATCAACCCATGAGTCTTCCCAAAACCTAGTGTTTCTCCCATCCCCCACCTTTTTCTTTACAAATTTGTAAAAGTTCTCTTTAGTTTTTAGTAGGCTAGCCCAGAATTGTGAGTCCCCTGACTTTTTACATATTAAAGCCAAGCACCCCCCTTTTCTATATTTGTCTTCCAAAATATCCTGCCACAGGCCCTTTTCATTTTCCATTTTCCAAAACCATTTAGCTAGAAGTGCAATATTCATTATTTCCAGATTCAGTATCCCTAAGCCCCCCATTTCTTTGGGCAGACAACAATCTTTCGAATTCACTAGATGGTATTTTTTAACATTCTCATCCTCTTGCCACACCAGCCTGGATCTGAAGAAATCAGCTTTCTTTATAATCCCTTTAGGCACAGCATAAAAAGACATCATAAACAGAGGTATATTAGTCAGGCAGGCTTGCACCAAGGTTATTCTCCCTGCAATGGAGCCCAGTAACTTCCCCTGCCAACACCCACATCTTATTTCAATCTTGTCAGTTACACAACCCCAATGAGAATTCCTGATTCTGTTCTCAATACAGGCATCCCCAGGTATTTTATGGGCAAATCCCCCATCTTACATGTTAGTATTTCTTGGTATATCATTTGTTTTTCTCTGGCTTTGCAAGGAAAGGCCGACAATGCAATGATAATTTAATTAGTGGGTCGACCCTTCTTCCTTGCACACGCACAAGTTTACTCAGCTGGTCTCATCGTATGGGATTGAAGGAGAGGTCATGAGTTTGATTTCTAGCGTATCCTATTTAGCACGCAGGTCGCCCGCCAGCGACCTAGCATACACACTTCTAGCGTGCCCGATCAGCGTTTGAGCTCGCCCATTTTAGGTGTATTCCTCTTTTTTTTTCTTTTTTTTTTCTTGCGGATCTTTATCTTTTTTGTTTTTTTTTGCTTTTTTTCATTCATTTCATATCTATTTTTTCTTTTACTAATTCATGAAAAAATCGAATTCATGAACTTTTTAGAAAAAATTGAGAACAATTTATGAAATTCATTAAGATTTTTTTAAACATTTCTATATTTTTCATGAACATTAGTTGAATTCTTGGTTTTCATTCAAATTGATGGACATTTTTTGAATGCGTGAACATTGTTTTTAAATCATGGACATTTTCTTGAATTCATCAAAAATTTAAAAAGTTGAGATTTTTCTGCAATTCTTTAATATTATTTTTACTTTTGAAGACATTTTTAAATTTTCTATTAATTTTATTTTAATTCGTGATTTTTATTCACATTGATGAACATTTTTTCAATGCTCGAACATTTTTCAAAATCGTGAACATATTTTAAATATGCGAACGGGTTTCTAAAATCACGAACATTTTACAATCCCGACACATTTTTTTTCGAAAAAATAATTTTTGAAAAAGTCAAAACTTCTTTGGAAGCACAAATTATTTAAAGTACAAAAAAATAAAATGGAAATACAAAAAAAGAATATTATTTTTGAGAAATAAAAAAAATGAAAAATTGAAGCTGAAAAAAGGGCACCCGCACATGGGCCGGCCCAAAAGGGCGCACTGGGGAGCGAGGGTTGAGCTTTGTGTCTGTTTTTTTTTATTTCGAAATTCCGGTACATATGGCCCATTATGCCAGGGACAAGGCCCAGCCGAGTGTTTGTCATTATTAGGTATATAGGTATAGATAATGGATATACTGATTTTAGTTATGCTATCAAATTGACTTCAATATTCTAACTTTTTCAAAAGGTATTTGTAAACATAAATTTTTTGAGTCTCGAACTCTATACTTAATCATACATGGGATCAACCTGGGATTTGGTTATCTGATTAATCATCAAAACAAAGTTGTGAAAAGTTAAAATAGTTTAATTTTTGTCCGTATGTATTGATTGAGCCTAGAATTCAGATCTTTATGTCACATTGATGATTACAAGTAGTTAAAATTTGAAGGCAATATACATGGCACCAAAATAAGTTTTTTTTTCTTCTCAAATTCTATTGTTTCATGGCCGATATCATATACTCCCTCCTTCCATCTATACAGGGCCTAAGTTTTGAATCTCTCATACCAAGGCTGTTGCATAAAAAGAGGAGCAAATATTGGGAATAGTACTTCATTAATCCCTCACACCGTCACACGCAACTTCCTCTCCTCCTTTTTGTGCATGCAGCCAACAATAACTCCTCCAGTCCTGCATGCATTGGCCAAAAGAAACAGTTTTGTGGAGTAAAAGGAGGAGGCGAGGTGAAGCACTCCTAATAACTGCTCTGTGCATGCATGCAAATCAATGCCGCCGCCATTGCGTTTTCACGAGGACGACCACGCGATCAGCGAGGGGGACTATATTTTATGTGCTCCGGCTCGGCGGAGCTCGATATCGCACGCTACTGCCCAAGCTCTCATCCTTGTGGGAATTTGGTATATATGGTGGGAACGACGACAACACGTCCATGGCGAAGATGTGCAAACCCCGGCTCGGTCAGCGTTAGCAATCGCGGCGCTAACCGCTAATTATCTGAAGGCCATGAAGACAAGGGCAGAACCAAGGAAAGATGGGTGGACGAAGCCTTGTGAAGGTTTTGTGAAGGTAAATGTCGATGCATCTTTCAAAGCTCACTCTCTCCAAGGAGCAGTAGGTGATGTGCTGCGAGACTATAAAGGTGCGTTTATTGCGGCGTCGAACGAACAGCTTGAGCATGTCGCAGATGCAGGGACGGCGGAAGCATATGCTTTACGACATGGTTTACTTTTGGCGCAGCAGCTGGGGATAAGCAAACTTGTGGTGGAGTCGGACTGCCTTGAGGTGATCAATACTATGAATAATGGAGGATTTACGGCTTCAGGTGCAGCGGCGATTTACTCGGATTGTTTGGTTCTCATCTTAGGATACGCTTCGGTCACTTTTGTCCATTGCCCGAGAGAGGCAAATTATGTATCTCATGAGTTAGCTAGGTTGGCGAGGCCTTCCCCATCACTTTGGGTGGAGGAACCGCCGGCTTTCATTGTAAAAGGCTTGGTGGACGATGTAACAGTTTTTTGATTCAATAAAATGACCAAAGTTTCAAAAAAAAAAGTAGGAGATGCATTGGTTAGCTCGTTTGGCCTTGTATAGATGGAAAAATGAAATTTGGGGTTAGGTCTTATATAGATGGAAGGAGGGAGTAGCATTCATCTTTTTTTGCCAAAATTCACATTTTAATTAAATTTCGTGCAGATTTCAAATAGCTTCACAAATTAATTTTAGAAATCACCTTTTCTTATGTCTAGAACTGAAATCCTGACCCTCAGATTGTACGCTTAAAAAAAATCAATGAAATCGAAGCTATAAATTTGCTCACCTTTTGTCCTCTAGGAAATTGGATATGGTGAGGATGATATCCTCCTCTGTCCTTGCTTGGGTGCCAGCAAGTGGCTCAGCTCCTACTTGTTGAAGAATACTTGTAAGAACCTCCTTCATGTTGGCGGTTGGAGTGACGGACACAAAGCCCGGAATTGGAACTTATTTCCAATCTCCTCGTCCCATAGACAAGGCTGGCAAGGGTTGTGTTGGCACGCGAAATCGCCACGCAACACCAGGATAACCGTCGTGCTTTCGTGACGACGAACGATTGCTTTTCGAGCAAAGCAACAGAGATTTCCTCGCTTTCGTGGAGGAGAACCGGCCGCTTTTCAGCGCAAAACGGCAAAGATCGCCAAACCCTAGGGCTGCTAGGGCTCGGCAGGAAATAGCGACAGAAAATAGACGTAGGTGAAAAAGTAATGTATTTGTTGATAGATCGATTGTTCTCTCCTCAATCGGCCACGGCCTTACATTTATATTGGCACGCTGGACTTGGCGTATACGAAAACAATTCCAAGGCTAAACCGACTAGAATCTGTCCATCTTGATTGGATTACCATGTATAGCAGGATTACCATATATATATATCACTTTACGTTTTTAATCGGGCGGCTAACACGTATAGCTAACCTACATGGCAACCCCTCTTGGCCTTATTCACAGTATAAGCACTCCGTGCCTTGCCTTTTATGAATAAAATATTTCGGCAACGTCGCTAATCACAACACATAAGGGCGATCACTTATGAATCATACTAGCGGGTTGTGCGCGGCGGCACGCCGCGCCTCATTCATAAATCTATATGTAGTTTTGTATACTCAGCTCGACTATATACATCTTAATTTTTGGCTTGTTAGATCATTCTTCTTCCCAAAACTTATGTCGTATTGTGTATTATGGGCATGGGTACTGTCATGAATTGGGCAAGCATCTACAGAAATTTAATACCATATTTATGCATGACACCACTCGGCCACCCCATATCAGTATTAGCATACATAATTTCATCTCTGAAATCCCACTCCTAAAGATATTTTGAATGGCAAAGCAACATTAATTATTTTAGCACCAGTTCTTTCCGCCGTTCCAGAAAAAGAAGCTATCTGCTATAAAAATCTTCTCTTCGTCTCATGATATGACGGATGACACACTCTGCCTTGTATAGCAGCATTATTTACAATCTATCCCATCAAAGAAAATGAGCTTAATACATTTGAAAAGAAACATTGAAGTAAATGAGCCTAAGACCTTTGAAAGGAACCTACATACATTTGTCTGGCTAAATTACTACACACACAAATTCGTCAACTCCAGACTCCCATGAATTTTTTGAAAAATATCGCCTGGAACATTCTTGCCGTTTCAAGAGATTCACCTCATAAAAATTCAAATTCATGTATTGGTTGTTTCTCCCCGTAAAAATTCAAATTCATGTATTGGTTGTTTCTCCCCATACAGTTGCTCAAATTGTATTGTGCACAAATAGTTGATAAATATGTGGGCGCACCCACACACTTGGAGAAGTTTGGGAGGACATGATTTGATCAGTCAGTCTGCAAAAGATGCAAAACTAATCAAAGAACTTCAATTAAGACCAGAAGAATTCACCATGATCTGTAAAACAACTCTGGGAATTTCTTAAACTTGTCTCGGAAAATGTGTCTGGACATATCATAAATATACCGTGCAATTAAGCCCTGAGTTGGAGGCTGCTATGTGAGATCCTATGAAGTACACTACACTATTATTGGCAACAGCAAACCCAAAACCCATGGTGCCAAAGAGAAGAACATTGCCCCAAACTACACACTCTTCGCACCAGAAGGCCGAAACCCCACTCAAACGGCAAGGCGAGGCACAGAGAACTCATTGTGCTTGCCGGTGTCGCTCGTCGTCCGCGTCTTGTAGAAATAATTCTTCAGTTGCTTCCTCATGATCCCCATCTCGACAGGTCGTCATCATTATGCTATTGCTGCACATATCAACACAACTGAGGAAACATCAAAACTGAACAAATCATACTACTGAATAAAAACAAACCCAGTGTTACGAATCATTGAATCCCATCAGCTTGCACAGATTTGTTACCCCAAGTCTACAGGATTGAGATACAAAGATAATACAATATTTTCAGCACATCATGAGTTCACGACACAGACCACTTGCTAAAATTCTGTGAAGTGTCAATGAAAAATCATGTGAACTACAGAAGGCTTTCCTGAAATTCTGTTAAGTGTCAATCACAGTCATGTGAACTATACATAAGGTTTTGCTCATATCATAATATGTGCAAAGTATACTAAGTATGATCACCCTGTTCGTTTCAGGGACCATTCCTTGCCCTCATCATGTCTACTATAGATACACATGCTTGTTTCTCCACCTGAAAATCCACTGCCACTCTAAATAGAAAGACTTCGTATACAGAAGTGGTATATTGTTCGAATAAAATATTAGACAGATATGCAACCCAAATGTATTCAGTAATATGGCTGCCCCAACAATAGGTATATATATCATCCAGGTTATCTTCCATGCTCAGTATATGACTCGGGTCGTATCACAGGAAAAAATATTTAAGCGCTCAAGCCTTTAGCTTACATATCATCGAGATCACTTCTAATAAACCAGTCAAAACCACTAAACCTCAGCATGCGCATTGCTATTAACAGATAGAAAGAACTTTGTTGAAGCACTTAAAAATGCTTGTGTCTGAATAACTGAAGAACCTGCCTTGGAAAGGGGTCTGTGCCTTTTCATCTCACGTTGCTCTACCTCTATTACCACAAATTGAGAACCACATGAAACCAAACAAATGAATTTTTTTGAATCTTTAAATCATGAAAGTACACTATTTCGGTACTTTCACGACTCAAAAATAAAAAAACTGGAAAGAGTGACATGTCAAATGGACATGTTAATTACCTTCCCAGAATTTTTCTGAAGCTATTGGTGATTTTACCACGGTTGGGTATGGTTTGTATGTTGCTACTCATAGCTCGGAATTCTTTCCCCCGACTCATCGATCCTCCTTAAACCCCATGAATCTCAAACAACCATAATGTTACTGCTCAATCAGAGTGGCTTCGTCTATGTTAGCTTCAGTAAGCTACAGAAAAAAATGCAAAATCAATGCTATCATCAACTTAAATTCGTGTTCAGATGTATAATAAACATTAAAAGGGCGAACATGTTTGATCAGATCATGAAAAAAACCCGGTACTATGTGCACAAAGTGAAAGCATTTTGGGTGAAAGAATGATCTTGCAAATTCGAAACAAGCATTAGTATAGATTTTCATTTTCATTTTTAAGAAATAAAAAACCCGTTGTGATTTCATCAGGAACATGCCTCAGCTCCTCTGCCAATACATGAAGTGGTAAGTAAGCTTAGACCTTAAAATTATCTTGGAATCTAAGACGGATTACACATTTGAGTTGATGCTATTAAGTGAATTTTGTTTGGCAAAACAATATTTTTTTAATCTAGATAGTTTATATTTGGAGGCTCTATTTATAAAAACACCAAAGATATATTACTGTATTTCCATCAGGCACCATTCTAGTTCCCAGATCAAGCAACCTCTTATGTTTGTCCTAAGGCTGTTTTGTCTTCTATTAGTCCCTCCTTGCACCAAGCAAGCAGGCAAGAATCGGAAGCTGCTCAAGACTGATTACCAAATCAGCGACCTCCAAATTAGTTCCTGGTGTAAAAGAATATGGCTTTACATGGCTGTACTTTTCAGATTAGAAAATGAAGAAATAACTACATGTCCCCAGGATTGAAAATCAGAAAACAAATTTTAAAGAAGCCTTAAAAAGACACTTGTGCTTTGACATCTTACTACTTGGAGAACAAAATCATAAATATACACTGCTGTAAGGCTCGGGCAGGGAAACAGGGAACTTCTTCACCACTCAGAGATGGGTATTCATCTCTATCCTTCCTGCAGATCATTGGAAACCACTTCATCAATCACCGTGCAGCCATAACCGCAGGTGTCCGGGATAGGGCTCTTATAAAAATCATCATCCATCTTGAGCACCCGCATGGAGGTGCAGAGGCGCTGACAGATGACGACCTCATTGGACTTCTTCTTGTGCCAGTCTGACCACCCACGATCGCGAGCAGCGGCCACCATGCACCCACCATCCTGGCCACAAATATGGAATTATGAAATCCAGTTACCAAGAATCGGATTGAACCCAATTCATCACATGAAAATCAAATCGCCAGCAAGAATCCAGCAAACTAACAAACAATGAAGGGGAAAAGAGAAGGGCAGTACAGCAGTTGCTACCTCAAATTGATTGGCTGCTCATCTCTTTCTTGCATAGACTCAAGACACTGAAAAATAACGACAACACAAAGAACTCACGTTGCTTCCACAAGTCCACGGGGAAGGTTTGGATCGAGGCGGTTGTGCGCCCCGGAAGAGGGAAATCCAAGAAGACGCGCAAAGCACGTTTGGTGGCGGCGCTCTTGCTGCTGGCGGTGGAGGAGGGAAGAATCAGGTGAAACCAAGCCGCGGTCGCCCTGCTGCCCAACAGGGGCGAGCTCCACCTCGATCGGCCACGGCCTCCGCGTGCGCCCCTTAAGCCGTAGCTGATGACCGATGGGGGAGGGCCTCGTCGGGAAGAGAACGGAGATGGGGCAGGGGCCTTTTCCTGTATGCAAGAAAAGGCAAAGACAAGAAATCTCAGAGGTTAGAAGCTGGGAAACAGGCGAGTGAGGCCAGCGGCGCTGACGGCCGGCACTCGATTTTTCTGGACGGTGAACTCCTCCCCACCTTGGCTGTGGCCACCATAGTAACTCCCGTGTGCCGTCTTTTCTGTGTGCACCACCACCTCAGCCGCACGGAGAGAGACATGGGGTGATGCCGGGTTCTCCGGCCAGGCACGCGTCGTCGATGAGGTCTGGTGTGGCGGGATTTTGAAGACACTGAGGTAGACATGTCGATGGGAAGCCTTTTTATAGCCATGTACATGGGGTGAAGCGATGGCACGCGGCAGACGATGGAAAGATAGCGAAGCCCTGGGCGACAGGTGTTGCTTCTGGAGTTCTGAGATCCTACGTGAGTCTTCTAGAGCTGGTAAATGGAAACCAAAGAGACACATGGTCAAAGGGTAGAGACCAACCAAAGCGGTGAAGTCCAAAAAAATTAAAACGTGTGGTAACATGCAGACTGCTCTATCTACCACACAATTAAAAAACCACATAACAAGTGTCATTTTTACAGCAGTGGTAAGAAAAATTCCAAAAAATCCAGGAAAAAGAAACCCTTACGGGCCTAGTATTCTAGTTATTTCTCCACTCTTCACGTGTATTTCTGCATGTTGCACTTTCCCTCTCTGTAACTCCATCCATAGCATTGCAATCTTCAGCTTTGACCTCTGATCCTTGTTAGGACTTGTCATAGGTAGCATTGTGGTAACTCCGAGATACCCTGCGTCTGGTTAGAACATGTCCCAAGTATCCTCTTGTCCATGAAAATTCCTGTTGCAATCTTTAAACAAAATAGTAACTGATTAGCTTGGATGACCACTAATTAATTTGGCCTATCAACAAACTACTAGCCAAATTACACCATGAACAGCACTTTTGCTGGGTTTTGTGGTGATGGCCTTTGCTATGTGGACACCTGCAGATGGAAGCATTTTCAAGAACAGAAGATTTTCCAAAAATTGTCGAGGCGTATTCAAGGCCAGTTCGAATTATACGTGGGAAGCAAATTGAGTATGCTTGGGAGGTACGAGCTGCTTTTACGTACACATACCAACGCAATTCTTTAACATACTCAAAGTGCAGCTTGAGTCATGAACTAAGCTTGCTGATGCAATATGCAGGTCGACGCAAGCGCATTCGAGAAAGAAGAAGAAAAGGCCTTGTGGAGCGCCTACTTGGAGGCTGCCGATAAGATCCATCCTGGTACACAACTCTACTATTCTTATTTCTCAAAGCGACAGGTTTCAGATCTGCAGTTCACTGCCATTGCAGGAGTCGACGTCAAAACCTTCGCCGAGGCCTCCCTGCTTCTGATACAACCCCTGGAGGATTTCTTCAACAATGTTTTTGTCATGGCGGTGAGCATAAATCTATGTGTTCATTTCATTTTACCACTTGACAGTGTATATATGCACATATCTATACCTTTGATAATTAAACTTGTATGGTCATGGCCCATGGGACAGGAAGACGAGAGGATCCGCCATGCACAATCGGTTGGCGCTGTTGCAAAAGGTTGCGAGTTTGACCAAGGGGATCGCCGACCTCTCGGTTTTACCAGGGTTTTAGTTAGCCTTGGAGCGAGCAGGCAGGTCGAGTTAGAGGGTACGTCCCATTTTTGAGCTGGTGCCCTCAAGTTGGAGCCATTTTTTTTACATTTGTTACTGGCCATTCATCTGGGGGGAAATTACTGGGTGAAGAATGAGAATGTAAAAACAAGTCCTTTCATAGCTGTTGGTTCAATTCCCAGGGTAGTATTAGTATGTTGTTTATGCTACAACCTCTGTTCCTAAATATAAGTCTTTTTAGAGATTCCACTTTCCGTAGTGGAATCTCTAAAAAGACTTATATTTAGGAACGGAGGGACTAGTTGATTAAATGCATTTTCTTCTTCTGTGTTGTGTTGCTGATATTATTTGGGGTCCTCTTTGATTGGAGGATGGGGACCTATTTGGCATTCATTTAGATCTTACCAATTTCAAGCAGATCGGGCCGGTGCTCCCTGTGGTTGATATTTGTTTTTTGGTGTATAATTTTCCTTTTAAGAAGATTGAAACAAGTTGCAGCTTAGCCTTCCCTCTGTCTGTTGGTTCCTGATCATTTTGGTCAATCTTTTGGTAAAAGAAACTATCAGTTAGCTTTTGCCGGGTTGTTGTAGTAGTATAATATGTAGACGGATATACTTGTTATGTGATCTAAACACTATTATATTTATTTACAGAGGGAGTGATTAATTCTATCTGCTTATGCTTATCAGTACATACAACCCCAGCTACTTAGTGATCTAAACGATCTTATATTACTGAGT
The DNA here is from genome assembly GCA_963921465.1 of Triticum timopheevii. Lineage (NCBI taxonomy): Eukaryota > Viridiplantae > Streptophyta > Magnoliopsida > Poales > Poaceae > Triticum > Triticum timopheevii. The sequence goes on along the minus strand of OY997274.1, from coordinate 4,389,101 downwards.
ACCTACCAAATATATAATTTAATCTTAGCCTGACTGTTAGCTAGCTATAAATAATCTCTGCTTTCGAAGACAAAGAAAAAAAACCGTTACATTTGTTATACATACATAATAATAACAAGAGAGTTTTGGTAGCAATGAAGTGCATGATAAAACCTAGTCTACTAGATAAGAGGAGCAAATTGTTTTTTTTTTTTTGAGAAATCTCGCCATCTTTATTCATTCAAAAACCATGGTCTTAGGTACAAGGTTTGGGTCATGAGGATTGCCCAACCACACATGCCTACCTACGCCTAGGTTACAAGCAAACTTGGCAAGATTATGAGCCTCAAAATTAAAATTCCTACGCTCGAAAATGAAAGAACTAGAATTGAAAGCATTACATCGGCTTGATATTTCATGTACGATAGCCGCATTTGGACCTCCTGTCCCTTTTGTAATGTCGTTAACCGCTTCTTGGCAATCCGAAGCCACACAGATATTTTGGACGGCCAGATCATCTGCTAGCGATAATGCTTCTCGACATGCAAAGGTTTCCAGAATTAAAGGGTCATTGATTCCTCGGAAGACTACAGCCAAAGATCCCAAATATTGTCCCGCTTGATCTCTGCACATTGCCGCGACAGCTCCTCCTCGTTGCGATCTTATAATAGCAGCGTCTACATTAATCTTTACAGAACCATCAGGTGGTGGGAGCCAACGCCTAGGCTGAGCGATCAGAGGTGTTTGCTCCTTACGTATCTGCCCCTTCTCCAATTGGCCTAGTTCAGCTATAAAATTGTCCACAAAACGGATTGTTTGCTGCGGGCTCTGAAACAATGACTCGTACACTGCCTTGCGTCTGGCATACCAGATTGACCACAGAGTAACAGCCATCCTTGTGAAGCTTGATTGATCAAGTTCGTCGCTGAGCTCAAACAGCCAGAGTCTTGCATTAGGCTCTGCATTAGCTGTCATGCGTGAGACAAGATCATCGTCAGTCAACGCCCAAATACATCTGGACATGGTGCAAGAGACGAGGGCATGTCGCCATGAATCTTGACATCCACACAGCGGGCACACATCATGTACTGACATATTTCGATTCTTCAAGACATCGGTGGTGGGGAGTGAGTGGTGTGCAAGTCGCCACAAGAAAATCCACACTTTGGACGGAACGTTCAGTTTCCACAGAGAACTCCAAGATTTTTCATCCATGTGGGTGTTTGATGAACCACCTCGTCCCTCTAACCAATCCTCTCGCTGCATTTTAACCTTGAGTAAAAACTTATATGCCGATGCAACTGAAAATTTCCCTTTCTTATCCGAGTACCAAGCCCAAAAATCCTCCGTATTATTAGTGCATGTGGGAATCTTCAGTATTGCGTTCGCATCTATCGGTAAAAAGACCGAACGCACCACACCTTCGTCCCACCCTGCTGTTGCTGGTGACAGCAGTTCTGAAACCATCCTCGGTGGATTCGCCACCAAAGAAGTGATTGGTATTGGCGTGGTTTCCTTTGGGATCCAATTGTCTGTCCAGATATTTGTCGTTTGTCCATTGCCAATCCGTCTAATTATCCCTTGCTTAAGCAGATCACGTCCTTCGATGATTGCCCTCCAGATTTGCGAAGGTTTATACCCCAGTTCAGCATCAAGGATATTACTCTCTGGGTAGTAAGCCCCCTTCAGAATCCTTGCACTTAGGGTGTCCGGCTCTTGCAACAATCTCCAAGCTTGTCTTGCCAGTAGAGCCAAATTGAAAATCTCAAGATCTTTGAAACCGAGGCCGCCCAAGTTCTTTGGTCTAGTCATCAAGTCCCAAGAAACCCACGCCGGTTTGCGTTGTCCTTGCTTGCATCCCCACCAAAACTGTCTTATGATCGACTTAATGTGGTCGCATAAACCCCTTGGCAACTTGAAACAAGACATCGAAAACACAGGTATAGCCTGCGCCACTGATTTGATGAGAACGTCCTTTCCACCAGCTGAGAGGCATTTGCTCATCCATCCTTTTACCTTGTCCCACACCCTGTCACTTAAATATTTAAAAGTTCCTTTCTTAGAGTGTCCCACATCTGTTGGAAGACCCAAATATCTGTCGCTCAGAGATTCATTAGGAACTTGTAAATAGCCTTTAACTACATTACGGACTATCTCCGGACAGCCCCTACTAAAGAAGATTGAGGACTTATCTTTGTTGATGCGTTGCCCAGAGGCCATGCAATATCTATCCAATAGGTTTGAAACCTCCTCCGCTCCATTGACACTCGCCCTGAAAAACAGCAGGCTATCGTCCGCGAATAAAAGATGGTTCACTGCCGGCGCCGACGGTGCCACCTTAATGCCGCTGAGCTGGGACGACTGAATCTGGGATTTTAAGAGGCACGAAAGGCTCTCCGCTGCTAACAGAAAGAGATATGGAGAGATAGGATCTCCCTGTCGGATACCTCGTGTTGGGTGAAACACTTCTGATTTAACTCCATTAAGCATAACTGAAAAGGTTACTGAGCTCACCATGTTCATGATAACCTGAACCCATGGTGCAGCAAAGCCCAGCTTCTCCATGATTGATCTGAGATAACACCATTCCACTCGATCGTACGCCTTCATCATATCTAATTTTAGTGCAGCAAAACTGTTACTTTTGGCTCTGTTCCGCTTCATAAAATGCAGGCACTCATATGCTGAAATTATGTTGTCCGTGATAAGCCTCCCTGGTACAAACGCTGATTGCTCTTCAGAGATGATGTCCGGAAGAATCTGTTTTAGCCTGTTTGCAAGTACCTTCGAGGCAATCTTGTAGAACACGTTACATAGGCTTATAGGTCGGAATTGAGAAAGCAGAGTGGGGTTGGATACCTTGGGAATAGGTACCAACAACGTGTCATTTATGCAAGCTGGACTCTCATCGCCTTTCACAATACCCAGTACCGTCTTTGTTACCGCATCTCCGCAAATGTCCCAATGCCTTTGGAAAAAATGTGCAGGGAAGCCATCTGGGCCCGGAGCTTTTGTTGGGAACATCTGGAAAAGCGCTGTTTTAACCTCCTTAGTATCATAAGGGGCCAAGAGGATATCATTCATTGCCGGTGTTACCTTGACAGGAACATGTGCTAAAACTTCTGCCACTCCTTGGACTCCCTCCGCAGTATAAAGCGTCTTGTAATATTCAAGTGCTAGCTGTTGCATCTCAGTCAGATCTTCCGTTATTTGTCCATCTGCACGCTGAAGAGCCTTGATCAAGTTTTTACGACGTCTCATCGAGGCTCTCATATGGAAGAAGTGGGAGTTGCGATCGCCCTCAGCTAGCCATTGTACACGAGACCGTTGTCTCCACATTAGTTCTTCGCGTAAATATAGCTCGATTAGACGATCATTGATCTTTATTTCTGCATGAGATGGTCCCACTCTCGCTGGATCACCTCGCATGCGATCAAGTTCCTTCTTCAACCTCTGTATCTCACCCCTGACGCTCCCAAAAGAAGCCTTTGACCACTCGCCAAGATTGTTAGCAAGAGCTTCCAGCTGGGCTCGCACATCAGTAGCTGTGAAACTGTGATTCCCAGCATCCCAAGAATTCTGCACCGTACCTTTGAGATCTTGATGTGTGTCCCACATAACCTCGTAACGAAACACCTTCTCTTTCCTCCGGCCAGTTGGAGGATGGGTTAGCTGTAGCAATATAGGTGAATGGTCAGAGGTTGCTGCTGTGAAATTCTCAACCACCACCGAAGGGAATCTAGCGCACCACTCAGTCGATCCCAGGGCTCTATCTAGCCGGACACATGTGAAAGTACCTCCTGTGACTTTCTTTTCAAAAGTCCACCAAGTCCCCTTAAAACCGAGGTCAACCAAACCACAAACATCGACTGCATCTCTGAAACCCTGAATCTATGCTTGACTTCTCGTACCAACGCCATCATGCTCGTCGTGCCTCAACACTTCGTTGAAGTCTCCCATGCAAAGCCACGGTAAGTTACTCAACGTGGATAAATTTTTCATAGTATCCCACATGTTCTGTCGAAGGTGAGTTTGAGCCTCACCATAAAAACAAGAGAAGCGCCATGGGTCTCCTCCAAGGTCACTAATTTTCACATCGATATGATACTTCGAGTAACCCAAAATCTCAACTTTTATTTCATTATTCCAGAACAAAGCTAAACCTCCACTCCTCCCGGAGGAGTCAACAGCAAAAGAGTTATCATATCCTAAAGTACTTTTCAAATTTTCAGCTCTAACACTACTAATCTGTGTTTCAACAATGGCAAGTACTCTAGGGGCAAACTTTTTCGCGAGATCGCGTAGCTCTTGAATTGTCGGGGCGTTGCCTATCCCACGACAATTCCAGCACATCAGATTCATTGCGCCCGGCGGTCCTCCGCCGGGGAGGCCGCCAATCGTGCATCATTCTTCTTGGGCCGCTTCACTTCTTTCCTTGGCGAAACATAGACAGGCGGTGGTGGGGGAACCCCCATAGGCTTCGCCGTTACTACAAGGGCTGTGGAGCCCTCTGGGTCCATAGTATCTTTCCCATCCAGGGTCTGGGCCTTCGTTACAAGTTGGCTGTCAGCTGAATGTCTCTTATTGTTTGCCCCTGCTGATTCCAAAGCAATAGCAGCCGACGCTCCAATAGCATTCATCTCCCCCGATCCTGAAGCACCTGGATAATGAACTGTTTCTGCCCTTGCCTCTTGTGGTTCTGCTTCATTGCACGGTTCGTTTTGACGGGCGTTGAAACGCCAACTCTGGTTGGGGTTGAACTGCTCTCGTCCCCGGCCTCTCCCTCCAGCGTTCCTGGGGCCTCCTCGCCCTCTCTGATTACCAATCCCACTTCTTCCTGATTGCCTGAATCGTACATTATCGGCCAAAACAAATTCTCCCCACTCAAACTTGGTTTCATCATGGACGCCATCCCCGCACTCCTCATGCCAATGCCCACATTCCCCACAGTTAAAATAGAAAACTGGCAATTTCTCATACTTTATTTGGTATCTGACTCTCTCATCTCCTTTCTTGCCAGTTACAAACCTCTTAATTTTTGCGTTGATGTCTATCTTCACCCTCACCCTGACAAACTCGCCAAAGAATCCTGCAGGCAACTTTAGCTGAACTTCATCCACTTCGCCAATGCGGGAAGCCATGCCCCTTACTGCAGGTTCAATTAAAAAATTATCAGGTAGCCGGTGGATTTGTGCCCAAACTGCCAACCTATCCAACTTGAAGCTATCCGGGTTTTTGAAACCATCATACTCCTCCATGATCACCGCCTGATCCCTGAAAAGCCAAGGCCCCTCGATCATGGCTTTATTCCAATCTCCAAGGCATCCAAATTGGGCTGTGAACAGATTGTCTTTGATCTTCCTCCAAACTACCATCTTCGCAGGGTTCCAGGCCGCACGCATGTCACCATACAAAGCATTAGGGCTGAAGGTCCTCGAGGTGTGCACCCTTACAATGGCAAGCCACCTCGCCGGCTCACCTAGGTCTGGCAGCTCCTCCTCCCACACAAAATCATCGTCCTCTTCCTCCTGAAGGTTTAGCCGGGCAAGTAGTTCCTCCGTCGTCTCCTTGCCATGTCCCCCCTGCGAGCTTGATCCAGCAGCCATGATCACCCCGGTCTTGCTGTCACCGCGAAACCCTAAGTCGATCCTTCAGAACAATCTCACGAAAACTGGGTGAGGTAGCAGCCCGGATCCGATGGTTGTCCCAGCGAGAGATCCACTCGAGATAGAAGAAGATCAAACCGGCCGCAGCGCCGGAGTACGTCGAAACCCTAGGCGGCGCCGTAGGGGAAAGAGATATATGTAATGAAAGGATACCTTTATTCTTGGATAGAGGAGCAAATTGTTGGCTGCCTTCGAAGGGATTACAATTAAATTACATGACAATACCGGGCCGGGCCCTAATTCAAAGTGTTCCACTTGCACGGTGCAAGGCAGACGCACCTTTGAAGTGGCATACAGATACAGGTGCCTTTGAAGGGCCAACTCAACTGACAATGGAAATTAAGCAACGGCTAGCTAGCTAGGATCTCCTCCTCCTACCCCTGGATCTCGCCAGTCGTCCCACTGCCGGAAACCTTTCCGCTCTCGTTCGCTGGAAAAGTCTCTTCCTCCTCCTCCTGGATCTCGCCCGTCCCACTATTTGGAGTGTCGTCGATCTCGCTTGTCCCACTGTTGGAAGCATGTGCGCTCTCCTTGATTGCTGGAAATTCCTCTTCCTGGCCGCCAGTGACACGAAAGTAGATCAGGTTGGGATGCTCCCGGGCCTCTTTCCTCACGGTGTCAATCATGGCGCTGATGCACGGGCTGCTCTCTGCTGCTCCTCCATACCATTCCAAGTTGCATTTAAATGCCACCAGCCAGAGGCTACGGAGGTGCTTGATACCCAGCTTAGGGTCTCCTTTATTTGCAGCTGGTGGTGGGCCATCGTAGAACTGGAACTCGAAGTAGAGGCTTCCTAGCCACGGCATCGCTCCTTCCTGGAAGGTGAAAACCCGTGGCATGCGACAGTCAACAACAAGTTCCCTGAGCCTCGGGAACCCTTCACCGCTGATGGCTATGGGCTTTCTTGGGACGACTTCCAACCTTAGCGTGAGATATTCCAGCCAAGGCAACTCCCGCAGAATCTCGAGATCCCGCTCCTCTAGCTTGCAGATCCTGATATCCAGGGAGCGAAGGTCGTTGAAGTGATCCTTGATCCACCGTGGAATGTGCATGTGTTTTGTGCCAACGATTAGGCCACCCCAACGGAACAGTCGAATGGACAAGATCTCCCCGACTAACTCACAAGACATAAGTTCACTCTTCTTCCAGGCTTGGCGGACGCACTCGGGCACTCCCTCCAATTTAGAGAGCTGGCTAGCTTCCCAGGGTAGTGCACCGACGATCGCGTCTAATTCCAAAATCTCCAGCTTCTTGAGCCCTCCCATTTCCCTTGGTATCTTCGTCACCCATGTATTATTCAAGAGCAGCCGCTTCAAATTCTGCAGTTTCCACATCTCACGAGGCAGCTGTGTGAGCCCCCAGTTGTGCCTCAGGTCCAAGGTCTCTAAATGATGCAGGTCCCCAATTTCATTGCCTAGCCTTGTGATGCTTGCCCCACACACCTCCAGTGCTTTCAAATGCTGCAACTTTCCAATCTCCGGAGACAGCTCTTTGAGCTTGGTGTACTGCAGGTTCAGATTCTCCAAATTCTGGAGGTTCCCGATCTCACGTGGCAGCTCCGTCAGCCTCGTCCAGCTCAGGTCCAGAGTCTCTAATTGTTGCAGATCCCCTATCTCCCTGGGCAGCTCTGCCAACTTTTGGTTCTGACTCACGGCCAGAGTCTTCAATTGTTGTCAGGGTTTTGAATTTCGGCCGAAAAAAACAGATTTCGGCCGAATTTCGGCCATCTCGGCCTGGGGCGAAATCTATCTTTCGCCGAAATAGATCAAAGTTGGCAAATTTTGGTCAAATTTTAGTCAAACTTCAGTCAAATTTTGGTCAAATTCTGGCCGAAATTTTTGAAAATGGCCGAAATTCGGCCATCTCGGCCAGGGGCGAAAAAATTCTCAAACCGAAAACCAAAACCCTGATTGTTGTAGGTCCCTAATCTCACTGGGTAACTCTCTGATCGATGTGAATCTTACCTGCAAAGTCTCCAGATGCTGTAGCCTTGCTATTTCTGGCGGTATCTCACTGATTCCTGTCCCTTCTAGGCCGAATAGGTGCCTCACAGAGAGCAGACCACATATATCCTTCACATGCTGATTTCCAAGGGCCTCGAATCCAAAATCCGCAAAAGGATTCCAATGAGACTTTTTGAATTCAAGATGATGATGACGATGATGATGATATTGAAGATCCAACACTCGCACACGTTCCAATTTCTCAAAAGGGACATATCTCTTAGCACCTTCAAAAACAACAAGAGATCGAATCTGGGACCAATCCAGTTCCAACAAGGTATCGACCACCTCCACCGCACCATCATCAACTAGATCATCGTCGACACATAGCCGATGGATTTGGCATGCATATGTCAATGTGATGTCCGAACTGCAAGTAATGAAATTATCTTCACGGGATTTCCCTCTAAGGAAATTTCGCATCATCGGATTCATCCGGTAGGCCTCGTCATGGGTCCACAACATGAACCCCCTGTTGTCAAGCTCTTTGAGGTAATCTTTTGCTACATCCTCTTTATAAGTAAATCCTTCAGCAACCCATCGCATGACCAAATCATTCATGTCAAAAGGGTAATTCTCAGGGTATACACTACAGTACAACAAGCAGGTCTTCAACATATGGTGAGGAAGAGCATCAAAGCGAAGCTGCAAGCTCTGTACCAACGGTTTAAACCCTGGAGTGTTCTGAATTCCACTTTTCTTAACTTGCTTCTCAATCATATCTTGCACATCACATGCCTTTACATGCACCCCTAGTTGTTCTTGTTGCTCCCGGACCATTGCCATTGCTGAAAACATGCAAAGTAGTGCTAACGGCAGACAACCACACATGCGCACAATAGGATGGTCACAGTCAAAACATTCTCCAACCATGTCAGGCTTCATCCGAGCAGCGGCATCCTCCTCATAATATCCGTAAAGCCATCTTTCCTTTTCAGAACTCCATCTAGGATTAATTCTGATGTAGAGCTTGCTATTATCCAAATCATCCCCTGGTAGAGAAGCAATACGAGTTGTGATGACAATTCTACTGCCAAGATTATTTTCTGGAAAAGACCTCCTGATGATGTCCCATTCTCCACGATGCCATATGTCATCAATTATTACTAGGTACCTAGGCAAGTTGGTTGCACGTACAATTAAGACAGTTAGTAGACAGCTTGACCAAATTAGTTAGTAGACAATCTAAATTTGAAATTCTAATGCAGTGCACATTTCAGAAGACATTAATTAAATCAAGTTTTTTTTAATAAACTTGCGCACCTTTTGTTCTCTAGGAAACTGGATATGGTGTGGATGATATGTTCCTCTGTCCTTGCTTGGGTGCCAGCAGGGGGTTCAGCTCCTACTTGCTTGAGAATGCTTGTGAGAACCTCCTTCATGTTGGGAGTTGGAGTGAAGGACACAAAAGCCCGGGACTGAAACTTATTTCCAATCTCCTCGTCCCCATAAACAAGGCTGGCAAGGGTTGTTTTCCCCACACCGGCGGTTCCAACAATGGATGCCATTTTGAGATGCGGCTGCACCGTTGTGGTCTCTTCTTCTTCTCCTCCTCCTCCTTCTCCTATCAGGTATGTGATGAGGCCATTCTTCCATCTGTCCATTCCAAAGATGTCCGCCGCATCCTTGCGAACAAATGGAGCTCGAGGATGCGGTATTCTGGGGTGGTTGTTTTTCTTCCTTGAAAATAAGCTGGAGATGGGCTGAGCAGACTTCCACTTGTTGCGGCACCGGACCGACACGTCGTCTACTCTTGCCCTGAAATCTTGGAAGGGGCTTGCTTTCATCTTGGTCTGCACCATCAAGCGCTTGCTTCTGCGGCTGGCCTCCAAAGTGAAGATGAAGTCGTCGATGGCATCATGCATGTCATCGGCGAGATCCAGCGCCTCCTTCTTCAGGCCCTTGGAGTCCGCATCAAGAATCTCCTCCCCCCATGCCGCCCAAAGGATGGAGTGCACAGGCTTGAGCTTTGATCTGATGAACTTGACGTCCTTGCGAGTCCGCCGCCGGAGCTTGTACTCGCTGCCCAGCAGAGCACCCAGCTTCGCTACGACGGGCCCCAAGGCCCCCGTGGCAGCAGTCACGGGAGCTCCTTCCATAGCTCAGCTTGGCCGTACGAACAACAGGCCTCTCTCTCTCTCTGTGTGTGTGTGTGTGATTGTGTGTGTCGGAGACTCAGAGACGGCGACGGAGCCGCTCTTCCCGGCGAAGAACAGGCTGAGCTCTGTTTCCCTCGTTCCCGGCCGGTGTGCTCTCTATGTCTCACTGAGTGTGTGTGCAGTGGCGGAGGAGGCAATGTATGTGGCTCAATCCGGCCCGATCTACTTTTGCATTGGAGAAACTTACGCCAGGAGAGGAGAGGAGAGGAGAGGAGAGGAGAGGAGAGCCGCTTTAGAGTGAAGACGAATAATCTTTTATTTAACTTATTAATTATATATAATAATGTGTGTGGGATGATGGGGCCACTCTGTTCTTCTCGAGTGCACACAGCTTGGTCCGTCCGTTTGAGTGCATGCATGTGGCAAAAGCATCTTTGTCCTTTTTCCTCTTGGTTTTCGCATGCCCTTGCGTGGAGCAACAGTAAAAGTAGCCCCAAACGATCGAGCATCACGGGGTGTAACAGTAAAAGTAGTCGGGTCGGCGGCGAGTTGTTGGCGAGGAGGCAACGAGCATCTTTCACCGCTTTAACACTTTTATCATCACTAGCCACGACTAGTAGTACAATATATAGTACTTAAGTACTATAGTACTACATCAGTAGATTAGATGGCTTAAATCTCACACTTTGAAAAAAAAGGATAGCATCACCAAGGAGACAAACTTTTGCTGTGCTGCATCCACTCATCAGTGACTCGCTGTCCGGTAGCATCTCCATAATCAAGTCTAATCCCCGCTCCTTCTCACTCACCAGCAAGAAAAAAAAGGAAAAAAAAAACGTACTAGACTGGGACCTGATCTACCACGATTTAAGATCGGTGCAACCATAATTCAGTGGATCATTGACATCTTCGACTATGAGTAGCTGGACATGTACATTGTACCTAGGTTTTTATTCTCCATGGCTTGTATGGATTTGAGGTGGGAGAGATATCATTATTTCCGTCCTCCCTCCCTTGCTCCGGCGAGCCGCAGGCCCGGTGCCCCCCTTCCCCCGTCTATCCTTCCCTCCACCACCGCCGCCTGCCCCCGCGCATGGGGCTTGGTGCGGGCCAGGCTTGGTTTGTCGGGACGCCGCGCTTGGCGGTGCGGCGGACCTCTGCTCGATGACGGCGGCAGGCGGGATTTGCGGCGTGGCGGGTTGTTTGCTGGAAGGGCGCGCCTCCTATGGTCCTGGGTCTTCGTCATATCTCGCACCCGGCTCCAGGCGGCGGCTGCAGCTTCGGTGGCAGTGGTAGGCCGTCGACTTTGGGTGTGGCCGCGTGGGTGCCGGCACCCGACGGTGGCCGGGGCTCCATGCCTCTCTGCGGGCGCGTGGACGAGGAAGGCGGGCATGATGGCGGCCCATGGTTGGTTTACGGTGGGGGACTAGCGCATGTCTGGAGACGTGGAGGTGGCCGTTGTAGGTGCGTCCAAGGCTGCCCGGCGTCTGGAGTTGCCGGTGTCCGGGCGGCTCCCTGTGGACGGGGCACTGGCTGCTGCCGCTCTCCCGAGGTGTTGCTGGCAGATGGATTGTGGCTCGGGCCCAGATGCGTGGATGCGAGGTCCCCTACCCAGTCCGGGCTTTCTCCAATCCTACGACCTAGTGCTCAGTCGTTGGACAACTGTGGTGGTGGTGCTGCCCAGCTATGGGCCTCCTCCGTCCGACTGTGTTGTGGGACCCTGTGGGTTAGCGGGGAGGTGGTTGCTTCCTGGCCTGGTAGTGGCGTTTACGTGTTGTAGCGTCAGGGAGTTGTTCGGAGAGGGATGCCGGGGCGGCGGCCACTGGGGGTGGGCTACTCGGTGGGCTCTCCGGCGGGTCTCTGGGTAGTGGTGGTGGTTGCGTTTCTCGATCGTGCGGATGGCGAGGGATGCCGGGGCGGCGACCACTGGGGGTGGGCTGCTAGGTGGGCTCTCCTGCGGGTCTCTAGGTAGCGGTGGTGGTCGCGTTTCTCGGTCGTGCGGATGGCGAGGGATGCCGGGGCGGCGACCACTGGGGGTGGGCTGCTAGGTGGGCTCTCCTGCGGGTCTCTAGGTAGCGGTGGTGGTCGCGTTTCTCGGTCGTGCGGATGGCGAGGGATGCCGAGGCGGCGGCCACTGGGGGTGGGCTCCTCGGTGGGCTCTCCTGCGGATCTCTGGGTAGCGGTGGTGGTTGCGTTTCTCGGTCGTGCGGATGGCGAGGGATGCCGGGGTGGCGGCCACTGGGGATGAGCTACTCGATGGGCTCTCCAGCGAGTCTCTGGGTAGCGATGGTGGTTGCGTTTCTCGGTAGTGCGGATGGCGAGGGATGCCGGGGCGGCGGCCACTGGGGATGGGCTACTCGATGGGCTCTCCGGCGGGTCTCTGGGTAGCGGTGGTGGTTGCGTTTCTCGGTAGTGCGGATGGCGAGGGATGCCGGGGCGGCGGCCACTGGGGATGGGCTACTCGATGGGCTCTCCGGCGGGTCTCTGGGTAGCGGTGGTGGTTGCGTTTCTCGGTAGTGCGGATGGCGAGGGATGCAGGGCGGCGGCCACTGGGGATGGGCTACTTGATGGGCTCTCCGGCGGGTCTCTGGGTAGCGGTGGTGGTTGCGTTTCTCGGTAGTGCGGATGGCGAGGGATGCGGGGCGGCGGCCACTGGGGGTGGGCTACTCGGTGGGCTCTCCGGTGGGTCTCTGGGTAGCGGTGGTGGTTGCGTTTTTCGGTCGTGCGGATGGCGAGGGATGCCGGGGCGGCGGCCACAGGGGGTGTGCTACTCGGTGGGCTCTCCAACGGGTCTCTAGGTAGCGATGATGGTTGCGTTTCTCGGTCGTGTGGATGGCGTGGGATGCCGGGGTGGCGGCCACTGGGGGTGGGCTACTCGGTGGGCTCTCCGACAAGTCTCTAGGTAGCGGTGGTGGTTGCGTTTCTCGGTCGTGCAGACGGCGAGGGATGAGGCATTGGGAGGCTTTGTTGTCTTCTCCGGCACGACTGAGGAGGTGCCTAGTTCTGGTTTTGGAGTTCTTGGCTACACTGCGGTGACCGGCTTAGCACATGTTTGGCTGGTGGATGCAACTAGGCGAAAGCTCCGTGCTTCGGCACGGACGACGATGACGACGCATGTGGGTGCCACTCTCCTCTTGAGGATGTCGTCGCAGTTACTTCCCCTGTCTCCCTGGGCAGCTCTGCCAACTTTTGGTTCTGACTCACGGCCAGAGTCTTCAATTGTTGTCAGGGTTTTGAATTTCGGCCGAAAAAAACAGATTTCGGCCGAATTTCGGCCATCTCGGCCTGGGGCGAAATCTATCTTTCGCCGAAATAGATCAAAGTTGGCAAATTTTGGTCAAATTTTAGTCAAACTTCAGTCAAATTTTGGTCAAATTCTGGCCGAAATTTTTGAAAATGGCCGAAATTCGGCCATCTCGGCCAGGGGCGAAAAAATTCTCAAACCGAAAACAAAAACCCTGATTGTTGTAGGTCCCTAATCTCACTGGGTAACTCTCTGATCGATGTGAATCTTACCTGCAAAGTCTCCAGATGCTGTAGCCTTGCTATTTCTGGCGGTATCTCACTGATTCCTATCCCTTCTAGGCCGAATAGGTGCCTCACAGAGAGCAGACCACATATATCCTTCACATGCTGATTTCCAAGGGCCTCGAATCCAAAATCCGCAAAAGGATTCCAATGAGACTTTTTGAATTCAAGATGATGATGACGATGATGATGATATTGAAGATCCAACACTCGCACACGTTCCAATTTCTCAAAAGGGACATATCTCTTAGCACCTTCAAAAACAACAAGAGATCGAATCTGGGACCAATCCAGTTCCAACAAGGTATCGACCACCTCCACCGCACCATCATCAACTAGATCATCGTCGACACATAGCCGATGGATTTGGCATGCATATGTCAATGTGATGTCCGAACTGCAAGTAATGAAATTATCTTCACGGGATTTCCCTCTAAGGAAATTTCGCATCATCGGATTCATCCGGTAGGCCTCGTCATGGGTCCACAACATGAACCCCCTGTTGTCAAGCTCTTTGAGGTAATCTTTTGCTACATCCTCTTTATAAGTAAATCCTTCAGCAACCCATCGCATGACCAAATCATTCATGTCAAAAGGGTAATTCTCAGGGTATACACTACAGTACAACAAGCAGGTCTTCAACATATGGTGAGGAAGAGCATCAAAGCCAAGCTGCAAGCTCTGTACCAACGGTTTAAACCCTGGAGTGTTCTGAATTCCACTTTTCTTAACTTGCTTCTCAATCATATCTTGCACATCACATGCCTTTACATGCACCCCTAGTTGTTCTTGTTGCTCCCGGACCATTGCCATTGCTGAAAACATGCAAAGTAGTGCTAACGGCAGACAACCACACATGCGCACAATAGGATGGTCACAGTCAAAACATTCTCCAACCATGTCAGGCTTCATCCGAGCAGCGGCATCCTCCTCATAATATCCGTAAAGCCATCTTTCCTTTTCAGAACTCCATCTAGGATTAATTCTGATGTAGAGCTTGCTATTATCCAAATCATCCCCTGGTAGAGAAGCAATACGAGTTGTGATGACAATTCTACTGCCAAGATTATTTTCTGGAAAAGACCTCCTGATGATGTCCCATTCTCCACGATGCCATATGTCATCAATTATTACTAGGTACCTAGGCAAGTTGGTTGCACGTACAATTAAGACAGTTAGTAGACAGCTTGACCAAATTAGTTAGTAGACAATCTAAATTTGAAATTCTAATGCAGTGCACATTTCAGAAGACATTAATTAAATCAAGTTTTTTTTAATAAACTTGCGCACCTTTTGTTCTCTAGGAAACTGGATATGGTGTGGATGATATGTTCCTCTGTCCTTGCTTGGGTGCCAGCAGGGGGTTCAGCTCCTACTTGCTTGAGAATGCTTGTGAGAACCTCCTTCATGTTGGGAGTTGGAGTGAAGGACACAAAAGCCCGGGACTGAAACTTATTTCCAATCTCCTCGTCCCCATAAACAAGGCTGGCAAGGGTTGTTTTCCCCACACCGGCGGTTCCAACAATGGATGCCATTTTGAGATGCGGCTGCACCGTTGTGGTCTCTTCTTCTTCTCCTCCTCCTCCTTCTCCTATCAGGTATGTGATGAGGCCATTCTTCCATCTGTCCATTCCAAAGATGTCCGCCGCATCCTTGCGAACAAATGGAGCTCGAGGATGCGGTATTCTGGGGTGGTTGTTTTTCTTCCTTGAAAATAAGCTGGAGATGGGCTGAGCAGACTTCCACTTGTTGCGGCACCGGACCGACACGTCGTCTACTCTTGCCCTGAAATCTTGGAAGGGGCTTGCTTTCATCTTGGTCTGCACCATCAAGCGCTTGCTTCTGCGGCTGGCCTCCAAAGTGAAGATGAAGTCGTCGATGGCATCATGCATGTCATCGGCGAGATCCAGCGCCTCCTTCTTCAGGCCCTTGGAGTCCGCATCAAGAATCTCCTCCCCCCATGCCGCCCAAAGGATGGAGTGCACAGGCTTGAGCTTTGATCTGATGAACTTGACGTCCTTGCGAGTCCGCCGCCGGAGCTTGTACTCGCTGCCCAGCAGAGCACCCAGCTTCGCTACGACGGGCCCCAAGGCCCCCGTGGCAGCAGTCACGGGAGCTCCTTCCATAGCTCAGCTTGGCCGTACGAACAACAGGCCTCTCTCTCTCTCTGTGTGTGTGTGTGTGATTGTGTGTGTCGGAGACTCAGAGACGGCGACGGAGCCGCTCTTCCCGGCGAAGAACAGGCTGAGCTCTGTTTCCCTCGTTCCCGGCCGGTGTGCTCTCTATGTCTCACTGAGTGTGTGTGCAGTGGCGGAGGAGGCAATGTATGTGGCTCAATCCGGCCCGATCTACTTTTGCATTGGAGAAACTTACGCCAGGAGAGGAGAGGAGAGGAGAGGAGAGGAGAGGAGAGCCGCTTTAGAGTGAAGACGAATAATCTTTTATTTAACTTATTAATTATATATAATAATGTGTGTGGGATGATGGGGCCACTCTGTTCTTCTCGAGTGCACACAGCTTGGTCCGTCCGTTTGAGTGCATGCATGTGGCAAAAGCATCTTTGTCCTTTTTCCTCTTGGTTTTCGCATGCCCTTGCGTGGAGCAACAGTAAAAGTAGCCCCAAACGATCGAGCATCACGGGGTGTAACAGTAAAAGTAGTCGGGTCGGCGGCGAGTTGTTGGCGAGGAGGCAACGAGCATCTTTCACCGCTTTAACACTTTTATCATCACTAGCCACGACTAGTAGTACAATATATAGTACTTAAGTACTATAGTACTACATCAGTAGATTAGATGGCTTAAATCTCACACTTTGAAAAAAAAGGATAGCATCACCAAGGAGACAAACTTTTGCTGTGCTGCATCCACTCATCAGTGACTCGCTGTCCGGTAGCATCTCCATAATCAAGTCTAATCCCCGCTCCTTCTCACTCACCAGCAAGAAAAAAAAGGAAAAAAAAAACGTACTAGACTGGGACCTCATCTACCACGATTTAAGATCGGTGCAACCATAATTCAGTGGATCATTGACATCTTCGACTATGAGTAGCTGGACATGTACATTGTACCTAGGTTTTTATTCTCCATGGCTTGTATGGATTTGAGGTGGGAGAGATATCATTATTTCCGTCCTCCCTCCCTTGCTCCGGCGAGCCGCAGGCCCGGTGCCCCCCTTCCCCCGTCTATCCTTCCCTCCACCACCGCCGCCTGCCCCCGCGCATGGGGCTTGGTGCGGGCCAGGCTTGGTTTGTCGGGACGCCGCGCTTGGCGGTGCGGCGGACCTCTGCTCGATGACGGCGGCAGGCGGGATTTGCGGCGTGGCGGGTTGTTTGCTGGAAGGGCGCGCCTCCTATGGTCCTGGGTCTTCGTCATATCTCGCACCCGGCTCCAGGCGGCGGCTGCAGCTTCGGTGGCAGTGGTAGGCCGTCGACTTTGGGTGTGGCCGCGTGGGTGCCGGCACCCGACGGTGGCCGGGGCTCCATGCCTCTCTGCGGGCGCGTGGACGAGGAAGGCGGGCATGATGGCGGCCCATGGTTGGTTTACGGTGGGGGACTAGCGCATGTCTGGAGACGTGGAGGTGGCCGTTGTAGGTGCGTCCAAGGCTGCCCGGCGTCTGGAGTTGCCGGTGTCCGGGCGGCTCCCTGTGGACGGGGCACTGGCTGCTGCCGCTCTCCCGAGGTGTTGCTGGCAGATGGATTGTGGCTCGGGCCCAGATGCGTGGATGCGAGGTCCCCTACCCAGTCCGGGCTTTCTCCAATCCTACGACCTAGTGCTCAGTCGTTGGACAACTGTGGTGGTGGTGCTGCCCAGCTATGGGCCTCCTCCGTCCGACTGTGTTGTGGGACCCTGTGGGTTAGCGGGGAGGTGGTTGCTTCCTGGCCTGGTAGTGGCGTTTACGTGTTGTAGCGTCAGGGAGTTGTTCGGAGAGGGATGCCGGGGCGGCGGCCACTGGGGGTGGGCTACTCGGTGGGCTCTCCGGCGGGTCTCTGGGTAGTGGTGGTGGTTGCGTTTCTCGATCGTGCGGATGGCGAGGGATGCCGGGGCGGCGACCACTGGGGGTGGGCTGCTAGGTGGGCTCTCCTGCGGGTCTCTAGGTAGCGGTGGTGGTCGCGTTTCTCGGTCGTGCGGATGGCGAGGGATGCCGGGGCGGCGACCACTGGGGGTGGGCTGCTAGGTGGGCTCTCCTGCGGGTCTCTAGGTAGCGGTGGTGGTCGCGTTTCTCGGTCGTGCGGATGGCGAGGGATGCCGAGGCGGCGGCCACTGGGGGTGGGCTCCTCGGTGGGCTCTCCTGCGGATCTCTGGGTAGCGGTGGTGGTTGCGTTTCTCGGTCGTGCGGATGGCGAGGGATGCCGGGGTGGCGGCCACTGGGGATGAGCTACTCGATGGGCTCTCCGGCGAGTCTCTGGGTAGCGATGGTGGTTGCGTTTCTCGGTAGTGCGGATGGCGAGGGATGCCGGGGCGGCGGCCACTGGGGATGGGCTACTCGATGGGCTCTCCGGCGGGTCTCTGGGTAGCGGTGGTGGTTGCGTTTCTCGGTAGTGCGGATGGCGAGGGATGCCGGGGCGGCGGCCACTGGGGATGGGCTACTCGATGGGCTCTCCGGCGGGTCTCTGGGTAGCGGTGGTGGTTGCGTTTCTCGGTAGTGCGGATGGCGAGGGATGCAGGGCGGCGGCCACTGGGGATGGGCTACTTGATGGGCTCTCCGGCGGGTCTCTGGGTAGCGGTGGTGGTTGCGTTTCTCGGTAGTGCGGATGGCGAGGGATGCGGGGCGGCGGCCACTGGGGGTGGGCTACTCGGTGGGCTCTCCGGTGGGTCTCTGGGTAGCGGTGGTGGTTGCGTTTTTCGGTCGTGCGGATGGCGAGGGATGCCGGGGCGGCGGCCACAGGGGGTGTGCTACTCGGTGGGCTCTCCAACGGGTCTCTAGGTAGCGATGATGGTTGCGTTTCTCGGTCGTGTGGATGGCGTGGGATGCCGGGGCGGCGGCCACTGGGGGTGGGCTACTCGGTGGGCTCTCCGACAAGTCTCTAGGTAGCGGTGGTGGTTGCGTTTCTCGGTCGTGCAGACGGCGAGGGATGAGGCATTGGGAGGCTTTGTTGTCTTCTCCGGCACGACTGAGGAGGTGCCTAGTTCTGGTTTTGGAGTTCTTGGCTACACTGCGGTGACCGGCTTAGCACATGTTTGGCTGGTGGATGCAACTAGGCGAAAGCTCCGTGCTTCGGCACGGACGACGATGACGACGCATGTGGGTGCCACTCTCCTCTTGAGGATGTCGTCGCAGTTACTTCCCCTGTCTCCCTGGGCAGCTCTGCCAACTTTTGGTTCTGACTCACGGCCAGAGTCTTCAATTGTTGTCAGGGTTTTGAATTTCGGCCGAAAAAAACAGATTTCGGCCGAATTTCGGCCATCTCGGCCTGGGGCGAAATCTATCTTTCGCCGAAATAGATCAAAGTTGGCAAATTTTGGTCAAATTTTAGTCAAACTTCAGTCAAATTTTGGTCAAATTCTGGCCGAAATTTTTGAAAATGGCCGAAATTCGGCCATCTCGGCCAGGGGCGAAAAAATTCTCAAACCGAAAACCAAAACCCTGATTGTTGTAGGTCCCTAATCTCACTGGGTAACTCTCTGATCGATGTGAATCTTACCTGCAAAGTCTCCAGATGCTGTAGCCTTGCTATTTCTGGCGGTATCTCACTGATTCCTGTCCCTTCTAGGCCGAATAGGTGCCTCACAGAGAGCAGACCACATATATCCTTCACATGCTGATTTCCAAGGGCCTCGAATCCAAAATCCGCAAAAGGATTCCAATGAGACTTTTTGAATTCAAGATGATGATGACGATGATGATGATATTGAAGATCCAACACTCGCACACGTTCCAATTTCTCAAAAGGGACATATCTCTTAGCACCTTCAAAAACAACAAGAGATCGAATCTGGGACCAATCCAGTTCCAACAAGGTATCGACCACCTCCACCGCACCATCATCAACTAGATCATCGTCGACACATAGCCGATGGATTTGGCATGCATATGTCAATGTGATGTCCGAACTGCAAGTAATGAAATTATCTTCACGGGATTTCCCTCTAAGGAAATTTCGCATCATCGGATTCATCCGGTAGGCCTCGTCATGGGTCCACAACATGAACCCCCTGTTGTCAAGCTCTTTGAGGTAATCTTTTGCTACATCCTCTTTATAAGTAAATCCTTCAGCAACCCATCGCATGACCAAATCATTCATGTCAAAAGGGTAATTCTCAGGGTATACACTACAGTACAACAAGCAGGTCTTCAACATATGGTGAGGAAGAGCATCAAAGCGAAGCTGCAAGCTCTGTACCAACGGTTTAAACCCTGGAGTGTTCTGAATTCCACTTTTCTTAACTTCCTTCTCAATCATATCTTGCACATCACATGCCTTTACATGCACCCCTAGTTGTTCTTGTTGCTCCCGGACCATTGCCATTGCTGAAAACATGCAAAGTAGTGCTAACGGCAGACAACCACACATGCGCACAATAGGATGGTCACAGTCAAAACATTCTCCAACCATGTCAGGCTTCATCCGAGCAGCGGCATCCTCCTCATAATATCCGTAAAGCCATCTTTCCTTTTCAGAACTCCATCTAGGATTAATTCTGATGTAGAGCTTGCTATTATCCAAATCATCCCCTGGTAGAGAAGCAATACGAGTTGTGATGACAATTCTACTGCCAAGATTATTTTCTGGAAAAGACCTCCTGATGATGTCCCATTCTCCACGATGCCATATGTCATCAATTATTACTAGGTACCTAGGCAAGTTGGTTGCACGTACAATTAAGACAGTTAGTAGACAGCTTGACCAAATTAGTTAGTAGACAATCTAAATTTGAAATTCTAATGCAGTGCACATTTCAGAAGACATTAATTAAATCAAGTTTTTTTTAATAAACTTGCGCACCTTTTGTTCTCTAGGAAACTGGATATGGTGTGGATGATATGTTCCTCTGTCCTTGCTTGGGTGCCAGCAGGGGGTTCAGCTCCTACTTGCTTGAGAATGCTTGTGAGAACCTCCTTCATGTTGGGAGTTGGAGTGAAGGACACAAAAGCCCGGGACTGAAACTTATTTCCAATCTCCTCGTCCCCATAAACAAGGCTGGCAAGGGTTGTTTTCCCCACACCGGCGGTTCCAACAATGGATGCCATTTTGAGATGCGGCTGCACCGTTGTGGTCTCTTCTTCTTCTTTTCCTCCTCCTTCTCCTATCAGGTATGTGATGAGGCCATTCTTCCATCTGTCCATTCCAAAGATGTCCGCCGCATCCTTGCGAACAAATGGAGCTCGAGGATGCGGTATTCTGGGGTGGTTGTTTTTCTTCCTTGAAAATAAGCTGGAGATGGGCTGAGCAGACTTCCACTTGTTGCGGCACCGGACCGACACGTCGTCTACTCTTGCCCTGAAATCTTGGAAGGGGCTTGCTTTCATCTTGGTCTGCACCATCAAGCGCTTGCTTCTGCGGCTGGCCTCCAAAGTGAAGATGAAGTCGTCGATGGCATCATGCATGTCATCGGCGAGATCCAGCGCCTCCTTCTTCAGGCCCTTGGAGTCCGCATCAAGAATCTCCTCCCCCCATGCCGCCCAAAGGATGGAGTGCACAGGCTTGAGCTTTGATCTGATGAACTTGACGTCCTTGCGAGTCCGCCGCCGGAGCTTGTACTCGCTGCCCAGCAGAGCACCCAGCTTCGCTACGACGGGCCCCAAGGCCCCCGTGGCAGCAGTCACGGGAGCTCCTTCCATAGCTCAGCTTGGCCGTACGAACAACAGGCCTCTCTCTCTGTGTGTGTGTGTGTGTGATTGTGTGTGTCGGAGACTCAGAGACGGCGACGGAGCCGCTCTTCCCGGCGAAGAACAGGCTGAGCTCTGTTTCCCTCGTTCCCGGCCGGTGTGCTCTCTATGTCTCACTGAGTGTGTGTGCAGTGGCGGAGGAGGCAATGTATGTGGCTCAATCCGGCCCGATCTACTTTTGCATTGGAGAAACTTACGCCAGGAGAGGAGAGGAGAGGAGAGGAGAGCCGCTTTAGAGTGAAGACGAATAATCTTTTATTTAACTTATTAATTATATATAATAATGTGTGTGGGATGATGGGGCCACTCTGTTCTTCTCGAGTGCACACAGCTTGGTCCGTCCGTTTGAGTGCATGCATGTGGCAAAAGCATCTTTGTCCTTTTTCCTCTTGGTTTTCGCATGCCCTTGCGTGGAGCAACAGTAAAAGTAGCCCCAAACGATCGAGCATCACGGGGTGTAACAGTAAAAGTAGTCGGGTCGGCGGCGAGTTGTTGGCGAGGAGGCAACGAGCATCTTTCACCGCTTTAACACTTTTATCATCACTAGCCACGACTAGTAGTACAATATATAGTACTTAAGTACTATAGTACTACATCAGTAGATTAGATGGCTTAAATCTCACACTTTGAAAAAAAAGGATAGCATCACCAAGGAGACAAACTTTTGCTGTGCTGCATCCACTCATCAGTGACTCGCTGTCCGGTAGCATCTCCATAATCAAGTCTAATCCCCGCTCCTTCTCACTCACCAGCAAGAAAAAAAAGGAAAAAAAAAACGTACTAGACTGGGACCTGATCTACCACGATTTAAGATCGGTGCAACCATAATTCAGTGGATCATTGACATCTTCGACTATGAGTAGCTGGACATGTACATTGTACCTAGGTTTTTATTCTCCATGGCTTGTATGGATTTGAGGTGGGAGAGATATCATTATTTCCGTCCTCCCTCCCTTGCTCCGGCGAGCCGCAGGCCCGGTGCCCCCCTTCCCCCGTCTATCCTTCCCTCCACCACCGCCGCCTGCCCCCGCGCATCGGGCTTGGTGCGGGCCAGGCTTGGTTTGTCGGGACGCCGCGCTTGGCGGTGCGGCGGACCTCTGCTCGATGACGGCGGCAGGCGGGATTTGCGGCGTGGCGGGTTGTTTGCTGGAAGGGCGCGCCTCCTATGGTCCTGGGTCTTCGTCATATCTCGCACCCGGCTCCAGGCGGCGGCTGCAGCTTCGGTGGCAGTGGTAGGCCGTCGACTTTGGGTGTGGCCGCGTGGGTGCTGGCACCCGACGGTGGCCGGGGCTCCATGCCTCTCTGCGGGCGCGTGGACGAGGAAGGCGGGCATGATGGCGGCCCATGGTTGGTTTACGGTGGGGGACTAGCGCATGTCTGGAGACGTGGAGGTGGCCGTTGTAGGTGCGTCCAAGGCTGCCCGGCGTCTGGAGTTGCCGGTGTCCGGGCGGCTCCCTGTGGACGGGGCACTGGCTGCTGCCGCTCTCCCGAGGTGTTGCTGGCAGATGGATTGTGGCTCGGGCCCAGATGCGTGGATGCGAGGTCCCCTACCCAGTCCGGGCTTTCTCCAATCCTACGACCTAGTGCTCGGTCGTTGGACAACTGTGGTGGTGGTGCTGCCCAGCTATGGGCCTCCTCCGTCCGACTGTGTTGTGGGACCCTGTGGGTTAGCGGGGAGGTGGTTGCTTCCTGGCCTGGTAGTGGCGTTTACGTGTTGTAGCGTCAGGGAGTTGTTCGGAGAGGGATGCCGGGGCGGCGGCCATTGGGGGTGGGCTACTCGGTGGGCTCTCCGGCGGGTCTCTGGGTAGTGGTGGTGGTTGCGTTTCTCGATCGTGCGGATGGCGAGGGATGCCGGGGCGGCGACCACTGGGGGTGGGCTGCTAGGTGGGCTCTCCTGCGGGTCTCTAGGTAGCGGTGGTGGTCGCGTTTCTCGGTCGTGCGGATGGCGAGGGATGCCGGGGCGGCGACCACTGGGGGTGGGCTGCTAGGTGGGCTCTCCTGCGGGTCTCTAGGTAGCGGTGGTGGTCGCGTTTCTCGGTCGTGCGGATGGCGAGGGATGCCGAGGCGGCGGCCACTGGGGGTGGGCTCCTCGGTGGGCTCTCCTGCGGATCTCTGGGTAGCGGTGGTGGTTGCGTTTCTCGGTCGTGCGGATGGCGAGGGATGCCGGGGTGGCGGCCACTGGGGATGAGCTACTCGATCGGCTCTCCGGCGAGTCTCTGGGTAGCGATGGTGGTTGCGTTTCTCGGTAGTGCGGATGGCGAGGGATGCCGGGGCGGCGGCCACTGGGGATGGGCTACTCGATGGGCTCTCCGGCGGGTCTCTGGGTAGCGGTGGTGGTTGCGTTTCTCGGTAGTGCGGATGGCGAGGGATGCCGGGGCGGCGGCCACTGGGGATGGGCTACTCGATGGGCTCTCCGGCGGGTCTCTGGGTAGCGGTGGTGGTTGCGTTTCTCGGTAGTGCGGATGGCGAGGGATGCAGGGCGGCGGCCACTGGGGATGGGCTACTTGATGGGCTCTCCGGCGGGTCTCTGGGTAGCGGTGGTGGTTGCGTTTCTCGGTAGTGCGGATGGCGAGGGATGCGGGGCGGCGGCCACTGGGGGTGGGCTACTCGGTGGGCTCTCCGGTGGGTCTCTGGGTAGCGGTGGTGGTTGCGTTTTTCGGTCGTGCGGATGGCGAGGGATGCCGGGGCGGCGGCCACAGGGGGTGTGCTACTCGGTGGGCTCTCCAACGGGTCTCTAGGTAGCGATGATGGTTGCGTTTCTCGGTCGTGTGGATGGCGTGGGATGCCGGGGCGGCGGCCACTGGGGGTGGGCTACTCGGTGGGCTCTCCGACAAGTCTCTAGGTAGCGGTGGTGGTTGCGTTTCTCGGTCGTGCAGACGGCGAGGGATGAGGCATTGGGAGGCTTTGTTGTCTTCTCCGGCACGACTGAGGAGGTGCCTAGTTCTGGTTTTGGAGTTCTTGGCTACACTGCGGTGACCGGCTTAGCACATGTTTGGCTGGTGGATGCAACTAGGCGAAAGCTCCGTGCTTCGGCACGGACGACGATGACGACGCATGTGGGTGCCACTCTCCTCTTGAGGATGTCGTCGCAGTTACTTCCCCTGTCAGCGTTCCAGGTGAAAACCTTATTCCGCTTCGTCGGACGCGGCGATGGCTCCGCGTGGCGTCATTCCCCCTCTTGAGGGCGTTGCCTGGGGAGCCTAGGAGTTTGTGGTCGTTGTCGCATAGTCCTTAGGTCCTCTTGTTTTGTGTATTTGGCGACATGGTAATGTCCTGACCGATATATGTTGTCCGTTATTTTTGAAGTTCTGCTTTTTTGAAGTCTTCCTCTCCATCTGTCGTATCATCCGGCTGCGTACTTGTGGTTGGTGCTTTATATATAAAGCGGGGCGAAATTCTGTTTCGAGAGAATGGATTTGAGAAATGAAGTTCAAGGTCAATGGATATAGTGGACGTTTTTTGTTGTATAACCGACCGCGGATGTTCTAGCACTGTTGCCATGACAACTCCGGGGTTAGCCCAACTCCAGCGCACGACCCCATCATGTCTGGATGCGTCCGTTTGGGGCAAAACAGACAAATCAGACGGCCCGGCATGCGGGCGCAAACGGACTTTTGTCCGTTTTATGTCCGCTTTCGACCCATCCCCGGCCCAAGTTTGGGCCGCTTTTGGGGTGAAACCGACATCGTGTGGACGGGTGGGACACGCGCGCTTGTCCTCCCTTGGCCCGATCGTCGGTGGCACAAAGCACCACCCCGACGCCCCATTTCGCGCCATTTCCCCCCATACCCTCCCACGTCCCGCCCACCACCCTCCCCGTCCATGGCCGAAGCCCCGCCGAATTCCGGCGGCCAGGCCGTCGACCCGCCAGGAAAGGTGAAGAAGGCGGCCAAGGGTCCGAGGAAGTCGCGGTCGGAATGCACGCCGGAGGAGCTCGCAAAGATGGACGCGGAATCAACGAAGAGGAGGAACCGGAGGGCGGTCGTTGAGGTCAAGAATGCCGCGGCCAAGTTCGCTGCCGAGCGCGATGCGGTGGAGGTCGCGCGGCGCAAGGCCGAGGTTGACGAGAAGGAGGACATCGTCAACAAAGTGCATGCCCTCCTCGTGCTTGGGCTTTGCCGTCCGGCGGGTTTCTCTGGAGCGGCCGTCGGCCCGGCGAGCACAGGCTCTTCGGTCGCCAGGCCTTACCACTGCCCCTCGCCAGCGTCGAGGACCACGCCTTTGTCGTCCGGTTTTCCCCCGCCAAGGCACGATGGCCACAGCCGTTTTTCGGGGTCGCCGGACGTTGGCGTGATCGCGCCTTCCATCCTGCGCCCCTCGGCCGTCATCGACCTCAATGTCACACCAGGGTCTAGCAGCGGCGGCCGGCCATCCGTCGAGATGCAAAGAAAGCAAGCACGGCCGCCATCTACGGGCACCATGCCGTCGCCCCGCGTCCTGTTCGATGAAATACCAACACCAACGCCAACGGTCGACGACCCCTTCTACAACCAGTACATGGAGAATGTCATCTTTGAGGGTGGGCATGGCGGTGCCTGCGATCCCGAGGAGACCCAAAGTCAGGATGGCCGCTCCTAGTACGTTGCCGATGAAGAGGCCCACGACCATGGTGACTCGTGGCATGAAGATGATGACATCTATTGCGAAGATGATGGTGAAGAAGAAGGCATTGATATTGGGGGCGAGCCATTGTTCATCGACGAGCTCACCTAGAGAGCGGAAGCACAAAAGAGGAAGAAGTGCATTCGTATGGGTTCATACTCACAAGAAGATGACAAGTTGATTTGCCAATGTTGGATGGAGATTAGTCAAGATCGGAAGGCCGGTGCGCAATAAAAGGGACTTGTTTTTTCGACAAGAGTTCACAAAACATTCCATGAAAGAAAGTTGTTTGCGCCCTACCAATTTACGAGCTACTGAGGCATCACCTCGATTCAAAAGAGGTGGTTGTTCATCCAACAAGAATGAAACAAGTATTGTGCCGCACTTGAGAGCATTGAAGCACGGCCTGTGAGTGGTCTCAGCATTGGGGACATGGTATGCTCTCCTCATCCTAGTTCTTCCGTTGCTACGGCCACGAGACTTCGATTGTTGTTGGTCATGTAGGCATTTCAATATGTGGAAGCATTCAAGGCCCGGCACAATGACAAGCCATTCACCCTTACGCATTGTTGGACGATCATCAACAATTGCCTTAAGTTCAAGGATCAATACCGTGAACTTCAAAGGAAGAGAGGCAAAAAGACGGCCGCGTTGGCTGGAGGTGGAGATGGTGAGGTGTTGAAGAGGCCGAGGGGCAAGACCAACTCCAAGGTGGATGACATACGTGATGTGTCATCCATCGCCTTGCATGGGACTTTGCACGGCATGATGTCTCAAAAGTATGTGAGGGACGAGAAAAAGCGAGAAAGTAAGGACGAGCAAATGAAGCAATACTAGAGCTTCAAAGGAAGAAGCTTGAGATGGAGGAGGCGGCCAAGAAGAGGAAGATCGACATAGAGGAGGTGTCCCAGCAAAGGCAGCTCGACATCGAGGCCGCCAATGTCACGGCTAGGCAGATGCAGCTCCAGATCGAGGCCACCAATGCCACAACCAAAGCAAAGGAGG
Organism: Triticum timopheevii; assembly: GCA_963921465.1. Classification (NCBI taxonomy): domain Eukaryota; kingdom Viridiplantae; phylum Streptophyta; class Magnoliopsida; order Poales; family Poaceae; genus Triticum; species Triticum timopheevii. The sequence goes on along the minus strand of OY997274.1, from coordinate 4,362,391 downwards.
TGGCCCTTGCAATCATGAGCGTGGACTTGACCAGGATGAGCGAGAAGACGAGGAGCTAGTTCGAGGCCAGGCAGAAGGAGATGTTCGACGCCAACGGCCTGAACTAGGTCGTCTGATCGGCCGTGGCCGTTCTTTTTGGAGGCTGCCATGGGTGCCGGCCGCTAGGCCGCTGGCTGTGTGCCGGCGAGAAACCTATGCATTTTGGGGGCTGACTGTGTTGCCGGCCGCTGGCTGTGTTGCCGGCCGCTGGCTGTGTTGCCAGCGACAAAACTATTCATTTTGTAGGCAGGCTGTGTTGCCGGCCGCTGGCTGTGTTGCCGGCGAGGACGTGTACGCCACTGGCTGTGTTGCCGGCAAGGACGTGTAGGCCGCTGGCTCTGTTGCCAGCGTGAACTAGGGCCGCTGGCCTGAACTAGGGCGTGGTTATTTCGAAAGTTGGCGTTTGAAAAACGAGGCGGACAGGATGCGGCCGGGATGCGTCTGCGCGTTGGGCACACGGCCACCACATCCCATGGCAGATCCGGACACGATCACATTACCCTATCCAAACTGACAGAATCCGAACAAAACGGACATCTGTTTAAGGTCGTGCGCTGAAGTTGCCCTTATCTTCTAGATTCACTAGATTGTTCACACAATATGCGTTGAACTGCTGACATATATACAGAAAAAAGGGACTACATTCATTCTACCGGTATTGATTTTTATATTTTTACCTTTGTTTTCGAACGAAAAGAATGCCAGGGGCAGCAGCTGGGCCAGGCAAGTATGTAGCATTATTATTGCTCTACTCGGCATGTAGTACTACAACAATCCAACACAAGACGCTGGAGCAGCTCTCTCTCTCTCTCTCTCTCTCCCTCTCTCGGTGTTCCATCCATCCGTCGCCGGGGAGCCACCACGCCGTCCGTCCATAGTCCTCCGCCGCTGACCCCTTCCTCAACGGCTGCCACCTATTGCTAAAACCTACTCGGCGGCCACCGTCGCAGGTGCCCATCTCTGCTCACTCCCCTTCTTGTTTCGTTCCTTTTTTTTCAGGGAAGAGATACTCAGATCGAATTCATCAGTAGAATATATAGCCTCTTGTTTGCTTGCCAGGTTGCCCATCAATTGGAACTCACCATCTTAATGTCTAGAATATATAGCCTCTTATTTTTGTGTCAATTTTGGGGATAACGAAATGTTGTTCATCTTGCGGTTAGCCGGCTAGATGTTCTAGTCCTGATACAGGGTGTGCTAGAGGATCTAGCTTCTTCTATTAGTGAGTAAATATTCACCTCAAGGAGAATACCAATTGCCATATGTTGTTGACAGGTTATTTGGTTGGGGAACACAATTACAGTTTCATGTCCTGAATCTAAATTAATTGTTTCTCACTGCAATAGACATGCTGTTTTTCCTTTGCTTTTATAGAATAGAAAGATTGGCAACAGCTGCAACTGCAATGGAAGTGAACTCACTATCTTAGGAAGCAACCATCAAGACTGCTCTCCAAGGCGAGCTGGGCGGCTAGAAGTGCGCAGCTGACGCCTTCGACGGCGGCTGCCCTCTGCCCCCATCTCCGCTCAACACTCCAGTTTTTGTCCAGTTTGCAGGTGCCTCCTCTGCCCTGCCCCCATCTCTGCTCCTTCCGTTTCTTCCTGTTTTCTGTTGTTTGGTACTAGCTTTTTCTAACTTGCCATGGCATCGTTGAGCATGTTTCCGTTACTGAATTTAGTTAGCACTTTGACATATAAATTGGAAAGTGACACCTTGAAGATGGAGAAGATGTGCACAATTTGGTTGGGAACAATTTGCTATTCACAAGAATTGTTGCCTGATCTGATTAGACATGTGGAGCCTTTTTCTGTTTGGTTGTCTTCTAGTCATGGTTCATGGTAACAGTGCCTTATCTTGTTATTTTTTCACTGTTCCTTTCATAGATCAACAGCTGCTGAGCAGGCAGTGAACTCGAACTGTCTTAGCACTTGCAACAATAAGAGGGGACAGATTGTACTAGTGAAGAGCACACAGATCGAAGGAGAAGATGGAGTTTGTAGTGGGTGCTTCGGAAGCCACCATGAGATCCCTCCTAGGCAAGCTGGGCAGCCTCCTTGCCCAAGAGTACACTCTGATCCGTGGTGTCCGCGGTGACATCCAATACATCAACGATGAGCTCGCCACCATGCAGGCCTTTCTTGGCGACCTCGGCTCTGCCCTGGACGACCACGATCGCCGGCTCAAGAGCTGGATGAAGCAGATCCGTGACATGGCATACGACATGGAAGACTGCGTCGATGACTTTGCTCATCGTCTCCCTCAGGACTCTCTCAGCAATGCAAGATGCTCCTTCATTGTGACTATAGTCTACGAGCTGTGGACATTTTGGCCTCGCCGCGACATTGCTTCCAAGATTGCTGAGCTCAAGGTCCGGGCACAACACATTTCTGAGCGGCGCAGCAGATATGGAGTGGACAACCCAATCCCAAGAAGCTCTAGAGCCAGAGCAACCCATGCTGTTACATATGGCATTGCTGAGCATCTGATGGTGAGCCGTCAGCTAATCCGAACGGAGAATCCCGTGGGAGTGAAGGTGGACATGGAGAAGCTCGGGGGTTCGCTAACCAAACGTGATAAAGGCTCTCATCGAGCTGTTGTGTCCTTGATTGGATTCGGTGGTGTGGGAAAGACCACCATTGCCATGGCACTGTACCGAGATTTCAGGAACGAATTTGACTGCTGGGCATTGGTCACAGTATCTCAGAACTTTGACGAAGATGAAGTCCTTAGGGATATTCTTGGTCAAATCAAGCCAACAAATAGTCAAATTAAGCCAAAGGAGGAGAAGGAGGGTAGCAACACAGGGAAGTTGGAGAAGAAAAGCCTAGTGGCAGACATTAAAAGCTCAGTGAAGCGAGTTGTGCCACTGCTCTCTGGTCACAAGCCGCAAAGCAATGATGGCAGCACAAAGAGTAAGATAGAAACAATGAACCATGACCAACTTATCGAAGAACTCAAAAAGCGGCTGGATGGACGGAGGTACCTCGAAATCATACCTTTGCTTTTTCTATATATAGCTGTTTAGCATAACAGTTTTATTCTTAAGTATGTACAATGGTGACTGAAAAATGGGAGTTTTTCAAGAAAGAATAAATACAAAGTTATGTATGTAGTAATTTTCTTAAAGTTGCACAAGGAATATTTCTGCAAGTTCTATAACTGAACTTCAACTTGTTACCAACAGTAAATTTAGTACCACTGCATATATATAGAACCTAGTCCATTTTTCCAAATTAAAATAAACACCATTTCTTTCAGAAAAAATAGAAGCCAGTCTAGTACTTAACTTGGGTCCGTTTCACAAGCCATACCAAATCACACACATTTTAGTATAAATTTGAATTTCTGCAACATTGAGAAAAGGCAGAAAGTAACATACTAAATTGGACCTAAAAAGTTAGAAGTAAAATATGAACTATATCTCTCCAATTCATAAAAGGATGGCATTTGAACATAGGTCAGTTTATACTTGTTGTGTTTGTGTTGAATTTGAATACATATAGGTTTATTCTTGGACTGTTGAGAGGTTTTTGTTGTTGTGAAAAAGTCCAGTACGGGTGGCCTAAGCCCACCTGAACATTTTCATTAACGGCACAAAAGCGCACATCGATTGATTACAGTAAGAGCAGTTAACGAACAACCAAAATCCTGAGCCATAGTATAATCCCCTGCCGCCACTCTCGGTTCTCTTCTGTAATAATTGACCTCGCCAATAGGCCATGCATGTTTTTTCCCTATCTTTAACATTTTAATACATGGATGTCTAGCCTGTTACACCAACGAGATATAGCTCAAATTAACATTTCTAGGTAGATTATCATCTTCGTTTTTGTAAAAAGAATATGTGAGGAACTATGTATTGCATAGTTTTAAATAGCGCGCTAAGCATCTTAGCGGCCGACCTCTTCCAAATGCTATAGGGTGCTATAGCGGAGCTATAGCGCGCTATTTAAAATGTTTGTTCATTTGTTTGGAGCAAAGTCTCTTAGCGCAAGACCTTTTGTAAACGCTATAGCGTGCTATAGCGGAGCTATAGCGGGCTATTTAAAACAGTGTGTATTGTATCAATAACACATAAATAAACATCAAATCGGACACAGACCTTGGTGATCACCACATTGGTGTGACGCATTTTTTTCTCACTTGTATGAACTTAAGTAAGTTAGCACATTTCTACTCACTTGTATTTTATTTCCTTTTTCTTGGCAGGTATCTCCTTTTGGTTGATGATATATGGTCTATAGAAACATGGGAGACCATTAGAAATTGGTTGCCACATGATAATACAAAAGATAGTAGAGTGATAGTAACTACAAGATTTCAAGCTGTTGGTGCGGCATGCTCAGAAAGAGATGGAACTGATTATCTGCACACCGTTAATGTGCTAAGTGATGCTGACTCCAAAAGTCTATATCAACAGGGTGTTTCTGAATCCCCAAGCAACGAAGAAAGCGACAGAATGGATACAGGACCTCAAGCTATTGATACCGAGTCCTCCGAAGTAGATGGAACTGATCATCTGCATTCAGCTGATGTTCCTAGTGATGCCGATGCAAAAGATCTGCTCAAGGATCGTGTTTCTGATCCACAAGGCAGCAAAGGTCGGGAGAAAGAAGAGGTCAGTGAGGAGATATGGAAATATTGTGGGGGCCTGCCTTTGGCCATAGTCACCATGGCTGGCCTTGTGGCTTGCAACCCAACAAAAAACAATGATCATTGGAGTAAAGTTTGCAAGTCATTATTTCCAGAGCAGGTGGCTCCCCTTACACTGGAGGGGGTCACAAGGATACTTGATTATTGCTACAATGATTTGCCAGCAGATCTCAAGACCTGCTCACTGTACTTGAGCATATTCCCCAAGGGCTCGAAAATTAGTAAGAAGCGTCTGACCCGGCGATGGATATCTGAATGTTTCGTCGCTGAGAAGCAAGGGCTGAGTGCAGAGGAAGTCGCAGAAACATACTTCAATCAGCTCGTAAGCAGGAAGATAATACGCCCAGTAGATCACAGCAGCAATGGGAAGGTGAAATGCTTTAAAGTTCATGACATGATTCTCGAATATATCGTGTCCAAGTCAAGTGAAGAGAATTTTATTACTGTTGTTGGTGGCCATTGGTTGATGCCAACTCCTAGCAACAAAGTTCGTCGACTCTCTATGCAAAGCAGCGGTTCTAGGCATGGGAATTCAACAAAAGGTATGAACTTATCTCAAGTGCGGTCGCTGACAGTGTTTGGAAGCCAGAACCGACGACTCCCTTTCGAGTCGTTCAACAATGGAATAATACAAGTGCTGGACCTTGAGGGTTGGAAGGGTCTTACAAATAAACATCTAATTGACATATGTAAAATGCTTGTGCTGAAGTATTTGAGCCTCCGACGAACAGAGGTTTCTGAGATTCCCTCAAAGATTGAGAAGCTCCAGTATCTAGAAACTCTTGACATAAGGGAGACAAATGTTGAGGTGCTGCCCAAGGGTTTTGGACAGCTCAAGCAGCTCCGTAGCATGCTTGGAGGGAACAAAAACACAAGGAAGGCATTGAAGTTACCACATGAGAAGAATAAGGAGCCGATGAAAGCACTTCGTATACTGTCAGGGATTGAGATCGATGAGGACTCATCAGCTGTAGCAAGCCTTCATCAGCTGACTGGGCTAAGGAAGCTTGCCATTTACAAGCTCAGTAAACGGGAGGGTGGTCAGACCTTCACACAATTACGCTCCGCCATCGAGTACCTCTGCAGCTGTGGTCTGCAGACTCTTACAATCAATGATGAGGGCTCTGATTTTATTAACTCATTGGACACCATGTCTGCTCCTCCAAGATACATCATTGGCCTGGAGCTGTCTGGCAAGATGGAAAAGCCCCCAAAGTGGATTAAAAATCTCAATAATTTCTACAAGCTAACCCTTTCTGTGACAGTCCTTCAGACTCGTACTTTTCAGCTCATTCAGGACCTGCCAAAATTGTTTACGCTCACCTTTACACTCAGCGTAGCCAAGGATGATAGGGACATAGTTGACATCCTTGAGGAAAATAAACAGCTTACCGACAGGGAGATCATTATTCCACCTGGAAGATTCAAGAGTCTAAAGTTGCTTCGCTTCTTTGCAACTCTGGTGCCAAGGCTGAGCTTTGCAGTTACAGGAAAAGAGGTAATGCCAGCACTAGAGAGGATTGATATGCGGTTAGAAGCCTTTGAAGGGATTTACGGCATCGAGACTCTCGAAAGCCTCCAGGAGGTGCATCTCAGTGTTGGTAATCAAGCAGATGAAATAACCAAGTTCTTGGTAGATGATTTGAAGGACACACCCAAGTACTTGGATGAAAAGTACACCAGCAAGTGGCCAAAGATAATCACCGAGTGAAGAGATTGGAATATGTCACATTATCTTTCAATTGATCAACAAATCATATGGTACGCGTTGTATAATTAAGTGGGGGTTGTTTCATCAAGTCTGCGTTGCCTTCTCGAGGGCTAAATAAACAGACTGCATCCATTATTGAATATTGTAATGCATATGTATGTGGTACTGCTGAATCCGTCACTCATTCTTGTAATTTGTACTTCTATTGTAATGTTACTTCCGTTATTGATCTATTTGAACTTACCTCGTTTTCGGTTGTGGTATGTATATATCCCACGGTATGTGTTTGATTGAGATCTCTGTACCGTATATTTAACTAAATAGCAGTCACATGGTTCAGTTGGTGTATGGAGGTCTCTTGCCCAAAGTGCTGGAGTTTTAGGAAGTTAGATTGCCTTCAAATGCATGCAGGCAATGTAGAGTTTGTGTTAACCTATTTTACCAGGAACTCCCGCTTTGTATGTGTTTGATTGTCTTAGCGAAGCAAAGAAAAAAAAACTGTTTTGTATAACAATGCTCGAAGATTTCTTCTTTGCGATCATACTGTAGCAAACTACACCATGTTTGTGTTTGGAAAAAGCCAATTTTTGTGTTTGGACATATACAAAAAAATCATTTATTTTATCATAGGAATTCTAGAACGCATATCAGTTCAATACTACTCCCTCCGTTCCGAAATAATTGTCTTTCTAGATATTTCAACAAGTGACTACATACGGAGCAAAATGAATGAATCTACACTTTAAAACATGTCTACATACATCCGTATGTTGTAGTCCATTTGAGATGGCTAGAAAGACAATTATTTCGGAACGGAGGGAGTACCAGTGACAGTTTTTGAAATTTTGGCTGTATACGTCCAATATGTAAGGTTTCATAGAGCTCAGGAGAGTAGATCCTACACAGTCATTTATCACATAAATGGATGCTAATCTGGAGAACAAACCAGGATCAGGGGGGGAGAGAGCAGGGTACCTTGTCTCGACTGCGGGAGCGAATGTGTTGGCCAAGCTCAACGCTCCCGTCAGGCTGGGGGAGTGGGATACCGCCGCCGCTGCTGAAACAGTCCAGCAGCAGCTCATCCGAGAAATCAAAAGGCGACATGAAGAAGAAGGACAAGTGGTTGGGGAAGGCTACTTCTTCTGTACTGATGCTGCTTACCGGCGGTTATGGATTGGGGAACCAAAGCTATCCTTGTTGCTTCATCCCAAGTGTCCTGAATCGGAGTCCCTTGTAGATAAAGTGAAGGAAGCTATGAGAAGCAGTGAATTAGCGAGGAGGAGATAGATTGCCTAAAGTTCCCAAGGTATGAACTAATGAACCATTGTGCATTTGATTACATCCTCCTGCGTTTTCTTTCTGTTTTGATTCCTTATGTTCAGTAGATTTCAGAAGCATCCTGAATAAATAAATAGCAAGAGTCAATTTTCTGTCTAAATGTTTATCCTTAACCCTGTCCTGCTAGGGAACACCTGACTTTGGGGCACATCAAATGGCCATAAAGGCGGCATGCAATTTCAATAAATAACAGCGATATTTGAGATGCACGGTGCTGTTGAAATTGATACTCCTGCATTTGTGTTGAGAGAAACCCTTATGGGCAAATATGGTGAACATTCTAAATATGGCCATTCTAGGTGGAGTTTCAGTGTTCTTTTATAATTATTACTGTTTGTGGAACAGTTTGGTTTCACAAGAAACCCCCATTTTTTTTTGATTTTTCATGTGTCCATTCTTCATATAAATTACTATCCGGGCAAGGTTATTTGTAGAACCCTTAGAATTGCGGCATTCAGAAAGTCACTCAATCCTTTGTTGCATTCATTATATACGTTCCTAGATTTTCGAACTTTCAAGTCTGACCATCAAGTAACCAGCAGGGTGGTGAGCTTTGCTCTCTGCGGTATGATCTGACCGTTCCATTTGCCAGATATCTTGCCATGAGCAACATAAGTGCACTGAGGAGGTGTACCAGATTGCAAAGCTATACAGGAGAGATAACCCATCAAAGGGGAGATGCCCAGATATCAAGGTTATCATAATTCTGATATAATTCCTGGATAGGCTGAATTTCCCAAGCAATCAATGTGTATACAGATCAATATATATTCAGTTCCAGCAGATCATGTCGACATGCTATGCACGTGGTGGCAAAAACTATTTTCTGTTCCTTGGGAGCAGATCATGTTGACACTTTGCATCATTCTATCGCTCTGTCGGCTGAGACGAGGTACCCTGTTCTCTCACCCCTTCACTTGTTCTGTCCTTCAGTTCAACAACCATTTCCTCTGAGCTGTCTGAAACCTTACCTTACATTTTGGATGTATACACAGCCAAAAAAATTAAAACTTTCAAACTGATATGTGTTCGATACTTTCTGTAAAAAGTAAAACTTCCAAACTGATATATGTTCGATACTTTCTGTAAAAAGTAAAACTTTCAAACAGTTCAATAATGGAAGTAAGATTATAATGGAAGTACAAATTACAATAATCGGTAACGGATTTAGCAGTACACATACACGCACATTAAAAGAATCAATAATATTTGTTTATGTGCCCTCAAGAAGGTGACGCGGATTTGATGCAACAGTATCCACTTGTAATTATACAATACCAGATGATTTGTATGTCAACTGAAAGACAATATGACATATTCCAATCTCTTCACTCTGTGATTATCTTTGGCCACTTGCTGGCGTAATTTTTGTCCAAATACTTGGGGGTGTCCTTCAAATCTTGTACCAAGAACTTGGTTATTTCATCTGCTTGATTATCAACACTGAGATGCACCTCTTGGAGGCTTTTGAGAGTCTCAATGCCGTAAATCCCTTCAAAGGATTCAAACCGCATATCAATCCTCTCCAGTGCTGGCATTACCTCTTTTCCTGTAACTGCAAAGCTCAACCTTGGCACCATAGTTGCAAAGAAGCGAAGCAGCTTTAGACTCTTGAATCCTCCAGGTGGAATAATGATCTCCCTGCCGGTAAGTTGTTTATTTTCCTCAAGAATGTCCACTATGTCCCTATCATCCTTGGCTGCACTGAGTGTAAAGGTGAGCATAAACAATTTGGGCAGGTCTTGGATGAGCTTGAACGTATCAGTCCGAAGAACTGTTAAAGAAAGGGTCAGCTTATAGAGGTTATTAAGGTCTTTGATCCACTTTGGGGGCCTTTCCATCTTGCCAGACAACTCTAGGCCGATGATGTATCTTGGAGGAGTGGTCATGGTGTCTAGTGAGTTGATAAAATTAGAGCTCTCATCATTGATTGCCAATGTCTGCAGACCGCAGCTAGAGGTACTCAATGGAGGAGCGTAACTGTTTGAAGGTCTGACCACCCTCCATTATATTGAGCTTGTAAATGGCAAGCTTCCTTAGCCCTGTCAGCTGATTAAGGCTTGCTACAGCTGATGAGTCCTCACCAATCTCAATCCCTGACAAGATCCGAAGTGCTTTCATCGGCTACTTGTTCTTCTCATGTCGCGACTTCAAAGCCTTCTTTGTATTTTTGTTCCCTCCAAGCATGCTACGGAGCTGTTTGAGTTATCCAAAACCTTTTGGCAGCACCCCAACATCTGTCTCCCTTATGTCAAGAGTTTCTAGATATTGGAGCTTCTCGATCTTTGATGGGATCTCAGAAACCTCTGTTCGTCTGAGGCTCAAACACTAGTAGAAAACCACCCATTAGTCCCGGTTCGTAAGGGCCTTTAGTCCCGGTTCGGGAACCGGGACTAATGGGTCGTTACTAATACCTCAACCCATTAGTCCCGGTTCAAACACGAACCGGGACCAATGTGCCTCCACATGGCCCTGTGCGCCGAGCCCAGTTAGGGGGCCTTTGGTCCCGGTTGGTGGCTCCAACCGGGACCAAAAGGCATCCACGTGTCTGCATTCCAGTGGCTGGGGTTTTTATTTTTTTGTTTTTGAAAGGAGGGGGGTTGGGGGTTTTGGGGGGTTAATTTAGGTGTTTCGTATATTGTGTTAGCTAGCTAATTAATAGAGAGAAGTGTCCTCTCTTATGTCCGTGCTTGGTCGACGCTACGTAGTATATATACATAAGTGATCGAGAGAACCATTCAGTACAGAAGTTCGTCATGCATACCGAGAGAAGTGATCGATCGACCTCTCCTTCTCCGAGAGATTGGTCGAACAACAAGTTTTACTGGCTACATACATGTACAATCTATATAAGATCTCTTAATTACAAACCACTAGCATTTGAAATGAAGTTCCATATGGTATTCTCCGGCTTTACTGATGACGTGTTCAAGAAAGAATCCCGCCAACTCCTCTTGAATTGCTTTCATGCGATCTGGTGGTAGGAGTTCATCCCGCATCTGCCATGTCTAATTAATTTGAAGAAGGGGGTTAATTAATACATATATATGAATGAAACTCAACAGAAATGATGGTGTAATAAAATGAAATTGTGAATATTATTGCTTACGCACTTCATATTGTCTTCTAGAGTAGCCCCGCTTGTTTTTCAAAGTCGCGTTGTGGATGAACTCACACACGTAGTATCCACAGAAATCATTCCCTTCCTCCTGCCACAAGCACTTTACGAGAAATAGAGGTCAATCAAACTGATAATGAAGCATTATATAAATGGCATTGATGAAAGTATAGCTATAGAATCAACGGGAGATGCGCGCCAGTAGTACTTACTTTCGGGTATACATATTGCAGCTCCTTCGGCAGTCCCGGAGCTTGTGCGGTGAACTGTTTCCAAACCCTGCAAGACAAACAAAATAATTATTATTACTTGAGATATCAGGAAATGAACAAAAAGTTGCCGATATGGTGCGATAATGATCGATTGAACTTACTTGCTGAGCATTTCAGTCATGTCCGCATAGGTGCTGGGATCTTTCCGTCTGAAGTCTAAGACGGTTACTAGTCCACGCTCAAGCTTAATCTCCAGAAAAATATAGTGGTATCTGCACACGCATGCATAACTCATCAGTTACATTAACCTCGCTCGAGTAATAAGGGAAACCGAATATGCACACGACAGTAACACTCACGGGCCGTTGTAAGGAAAGAGTATGGTATCTTTGTTTTGATTTTTGATTAACGATTGTAGCAAGTTGTCCTCGGCCTCTTCGACGTTCTTTTCAACCAGAAATACATCTATGATATTTGTGTTAATGAACCCAATATCATAGATTTCATTTTTTTTTGCACTCGACGATCTTCAATCTGCATAATATATTGAGGATAATTAATTATAAATACATGCAATGAAAGAGCCGAGCTATATATACAGACTAATGACAGAAATAGTACTTACAGGCAGTAGCAAAAGACCATTAATTTATCGAGGGCCTTTTGATTGAAGAACTCGAAGAACTCCTCAAATGGAATAGCCAACACATCATTTGAAACGAGGTCGTGCTCCTCTTTAATTTTCAGATACAAAGTGTTCGTCCCCTCAGACTCTCTGCAGGTTTTCATGTACCAACTATGGAATCTTCGCATCATTGTTGTCAGAGACTTTTCATCTTTGATGAGAGGCTTCCCGTACTCGTATCTGAATAAGTCCACCTCCATGAAATCAGGAAGTACATCGTCAGGCAGGTAATCTTCAAGATTGCCATAACCGGCCACCGTCCCCGGAGGATTAGACACATTGAGCGGGGGGCACGATTGCTGTGCTTGTTCGCCGAGCTGGGCAATTTTTTTCCCCTTTGCTCGTTGTTCTTTTGACCTTTTATCACTGACAGTAGTTCCCGACCGCTTGGCTTGGAGATATGTCTGTTCAGTAATGCGCTCATAGTTGGTTCTCAGCGGAGACTTTGGTGGTTTCCTCAGGGCATCGAGAGTGCGCTTTGCTTTCACCGGATCTACCTTCTCCTCCGGAGGTGGATGTATCTTTGCTTTCACCCCTTCAAAGAACTCCTTCACTTGGGCCTGCACGATTGTATTGTTTTCCTCCTTGGTCCTCTCGTTCGGTAACTTCTCTACTGTTCTTGTGTTCATCGACATACGGGGTCACCAAGGTAGAGTTCTGTAGAACTGTGTAGTGGGCTTGAGACCAAGAATATCCGTCCCTGCATATTATTGAGTCCTTTCCAAGCGTGCCTTTTCCAGTCAGTCTCCCCTCATACCGCGATTTAGGGAGACCTATCTTCTTAAGGCCAGTAATGAAGTCAACACAAAACCCGATGACATCCTCTGTTTGATGGCCCATGGAGATGCTTCCTTCTGGCCTAGCGCGGTTACAGACATATTTCTTTAGGACTCCCATGAACCTCTCAAAGGGGTACATATTGTGTAGAAATACGGGGCCCAGAATGACAATCTCGTCAACTAGATGGACTAGGACGTGCGTCATGATATTGAAGAAGGATGGTGGGAACACCAGCTCGAAACTGACAAGACATTGCACCACATCACTCCTTAGCCTTGGTATAATTTCTGGATCGATCACCTTCTGAGATATTGCATTGAGGAATGCACATAGCTTCACAATGGCTAATCGGACGTTTTCCGGTAGAAGCCCCCACAATGCAACCGGAAACAGTTGCGTCATAATCACGTGGCAGTCATGAGACTTTAGGTTCTGAAACTTTTTCTCTGCCATATTTATTATTCCTTTTATATTCGACGAGAAGCCAGTCGGGACCTTCATACTAAGCAGGCATTCAAAGAAGATTTCCTTCTCTTCTTTGGTAAGAGCATAGCTGGCAGGACCTTCATACTGCTTTGGAGGCATATGCCGTCTTTTTCGTGCAAACGTTGCAGGCCCTCCCGTGCCTCAGTTGTATCTTTTGTCTTCCCATACACGCCCAAGAAGCCTAGCAGGTTCACGCAAAGGTTCTTCGTCACGTGCATCACGTCGATCAAAGAGCGGACCTCTAGGTCTTTCCAGTAGGGTAGGTCCCAAAATATAGATTTCTTCTTCCACATGAGTGCGTGTCCCCCAGCGTCACTCGGAACAGCTAGTCCGCCGGGACCCTTTCCAAAGATTACGTGTAAATCATTGACCATAGCAAGTACGTGATCACCGGTACGCATGGCGGGCTTCTTCCGGTGATCTGCCTCGCCTTTGAAATGCTTGCCTTTCTTTCGACATTGATGGTTGGTCGGAAGAAATCGACGATGGCCCAGGTACACATTCTTCCTGCAGCTTGCCAGGTATATACTATCGGTGTCAAGTAAACAGTGCGTGCATGCGTGGTATCCCTTGTTTGTCTGTCCTGAAAGGTTATTGAGAGCGGGCCAATCGTTGATGGTCACGAAGAGCAACGCCTTTAGGTTAAATTCCTCCTGTTTGTGCTCATCCCACGTACGTACACCGTTTCTATTCCACAGCTGTAAAAGTTCTTCAACTAATGGCCTTAGGTACACATCAATGTCATTGCCGGGTTGCTTAGGGCCTTGGATGAGAACTGGCATCATAATGAACTTCCGCTTCATGCACATCCAAGGAGGAAGGTTATACATACATAGAGTCACGGGCCAGATGCTGTGATTGCTGCTCTGCTCCCCGAAAGGATTAATGCCATCCGCGCTTAAAGCAAACCATACGTTCCTTGGCTCACTTGCAAACTCATCCTAGTACTTTCTCTCGATTTTTCTCCACTGCGACCCGTCAGCGGGTGCTCTCAACTTCCCGTCTTTCTTACGGTCCTCAATGTGCCATCGCATCAACTTGGCATGCTCTCCGTTTCTGAACAGACGTTTCAACCGTGGTATTATAGGATCATACCACATCACCTTCGCAGGAACCCTCTTCCTGGGGGGCTCGCCGTCAACATCACCAGGGTCATCTCGTCTGATCTTATACCGTAATGCACCGCATACCGGGCATGCGTTCCGATCCTTGTACACACCGCGGTAGAGGATGCAGTCATTAGGGCATGCATGTATCTTCTGCACCTCCAATCCTAGAGGGCATACGACCTTCTTTGCTACATATGTACTGTCGGGCAATTTGTTATCCTTTGAAAGCTTCTTCTTCAATATCTTAAGTAGCTTCTCAAATCCTTTGTCAGACACAGCATTCTCTGCCTTCCACTGCAGCAATTCCAGTACGGTACCGAGCTTTGTGTTGCCATCTTCGCAATTGGGGTACAACCCTTTTTTGTGGTCCTCTAGCATGCGATCAAACTTCAGCTTCTTCTTTTGACTTTCGCATTGCGTCCTTGCATCGACAATGACCCGGCGGAGATCATCATCATCGGGCACATCGTCTGGTTCCTCTTGATCTTCAGCAGCTTCGCCCGTTGCAGCATCATCGTGCACATCGTCTGGTTCCTCTTGATCTTCTGGAGCATCACCGTATTCAGGGGGCACATAGTTGTCATCGTACTCTTCTTCTTCGCCGTCTTCCATCATAACCCCTATTTCTCCGTGCCTCGTCCAAACATTATAGTGTGGCATGAAACCCTTGTAAAGCAGGTGGGTGTGGAGGATTTTCCGGTCAGAGTAAGACTTCGTATTCCCACATATAGGGCATGGACAACACATAAAACCATTCTGCTTGTTTGCCTCAGCCACTTCGAGAAAATTATGCACGCCCTTAATGTACTCGGAGGTGTGTCTTGAACCGTACATCCATTGCCGGTTCATCTGTGTGCATTATATATAATTAAGTGTGTCAAAAATCATTACAGAACATCATGAATAGATAATTAAGTGACCAAATTAATAGAAGTTCATCATCACATTAAAACCAAAGTACATACATAGTTCTCATCTAACAACATAAAGCTCTGCAGAGCATCTAAATTAATTAAACCATACACTGAAACTATGTAAAACATTTCAATGCGAAAACAAATGCGATCATAATCGCAACCAATGTAACAACTGATCCAACGGCATAATGATACCAAGCCTCGGTATGAATTGCATATTTTCTAATCTTTCTAATCTTCAAGCGCATTGCATCCATCTTGATCTTGTGATCATCGACGACATCCGCAACATGCAACTCCAATATCATCTTCTCCTCCTCAATTTTTCTAATTTTTTCCTTTAACAAATTGTTTTCTTCTTCAACTAAATTTAACCTCTCGACAATAGGGTCGGTTGGAATTTCCGGTTCAACAACCTCCTAGATGAATAAAACCTATGTCACGTTGGTCGGCATAATTGTCATAAACAATAAATGAACCAATAGTTATGAAAAGATAATATATACCACATCCAAATCATAGACAGGACGAGGGCCGACGGGGGCGGATACCAAAACCATCGCACTATATAAGATGCAATAATAAAAGTAAGAAAATTATACAAGTATATATCTATCTAAACATACAAATAAGAATATTTTTCCTTTTAGAAAGAAGATAAGAACAAGAGGCTCACCACGGTGGTGCCGGCGATGAGATCGGTGCGGGTGATCGACGACGTTGAAGACGGGGACGGGGCGTGACGGACCGCTAAACCTAGACAAATATGGAGGAAAACGGAGCTTGGCGGTCGAGCTTGGAGAGGAGAAACCTTAAGTAGTGTGGCTCGGGCATTCCATCGAACACCTTGTGTGCATAGGAGGTGAGCTAGAGCACCACCAAGCCCTCTCCCCCTCGGCCAGAAAAAACAGAGTAGTGTGCTCTGCTCTTGCGCGAGGGGGGTATATATAGGCACCACCATTGGTCCCGGTTAGTCGCACGAACCGGGACTAAAGGTTTGCCTTCGGTCCCGGTTCATGCCACCAACCGGGACCAATTGTGGTGGGCCAGGAGTGCGGCCCATTGGTCCCGGTTCGCCCCACCAACCGGGACCAAAAGGTCCAGACAAACCGGGACCAATGGCCCACGTGGCCCGGCCGGCCCCCGGGGCTCACGAACCGGGTCAAATGCTCCCATTGGTCCCGGTTCTGGATTGAACCGGGACTAATGGGCTGGACCGGCCTGGACCATTGCCCCCTTTTCTACTAGTGAAATACTTCAGCACAAGCATTTTACATATGTCATTCAGATGCTTATCTGTCAAACCCTTCCAGCCCTCAAGATCAAGCACTTGTATTATTCCATCATTGAACGAATGGAATGGGAGTCGTCGGTTTTGGCTTCCAAATGCTTTCAGTGACCGCACTTGTGACAAGTTCATGCCTTTTGTTGAATTCCCATGTTTGGAACCACTGCTTTGCATGGAGAGTCGACGGACTTTGTTGCTAGGAGTTGGCATCAGCCAATGTCCACCAACAACAGTAATAAAATTCTCTTCGCTTGACTTGGACACGATATATTCCAGGATCATGTCATGAACTTTAAAGGATTTGACTTTTCCATTGCTGTTGTGATCCACAGGACGTATTATCTTCCTGCTTACAAGTTGATTGAAGTATGTCTCTGCAACTTCCGCTGCACTCAGCCCTCAACAAAACATTCTGATATCCACCGCCGGGTCAGACGCTTCTTACTAATTTTTGAGCCCTTGGGGAATATGCTCAAGTACAATGAGCAGGTCTTGAGATCTGGTGGAAAATCATTGTAGCAGTAATCAAGTATCCTTGTGACCCCCTCCAATGTAAGGGGAGCCACTTGCTCTGGAAATAATGACTTGCAAACTTTACTCCAATGATCACTTTGTTTTTGGAGTTTGCAGGCCACAAGGCCAGCCATGGTGACTATGGCCAAAGGAAGCCCCCCACAATATTTCCATATATCCATATGGACCTCTTCTTTCTCCCCAACCTTGCTGCTTTGAACATGGGCTGAAGGCTGATGGTCAGTTCCATCTCCTTCGGAGGACTCGGTAAAAACACTAGGAACATCAGCTTGAGATCTTGTATCCATTCTTTCACCTTCTTTGCTTGGGGGTTCAGAAACACTCTGATTAAATAGGCTTTTGGAGTGGGCATCACTTAGAACATTAACTGTATGCGCATAATCAGCTCCATCTCTTTCTGAGCACGCTGCACCAACAACTTGAAATCTTGTAGTTACTATTATTCTACTGTCCTTTGTATTATCATGTGGCAACCAATTTCTAATGGTCTCCCATGTTTCTACGGACCAAATATCGTCAATCAAGAGGAGATATCTGCCAAGAAAAAGGTAATAAAATACAAGTGAGAAGAAATGTTCTAGCTTATTTAAATCCATACCACTGAGAAAATCTAATCCTCTGAAGAGTCCAAGAGTAACCCGATAAGTATTCAAATTCAACAAGTTTTACCCAATCTATGTCCAAATTCTCATATTTTTATGAATTGGATGTATATAGTTTTCTGGTTTTGCTTCTAGATTGTAGGTCCAGTTTTAGCATGTTACCTGCTGACATGTTACCAATGTTTTATAATAATTTATTTATACTTGACTAGGTTCTATATATATATTAGAATTTGGACATAGTCACCATATACATCCAACCTAGTCAAGTATATGGTGACTATGTCCATATATGTGTATATGTACGAAATTTGCTATTGGTAACAAGTTGAAGTTCAATTATAGAATTTGCACAAATATTCCTTGTGCAACTTTTTTTTTGACAGAACTTCCTTGTGCAACTTTAACAATTTATCTTTTGGTCTCTAATTATCTAGGGCCCACTAGTTACATAACTGTCTATTATTAGTTTCCAAAAACCCTCCTATTTTTCAGTCACCATTGTACAAACTTCAGACTGAAATTGTTCTGGTAAACAATGCAATTTTATCACAGCTTTACTACAATCCAGACACTTGATGCATATATGCACAGTTGTTACTACGAGCTTTGCAGCCTGTGACCAGAGAGCAGTGGCAGAACTCGCTTCACTGAGCTTTTAATGTCTGCCACTAGTTTTTCTTCTCCAACTTCCCTCTGTTTCCGCCCTCCTGCCCCTCCTCCTTTGGATTGATTTGATTGTCTGCTGGCTTGATTTGAGCAAGAACATCCTTGAGGACTTCATCTTCGTCGAAGTTCTGAGACACCGTGACTGACGCCCGGCAGTCAAATTCATTCCTGAAATCTCGGTACAGTGCCATGGCAATGGTGGTCTTTCCCACCCCACCAAATCCAAACAATGACACAACAGCTCGATGAGAGCCTTTATCATGTTTGGCTAGCCAAACTCCGAGCTTCTTCATGTCCACCTTCGCTCCCACGGGGTTCTCTGCACGGATGAGCTGACGGCTCGCCACCAAATGCATAGCAATGCCATACGTAACAGCATGGGTTGCTCCGGCTTCAGAGCTTCTTCTTGGGACTGGGTTTTCCACTCCATATCCGCTACGCCTCTCAACAATGTACTGTGCCTGGACCTTGAGCTCGGAAATCTTAGAGGCAATATCACGGCGAGGCCAGAACGTCCAAAGCTCATAGACTATCGTCACGATGAAGGAGCATCTTGTATCGCTGAGAGAGTCCTGAGGGAGGCGATGAGCAAAGTCATCGATGCAGTCTTCCATGTCGTATGCCATGTCGCGAATCTGCTTCATCCAGTTCTTGAGCCAGCGATCGTGGTCATCCAGGGCAGAGCCGAGGTCGCCAAGAAAGGCCTGCATGCTGGCGAGCTTGTCGCTGATGTACTGGATGTCGCCGCGAACGCCGCGGATCAGAGTGTACTCTTGGGCAAGGAGACCGCCCAACTTGCCTAGGAGAGATCTCATGGTGGCTTCCGAAGCACCCACTACAAACTCCATCTTCCTTATCTGTGATCTTCACTACTACAATCTGCCTCCCGTTGTTGTAACTTGCAAGTGCAAAGACAGTGCTCAGCAGTTGTTGATCTATGGAAAGAATGGAAAAAAGGAAGATAAGTGTCAGCATTGATTATGGCTAGAAAATAATTAATCATAAAAAGTCTCCACAATCAGATCATGGAACAATTCTAGCGATTATCAATTTGCCTCCAATCAAAGAAACTATACAAACAAAAGTTTCACTGATGACTGCATTTTATGCATACAACCCACCTAATATCATGGCTTATAGAATTTGCTAACCACAATATATATCAACACCACTAAGTTATCCCCAAAAATCAAATGAAAACCTACAATGCCTAAAGATTGCATATGATGCTGAGGAAATTGGGGATGTTATGCACTTCATGGGATTTTCCGATTTGTACTTTCTATATGTCACAATGTTAATTAATTGAGTGAAAAACACGTTCGCAATGATGGTAGGTTGTCAAGATCAACTGCCATGGCAAGTGGAACAAAAGGCTACCAGACAACAGAAAATGGAGTTGGGGGCAGAGGAGGCACCTGCAAACTGGACAAAAAGCTGCTGGTCACTGAAGAGTCTTGAGAAGACACTGGGCAGGGCAGCCACCGTCGAAGGCAGCGGCTGCACAGGCAGGTGGAAGCAGGTGCGGTGTACTCCTGTCAAACTCTATTTTCATGGTTGCTTCCTAAGCACCCACCACAATCTCCATCTTCACCTTCTCTGTTGTTGCAAGTGCAGCAAAGGATGAGTGGGCCACAGAAAGTTCAAATCAAGCATAGACAGAGCTAACTTCCATTGCCACCTCCTCAGCAGTTGTCAATCTATCTATAAAAGGAAAGGGAAAACACCGCAAAGACGGGTCATCGATCATGGTGAAAAAAATAATTTAGGTAATGAAACACTAAATCGTCCCCAACCAAATAACCTACCTATGGAAATATGGCAATAGTACTCGGGTGGAAATTTAGTCACTGATAGACGACATGTGGAAATTTACTCACCGATAGATGCTAGATAATACTCTGTTTTTTAGGCATCTAGTACACCCTGTAGCACGACTAGAAGATCTAGCTAATTAACCACAAGATTGAAATGAAAAGCAAAAAAATGTAGGTCTTGCATATTTTGTCCATGCTTGCACAGTTATGAAATTAATGTTCAAGCTATTCTCCTGATTGGTTGGTTCTCTCTTCCTCTCTTCCTTCAAAAAGAAGAGAGAAACAAGAAGGGGGAGCACGAGAGGTGGGCACCTGCAATGCTGGCCGCCGAATAGGCTTTAGCAGCCAGTGACTGCCGTCGAAGGTGTCAGCGGCGGAGGCCTGCGCGGTGGCTCCGGGCCAGGCAGAGGATTTAGCAGGCGGCTGGAAGGACACTGCGAGGGGCGCCAGCGTCTGTGTTAGATTGGTTTGCCAGGTAGAGGTTGGGGAACCGATGATGGTGGTGGACACAAGTAAAGTTGGCAAGGTGCTGGGCTTTTGCTTTTGCTGCTTTGCTTGCTGCATGCATGATTGACATCACATCATGGCCATGACCGTGCATGCATCAACGTCGCTCGTATGGTAAGGGAAGCATCATTCCTGAAGTATGTCACTCACTCCAACGATACAAAGAAAAAAGAAGGGGGGACTTGACCAAAGGAACAAGGCGCAACATTTTTCATTAGGTCATTTCATCATTTATCAGGCACAACATTTTCTCCGGATTATGGAAGACACTAAAGAATCGAATTCATCATTACATCAGTACGCTCAAAGCAAAATGGCAAAGCTCGAAATGATAGTGTTAAACAATAACAAAGAAAAAGAAAAGGGAAGGGTGATTCTTTTGGAAAAGCACCGAGTTGCTTTGCTGGTCTCCAAGGAATGCATCCACCAAGAGGCACTCTATTCTTGGGGTAAGTAAATTAAGGCGAGCATCCTGTTCTGTTCCTTGCTTCGCTAGTACAAATGGAGCACTGCTTTTTCGAAAGCAAAAGAAAGTAAAAGTAAAAACTTGTCCAACATAAAAAGGAAAAGAAGAAGATAAGCTTCGGGCTTGTGTTGGGTTATCAGTTTGGTACAATATGTTTTGTGGGAGTAGCCTTTCATTCATTAGAAAAATAAAAAGAAGCACAACGATCTTTTCCTCCCGCTTTGCCAAATCATCAAGACAAAGAACAATTTTTCTATTTGTTGGAATCTGGGTTTGCTGCAACCCAGGAGAAAGCATAACTTAATCTCTTCTCTGCTATGATAACCAGCTGAAGTAACCATTTGGAGGTTGATCTCCACATTCCACCCAGATAGACACAGTTCACAAGGCCGGCCACCGGCTCCGGCCCGGCTTCGACACACACGCACACATATATGTTCTTTGGCGGTGGCGCTCCAGTGCATACAGCCTGCACGCCCTAGCTGAGCCATGGAGGGAGCTCCCGTGACAGAAGCCACGGGGGTCTTGGGGCCCGTCATCACGAAGCTGGGTGCTTTGCTGGGCAGCGAGTACAAGCTTAGGCGCCAGACTCAGAAGGACATAAAGTTCATTAAATCCAAGCTCAAGTCTGTGCACTCTATCCTTTGGGTGATATGGGACAAGGAGATTCTTGATTCGGAATCCAAGATCTTGAAGAAGGAAGCGCTGGATCTGGCTGAAGATGTGCACGACGCCATCGACGATTTCGTCCTCACCATGGAGCCCAGCCGCAGAAACAAGCACTTGATGGTGCAGAGCAAGATTGAAGAAAACCGTTCTTTTCAAGAGTTCAAGACGAGAGTAGATGACGTGTCAAGCCGGTGCTGCAACAGGTGGAAGTGGGAGAAGAACAAGTGTGCCGAACTCATCTCCAACTTATTTTCAAGAAAGGATGCCAAATCCAGCATCCCAAGCAAACCGTCTCCTCGTCGAGCTCCATTTGTCCGCAAGGATGCATCAGAGCTAGTTGGTCTGCAGTTCTGGGGGTACAAACTCATCAGATACCTGGGAGGAGGAGTGCAGCCACAGCTCAAAATGGCATCCATTGTTGGAATGGCCGGTATGGGGAAAACAACCCTTGCCAACCTTGTTTATGAGGAGATTGGAAATAAGTTCCAGTCCCAGGCTTTTGTGTCCGTCACTCCGACTCCCAACATGAAGGAGGTTCTCACAAGTATTCTCCGGCAAGTAGGAGCTGAACCACCTGCTGGCACCCAAGCAAGAACAGAGGAACAAATCATCCACACCATATCAAATTTCCTAAAGGACAAAAGGTGCGCAAGTTTATAAAAAAAGCGCCGGTTCAATATATTAATGTCTTCTGAAATGTGCACTGCATGCAGTTAGGGTCAGGATTTCAAATTTAGATTGTCTACGAACTAAATTTGGTCAAGCTGTCTACTAACTATCTTAACTGTATGTGCAACCAACTTGCCTAGGTACCTAGTAATAATTGATGACATTTGGCATCGTGGAGAATGGGACATCATCAGGAGGTCTTTTCCAGAAAATAATCTTGGCAGTAGAATTGTCATCACAACTCGTATTGCTTCTCTACCAGGAGATGAGTTGGAAAATAGCAAGCTCTACATCAGAATGAATCCTAGATGGAGTTCTGAAAAGGAAAGATGGCTCTACAGACTTTTTGTGGGAGATGTCGCTGCTCAGATGAAGCCTGGCATGGTTGGACATGGTTTTGACCATGACCATCCTATTGTGCGCATGTGTGGTGGTGTGCCATTAGCACTACTTTGCATGTTTTCAGCAATGGCAATGCTCCGAGAGCAACAAGAACAACTAGGGGTACATGTAAAGGCATGTGATGTGCAAGATATGATTGAGAAGCAAGTTAAGCAAAGTGGAATTCAGAACACTCCAGGGTTTGAACCGTTGGTAGAGAGTTTCCAGCTTGGCTACACCGATCTTCCTCACCATATGTTGAAGACCTGCTTGTTGTACTGCAGTGTATACCCTGAGAATTACCCTTTTCACATGAATGATTTGGTCATGAGATGGGTCGCTGAAGGATTTACTTATAAACATGGTGTAGCAAAAGATTACCTCAAAGAGCTTGTCAACAGGGGGTTCATGTTGCGGGCCCCTGGAGGGGTCTACCGAATGAATCCGATGATGCGAAATTTCCTTAGATGGAAATCCCGTGAAGATAATTTCATTACTTGCAGTTCTGACATCACATTGGCATATTCATGACGGATCCCTCGGCTATGTATCGACGATTATCTAGTTGATGACGGTGCGGTGGAGGTGCTGGATACCATGTTAGAACTAGATTGGTCTAAGATTCGATCTCTTGTTGTTTTTGAAGGGGCTAAGAGACATGTCCCTTTTGAGAAGTTGGAACGTGTGCGAGTGCTGGATCTTCAATATTATCATCATCATCTTGAATTCCAAAAGTCTCATTGGAATCCTTTTGGGGATTTTGGATTCGAGGCCCTTGGAAACCAGCATGTGAAGGATATATGTGGGCTGCTCTGTGTGAGGCACCTATTTGGCCTAGAAGGGACAAGAATCAGTGAGATACCACTGGAAATAGCAAGGCTACAGCAACTGGAGACTTTGCAGGTAAGATTCACATCGATCACAGAGTTACCCAGTGAGATTAGGGACCTACAGCAATTGAAGACTCTGGTCGTGAGTCATAACCAAAAGCTGGCAGAGTTGCCCAAGGAGATAGGGGATCTGCAACAATTAGAGACTCTGGACCTGAGCTGGACGAGGCTGACGGAGCTGCCATGTGAGATACAGAACCTCCAGAATTTGAAGAATCTGTACCTGAGTGGGACCATGCTGGAAGAGCTGCCTCCGGAGATTGGGAAGTTGCAGCATTTGAAAGAACTGGAGGTGTGTGCGGCAAGCATCACAAGGCTAGGCAATAAAATTGGGGACCTGCATCATTTAGAGACCTTGGACCTGAGTCAGAACAGAGGGCTCACACAGCTGCCTTGTGAGATGTGGAAACTGCATAATTTGAAGCGGCTGCTCTTGAATGGTACAGGGGTGGTGAAGATGCCAAGGGAAATCGGAGGGCTGAAGAAGCTGGAGATTTTGGAATTAGACGAGATTGTTGGTGCACTACCCTGGGAAGCTATTCAGCTCTCGAAACTGGAGGGGGTGCCCGAGTGCGTCCGCCAAGCCTGGAATAAGAGCGATCTTGTGTCTGAGTTAGCTGGGGAGATCTTGTCCATTCGACTGGTTTATGGGTTAAATAAAAGTGGCGGGCTAATCGTTGGGGCAAAACACATGCACATTCCCCAGTGGATCAAGGATCACTTCAACGACCTTGGCTCCTTGGATATCAGGATGTGCAAACTGGAGGAGCGGGATGTCAAGATTCTGCGGGAGATGCCCAACCTGGAAATCCTCACACTAAGGCTGGAGGTCGTCCCAAGAGATCCCATAGCCATCAGCGCTGAAGGGTTCCCAAGCCTCTGGCAACTCGTTGTTAACTGCCGTGTGCCACGAGTTGTCACCTTCCAGGAAGGAGCGATGCCGGGGCTGCAAGATCTCTGCTTGGAGTTCCAGTTCTACGGTGGGCCACCTCCGCCTGCATATAAAGACCCTCAGCTGGGTATCAAACACCTCCGGTGCCTCGGCAATGTCACCTTTAGCTGCAGCCAGGAATGGTATGGAGGAGCAGCAGAGAGCAGCCCATGCATGAGCGCCATGATTGACGTCGTGAGGAAAGAAGCCCAGGAGCATCCCAACAAGATCTACTTTTGTGTCTCTGGCCGCAAGGAAGAGAAATTTCCAGCAATCGAGGAGAGCGCAGAGGCTTCCAGCAGTGGGACAAGCAAGATCGACGGCACTCCAAATAGTGGGAAGGGCAAGATCCAGGAGGAGGAGGAAGAGACTTTTCCAGCGATCGAGGAGAGCGCAGTGGCTTCCAGCAGTGGGACGATTGGCGAGATGCAGGGGCTGCTCAACGAGATCAACTTTTATGACACTTTTCCAGCAGAGGGGAGCTTGGCACGGGAGGTTTCCAGCACGGGAAGTTTCCAGCATGCTGAGAATGAGATGAAGCGTCGTGAGGAGAAGAAGAGCTTGGCACAGGAGGTTTCCCTGTCCAGCAGCAGTGGGACTGGCGCTGAGATCCTGGAAGCAGCATCCAGTAGCGTGATTGGGTTTCTTCCTTGACGATGCAGGCAAATCAAATGTACTACACGCGACCGACCGAGCGAGGTAATTAATCCGCTTTCCTTTCTTTTGTTACCAACAGACTGGCCACCACTGACGCACTTGATTGTACCCACCGTCGTCTTAATTTCGAGCAGGTTGATTAATTGGTTATTTCATCATCAACTATATATATTACATATGGCGGCTATTCTTCTTCAGGCTTGCTTCCTTGAAAATCTTGTCTCCTTCCCCGGGGGCAAATGGTGGGCATAAGATCTATCCCTGTAATGAAAATGCTGTTTGTTCTTTGCCCGTCCAAGTTACTAGTATTACTTATGCAAGCTTCCAAGTTGATTTGTCGGCCCTGCACCTGTATATGTATCGGTATCGGTATCTGTATCTGTATCTGTATAGCCGGCCGCTGTTACTTGTTCATTTTCATTTCAGTAAACACCGGGGAACACTTCGAAGCACCTTGTTACAAATTGTACTACTTCAGAATAAATTGATCTCACTTGTCAAAAACCATGTATTCACGAACATACATCACAGTGATGAATGTGAAACATGTACTGACCTCACTTATAACGTCACTGTCTATAATTATAAGAAAAAGGGTTCCCCCGCTTTATATTATCAAGCAAAGACCCAAGCATCCAAAAGCTGCACGTTTGCAGCCAAGGTCAAAGTTCCTTCTTGTTCTCAACCCATATTTGGACATGTGTAAAATATATTATGAGAATATTTTATATGCAATGGTATGTGCAGTTTCATCTTCAATTACCAACCCATAAGAGATCCTTCTCAGTCCAAATGGGTCATTTGAAGAACTTGGTTGACATCCAGCTCCTTCCAGACCCACTAGGCTGTCGAATCTGTAAAAGTAAAGAGATCATTAGCGAAACCGGATGTGCTTGTTTCCTGAATTTATGAATTCAGAATACAAACAATCCACAACAGGAATGTTGACCGTGAACTGTCCTTCCGGTATCCCGGCCTGCTTACCTGCAGGCGATCCCTTGACGATGATGTTGTTAATTCTGTCTGACTGTCTTTCAAGCCCTGGGACTCGATTGCAAACTCTGGATGAGCTCCATGGACTTCTTCTTCGTCTGGACGTGGACTGACTCTGGTTATATGCAAACTCCGGATGAGCTTTGCGAAAGCCGCAAGGCAGTGGACAAAGATGGACAATAAGAACTGATGCATATATAGATACAGACTGCAATTGTGCTTCCTCTGCTTTGCTCTGCTTTCTGAACCCTGAATACTTTCCTGTGGCTTTTTAGTCTAATTCTGCTCTACTTTCTAGACTCTGAATACTTGCCTGTAGGTTGAGGTTTCAGGCGTCACGATCGACCTAGGGCCCAACAATCTTCCTCCTTCCGACCACAGCACGGACAGAGATGCTGCCTTTTCACGATAATGGCGGCTGATAACTCTCTTTTCCTTATCAGAATACACACTAGATCTACGAAGGCGAATCTACTGCATTAGGAAGCTTAATTAGCCACAGACCCAACACTTACAGACTAAGCCGCAACGACCCCACTCAAGCTCTGGATCATATACACAGACCCAACACTTACTCGAGCTCTGGATCAGGCTCACATAGTACATCAACCACACTTGCTCAATTTGTATATGTTTGCATAGAAGCTCAACGGGGGAGCCTCCGAACTGACTATGCTGAGCTGAACAAGGCGTTGGAGGGCACTAGGTACGATCGGTATCATCTCCAATACGTTGTGAAGTATTTAGCCTTGGGTGATGAACGTAGTGCACTGATGAGATTATGAAAATAACCAAAGCTTTGGGTTGTTTATCTATAATTTTCAAATGCACCCGTCAGTTTCGGTGGACCATTTGATCTCTTCGGAATTTGAACAGCCTTGGGGGCACGCCGGCAAAGACTGAACCTGTTCTTCTGTCTCTTAAAGCTAGTCCGAGACTGTCAATTCGGAAGGAAACTTAGGCGCCGTTCGGACTGCAGGTACAGAAAGTATAGGAAAGAAAGACTGCGTAGGAATTGGATTGAATGAACAGTGAAAAACTTTGGAATGGGAGAAGAAGGAAAGGGGAAGGGAACTTGCATTCGGATGGCCTAGAGAAAACGAACGAAGAGCAAGTAGTAATGAACAGTAGCTACTCAATATTTTATTTGTTCTGCACCGTACTTGCTGTTCTCTTCTTTCACACGGCCACATGATTGAATATTTTATTCTGCCCAACAGTACAATTCCTCTGTTCTGACTCGGGACTCCACCCAAAAATGAGCTCTGTGTGGATTTGTTCAATCCCGTGAAATGTGCATGCCCAGCGATCTTTCCCTGTGGAATGTTGAGTAGCTTTCGTTTGAACCGAACAGCTAAAAGGAAAGAAAACCTATGAAAGCTAAATTTCCTTTGGAACAGCAGCAAATCCTGCGAACCGAACGGGGCCTTAAAGTTGCAGGTGACAATACACATGATCATCATAACAATGCTAATGAACTGAGATTATTAATGCCAGGCGGAGAGCAGTGGCTTGTCCTTCGACCCGAGAATTTAAAATTTTATTAATTCAGGATTCGAACAGTCTTCAACAGGAAGAGGGCAAAGCTATACCCTGAACTTGATGTTCAGAAATGTTTGATATTCGAAAAACATTCTTTACTACTCCCTACGTCCGAAAAAACTTGTCATCAAAATGGACAAAAAGGGGTGTATCTAGAACTAAAATACATCTAGATACATCCCCTTTTATTCATTTTGATGACAAGTATTTCCGGACGGAGGGAGTACATTTTTGAAAATCATGGAGAACTGTTTTTATATTACACATGAACAACATTTTTGACTTACAATTGAAATTTTTAATTCATGTTGAACATTTAATATTATAAGATGAATATTTCTTTTTCGGGAATACGCAAAGCTTGCGTATCTTTGCATTGATAGGAGAAACTGAATGAGTACAGAAGGTGATACAACACATGGCACGGACGCAAAAGGCGTGAACATGGTGCCCCAAACCAGAGAGACATGAGACACACGACCCAAAGAAAAGCACAGCTGAACTCGCCAACCCACTAGTAGAAAACAGGGCTTTGGGTCCGAGGCAATATTCACATTAGTCCCGGTTTAGTCACGAACCGGGACTAATGTGAGCATTGGTCCCGGTTCGTGCGGCTAAGGCATTAGTCCCGGTTCACCTGAGCCCTTTAGTCCCGGTTTAAGACACGAACAGGGACTAAAGGGTGCGATGCCCTTTAGTCCCAGTTCGTGCCTCAAACCGGGACTAAAGATTAGACCTTTAGTCCCGGTTTGAGACACGAACCGGTACTAATGGGGTTGAGACCTTTAGTCCCGGTTCGTGCCACGAACCGGTACTAAAGGTCCCATTTTCAAACTCTACCCCCCCCCCCCCCCCTGCACTACTAGGAAAAACCTTATACACAGAAGTTTATCAGTAGCGCGGTTTAAAAATGGGCGCTACTGCTAATTAGTAGTAGCGGGAGTATAAAAACCGCGCTACTACTAAGTTGATAGTAGTAGCGAGTGTTATAAACCCGCGCTGCTACTAAATGGTCTCCAACAATACCCCCGGGATAGGCCATAGTAGTAGCGAGGGGTATAAACCGGCGCTACTAGTAAGTAGTAGTAGCGCAGGTAAGACCCCCACGCTACTGCTAAGCGTGTCCACCCCGGCCCGGTCCACACTCCCACCCCACCAACCGTCCCACACCACCAACCCCCCGTCTGTCTCAGAAAAAAAAACACGCAGCCCGAATCCCCAACCTCCTCTCCTCTCCCAACTCACTCGCCGCCGGCCTCCCTTCCACCTCCTCTCCTTCGTCCATCAGCCCCCATGGCCCCCGCCGCGTGCGCCACGCCGGCGTCCGTGCGCCCGCCGCTCCCCGTCTCGCGCCGCTGCCCGCCCCCGCCCCCTCCGCCGTGCACGTGCCCGCCCGCCGCGGCGCCAGCTCCTCCTCCACCGCGGCCCCGATCCAGATCCCCTCCACCGCGGCCTCCTTCCACCTCCTCTCCTCTCCAAACGGCATGGCCGGCTTCCCGGGGGCCGGTGGCTACGACGCCATGGCCGGATCCGGCGATGACGAGGACGAGGAGGCCATGAAGAGCCTCTACGCCGGCGCGGCCCCCGCCCCCGCGGAGGAGTAGGAGGAGGTCGACGAGCGGTACGCCGTCGCAGCGATGAAGGCGGGGGAGGAGAGGGGGATCGGGAAGGAGGGGCTGCGGAAGAGGCTGGTCAGGGAGGGGGAGGGGCCGCAGCTCCCCGGCGCCGGCGATGAGGTCGAAGGTAACGCGCCCTCCTCGCTCCCTGCTTCTCCGGCGTGGATGGGTTCGATTGGGTTGACTTGGGCGTTGACTTGGTTCTTCGTTTGTCCCGCAGTGCACTACACGGGGACGCTGGCGGATGGCACCAAGTTCGGCTCCAGCTGGGATCGCGACGCCCCATTCAGGTTCACCCTCGGCCAAGGTACCGCCGCGCTCTGAGTCTGACTGGCAGTCAACTCCTCCTCCTCTGCTTCTTCTCAACTGAATCTTTTTCAGCTAGTTAGGATCGGAACTTTGTAGATTAAGGGTACACGTTTACGACTAACAACCAGGCAGATTGGCAGCAAATCTGGCATTTACAACGCTCACGCTTACAAGGGCTCATTAGGATCCAGTTTAGTGTGATTCAAGGTTTCAAATAGCGGTTGCTACCCCCGCTATTGCGGTAGCACTCCCCTAGCGCTATCTCTTTTGTGTTGCGTTATGATATAGCGGCTATGGCATGATTCATCCGCTATTGCGTGTGTCAGAGCGATATTGCGGGCGCTATAGCATTTTTGTGTTGCGGGAATAGCGCTCTGGCTACATAAACTTTGTTAGACACCAGTCGCCGGTGCTAGCATGTGTCTTGTCCAACCTTCAATCGTCAGCGCCTGCATGCGTCTGATGCTACTGCCCAAGCTCCAGTTCATGACCACTATTGGTTCTGCTGCATGTCAAGTTGTCAAGGAACCAAAATGCTGCTAACCCTCTACACACTGGAAAGTGGATGGCCTCTCTCGAACCAAACAAAACTGCTGCTACACGTACTCATGTCTTTCCAAGTTGGTTAATTTGAGATGGTGCTACCGGCCAGATAGGTTATTTAATTCAAAATATTTGAGCGTAACTGTGTAAGCCTTGATGCATGAGGACCATATATTTTCTTTAGTGTTTAGACTATACCAACGAACTTTTGACCATTAAGATAACTTGTGTGCATTTAACTTAGTGACAAAGAGCCTATACGAATCGATCGGTGCCTTTTTCTTTTATATCTGCATTGCTGTTTGTAGCTAACTGTTAATCTTGTGCATTGGTCACTCAAGTGAGGATGAGAAGTTGTTGCTCATGCATGACTCATTCAAGTGACAAAGCTAAACTCAACCCTTGGCTTGTTACGTGAGCTCAAACTAGTGACTAGTGAGTGTTTCATGTACTGAACTTGGATTTACAGCCAGAGTCACCCCACGAACAGGGCCAATGTATGTACTGTAGATCTGAAAGTCCGCTTCTCCAATTCTTCTTATTTAAATGAGGCCAACTTTGTTCAAAGCAGAGTTGAGTTGAATGAATCATTAGGTTCGCTGGGATTCCACCTATTTGTGGTGTCCTTCCTCTAGCTGCTGACTATTATTGGGAATTATTACTAGTTCATGAACTATTATTGAATGAATCATTAAGTAGTATGTGTGTGTATGACAGGCCTGTTGTTGTGTTCATGTGAATATCATCATACTGTCGTGTGGTAATTTCGTAGCGGATCAATGTGTTGGATGATGGATCAATCTCTATATATCTGCTGTTGAATGGCTGCCCCGTGAATGGTTCTACGCTCTGCGATGAACAGATCATTGAGCGGCATGGCTTGTCGGCCTGTTCATGTAATGTGTTTATTTTAACTCAGTTCAGTCCATTTTATTTTTTGCAGATAACGGATTGTAAGCAATTTTGAGTTGCCCACAAGAGAAATAGAGGTTTGGAGTGACAATTGAAGCCGGCACAAACTGAAACTACCACAGGTTGCATGTGAAAATCCACCTTATGCATATATTCATTTATTTTTTAAGTTACTATTAAGAAAAACTCGAATATGAAAAAATCCACCTTCATTTTAATATTCTGCACAATATTGGATCATAGTTCACTTTTCATTTTATAGTTGTTTGCTTTGTGTTATTTAAATTACATATTGTAGTAAACTGAAAGATGCTCTTGTCTGGTCCTTGAATAAAATTCCACTAGGCCTATGCGCCGTTGGACGGGGGTCATCATCCTGTTCTAAAAAAATGCGCAGTTGGACTAGGTTTCCTTTTGTTCAGTTAGAATCTTGATGTTTTGTTTCCCCTATAAGTTAGCTAACTTCCCTTTTCTTGATGAAATTGTCAGGAGTGATGCTTTCTTCATATGTAATTCTATCAGAGATATGTTCGATGTTCATGCAGAGCCATGGACCATTCTATTCTCTATGACCCCGGCGACGGAGGCTGCCAGTGTTGGGGAACGTAGCAGAAATTCAAAAAATTTCCTAAGCATCACCAAGATCTATCTATGGAGAGACCAGCAACGAGTAGAAAGAGAGTGCATCTACATACCCATGTAGATTGCTAAGCGGAAGCGTTCAAGTGAACGGGGTTGATGGAGTCGTACTCGTCGTGATTCAAATCACCGATGATCAAGTGCCGAACGCACGGCACCTCCGCGTTCAACACACGTACAGCCCGGTGACATCTCCCATGCCTTGATCCAGCAAGGAGAGAGGGAGAGGTTGAGGAAGACTCCATCCAGCAGCAGCACAACGGCGTGGTGGTGGTGGAGGAGTGTGGCAATCCTGCAGGGCTTTGCCAAGCACCGCGAGAGAGGAGGAGCACTTGGGAGAGGGAGGGCTGCGCCAGGGGCAAGCGTGAAGCTCCCATGCGCCTCCCCACTATATATAGGGGTGGAGGGAGCTGGTTTCTTGCCCTCCAAGTCCATTGGGGCGTTGGCAAAGGTGGGAGGAAAGAAATCCCATCATTTCCTTCCCCACCGATTGCTATCCCCCCTTTTTAGGGATCTTGATCTTATCCCTTCGGGATATGATCTTATTCCTTCTAAGGGGGATCTTGGTGCGCCTTGACCAGGGGTGTGGGGCCTTGCCCCCACTACCCACGTTCATGTGGGTCCCCCATGCAGGTGGGCCCCACTCCGGAACCTTCTAGAACCTTCCCGGTACAATACCGAAAAATCCCGAACATTTTCCGGTGGCCAAAATAGGACTTTCCATATATAAATCTTTACCTCCGGACCATTCCGGAACTCCTCGTGACGTCTGGGATCTCATCCGGGACTCCGAACAACATTCGTTAACCACATACAAACTTCCTTTATAACCCTAGCGTCATCGAACCTTAAGTGTGTAGACCCTACGGGTTCGGGAGACATGTAGACATGACCGAGACGTTCTCCGGTCAATAACCAACAGCGGGATCTGGATACCCATGATGGCTCCCACATGTTCCACGATGATCTCATCGGATGAACCACGATGTCAAGGACTTAATCAATCCCGTATACAATTCCCTTTGTCTAGCGGTATTGTACTTGCCCGAGATTCGATCGTCGGTATCGTTATACCTTGTTCAATCTCGTTACCGGCAAGTCTCTTTACTCGTTCCGTAACACATCATCTCGTGATCAACTCCTTGGTCACATTGCGCATATGATGATGTCCTACCGAGTGGGCCCAGAGATACCTCTCCGCTTACACGGAGTGACAAATCCCAGTCTCGATCTGTGTCAACCCAACAGACACTTTCGGAGATACCTGTAGTGCACCTTTATAGTCACCCAGTTACGTTGTGACGTTTGATACACCCAAAGCACTCCTACGGTATCCGGGAGTTACACGATCTCATGGTCTAAGGAAGAGATACTTGACATTGGAAAAGCTCTAGCAAACGAACTACACGATCTTAGTGCTAGGCTTAGGATTGGGTCTTGTCCATCACATCATTCTCCTAATAATGTGATCCCGTTATCAACGACATCCAATGTCCATAGCCAGGAAACCATGACTATCTGTTGATCACAACGAGCTAGTCAACTAGAGGCTCACTAGGGACATATTGTGGTCTATGTATTCACACGTGTATTACGATTTCCGGATAATACAGTTATAGCATGAATAAAAGACAATTATCATGAACAAGGAAATATAATAATAACTAATTTATTATTGCCTCTAGGGCATATTTCCAACAGTCTCCCACTTGCACTAGAGTCAATAATCTAGTTCACATCGATATGTGATTAACACTCAAGGTCACATCCCCATGTGACTAGCACCCAAAGAGTTTACTAGAGTCAATAATCTAGTTCACATTTACCATGTGATTAACACTCGATGAGCTCTGGGTTTGATCATGTTATGCTTGTGAGAGAGGTTATAGTCAACGGGTCTGAACCTTTTAGATCCGTGTGTGCTTTACAAATCTCTATGCCATCTCCTAGATGTAGCTACCACGCTCTATTTGGAGCTATTCCAAATAACTGTTCTACTTGGAGCTATATTAAAAGTTGCTCCATTATACGTATCCGGTATCTCTACTCAGAGCTATCCGGATAGGTGTAAAGCTTGCATCGACGTAACCCTTTACGACGAACTCTTTTACCACCTCCATAATCGAGAAAATTCCTTAGTACACTAGTTACTAAGGATAACTTTGACCGCTGTCCTGTGATCCATTCTTGGATCACTCTTGTACCCCTTGACTGACTCATGGCAAGGCACACTTCAGGTGCGGTACACAGCATAGCATACTGTAGAGCCTACGTCTTAATCATAGGGGACGACCTTCGTCCTTTCTCTCTATTCTGCCGTGGTAGAGCTTTTAAGTCTTAACTTCATACCTTACAACTCAGGCAAGAACTCCTTCTTTGACTGATCCATCTTGAACACCTTCAAGATCACGTCAAGGCATGTGCTCATTTGAAAGTACTATTAAGCGTTTTGATCTATCCTTATAGATCTTGATGCTCAATGCTCAAGTAGCTTAATCCAGGCTTTCCATTGAAAAACACTTTCCAAATAACCCTATATGCTTTCCAGAAATTCTACGTCATTTCTGATCAACAATATGTCAAGAACATATACTCATCAGAAATTCTATAGTGCTCCCACTCACTTCTTTGGAAATACAAGTTTCTCATAAACTTTGTATAAACCCAAAATCTTTGATCATCTTATCAAAGCGCACATTCCAACTCCGAGATGCTTACTCCAGTCCATGGAAGGATCGCTGGAGCTAGCATACCTTTTAGCATCCTTAGGATCGACAAAAACTTTCTGATTTGTATCACATACAACCTTTCCATACGAAGACTGGTAAGGAAACTCGTTTTGTCATCCATCTGCCAGATTTCATAAATGCAGCTAATGCTAACATGAATCCGACGGACTTAAGCATCGCTACGGATGAGAAAATCTCATCGCAGTCAACTCCTTGAACTTGTGAAAAACTCTTCGCCACAAGTCGAGCTTCATAGATGGTGACATTACCATCCACGTCCGTCTTCTTCTTAAAGATCCATTTATCTCAATGGCTTGCCGATCATCGGGCAAGTCCACCAAAGTCCATGCTTTGTTCTGATACATGGATCCTATCTCGGATTTCATGGCTTCTAACCATTTGTCGGAATTTGGGCCCACCATTGCTTCTCCATAGCTCGTAGGTTCATTGTTGTCTAGCAACATGACCTTCAAGACAAGATTACTGTACCACTCCGAAGTAGTACGCGTCCTTGTCGTCCTACGAGGTTCGGTAGTGACTTGATCTGAAACTTCATGATCACTATCATAAGCTTCCACTTCAATTGGTGTAGGTGCCACAGGAACAACTTCCTGTGCCCTGATACACACTGGTTGAAGTGATGGTTCAATAACCTCATCAAGTCTCCACCATCCTCCCACTCAACTTTTCGAGAGAAACTTTTCCTCGAGAAAGGATCTGATTCAAGAAACAATCCTTATTGCTTTCGGATCTGATTAGGAGGTATACCCAACTGTTTTGGGTGTCCTATGAAGATGCATTTTATCCGCTTTGGGTTCGAGCTTATCAAACTGAAACCTTTTCACATAAGCATCGCAGCCCCAAACCTTTAAGAAATGACAACTTAGGTTTTTCTAAACCATAGTTCATACGGTGTCATTTCAAGCGGAATTACATGGTGCCCTATTTAAAGTGAATGTGGTTGTCTCTAATGCCTAACCCATGAACAATAGTGGTAATTCGACAAGAGACATCATGGTACGCACCATATCCAATAAGGTGCAACTATGATGTTCGGACACACCATCAAACTATGGTGTTCCAGGCTGTATTAGTTGTGAAACGATTTCCACAATGTCTTAATTGTGTGCCAAAACTCGTAACTCAGATACTCATCTCTATGATCATATCATAGACATTTCATCCTCTTGTCACGATGATCTTCTACTTCACTCTGAAATTACTTGAACCATTCAATAATTCAGACTTGTGTTTCATCAAGTAAATATTCTCAACATCTACTCGAATCATCTGTGAAGTAAGAACATAACGATATTCACTGTATTCCTCAGCACTCATTGGACTGCACACATCAAAATGTGTTACTTCCAACAAGTTTCTATCTTGTTCCATTTTACTGAAACCGAGGATTTCAGTCATCTTGCCCATGTGGTATGATTTGCATGTCTCAAGTGATTCAAGATCAAGTGAGTTCAAACGGTCCATTTGCATGGAGTTTCTTCATGCATATACACCAATAGACATGGTTCGCATGTCTCAAACTTTTCAAAAACGAGTGAGCCTAAAGATCCATCAACATGGAGCTTCTTCATGCGTTTTATACCTATATGACTTACGTGGCAGTGCCACAAGTAGGTGGTACTATCATTACTATCTTTTGCCATGAACATGTGTATCACTACGATCGAGATTCAATAAAACATTCATTTTAGGTGCAAGACCATTCAAGGTATTATTCAAATAAACAGAGTAACCATTATTCTCCTTAAATGAATAACCGTATTGCGATAGACATAATCCAATCATGTCTATGCTCAACGCAAACACCAATCTCAATGGTAGAGGGAGCGTGCGATGCTTGATCATATCAACATTGGAAACACTTCCAACACATATCGTCAGCTCACCTTTAGCTAGTCTCCGTTTATTCCGTAGCCTTTATTTCGAGTTACTAACACTTAGCAACCGAACCGGTATCTAATACCCTGGTGCTACTAGGAATACTAGTAAAGTACACATTAACATAATGTATATCCAATATACTTCTATCGACCTTGCCAGCCTTCTCATCTACCAAGTATCTAGGGTAATTCTGCTCCAGTGTTTGTTCCCCTTATTACAGAAGCACTTAGTCTCGGGTTTGGGTTCAACCTTGGGTTTCTTCACTAGAGCAGCAGCTGATTTGCCGTTTCATGAAGTATCCCTTCTTGCCCTTGCCTTTCTTGAAACTAGTGGTTTCACCAACCATCAACAATTGATGCTCCTTCTTGATTTCTACTTTCGCGGTGTCAAACATCGCGAATACCTCAAGGATCATCATGTCTATCCCTGATATGTTCTAGCTCATCACGAAGCTCTAGCAGCTTGGTGGCAATGACTTTGGAGAAACATCACTATCTCATCTGGAAGATCAACTCCCACTCGATTCAAGTGATTGTTGCACTCAGACAATCTGAGCACAAGCTCAACGATTGAGCTTTTCTCCCTTAGTTTGCAGGCTAAGAAAATCGTCGGAGGTCTCATACCTCTTGACGTGGGCACGAGCCTAAAATCTCAATTTCAGCCCTCGAAACATCTCATATGTTCCGCGACATTTCGAAAAACGTCTTTGATGCCTCAACTCTAAACCGTTTCACTGAACTATCACGTAGTTATCAAAACGTGTATGTCTGATGTTCACAACATCCACAAACAACATTTGGGGTTCGGCACACTGAGCGGTGCATTAAGGACATAAGCTTTCTACTATCCGCATAATCGCTACTGTCAACTTTCAACTATATTTTCTCTAGGAACATATCTAAACAGTAGAACTATAGCGTGAGCTACGACATAATTTGCAAAATCCTTTTGACTATGTTTAGGATAATTAAGTTAATCTTATGAACTCCCACTCAGATAGACATCCCTCTGGTCATCTAAGTGATCACATGATCCGAGTCAAACTAGGCCGTGTCCGATCATCACGTGAGACGGACTAGTCATCATCAGTGAACATCTTCATGTTGATCGTATCCACTATACGACTCATGCTCGACCTTTCGGTCTCCGTGTTCCGAGGCCATGTCTGTACATGCTAGGCTCGTCAAGTTAACCCTAAGTGTTTTCGCTGTGTAAATCTGTCTTACACCCGTTGTATGTGAACGTAAGAATCCATCACACCCGATCATCACGTGGTGCTTAGAAGCGACGAACTGTAGCAACGGTGCACAGTTAGGGGAGAACACTTCTTGAAATTGTTGTAAGGGATCATCTTATTTACTACCGTCGTCCTAAGTAAACAAGATGCATAAACATGATAAACATCACATGCAATCAAATAGTGACATGATATGGCCAATATCATTTTGCTCCTTTTGATCTCCATCTTCGGGGCTCCATGATCATCATCGTCACCGGCATGACACCATGATCTCCATCATCATGATCTCCATCATCGTGTCTCCATGAAGTTGTCTCGCCAACTTATTACTTCTACTACTATGGCTACCGGTTAGCAATAAAGTAAAGTAAATACATGGCGTTGTTCAATGACACGCAGGTCATACAATAAATTAAGACAACTCCTATGGCTCCTGCCGGTTGTCATACTCATCGACATGCAAGTCGTGATTCCTATTACAAGAACATGATCAATCTCATACATCACATATCATTCATCACATTCTTCTTGGCCATATCACATCACATAGCATACCCTGCAAAAACAAGTTAGACGTTCTCTAATTGTTGTTTGCATGTTTTACGTGGCTGCTATGGGTTTCTAGCAAGAACGTTTCTTACCTACGCAAAACCACAACGTGATATGCCAATTGCTATTTACCCTTCATAAGGACCCTTTTCATTGAATCCGTTCCGACTAAAGTGGGAGAGACTGGCACCCGCTAGCCACCTTATGCACCAAGTGCATGTCAATCGGTGGAACCTGTCTCACGTAAGTGTACGTGTAAGGTCGGTCCGGGCCGCTTCATCCCACAATACCGTCGAAACAAGATTGGACTAGTAACGGTAAGCATATTGAACAAAATCAACGCCCACAACTACTTTGTGTTCTACTCGTGCAAAGAATCTACGCAATAGACCTAGCTCATGATGCCACTGTTGGGGAACGTAGCAGAAATTCAAAAATTTTCCTACGTATCACCAAGATCTATCTATGGAGAGACCAGCAACGAGTAGAAAGAGAGTGCATCTACATACCCTTGTAGATTGCTAAGCGGAAGCGTTCAAGTGAACGGGGTTGATGGAGTCGTACTCGTCGTGATTCAAATCACCGATGATCAAGTGCCGAACGCACGGCACCTCCGCGTTCAACACACGTACAGCCCGGTGACATCTCCCATGCCTTGATCCAGCAAGGAAAGAGGGAGAGGTTTGAGGAAGACTCCATCCAGCAGCAGCACAACGGCGTGGTGGTGGTGGAGGAGTGTGGCAATCCTGCAGGGCTTTGCCAAGCACCGCGAGAGAGGAGGAGCACTTGGGAGAGGGAGGGCTGCGCCAGGGGCAAGCGTGAAGCTCCCATGCGCCTCCCCACTATATATAGGGGTGGAGGGAGCTGGTTTCTTGCCCTCCAAGTCCATTGGGGCGTTGGCAAAGGTGGGAGGAAAGAAATCCCATCATTTCCTTCCCCACCGATTGCTATCCCCCCTTTTTAGGGATCTTGATCTTATCCCTTCGGGATATGATCTTATTCCTTCTAAGGGGGGATCTTGGTGCGCCTTGACCAGGGGTGTGGGGCCTTGCCCCCACTACCCACGTTCATGTGGGTCCCCCATGCAGGTGGGCCCCACTCCGGAACCTTCTAGAACCTTCCCGGTACAATACCGAAAAATCCCGAACATTTTCCGGTGGCCAAAATAGGACTTTCCATATATAAATCTTTACCTCCGGACCATTCCGGAACTCCTCGTGACGTCCGGGATCTCATCCGGGACTCCGAACAACATTCGGTAACCACATACAAACTTCCTTTATAACCCTAGCGTCATCGAACCTTAAGTGTGTAGACCCTACGGGTTCGGGAGACATGTAGACATGACCGAGACGTTCTCCGGTCAATAACCAACAGCGGGATCTGGATACCCATGATGGCTCCCACATGTTCCACGATGATCTCATCGGATGAACCACGATGTCAAGGACTTAATCAATCCCGTATACAATTCCCTTTGTCTAGCGGTATTGTACTTGCCCGAGATTCGATCGTCGGTATCCTTATACCTTGTTCAATCTCGTTACTGGCAAGTCTCTTTACTCGTTCCGTAACACATCATCCCGTGATCAACTCCTTGGTCACATTGCGCATATGATGATGTCCTACCGAGTGGGCCCAGAGATACCTCTCCGCTTACACGGAGTGACAAATCCCAGTCTCGATCTGTGTCAACCCAACAGACACTTTCGGAGATACCTGTAGTGCACCTTTATAGTCACCCAGTTACGTTGTGACGTTTGATACACCCAAAGCACTCCTACGGTATCCGGGAGTTAC
Source organism: Triticum timopheevii (assembly GCA_963921465.1). NCBI lineage: Eukaryota > Viridiplantae > Streptophyta > Magnoliopsida > Poales > Poaceae > Triticum > Triticum timopheevii. Next base: position 4,322,489 of record OY997274.1, on the reverse strand, counting down.
ACGATCTCATGGTCTAAGGAAGAGATACTTGACATTGGAAAAGCTCTAGCAAACGAACTACACGATCTTAGTGCTAGGCTTAGGATTGGGTCTTGTCCATCACATCATTCTCCTAATAATGTGATCCCGTTATCAACGACATCCAATGTCCATAGCCAGGAAACCATGACTATCTGTTGAGCACAACGAGCTAGTCAACTAGAGGCTCACTAGGGACATATTGTGGTCTATGTATTCACACGTGTATTACGATTTCCGGATAATACAGTTATAGCATGAATAAAAGACAATTATCATGAACAAGGAAATATAATAATAACTAATTTATTATTGCCTCTAGGGCATATTTCCAACAGCCAGGACGGAGCCGATGGCTCCGGCCAGCGAAGGGAAGGCAGATGGCGAGTGGGTCAATGTATTTGGGTGAGGAAACCATGATGCTCTTCTTTACTTGTTTTTTGAGGAAGCTGTAGCCTCCCGCATGCGCATGGTAGATTCAGTTGTGCAAGTGGGTAGTATCTTGATTTCCACTGGACATGTTGCCATGGAGCTGAAAACAATTGATGCTTTGCATAGGTTCATGGCCCTGCCATGTGCTTGCTCATGTCTATGTCCATGAGCAACAGCAAAAACAATCATTTAGTAGCATATCGTCTTAGACCTTAGTACTTGCCCTAGCAACAGGATATACCGGACTCTATAGTGCTAGTGCACTTTCATTTTTGTTAAATTTGTACACCCTGCCTGAGAAAACAGTAGCCGTCACTTAGCTTTTTGTTGGGTGCCTTATATAGGATGCACTTCCTCTATTACCGGACGACATCCACTAGGTTGATGATCCTAAACAGCCTGGGAGAGTGAATGCTTCAATGCTCATCACATACGTGTATGTAGAGTCTGGACTAGTTCATAATCTGTTTTCAACATTTGTACTACTAGATAAGTAGTAATTCTGAACAACTTTGTGGCTTGCAAAAACCAGATTGCAAGTAATTCTTAACATCTTTGTAGCTTGCAAGAACATACTTGAAATCAGTTGACACATGACCCCCGCGACAGAAGGCACTGATTAATGCTAATGATTTAGTAACTACAAATTTCTGTATTTTTCTTTGCCTTGTCCTGCCCAGCAATGTATTGTATTTGTCTTCGAAGACTGAACTTGGTGCCAAACATTGCGGCGCGAAGTAAACACATCACCCTGCCTGATGTTGTACTATATATAGTGAATAGCCTAACAAGAAATCTGCTAAGACACAAAGTAATTTAGTTCACATATGCATTTCTGTGTTTCTTTTGGACTTTATGTTTTTCTATGCATTTGCCAAATCTATATATTTAGTTTGAATAAGAACTGAGGAATTAAGCATATATATTCGGCATGAGCCCCTTTAAATTGCTAGATGATAAGGAATCTTAACTTAATGGGTCTTGTGAATTGTAATATACTATTTAGTTTAACTGATGCAATTTGCGTACTAACAAGTTTTCACTTTCCCGACATGGGCGCAGGGGTGATCGACGCTGACTAGCGTGGCCCGGTGGGCGTTGCTGTGAAGCACAGTGGCCACGTCGAACAGATGAACGTCCAGGTGATTTTGACACCGAAGGTCTTCGAGGTGGAGGTCCTCGACGCCATTGTCCGGGGGAAGGAGGATTCGGGTACATTGGCGTCTGAACTCCAAGCCTTGGTAGATACATCTAGAGAAGTGATTTGTTTAGGTTGGTGGTGGACCACTAGGGGAGGTACTTCGATGATGGTTGTGTGTCTGATGTTAAATGGAATCCTGAGATGGTTCTGTGACGTTGGTCTGCTTTGCAATGGACGTATTACCATTCATGAATACCACATCTAACTTTTATTTTTTTAATTCCTAAATTGTTAGTAGTAGCGTGGGTTAAAAGTGAGCGCTACTAGTAGTTAGGTTAGTAGTAGCGTGGGTGTTAGCTTAGTAGTAGCGCGGGTGCATCATTTAGTAGTAGCGCGGGTTTGGCCCACGCTACTAGTAACAGTTAGCTGTAGCGCCTTATTGTTAGCGCGGCTGTCCACGCTACTAGTAACAGTTTGCCAAAGAAATCGACAGCGCGGTTGGTGCCTTGGCTGGGTTAATCTTGCTCGGCACAGAGATGATGTGTGCTTTGAGTATCAGGTTGGCGTTTGGTGTTTTAAGTAGCCGTACCTGTTGATGTGTGCTTTGAGTATCTGTTGCTTCGGCAGCTGGTCTGTCTTGTGGAGCCTTTGGACATTGCACTGTCAATTACTGATGCGCTGAAGGTGGATTCTAAGGTGCTGGACGGGCCAGACTGCTACGGATGATGGTATAGGCATAGGATATTGCATTTTACTCCCCAATCCTTTGTTTGGTTCTATATAACGGGGGATTATACATGTGAATTTGGGATTGAGGTTTCCTCCACAAATATCTAGAGTAGAAAGGATTGTTTCAGTCAGAGGTGAAAACACAAAGTTACAGGATGTCCGCTGATAGAAAGCACTAGTTACAGGATCCCCAAATCTCCTCCCATCAATTTGGTTTGCTCCTCGACACGTCTGCTGCCCTAATTTTTGGTCATCCAACGCAACCCTGTATTCATCTGCGGTCTGGTCCGGAGTTCCTTTTTCCCCGTATACCGTAAGTAAACTGGGGTCGTCCGGAAGACTGTCGTGCATGTGTCCGACAACCATGATCCAGCTAAAACCCTCTCCTGCGCTTTCTCCCTTTGCCACCCGAAGTGGCCAGCACCACTCCACAGCGTCACGCCACATTCATGCCAGCCCAGAGTGGGCGCGACCTCTAACTCGAGCGAGCATTGAAGCGGCGCGCCGGCTGAGATCGCCGACCACGTCGCTTCCAGATGCACGTCTGCTCTCCACCTTCAAACGGCACCCGGTCGTCCGCCTCCCTCCATTGAACATACGTGGTTACTGAGGAACCTACTTCGGTGCATGCGTGCGAACACCACCCGTCCGTCCCTCTACCGGCACCATTAAACACGTCGCCGCTTGGCAAAAGCAAATAAGAAAACATATGTTCGTAAGGTCTACATTTATTTGCAAAAAGCAGATACGAAACATATGTTATCAAGAATGTAACAGTTCACACGAACAATAACATGCAGGTGATAATGCCGTTCAGCTCTTCATTCTCCCAATTAGCGGTAGTGTGACCTTGTATGCTCCTTTGCACTAACACAAACACTGGAACAAGTTAGTGTATTAAGTCACAATGCGGAATATGTGTATTGTAATAACATCGAGAAAAAACTTTCTTCTCACGATACTGTTGTGAATTACAAGAATGCCGAGGCTGACGAGTTAACGACAATACGCCATACAAGAAATGATACCATTTCCTTTATGCAAGCAAAAGCTAGGACACCAATTTCTCCTCCACCAGATTGATTATCAATTTATTTATAGCACCTGAATACAAAGACTTAGGCCCTGTTCGGAGACCCACCACTCCACCACTCCGCTCCCGGAGCTGGAGTTAAAAAGCACGGAGCTGGGAAACAGATGCTCCGCAGCTCCTTGTATTTTTAGGAGCTAGAGTGACTCCGAACAGGGCCTTAATCACCGACCTAGACTAGTATTCCTAGAACCAGATTTAATTACCTCATCTGGTCTTTCCTCCAAAATCTCATCTGTGCTTGTTATTTATGTCTCGGTGCTTTCATCAACACAGGAACCAGAATCCACTAATTGCACGTTAATTATAGGATTACTTGGATGATTACTAGCTACGCCAATCCTCGAGACATACTCCAGATCAGCAGCTGCACCCCCAAATTTTGTGAAGATCTCTCTAAGGCCTGGCAAATAATCGATGCTGATTAATGTTGTACCATGTCCATATGTTTTCCACTGCTGGGGATGGTTCGAACATGAAAATACGAGCACCAATCATTTCTAATTCAATAACCAAGTTTTGCATCAATGCATCATATATATCAAAAACAAGAACACAGAATAATGTAGAAGGATGGTTTAGTATAGCAGCTCCGTGAGGGGCGAATGAAGGACTCGATGTTTGGAAACAGTTGGAATGTCTTTGGAAACGGCCGGTGTCAGCTTCGAGGGACAGAGAGATCAAGATCGTATCCGCAAAATTGGATGAGCTGCTCCTCCGCGAGGAGATGATGTGGAGACAGCGGTCCAGAGCGTTGTGGCTGCGGGAGGGAGACAGAAATACTAAGTATTTCCAAAGGAAAGGCTCATGGAGGCAGAAGAAAAATTCCATCTGCAAGCTCAAAGATGAAAGTGGTAATTGGATAGAGGACAGATCAAAGTTACAGGAGATGACCACCCATTTCTTCAAGCAGCTTTACACCAAGGAGGAAGGGATGAACCCCAAGGTGATTGTGGACTGCATGCATGAAAAAGTAACAGGTGAGATGAACGAATCTTTGCTCAAGGATTTCTCAGAGAAAGAGGTCAGCGATGCGCTGTTCCAAATTGGGCCCTTGAAAGCTCCTAGGCCTGATGGATTCCCGGCCAGATTCTTCCAAAGAAATTGGAGCACGATCAAAAAGGATGTGATCAATGCGGTCCTGGGTTTCTTTAAGGATGGTATCATGCCGGAGGGGGTAAATGACACGGTCATAGTGCTAATTCCGAAGAACAATAATCCTGAGTTCCTAAGAGACTACAGGCCTATAAGTCTCTGCAACGTGATCTACAAAGTGATATCCAAGTGCATGGTTAACCGGCTTAGACCACTCCTGGATGACCTTATTTCTGAGACCCAGAGTGCTTTCATCCCTGGACGGCTAATCACCGATAATGCTACAATCGCTTTTGAATTTTTTTATAAGATCCAACATAGCAAACAAGCAAGGAACATAGCAACATTGTGCTTTCAAATTGGATCTTGTCAAAGCTTATGATAGAGTGGACTGGAGTTTTATGGAAGAAGCCCTCCTGAAGCTGGGCTATGACAAAAAATGGGTCGATTGGGTAATGAGTTGTGTTAGATCAGTGCGTTATACCGTGAAATATAACGGGGAACTGCTGGATCCTTTTACCCCGTCGAGAGGCCTGAGGCAAGGTGATCCCTTAAGCCCCTATCTCTTCCTGTTTGTGGCAGAAGGACTGTCTTGTTTGCTGGACAAGGAGATAAGACAAGGTAAGATCACCCCTATTAAAATTGTGAGAGGGAGCCCCGGGATTTCAAACCTCCTATTCGCCGATGATAGCTTACTGTTCTTCAAGGCGTGCAAAGAGGAAGTGAAATGTGTCATGCAGATCCTAGAACGCTTCCAGGTCGGTTCCGGCCAACTCCTCAGCAACAACAAGTGCTCTTTGTTGTTCAGCTAGATTTGCTCCGTTGAGACACAAAAGGTTATTAAGGATACTCTACAGATCTCATCCTCCACCTTCGAGAGTAAATACCCGGGCCTTCCTACTCCTGAGGGGCGAATGAAGGACTCGATGTTTCAACCGATCATGGAGAGGTTTGTTAAGAGATGCTCGGACTGGGCGGAGAGGTATATGTCTCATGCGGCTAAGGAAACACTAGTCAAATCGGTGATGCAGGCTCTACCGACTTACTGTATGGGAGTATTCAAAATGTCCCAAGGCTTCTGTGACAAGTATGAGCGTTTGATCCGAGACTTCTGGTGGGGCGACGGGAATGGGCATAGGAAAGTACATTGGATGTCCTGGGAGCAGATGACCAAGCCTAAAAGAGGGGGAGGCATTGGCTTCAGAGATATGAATCTCTTCAACCATGCACTGCTTGCTAGACAAGCCTGGAGGCTTCTACAGAGGCCAGACAGTCTTTGTGCTCGTGTCCTAAAATCTAAGTACTAACCTCATGGCAAGTTAACGGACACGGTTTTTGCCTCGGAGGCGTCACCGGTCTGGCGTGGGATTGAGCATGGACTGGATCTTCTAAAGGCCGGCCTTGTCTGGAGAATAGGAGACGGGAAGAGTATTACCATCCAGAGAGGTAACTGGATTCCCCGTCAAGAGGGACTCAGACCAGCCATGTTCATTCGGCGGTCCAGGTTAAGATGGGTAAACCAGCTTATGTTACCTGACGGGAGTGCATGGAATAGAGATCTAGTTCACCAACTGTTTTACCCATTTGATGCAGAAGCTATCTGTGAGATTAAGATCCCATCTTCAGGGGCAGGGGACACCCTAGCGTGGCACTATGAGAAATCTGGCACGTTCTCTGTCAGGAGTGCGTACAAACTGGCTGTGGCGCTTCAAAATCGTTCGACCACTCAATCCTCGAGCTTGTCCAACGAGGCCAACAACCGATCCATTTGGGATATCATCTGGAAATCAAAGGTACCAGGGAAAGTGAAAATTTTCGCTTGGAGAGTTGCTACAAATACTCTGGCTATGAATAAAAACAAATGGAGGCGCACTCTTGAAGTTGACAGTACTTGCAGCATTTGTGGAAATGCAGAGGAAGATGAATTCCATGCTGTGGTCTCCTGTACGAAGAGCTATGCTCTTAGACATGAAATGAGGGGACAGTGGGACTTGCCTAATGACGTTCTCTTCAGGTATACAGGAGAAGACTGGCTGCAACACCTCCTGAGCCCTTGTGACGGGAATACAAGGTCAAGGATCCTGCTTTTGCTATGGCGCTGCTGGTTCCATTGCATTCACAGCTCGGGGAAGGAGCTGGTCAGTCGCTCGATCGCCTTCCTGAATCAGTACGAGGAGGAACTAAAGGGATGCGACCCCAGTCTGGGAATGGTGACCGGGGAAAACCAAAGGCAAAAGCAACTGGTGACTACTGCGGGCGGTTCGAGCTCAGGGGCTCACCAGGCCAGAGATATGGACGTGCATGGGGCGGATCCCAAGGCATGCAATGATAACCGGTGGCGCATCCCGACCGAAGGGACAGTTAAATTAAATTCTGATGCTGCGTTCCATGCGGAAAGCGGCCAATCCCATGCTGGTGCGGTAGCACGTGATCACAGGGGACAAGTCTTACTCTCACTGTCCAAGAGATCTGGCAGGTGCGTGACTGTGGAAGAGGCAGAAGCTACTGCCATGCTGGCCGGGCTGCGATCCCTGTCAGAGCTGTACAGAGGGCCCATTATTGCAGAGACAGATTGCATGATAGTGGCAAATAGTTTAAAACCAGGAGCAGCCAATCTTTCCGCCTGCTATCATGTTATAACTGACATCAAGGATGAACTTGGGAAGTTCAGCGAGGCACAGGTCACACACATCAACAGGAACCAGAACAATCTAGCCAGTGTTAGCTGCCGACATGCTGATGTAAGGAGGACATGCTGATGGTGGCGGGAGTGCCGGAAGATCTGATTGCAGTGTTAGCTGCCGACGCCGAGTTGGCTGAAGAGTAGTAGTTGCTACTCTTTCTTTCCTCAAAAAAAAAAGTATAGCAGCTTAGCGGGCTAAATGGCTCCAAATTATCCGGGAAATAACGGGCTATTAGCATGATTTTTAATTTAACGGGTTATAGCGGGTTATAGCGGAGCTATAGCTGGCTACTTAAAACTTTGTTAAAAATGTATGATAGTTGTGTAAATTAATTCATTCACCAAATGAAATAGAGATATTTTGTTGTAATTTGAGTGTATATTAAGATGTGATAATTTATTGGCATCACTCTTAAAGTCTGTATAGCATCGGTAAGCCCTCATAGGTGGCTGGCTTTTTGCCGTTGAGCTCGCCGACCACACCCTCTTTTTCTTTCTCCTCATTCGTTTGCCCTCCTGCTCCCCTGTTTCTCCTGCTCCATAACTCCTTCAGATTGGGTTCATGTCAATGGAAAGTCGACCCGCATCACATTTATGAGTGCTAGCTGTAGATAAAGAAATGCATTGCCCCTACTTTGTAAAGAGAAAGATAAGTTTAACAATTGGAGAAGCAGGTGACCAGGCACGACACAATGGTGCTTCGTGATGCTTGCTTAAAAGACCTGAACAAGGCGGAATTATGTTTGGTGAATGTATGAGACTGAGGATGCAGTTTTTTTAACTAAACCCGAGGATCCCCCCCCCCCCCCCCCTCCTCCCTCGCTCCCTCCTGCGGCGCTCCCGCAAGCGCCTGGGGGAAAACCCTAGCGCCGCCTCCAGCGCCCCCTTCCTCGAGCCTCCCTCCCCTCGCCGCCGCCTCGACGTACTGGCGGGCAAAGCCCGGCCAGTGCTGGCGGCGGCGGGGCCCTTTCCTTCCCCCTCTCGGTCCGGTAGGCGCGTGCATCCAGGTCGGGCGGCAGCGCGGCGTTCGCTCGGGGCGCGGCAGCATGGCGGCAACAGCTGGTGGCGGCGACACGACTTGTGGGCGGCGGCGTGAAGGGGCTGCAGCGGAGGTGGTGTCCGGTGGGCTTCGGCGGCAGCGTTCGGCTAGATCTGGGCCGGCCGGCGAGGACCACAGACGTCGTGTGTTGCAGGCGTCCGCCCCTACCGTGGCCTCGGCTTGTGGTGGTGGAGGAGCAGTGGCGGTGGCTGGTGGGCGTGCTGGTCAGGATCCAGTCATCCCACCGGCTGGACGATGACGGCAGGTCATTTGCACTCCTCGGTGAGTATTCTTGGCGTTCGGCGGCTGTACTTGGGGTCCCCCTTGCCGGCTGTCGGGTCTGCGTCGGTGGCCTTGCGCGGTGCTGCGTCGGCCGGTGAGGTGGGACGACATAGGGGTGTGTCCGGTGGGGAGGCTGGTTGGAGGGATGGGTGGCACCAACGTGCTCGGGCCCCCGTCACTGGCACAGGGGTGTGCCGGTCCGGATGCGTCCGCTCCCCCACCTCCCCCTTTCCCCGGCCGCGTGTTGGTTGTCGCAGCTCCGGCGATGTTCAAGGCAGGATGTATGTTGCGGTTCGTCGGTCGGTGGTGTCCCTTTGGTGCAAAGTTGATCTATTTGGATGGTCTTGGGTGTGTCTGGATGTTGGGCGGCGGCCCTGGCGGCGGGAGGCGTGGCGTTCGGGGGCGGAACCTGCTTCTCAAGTGCGGGCGGGCAGCCATGGTTTCACGGGGGGCATGGCCGCGGGTGGTTGGCAGAGCAGGGGTGTGTCGGCAGGGTGTGAGCACCGGGGTTCATCACTTTCCCAGTCCTTTTCTGACCGTCGGTGACGGCGTCCGTGGACGTCGTGTTCTTCTTGAAGGCTCCGTCATGGTGCTCCCACCCCGTGCATCGCTCCGGGTGAAAACTTAATCTACGGATCTGACGGTGGTGGCTGTCCGTGGTCGTACCCTTTTGGGAGGCACCGTCTTGGAGTCCTTGCTTCATCAAGGTCCGTCTCACCCCCTCGGCGGCTCCAAGTGGTTCTTTGTTGTTTGCTTGGTTGTGTCCGAGTGGTGTGATGATGCTCAGCACCTTTGTATCTGGCCTTGGGTGTGTTGTGTGTGTCGTGGTGGCGTGTGTTTGTTCGGCTCGCTCAGATGTATGTGGTGATGTTTGCTTTATAATATAAAGGGGGGGGGGGCGGGGGGGGGGGGGGAACCCTTTTCCAGTGACTAAACCCAAAATGCCCAGTCCTCTAAGCTTGCCAGTATCGACTCAAATGCACAGTCCTATTAATTGGAAAATTTGTGCAGATATAACTACTTTGGTAGATGTGGGTGGCGTCGCGACCGCGATGGCGCATGTTGGTGGGCGGCGAGTTGGCAGGTTGGCTCCGATCCGGTTGGGTGGTGTGGTATGAGTACGGGAGAAATCCTTGCCGGGTTTTCTGGCTCTGATGCGGCGACGCCTGAGGGTGCCGTCAGTCCTCCCTGAAGGGTGTTGGTGGTATCCATCCCCTACCCTCCTCCGCGTGCCGGGGGAAACCCTAGGACTCGTCTGGGTAGCAGCGTCGTCGGCGTCGCATTCCTTCTTGGAGGTGCTGCTTGGTACGTGGCAGATCGGAGCCTTGTATCGTGGTGGGTCGATTCCGGAGGGCTCTGCGGTGGCAGGTCATCCTCACTTTGTCGAGCTGCCGTTGTTGGAATTTGTTTCCTTTTCCTTTTCTATTTGGGCTTGTTGTGCTGCTCGCCCCAGCATTGTCCATATATCGATGTTGTTTGCTTTGGAATACAAAGCGGGGAAACCCTTTTTCGGTAGATGTGGTGTGAAAGCCATATGAGTGTAGGGCAAATAAGCCGCGGTGGCGCACCGGATGCGACCGGCCCGTGTATGGGCGCGAGCAGGACGCGTCAGGTGCGCCACGGGCGCGGGGTAGGCATGCGTGTGTGGGTGCGCGTGATGCATGGGCGTGTCCATGCGGGTGAACACCGCACGAGTGCGTGCGTGGGGTAGCCGTTGGAGGTCAGGGACGTGGCGGGCACGCTGGTTCGTTGCGGGCTGGGCGCGGAGAGCGCGCGGGAGCGCGTCGTGCGCCCGCGCCGAGCGGGCCGAACCAGGTGGCATAGTGGGCACGGGAGTGCGGGTCGTGGCCCGATGTAGCCCGGGTATAAAAGCCGCCGCGGTGATCGTTGTAATGGCGTGGGTTGCACGAGTACGAGCTCGTGGTATTGGCGTTCGTGCGCCGGGGAAAAACCTCACCGTGTCACTCCTCTTCCTCCCTCTCTGATCTTCTTCTTCCTCTGTCGTGTGAGCGACGGCGTCGAGTGAGAGAGAACCAAGCGAGAGACAGAGGAGAGCTAGGGCTAGGGCAGCTCGGCAACAACAATGAGTTCATTAGTCTATTGAATGACCGACTCAATGCAAATGCATAGTTTATCCTCGCCGTGTGTCAGACTTCCAAGTTGAAGTAAAGTACGAATGCACCGCCAGCTTGGATCGATGAGGCGGATAACCTGGTGAAAAGGCGACAAAGGTCCAGACTTGATTAATGCATCTACTGTAACATTTTTCGTTTCACATTGACCGGCACGCAGGGTGCATCAATGCAATGCCACACTGCCAGATTAAACTAATGCACTGCTGGGATCGATGGGGTGGAGACATAGGAGACGAGTTAGAAAACCTACGAACACGCGCTGTGGCAGTCGAAAAGTAATATCTTTTGTAGGTAACCGTGAACTACAGAGAGGCATCTTGTGAACTTACTTGGGGACTCAGGATGCTTGCAGTGCTTTAGTAATAGGTTAGTGAACTCTAAGCTGCATCTGATCCTTTATATTTTTCTGCCCTCCCAAGGTTGCAACTGAGCTTTGGCTAATATCAAGGATCTGACAATGGTGAAAATATGGTGTGAGTCTAAGATGGAGCTGTGCCGTGTATAACACGGAGCCTCAAGTCGATCCAACTGCTATGTAAAAATCTGGATGGCTTTTGTGGCACATCGGCGATCAAGTACTTTAAACGTCTCGAGGAGATAGCTTGATCGTGAAGTGGGTGGTGACACAAAGCACAGGTGGAAAGAAGCAGCAAGGAAACACCCAAGACGTCCCAAGATTTTCTTTGTCTATACAGCATCAACATCCTGGTAATGAAGCATGATGTACTTGCCTACTATTTAATTTGCATTAAGCTGCTTCCTCCTCGCCTCTTCCTGCTAATAGTGGCATTTTCTTATTGCATACACAGTAAAAGATGCGAGTATCTAATGGCTCTGTAATAACTAGCTGCTAAATTGTTGACGGCCATTGATGGACAAGTGTGTCTCATCATCATGATCAAGTTTATGGAATAAGTTTGCCCTCTTTGCTATCGTGTCGATTTGGTTGCTTCCGCATCGTTTCACACCTAGACTTTTACTTTGTTGTTGGATATGTATTTGGTCCCAGTCAACTTAATTGGAGTATTATTTGTGACAAATTTAGCACTGCAATGTAATTGTTTGCGAGAATTTTGGAATCTTGATTTAAATAATATGATTATCAATATATACTACCAAGCAAGTCAGCAGGTGAGCTGCTCTTTGAATTACAAGAAGAAATACCTCAAAAAAATATTTGATACAAAATAAAAGAAAGGAAATAGAACAAGCTTCAAATATGTCTTGCCGAGAAAATTCACTTGATTTAACTTAGTGTGCTTTTTTCAGCTCAAGTGTAACATATTAATATCATGCTGCTACACCCAGCCCTGAGTGGATGTGCCTCCTCTCTGGCCCCGAAAGCCAGTTGAATGGCCTGCGGCATGACTCGTTACTAGATTATTTATAGTGATGTTTCCTAAAAATAGCATTTGTAGACACATTAAATTGTTCTTTGCCCGGGCTTTGAATAGTTTTCGGGTCCAAAATGCACCTCGCTTCTGTAATAGCAGTGTCAAGATCTAGACAAGACATCGAGCATGTACAAATTCAAGTCATTAATAAAAACAAAATAAAATATACGACACCTAACAAGTGATCAGAAAGAGTTGCCCACAAATTAATAACAAGCGATCAGCAACATGCCGCAAGAATCAATAACACCAACCATCAAAAAGATTCGCGCGCAAATTAACTCCGCTCAACCTTTTCGCCAAGGTGTCGCCATGGATTGTCCAGTGCTCGTCCCACGACTCTTTCCCATGTGCATGTCACATGATATGGTGATGTGAGGGTGAGGATACGCGACCGTGCCATATTGTCTCATCTGCATATGCCTCCTATGCATGCACGCGTCGGCCGGCTGACACAAACTCTCCTTGAAAACAATAATCAATTGATGTATGTGTAATTTAAGTTTCAATAAAATACTTAGCAAAGTACTCCTCTTTGAAATCCGGAGCAGAGAAGATATCCAATGAGCCTGTCCAATCAGATTCCAGTGTTTGGAAGTAATCAGCTTGAGCGGGAGGGGCAAAGGTTCCCCGCCAAAAAAAGGAGGAGAGGTTAAGGTAACGCACCATTGGCAATCGACAAGAAGCATAGCGTCCGAAGAATTTGATAATAAACACAAGTCAGCATGCACGACAGTAGAGGCGCAAGCCGCCAGTGTGATGCATGTGACAATGTAAGGAGATGAACCACAAGAGGAGAGAGGGGGGGGGGGGGGGGGGGAGGGGGCAAAGGCACAACCTGTCCGTGTCTCCATCTACTTCACCTCTCATCTCGCAAGCCACACTCTTCTTCGGATGAGGCCACCGGACATGGGCGATCCTGGCGGCAACTCGTCGTCCCGGTTTAAAGTGCAACATGTTAATATCAACCTGATATGGATCTACCGCCTCTCTGGCCCTGAAAGCGCCCCGATGACCTGCAGCGTGGTGACCTAGTTGGATTTTTTCATAGTGATTTTATCTGAAAAATAGCATTTTAGACGGCTTAATTTGTGGTTTCTAATACAATGTAAGATCTAGCCAAGACATCAAGCGTGCACATCTGCACACCTTCCAATTATTAATAAGAATAAAACAAATATATCACACCAAACAAGCGATAAGAAGAACGCTACAAGAATCAACAACACCAACCACCACGACAACACATGAACTGCGAGAGAGAGGTTCTTCAAAAGCAATGCCTAAATGAAGAGAACGACAGGGCAAAGCACAAATGCCACAGGATCCAAAAATTGAACACCATATTATGGATTTCACCTGTAAGATTAATTTCGAGAAAGCTTTCTGCCAAGGTATTTGCCCGAGAGAGGGAGAGAGATAGTACCATGGCGGTCCCCACTCTTTTCTCATGTGCATGTTACATAATGGGGTGAGAGAGGGCATACACATGAGAGCGCTCGCTCCCGCCATTTTGTCCTATATGCTCCATGTGCATGCCCCTAACGTGCGTGCGCCTGGGCCAGAACCCTGTCGTCAATCACTCGCAAGAGTCTCCTCGAAAGTAATAATCAAAGGACGTACGCGTATTTTAAGTTTCAATATAATACTTGAGACGAAGTACAGCTCTTTCAAATCAAGAGTAGATAAGAATCCAATGAGCTTGTGCAATCAGATTTCAGTGTTTAAAACTATGCAGTGTGAGCCGGAGAGGCCAAGGTAATTAACAAGACAAATTAAAGCAGTGTGAGCACCTAGGCACCAAAGCAGTCCGAGGAATTAACAAGAGGCAGTAGAGGCACCTAGGCACCAAAGCTTGTGCACGACAGTAGAGGCACAGGAGCATGGGTGATGCATGTGATGTGACAATGTAAGGAGATGAACCACAAGAGGAGATAGATAGAAGGGGGCACCACTTGTCCCCGGCCATCTCCATCTGCTTCCCCTCTCCTCTCGCCAGAACGCTACTAGCCACACTCTCTCTTCGGTGATGAGGCCACCGGACATGGGTGACCCCGGCGGCAGCTCGCACGCCAAGGAGTTGCAGCCAGAGGTGCTTCTCTACACTGCATCGGCGTCAGCATCGCGCCGAAGAGGGCGGTCCTCCGCCGACCTCTACGCCTTGCGCGCCCTGCTGCGGGGCTACCGCCTGACCGTGCACGAGCGCGACGTGTCCACGAGCAAAGTGCACCGCTGCGAGCTCAAGTCCTTGCTTGCGGCTCGGGGCTGCGCCTTCTCCCTCCCGCAGCTCCTCGTGGGCGGCCGGCTTGTGGGCGGCCCCAAAGATGTCAGGCAGCTGCACCAGGCCGACGGGCTGCAGCCTCTCCTCGACGGCGCCCCAAGGCCGAGCCCCGCCTTCGTCTGCCAAGCCTGTAAGAGGGTCGGTTCCGTTCCCTGCAGGGAGTGCAGGAACACCCGCAACAAGATGGTGGATCATGGCGTTATTGCCGACGAGCAGGACAAGGTTGTCCTTTTTTATCCAACCCAAGGTGACACTTCGCTTCTCTCCTTCCTAGTTCCCATCCCTCTACTACAAAAAGAAATGAAAAACCCCGAGACTGAACTTGCTTAGAGAGCCGTTTCCTTTTCTTGATGCTGACATAACTTGATCTTGTTGCGCTATAGGCAGTATTACTTATATCTAAAATAAAGGAGGCGCAGCTCATTTCTTCTGTTAGTTTGTATTACATGCAACATCTGCTTGTGTAAACTAAATCGTTCTTTCTGGACTATGTTTCTTTTCAGATGTTTCTGTGGGAGGTAGAGCCGGAGAGATGGATGCGAGTTTCAGTGTTTCTCTGGGCGCCATGAGACCCCTTCTTAAGAAGCTTGACATGATGCTAGGTCCTCATGGATGCAAGCTGACCAAAGGGGTCAATGATAGGTCGCAGCTCCTCAAAGATGATCTTGAAGAAATAGCCACATACCTTGAAGATCTTTCAGAGGTGGAGGACCCTCCCCTGGCAGCCAACTGCTGGATGAAAGAGGCACATGAGTTATCTTATGACATCCTAGATTGTGTTGACAACTTTGTGCCCCATGATCAGTCTCTTGGCTACAAATTTGACCACAACATGACTCATGTTAAGATTCCCCAAGAGGCTCAAGTGGCAGAAACAGATTGAATATGCAGCTCCTGATGTGTCAGGACATGTTATCTCCAAAACCATCCGTGTTGATGTAATTTGTGCTCCCAGGAGGCTCAAGTGGTACCAGCAGATCGTTGAAAAGGTATCAGAATTTAGGATTTATGCTCAGGAGGTGGTTCGACGGTACGACAGATACCAGGTCCACTGTTGTAGCACCTCGATGGCAAGTAGATTTTCGGCCATTGGGCCTATGATGCTAATGCCACCACCGCCTTGTGAGAAAACTTGTTCCGGCCTAGTAATTGATGGTCGGATGAGCAAGTTTATCAACTCCCAGCTAGCTAACGATGAGAATCAGCAGATCAGGGTGGTGTCTATTCACGGATCTGGATGTCTTGGTAAAACAATGCTTGCCAAAGTGTTGTATAATAAATTGGGGAGGCAATTTCATTGTCGGGCTTTCATCCGGGTGTCCAAAAAGCCTGATATGAAAAGGCTTTTCCGCGACATGCTCTCACAAATCAAGCGAAAGCATCCCCAAGCAAGCGAAGACGCTTCTGATGGACTTCACATTACTGCTGAAAATATCAGGAATTATCTACATGCCAAGAGGTACTTATTTTCCACATGCAAATAGTATATACTAGTTGTATAGCATAGTATGTACTGCTTATTTTCCACATGGTGCAGAATCGCATGTAGATTCCTACAGGTGCTGTTTTGTTTTTCACAAAAAAGAAAGGCATGATGATATATATTCAATTTCTGAAAAGATGTTTCTCAGACAAGCTTTACCGAGTGAACTGCAAAAAACATCGACATTGAAGGCTAGGTTTCCAGGAACCACAAGTCTACGGAATTGTGCCCAATACCAATATCTTTTTTTCCTAATTTTTTGCAAAAAACACTAGTTAGCGGCTTTGGTCGTTTTAAGTCAGATTATGATAGGTGGATCCCGTATTTGCTGACGTGGCGTAACGGCTCGTGATAGACGACGTTAGACGAGGGGATTTATGGATATACGAAACAATCCCTGTAATTTTATAAAGAGCTTGATAGCAAGCGTTATAGTACATGCCTGTCCAGTCAACGGACATTAGTTTTACTCTTCAAGTCAGAACTAACTTGATGCTGGTAGCAAGGTTTTGGTTACAGAATGAGGCAATTTTACCGAGGGGGACTGGTAAACATGGTTACCACGGTTACCGAGACATACCGAGAATATTTAGAACGAATTTTATAGTTGAATTTTAAATTCAAATAATTGAATGAACGAACATTCGAACCAGAGACTTCGCAAAACAGGAACTAGGTTGCTTGCTACCAACATGTCAGAACCAACTCTCATGGCATTAATTAGATTGTACGTACTTTACTATAAATTGAGCGTTTAAATTCAAAAAAATTAAAAAAATGGTATTTTTTGCTCGGTATGGGGATTTACCGAGGGGCACGGAAATACGCGGTAACCATGGGAAATCTTGAAATTTCGACCGGTAACCAAAACCTTGGCTGGTAGTAACATTTAACTTCGGGTTAATACCATAAGTCCTGGACATGTATGACCAAAATTTCATTCTTTCCTAGCGTATCTAACTGTTGTTACTGTTAACCTGACGCATAAATGTGACATGTGTGCATTCTTGACATGCAGGTACCTAATCGTTGTTGATGATTTATGGGATACAACAGCATGGGATGTTATTAATCAGCTTTTCCCGAAGTGTAGTCAAGGAAGCAGAATAATAACAACTACACAGATTGAAGATGTTGCATTAGCATGTTGCAGTGTTGACCCAGAACAAGTTTTTGAGATGAATCCTTTGGATGAAGCTCACTCAAGGAAGCTACTCTTTGACAGGCTTTTTGGTTCTGAAAGTAACTGTCCTGAAGAATTGAAACAAGTTTCAAGCCAAATTGTAGAAATATGTGGTGGTTTGCCGCTAGCCACCATCAGCATTGCTAGTCTTTTAGCAAACCAGCCTTTTGTATCAGTGGATTTATTGACACACATACATGATTCGTTAGTGTCTTGTTTGTCATCAAATTCAACTTCAGAAAGAACGAGACAAGTACTGAACCTCAGCTACAACAGCCTTCCTCATTACCTCAAGACATGCTTGCTCCAACTTGGTATGTATCCAGAGGGCTCTGTAATCTTCAAACATGACCTGGTCAGGCAATGGGTGGCTGAAGGGTTTCTTGCTGCAAGTGAAGGGCAAAATATGGAACAAGTTGCCGGAATGTATTTTGATGAACTTGTTGATAGAAGGTTCATCCAACCTGTGTCTATCGACTTCTACAATGAGGTGGTGTCCTGCACAGTTCAGGTCATGGTTCATGTTCTTATTGCACACAAGTCTGCAGAAGAGAATTTCCTTGTGGTAGTAGATTACAATCGAAAGAATTTGGCACTTTCTCATAAGGTCCATCGACTGTCTCTCCAGCTTGGTGATGCAAAATATGCCAAGATACCAGCCAACATCAGAGAGTCACAAGTACATTCACTTGGAGTTTTTGGATTATCAGAACGCATGCCTTGCATTGGAGAATTCAAGCTTGTTCGGGTTCTGAACCTTCATCTATCTGGCCATCATAATGGCGACCGAGACCTGACTATAGACCTCACCGGGATATCAGAACTGTTCAAGCTTATATATCTGAAGATTGTATGTGATGTCTGCATAAAACTTCCAAACCGTATGAGAGGGTTGAAGTGCTTGGAAACACTGGATGTTATGGATACACCAAGAGGCACTTATGTTCCATGGGACATTATATATCTCACACGCTTGTTGCACCTCAGTCTTCCTCCTGACACAAATCTGCTGGATTGGTCTGTCGGTGACGATCTAAGCCACGTTTGCAAGCCGAACCACCTGCAGGATCTTTGCATTTCTACAGTGCCTTCTTCCGATGATGACTATCTGGAAAGAAGCATCGATGCTCTGGATTATTTAATGGATGGACATCATAACCTGAAAACTGTAAAACTGGTGGCTCACGGATCCTCGGTTAGCTATGGTGATGCTTACAAAGCAAGAGCTGGCTGGTTTTTGGATAAACAACCACACCATCTCCAGACACTTGAGCTCTCACTGCACAGCCCCATTATATTTTGTGATATGTATTTGTGGAAGAGACAACTTGGCAACCTATGCATTCTGAAGATTGCAGTGGATGGACTGTCAGTAAATGATGTTGATATGCTTAGAGGGTTGTCTGCCCTCACTGCTCTGTCGTTGTATGTGGAGAAGTCACCTGTGTTGGAATTTCGCCCACAGGATAAATCACATCAAGTCACACAATGAACATGCGCACAAAAAAACTGATAGCCAAGGGCTCTTGTCGTGCCCTTTGATTCTCTTTATCTCTCACGGTGTTACAATCTCACGACCCTGGCTGCGTATATATATTGGTAGCAGCCGACTTGACTCACAACTCCTAGACCTACATGGACTCAGCCGGCTTGACCATCTAGTAGGACTCCTAACAAGACTCGCTCACGATTACTAAACTGACTCAGACTAACCTTACGTACGGTATGCAAGCTGACTATACATCCAACTTTACAGACCGAATACAACTAGTACTAAGTACTACCACCACGTAAACACCTAGCTGATTAGGACATGAGACATGAGGCAAGATTATTGCCAACAACCTGTTATTAAGATAATCTTTGGCACGGCTGCTGGATTCACAGCTCTCAAGTACTTGAAGCTGAGGTTCATGAGTGGAATAGCCTGGCTAAAATTTGAGGCGGACGCAATGCCTAATCTCTTGAAGTTCAGGCTAGTTTTCGATGCCATCCCCCAAATGAAGCAACGATTGAACTTTTTTCAAAGTCTGATCAGTGGAAACAATATCGACATGGTACTGCATTAATCCGCATCGAGCATATGGCAGGCCTTAGAGAGGTCTCCGCAAAATTTGGGGGCGCAGCTGCTGATCTGAAGTATGTGTCGAGGATCGGGATAGTTAGCAATCATCCGAGCAATGCTATAATCGACGTGCAACTAGTGGATTCTGGTTCCTATGGTCATAAAAGGTATTGCCAGCGCCGAGCTACATGGTTATTGTAACTCTTCAATTCTTCTATGTACTGAACCTAAATTAACTGGATTTTTTTTTGAAAGTACGATGAATTTTATAGCAAATTCGGAAACTATACGTCCTAATACATAAAAATCAAAACTATGACCCTGTCGGCCTCCTGTTGGCCGAAAAGGGTTTTTTCGGCGCACCGTTGGCCGAAGTGAGCTCTTCAGCCTCCTGTTAGCCAAAGAGTGGCCAGTTGGGCCGAAGATAGCAGCTTCAGCTTACTGCTGGCCGAAGAGTGGTCTTCGGCCCTGTGTAGACCGAAGAGTGTGGTCTTCGGCTTCGTGAAGGCCGAAGAGTGCCGGAGCCGTACGCCTCGCTGCAGCGCAGGCTTGCTGCCATATGCATGCAGCAGCCTCTGCTCGTGGATATGGACTCATCTCATATGCATGCTGCTGCACGTACATGTCGTTCCATCCATTGATCTCACATGGCATTATCTAATCATGTGCAGCTGGCCGTTGGTGCTACTGTATTATCTAATCACCTGCAGCATGTAGTACGCGGCTATAAGAGCAACTCCAACCGGCCGACCTAAATCGTTCATCTGTTTCGGTTGAAGTGCGTACCCAAACTCAAACCGCGACCGACTAAGCCAACCACGATCTCTAAATTGTTAACGTTTTCGGTTTACAAGGGTATGTAGACACTACTCTTTTCTTGTAGATGTGCATCTCCTAGATTGATCTTAATAATCGGGCCAGCGCGAGCTGCTCACGGCAGAGCAGCGGCGGATGGCGGCATACGCGGCCGACTCTCCCAATTGGGAGGTCTGGTCCTGTGCATGCGTCGATTCAAACGTCCTGCCAGCGTTGAGTGCATGCGTCGACCCAAACGAAAAATCGAACACATGCACTCGCTCGGCCGATCCAAACGGCCACTTTTTATCCGTTTGGATCGGCAGGTAGGAGTTGCTCTAACACACACTACTAGTACCGACCATGCACTTGCACAATAATCCTGCACTGCTACTAGTATACGTAGATAGTATATCCACATGCAAAGCACTATTACTAGTCTACATAGATAGTACATGCACACGCGGTACCGTCTCCATCACCAGATGAACAGGCACGTGGTGGACGTACAAACTTTTGCATGCCATGTGAGATCGATGGATGGGTGGATGGAACGACAGGTCAACTCCAACGAGTCTGTAACTGCAGCGAGGCGAGCGTCTGGGACATGCATTAGTACATGCGATTAGATAATCAGTAGCACCAAGCCACCAACGGCCAGCTGCGCGTGATTAGATAATGCCATATAAGATCGATGGATGGAACGACAAGATACGTGCAGCTGCATGCATGTGAGATTGAGTCCATATCCACGAGTAAAGGCTGTTGCATGCATATGGCAGCAAGCTAGCCAGCCAGCGTACGTGCAGCTGCAGCGAGGCAAAGGGCCTGGATGGCTCCGGCACTCTTCGGCCTTCACGAAGCGGAAGATCACTTTTCGATCAACAGTAAGCCGAAGTTACTATTTTCGGCCTCGCTGACCACTTTTCGGCCGACTGGAGGCTAAAAAGCTCACTTCGGCCAACAGTAGGCCGAAAAGGCCCTTTTCGGCCCGTGAGAGGCCGACGGGGTCATAGTTTTGATTTTTAAACATTAGGATGTATAGTTTTTGAATTTGCTATAAAATTCGTCATAGTTTTAAAAAAAATCGAATTAACTGTTCATGCTCTGACGAAGCTATCCAAATGGTTGTTGTAATCTGCAGGATATCATGTTCACCGGAGTCCACTTCCTGCCCGCTGCATGTTCCAGGTATACAATTTGCCATCAGGATCAGGTGATAAATTAGCCGTCAATTAATTTGCCGACTTTTGTCAGGAGCGGGAGCTGGTGGGGAGGTCTCGTGGAGCAATATCATTGATGTGATAGGTCGTGACCTCTTTATATATTGCCTCCACCGCCTCTCCAGGTGGGAGTATGGCGCCATCGCCTCCCTCAACCGTGATTTCAATTCGGTGGTTCGCAACGGAGACATCTACCGCCTGCGTCGCAAGAACGGGGTGGCCGAGCACTGGCTCTACCTCTCTAGCAGTTATAATCCCCACGAGTGGGAGGCTTATGACCCGTCCACTGGGCGCTGGATCCAAGTGCCCAACATGCCACCGGCTCAAAGCATCCTCTGGGAGTCGCTTGCTGTAGGAACCGACCTGCTGGTGTTTAGGGACTACGGAAGGGTTTCCTTGAGATACAGCATCCTTACCAATTCATGGACAGGGCTGGCTGATGAGATGAACACCCCACGGTACTCCTTTGGGTCAGCAAGTGTCGGTGAAAAGGCGTATGTCGCGGGAGGCAATAATTCTTCTGCTAATGTATTGAGCTCTGCAGAGATGTATAACTCGGAGACACATACTTGGACACCCCTTCCAAGCATGAATAGGGCTAGGTGCAAATGCTCTGGCGCGTTCATGGATGGCAACTTCTATGTGGTCGGTGGTGTTAGCAATAGCCACGAGGTATTGACATGCGGTGAGGAGTATGACTTGAACCGGCGGTCATGGAGGCTCATCCCCAACATGTCTCAGGGGCTCAACCAGACAAGAAAGGGAGCTCCTCCGCTCATTGCAGTTGTGAAGAATGAGCTTTATGCCGCTGATTACACCGAGAATAATGATTTGAGGCAGTATGATAAGCTGGACAACAAGTGGATCACTCTTGGAAAATTGCCTGTACAGTCTAAGGACGAAGATGGCAGGGACATGGGTTTCCAAGCATGTGGTGACAGGGTGATTGTTATTTTGGGTCTCCAAACAATTCTAGTGATGAAAAGGTAGTGGTTGAGCTTCATTCATGGACCCCGGATGGGCAACCACCTGTGTGGAGTTTGTTTGCAACACGGCCATACATGGACACCTGGATTCTGTGCGCCGTGATGGGTTGCTGACTCAGTCAACTGAAGAACGACTGGCTGCATGCATATCTCCATGGTATGATCTTTTCCACCCTATATTTTTTGTACGTACGTCTTTATCCAATTTGCTCCATGATATTCTTCTGTACAACTCTGCTATCAGCTTCTGAGTTGGTAATGATATGCTTGATGGCGCTGGTTATGAAATATTACTGTTTATGTGCTATTTTTTTACTGTTCAATTAATCTTCGTTGTCAACTTGGGATGGTTAATTCGTGGGATTGTTTGCCTGACACCATATTTCTGTTCATATTTCCTTGCAGTGTCCGTCTGTGCCTCGTTCTGTAGTCTTATTTTCCTGGGACCGCTGATGCTACAAAAGAGTTCGGGAGGACAAGCATCCAGATTTTTTAGTTGCTAGCTGTTACTTTTGTCGCACTTTGTATTACAAAATTGTTTCCACATTTTTAGTTGATAGCTATTAATTTTGTTGCAATTTGTATTTCGAATGAATTCATCTTCATCGCGCAACTTAAACTGTACTTTATCTGTTTACTCTCGGTTACTTTTGAACATCAACTTGAGTCTCTAGCTTGCCCTGTTTTTTCTGTTGAACAAGGTCAAACTCTGAATAAAAAACAATTTGGAAAGAAGCATATGCATCATTGCCTGTAGACTTGGATGAATATGTTCAAATATCTTCTCGAAACGGTAGCGCGAGTTTCAACTTACACGCCATTGCAATGTTGATTGGCCCGGATTCATGGTTCATTATCTGGCTCTTCCAGCGCATGCCTTCAGTGGTGTGTTGTATCTTCACTAACATCTCCACCGTGCCCCTGAAGATCACACCTGCGACATCCGCTCCATACTCATTCTAAAGATAATAACTAGCTGCTGTTTCTTCAGGTCCTTTCTCTTAAATCACTTCAATCATGTCTTCTATACTGATGAGGTAATGAAAATAACCAAAGAGATGGCAAGGTCTTTTTTGTTTTGTTCAATGCACCTGTCATGAACTCATGATGTTTTCCATTCCCTCTGCATTTATATGCATGCATTTGGTTGTTATAAGAAAGTTAAGGTTAGGTAATTAGTTGTTTCCTTAGTATTACTCGACTTATACGAAGATCTCAGAGAAGACCTGCCACTGCCTGTCACCACTTTAGTACGCCTTCCTGTTCAGACTTCATCGCAAATCTTCGGGATATCTGTATACACGAGGCAACATCAACTATGTGGCTGGGATAGTGCCCTTATCAATTTTGTGGTCTGTACTCAGTTAGCTGCATTCCTTGTGAGTTGTGACACAAACACATTGTGATGGTGCATCAGATGATATTCAGTCAAGTGTTTTGAAAGGGTATGCATTCATAGTTTGATCTATGTTATGTGCGCTAATAGTCTATGAATGTGTTTCTTTCCATTTGTTTGTTTTTCTTCAGAGTTTGAACAACCTTCACAGAAGGAAGACCAGACTGAACTACCTGTTTTTTCCTACTCAAGGATAATTGATAAATAAGGTGCTGTGATGCTTATCTATATCTGTACTCGATATAGATACAGACTGCAGCGGCATCCCGTCCATGAGATCGAGCCGAGTGGAGTCGTCGCGGCTTGATATGCAAGTGTTGGGTTCAAGTAGATGCCTTCGATTCGGCTCCATATGGGGGCAAATATCAAGTATCTACTGTCACAGTCTACCGTTTATTCTCCTTGCCAAAAAAAGAGAGAGGATAGATAGCAACCGCCATTAGCGTGAGGAGGCAACATCTGTTCCCACATGAACCTGACGCCCAAAACTGAAGCTATTCAGCGTTTAGAAAACAGAGACTGAAGCAACAGCCAAGTATTCAGAGTTGAGAAAACAGAGCAAAAACAGAGGAAAGCTAGCTAGAGGCAAGCACAACTGCAGCTTGCATCTATATGTATCAGTTCTGATTGTCCCTAGGCGTGTCACGGCTCGCTGATAATTGCAGGCTTTTGCAGTGGGTTTGCAATCCAGGCCCTCGTCTCAAAAGACGGACAAAATTAACAGCATTATCATCAGGGTATCTCCCGTAGGCCGTAAGTAAGTTTCGCAACTCAATTACTTGAGAAGATGGCAAAATTTCATTGAGCTTTTACCATCGTCATTCATTCAGTTAGAGGATCATATATCTGTATGTTATTGACAAAGTTATACCATGCTCCTACAATTGCAGAGTTTATCTCGGAAGGAATGAAACTACAGAAGGCTACTCCACACGCGATTAATCTTTTAGCCTTTCTGAATTATCCGAAGTGAATCCAGTATAAAAGTAACTGTATGCACAGAGAGATCGGCAAGCTTTTGTTCCTATGTTTGAACAAGGAATTGGCAGAGGAGGTGGATGTCACATAAAAAAGAAAATGCAGACTGCTCTGCTCCAGCGACTCCCTCCATCTTCCTCCTGTGGAGAGGAGGGAGGGAGACGCTGCTCCATCATGCAAGATCATGATTAATCTGCTCTAAGAGTGTAAAACCATGATTTTACTTTCCAATTGTTTATTTTTCTTGAGAGTCGTTTAACAACCTTCAACCGAAAATAAGGTAGGATCAAAATGAATGCCAAATACGTCTTTCCTGGGTCACCATCCTCCAATCAAAGAGGATCCCAAATAATATAAGCAACACAACACACAAGAAGAAAATGCATTTAATCAACTAGCATAAACAACAAACTGATACAGAAACCTTGGTAACTGAATCAACTAGTAACTAAAGGACCTGTTAAATTCTCTTTCTCATTTTTCTCCAAGTAATTTCCACCAGATGAATGACCAGTAACAAATGTAAAAAAAATATGGCTCCAACTTAATGATACCAGCTCAAAAATGGGACGCCCGCTCTCAGCTCGCTCCAAGGCTAACTAAAACCCTGGTAAAACCAGAGGTCAGATATCCCCTTGGTCAAACTCGCAACATTTTGTAGCAGCGCCTGTTGGAAATATAATTGGGTTTAAGTTAGAGATAAAGAGATAGAGATAGAATTAGTTTAAACCACATGTAACTTGTCTTGTACTCCAAGTCTCTATCCCTCTTGTACTCCTATATATACCCTACACAAGGGTCAGATCAATACAACAACAATATTCATCCATCTCATATTTTGCACATGGTATCAGAGCGGTTAGTCTCACGACGCCGATCCTAGGACCTTCCACCACTTCTGCAGCGCACCGCCCCCGGGGAGATCAATCTTCTCTTCCCGGGGGCCCGACACCCGATCAATCAAATATTAGATCGGTCAGCCAATTGAAGGGCCACAAGGGCTCCCATGCCATCCCAGATCAAGAACTCCCTTTAGTGGGACTGGATGGTAAAATTAAAACTGAACCACTCACGGTCATTGAGACTAGATCTCTGCCTAGAAGTGGTGTGCTGGTCACGCAATGGTTGATTCAATGGGCCAACTTGGCACCGGAGGAGACCTCATGGGAGGACGCTAACTTCATCAAGCAGGTCTTCCCGACCTTTTTCAAGAAAACAATTCAGTCCTGGTTTCCAGAGAAAAACACTTGAGGACAAGTGTGGTCTTCCCGGGGAGCATTGTCAGATACCTGAAGATATCTGCAGCTAGCAGTGTTATTTCTTCAGACATACAGAGACCGATTCAGTTAAGTCATGGAGATCCTACGGCTGTCATCACCTGACAAGATCCAACGGTGTTGCGGCATCGCCTAGCTTTCACCGTCCTCTCTGTAAGACTATATGTAAGTGAGCCGGCTGAGTGCTCGGGCTAGAAAAATGAAATACCAACTTTAGTCCCAGTTTACTTTGTTCTTATCTCCGTAGCTAGGATTTCACTAAAAATCCCCAATTCATCGAGGGTGCTCCACCATCGGGAGTTATTCATCTTTGTCGATCCTCTTTGGGATCTGACAATTGGTATCAGTAGCCCTAGGTCCTCGGAGGCGTGTCTGGCGGTGGTGATAGAGCTTCGTGGCGGCGCTGGCGGCGGTAGACCGTTCGGGCGCAGATCTGTAGCGGGGATACGGTTGCTGCGGCACAACGCCCCAGTGGTAAAATCCCGTGATCCAGGCAGGTCCGTGCGCTTTCTGGCGGCGTGGACGCGAGGCGGCGGCTGAGATTTGTGCGGGGAAAGGGTTCCGGACTAGTTCCGTGGTGAAATTCCATACCCACGCACTGATCTGATGGCTAAATCGAAGACTCAGGAGGAAAAGGCCGACGCCCAGGAAGTGGCGGCCATGAAGTTGGACATCGAGCACATGGGATCCAGGACGGAGGATTTGCGGTCTGGTTACTACCAGATAAGAATGAAGAAAGAGGACATACACAAAACGGCCTTCACCACATTCTTAGGGCATTTTGAATATTTAGTGATGCCTTTCGGACTCACTAATGCTCTTGCCACCTTTCAAGCTCTGATGAACTTCATCTTTAAAAGATACACAAGGAAATTTGTGCTCGTATTTTTCGCTGACATCTTGATATACAGCAAAACGCTTGAGGAGCACATCCAACACCTGAAAATAGTGCTCCAAACACTGAGAGAACAGCAGCTATATGCTAAACTTAGCAAATGTGTCTTTGCTGCACCACAGGTAGAATATTTGGGCCACATCATCTCCTCTGAAGGAGTAGCTACAGATCCTGGCAAAGTTCTCACTGTCCAAAACTGGCCCATCCCAACAACCATTACCCAGTTGAGAAGCTTCCTGGGAATGGCAGGTTACTACAGGAGATTTGTCCCCAACTATGGCCTTATATGCAGACCACTGCACAACATACTCAAGAAAAACTCCTTTCATTGGACTGATGAACAAAAGAGGCATTTAACTTGCTCAAACTCAAGCTCACAACTGCTCCTGTTTTGGCCCTTCCAAATTTCCAAGAAAAGTTCGTTCTTGAAACAGATGCCAGTGGCTATGGCATTGGGGATGTTCTCATGCAGAACGGAAGACCTCTAGCTTATTTCAGCAAGACACTAGGGGTAAAAGCATCTGCTATGTCAACTTATGAGAAGGAGGCTCTGGCAATATTAGAAGCATTGAAAAAGTGGAGACACTATTTTCATGGAATGGAGTTAGTAATCAAAATAGACCAGAAAAGTCTCAAATTCATTACTGAACAAAAAGTGTCTGAAGGACTACAGCACAAACTTCTCCTCAAGCTGTTGGAATTTAATTATTCCATAGAGTACAAAAAGGGGAAGGAAAACAAAGTGGCAGATGCCCTGAGTAGAAAGGACAACACAGTCATGGCTATTACCACATTTACTCCTTTGTGGATTGAGGCAGTAGAAAAAAGCTATGAACTAGATGACCACTGCAAACAACTACTCCAACAGCTATCTATTGCTCCTGACCCAGCATCTAAATATACATTGTCAGGCGGCATACTCCGATACAAGGGCAGAATTTACCTAGGAAATGATGAGCATACCCGGGAGCAAATAATCAACTCCTTCCATACATCTGCAATAGGAGGACACTCAGGCATGGTGGCCAATTACCAGAGAATCAAAAGAATTTTTTACTGGCCTGGCCTCAAGAAACAAGTCCACAAGTTCATAGCAGAATGTGCAGTCTGCCAAAGGGCGAAGGCAGAGCATTGCCACTACCCAGGTTTACTAGATCCCCTGCCTCTTCCGACACAAGCTTGGACTGATATAACAATGGACTTTATTGAGGGTCTCCCCAAATCACAAGGCAAGGAAGTCATTCTAGTAGTTGTGGACAGGTATACAAAATATGCTCATTTCATTGCCTTACCCCACCCCTACAGTGTCAACACAGTAGTTCAAGCGTTTATCGATAATGTCTTTAAGTTACATGGACCCCCAGTGAGCATCGTCACAGACCGGGACAGAATCTTCACAAGTAATATGTGGCAAGGGGTTTTCAAGTCACTAAATGTGCAGCTCAAGCTTAGTACAGCACACCATCCTCAAATAGATGGTCAATCCGAGAGGGTAAACCAATGCCTAGAATCTTATCTCCATTGTATGACATTTCAAGAACCAAACAAGTGGGCTGCATGGCTGTCCCTTGCGGAATGGTGGTGTAATACCTCATATCATACGGCTACAAAGGAAACTCCATTCAAAGCCTTATATGGATATGCTCCTCCAATGATAAGTGAAGTTCCAGTCCCGGGTCCTGCTGATAGTGAAGCACAAGAGTTCCTCCATGATAAGCAGAGAACATTGGCCCACCTCAAGGAAAACTTACTGCAAGCTCAACACAGAATGAAGAAGTATGTAGATAAACACAGATGTGAAAGATCATTCAAAGTGGGTGATATGGTGTACTTGAAAATGCAACCATATAGAAGAGCTTCATTTGGACTCAGACAAGCCATTAAGCTGACTACCAAATTCTATGGGCCTTTTCGCGTGATGGAAAAATTGGGCAACTCTTCTTACAAGTTGCTGTTACCACCACAGGTGCAAATTCACCCAGTTTTTCATGTCAGCCAATTGAAGGGCCACAAGGGCTCCCATGCCATCCCAGATCAAGAACTCCCTTTAGTGGGACTGGATGGTAAAATTAAAACTGAACCACTCACGGTCATTGAGACTAGATCTCTGCCTTGAAGTGGTGTGCTGGTCACGCAATGGTTGATTCAATGGGCCAACTTGGCACCGGAGGAGACCTCATGGGAGGACGCTAACTTCATCAAGCAGGTCTTCCCTACCTTTTTCAAGAAAACAATTCAGTCCTGGTTTCCAGAGAAAAACACTTGAGGACAAGTGCAGTCTTCCCGGGGAGCATTGTCAGATACCTGAAGATATCTGCAGCTAGCAGTGTTATTTCTTCAGACATACAGAGACCGATTCAGTTAAGTCATGGAGATCCTACGGCTGTCATCACCTGACAAGATCCAACGGTGTTGCGGCATCGCCTAGCTTTCACCGTCCTCTCTGTAAGACTATATGTAAGTGAGCCGGCTGAGTGCTCGGGCTAGAAAAATGAAATACCAACTTTAGTCCCAGTTTACTTTGTTCTTATCTTCGTAGCTAGGATTTCACTAAAAATCCCAAATTCATCGAGGGTGCTCCACCATCGGGAGTTATTCATCTTTGTCGATCCTCTTTGGGATCTGATAATTGGTATCAGTAGCCCTAGGTCCTCGGAGGCGTGTCTGGCGGTGGTGATAGAGCTTCGTGGCGGCGCTGGCGGCGGTAGACCGTTCGGGCGCAGATCTGTAGCGGGGATACGGTTGCTACGGCACAACGCCCCAGTGGTAAAATCCCGTGATCCAGGCAGGTCCGTGCGCTTTCTGGCGGCGTGGACGCGAGGCGGCGGCTGAGATTTGTGCGGGGAAAGGGTTCCGGACTAGTTCCGTGGTGAAATTCCATACCCACGCACTGATCTGATGGCTAAATCGAACACTCAGGAGGAAAAGGCCGACGCCCAGGAAGTGGCGGCCATGAAGTTGGACATCGAGCACATGGGATCCAGGACGGAGGAGCTGAGCTCCAAGATGGAGGGGATGCAAGAGCAGGTCACGGCCCTGAATGAAACCCTACTGCGAATGGAATCGCTGCTACGGGAGAAGCAGGCACCAGGTACTCCGTCCACATCCAAGGAACAAGGGAAAGAGGTGACTTCGGGACAAAAATCCCAGCCCACCTAAAACTTCTCTGAACCCTTGATCTGGCACTCAGAAGTTCCACACTGGAGAAGAAAAGGTGGGCAATATCAGGAACAAATCACTTACGACTTGGAGCAGCCAAACCAAGATGAGCAAGAACAACAATTTGTTTACCCTGAATTTCAACAACAGTACTACGAAATTCAGGGAGGGCAAGCTCATGGTTGGGCAGATCCTCAGCAGAATATGTACCAAGACATACCAGTTTTTCCCCAGACCAATGGTCGACCACCATACTGGAACCAAACACCATTAGCCCCTCCCATGTATCCACCAAACCAATCCCACCACTACCGCCCACCACTACAGCCACAACCTTCGGTTTATCCACCAAACCCACAGCCATATTCCCCTCAAAATCCTCAGAACCATCCTACCATCAATTACCAGCCCTATAACATGCCACCACCCTACCCATACCCCCCACCTCAAGAACAATACATACCATAACAACAACCTATCTATCCCCAACCCCATTATCCAGTTGCTCCCTTCCGACAACAACACAATTACCCCCAACCTACACCCCAGAATTCCTTCCAGGACAGAGGAGGTGGCTTCAATTACACAGATGATAGACAGCAGAGGTTTGATAAGGAGGCCCAATTTTATAAGTCCATTGCTAAGGCACCAAAAATGGATTTCCCTCGATTTGACGGCTCCAATCCACAAGAATGGCTCAGGCTCACTGAAAAATACTTTGCAATGGTCTATGTGCCTGAAAACGCAAAATTTGATTATGCCCAGATGTATATTACTGGAAGGGCTGACACCTGGCTTAGAAATTCAGGAGTATTACAAGCAAACCTTACTTGGTCAGATTTCTGTAAAGCTCTCTGCAAGCGATTTGCTACCAGCAGCTCTTATGAAGCAGTAGCAAACTTCAATGCTCTCAAGCAAGGGGCAAATTCTGTGGCAGAGTATACTGACAGGTTTGAAGAAATGATGGCTTCCTACAGGAAAGAAAATCCCGAGGTCAAAGAACAATATTATGTCAAGTGTTACATTAACGGACTAAGGGAGGAAATCAAACACTACCTCAAACCATTTAAGCCAGTCACTCTGTATGATGCAGTGGAAACGGCAAGGGACATGGAACAAGGAGCTAGTGCTACTGCTGCTCAAGCAAAAAGATACCAACCTACAGGGTTGTATCCGAGAAACAATACCCCTACCAATTTTCCAAATAGACCAAAGCCACCTGACAATATGGGTAATAAACCACCAGAAAAACAAGGCACCAGACCCGAAGTCAAGTACAAAGAACCAGGGCAGTGTAGATACTGTGGCCAAAAATGGTTTTTGGGCCACAAATGTGCCCAATACAAATCACTAAACCTCATGGCAACTGAGGAATCAGAAGCAGAGTGGGAGGACCAGTTGCAAACTGCAAACCCTCCACCTGAGATAGAGCAGCCAGCCACCTCCGCAACTAATGAGGAACAACTCATGTTGATTTCAATGCAAGCCATTAAAGGTAGAAGCACTGCAGCCACATTCACATTGTGGGTTAACATTGGAGGGAAAAAGGGGCTCGCTTTGGTCGATTCTGGCAGTACTAACACCTTCATTGATATGAAGTTTGCCCCAAAAACGACTTGTGCCATTTCAGCAAATAAGCTCCAACCAGTGCACATTGCTGGAGGTGGGAAACTGCAGACAGGATCACACATAGCTGCTGCTAAATACAAGATCCAAGATCATGAATTCTGCAACACTTTCAAACTACTCCCTCTCAAGGGATATGATATTATCCTGGGGTGTGATTGGCTCTTGGAACATAGTCCAATCTCTCTGGACTTTGATGAAAGGGAGATGACTATCAACTGGAAGAGGGAAAAGAAAATTACCCTACAAGATAATACATTTGCTAAAGGAATCCCTCCCATTACAGTGGACAAACTGATGTCCATCCAGAGCAAGGTGACAGAGGGCTACCTCCTTTTTCCTCTCTCAAAAGAAGCATCTGAAACACCAGCAGTCCATCCCCAAGTACAAGAAGTACTAGAGGAGTTCCAAGATGTTTTTCAGACACCTTCTGGCTTACCACCTATGAGGGAATTTGATCACGCTATTCCATTGAAGCAAGGAGTGGAACCCCCTGGCTTGAGACCTTATAGAGTTCCAGATCACCAAAAAGAAGAAATGGAAAAGCAAATTCAGCAATTACTAGAAGCCTCTATCATCAGACCAAGTGACAGTCCCTATGCAGCACCAGCACTCCTAGTGAAGAAAAAGGATGGTACATGGAGGCTGTGCACAGATTTTAGAAAGCTCAATGATCAAACAATCAAGAACAAATTTCCTATTCCGATAATTGAGGACCTTTTGGATGAATTACATGGGGCAAGCTATTTTACCAAGTTGGATTTGCGGTCTGGTTACTACCAGATAAGAATGAAGAAAGAGGACATACACAAAACGGCCTTCACCATATTCTTAGGGCATTTTGAATATTTAGTGATGCCTTTCGGACTCACTAATGCTCCTGCCACCTTTCAAGCTCTGATGAACTTCATCTTTAAAAGATACACAAGGAAATTTGTGCTCGTATTTTTTGATGACATCTTGATATACAGCAAAACTCTTGAGGAGCACATGCAACACCTGAAAATAGTGGTCCAAACACTGAGAGAACAGCAGCTATATGCTAAACTTAGCAAATGTGTCTTTGCTGCACCACAGGTAGAATATTTGGGCCACATCATCTCCTCTGAAGGAGTAGCTACAGATCCTGGCAAAGTTCTCACTGTCCAAAACTGGCCCATCCCAACAACCATTACCCAGTTGAGAAGCTTCCTGGGCATGGCAGGTTACTACAGGAGATTTGTCCCCAACTATGGCCTTATATGCAGACCACTGCACAACATACTCAAGAAAAACTCCTTTCATTGGACTGATGAACAAACAGAGGCATTTAACTTGCTCAAACTCAAGCTCACAACTTCTCCTGTTTTGGCCCTTCCAAATTTCCAAGAAAAGTTTGTTCTTGAAACAGATGCCAGTGGCTATGGCATTGGGGCTGTTCTCATGCAGAACGGAAGACCTCTAGCTTATTTCAGCAAGACACTAGGGGTAAAAGCATCTGCTATGTCAACTTATGAGAAGGAGGCTCTGGCAATATTAGAAGCGTTGAAAAAGTGGAGACACTATTTTCATGGAATGGAGTTAGTACTCAAAACAGACCAGAAAAGTCTCAAATTCATTACTGAACAAAAAGTGTCTGAAGGACTACAACACAAACTTCTCCTCAAGCTGTTGGAATTTAATTATTCCATAGAGTACAAAAAGGGGAAGGAAAACAAAGTGGAAGATGCCCTGAGTAGAAAGGACAACACAGTCATGGCTATTACCACATTTACTCCTTTGTGGATTGAGGCAGTAGAAAAAAGCTATGAACTAGATGACCACTGCAAACAACTACTCCAACAGCTATCTATTGCTCCTGACCCAGCATCTAAATATACATTGTCAGGCGGCATACTCCGATACAAGGGCAGAATTTACCTAGGAAATGATGAGCATACCCGGGAGCAAATAATCAAATCCTTCCATACATCTGCAATAGGAGGACACTCAGGCATGGTGGCCAATTACCAGAGAATCAAAAGAATTTTTTACTGGCCTGGCCTCAAGAAACAAGTCCACAAGTTCATAGCAGAATGTGCAGTCTGCCAAAGGGCGAAGGCAGAGCATTGCCACTACCCAGGTTTACTAGATCCCCTGCCTCTTCCGACATAAGCTTGGACTGATATAACAATGGACTTTATTGAGGGTCTCCCCAAATCACAAGGCAAGGAAGTCATTCTAGTAGTTGTGGACAGGTATACAAAATATGCTCATTTCATTGCCTTACCCCACCCCTACAGTGTCAACACAGTAGTTCAAGCGTTTATCGATAATTTCTTTAAGTTACATGGACCCCCAGTGAGCATCGTCACAGACCGGGACAGAATCTTCACAAGTAATATGTGGCAAGGGGTTTTCAAGTCACTAAATGTGCAGCTCAAGCTTAGTACAGCACACCATCCTCAAATAGATGGTCAATCCGAGAGGGTAAACCAATGCCTAGAATCTTATCTCCGTTGTATGACATTTCAAGAACCAAACAAGTGGGCTGCATGGCTGTCCCTTGCGGAATGGTGGTATAATACCTCATATCATACGGCTATAAAGGAAACTCCATTCAAAGCCTTATATGGATATGCTCCTCCAATGATAAGTGAAGTTGAAGTCCCGGGTCCTGCTGATAGTGAAGCACAAGAGTTCCTCCATGATAAGCAGAGAACATTGGCCCACCTCAAGGAAAACTTACTGCAAGCTCAACACAGAATGAAGAAGTATGCAGATAAACACAGATGTGAAAGATCATTCAAAGTGGGTGATATGGTGTACTTGAAAATGCAACCATATAGAAGAGCTTCATTTGGACTCAGACAAGCCATTAAGCTGACTACCAAATTCTATGGGCCTTTTCGTGTGATGGAAAAATTGGGCAACTCTTCTTACAAGTTGCTGTTACCACCACAGGTGCAAATTCACCCAGTTTTTCATGTCAGCCAATTGAAGGGCCACAAGGGCTCCCATGCCATCCCAGATCAAGAACTCCCTTTAGTGGGACTGGATGGTAAAATTAAAACTGAACCACTCACCGTCATTGAGACTAGATCTCTGCCTAGAAGTGGTGTGCTGGTCATGCAATGGTTGATTCAATGGGCCAACTTGGCACCGGAGGAGACCTCATGGGAGGACGCTAACTTCATAAAGCAGGTCTTCCCTACCTTTTTCAAGAAAACAATTCAGTCCTGGTTTCCAGAGAAAAAAACTTGAGGACAAGTGTGGTCTTCCCGGGGAGCATTGTCAGATACCTGAAGATATCTGCAGCTAGCAGTGTTATTTCTTCAGACATACAGAGACCGATTCAGTTAAGTCATGGAGATCCTACGGCTGTCATCACCTGACAAGATCCAACAGTGTTGCGGCATCGCCTAGCTTTCACCGTCCTCTCTGTAAGACTATATGTAAGTGAGCCGGCTTAGTGCTCGGGCTAGAAAAATGAAATACCAACTTTAGTCCCAGTTTATTTGTTCTTATCTCCGTAGCTAGGATTTCACTAAAAATCCCCAATTCATCGAGGGTGCTCCACCATCGGGAGTTATTCATCTTTGTCGATCCTCTTTGGGATCTGACAATTGGTATCAGTAGCCCTAGGTCCTCGGAGGCGTGTCTGGCGGTGGTGATAGAGCTTCGTGGCGGCGCTGGCACCGGTAGACCGTTCGGGCGCAGATCTGTAGCGGGGATACGGTTGCTGCGGCACAACGCCCCAGTGGTAAAATCCCGTGATCCAGGCAGGTCCGTGCGCTTTCTGGCGGCGTGGACGCGAGGCGGCGGCTGAGATTTGTGCGGGGAAAGAGTTCCGGACTAGTTCCGTGGTGAAATTCCATACCCACGCACTGATCTGATGGCTAAATCGAAGACTCAGGAGGAAAAGGCCGACGCCCAGGAAGTGGCGGCCATGAAGTTGGACATCGAGCACATGGGATCCAGGACGGAGGAGCTGAGCTCCAAGATGGAGGGGATGCAAGAGCAGGTCACGGCCCTGAATGAAACCCTACTGCGAATGGAATAGCTGCTACGGGAGAAGCAGGCACCAGGTACTCCGTTCACATCCAAGGAACAAGGGAAAGAGGTGACTTCGGGACGAAAATCCCAGCCCACCCAAAACTCCTCTGAACCCTTGATCTGGCACTCAGAAGTTCCACACCGGAGAAGAAAAGGTGGGCAATATCAGGAACAAATCACTTACGACTTGGAGCAGCCAAACCAAGATGAGCAAGAACAACAATTTGTTTACCCTGAATTTCAACAACAGTACTACGAAATTCAGGGAGGGCAAGCTCATGGTTGGGCAGATCCTCAGCAGAATATGTACCAAGACATACCAGTTTTTCCCCAGACCAATGGTCGACCACCATACTGGAACCAAACACCATTAGCCCCTCCCATGTATCCACCAAACCAATCCCACCACTACCGCCCACCACTACAGCCACAACCTTCGTTTTATCCACCAAACCCACAGCCATATTCCCCTCAAAATCCTCAGAACCATCCTACCATTAATTACCTGCCCTATAACATGCCACCACCCTACCCATACCCCCCACCTCAAGAACAATACATACCACAACAACAACCTATCTATCCCCAACCCCATTATCCAGTTGCTCCCTTCCAACAACAACACAATTACCCCCAACCTACACCCCAGAATTCCTTCCAGGACAGAGGAGGTGGCTTCAATTACACAGATGATAGACAGCAAAGGTTTGATAAGGAGGCCCAATTTTATAAGTCCATTGCTAAGGCACCAAAAATGGATTTCCCTCGATTTGACGGCTCCAATCCACAAGAATGGCTCAGGCTCACTGAAAAATACTTTGCAATGGTCTATGTGCCTGAAAACGCAAAATTTGATTATGCCCAGATGTATATTACTGGAAGGGCTGACACCTGGCTTAGAAATTCAAGAGTATTACAAGCAAACCTTACTTGGTCAGATTTCTGTAAAGCTCTCTGCAAGCGATTTGCTACCAGCAGCTCTTATGAAGCAGTAGAAAACTTCAATGCTCTCAAGCAATGGGCAAATTCTGTGGCAGAGTATACTGACAGGTTTGAAGAAATGATGGCTTCCTACAGGAAAGAAAATCCTGAGGTCAAAGAACAATCTTATGTCAAGTGTTACATTAACGGACTAAGGGAGGAAATCAAACACTACCTCAAACCATTTAAGCCAGTCACTCTGTATGATGCAGTGGAAACGGCAAGGGACATGGAACAAGGAGCTAGTGCTACTGCTGCTCAAGCAAAAAGATACCAACCTACAGGGTTGTATCCGAGAAACAATACCCCTACCAATTTTCCAAATAGACCAAAGCCACCTGACAATATGGGTAATAAACCACCAGAAAAACAAGGCACCAGACCCGAAGTCAAGTACAAAGAACCAGGGCAGTGTAGATACTGTGGCCAAAGATGGTTTTTGGGCCACAAATGTGCCCAATACAAATCACTAAACCTCATGGCAACTGAGGAATCAGAAGCAGAGTGGGAGGACCAGTTGCAAACTGCAAACCCTCCACCTGAGATAGAGCAGCCAGCCACCTCCCCAACTAATGAGGAACAACTCATGTTGATTTCAATGCAAGCCATTAAAGGTAGAAGCACTGCAGCCACATTCACATTGTGGGTTAACATTGGAGGGAAAAAGGGGCTCGCTTTGGTCGATTCTGGCAGTACTAACACCTTCATTGATATGAAGTTTGCCACAAAAACGACTTGTGCCATTTCAGCAAATAAGCTCCAACCAGTGCACATTGCTGGAGGTGGGAAACTGCAGACAGGATCACACATAGCTGCTGCTAAATACAAGATCCAAGATCATGAATTCTGCAACACTTTCAAACTACTCCCTCTCAAGGGATATGATATTATCCTGGGGTGTGATTGGCTCTTGGAACATAGTCCAATCTCTCTGGACTTTGATGAAAGGGAGATGACTATCAACTGGAAGAGGGAAAAGAAAATTACCCTACAAGATAATACATTTGCTAAAGGAATCCCTCCCATTACAGTGGACAAACTGATGTCCATCCAGAGCAAGGTGACAGAGGGCTACCTCCTTTTTCCTCTCTCAAAAGAAGCATCTGAAACACCAGCAGTCCATCCCCAAGTACAAGAAGTACTAGAGGAGTTCCAAGATGTTTTTCAGACACCTTCTGGCTTACCACCTATGAGGGAATTTGATCACGCTATTCCATTGAAGCAAGGAGTGGAACCCCCTGGCTTGAGACCTTATAGAGTTCCACATCACCAAAAAGAAGAAATGGAAAAGCAAATTCAGCAATTACTAGAAGCCTCTATCATCAGACCAAGTGACAGTCCCTATGCAGCACCAGCACTCCTAGTGAAGAAAAAGGATGGTACATGGAGGCTGTGCACAGATTTTAGAAAGCTCAATGATCAAACAATCAAGAACAAATTTCCTATTCCGATAATTGAGGACCTTTTGGATGAATTACATGGGGCAAGCTATTTCACCAAGTTGGATTTGCGGTCTGGTTACTACCAGATAAGAATGAAGAAAGAGGACCTACACAAAACGGCCTTCACCACATTCTTAGGGCATTTTGAATATTTAGTGATGCCTTTCGGACTCACTAATGCTCCTGCCACCTTTCAAGCTCTGATGAACTTCATCTTTAAAAGATACACAAGGAAATTTGTGCTCGTATTTTTTGATGACATCTTGATATACAGCAAAACGCTTGAGGAGCACATCCAACACCTGAAAATAGTGCTCCAAACACTGAGAGAACAGCAGCTATATGCTAAACTTAGCAAATGTGTCTTTGCTGCACCACAGGTAGAATATTTGGGCCACATCATCTCCTCTGAAGGAGTAGCTACAGATCCTGGCAAAGTTCTCACTGTCCAAAACTGGCCCATCCCAACAACCATTACCCAGTTGAGAAGCTTCCTGGGCATGGCAGGTTACTACAGGAGATTTGTCCCCAACTATGGCCTTATATGCAGACCACTGCACAACATACTCAAGAAAAACTCCTTTCATTGGACTGATGAACAAACAGAGGCATTTAACTTGCTCAAACTCAAGCTCACAACTGCTCCTGTTTTGGCCCTTCCAAATTTCCAAGAAAAGTTTGTTCTTGAAACAGATGCCAGTGGCTATGGCATTGGGGCTGTTCTCATGCAGAACGGAAGACCTCTAGCTTATTTCAGCAAGACACTAGGGGTAAAAGCATCTGCTATGTCAACTTATGAGAAGGAGGCTCTGGCAATATTAGAAGCGTTGAAAAAGTGGAGACACTATTTTCATGGAATGGAGTTAGTAATCAAAACAGACCAGAAAAGTCTCAAATTCATTACTGAACAAAAAGTATCTGAAGGACTACAGCACAAACTTCTCCTCAAGCTGTTGGAATTTAATTATTCCATAGAGTACAAAAAGGGGAAGGAAAACAAAGTGGCAGATGCCCTGAGTAGAAAGGACAACACAGTCATGGCTATTACCACATTTACTCCTTTGTGAATTGAGGCAGTAGAAAAAAGCTATGAACTAGATGACCACTGCAAACAACTACTCCAACAGCTATCTATTGCTCCTGACCCAGCATCTAAATATACATTGTCAGGCGGCATACTCCGATACAAGGGCAGAATTTACCTAGGAAATGATGAGCATACCCGGGAGCAAATAATCAACTCCTTCCATACATCTGCAATAGGAGGACACTCAGGCATGGTGGCCAATTACCAGAGAATCAAAAGAATTTTTTACTGGCCTGGCCTCAAGAAACAAGTCCACAAGTTCATAGCAGAATGTGCAGTCTGCCAAAGGGCGAAGGCAGAGCATTGCCACTACCCAGGTTTACTAGATCCCCTGCCTCTTCCGACACAAGCTTGGACTGATATAACAATGGACTTTATTGAGGGTCTCCCCAAATCACAAGGCAAGGAAGTCATTCTAGTAGTTGTGGACAGGTATACAAAATATGCTCATTTCATTGCCTTACCCCACCCCTACAGTGTCAACACAGTAGTTCAAGCGTTTATCGATAATGTCTTTAAGTTACATGGACCCCCAGTGAGCATCGTCACAGACCGGGACAGAATCTTCACAAGTAATATGTGGCAAGGGGTTTTCAAGTCACTAAATGTGTAGCTCAAGCTTAGTACAGCACACCATCCTCAAATAGATGGTCAATCCGAGAGGGTAAACCAATGCCTAGAATCTTATCTCCATTGTATGACATTTCAAGAACCAAACAAGTGGGCTGCATGGCTGTCCCTTGCGGAATGGTGGTGTAATACCTCATATCATACGGCTACAAAGGAAACTCCATTCAAAGCCTTATATGGATATGCTCCTCCAATGATAAGTGAAGTTGCAGTCCCGGGTCCTGCTGATAGTGAAGCACAAGAGTTCCTCCATGATAAGCAGAGAACATTGGCCCACCTCAAGGAAAACTTACTGCAAGCTCAACACAGAATGAAGAAGTATGCAGATAAACACAGATGTGAAAGATCATTCAAAGTGGGTGATATGGTGTACTTGAAAATGCAACCATATAGAAGAGCTTCATTTGGACTCAGACAAGCCATTAAGCTGACTACCAAATTCTATGGGCCTTTTCGCGTGATGGAAAAATTGGGCAACTCTTCTTACAAGTTGCTGTTACCACCACAGGTGCAAATTCACCCAGTTTTTCATGTCAGCCAATTGAAGGGCCACAAGGGCTCCCATGCCATCCCAGATCAAGAACTCACTTTAGTGGGATTGGATGGTAAAATTAAAACTGAACCACTCACGGTCATTGAGACTAGATCTCTGCCGTGAAGTGGTGTGCTGGTCACGCAATGGTTGATTCAATGGGCCAACTTGGCACCGGAGGAGACCTCATGGGAGGACGCTAACTTCATCAAGCAGGTCTTCCCTACCTTTTTCAAGAAAACAATTCAGTCCTGGTTTCCAGAGAAAAACACTTGAGGACAAGTGTGGTCTTCCCGGGGAGCATTGTCAGATACCTGAAGATATCTGCAGCTAGCAGTGTTATTTCTTCAGACATACAGAGACCGATTCAGTTAAGTCATGGAGATCCTACGGCGGTCATCACCTGACAAGATCCAACGGTGTTGCGGCATCGCCTAGCTTTCACTGTCCTCTCTGTAAGACTATATGTAAGTGAGCCGGCTTAGTGCTCGGGCTAGAAAAATGAAATACCAACTTTAGTCCCAGTTTACTTTGTTCTTATCTCCGTAGCTAGGATTTCACTAAAAATCCCCAATTCATCGAGGGTGCTCCACCATCGGGAGTTATTCATCTTTGTCGATCCTCTTTGGGATCTGACAATTGGTATCAGTAGCCCTAGGTCCTCGGAGGCGTGTCTGGCGGTGGTGATAGAGCTTCGTGGCGGCACTGGCGGCGGTAGACCGTTCGGGCGCAGATCTGTAGCGGGGATACGGTTGCTGCGGCACAACGCCCCAGTGGTAAAATCCCGTGATCCAGGCAGGTCCGTGCGCTTTCTGGCGGCGTGGACGCGAGGCGGCGGCTGAGATTTGTGCGGGGAAAGGGTTCCGGACTAGTTCTGTGGTGAAATTCCATACCCACGCACTGATCTGATGGCTAAATCGAAGACTCAGGAGGAAAAGGCCGACGCCCAGGAAGTGGCGGCCATGAAGTTGGACATCGAGCACATGGGATCCAGGACGGAGGAGCTGAGCTCCAAGATGGAGGGGATGCAAGAGCAGGTCACGGCCCTGAATGAAACCCTACTGCGAATGGAATAGTTGCTACGGGAGAAGCAGGCACCAGGTACTCCGTTCACATCCAAGGAACAAGGGAAAGAGGTGACTTCGGGACGAAAATCCCAGCCCACCCAAAACTCCTCTGAACCCTTGATCTGGCACTCAGAAGTTCCACACCGGAGAAGAAAAGGTGGGCAATATCAGGAACAAATCACTTACGACTTGGAGCAGCCAAACCAAGATGAGCAAGAACAACAATTTGTTTACCCTGAATTTCAACAACAGTACTACGAAATTCAGGGAGGGCAAGCTCATGGTTGGGCAGAT
The DNA here is from genome assembly GCA_963921465.1 of Triticum timopheevii. NCBI lineage: Eukaryota > Viridiplantae > Streptophyta > Magnoliopsida > Poales > Poaceae > Triticum > Triticum timopheevii. Next base: position 4,281,057 of record OY997274.1, on the reverse strand, counting down.
CCTCAGCAGAATATGTACCAAGACATACCAATTTTTCCCCAGACCAATGGTCGACCACCATACTGGAACCAAACACCATTAGCCCCTCCCATGTATCCACCAAACCAATCCCACCACTACCGCCCACCACTACAGCCACAACCTTCGGTTTATCCACCAAACCCACAGCCATATTCCCCTCAAAATCCTCAGAACCATCCTACCATTAATTACCAGCCCTATAACATGCCACCACCCTACCCATACCCCCCACCTCAAGAACAATACATACCACAACAACAACCTATCTATCCCCAACCCCATTATCCAGTTTCTCCCTTCCAACAACAACACAATTACCCCCAACCTACACCCCAGAATTCCTTCCAGGACAGAGGAGGTGGCTTCAATTACAGAGATGATAGACAGCAGAGGTTTGATAAGGAGGCCCAATTTTATAAGTCCATTGCTAAGGCACCAAAAATGGATTTCCCTCGATTTGACGGCTCCAATCCACAAGAATGGCTCAGGCTCACTGAAAAATACTTTGCAATGGTCTATGTGCCTGAAAACGCAAAATTTGATTATGCCCAGATGTATATTACTGGAAGGGCTGACACCTGGCTTAGAAATTCAAGAGTATTACAAGCAAACCTTACTTGGTCAGATTTCTGTAAAGCTCTCTGCAAGCGATTTGCTACCAGCAGCTCTTATGAAGCAGTAGAAAACTTCAATGCTCTCAAGCAATGGGCAAATTCTGTGGCAGAGTATACTGACAGGTTTGAAGAAATGATGGCTTCCTACAGGAAAGAAAATCCCGAGGTCAAAGAACAATATTATGTCAAGTGTTACATTAACGGACTAAGGGAGGAAATCAAACACTACCTCAAACCATTTAAGCCAGTCACTCTGTATGATGCAGTGGAAACGGCAAGGGACATGGAACAAGGAGCTAGTGCTACTGCTGCTCAAGCAAAAAGATACCAACCTACAGGGTTGTATCCGAGAAACAATACCCCTACCAATTTTCCAAATAGACCAAAGCCACCTGACAATATGGGTAATAAACCACCAGAAAAACAAGGCACCAGACCCGAAGTCAAGTACAAAGAACCAGGGCAGTGTAGATACTGTGGCCAAAGATGGTTTTTGGGCCACAAATGTGCCCAATACAAATCACTAAACCTCATGGCAACTGAGGAATCAGAAGCAGAGTGGGAGGACCAGTTGCAAACTGCAAACCCTCCACCTGAGATAGAGCAGCCAGCCACCTCCCCAACTGATGAGGAACAACTCATGTTGATTTCAATGCAAGCCATTAAAGGTAGAAGCACTGCAGCCACATTCACATTGTGGGTTAACATTGGAGGGAAAAAGGGGCTCGCTTTGGTCGATTCTGGCAGTACTAACACCTTCATTGATATGAAGTTTGCCACAAAAACGACTTGTGCCATTTCAGCAAATAAGCTCCAACCAGTGCACATTGCTGGAGGTGGAAAACTGCAGACAGGATAACACATAGCTGCTGCTAAATACAAGATCCAAGATCATGAATTCTGCAACACTTTCAAACTACTCCCTCTCAAGGGATATGATATTATCCTGGGGTGTGATTGGCTCTTGGAACATAGTCCAATCTCTCTGGACTTTGATGAAAGGGAGATGACTATCAACTGGAAGAGGGAAAAGAAAATTACCCTACAAGATAATACATTTGCTAAAGGAATCCCTCCCATTACAGTGGACAAACTGATGTCCATCCAGAGCAAGGTGACAGAGTGCTACCTCCTTTTTCCTCTCTCAAAAGAAGCATCTGAAACACCAGCAGTCCATCCCCAAGTACAAGAAGTACTAGAGGAGTTCCAAGATGTTTTTCAGACACCTTCTGGCTTACCACCTATGAGGGAATTTGATCACGCTATTCCATTGAAGCAAGGAGTGGAACCCCCTGGCTTGAGACCTTATAGAGTTCCACATCACCAAAAAGAAGAAATGGAAAAGCAAATTCAGCAATTACTAGAAGCCTCTATCATCAGACCAAGTGACAGTCCCTATGCAGCACCAGCACTCCTAGTGAAGAAAAAGGATGGTACATGGAGGCTGTGCACAGATTTTAGAAAGCTCAATGATCAAACAATCAAGAACAAATTTCCTATTCCGATAATTGAGGACCTTTTGGATGAATTACATGGGGCAAGCTATTTCACCAAGTTGGATTTGCGGTCTGGTTACTACCAGATAAGAATGAAGAAAGAGGACCTACACAAAACGGCCTTCACCACATTCTTAGGGCATTTTGAATATTTAGTGATGCCTTTCGGACTCACTAATGCTCCTGCCACCTTTCAAGCTCTGATGAACTTCATCTTTAAAAGATACACAAGGAAATTTGTGCTCGTATTTTTCGATGACATCTTGATATACAACAAAACGCTTGAGGAGCACATCCAACACCTGAAAATAGTGCTCCAAACATTGAGAGAACAGCAACTATATGGTAAACTTAGCAAATGTGTCTTTGCTGCACCACAGGTAGAATATTTGGGCCACATCATCTCCTCTGAAGGAGTAGCTACAGATCCTGGCAAAGTTCTCACTGTCCAAAACTGGCCCATCCCAACAACCATTACCCAGTTGAGAAGCTTCCTGGGCATGGCAGGTTACTACAGGAGATTTGTCCCCAACTATGGCCTTATATGCAGACCACTGCACAACATACTCAAGAAAAACTCCTTTCATTGGACTGATGAACAAACAGAGGCATTTAACTTGCTCAAACTCAAGCTCACAACTGCTCCTGTTTTGGCCCTTCCAAATTTCCAAGAAAAGTTTGTTCTTGAAACAGATGCCAGTGGCTATGGCATTGGGGCTGTTCTCATGCAGAACGGAAGACCTCTAGCTTATTTCAGCAAGACACTAGGGGTAAAAGCATCTGCTATGTCAACTTATGAGAAGGAGGCTCTGGCAATATTAGAAGCGTTGAAAAAGTGGAGACACTATTTTCATGGAATGGAGTTAGTAATCAAAACAGACCAGAAAAGTCTCAAATTCATTACTGAACAAAAAGTGTCTGAAGGACTACAGCACAAACTTCTCCTCAAGCTGTTGGAATTTAATTATTCCATAGAGTACAAAAAGGGGAAGGAAAACAAAGTGGCAGATGCCCTGAGTAGAAAGGACAACACAGTCATGGCTATTACCACATTTACTCCTTTGTGGATTGAGGCAGTAGAAAAAAGCTATGAACTAGATGACCACTGCAAACAACTACTCCAACAGCTATCTATTGCTCCTGACCCAGCATCTAAATATACATTGTCAGGCGGCATACTCCGATACAAGGGCAGAATTTACCTAGGAAATGATGAGCATACCCGGGAGCAAATAATCAACTCCTTCCATACATCTGCAATAGGAGGACACTCAGGCATGGTGGCCAATTACCAGAGAATCAAAAGAATTTTTTACTGGCCTGGCCTCAAGAAACAAGTCCACAAGTTCATAGCAGAATGTGCAGTCTGCCTAAGGGCGAAGGCAGAGCATTGCCACTACCCAGGTTTACTAGATCCCCTGCCTCTTCCGACACAAGCTTGGACTGATATAACAATGGACTTTATTGAGGGTCTCCCCAAATCACAAGGCAAGGAAGTCATTCTAGTAGTTGTGGACAGGTATACAAAATATGCTCATTTCATTGCCTTACCCCACCCCTACAGTGTCAACACAGTAGTTCAAGCGTTTATCGATAATGTCTTTAAGTTACATGGACCCCCAGTGAGCATCGTCACAGACCGGGACAGAATCTTCACAAGTAATATGTGGCAAGGGGTTTTCAAGTCACTAAATGTGCAGCTCAAGCTTAGTACAGCACACCATCCTCAAATAGATGGTCAATCCGAGAGGGTAAACCAATGCCTAGAATCTTATCTCCGTTGTATGACATTTCAAGAACCAAACAAGTGGGCTGCATGGCTGTCCCTTGCGGAATGGTGGTATAATACCTCATATCATACGGCTATAAAGGAAACTCCATTCAAAGCCTTATATGGAGATGCTCCTCCAATGATAAGTGAAGTTGCAGTCCCGGGTCCTGCTGATAGTGAAGCACAAGAGTTCCTCCATGATAAGCAGAGAACATTGGCCCACCTCAAGGAAAACTTACTGCAAGCTCAACACAAAATGAAGAAGTATGCACATAAACACAGATGTGAAAGATCATTCAAAGTGGGTGATATGGTGTACTTGAAAATGCAACCATATAGAAGAGCTTCATTTGGACTCAGACAAGCCATTAAGCTGACTACCAAATTCTATGGGCCTTTTCGCATGATGGAAAAATTGGGCAACTCTTCTTACAAGTTGCTGTTACCACCACAGGTGCAAATTCACCCAGTTTTTCATGTCAGCCAATTGAAGGGCCACAAGGGCTCCCATGCCATCCCAGATCAAGAACTCCCTTTAGTGGGACTGGATGGTAAAATTAAAACTGAACCACTCACGGTCATTGAGACTAGATCTCTGCCTAGAAGTGGTGTGCTGGTCACGCAATTGTTGATTCAATGGGCCAACTTGGCACCGGAGGAGACCTCATGGGAGGACGCTAACTTCATCAAGCAGGTCTTCCCTACCTTTTTCAAGAAAACAATTCAGTCCTGGTTTCCAGAGAAAAACACTTGAGGACAAGTGTGGTCTTCCCGGGGAGCATTGTCAGATACCTGAAGATATCTGCAGCTAGCAGTGTTATTTCTTCAGACATACAGAGACCGATTCAGTTAAGTCATGGAGATCCTACGGCTGTCATCACCTGACAAGATCCAACGGTGTTGCGGCATCGCCTAGCTTTCACCGTCCTCTCTGTAAGACTATATGTAAGTGAGCCGGCTGAGTGCTCGGGCTAGAAAAATGAAATACCAACTTTAGTCCCAGTTTACTTTGTTCTTATCTCCGTAGCTAGGATTTCACTAAAAATCCCCAATTCATCGAGGGTGCTCCACCATCGGGAGTTATTCATCTTTGTCGATCCTCTTTGGGATCTGACAAGCCTCCGGCGCATCCACACGAAGCAGTTCAGCTCGCCATCTACATCGATCTCGAGTGCACGGGACTACAACGAGCGATCGTCTTCACCGGCCGCACGCAAGAGCTTGAACCAATCTTGATGCCTCTCAGCCGGGTGTTCTGATCACGGGAGGGATTTAACTCGCATGTTATCTCAGATGCATGTATGCAGGTACTGTCCAAGGTGGGTTCTACATGTACGTGTGGCCAAGAGCCCAAGACTACGTCAAGGTTCAGCGTACGGCTCACCTAGCAATCCTACATCGACATCGTCCTACACTACATCTGCATCGAGCCGGCAAACCTGCACCGTCGCCCACCAAAATCTTCGAGCCACGTCCATAACCGCTGCACCAAGCTATCTTCGCCAAGCGATCTGCACCGACACGCGCCACATCATCCAGTTGTACGACTACATCGCACCTGAGAAAAAAAAATCTTCGTCGAGTACATCTACAAGAAGCGACCACGACATGTACCATCCACACGCCAGGCCGGTGTGGAATGCGTGCAATTCTTCATCGACTTCTTCAGCACGCCACGACTCGACACCTCGTCACCACGAGGGACGCCTCCAAGCGACGCATTATCGTCGACATGTCGCTGCATCGCCAACACTTCACCGCAAAGGTCTTCATCAATATGGTCTTCACCAACATCATCATCGACACACCGCCACCGCCTCGTCCACAAGATGGACAACTAGCGTTCTCTGACAGATGTTTTCTGCAAGACGCAACCATGACGACGGCAATGATCGCGTCACGACAACGGCATCGACCGCGTCATCCATGACAACACGACTGCATCGACACGGCGTCACTACAGTGACGACCCTACACGGCCACACGGTTCTGGCAAAATCGATGTGTGCTCGATGGGCTTCCTCCGGTCTTGGCAAAACCGGCGGACTCATCGCCGACGGCACCCTCTGACATCCCCAAGGTGTGTAGTCCACGTCTGCAGCCCCGTCATAGCGCATTTTTTTTTTGCGCCTCCGACTTTGTGCGGTTTCATCATCCACGACGACCACACCATCGACCACGGCTACATCACCCTGACCAGCTACCTCGACATCGACCACACGGCTACGTCTACAGCAACTCATCGGCAACAACTCCAGTCAACAGCGTCCGCGCCGTCACTAGCGTCCACGCCACTCCCACTGTGACTGCGGGAGGCATGAAGGCACCAGAAGGGGACGCAGTGACCACCCTAGGTGCCAACCCATCAGAGACGCAGTTGATGATGGCGCAATGGAGAAGATGACGAAAGCGCAAGACTTCAAATTCAGTCGTACTCGTCCGCTTCACTCCCGCTGCGACTGAGGGGGAATGTTGGAAATATAATTGGGTTTAAGTTAGAGATAAAGAGATAGAGATAGAATTAGTTTAAACCACATGTAACTTGTCTTGTACTCCAAGTCTCTGTCCCTCTTGTACTCCTATATATACCCTACAAGGGTCAGATCAATACAACAACAATATTCATCCATCTCATATTTTGCACAGCGCCAACCGATTTTTACAGATCTTCTCATCTTCCTGTTCCAAGAGTCATCACCATACACAAACAGGATCAATTAGCCAAGGTACATGTGCATACGCACTGTTCTTTTAACAAGGAAAAATGAAATGAATCATGAGATCTTGAAAAGCATAGATTTGTACTCACCGCCATGACGAAAACGTTGTTGAAGAAATCCTTCAGGGGCTGTATCAAGAGCACAGAAGCCTCGGCGAAGGTTTTGACGTCGACTTCTGCAAGAAAGGTGAACAGAGCACATGTGAGCTGAGCTGTATGAACCACGAACATCATCTTCGTCAGGTTGCTGACTCGACTCAGTGGATTATCAGCCAGCTTTGTGAAGTGCGCTTCCTCTGCTTTCTGAACCCCGAACACTTGCCTGTGGCTTCCTCTGCTTTCTGGACTCTGAATACTTTGCATGTAGCTTGAGGTTTCAGGTGTCGCACTAGACTGCCTTCCTCCTTCCGATCACTTATTCCTTTTGTGCCCTAAATCTGAATATTTGTGGTGCAGTCGAAGCTTGGCTTCTACTCCCTCCATTCCTAAATATTTGTCTTTCTAGGCATTTCAAATGGATACAACATATGGATGTATGTAGACATATTTTAGAGTATAGATTCACTCGTTTTGCTCTGCATGTAGTCACTTGATGAAATCTCTAGAAAGACAAATATTTGGGAACGGAGGGAGTAGCTACCAGAGATCTACCAGATATTAGGGCAGATATTATTTGCCTGCAGCCTAGTGTGTATTCTGCTTGCTAACAAAAAGAGAGTTATCAGCCGCTGTTAACGTGAGAAGGCAGCATCTCCGCCTGGGCTTCTTGCTACCAGAGAAGGACGCCATGGCCCTGCAGTACACTGCTCAACTGGGGCTGAGCTGAACAAGGCGGTGGGTATCATCGGTCTCATCTCGGACACGTTGTAAGGGAAGTAAGGGAACTAAGCAGACAAGCTCCGAGCTTATACTTGTAATAAAATTGACTCGGAATACACACTTTCGTGAACTGGGTGCGATATAATCATGCTTCCCCTGCTAGAAGTAGACCCAAATACAGTATATATTTTTGTAGTGCTACAGAAGCTGTAGACCACTTATTCCTTTTGCACCCTGTTTCCAAATATTTGTAGAGTGCACATTCAACATTAAGGTTGTTTTCTGTTTCTTTAAATGATTTGTCTAGTTCAATTTCCAAAGTTTACAGGAGATGTTAGACATTTGATGGCTGGTGGACTAGTTGCTCTAGTTTAGACTATAAGGAAGGAGCCTGTGCTATCAGTTTCTAAAGATGAATTGGATCATCAGGTGGTGCCAATTTGGTGGGCTTTTCTGCCGTAACAAGGCTCACCATGTACAGTTAAACCATATCAAATTTACAGATTTTACAGAGTTTTTCTTTTTTTCTTGTACTCCTACTATTGTATGTCTGAAGTCTGAACTAACAATTGACAGACAGAGCAAGTGGATGTCAGATTAAAAAAAAATGCAGACTCCTCTGCCCCAGGGACTCCATTTATCCTCCTCCTGAGCAGAGGACCAAGGGAGATGCTGCTCCATCACGCTAATGGCGGATGCTATCCTTTTGTTGGAGCAGGGACTCTCTGGGTGACTCTCCGCATCAGGAACCCAATCTAGCTAGCTACGGGTGTCTCTCTGGTAGAGGGGTCGAGAGAGAAAAAGATGCCGGAGAAGCGGCGAGCGAACGGCGCCGGCACCATCCTGTCCCAGAGCATCGAATGAGGCACACATGGCGGCTATATCACACACTCTAGTATGTGTTCCTTGGTGATACCCTCGACCCTCGAGCCGCTCCCGCGAGCGTCCTTGGGGGAAACCCTAGCCACCGCCCATCGTCCTCCATCGTCGATCTCTCCCCCCGCTGCCACCGCACAGCGCCGCCGGGCAAAGACCGGCCGGCATTGGTGGCGGTGGGGATCTTGCCCCTCTCCTCGCGGTTGGCGTCCGGCGCGGGACGGCGCTGGGCTGGGCGGAGCTCCGACGATGACTCGGCGGCGGGCTAGAGGGCTAGGCACCGTCCAGTGGTGCTGCCTCCGCGGCGGTTGCGGCTTGGGGCCCTGGACCTCGATCCGATCTGGATCTGGTGGTGCCGGGGTCTGGGCCATGGCGGCTGGCAAGGCATGGGATTCGTCGGAGCTGGTCGGCCTCTAGGCACCATGGGGGTGCCGGCGGCGACGCGTGCCCGGCGTGGTGACACTGGTGGACGTGGTGGTCATCTTCTTCTTGAGATGGCCGGCCAGAGGCTTGGTGATCGGATCTCGAGATCCCTCATCTTGTCCCGGCTGCGAGTAGGGGAGACATGGTTGCCGGTGAAAACCGAGCCGACGGCAGGCGATGGCGGCGTTCTCGCCGTTACCTTGTTGAAGGCATCGTCGTGTAACTATTGTCGACCCACTCGTGTTGCTCCGGGGGAAACCCTAGGATCTGGTGTTCCAGATCGGACGATAGCGGCACTGCGGTGTTGTTTCTCTCTTGGGAGCATCGTTTGCGGAGCAGTGCTGGATGTTAGAGGCAGGAGGTGGAGCGGCTTCGTCTTGCACGGAGCTTCGGTGGTGATGTCAAGTCATGTCTGACCGACAGGTGCTACGCTTTGTCATGCCTGGTCGGCAGGTGCTACGCACGACAGATCTTCCAAGGACTTCAAGTTGTGTTGGCTGGTGATACCTGACAGCATGGCGCTGAGGTGTATCAGTGGCGACCGCGACGTGCTCAGCTGTTTGCGCGCAGGGAGGAGGTGCCGTTTGGCGCCGTGGTGGCGTCGACGATAGCTAGACCAAGCAAGGTTGATGCATCAGTACAGTTCTGAAGATGGAGCGATGGCAGTTGGCGGCGGCGGCATCTGAGTGCACGCCGGACCGGTGAGACCCATGCCCGGCAGGCGTCCTGGATGGGTTCTCAGGTCTTAGATGTTAGGTTTGGCTGCGATGTTTGTTTGGTATTAGGCCCAGGCTATCTGCGCCCCTTCATCAGCTGGATAGAGATACTTAGACAACGGCTTTAGTCTTACTGTTGTATTACTTTGTAAGGTCTTGTGAGAATAATTAATAAAGTGGCCGTATGCATCGCCCAGATGCAGAGGCCGGGGGTCATCCTCCTTTTCTAAAAAAAATTATGTTCCTTGGTGAAAAGAAAGAGAGGATAGATAGCAGCCGCCATGAGCGTGAGGAGGCCTGAAACGGACCTGAAGCTACAGCCAAATAAATATTCAGAGCTCAGAAAACAGAGCAAAAGCAGAGGAAAGCTATCTGCAGGCAACAAAGATGAGAGGCAAACAGAGCAAAGCAGATGCTTGATTTTGATTTTCCATCTTTGTCCACTGTCTTCCGCCATCACTTCTCGCTGGTATCCCGAGTCGAGTCGAGGTCCACACATATGAAGCCGCTGGAGTATTCAGTTTGCAATCCAGGCCCTGGTCTTACAAGACAGATATAATTAACAACACCATCATCACCATCATCATCATCAATGGATCTCCGTCAGGTAAGCTAGAATATTGTGAACTGCAAACTCTCAGTATTCAAAGCTGTGATGTGTAGACAGATTGCATAGCTAGAGTTTCTCATCAAGATGGCCAGGTGGCGAGCAGGATATTTCTTCATGAGCTGACATATCTCTCTCCCGTGTCCCGAGTAGAAACCACTGCTGATGTTCTCGTCCCATTCTTTTACCCACTGGATTTCTTCATAAAATTGTTCTGTTTTGTGTGCAGCGTCTGCATTTGAAATAGTAACCGAACCTTGTGTCCTTGCAATTTTGGAGGCAGAAATTGTGGAACTCTGGCAACAGGGTGAGTAGTCTATGATGGATTATTGCCTAATTCAGCCTACTCGATCAGTTTTTTTTTTTTTTTTTGCATTTGCGCAGTTAACTGTTTTCTGCCTATGGATCGAAGCCGCTGCGGTTCTTCCTACAGTTAACTCTTCCCCTCCGCTCACAGTGATCGAAAAATTGTGGCCAAAGCTCTGCGCCTGTTGACGGGCCACCAGATGGATCCATGGAGAAACTGTGCCCAAGGGCAAGCTTTTCATTTCGCGAGCCTTCGTTCTAAAAAAAAGGGCAAGCTTTTCATTTCGCGAGCCTTCGTTCTAAAAAAAAGGGCAAGCTTTTCATTTCGCGAGCCTTCGCTCTAAAAAAAAAGGGCAAGCTTTTCATTTCGCGAGCCTTCATTCTAAAAAAAAAGGGCAAGCTTTTCATCGCCGAGAAGTGCCGACGCCTCGGCGAGGACGTCGAGCATAGCGATTCAGACATGCATCTAGCAGTTGGAAGATAGGTTTCCGTTGTGGTAGTTGTATAATCATGTAAAGGCAGATGGTTCTACTGAGAACAACTCTAAACATCGATAGAAAAATGTATTCGTCAGACAGAAATATTTCTTGCTGTGTACCATATACCTAATTCCTTGGTTGTTTTTAGAGACGAGACAAGTGTAGAAATCAGAGGCAGTTATATTCTGTCAGTACAGATCAAATATGAGCACTGATTGATCTTGATTGATTAGTTAATCTTATTAATACCTGCAGTGTACGTGTATGAACATACATTTCTCCATATGTCGTCTGGTTAATACTAGCTTATCTTACTAGTCTGATATGGATGATATCATTAATAGACCCAAAAACTTAAATTAAAGTTGAGGGCTCTCTCCTTGTCCTTCCTTCCGGTCTTTGCACTTGCACTGCACTGCTTACTAATTTAAATGAAGAAAAACACATCAACATGGAAACGGAAGGAAAGAAGGAAGGAAGCCAGCCTGAAGAAGAGCATCCACATATATGTTCAGATGGTTGCATGTACATTATCCCTGGAAACCACCTGATTAATACTTGTAGCGTGCATAGACAAACAAAGCTTCATATTTCGTCATGTTGATATTTCCTCCGTCCCACAAATTAAGATCGTTTTTCAAGCTAACATAGTTAGGAAAACGATCTTATATTGTGGGACAGAGGGAGCAGTAGCTTATCTTTCTAGCCTCATGTGAATCATAGCACTAATACACCAAAAAGGCTAAAATTACAATTTAGGGCTCTGTCTTTATAGTTCTTTCCGGTCTCTGCTCTTGCTTCTGAAATCAGAAACTGAGCCAGTAAAAGAAATAATTTGCACTGCTAGAATCATTTCTATGTGGCATATTTTCTAGCTAGAATCTAACTATTTATTTATTGCGGAGGCTAGCTATAATCTAATTGTTCCACGCACACAGAAAAGCAAAGATACAAGTATTATTTCTAATGGTGCTTCATTGTAGCCATCATATTCTTGTTGATAAGCAGCCAATGGATCTTGTTGCAGCCCCCAAGTGACACGCAGCAGCTAAAGGGTGGATCATTTTGTAATGGCTACAAGGGCCCAAACGGACACGTCTGACAGAAGATGCAAACTGTCATATCCGTTAACGATTTTGAAGAAATAGCAGGAGCTCCGTCTTCTGTACACACATTTATTTATATGTAGCTAACTGTCATATCAGCCAGCACCTACGAATGGTATGTAGTACTAGTACAGGGCATGAAGGGTAATGCAGAAAACAAACTACCATACAGATAAACTTATGTCTTACGGACAGTGTCTACATGATCGAACTGAAGAAAAACAACAGTATGCTAACCGCACTGACGTTCATGGGTCAGGACGAGCATGCCGGGATGACAATGGCAGTGTGGAGATAATCAAGATTATTAGCAGGTGACCGTTCAGCTGTTGAGAACACCTTAATCACTTGCTGTATCGTTGGACGGTGCGATGGATCAGGCTCTGTGCACCGAACAGCGATGGCAACCATATGAAATATCTCACTTGCGATCTCAGCTTCAGGCAGTGGGAGACGGGTGTCCAGCAAGTTCCCAAGTAATGTACTTTTGTTGCGGTTGTCCATGGATGAAAGGAGATCCGCTGGATGATGTCCCATGAACAGCTCTAGAACGAGCACTCCGAAGCTATAAACATCACACTTCTCTGTCACCCTTGTTGTGTATGCAAGCTCTGAAGAAACATCAATGTAGAGTTAGTTTTGATAATTACAAGACAATGCAAAATGCACATTAACTAATTCACACAAACTTAACTTTGGTAATTATTAATTTTGAACAGAAAATGAAACCCGGCCATTAATATGTTCGATTAGAGGCATGCGCGATCCTTGTGTATATAAAGCTAGCTATCTTAACTTTGGAGGCAGAATGCATAGAACTATATTTAAAATATTGTCATGTTACAGAACATATATCTTCCAACTATTTAAACTATGTGAATGTTTCATTAATGCTGCTCCTGCAGATTTAAACATGTAGTCCACTCAGAGAAGACAAAAACATTCAATATGTAAAATATCTAGCCATGGTTGATAACCGATGTATGCTGATGTACACTGTATAAACTAGAGAAAAATTGTATCATGGTCCTTACAAAATATGATAGCATTTTGCTGTAACCTACATACAGAGGTAAATTTTACCTGGGGCAAGATATCCTTTTGTGCCGGCAAGACTTGTGCAGTTCGACGCATCCACATCTAGTACTTTCGCTAGACCAAAATCCGAGATGTGGGCTTTAAATTCCAGATCAAGCAAAATGTTGTTGCTTGTTATATCTCTGTGAACTATTGGTGCAAAGCAGTCATGATGCATGTAAGCCAAAGCATGAGCAACATCCCGAGCAATATTTAGCCTCCTTGTCCAATCCAATTCAAGAGCAGTTTCCGTATGCTTCAAATATGCTGATAAGCTTCCTCTGTCCAAGTATTCATACACAAGGAATCTTCCCTGAGTTGCGGAGCAGTAACCAAATAACTTCACAATGTTGCGATGTCTAATATGCACCAAAGCATGTATTTCACGGTTAAATTGAGCATCATCATCCACCATATGGATCTTCTTCACTGCAAATAATTCACCTGTTGGTAACTGAGCTTTGTACACATATCCACTTCCTCCAGATCCAATGCAATGAGTGTCACTGAAATTATTTGTAGCATCAACAATTTTCCTATACACATCTTCCCCATCAAAGTTCCAAATGGCGAACATCTTGGTTTGTTGTACTACATTTGCAATTTCTGCCTTGGGTTTCTTCTTTCTGCATTGCCATGTTGCTAGTGCAGTGATAAACCCAAAGGATAGAACAACGGGTATAATAGCTAATAAAATAGCTCCAGACTTTTTTCCGTGTCCACTACTTCGAGGAAGATCACAAGGGGGCAAACCTTTCACGACACCGCACAATTCCTTATTATGGCAGAACCATCTGACCGGAGCTTCTTCAAAGAGCCTAGTATGTGGCACTGGCCCTTCTAATTTGTTGTAAGACACATCCATGGATAGGAGGCTGGTCATGCTCTGAAATGACGGTGGAATGTTGCCGCTGAGTGCATTGTGAGAAACATTCAAGGCTTGAAGCATATGAAGACCACCTAACACACTCGGAATAGCACCATCAATTGAATTGTCACTTAGATCCAACAGATCTTGCAGGTTTACCAAAATCCCTAGCTCGATAGGAATGGTGCCATTGAGGTGATTATGGCTCAGCTTTAGAAAGTGAAGCTTAAAACAATTTCCAATTGAACTTGGTAACTGCCCAGTTAGGTTGTTTGATGATAAATCTAGATACTCCAAATTGTTCAGCGATCCAATTTCTTGTGGCACTTTTCCCTGGAGCAAGTTACCATAAAGGCTCAACTTGTACAATGTTGTTATATTGCCAATTTCTCGTGGAATTTGTCCTTGAAGCTTATTTGATGAAACATCAAGTTTCCTCAACTGAGATAATTTCCCTAAGCTTGATGGTATTACTCCAGTTATATTATTGTTTGATGCACGTAGCATGGTAAGTTTGCAGGACTCACCCCAACGATGAGATAATTTACCAAATAGTCTATTTGAGCTGATATCAATATAGTCAAGATTTGGATGAGCTCCCATTCTGGTGATATCTCCTTCGAGGTTATTACGCTCAAGTCGAACTCTGACTAGGCTTGTACAACTTAGCAAGCTTGATGGCAAGGGGCCAACCAACTTGTTGTTTGTAGCGGACAAATATTGTAGCCGACCTCCCGCACAAAGACCAGATGGAAAGGCACCAGAGAGGTTGTTAAAAGCGATTGCCAACAAAACAAGACTCGTTAAATTGCCAATTTCTTGAGGAACTGAACCAGAAAGTTGGTTTTCGTTAAGCCGCAATTCAGTGAGTTTTGTTGAATTCCCTAAATTGTTTGGGATGGAACCTGAGAGTTTGTTATAACCAAGATCGAACACTTCCAAGTTCATAAGGTGACCTAACTCATGTGGAATTCGACCAGAAAGTTGGTTTTGGTAAAGGTACAAGTTAGTGAGTTTTGTCAAATTTCCTAAGCTATTTGAGATGGAACCTGCGAGTGTGTTTTTGCTAAGACTCAAGTATTCTAAGTTCACAAGGTAACCTAATTCTTGTGGAACTCGACCAGACAATTGATTCCTTTGAAGTTCCAACCTAGTGATTTTTGTCAAATTCCCTAAACTCTTTGGGATGGAACCTGAGAGTGTGTTATGACTAAGAAGCAATTCTTCTACATTCTTTATGTAAGCCAAGTCGTTTGGAATTTTTCCCGAAAGTTGATTTGCACTAAGAAACATATGCTGCAAGTTCACGAGGCACCCTAATTCTCGTGGAATTTGCCCAGAAAGTTGGTTCTTGCCAAGGTACAAGATAGTGAGTTTTGTCAAATTTGATAAGCTATTTGGGATGGAACCTACCAGCTTGTTGAAGCTAAGGCGCAAGTCATTCAAGTTGGCCAAACGACAAAGTTCCATTGGAATTTGGTCAGACAGTTGGTTCTGGAAAAGGAGCAATGTAGTGAGTTTGGTCAAGTTACCTACATTGGGTGGGATTGAGCCGGAAAGATTATTACTAGACAAATCCAACATAACCAAGTGCTTTAGGTGGCCTACTTCAGAAGGGATATGTCTAACTAAGTGATTGTGTGACAAGGTGAGTGTCATGAGATTGGTCATGTTGCCTATGTGCCTTGGTATTTCACCAGAGACTTCATTTTGATCAAGCATCAAGGAACGGAGTTTTGTGAGGTTTGTCAGACCTAGTGGGATTGAGCCTCTTATCTGGTTGCCTTGCAGAAGGAGATTCTCAAGCTCCACGAGGGCCTTGATGTCAGGAGGGATGCTCCCGGTGAGGTGGTTGTGCGAGAGGTCGAGGTGTGCTAGGGTCATCAGTGCTGAGAAGTCGAGCGACCCCAGCGAACCTCTCAGCCGCCTCCCCCGCAGGGAGATGCCGCTGATCACTGGCCGGCGCCGGTGCCGGTGCATTGTGCATCTGATGCCACGCCAGTTGCAAGACGCGGAGGTGTTCTCCCAGGACCGCAGGGTGTATTGGCTATGATTATCAAGGCTGGCTTTCCAGGTGAGGAGCGCCCTTGCCTGCTCTGCAGGCACGGCCGCCAGGTCCGGCGCGGACGTGACGGCGGTGGCCATCAGCAGCAGCAGCAGGAGAAGTGTGGCGAGAGAGGCGAGCATTTTGGTTAGCTCCGTCTCCATGACTATCATTTTGGCTGGGTGGAAATCGCTCCGATGGTTGTGTGGGCGTTGGTGAGAGGTGTTTGCATGCTTGGCACCCCTATTTAACACCACTAAGTAGGTAGAACTTTGCTAGGTCGACTCAGCATGCAGGTAAATGCTGGGCACCTTCTCCTTAACCTATTTATCCGTCCGCACAGCCATACTTCTTATTTTCTTCCTCATATGTCCGGTCACGTGCATGTGATTAATGGAGATGAAGAGAGAGAGAAAAAATAATGAATAAAGAAAGAGAAAATCAAAGCAAACAAACTGCCACATGAGTACTACGTACTACGTTTCGTTCAGAATTACTTGTTAGTGCTAGATACATCCATTTGAGCGACGAGTAATTTGCGGATGGAGGGATTACTTTATTGCTCAGTGGTCTTCGAGTAATTGATGAGTATTTTCTCAGATTCTGTAGCAGTACTCGCATTTGACCGAAGACCGAAGACGTGCATCTCACACCGTCACGCCATGCACTTCATCTGACACATGACCGGGTGCACACCATGTTCATCTGGGCGCCAGGCCAGAGATGAATTGACATGCCGTGTGTGCCTGGTCGGTCGTCTTCTCTCTCTCTGACACACCATGAGCTAGCATGGCACCTCCACAATTGCCTGTAAGCTTCGCGTTGCGTCGGTCCTGAAAGTTGTACGCTCCAATCATACCACTTTAGACAATTGTATGTGCACTCCAATCATACATAGTACATTTTGTAACTGATTTTCATACAATTCATACTACATAGTACAATCAATTGTGCACTCCAATCAGTTTTACACTCCATCGCATGGAAGAAAGGGAAGACCGCCAACTACTATAGCTACACATGTCAAGCCGTCAAGTACCCCAGCCCAGTAACAAATTCATACTACATAGTAGTACATGCCAACTGCCAAAGACTGACTTATCCCGGAATCACACCTCTCAACCAGCCAAGCATCTGTCCACTGCAAACAGCTAGCACTCGTCAAGTCATAACGAATGCATGTCGTTCACATTCAAGCCGAATCTACAACTTGAACCCTCATTCCCACGTCAAATGGGGAGAGACTAGGATAAAATCTTGGCTTGTGTTGCGCAAAAAGAAAAAAAATGCATTCTGGACCATTGGATCGAAGATGAATGGCACATATTCTAGTGGAGGGAGCTCATGTCATTTAATGTACATTTCATGGAAACCATCCTGCAGACAGTTAGATATAAGACACAACTTTTGCAGTAAACACCCCAAGTTTCTCATATCTATTTGTTTGTCCATTGTACGTAAGACTAATTTTGAAATCGTTGTTGATGCTTCAACTTTGCGCATAGTCATTGCATGTATATTCAAGTACAATATTGGCTTCTACTATATCACTAATTATTCAAGAAAACTTAAAAATGTTGATCACCACAATAAGTTTCAATGTATACCACAAACATTTGAGAAGATGAGGAATTTAAGCCATCTCCTTCAAGTACATGACAAACTGGACCATTCCAGGCACAAATATTTGAAATATCTGAGTACATGACAAACCAGAACTTGCACAGATCTTGTCAAACTAGACCTCCCCAGTCACAAATATTCATCAATCTGAAGCATCCCGGGCATACACAAGAGACATGCGTACATACATATGAAGCACATGCGGAGCTCTCGGTAGGGCGAGGCTGGGCGCTCGCCCTACCTTGATTCCCTGCCAAACGTTATATATACGTACGTATATACGCATAGGACAGATCGACCGCTAATTTTTGAAGGAACTAAATCGCATCGCTGGAAAGGAAAATTGGCAAAGGCCTTTGGTCTATCTGTTGTTGGGCCAGACAGCTAGCGAGGCCTCATGCACGATCCAGTGTATGCATTTAAAAATAAATATGCGATGAACATTATTACAAACAATGTTACTCCCTCCGTTCCTAAATGTAAGTCTTCGTAGAGATTCTACTATGAATTACATACAGATGTATATAGATGCATTTTAAGTGTGGATTCATTCATTTTGCTCCGTATGTAGTCCATCAAGTGAAATCTCTACAAAGACTTACATTTAGGAACGGAGGAAGTATATATTTCGAAAAGGAAGGAGAACTATTTTTAAAAAGCACATACATTTTTTGTATTCATGAACATTTTTTGGCATACGAGAATATTGTTTTTAAAATGCAAGGATATATATTTTTCATTTGATAACTTTTTTGTTATAGAGAAAACATTTTTTTTTCAAATAGACATAAACATTTTTTATATCGGCGAATACCTTTTGAAACACATGGATATTGCATGGTTGGATGGTTAGAAGGACAGTGTGCTCAGCCGTTGTTCTGAAAATCTTCCGATTCAGCGATTAATCTTCTGATTTATCGCTAATCGAGGAGTGACCGATAAGATTATGACTTATCTTCACTGTTTATCTTTTGGACCGATTTATCGGACCTATTCATAGCATTATGTTTGCAATACTACATTTATTTTTGTTTTGTGGACCTTATTACGCAATGTGTACCATTTTTCTATTTTGTTTGTTACTATACGAGAAATCAAGGTAACACTTCTGTCCAATATTATTTTAGTGTTGAATATAGCATATTTTAGTGTTGGAACCTGAGATTTGCAAAAAAAAAAAAAATCCGACTAATAGTCGACCGATAAAATTGATTAATCTGCTGATTTTCGATTGATCACTAATTCCTAATTGACCGAGACGATAATGATGAGCGATATCCTCATCCTATTAGAGTTCAAATCCTGGTGCTCGCATTATTTCAGGATTTATTTCAGAATTTTCGACGATGCGCGTGTAGTGGGAGAAGGTGTTACCATGACCGGCGTCTGTTGGTATTTTGTTAATCTCAACATTATATGCCGGCTCAGTCTCTTGGAAGTGATCATAGGGATGAGTGTTAGCCCATAGTGAAATCTCTATAAAGACTTATATTTAGAAATGGAGGGAGTATGTATATATATGAGTGTCTTAACAAAGAAACACATGGATAGTTTTTTTATAAAACACGTGATATTTGCTTAATATACCCCGAAAAATATATAATGACAAAAAAATGTAAGAAAAGAAAAGATTAGGCGCTGTTGGCCCTACTGCAATGCCGCGTACTGTAGGCGACTTGCCCCCATCGTGGCGACGCTCCCCCCCCCCCCCCGCCCCGCGGCCGCCGCCGCCGCCGCCGCCACCGCCCTAGGCTGCTGCGCCTCGCCGATAACAGCTCTGAGGGCGCGCTGCGCCTCGCCGCCGACCTAACCGGGTCCTCCAATCTTGCTGTCGGAGCTGGAGGAGGCGCCTCCGCGCCGGGCGCGCCGGCCAAGGTGCCCGCCGTGCGCGAGCCCTCCACCCGAATGTGCTGGCCGAGCTTAACGCTCCCGTCATGCTGGGGAAGTGGGACACCGGCGAGGGGGAGGAGGAGGAGGCTCTGATGTGATGGGGCTGGCCACCAGTCTCGTGTGCTCAGCGCACTTAATGTGTCCCCCGGTGGACCATTGCTGACGCTGAGGCTGAACTATGGGAGAGGCTCGCAGCCAGCAGCAGCTCATCGGAGAAATCCTGTGGATTCTGCAGTGGTTACGGTTTGGAGAAAACAAAGCTGACGCTCTTGTTTGATCTCAGATGTCCCAAATTGGAGTCTTTTGTGGATAAAGTGAAGGAAGCTATGGGGAGCCTAAGTGAATTAGCGATGAGGGATGAGACTGCCTAAAATTCCCAAGGTATGAACTAACGAACCATTTTGCACGGTTTTTTTGTTACTTATATTGAATAGATTTCAGAAGCATCTTGAACAAATAGCCAGTCAATTCTCTGTATAAATGCTTATCCTTACTCTGCTAGGGAACACGTGACTTTTGGGGGAGATCAAATGGACATAAGGCGGCGTGCGCTTTCGATAATAGCAAGTGTATTTGAGATGCACGGTGCCGTTGAACTCGATATGATGAAGACCCTAAGTTGGTTTATGACCTTCCTGATCAGGTACAGACAGTTTCAATGTCCTTTTACAATTAGTGTTAGCTGAAGAGTTATTTGGTATTGCTGAAAATCCCAAATTGTGTTTGATTTGTCATGTGCTGGTTCTGTATATAACTAGCAAATATGCCTGTGCGTTGCAACGGGAGACAAAAAATTATGGCTCACCAAATAAGTATGACTTAATATCCTGATGTATAAGCATACTCTATTTTAACATAGTGGCTCACCATGTTGCCATTTATTTATTTTTCTCACCCAAGCCGATGATGGTCACGATGTCCATGTGATCACAATGCATTCCGCGGTAAATCCCAAGGCTATGAATTTGCCAGTGCATGGCACACGTATCATTATGTTGCGCAAGGGAACGTTTAAAACTTAAAAAAAATATAATTGACCACGAACTAATCCCAACGCCAAGATATATAAAGATTTTCGAAAAACTAATCAAATCCTAGACATAAAATACTTTTGAATCAACAATTTTTTGAATCGACAAATTTGTTTTGAAATTTTTGATTTTCTCAAAAAAATCATGAACATTAGTTTTCTTTACAATTTTTTTAAATGTACGAACTGGTTTCGAATTCATTAACATTTTTTGACTCAACAAACATTTTTTGAATCGACGAACTTTTTTAAAAAAATTGGGGAACAAATTTTTATTTTTATTTTTGTGAATGGACATTTTTTTCAGATTCCCGAATATGTTTTGAATACACGATCCATTTTTCAAAATCATGAACATGATTTTATTTCCCGACCATTTTTTTCCAAATTGGGTTTTTTTATAATTCTGTGAACAGTTTTGCAAAAACACCAACATTTTTTGAATCTGCAAAATTTTTATGATTTTCTAAACATTTTTGTATTCACATATATTTTTATGATTTCTCAAACATTTTAATATATTGAAATCCCAAAATAAGAAATAAGAAAGAAAACAAAATGAGAAAAGAAAAGACAAAAAAGTAAAATGAAAAAAACAGGGGAGTAAAGCCCTTTACATGGGCCGGCCCATGAACTACATGGGTAGGACATGCGTGAGAAAAGAATTACAAAAATTGTGGAAGCTGGGACTTTTCCAACTTGTCACGCCCAAGATGCAACCATATCCTAAAGGAACTCGAAGGTCCCACCAAGGATAGAAGCGCATCTTGAAGACGCTTTTACAAGGTGGATATCATTACATCAATATTATATAATAGATGGGGATACATACAAAAGGCATACAATGCCACATGAATACAACAACATCTTACATAAGAGCACCATCTGACTACGGATGAATCACAAACAGAAACTCAAACGACATCCACCCTGCTAGCCCAGGCTGCCGACCTGGAATCTATCCCCTGATCGAAGAAGAAGCAGAAGAAGAACTCCAAACAAGCAAACATCGCTCTCGCGTCATGATCATCGCATAACCTGTACCTGCAACTGTTGTTGTAGTAATCTGTGAGCCACGAGGACTCAGCAATCCCATTACCATGGGTATCAAGACTAGCAAAGCTTAATGGGAAAGGAAGGGATAAAGTGGTGAGGTTGCAGCAGCGACTAAGCATATATGGTGGCTAATATACGTAAATAGGAGCGAGAAGAGAAGCAAAGGAACGATCGTGAAGCTAGCAATGATCAAGAGGTGATCCTGAACACCTACTTACGTCAAACATAACCCAGAAACCGTGTTAACTTCCCGGACTCCGCCGAAAAGAGACCATCACGGCTACACACTCGGTTGATGCGTTTTAATTCGGATCTGGTGTCAAGTTATCTACAACTGGACATTAACAAATTCCCATCTGCCACATAACCGCGGGCACGGCTCTCGAAAGTTTATACCCTGCAGGGGTGTCCCAACTTAGCCCATGATAAGCTCTCGCGATCAACGAAGGATATACCTTCTCCCAGGAAGACCCGATCAGTCTCGGAATCCCGGTTTACAAGACATTTTGACAATGGTAAAACAAGACCAGCAAAGCCGCCCGATGCGCCGACAATCCCGATAGGAGCTGCACATATCTCGTTCTCAGGGCAACACCGGATAAGCGAAGCGTATAGGTACCGACGTAACCCAAGTTGCCAAGGGATGGTCCCGCACGGTGCTCTAGTTTGGACCAACACTTAGACAAGCATTGGCCCGTGGGGGCTATAATAAAGATGACCCTTGGGTTAATTACTTCCAAGGAAAAAGTAGGTGGTGGTGAGGCAAATGGTAAAACCAAGGTTGGGCCTTGCTGGAGGAGTTTTATTCAAAGCGAACTGTCAAGGGGGTCCCATAAATCACCCGACCGCGTAAGGAACGCAAAATCCGGGAACATAATACCGGTATGACGGAAACTAGGGCGGCAAGAGTGGAACAAAACACCAGGCATAAGGCCGAGCGTTCCATCCTTTACCAAGTATATAGATGCATTAATTAAATAAGAGATATTGTGATATCCCAACATAACCCTGTCCACCATGGAGCAATCTTCAACTTCACCTGCAATTAGCAATGCTATAAGAGGGGCTGAGCAAAAGCGGTAACATAGCCAAACAACGGTTTGCTAAGAAGGGTGTCAAAGGTTAGAGGTTCATGGCAATTTGGGGAGGCTTGAAGAACAAGTGATAGGAAACGCAGCATAGCGATAGAACGAAGCAACTAGCATAGCAATGATAGTAATGAGATCCAAGGTGACGGTCATCTTGCCTGAAATCCCGCTAGGAAGAAGAACGAGTCCATGAAGAATACGAACGGGAGTAGTCGAACGAATCCTCACAATCGCAACATTACCGGAACTAAGAAGCAACACCGGAAAGAAACAAACAACATGGTAAATGCACAAGCATAAACATGACATGATGCACAAACAAGTATGATGCATGACCGGTTTAATGAGGCATGGCATGGCATGGCAAAGTGCAACAAACAACACTACAAATTAAGTGGAGCTCAATATGCAACGAGTTGCATATTGACGGAACAACACATCAATTATTTAGTTCTCTCTTGTTAATGCACCCAACAATATTAAATGTTGTTAAACATGGCAAGGGGTGAAGCATAAGAAAACTACCTATCTAGGCAAGTTTAAATGAGGCCGGAACAACAAACAACAATTCCGGAAAATCCCCATGTGCATATCTTGAATTTGGTACTGTTCTGCGTAAACCATATTTTAGTGTTGTTAAACAGGGAAATACAGTGCACCATGTTAATCTATGCATTTTTTTAGACAAGTTACATATAAAGAACATTTAAAACCGAGCTACGGTTATTTAGTTATGAAATAAACCATTTTATCATGTCATTTGAGCAAATTTAATCAAACATCAAGTTTAAACATTTTTAAACATGGATAAAAGCTGGATATAGTGAAACTACATAATATTCTAAGCATTTTACCTATATAGTTTGTTTAGCTTGGATGCATGCATATATAGATATGAGCAATGCAAAACAATGGCAGTAATGTAATTATGCATGCGCTTGGAAAATACTAAAACCACAGAGAAGAAAAAAAACAAACTCCGCGAGCCGAATGCAACACAGTGCAGCGGCCCAGGAGGAGATTTGGCCCAGCGGCTGAGTGTGTGTGTGCAGAAAAAAATTAAAAGGAAACAGAGCAAAAACTGGGGCTCGAACCCAGTTCCTCTCTGAGGAAAACTGGCGCGCTGACCAACCCACCTAGAAGATATTCGTGAAGGGAACTAGACTTGATCCGACATGAACAAGGTTGACCTGGTAAGGCAAAAATTGATGGAAAAGAGTGTTGCGCCCGTGGGGATTTGATCCCTGGTCGCCTGGGTGCAAACTTGCCGGTCTAACCAGTAGCAACAGAGATGCACCTGAGATAGATAGCAGAGAAACGCTAACTGAACCAACAGTTCGAGCGAACCTGACTGAAAATAACAGAAACAAGATGAAAAAAAAACAGGGGCGCCTGGGATTTGATACCCAGACCCCTCGATGGTATACTGGCGGATCTAGCCAGTGAGCTAGCTGTCTCCTTGTGATGCAAAGTGGGATCGTCTGAACAAATAGCAGGTGCTCATTGTGACCAGGACCAAAACTGAAGCGTGCGCCCGGACGGAGACTCACCGGCGACGGGAGCCAACCGCAACAGCTTCCGTGGTTGCAGAGGACCGGCGGGGGTGCAGAAACGTGCCATGGTGCGTGTAGTGAAGCTACGATGCGAGGGTGTGCGTGTACATGGGGCTGAGCATAGGAGCTAACGAAGCTGCTACCATGGCGCCCATGGAGATCGAACTCCTGCTCGCGTGGATCAGGACCTAGAGGACGAAAAACAAGCGCTAGGTAAGGCCAGGAGGGTGAAGAGCTCACGGTGGGTAGGATGGTGTAGTCGATCGTGCTCGGGGACGAACGGAGGCGACGAGGGAAGGCGCCGACCGGCGCTGTCCATGAAGTAGCAGGAAGCAGGGAAGAAGACGACGTAGTGGAGGTGACCTAGGTGCGCTGGAGACGCCTGAACGGACGTGGACGACGGCATGGAGGCGATCAAGATCAACCACCCATCAGAATCGGTCGAGGATGGAGTCTAGGTGCAGGAGGACATGTCGAAGACGAGCTTGAGGTCCTCCGGCCGCGAGAACGACGACGGACGTCGACAGGTTTATCTCCCTGCTCTCGGTGCATCTGATTTGTGGAAGAAGCAGAGGGAAGGGAAAGAGGTGGCGGCGGCGAGAGGGGAAGAGGGGAACCCTAGGGCGCGGGGCTGCGGCTTTATAGGGAGGGGGCGCGGGCGCCGTGGTGGCCATGTGCGGGCGCCCCTGGAGGTTTTACTGTGAGAGAGAGGGGTGCGTGAGGTGGAAGAAAAAGGAGGGAGAACAGAGAATGACAGGTGGGTCCGGGGAAGGGGTAAGCAGTGACCGCATGCGAATTTACCAGGGGATGGAATTGGGCTGCGAGTCTGCTGGGCTGCGCGCTGCTGTGCTGCGCTGTGCTGCGGTGAGCTGCTGCTGCCCTTTCTCTATTTCTTCAAACAGAAATAAAAGAGCAAAATCACAGAGGAATTGGAGATGGTTGTGAGAGATATGATCATATCAATGGAGTCGAGGATTTGTGCAGAATTTGAATCAATTGCTTTGGGCATTTTTAAGGACAGAAAAATAATTCAAGTGTGAATTTAATTCACACTTGAGCCATTTTTGAACCCTACCAAAACAACTCCAAAATGAATGAAATTTGACAGAGAGGTATAAGGCAAGGAGTATGATCATCAGGAAATAAATGAACATTAATGAAAGAGGAAGTAATGTCACTTGCAATAAATGTGTGAGAATTGAAAGGAAGAAGCTAGTGATTCGGTGTTGCACTTGATGATAGTTAAGATGGGAGGGCAAGATGGAACAACAAAGAAGATGAGGAGAAGGAGTTCACAAAGATAACAAGCACATGAGAAATATGTACACTACAATGATGATTATGATGCAAATGCAACAAAAACGACAAAGGCCATTTCACATCATGAAGCATGAATCAAAGCAAGTGAGATGACCATGGCAAACAAACAAGATGGCACAATGCAATCAAACCTATAAAGGATGAAGGGGTGCTAGACACGCTCGCGCCATCCACGTCGGCAGGCAGCACGCGAGGGAAAAAACAAAAGCGAGCGTACAGTGCACAACGGGCACAGCGCGCGAGGGAAAAACAAAGAAAAAGGCTGCACCGCGCAAGGAAAAAAAAACAACGAGCAGGGGTCCCGTGAAAATATCTCCTCTCCCCTCCCCTCCCCTCTCTCCCGTGCTCTCCGTCCCCCGATCCACTCGTTCCCTCCCGTCGCGCCGCCGCCGGTTCCACGCAGCCTTCTCTCCCTGGCGCTCGAGGCCCCTCCTTTCCTTCCATCGTGCCGCCGGCTCCACGCGGCGGCCGCGACCTTCTCTCCCCGGCGCTCGAGATCCCCTCCTTCCCTTCCGTCGCGCCGCCGGTTCCACGCGGCACCCGTGCTCTGCCGCTCATCCATGGCTCCATCCATCCTCCTTGTCCGATGGAGTCGACCGGCATCGCTCCATCTTGAGCTGCTCTAGGAGAGAGAAAGACGAGAGGGAGGTGTGCCGGCGGACGGGAGAGGGTCACCGGCTGCCGCCGGCCTGCGCGGTTTGAACCGTTATTCCTTCTCTACGATGGACGGGCGCAGCAATGTGCGCCTTGTTTGCCTCATTTTAGAGCGGATGGTGCTTTGCTAATTATAATTCGAAGTGGTCTTTCCCTCTTGTCTGATCTGATTTTGTGGTGAAAACAATAGTGGATTTTGACCCTGGTGTCTGTGGCTGAATAAAATGGTGTATCAGAACTGAATTTCCATATTATGATGCAAAGGGGACACCTAAATGGATACCGCTCTTAACGAAAAGAAACTTGCATATCATTGACATCTGTTTGCAACACCCGATAGTAGTGTGACACCCAACTAATTTCTGACTAAGCCTCTCTTTGTATATCTAGGATTGCTACTAGAACGTGCCATTCCAAGTTGCAGCTATGATTTTTCTATGCATGAATAGTCCTTTTCTTTTAAATGGCAGTGCATGCTGCAGTAGCTGGGATAGATGGTAGCAGCGGTGGTCAAGACGTCAAGTGACAGCGGGCGCACCTGATACCAAGATGCCAAGGTGAGCAACACACAGATTATATCTCCAGTCAACCTTTATCTTCCAATTTAGAGCTTGTTGCTTCAATCCTCCATCTTCATCCTCCCTCATGTAGCGAAGAATGGAACAACTGACTTTGTTCTTCTTATAGCGTATATACACCTGAAAGTTGATTCAGTTATCGAAGAGTTGCATAAATGCTTCCTTCTTTTGAAAAGGTGAAGTGCATAGGTGTTTTTTCGATAAGCTCACCTGTAAGCAAATGTGGTCTGAAGTGGTTTCCCACTTCCCTAATTTTCTCATTAGTATATCCAAATAAAATAGCATACTGAATGTATAGCTTTATTATTTCATCTACATTGGTAGGAATGGAAATTTTAAATTGGTTTTGCATCGCTGAATTATCGCTTATATTAGAATATTTCTTCCAGCCTTAACACATATGAATTGATTTTTTACTTTGGATGTCTGTTCTATTTTCGCTATTAGAGAATGGGGATGCCATATGTACACTTGTTTGGTCTTCATGACTGCACCTTTCTAATTTAATTCTGCATGCAATAGTCGAGAATTAGCATCTAGCAGGCATTGGTTTCTGCAGTTGTTCTTACTCATTCTTTAGTGTCGCATGTTGATCTTTTTCTTCTACTTTTAGTGTAGGCGCAAGCAATCAATCTTGTTTTAGTTTGATATTTGAATTTTCATGGGTTTAATTGTTTATCCTTGACTATTTTGGTTTTTGGTACTGCTGATCAGGAACTAAGTTGACAAGCATCAATATTTTTATTATAGTAAGATAATATATGTTCCTATACTGTCAGTTTGTATGATTCTAGCTTCTAAACCCAATCTATGTTGCTTCAAAGAGCTTTGAAGTTTTGAATCAAAGTTACAAGCATGTTCAACCATTGGAACTAAATAACCCTGAAATGTCTCATGTAGTTTTCAGAGATCTCATGCGTCTTTCTATCTATCTTTACAAGATTCTGAATATCTGCTTTTAAAATTTGTATCATTTGCTGCAAACACTTTAATTCTTAACTATTCACTTTCTAATGCCCTTTGCTAAAAGGAAATACAAATACAAACACTACCTTTACTAAGAGCCTTCCAATGTCAGGAGGAGGATGACATGGACACATGTTAGAAAAACGTCTGAACATGGCTTCACACCTTCATAAATTAATGGTATAGAGCAAATGTAGTCTGAATATAATCTTACGTCTCGATACTCCCTTGGGTCAATTTTCTCGCTTTATTTTTGAAATAATTATAATGAAATGAAAGAAAACCAAATACCAAAATACTGCACATGCACTCATGGGATAAACTCGGAAGCATCAAAAGTAGTCAACAGACGAAATTAGAAAAATAATACAGTTAGACATGCAGGTTAGACTGAAATCTAATTATGCCCAAACATGTCATATGCCATAAGGAGGATGAGTCTGGTTGGGAAGAGCGTTGGCGAGAGCAGTCAACCTCCTTCCTCAACTTCTTGGCGCAGCAGCCGGCGAGGACGGCAATGCAGCAGCCGACGCGGATGACGAGGGAGATGATGAGCAACGTCCGGCCTCCCCTGCTCCTTTACCCAACCACCTCCATCCAACTGTGGTGGTCGGATCTCAGATCCTTCCACTCTTTGTCCAGATTCTTCCCTTCATATGTTTCAGCCTAACCAAGACAACTATCTTCTTACCATTGTTGCATGTCAATTGTTACCTTTTAGGTGCCTTCTGCCTTGATTTCTTGGTACTCAAAAAATATATATTTGAATGTTTTATTTTTTATAGTGAGAGCAAGTCGCAAGACCAGCTGTTGTCATATGTTTTAGAATTTCCCATGTTGCATGCTCTGCTGCCTGAAATGTTCCCCTCAATCTGTTCTTGGAACAGGATGCCAATATGTAAGTTGATATTGCAAATTGATGGTTTCTGCTCATGTGCTCCAAGGTTGTCAGGTGTGTTTTTTATATCTACAGAAAAGAGAAGGATTATTTGGTGCAGCGACGATAACAACCACATGAATGACCAGTGAAGCTGCAGGCCAAGACAAGCAACTAGGAGAAGGACCTTATAAAGTCATTGAAGAACTTGCCTCCATCTTTTGTTCTCAGGGAAGGACACTTTTGCTGAATGCGTGTTACTGTGATGTACTCCCTCCGTTCCAAAATATTTGTCTTTCTAGAGATTTCAACAAATGACTACATACGGAGCAAAATGAGCGAATCTACACTCTAAAATATGTCTACATACGTCCATATGTTGTGTCCATTTAAAATGCCTAGAAAGACAAGTATTTTGGAACGGAGGGAGTATTTACCACTACCCCTAAGACACAGTAGACCTACTGCTGGAAGAGGCATGAATCTATGTTATTTGCCACAATGGGTTAGATTAGATCCAGGCAAAGAGACACAAATTAGGCCCATGTCAGTTGGTACGCTGATAAATGTATAATAAACCAGTGTATTCTCTTTTTATTCTGGATTAGCATAGAATTTGTAAAAAAAAAACAAGAAGAAAGTGGTACCAACTATAGAAAAGGGTACAGACATATTTTCAAATAATCATTCTCCTCATTTTGAAGCATTATGAAAGATACAAAGTATTGCCACGTTGATAAGTATTTTTAGCAAATTACTTGGTATGAGCTGGGACCTTGCGCCATTTGGCATCTTCTGTAAAACAAATGTATGCCATTGTCAAGTGATCTCATTTCTTCTTTTTGGTATATTACGGTACCATGTAATTGGATATAAGTATCTATAAAACTGATTCTAAATCAATGAAATATGCATGCTTTCAATACTCGGCTCACTCTCGCTTTTTGCGCCATGGGCGCAACGAGTCATCTAGTATAATAAAAGATGAACATGATGCAAGAAGCAAAAATGACAATGGCACTAATCATGATCATGGCATAAACATAGAGGAATGAAATATGCAAAACAATTATGATAAAGCAACAAACATAATAAAACACACAACAATAACTAAAATAAATAGAAGGCATCTGGAGCATCGGTCTCGGGGCGTTACAACACTCCTCCACTAACAAGAGATCTCGTCCCGAGATCTTAGGAACGAGACAGAAGAGAAAGAGGAAGAGGTGAAGTAAGAACGCAAGAGAGAAGATGA
Organism: Triticum timopheevii; assembly: GCA_963921465.1. Taxonomy (NCBI): domain Eukaryota; kingdom Viridiplantae; phylum Streptophyta; class Magnoliopsida; order Poales; family Poaceae; genus Triticum; species Triticum timopheevii. The sequence goes on along the minus strand of OY997274.1, from coordinate 4,251,225 downwards.
ACAAAGTCGAGAGCACTCGGTTAGAAAAGATGAACAGCGAATATGACGAGAATCGAATGCTCATGGAAACAAGATAGACTCTGAAACCACTCCGGTTAGAACAAGATAGAAAAGGAATGAGGATGATAGAATTTAGGCAGCATTCCGACTGAAAATGGAAGGAATATAACATGAACTTGAGAGGATGGAATGAAACTTGATGAAGACATGACACAAAACCTCCGGAAAGAATTGAAAAAGTTGAATGAAAAGAACGCAGAAGAAAAAGACAACTTGTGCCACTAATGAAATTGAAAGCATATTTAGAAGGAAGGTTTAAACGGAGTTGTTGAGAAAATCAACAACGAAAAGAATAATCTTGTTGTGGTCTTATAGGTAACATCTCAAGATCATAAGGTGATGACCGGACACAAACGGAAAATGATTGGATAGCTGAGTAGAACGAAGAAATGCAAAACTCCACTTCAAAGAATACGGAGAATTAATTGCACTTCAAGACGCGAGAATAAAGAATACTTGAACTACACCAACAAGAATCTTGATGAACTCTTGAAGAATGAATTAAATCATGAAGAACGCCATGAAGAACTCCAGTAAACAAAAAGGATGATTATATAGAAGTGAAGGACGAAAGAATAAGATGAGCCTTGCGATGATTTAGATGGAGGTTCCGACGAAATGGCCGAGGAAATTTGAACTTCAGAAAAGAAAAGACAAACGACTTAGATCCGAGAAAAATCACTCATCACGAACAATCTCCGAAGAAAAGAATTAATCAACTTGACCACGATGAAATGAGAATAAGAATTATGATATGCTTATCCTTCACCAATTAAATTTATGACAACCGGATTTGGTATGCAACTTATTCGCGTTGGAAAAGATTAAGGGAGGATATAGCACGAAAATTTGAGAAAGTCTTCATGAACCACCGGTAGGATTGAAAAGAAACAAATGAAATAATATGATAAGAACGGAAAAGGAATCCGAAGGAACCACCGAAAGAATTAGAAAAAATTACTAATGAAAGAGAATGAATCACCAGGAAGAATTAGAAGGCAAATATGCTTGAGGGGATTTAGATACAAGAGAACGGGAAGAACTCGAGCTGACTAAAGAACATTTGACGAAGCTCCGGGATAAATAGAGAACAATAACCGAAATGTGAGGACGAAGAATTCTTCTGGAACGATGGCCTCCGGTGAAAAGAAACAGAAATCAACTCCTGAAATACTCCGGATGGATGAAAAGAATTGCGCGACTGGAAACAATTTGATAGGATAACAACGAGCTAGCACCGCGGATCTCCGGGAGAACGGACAAGATTTAAGAGAATACTTCTTCGGTCTTCAAATGACGACGGAAAACACCACCAAAATTACTGAGATACTCTGGGAGAATGAAAAACCGAAAAGGTTGAGCCAACAATGAAAAGAATTTGAAAGCGATCTTGGAGAAGGCATGTGACTGATGGAATCCAATCTTACGTCACACTTTGAAAATAATTTGAGAATAACTCTGGGGAATTAGAAGAGTCAGGTAAGATCCTGGGAAAAGACCTATGGGTTAGGGCCCACTAAAGGGAAAACACCGTTGGAAAGGTATGTTGAAGAGGTATGATGATGCACCGGAACAATTGAAATATTTGAATGAGGTGACAACCTCGAATTAATTGGAACACTAACGAATCTCCTGAGATGTCTCGAACTCCAGAATGATTGAATGGCGAGAGGCAAAAACGAGTAAGGAGAACACTTGATCCAAGGAAAAGAATGCGATCAACACCGAAAAACTTGAATTGAGTGCACCGGAAAAAGGAAGGGATGAATAATGACGAACGAAACGAGAATTCACCGGTTGACATAATTGACAAAAGACTGAAGAGGCTCCACACGAATGAAATTGATGGTCGAAAGAGACTCAATCTCTAGGAAGAAAAAGGGTGGGAGGACAAGAAAACAAAGGCAACTTGGAAGGGAGAACCGACGAATAGATTGAAGAGAAAACACCGGGTGAAAGAATGCAAAGGCTTCGTACGAGTAGGATGGATACTCGATTACGGACTCCGACTCCGAGATGAAAAGGGATGGGCAGGTGGGAAAAAGAAAACAACTGAGGATTGAACTTGGCAGAGAAGAAGAGGCTCGAGTAAACTTGACGAGAAATGCACCAGATGAAAAGAGCTGAGAACCAACGATCGGAAGACCAACTGCGTGATCCTAAAGAAAGTTTGAAAGGGGAGAGGAGTAATTCAAAACACCTACATCTAGATTCCTCACGAGAGCGACGAGGGGCTGAGGAGTAAAAAGAATTCCTACTCTCTGATATAACTAGACTCCAAAAAGTTTTCTTCTAGATTCGACAACGGCCAAACTACACGATCAAACAAGGGGGGGCTCCTATGGTCGGTCGAGGCTCTGATACCAACTTGTCACGCCCAAGATGCGACCCTATCCTAAAGGAACTCGAAGGTCCCACCAAGGATAGAAGCGCATCTTGAAGACACTTTTGCAAGGTGGATATCATTACATCAAGATTACATAATAGATGGGGATACATAAAAAAGGCATACAATGCCACATGAATACAACAACATCTTACATAAGAGCACCATCCGACTACGGATGAATCACAAACAGAAACTCAAACGACATCCACCCTGCTAGCCCAGGCTGCCGACTTGGAACCTATCCCCTGATCGAAGAAGAAGCAGAAGAAGAACTCCAAACAAGCAAACATCGCTCTCGCGTCATGATCATCGCATAACCTGTACCTGCAACTGTTGTTGTAGTAATCTGTGAGCCACGAGGACTCAGCAATCCCATTACCATGGGTATCAAGACTAGCAAAGCTTAATGGGAAAGGCAGGGGTAAAGTGGTGAGGTTGCAGCAGCGACTAAGCATATATGGTGGCTAACATATGCAAATAGGAGCGAGAAGAGAAGCAAAGGAACGGTCGTGAAGCTAGCAATGATCAAGAGGTGATCCTGAACACGTACTTACGTCAAACATAACCCAGAAACCGTGTTCACTTCCCGGACTCTGCCAAAAAGAGACCATCACGGCTACACACTCGGTTGATGCGTTTTAATTCGGAGCTGGTGTCAAGTTATCTACAACCGGACATTAACAAATTCCCATCTGCCACATAACCGCGGGCACGGCTCTCGAAAGTTTATACCCTGCAGGGGTGTCCCAACTTAGCCCATGATAAGCTCTCGCGATCAACGAAGGATATACCTTCTCCCAGGAAGACCCGATCAGTCTCGGAATCCCAGTTTACAGGACATTTCGACAAAACCCAAGTTGCCAAAGATAGCCAGTCAATTCTCTGTATAAATGTTTATCCTTACCCCTGCTAGGGAACACGTGATTTTTGGGGGAGATCAAATGGACATAAGGCGGCGTGCGCTTTCGATAATAGCAAGTGTATTTGAGATGCACGGTGCCGTTGAACTCGATATGATGATGACCCTAAGTTGGTTTATGACCTTCCTGATCAGGTATAGACAGTTTGAATGTCCTTTTACAATTAGTGTTATCTGAAGAGTTATTTGGTATTGCTGAAAATCCCAAATTGTGTTTGATTTGTCATGTGCTGGTTTTGTATATAATTATTATTTGGACAAGGTTCATTCCGGAGCTCTTATAACTACGACATTTAGCAACTCGGTCAGTCCTTTATTGCATTATATACATTCCTAGATGTTTGAACTTTGAAATCTTACCATCAAGTAACCTGCAAGCTGCCTAAGCTTTGCTCTCTGCGGTATGATCTGACCAATCCATTCGCCCGATATCTTGTCAATAACATAAGTGCACTGAGGAGGTACCAGATAGAAAAACTATACAGGAGAGATATAACCCATCTCAGGGAAGATACCGAGAATTCTACCAGTGTGACTTTGACATTGCTGGAGTATATGAGCCAATGGAATTCTGTCAGAATTGCTGGATAGGCTAGATATTGGCATGCATGATAAAACTAAATCATAGAAATTTGCTTGATGTCATGCTAGAGATCTGTGGTGTGCCTCCTGACAAGTTCAGAATTGGTCTGCCCAAGCATTGACAAGCTTGACAAACTCACATTCGAAGAGGTGAAGTAAGAACTGGTATGCAGGCAGTGGCAGTAACTACTCTGTTTCTTGGCAGCAGATCATATTGACACTTTGCATCATTCTTCGCTCTGTCGGCTGATGTCTACTACACAACCTGTTTCTTGTAGACGTTGTTGGGCCTGCAAGTGCACATGTTTGTAGGACATTAGCAAATTTCCCTCAAGTGGATGACTAAGGTTTATCAATCCATGGGAGGCGTAGGATGAAGATGGTCTCTCTCAAACAACCCTGCAACCAAATAACAAAGAGTCTCTTGTGTCCCCAACACACCCAATACAATGGAAAATTGTATAGGTGCACTAGTTCGGCGAAGAGATGGTGATACAAGTGCAATATGGATGGTAGATAAAGGTTTTTGTAATCTGAAATTATAAAAACAGCAAGGTAACTAATGATAAAAGTGAGTGTAAACGGTATTGCAAATCTAGGAAACAAGGCATAGGGTTCATACTTTCACTAGTGCAAGTTCTCTCAACAATAATAACATAGATAGATCATATAACAATCCCTCAATATGCAACAAAGAGTCACTCCAAAGCCACTAATAGCGGAGAACAAACGAAGAGATTATGGTAGGGTACGAAACCACCTCAAAGCTATTCTTTCGGATCAATCTATTCAAGAGTTCGTACTAGAATAACACCTTAAGACACAAATCAACCAAAACCCTAATGTCACCTAGATATTCCATTGTCACCTCAAGTATCCGTGGGCACGATTATATGATATGCATCACACAATCTCAGATTCATCTATCCAACCAACACAAAGTACTTCAAAGAGTGCCCCAAAGTTTCTACCAGAGAGTCAAGACGAAAACGTGTGCCAACCCCTATGCATAGGTTCATGGGCGGAACCCGCAAGTTGGTCACCAAAACATACATCAAGTGGCACATGAATATCCCATTGTCACCACAGATAAACACGGCAAGACATACATCAAGTGTTCTCAAATCCTTAAAGACTCAATCCGACAAGATAACTTCAAAGGGAAAAATCAATTCATCACAAGAGAGTAGAGGGGGAGAAACATCATAAGATCCTACTATAATAGCAAAGCTCGCGATACATCAAGATCGTGCCATAGAGAGAACACGAGAGAGAGAGAGAGAGAGAGAGAGAGAGAGAGAGATCAAACACATAGCTACTGGTACATACCCTCAGCCCCGAGGGTGAACTACTCCCTCCTTGTCATGGATAGCGCCGGGATGATGAAGATGGCCACCGGTGATGGATTCCCCCTTCGGCAGGGTGCCGGAACGGGGTCCCGAGAGGTTTTTGGTGGCTACAGAGGCTTGCGGCGGCAGAACTCCCGATCTATCTGCTGTATCGATGTTTTTAGGGTACGTAGGCTTATATAGGCGAAAGAAGTCGGTCGGGGGAGCCTCGAGGGGCCCATGGGAGTGGAGGGCGTGCCCAGGGGGTGGGCGCGCCCCCTATCTCGTGGCTTCCTTGATGCTCCCCTGGCTTGCACTCCAAGTTTCCTGGGTCACGTTTGTTCCAAAAATCACATTGCCGAAGGTTTCATTCCGTTTGGACTCCGTTTGATGTTCCTTTTCTTCGAAATACTGAAACAGGCAATAAAACAGCAATATGGGCTAGGCCTCCGGTTAATAGCTTAGTCCCAAAAGTGATATAAAAGTGTATATTTAAGCCCGTAAACATTCAAAACACATAATAAAATAGCATGAATGCTTCATAAATTAATATAGATACGTTGGAGACGTATGAGCATCCCCAAGCTTAATTCCTGGTCGTCCTCTAGTAGGTAAATGATAAAAGAAAGAATTTATGAAGTGTGAATGCTAGAAGGTGCACAACTTTGATCAATGATAATTTCAATCACCTTTTCTAGCATGATTATATGTCATAACAGTAGTTCATCTCATAAAACTTCTCAAGATCAAGTAACAAGCTATTCACATGTTAAAGCATAGACCAAAAACTTTCTTGAAAACTAGCAAACTTCATTCTTAGTCATCAAACAATTGCAATTCATCTTATTTTCAGGAATAGCAAACTCCACATACTCAACTATCATATAGTCTTCTACAATTGCTAACACTCAAGCAATACTAATGGTTATGGAGTTTTAATCGGACATTGAGAAAGATAGGGGCTTATAGTGTTGCCTCCCAACGTATTCACCTTTGGGTGATGCCAACAATAATAGTTCATGCTAACTTACATCCAATTGGATATATATATATATATATATATATATATATATATATATATATATATATATATATATATATATATATATATATATCAGGATCTTTCCAACACGAGGTGCTTGCCAAAGGATAAAATGAAAAAGGGAAAGGTGAAGATCACCTTGACTCTTGCATAAAGTAAAAGACAAAAAGTAAAAGATAGGCCCTTCGCAGAGGAAAGCAGAGGTTGTCATGCGCTTTTATGGTTGGATGCACAAAATCTTAATGCAAAATAACGTCACTTTATATTGCCACTTGTATATGGACCTTTATTATGCAGTCCGTCCCTTTTATTGCTTCCATAACAAGATCGTATAAAGCTTATTTTCTTCACACTAATAGATCATACATATTTAGAGAGAAATTTTTATTGCTTGCACCGATGTCAACTTATTTGAAGGATCTTACTCAATCCATAGGTAGGTATGGTGGACTCTCATGGCAAAACTGGGTTTAAGGATATTTGGAAGCACAAGTAGTATCTCTACTTGGTGCAGGGAATTTTGGCTAGCATGAGGGCGAAAGGCAGCTCAACATGTTTGAATGATCCATGACAATATACTTTAACTGAGATGTGCGAAAACATAACCCATTGCGTTGTCTTCCTTGTCCAACATCAACTCTTTAGCATGTCATACTTAATGAGTGCTCCCAATTATAAAAGATTTCTAGGATAGTGTATTTATATATGAAATCTCTCTTCCTTCAATATTCTTTCATGAATTGTTCAGATGACCAATACAACGCTTGCTAACCTTCAATAAATTTACAACCTCTACTTCTTAGATGTGAAGTCATAACTCCCCATGGGATAAGCAAATGAAACATATATAAATTCAGATTTGTGAAAATCAACTCATTCAACCATTTACTCATAGGATATAAGTGAAGCACACGAGTAAATGACAAACTACTCCAAAAAGATATAAGTGAAGATCAATGAGTAGCTAAATAATTATGTAGCTATGTGAAGACTCTCTCTCATTTAAGAACTTCAGATCTTGGTATTGTATTCAAACAGCAAGAAAAACAAAATAAAATGACATTGCAAGGATAGCACAACTCATGGGAAGAAGCAAAAACTTAGGCTCAACCAATAATAACCGATAGTTGTTGAAGAAGAAAGGTGGGATGCCTAACGGGGCATCCCCAAGCTTAGATGCTTGAGACTTCTTGAAATATTATCTTGGGGTGCCTTGGGCATCCCCAAGCTTGAACTTTTGTGTCTCCTTAATTCCTCTCATATCATGGTTTCTCTTTTTATCAAAAGCTTCATCCACACCAAACTCAACAAGAACTCGTGAGATAGGTTAGTATAAACCAATGCAAAACCTTATCATTTTCTACTGTAACAAATCACTAAAATTATTATTCAACATTGCATACTAAATGTCTCTGCATATTTAATGCTCCTATCCTCAAATGGAATCATTAAACAAGCAAACATATGCAAACAATGCAAACATAACAGCAATCTGCCAAAACAGTACAGTCTGTAAAGAATGCAAGATTCATCATACTTCCCTGATACGTCCATTTTGCAGCATGCTTTTATATCAATATTTATTGCATTATGGGCTGTTATTATACATTATATCTCAATACTTATGGCTATTCTCTCTTATTTTACAAGGTTTACCATGAAGAAGGGGAATGCCGGCAGCTGGAATTCTGGCTGGAAAAGGAGCAAACGTTGGAAACCTATTCTGCACAACTCCAAAAGTCCAGAAACTCCACGAAACATCTTTTTGGAATTTATAAGAATTATTGAGCAAAAGAAATAGGCCAGGGGGCCCACACCCTGTCCAGGAGACAGGGGGCGCCCACCCCCTATTGGGCGTGCCCCCTATCTCCTGGGCCCCCTGGTGGGCCTCCGGCGTCCATCTTCTGCTATATCATCACTTTTACCCTGGAAAAAATCATGGGCAAGCTTATGGGACGAAACTCCGCTGCCACGAGGCGGAACCTTGGCGAAATCAATCTAGGGCTCTGGCGGAGCTGTTCTGCCAGGGACACTTCCCTCCGGGAGGGGGAAATCATCACCAACGTCATCACCAACGATCCTCTCATCGAGAGCGGGTCAATCTCCATCAACATCTTCACCAACACCATCTCCTCTCAAAACCCTAGTTCATCTCTTGTATCCAATCTTGTATCAAAACCACAAATTGGTACCTGTGGGTTGCTAGTAGTGTTGATTACTCCTTGTAGTTGATGCTAGTTGGTTTACTTGGTGGAAGATCATATGTTCAGATCCTTTATGCATATTATTACTCCTCTGATTATTAACATGAATATGCTTTGTGAGTAGTTACGTTTGTTCCTGAGGACATGGGTGAAGTCTTGCTATTAGTAGTCATGTGAATTTGGTATTCGTTCGATATTTTGATGAGATGTTGTTGTCTTTCCTCTAGTGGTGTTATGTGAACGTCGACTACATAACACTTCACCATTATTTGGGCCTAGAGGAAGGCACAGGGAAGTAATAAGTAGATTATGGGTTGCTAGAGTGACAGAAGCTTAAACCCTAGTTTATGAGTTGCTTCGTTAGGGGCTGATATGGACCCATATGTTTAATGTTGTGGTTAGGTTTACCTTAATACTCCTTTTTGTAGTTGCGGATGCTTGCAATAGGGGTTAATCATAAGTGGGATGCTTGTCCAAGTTAGGACAGTACCCAAGTGTCAGTCCGCCCACATATCAAATTATCAAAGTACCGAACGCGAATCTTACGAACGTGATGAAAACTAGCTTGACGATAATTCCCAATGTGTCCTCGGGAGCACCTTCTTCATTATTAGAATTTATCCAGGCTTATCCTTTGCTACATAAAGGATTGGGCCACCTTGCTGCACTATATTTACTTTATTTACTTCTGCTTGTTACTATTTATCTTATCACAAAACTATCTATCATCTACTATTTCAGTGCTTGCAGAGAAAACCTTACTGAAAACCGCTTATCATTTCCTTCTACTCCTTGTTGGGTTAGACACTCTTACTTATCAAAAGGACTATGATAGATCCCCTATACTTGCGGGTCATCAAGACTCTTTTCTGGCGCCGTTGCCGGGGAGTGTAGCGCTTTTGGTGAGTGGAACTTGGTAAGGAAACATTTATATAGTGTGCTGAAATTTTCTATTACTTGTCACTATGGAAACTAATCCTTTGAGGGGCTTGTTTGGGGTATCTTCACCCCAACCAGAAGGGCAAAGAGATGCTCCTCAACCTACTGAACTTTATGGAAATATTCACTTTGAGATTCCTTTGGGTATGATAGAAAAACTGCTAGCTAATCCTTTTGCAGGAGACGGAACATTGCATCCCGACTTACACCTTATCTTTGTGGATGAAGTTTGTGGATTATTTAAGCTTGCAGGTATTCCCGTTGATGTTGTTAAAAGGAAGGTCTTCCCTTTATCTTTGAAGGGAGATGCATTGACATGGTATAGGCTATGTGATGATACGGGATCTTGGAATTATAAGCGATTGAAGTTGGAATTTCACTAGAAGTTCTATCCTATGCATCTTGTTCATCGTGATCGTAATTACATATATAATTTCTGGCCTTGCGAAGGAGAAAGCATTGCTCAAGCTTGGGGGAGGATTAAGTCAATGTTATATTCATGCCCCAATCATGAGCTCTCTCGGGAAATGGTTATTCAGAATTTTTATGCTCGACTTTCTCTTGATAATCGCAACCTGCTCGATATTTCCTGTGTTGGTTCTTATATGCTGAAGACTATTGATTTCAAATGGGACTTATTGGAAAGAATTAAAGGCAACTCTGAAGATTGTGGTTCCGACGATGGTAAGGAGTCACGTATGACACCTAAGTTCGATTGTGTTAAATCTTTTATGGATACCGATGCTTTTCGTGGATTTAGCTCTAAGTATGGACTTGATTCTGAGATAGTAGCTACTTTTTGCGAAACCTTTGCTACTCACGTTGATCTCCCTAAAGAGAAGTGGTTTAAATATAATCCTCCCGTTGAAGTGAAAGTAGTTGCACCTATTACGATCGAAGAGAAGACTATTACATATAGTGATCCTATTATTCCTACTACTTATGTTGAAAACCCTCCTTTTCCTGTAAGGATAAAAGATCATGCTAAAGATTCAACTGTTGTTCATAAGAGTAATACTAGGACTTATACACCTCCTGAGCAAATTAATGTTGAACCTAGTATTGCTATGGTTAAAGATCTCTTGGATGAGGACTTAGCTGGGCATGTTATTTCCTTCTTGGGTGAGACTGCTAATATTGCTAGACCCGATACTAAGACACATAGACCTGTTGTAGGCATGCCTGTTATTTCTGTTAAAATAGGAGATCATTGTTATCATGGCTTATGTGATATGTGTGCTAGTGCTAGTGCGATACCTTATGATCTCTATAAAGAAATTATGCACGATATTGCACCTGTTGAATTAGAAGACATTGATGTTACTATTAAGCTTGCTAATAGGGACACCATTAAACCTATTGGGATTGTTAGAGATGTTGAAGTCTTGTGTGGGAAGATTAAATACCCTACTGATTTTCTTGTTCTTGCTTCCCCACAAGATGATTTTTGTCCCATTATTTTTGGTAGACCTTTCTTGAATACTGCTAGTGCTAAGATTAATTGTAAAAGGAAGGTAGTCACTGTTGGCATAGATGGTATGTCTCATGATTTCCATTTTGCTAAGTTTATTAGACAACCTCGTGAAAGGAAAACACCTAGTAAGGATGAGATTATTGGTCTTTCTTCCATTGTGGTTCCTCCAACTGATCCATTAGAACAATATTTGCTAGACCATGAAAACGATATGTTTATGAAGGGAAGGGAAGAAATAGATGAAGTGTTCCTTAAACAAGAACCTATGCTGAAACATAACCTTCCCGTTGAAATTCTTGGAGATGCCCCTCTGCCCAAGGGTGATCCTGTGTTTGAACTCAAACCTTTACCTAATAATCTTAAGCATGCTTACCTTGATGAAAAAGAAATATATCCTGTTATTATTAGTGCTAACCTTTCAGAGTAAGAAGAAGAAAGATTATTGAAAACTCTGAAGAAGCACCGAGCTGCTATTGGACATACTCTGGATGATCTTAAGGGCATTAGTCCCACATTATGTCAACACAAAATTTCAGTGGAGAAAGATGCCAAACCAGTTAGAGATCCTCAAAGACGATTAAATCCCAAAATGAAGGAAGTGGTAAGAAAGGAGATTCTAAAGCTCCTTGAGGCAGGTATTATTTATCCCGTTGCTGATAGTGAATGGGTAAGCCCTGTCCATTGTGTCCCTAAAAAGGGAGGTATTACCGTTGTTCCTAATGATAAAGATGAATTGATCCCGCAAAGAATTATTACAGGTTATAGGATGGTAATTGATTTTCGTAAGTTAAATAAAGCTACTAAGAAAGATCATTACCTTTTACCTTTTACTGATCAAATGCTAGAAAGGCTATCCAAACACACACATTTTTGCTTTCTAGATGGTTATTCTGGCTTCTCTCAAATACCCGTGTCAGCAAAGGATCAATTAAAACTACTTTTACTTGCCCATTTGGTACTTTTCCTTATAGACGTATGCCTTTTGGTTTATGTAATGCACCCGCTACCTTTCAAAGATGCATGATGGCTATATTCTCTGATTTTTGTGAAAAGATTTGTGAGGTATTCATGGATGACTTCTCCGTCTATGGATCCTCTTTTGATGATTGTTTGAGCAACCTTGATCGAGTTTTGCAGAGATGCGAAGACACTAGTCTCGTCCTGAATTGGGAAAAGTGTCACTTTATGGTTAATGAAGGCATTGTCTTGGTGCACAAGATCTCCGAGAGAGGTAGTGAAGTTGATAAGGCCAAAGTTGATGCTATTGAAAAGATGCCATGTCCCAAGGACATAAAAGGTATAAGACGTTTCCTTGGTCATGCCGGCTTTTATAGGAGGTTCATTAAGGACTTTTCTAAAATCTCTAGGCCTCTGACTAATTTATTGCAAAAAGATATTCCTTTTGTCTTTGATGATGATTGTGTAGAAGCATTTGAAACACTTAAGAAAGCCTGGATCACTGCACCTATTGTTCAGCCACCTGATTGGAATTTACCTTTTGAATTATGTGCGATGCTAGTGATTATGCTGTAGGTGCTGTATTAGGGCAAAGAGTCGATAAGAAATTGAATGTTATCCAGTATGCTAGTAAGACTCTTGATACTGCCCAGAGAAATTATGCTACTACTGAAAAAGAGTTCTTAGCAGTTGTGTTTGCATGTGATAAGTTTAGACCTTATATTGTTGATTCCAAAGTTACTATTCACACTGATCATGCTGCTATTAAATATCTCATGGAAAAGAAAGATGCTAAGCCTAGACTCATTAGATGGTTCTCTTGCTCCAAGAATTTGACTTGCATGTTATTGAGAGAAAAGGAGCTGAGAACCCCGTTGCAGACAACTTGTCTAGGTTAGAGAATGTTCTTGATGACCCACTACCTATTAATGATAGTTTTCTTGATGAACAATTAGCGGTTGTCAATGCTTCTCGTACTGCTCCTTGGTATGCTGATTATGCTAATTACATTGTTGCTAAATATATACCGCCTAGTTTCACATACCAGCAAAAGAAAAAGTTCTTTTATGATTTAAGACATTACTTCTGGGATGATCCACACCTTTATAAAGAAGGAGTAGATGGTATTATTAGACGTTGTGTGCCTGAGCATGAACAGGAACAAATCCTACGCAAGTGTCACTCTGAATCCTATGGAGGACACCACGCTGGAGATAGAACTGCACACAAGGTACTACAATCTGGTTTTTATTGGCCTACTCTTTTCAAAGATGCTCGTAAGTTTGTCTTATCTTGTGATGAATGTCAAAGAATAGGTAAAATTAGTAGACGTCAAGAAATGCCTATGAATTATTCCCTTGTTATTGAACCGTTTGATGTTTGGGGCTTTGATTATATGGGACCTCTTCTTGCCTCTAATGGTTATACACATATTTTAGTTGCTGTTGATTACGTTACTAAGTGGGTAGAAGCTATTCCAACTAGTAGTGTTGATCATAACACTTCTATTAAAATGCTTAAAGAATTTATTTTTCCGAGGTTTGGAGTCCCTAGATATCTTATGACTGATGGTGGTTCACACTTTATTCATGGTGTTTTCCGTAAGATGCTTGCTAAGTATGATGTCAATCATAGAATCGCATCTCCTTATCACCCCAGTCTAGTGGTCAAGTAGAGTTGAGCAATAGAGAGCTCAAATTAATTTTGCAAAAGACTGTGAATAGATCTAGAAAGAATTGGTCCAAAAAACTTGATGATGCATTATGGGCCTATAAAACTGCAAACAAAAATCCTATGGGTATCACTACAAAAAAATACACTTCCGTGATGATACGTGTTTGTCACAGTAGGTCGCGTTTTTTGTCATGCATGTACATCCATGACAAATTTATGACAGAATCAAGATAGTCATACCTATGCTGTCGTAGAAGTGTTCTATGACATTACCAAAATTATCATCACGGAAGTGTCCACTTCCATGACGATAAATCGCGCGTCACAGAACTACTTTCGTCAAGGGTGACCGACACGTGGCATCCACCGTAACGGAACACCGTTAAGCTATCGGGTTGGGTTTTGGATCCGATAACCCGTTAACAGCCCCGACCAATGGGGATTTTCCACGTGTAAAATCATCATTGGCTGGAGGAAACACGTGTCGGCTCACCGTTGGGACAGATGTCATCCGCTCATTGGACCGAAGGCGCCTATGATACGGCGACATGTGGCACGGCCCAACAAAGGCCCATCCTGTGAAAAGGCCGGCCCGTTTGACTTGGTCAAAAGGTGGCGGGCCGGCCCACGGAAAGCCTGTTAACGGCCTGTTCGCATATAGCCCATTTACAGCCCGCTAACCCAGGGCCCATTACACCCTATCCGAATTAGGCCCAGTAGCGTCAACTAGGCCGTCCAATATGATTCATCCCGTTTTAACTTCTGGCCCATGTGTGGCCCATGACTTCTTTCGGCCCATATGAGGACCTTTGTAACTCTTGGTCCATTAACGGCCCGTGGTGAAACTGGCCCATAATGAACAGTGTATCACTTTATACCCATTAATGGCCCGTTATTCCATTGGGCCGTTTCCAGCCCAAGTTATCTTTCAGCCTTCTCAGGGCCCATTGATTCTTGGGCTCATTTGCAGCATTCGGTTACATACAGCCCATTACTGTCAGTTTCTGCTTGTGGGCCAAACTCAGCCCGTCGTTACAGTCGGCCCGTTTGCGGACCGTTAATACGTTGGGCCGTTTTCATGTCAAAAAACCGGTTGGGCTGTTTTCATAGAGTTATGAAATACGGCCTATTAACGGCCCGTTATGGTCCATGAATAGTATGGCCCATGATTGGTGAAATGATGATATGCCCCGTAGAAGGCCCATGGATCCTACGGCCCGTATGAGGCCCATGGATAGTACGGCCCGTAGAAGGCCCATGGACCCTACGGCCCGTAGAAGGCCCATTGATCCCTAAGGCCTGTATAGAAGGCCGATGGATCCTACGGCCCATATAGAAGGCCAATGCTCCTACGGCTGAACGAAGGCCCATGGATCATACGGCCTGCAGGAGGCCCATGGTTACAACAGTCCGTGTGTTGCCATGATTATTTTGGCCTAGTTACCAAAATAGGCTATTGTGGCCACTAGAAAAACACAGAAAAAGAACTGCAGTTACTACAAGCAAACAACTAAACATGACAATAAGAAGATAAATAAGCAAGCAATTAAGGCTAGCCTATTACCGCTATTACACATATTACATCCACTGGGCATCAAAGTTCGCCACCAGTGCAAATATAGGGAACAAAACAGCATATTACATACACTTGGCCATCAACATTGGCCACCAGTGCAAATAAACGCGGCAGCAAAACAAGAGCATAACTGAAACAACTTCAGAAGAGCTCAAGAAACATTATCCTGGGTATCCACCATGCTGGCAATAAGCTTAGCAAGCTGATTAGCTTTGTCCTGTTTGGCACTAAAATCCTCCAACGCTTGCTGTTGCACCAGAAAGTATGCATCTGAATGCTCCAGGGACTTCTGCAGTCCTTCCGCTTCTTGTCGCAGCACAGCTGATCGATGTCTTTCAGCTTGTAGTTGAGACTCAAGAAACCGAACTGATTCAGACAGTGAGTTTGAATAGCTTGTGCAAGCGGTAGTGGCCAGTAACTCGAACACTAAACCAAGACAGGACTTTGGGGTTGTCTCGCTGTCTTCAAGATAGTCTTCCTTAGTTGTTTTATCATCTTTGTTGGAGACCAACAAGGATGTGTCACTATCCTGAACCTTATCTGCATTACTTCCTTTACCATTGCTTAATAAGGCACTCTTCCCCAATATTCGGTCAGCATTCTAAAAGAAGAAACAAGCAGACACATAACAAGTTTAGCATGTACTAGTATATGAAACTCATTTCGGTGAACCAGTTCATTAGTAAGGTGGACAGAATTAAACTACCAAGTCTTCTATTGCCAAGTACTAGTACATAATAAAAGCATCAAACAAACATATATCTATGTCCTATGGTCACTTCATTGTCTTGCCAAATCAAAATAGAGACACGGTTCAAATCATACCAGTTCAAGACAAAGCAGCAGTGAAAGAATACAAAGCGTGGGAAACTACACGGCACAACAAGATTTCAGATGGGTACCACGGGTCTGCATGTACAATAACACTATTGGCTCTATTGTGATGCTAGTAATGTGCATGATATGAAAGTCAACTGTATACACAATTGAAATTGAAATCAAAAGAACTATTGATAAGAGCAAACCTGTTAAAGAAACATGCATGAACATACTTGCCGTGCCATTGGAGTTTCGATTAGATCCTTCAATTTAAAAATAAGTTTGTATGAGTAAATACAATGATACAAGAGCAAAGCAATCATAGTTAAAAAAGGTGCGCCTAAGCGAGCGCTTAAGCGCGCCTAGGCTCTAGGCGTTGGCAAAACGCATTGCGCATAACTACACTTAATCTGTGCATAACTGCGCATAAGCATGTGCTTTGGTCAGTAAAGTGCAAGGCGGTGGCAAAATGCACAATTAACGCCTAGCGCTTTTTTGAACTATGATAGCAATGGAATCTTAAATTAGAACAGTTGTTCTTCAGGTTTAGGCACTTGTTCTACATGAACAGAGTATAGTAAGACGCAATAATATAATACTTAAAAATAGAAAATGAGCTCATAGACCTTACCACATTCTTGGTTCGGGACCAGTACAGAACAAGGTGTTCCCAGTCAGCGTCCAGTAAATGTGTCTCAGGAGAACGTAAGGGAATTTGATGAGTTTCTTTACCGGTGAAGTATGTTTTCTTCAGGTAATTCCGATACTGCCACCAAGCATTCTTGAAGATAGCAGAGGTATTAACACAGGTTACCTCATCCTGAGTTTCCAAATCGGTCCTTCTCTATAGAGAAAAATGGGAAAATTTGCTGTATTATAACCATCATGGAGGTAGGATGTATGGGACGAAGCAAAGTAATTGCCATGAATAACATTACTTACACATAACTCCTGGACAAACACCTGCAACTGGCATTTTCCTTCATCTTCAGTATAATATTTCCAAGATGGGAAGATACGCACATACGATTTAACAACATCAAATGCAATAGATGCTAAACTACGACTGGCTGGTTGTGCTTCCTCCACGGGAATAGGCGTACTAACTGGTGGAGCTGGGGTTCGCCGTGATAGTACTAGCCCTTTGGGCACTGGAGCTGCCTCACTAACTGCTCTTGTTTGGGAGCTCTGTGGTGGAGATGGTGCTGTGTCAACAGGAATTGGGTTACTATCGGCTGGGGTTGGGGTTAGATTGGGTGAAGCTGGTTCTCTGTCCATCGCAGTAGGGGTACAATCTGCGAGAGTTTGGGTTATGTGTGGTAGGGCTGGTTCTTGTGCATGTACAACCGGGGTGCTATCTCACCAATAGGTAGCACTGTTTTATTTGAAGACCGTGTTTTTATTCCGCTAGATACTGGCATCACCCGCTCCAATTCAAATGGCTGATAAACAGGAAACATAGTTGAATGTACAGACATTGTATGAGAGATAGATGCAATAGATAGTGTGGAAAAAAGAGGGCATGTAATAGTTGACATGTATATTGTTTAACTAAAATGGATAGCATGACATAGTTTCACATATATGATGTCTATCTAAACTGGATAGCATAGCATAACATAATTCAAAGATATGATGAATAACAAAACAGGATCGCATGACATAATTCACCTACATGTTATCTAAGTAATCAGGATCGCATCATTTAATTCACATATGTGATTTATATGCTAAACAGAGGGCATTCGATATGATGTCTGAACTAAGAACATGGTGTTGAATATTGTGTATATGATGTCTAAACTATGCAATGCAAGACACCGTATGCATGATATGAGCAGTATAACCATGCCAAGTTAGAGCATACACCCCAGTAGGGGAATAGGACTGGTCATCTGTCTCTGAATCCATCTCTGAGGAGCTATCGGGACCCAACAAAAGATCTGCTTCGACAGGTAGCACTGTTGGCTCTGAAGGCCTTGTTTTCACTCCAGATTTTTCCATCTCCCACCCAAATGGCTGATTCACAGGAAGAGTAGTTTAATGTACAAACATTGTCGACAAATGGAAATGTAATGAAGAAAAGGATGGGCAAGATATCATTCAAATATATGATGCCTGGTTAAACAGGATGACATTGCACATTTCACATATTTTGTGGCTGGCTAAAAGACATGGGACTGCATAATTCCCATATATGATATAGAAACTAAACATGTGGCATTGCCGAACATGTCTAAACTAAGCAGATGACATATATGATGTCAAAAGTAGGCACTGCAAGGCAAGATATGCATGATATGACTAACATCATCATGCCAAGGTAGAGCAAACACCTTGGGGGGTAAATAGGAGTGGTCAGCGGCGTCTGAATCCGCCTCAGAACATATATCTTCCTCTGGATTACAATCTGGAGAGGGGTGGGGAGGTTTTGCCATTGAACCCACCATTGAGCGATGTCTGCATGACATTGTATTGCCGCGCAAAACTCTTCTCTTTTTCTCTACATGTTCAGCATGACTGTGTACAATATCTGACATGCATATGAAAAAATATGGTGAGATTATGTAAGGAGAGCATGCAGAAATTTAGAGTGATGGTAACAACCAGTGGATGGACCCAAAAATAATGATAGCAGGCTGATGATTGCTTTAAATTAATAAAAAGACAGATGATGATTGCTTTACTATTTGTTTCCCACCCAAGATGAACAACATAGGCATACCCTAGGTGAACCAGATATTAGACAGACATACTATTCATTGCTGCCTCGATATGTGCCCCACAACTAATTTAGAACTCAAGTTTGAACATGAATTTGGACTTGATTTGGGAGTCGAAGAGCTGAACAGGACGATAAAGTAGCAGGTAAGTTTAAGCAATGCATAACATAAGCAGAAACAAAAGAGCGCGACCTCTCTTGTGGACCCGTGTACTCCTCAGGTTCATCTGCTGAGTCGATGATGGTGATGCCATTGGGGTGCGTGCCGGTGGCAGGGAAGGAGATCTGAGGCGGCGAAAGACGGCCAGGAGTCGTGATATGTGGTTTGGTGGATGCTTCTGTCGAGGGAGCAGCTCAGGTGAGGTGGATGACGTCGCGGCAGGAGCAGGACAAACCACACAGAGTTCCCTTCGACACGTACCTGTAACTGAAGTAATTTTGCAAGGGCTCATTTGGCTTGCATGATTCTTAAAATGCAGGGATAGGAAAAACACCGGAATAGGATAGGAAAATGCACATGGTAAACAGAGCATTTGTAAACACAGGATTTCTATCAACTTGGGTGTTTGGTTTACAGGAATTGGAAGAGCAGATGAATGCAAAGAAACATGGCCAAAATAAAGAGAAACCATATGAAAGCGTGTACAGTTAGAATGCTATTCTAGCACTAATGCACTTGGTCTTGTTTTCATGCATAGGATTTTGAAAAGTAGGTCCAGGTGGATGTTTTGCTTCATTCCTTTCAACAAAATGCGTGAATAATTGAATAGTAGAGTGCCATTGGAAAATTCCCTATTGCTATGTTTTTCCATTGAACCAAAATAGCCCTAATGGATCGACGTGCATGTATAGTAATAAGTGACGCAACAAGTGTACAACCTCTTTGCCGTAGCCGTGTCGACCTCAGCATCATTGGGTTGGTCGCTGAAGCATTTGAGGCAGAGGTGGCTGTCGCAGGTGTGGAGGAAGATCTGAGGAATCTGTAGACGGCGTCCAGGGCACTGCTCTGTTGTGATGGATCGTTCTGTCGTTGGAGCAGCTCCAGTGAGCCGTAAGACGTCAGGGCTGAAGCAGCACAAGACAGACATCGTCAATCTCAAGTGGGATTTTAATAGCATCTCCAATAGATGATGAAAAATGGATGTAAAATTAACATCACCAAAAACCACCTGACTACAATAGATGAGGTAAAAACTGTTGACTCTGAACTTAACTGTCAAAACTGAAATTTACGGTAGAATCTGAATGCTACTGTCGAAACTAAACGCAATGGTAGCAGAGAGGCACTTGACATGTAGTTTAGGGAGGGCCTGCAGTTCATCTTCAACCTGCACACCCCTGAGCCGCCTGCCAACACCGGCCTCACCGCCGGCGCCAGCGCCGCCTCACCGCCCCGAAAAAACTCGCCACCGCCGCCCCGGCCAGCCCTCTAGGCCCCCCGCCCCCCACCCTGAACCCTAAGATAGATAGTGGGGTACCTCTCCGGCGAGCCCCCGTCCCCACTGCGGGTGGTTCTTCCTTAACTCCGTCGAGGCCGCCCCCAACCCCTGAAAATCGACTGATCCAAAAGTCGATTCAGTCGACTGAAGTGTGGCTTAATCGAAGCAGAGCAGCAATACGAGCGAGGGGGAGAGCAGCAGCAGCTCGGCGAGCGAGCGAGAGCCGGAGTAACAGCAGCAGCGCGAGCGAGCGAGCGAGAGCCGGAGCAGCAGCAGCAGATCCGGCTGGTATGGACGCTGCCGCCGAAGGGGCCTCGCACTGGGGGAGAGACGCTGTGGAGATGTCACCCGCGGCGCCGGCTTCAAGGTAGCCGCTCCATGGGGGTGCGAGATGGAGCACCGTCGGTGCCGGGAGGTCGAGTTAAGGAGAAGGTGCGATGCGATGAGTGTACAACCTCTTTGGTGGCGCCGAGTAGGCCTCGGCTTCGTCCGAGGAGTCGGTGAGGATGCTGCGGTTCCGGTGGAGCAGGTTAAGGCGGTGCTGTGGGGATGGAGCAGCCGCGATAGACAAGGCGATCGTCGGAGCAGCTCCTTGGAGGTGGAGGACGGGGCAGGTGAACTGACAGGACGGCGAGATGAACGATGGATCCTCATCCGGGGAGGTGGACGAGGGACGTCGAGCTGTTGCGATGGACGACGTCATCGGGGAAGAGGCTCCGGCTGGGCAGCGGTGACCTGGCGGACGGAGGAGGGTGGGGTTTCGCGGCTGGAGCGGAGAGGTTATGGCGGCCTGGGATTTTGAATGGCGAAAAGGGGGCGATGGGAGGGGGTGAAGCATGACTTAGGGACGCGCTTGTCCAAAATGTAGGGTGTGTTACAAAAGTACCCCCCACCGATTTGAACTAGCGGCCCTTTCGGCTCAGGGTTAGAAGGGGGATTTCACGTGTCGGGATTTGGCAGCTGGAGGGAGTTTTAGCGTGCGTTGTAATTTTGGGATAGCAAGGCGCGGGTTGTGAAGGCGCCAGTTTTGGGAGCACGATATCTGAATTTTCGGGATATAAAAAGATGCGGGTTGAATTTTAGGGACAAGCCTAACGTGTAGTAATATTGTACTTGTACGTACCAAATCAATTCGCACTTCCCTCAACCAAAAATAAAATGAAAAAAATAAAACTATTCACACCACACAAAGAGAGAGTCTTGCCCCATTTTACTATACAAATGCTATTCAAAGCTACTCCCTCCTTCCATCTATATAGGGCCTAATGCGTTTTTCGATGCTAACTTTGACCAAATATTAGAGCAATGATATATGACATGCAACTTACACAAAGCACACCGTTAACTTCGTATGTGAAAGGTTCTTTCAATGATATAATTTTCACATTGTGCATGTCATGTACTATTAATCTTGTCAATAGTCAAAGGAGGTCTTAAAAATCTCATTACGCCCTATATAGATGGAAGGAGGGAGTATGAATCCATGTTATGTCCGATTAATTTTTTTTGCTTTGCTGTATAATGCATGTAACCTACTCATACCAACATTTTAGTGCATTCCAAATGTCTATACTACCGCTGCAATTCGAACTAAATTTAAATTCGTTTCTCTATTTCAATAAGAATCTACAATCATGATTGTTGCCAACTTCAACCATAATTCGTGTATTACCTTAATAACACACCACATGATTACTATAGAGATAGATTTGAACTATGTCGCACTACATGAACTCGAATTCTATTTTTTGAATACACTTGATGTTGATTCCAAATAATAGTACATTTGATGTACTAAATATATATTCATAATCTAAACCATGTTCCATACGTACACCGTGTTTATCACACAAAGTATAGTGCCCCGCCCCCTACATTATGACAAGTATTTAGACCTGAGTTGCAAAAGCCACACATTAGCCCAAATTATAATCAATGTTGTACATTATGATATCTTCTTCAAGTATCCGTATCCACCTTTTTATAATGAATTATGATCTTTGTTCATCTTTTACACCTTCACGATCCTCTTCTATTTGTAGCTAGCTAGCGCTAACTTTATATCGTGCATGCACACGCCCACTCCCCTCACACACCCTTAGTGTCCCCTCCATCGTGCACGTTCATTATATCTCTTTAGGTCGTCCACCAGCGGTGTGTGTAGGCCCCCGGCTCCTTCTTTCTGGCACACAACGGTCGATATACCTCTCTAGCCAAGTGTGCCTACAACAAATACATATATACTTCCCCTCCTCTCTTCTCATCATCCATGCCCCCATATGTCCAATACGATTCCACGCAGGTGCACACTCCCGCCCCTCTTTTCATTAGTCACATGCTCGCACACTCCTCCCCCTCGACATGGTAGGCCTCTCGCACCACCACCTAGCCACACTCTCTCCCCCTATCTGCCTCTCCGGACCTTATTTGCTTCTAACACATGCAGGCGTGTATATGAACTGATCTCCCTACATATAGCCAGGTCGACTATAATTCGTTTTCACCGAGTACCGATACACTTACCTCGCTAGTTATGTCTCTCCTTTTCTCGGACACACGATGGTTGATCTTCCTATGTAGTTACGCATGCTTACCACAACCATATCTTCTCCCCTCATCATCCTTGAATACCTCCCAACCCGTCTCTCACACGCACGTGCATAGACAGACAGACATCCCCCGCCCTCTCTTATTGATATTGCACTCATGCCCTCCGTTTGTCTAGCAGGCCTCTCCCACCATTTGTGAGACGCCACTCCACCACCAACCCTCCGACGCTCTACCTTTGTCTTTCTCCCAACCTTATTCCTCTGATACACATATCCATGGATGTCGATCGATCTCCCTCAATACATAGCTAGTTCTCTCTTCTCTCCTTCCCCAGACATATACTAGTCGACCGGTCTCTACCCCCCCCCCCCACACACACACACTGATAGTTGAACGTTGTAGGTAGGTATCCATGCCACGGAGAAGAACTGCACCTCTGCCCTCTCAAATTCTAGTAGGCCAGCCGCCCTGTATCTTTGACGTGGGCAAACACAAATTCGATGGCACTCTTTATCGATCGCTCAGCCACACACTTCATCCCTGTTTTCAATTCTATCGATATCTCACGTCCATGACTCTGTTTCACACACATTGCATATGTTACGTTTTTCTGATTGAGATATCATCAACACATTGCCTCTGTTACGCACAAAACATATCTCTCACACCCACCCACGTACGTACCTGCACCTAAAGAAGAAGTGCACGCAGGACGCACATCCTCACGTCTCGTTCCCGGCCACACCCGCGCGGGTACACGGTGGAGTTCGTTTCTGTACGAAAATGCAGCCCACGTGATAATTTGATGCGTGTAGCGGTTGTTTACTCGAAGGAGGGTCGGGTACCACGCCTAGAATATAAAATGATTGCCGTGGGGAAAATGGAAAAATGGGTTTCTCTCTCGTGAGTCTCGTCACACAATCTGACACAAGGCCGCCGTGGCCTCTCTCTCTCAGCGTTGGTCAGTGATCCGGCCGCATCCCGTCCGCCGGCGGAAAGGGAGGATGTGCATCGTCTCTCCGTTCGACGGCATTGAGGCAGCTCGTTCCGATCTGCGGTACCCGCCATTCTCTCTGACCAAGCTCCGGCGCGGTAGGGCCTTCGCCACTTGCTCGCTGCCACAATATCGGCAGATCCCGGCCGCCGGCGCCCTCCTAGTAACATCCCGACGACCCTCAGGTACAGCTTCCTCCGGCCTTGCTCCACTGCCCATCTTCCCACGTTGCTGCATGTGGATCTTCTTTAGTTGTTTGCTTAAACCGTATCTCGGCCGGCGTACTTTCCATCTTGCAATCTCGTCCTCAAACCATTTTTGATAAACCACCATGTGCTATCTTTCCCTTTTTACATGGAACATGCTTCTTTTTTGTCAGCGTATGTGTCTTCAACTCGTGTTATTGGGCAGTAATTGTTTCCTTTCGACCTCCTTTTGCAAACAGGGCTATCCATTTTCACCTCGTTGCTATTGCGAACTTTTGGTGAACTGCACAAATCACTTTTCTGAAGAGTGTTTTGTGCAGTTCCGCCAAAATGTCACATGGGCAACGTTTTTACATTTCTGTGGGACTGCGGAAAGGGAGATTGGTTTTGCTATCCTCCTCATCCAACTCCATGCCTAATCTTCTCCGACAAGAAGTTAGTCCTAAAGAGAGATCGTAGAGGTGATCGGCTTCTATTTATGTGTGTTATGTTTCATCATCTAGGTCCACTATTATTGTAATCACACTGACTGGATATCTTTGCAAACAGGGATGGTCCGCCCGATTTTAGTGGAACTGCACAAAATGATCGGATTGTGGTGTCCTTCATACACCTTTTTTTGGCTACAGAGCTGGGTGAAACTAGCTGCCAAGCAATGAACACTGTGCCAAGGAAATGGAGCCATGCCTACGAACAACATCGATCAATTATATTTTTTTCTTAATTTGTACACCTTCTCACAACTTTGTCTTCCGTTGTGATGTGAATATTGGCGCTGATCTGCGAACCATTGAGATGCATTATCCATGGTAGTTTCATTTGTATTTGATGGAATGTTGTAACGAGATAATCTCGAGGCAAGACACATGAATCCTAAGTTGAAACCTTTTTTTTCTT
Organism: Triticum timopheevii; assembly: GCA_963921465.1. Taxonomy (NCBI): domain Eukaryota; kingdom Viridiplantae; phylum Streptophyta; class Magnoliopsida; order Poales; family Poaceae; genus Triticum; species Triticum timopheevii. The sequence goes on along the minus strand of OY997274.1, from coordinate 4,226,454 downwards.
GTGGGAACCAGAGTTGAAACCTTCATAGCATCACAGTACAATTTCATCAAAATTATGCGTACATATAAACAAATCCTGAAGGATTGATAGCAATGCCAGAAACAATTCAACTTCGTTTTGCCGACATGTTGGACATCCTTCATCTGGCTCCACCTGCCATGCAGCAATATTGAGTGCACAACACAACTTCAGGGAAAGATTCACCCCGGTCGTTGCGCCGCAGTAGTAATGACTAGTGAGCAGTCAAATCACAGAGCCCCACCTTCGCCACAGTAAGTTGCTCGGACGAAGCAACCATCATTTCTCTGTTCTTTGAATCTGCTGGTACTCCCATATTCCCACAGTAAAGTTGCTCGGGCGAATCAACCATCACTATATCCGCTCACGTGTGATAACCACAGGAGCTATCCATTCAGATTGCATGTTAAAAAAAATAAAGGTCGATAACTAATGTGGCAAACTTTCAAAAAAAAAACTAATGCGGCACCTCGGGCCAACGCGGCCAGATCGCATTTTGCACGAGAAATTACACACCATGTTTCGTTGACATGTGGTCCCGTTCCAACATATCAGTGAGACGACGGCGAGTAGTAGGAGTATTTTTGAACCGACGTGTAGGCTGGGGCTTCCCTTCGTGAACCGTGGCAAACTGGCAACCGTCCACCGACGCTTCGCCTTTCCCTCTCGATTTGGAACTACTGTCGCACGCTCTTCCTCTCCCTCCTCCATTTTCCTTCAGCCCTTCATGCTTTCTTCTGCCATTGTTCGATCGTCTTCTCCATGGAGGGAACAGGATGGAAACGACCCCGTTATTCTTGCGCCGATCTGAAAGATGACGTGGTGGAGGAACTCATTGATCGGTGCGACGTCATCACCTCAGCTAGCATGGCAGGTTCGTTCAAGCCCATTCTTGACTCAACTAATAACATCATTACAAGGAACCCAAGAGTCAAGGAACGGTTTGATCTCCCCTATCTTCTTCGTCGTGACCCTAATGATCAGCGCCGTCATGACGGAGGCCTCGCCCTGTGCAAGTTGATGCCACTTGATAATGATACGTATGATGTTAAGATGCCATCACTTGAGGGCAAGGCCTGGGCAGGCACAAATGGAGATTGGGTTGTTTACATTGGGTCCAACTCCGAGTGGGAACTTGTGAATGTGTACACTTGTGACCGGGTTCCACTTCCAAAAATCTCAGCAGACTGCCCAGAGGTTGAGCACACCGGTATTGTACGCACGTTCAAATACAATCATGGTGACTGTCTTCTACAGAAGATAGCAATTTCTCGAGTTCCCACCCGCTCTTGGAATTACAACAACTATGAAGTTGTTGCTATCTTAGACAAGCTTGTTGCCGTCGTTGCTGGTTTGACTCGATGGACATTGCTCAAAAATCAGTTTATGTACACGGATGAGTACTATGATGCAATTGAATACGAGGGCCTTGTGTTTGCTGCCACCACTTGTGGCACTGTTTTTGCATGGAATCGTTATGATTTCGGTACATTTGTCTTCCACCGTAATTATAATTGTTTCATCCACATGCATGCGGGTTAGCAAGTTTCCCTTTACTAATTAACCTTCTTCTTGTGTTTCCAAGGTCCTGTGAAAATTCACCACCTATACTTGAAAATTTTTATAACCAAGGGGGAGATGACGATGGTGATGATCACGAGCATGAGGACGAGCATCGCCCATATACTCGTTGGCGCCTGGCAACTAATTCCGATGGATCACCTCTTCTCGTGTGTATACAACCCACTGATGATGTTACTGCAAAGGAAGCAGGTGTAGTCTCCCATGGTCGCACTCTTCGGACCTATTCCAACACCCGTTGCATGGTATTCGTTATGGATACTAGTGTGCTAGCGCCAACACCTTCTCCCTGGTACAGAATTGATAGTCTTGAAGAAAACTCGCTCTTCCTTGGACGAAACTATCCGATGATGGTGAAAGGCGATCCAACTGCTGTTGACACAACGTTACTAGCACCATTTATGACAAGAAACTGTGTCTATACCTCAGACATTAGCGTGGTTCCCTACCCTGGTACTGATATAGTAGGCCGCTTCAGCCGGGATGATCAGTCCTGCGTTGGTCTCGAGATCGACAATAGATGCCCCGTCCCAAAGAATCACTTGTGGTTCAAAGCAAGCGTTTCCAACGCTGAGTAATTTCCATGAATAACATTACTTACACATAACTCCTGGACAAACACCTGCAACTGGCATTTTCCTTCATCTTCAGTATAATATTTCCAAGATGGGAAGATACGCACATACGATTTAACAACATCAAATGCAATAGATGCTAAACTACGACTGGCTGGTTCTGCTTCCTCCACGGGAATAGGCGTACTAACTGGTGGAGCTGGGGTTTGCCGTGACAGTACTGGCCCTTTGGGCACTGGAGCTGCCTCACTAACTGCTCTTGTTTGGGAGCACTGTGGTGGAGATGGTGCTGTGTCAACAGGAACTGGGTTACTATCGGCTGGGGTTGGGGTTAGATTGGGTGAAGCTGGTTCTCTGTCCATCGCAGTAGGGGTACAATCTGCGAGAGTTTGGGTTATGTGTGGTAGGGCTGGTTCTTGTGCATGTACAACCGGGGTGCTATCTCCACCAATAGGTAGCACTGTTTTATTTGAAGACCGTTTTTATTCCGCTAGATACTGGCATCACCCGCTCCAATTCAAATGGCTGATAAACAGGAAACATAGTTGAATGTACAGACATTGTATGAGAGATAGATGCAATAGATAGTGTGGAAAAAAGAGGGCATGAAATAGTTGACATGTATATTGTTTAACTAAAACGGATAGCATGACATAGTTTCACATATATGATGTCTATCTAAACTGGATAGCATAGCATAACATAATTCAAAGATATGATGAATAACAAAACAGGATCGCATGACATAATTCACCTACATGTTATCTAAGTAATTAGGATCGCATCATTTAATTCACATATGTGATTTATATGGTAAACATAGGGCATTCGATATGATGTCTGAACTAAGAACATGGTGTTGAATATTGTGTATATGATGTCTAAACTATGCAATTCAAGACACCGTATGCATGATATGAGCAGTATAACCATGCCAATTTAGAGCATACACCCCAGTAGGGGAATAGGACTGGTCATATGTCTCTGAATCCATCTCTGAGGAGCTATCGGGACCCAACAAGAGATCTGCTTCGACAGGTAGCTCTGTCGGCTCTGAAGGCCTTGTTTTCACTCCAGATTTTTCCATCTCCCACCCAAATGGCTGATTCACAGGAAGAGTAGTTTAATGTACAAACATTGTCGACAAATGGAAATGTAATGAAGAAAAGGATGGGCAAGATATCATTCAAATATATGATGCCTGGTTAAACAGGATGACATTGCACATTTCACATATATTATGGCTGGCTAAAAGACATGAGACTGCATAATTCCCATATATGATATAGAAACTAAACAGGTGGCATTGCCGAACATGTCTAAACTAAGCAGATGACATATATGATGTCAAAAATAGGCACTGCAAGGCAAGATATGCATGATATGACTAACATCATCATGCCAAGGTAGAGCAAACACCTTGGGGGGTAAATAGGAGTGGTCAGCAGCGTCTGAATCTGCCTCAGAACATATATCTTCCTCTGGATTACAATCTGGAGAGGGGTGGGGAGGGTTTGCCATTGAACTCACCATGGAGCGATGTCTGCATGACATTGTATTGCCGCGCAAAACTCTTCTCTTTTTCTCTACATGTTCAGCATGACTGTGTACAATATCTGACATGCATACGAAAAAATATGGTGAGATTATGTAAGGAGAGCATGCAAAAATTTAGAGTGATGGTAACAACTAGTGGATGGATCCAAAAATAATGATAGCAGGCTGATGATTGCTTTAAATTAATAAAAAGACAGATGATGATTGCTTTACTATTTGTTTCCCACCCAAGATGAACAACATAGGCATACCCTAGGTGAACCAGATATTAGACAGACATACTATTCATTGCTGCCTCGATATGTGCCCCACAACTAATTTAGAACTCAAGTTTGAACATGAATTTGGACCTGAGTTGGGAGTCCAAGAGCTGAACAGGACGATAAAGTAGCAGGTAAGTTTAAGCAATGCATAACATAAGCAAAAACAAAAGAGTGCGACCTCTCTTGTGGACCCGTGTACTCCTCAGGTTCATCTGCTGAGTCGATGATGGTGATGCCATTGGGGTGCATGCCGGCGGCAGGGAAGGAGATCTGAGGCGGCGAAAGACGGTCAGGAGTCGTGATATGTGGTTTGATGGATGCTTCTGTCGAGGGAGTAGCTCAGGTGAGGTGGATGACGTCGCGGCACGAGCAGGACAAACCACACAAAGTTCCCTTCGACACGTACCTGTAACTGAAGTAATTTTGTAAGGGCTCATTTGGCTTGCATGATTCTTAAAACGCAGGGATAGGAAAAACACCGGAATAGGATAGGAAAATCCACATGGTAAATAGAGCATTTGTAAACACAGGATTTCTATCAACTTGGGTGTTTGGTTTACACGAATTGGAAGAGCAGAAGAAACATGGCCAAAATAAAGAGAAACCATATGAAAGCGTGTATAGTTAGAATGCTATTCTGGCACTAATGCACTTGGTCTTGTTTTCATGCATAGGATTTTGAAAAGTAGGTCCAGGTGGATGTTTTGCTTCATTCCTTTCAACAAAATGCATGAATAATTGAATAGTAGAGTGCCATTGGAAAATTCCCTATTGCTATGTTTTTCCGTTGAACCAAAATAGCCCTAATGGATCGACGTGAATGTATAGTAATAAGTGATGCAACAAGTGTACAACCTCTTTGCCGTAGCCATATCGACCTCAGCATCATTGGGTTGGTCGCTGAAGCATTTGAGGCAGAGGTGGCTGTCGCAGGTGTGGAGGAAGATCTGAGGAATTTGTAGACGGTGTCCAGGGCACTGCTCTATTGTGATGGATCGTTCTGTCGTTGGAGCAGCTCCGGTGAGCCATAAGTCGTCAAGGCTGAAGCAGCACAAGACAGACATCGTCAATCTCAACTGGGATTTTAATAACATCTCGAATAGATGATGAAAAATTGATGTAAAATTAACATCACCAAAAACCACCTGACTACAACAGATGAGGTAAAAACTGTTGACTCTGAACTTAACTGTCGAAACTGAAATTTACGGTGGAATCTGAATGCTACTGTCGAAACTAAACGCAATGGTAGCAGAGAGGCACTTGACATGTAGTTTAGGGAGGGCATGCAGTTCATCTTCAACCTGCACACCCCTGAGCCGCCTGCCAACACCGGCCTCACCACCGGCGTGAGCGCCGCCTCACCGCCCTGAAAAAACTTGCCACCGCCGCCCCGGCCAGCCCTCTAGGCCCCCCGCCCCCACCCTGAACCCTAAGATAGATAGTGGGGTACCTCTCCGGCGAGCCCCCGTCCCCACTACGGGTGGTTCTTCCTTAACTCCGGCGAGGCCCCCCCCAACCCCTAAAAATCGACTGACCCAAAAGTCGATTCAGTCGACTGAAGTGCGGCTTAATCGGAGCAGAGCAGCAACACGAGCGAGGGGGAGAGCCGGAGCAGCAGCTGCAACGCGAGCGAGCGAGCGAGAGCCGGAGCAGCAGGAGCAGATCCGGCTGGTATGGACGCTGCCGCCGAAGGGGCCTCGCACTGGGGGAGAGCCGCCGTGGAGATGTCGCCCGCGGCGCCGGCTTCAAGGTAGCCGCTCCATGGGGGTGCGAGATGGAGCACCGTCGGTGCCGGGAGGTCGAGTTAAGGAGAAGGTGCGATGCGATGAGTGTACAATCTCTTTGGTGGCGCCGAGTAGGCCTCGGCTTCGTCCGAGGAGTCGGTGAGGATGCTGCGGTTCCTGTGGAGCAGGTTAAGGCGGTGCTGTGGGGATGGAGCAGCCGCGATAGATGAGGCGATCGTCGGAGCAGCTCCTTGGAGGTGGAGGATGGGGCGGGTGAACCGGCGGGACGGCGAGATGTACGATGGATCCTCATCCGGGGAGGTGGATGAGGGACGTCGAGCTGTTGCGATGGACGACGTCGTCGGGGAAGAGGCTCTGGCTGGGCAGCGGTGACCTGGCGGACGGAGGAGGGTGGGGTTTCGCGGCTGGAGCGGAGAGGTTATGGAGGCCTGGGATTTCGAATGGCGAAAAGGGGGCGATGGGAGGGGGTGAAGCATGACTTGGACGCGCTTGTCCAAAATGTAGGGCGTGTTACAAAAGTACCCCCACCGATTTGAACTAGCGGCCCTTTCGGCTCAGGGTTAGAAGGGGGATTTCGCGTGTCGGGATTTGGCAGCTGGAGGGAGTTTTCGCGCGTGTTGTAATTTTGGGATAGCAAGGCGCGGGTTGTGAAGGCGCCAGTTTTGGGAGCACGATATCTGAATTTTTGGGACATAAAAAGACGCGGGTTGAATTTTAGGGACAAGCCTAACGTGTAGTAATATTGTACTTGTACGTACCAAATCAATTCGCACTTCCCTCAACCAAAAATAAAATGAAAAAAATAAAACTATTCACACCACACAAAGAGAGAGTCTTGCCCCGTTTTACTATACAAATGCTATTCAAAGCTACTCCCTCCTTCCATCTATATAGGGCCTAATGCGTTTTTCGATGCTAACTTTGACCAAATATTAGAGCAATGATATATGACTTGCCACTTACACAAAGCACACCGTTAACTTCGTATGTGAAAGGTTCTTTCAATGATATAATTTTCACATTGTGCATGTCATGTACTATTAATCTTGTCAATAGTCAAAGGAGGTCTTAAAAATCTCATTACGCCCTATATAGATGGAAGGAGGGAGTATGAATCCATGTTATGTCCGATTAATTTTTTTTGCTTTGCTGTATAATGCATGTAACCTACTCATAGCAACATTTTAGTGCATTCCAAATGTCTATACTACCGCTGCAATTCGAACTAAATTTAAATTCGTTTATCTATTTCAATAAGAATCTACAATCATGATTGTTGCCAACTTCAACCATAATTCGTGTATTACCTTAATAACACACCACATGATTACTATAGAGATAGATTTGAACTATGTGTACTACATGAACTCAAATTCTATTTTTTGAATACACTTGATGTTGATTCCAAACAATAGTACATTTGATGCACTAAATATATATTCATAATCTAAACCATGTTCCATACGTACACCGTGTTTATCACACAAAGTATAGTGCCCCGCCCCCTACATTATGACAAGTATTTAGACCTGAGTTGCAAAAGCCACACATTAGCCCAAATTATAGTCAATGTTGTACATTATGATATCTTCTTCAAGTATCCGTATCCACCTTTTTATAATGAATTATGATCTTTGTTCGTCTTTTACACCTTCACGATCCTCTTCTATTTGTAGCTAGCTAGCGCTAATTTTATATCGTGCATGCACACGCCCACCCCCCTCACACACCCTTAGCGTCCCCTCCATCGCGCACGTTCATTATATCTCTTTAGGTCGTCCACCAGCGGTGTGTGTAGGCCCCCGGCTCCTTCTTTCTGGCACACACCGGTCGATATACCTCTCTAGCCAAGTGTGCCTACAACAAATACATATATACTTCCCCTCTTCTCTTCTCACCATCCATGCCCCCATATGTCCAATACGATTCCACGCAGGTGCACACTCCCGCCCCTCTTTTCATTAGTCACATGCTCGCACACTCCTCCCCCTCAATATGGTAGGCCTCTCGCACCACCTCCTAGCCACACTCTCTCCCCCTATCTGCCTCTCCGGACCTTATTTGCTTCTAACACATGCAGGCGTGTATATGAACTGATCTCCCTACATATAGCCAGGTCGACTATAATTCGTTTTCACCAAGTACCGATACACTTACCTCGCTAGTTATGTCTCTCCTTTTCTCGGACACACGACGGTTGATCTTCCTATGTAGTTACGCATGCTTACCACAACCATATCTTCTCCCCTCATCATCCTTGAATACCTCCCAACCCATCTCTCACACGCACGTGCATAGACAGACAGACATCCCCCGCCCTCTCTTATTGATATTGCACTCATGCCCTCCGTTTGTCTAGCAGGCCTCTCCCACTGTAAGTGCATCTAGTGCCCCTTAGTGATTTTGGTGTATTGAAGACTTATAGGTTAAGGGACTGATGCGTTTGTGAGTGTACACAGGTCTATAAGTCTATGAGGAGTTTGATATTTACAGAGAAAGTCGACCCCTAAAAATGAAGTTTTTCGACTGAAGACTTTGATATTCTGAAGACTTTCCGAAGACTTTGAAAGTGAAGAAATTGGTGTGACCTTGAAGACCTGGTATTCATTCGAGGAACATGAAGCGTGAAGACTTTTGTTTTCATAGTTTCATTTTCTCTTTATTGAGTCATAGGAAACACCGTACTGTTAAAGGGGGTCGAGGAAATACTAAGGAAAAATTTCCATGTGATGCTCAACTCAAAATCCTACACCTACCAATCCCTTCGAGTGAAGCCATTGGAAATCTCATACAGTTCAGTCAATTTCTTCAGTGACAGAGACGCAGTTCTTCTGGTCACTGATGACTTTGCTCTGACTGAGGAGTTAGGAATTCGCCAGTGCGAATTGCCTACACAGTGAGGAACATGATAGCCCCGAGGAATTTGAGAGTCAAATTTCCGACCGTTCTGTGCTGCGCGCCGGCTGTCCCAAAATATCTTATCCACCTAACGGTCATATCATTGAAGGGCATTTATGTCTTATCATGTCGGGCTGCTCCCTAGGCTATAAATAGCCGCCCCCTACAACCACTAGTTGGTTGGCTGCTCCGAGAGAACTTGACACTTGTCATTTGAGAGCAACCCATCCTCCGAGGACTTTGAGCGAAAACTCATCATGTGAGGAAAATCCCAAAACCAAACCCCCACAAACCCAAAGTGATTGAGCATCACTGAAGAAATTGATCCCGCGTGGATCCGACGCTTGTTACCTTTGAAGACTGTGCTTCTTCCAGGCGGTTAGGCGTCAAGGTCTAGAGCATCCAAGAGGAATTGTGGATCGCCGAGTGACCAAGTCTGTGAAGGTTTGGAAGTCACCTGAAGACTTGCCACGAGTGATTGGACGAGGCCTGCGTGGTCTTAGTTCAAGGAGAATACGGTGAGGACTGGGTGTCCTGAGTTGCGGCTCAGTGACTGGGTGTCCGGGACTGCGTGTCCTCGAGTTTAAATACTCAGCCGCTCCAACCAGACGTACAACTGAGACAACAGTTGGAACTGGTTTACCAAATCATTGTCTTCATCAACTAACTAGTTCTATCTCCTCAACCCTTTCATTTCCTCATTACTGTGTTGAATGTTTGTTCATATATGTGCTTGAAGACTTTGACTGAAGACTTTCACAAATTGCTCAGTTCAAGTTCTTCAGTCTGTTTGTCTTCGTCTTGTGTTATCCTGTGATTACGCTTTTTGTACTCTGTGCTTGTCTTCATTTCATCATGATGACCATGCTAGTATCCTGTTATGTTTACTTCTGAGTACTTATTCCGCTGCAAGTAGTTCTTCGCTAAGGAATTTCCTCACCAGCAAATTCCTCAGTGAAGAATTCATAAAAATTGCCTATTCACCCCCCCTCTAGTCGATATAACGCACTTTCAATTGGTATCAGAGCAAGGTACTCCCTTGTTCTGTGTGATTTTGGTTTAACCGCCTGGAGTTTTAGTTATGTCGACCGCAGGTATGAAGGAAGTGACATGCCCTATCTTTGACGGTCATGACTATCCCAAGTGGAAGGCCATGATGAGGAAGCGCCTCATGGCAAGGAACAGCGAGCTGTGGACCGTCACTGAGATTGGTCTTACTAATCTATGCAAGATGGCGAACGCTGATGATATTCACAAGTACACTCGACTTGACATCATAGCGAAGGATATCATCTGCTCCTGCCTATCCAGAGATCAATTCGGGCGAATTTTGCATCTTGGCAATTCGAAGCTCATCTGGGACCGAATCTCTGATGTCTATGAAGGTCATCGAACTCGTCATGACCCCTGGTTTGAGGATTTCAAGGAATCTCTCAAAACGATGACTTTCGAGCCAGAATCATCATCTTCTGCATCATGCCTCATGGCAAACGGTGCTGAGGTAACCGAATGCTCCTCATCCGAGTCTTGTGATGATGAATCTGATAATGATGAATCTGATGATGATATTCAATCTTGTTATACCAAACTTGTTTGCATTGCCACTAAACAACAAACAGCTTTAGAACAAGTTCAAGATATGCTAGACAAAAGTGATGATATGTTGCGTAAAGAAATGGATCAGTCAAAAGCATTGGGTGAATGTCTTCAGAGAATTCACTCCAAGTTTGACGTCCTTCAAGATCAACATAATACCCTCTTGACTGATCATGAGAAGCTTTCCTCTGAATCTCTTTGTCGGGGAAACTGATCCACGGACACCTATGGGACCGGCGGACCGAGCCCCTTTCGGTTCGGCGGGGGGCGGAGGTCGCGCGAAGAGCGGATCGAGGCGAAGCACACGAGCAGTTTACCCAGCTTCGGAGCTCTCTGGAGAGATAATACTCCTACTGCTGCATGTCTGAGTGTATTGAGTTCTTGCTCGGGAGCGCTGAGTGCTACAGTACACACTAGCTGCTAACGAGACCAAGCGTGAGTGTTTTTCTGCCTTCCAACCCCCTCTACGTTGCGCATGGGCCTCCTTTTATATGCTCAAGGGGTCACCGACAGGTGGCAACGCAGACAAGGGTAAAAATGGAAAGGTGTTGCGGTTGGTACAACTACCTGTACAGTGTATCATACCTAACCCTGACGGCAGGGGACAAAGGCATTAAATGCCCGTCTGCGTCGCTCAAATAGTGCAAAAAAGGAACCGTCAGGGACGCCACCGCTTGCCACGATGGCAATCTTGTCAGCGCCGCTTGCCACACCGCATCGCTGGCTGCACAGCCTCTTGCCACACGCGCCTGGAAAGGTCCCAGGGCGACATGTTGGTGGATGTGCTGGAGCGTGGGTACAGAGTGGTAGCTTGCCACGGCAAGCTCCTTGCCGTGGTCGTTGTCTTGTCGCGTCCGAGAGCTTGTCGCTCACCGGGCCTCGCCGGGACGCGTGGCGCGTCGCGGCAAGTTCCTTGAGATGCCTTGGTTGGCCTTCCCGGCAAGCTCCTCTTGCCGGGGCCTTGTCTCCTTGGCTTGAATACTTTGTTCTTGAATGGCTCCAAAGGAACCACGGACGACCTTGGCGGTCACCCGGCAAGCTTTGCCACGGGGTGCTGCGACTGCCCGTGCACAAGTTCGGGATACTAGGGTACCCCTACTCTAGTACACCGACAGGAGCCCCCGGGCCTGGGCCACACACGGTGCCGAGCGCTGTTGGGCCAGGCCCAAAACAGGGCACGGGCACGCGCGGCCTGGGTTACGCCGTATCTCACTCTGTATCCACCGCGCCCTCCCTGAACGACACGCATCGAATGCGGCACCGTGGGAGAGATCGTGGGTGGTTTCTTTATTCGGAAAGACGGAACGTCCGCCCCCTCCCTCTTTATAAGCAGGGGAAACAGGGGCAGTTCGCCCATCTCGCCGGTTTCTATTCCAATCTCAAAAAAACCTCCGCCGCTCCCCCCTTCTTCACAAAGCTGAAAGAGAGCAGCGCTCTGCCCCCCATCGTCGCCGACACCACCAACACCGTCGATCTCTCTCACCACCTCCGCCATGGCTCCGAAAGCCGACAAGGGGAAGGTCGTGAAGTCGACCGAGGCGCAGCGGCTCGCGGCGCTGCGAAAGGAGCGGGCGACCTTTCCCCCCAAGCTCGCCGCGAAGGAGCTGAGGGAGTATTACTACCTCTTCTGGTCGACGGAGACGCGAGCGCATCCGCGCACGAAGGTACTCTCAGCCGTCGCTTCGGAACTGGCTCCGAATGGGTATCCCTTCTTCGCGTTGTTCTTCTACTCCGGGCTCTGCCCGCCTTTCTCTGAGTTTTTCTGCGACATTATGAACACCTACGGGTTCCGCCTCCTTGACTTCACGCCCAATGCTGTTCTGACCATGTCAGTTTTCGCACATCTTTGCAAAAACTTTGTCGGAGTCTATCCAAATGTAGCTCTTTTTCGCCACTTCTTTATGCCCCGAGTTGAGAGAGGGGAGCCTTTATCCGGCGGAATCGCCTGGATCTCGAGAGCTGGCAAGAAGGAAGCTTATCTGGAGGGAGAGCTCCGTGGCAAGTGGGAGGAATGGAGAGCAGACTGGTGCTGGATTGTCGAGGAGAACCCGCAGCCATTTACCGCCCGGCGCCAAGCCCTAGTAGCGCGCGGCAACGATTGGAGCAACGTGGCCCCGGAAGACTATAGGCTGAAGATTGCCGTCACCCGGATCCAATGCCTCAGGCTTGCCGGGCTCACTGTAGGCACCGTTGGCGCAGATTTTCTTCGCCGCCGCATCGCCCCCTGCAGGAGAGGAGGAGACCCGCCTGGGAGTTCCAGAATGCGGAGGACATCATGAGGCTGTGCCCGGGCCTCAACTTCAACTTCACTGTCCTGGAACTTAACGCGATGCTCCAGGAACTGTTCAAGTACGACCCTGAACATCCTGAAGTGTTCAGGTTGCCGAAGGGTGTCGTTCCGCTGTGAAACAACTCCTCGCTCGACCGCATCCGTGCAATGATGCCGCTGTGCGATTCGCATGGAATTGTCCGAACTTGGCAAGAGCCTGCAGACGACGTAGTGTAGGAGTTCTTTGATGGCTTGGTAGAAGTGCCGGTCCGCTCCGATGAACAGAAAAGCCTTACTCGCGACACCACCGATGCGGAGATGCAGCGCATCGCCACTAGGCTGGAAGAGGCGGCGGCAGCCGCTGCCGCGGGCGAGTTTGGATTCACCGTGGAGGAGGCAGAGGTAGCAGAGGCGGCAAGCCTTGCTGAGCGAGAGGGGCTTGCCGGCGAGGGAGAGCTTGCCGGGCCTGAAGTCGAGTCGGGCGAGCCCGCCGAGGGTGTGAGCGGCTCGTTGAAGATCAACTCCTCTTCCTCCTCATCTTCAGACATCTCGCCGCAAGCAGAGCCTCCAGCTCCACCAAGAAGGTGTCTCCGCAAGGCCGGGGACGTAGTGGGGCGGCAGATGAGTCAACAACCGCCGCGCCGCGCGACACGCTCCACCGTGGCAAGCACTATTGCCGCGGGAGCACCTCACGCTACTGCGGCAACTGGAGCGGGGTCCTCCCGGACCACCGCTTCTGCTCGTGCCGCCTCTCACGCCGTGGTGGCGGCCGGAGCTGGGCCGTCTCAGACCACTGCCACTGCCCCCGCCAAGCGGCTAAGGGAACCTACTCCTCCGCCTCGTCGCGCCGGAGGTGATCCGGACTTCGACCTCTTCGCACTCAGCTCCGACGAGGAAGAAGAAGAGTAAGATTCTTTGCTGTACTTGTAGTTCTTCAATTCTTGCTGTTTTGTCTTGTATCTGATTTGCTTTACTCCGAACCCATTCCTTTTCAGGACTCTGGCCCAGAGAGCGGCGAAGAGAGCCAAGGTCCCGGTGATTGTCATCGAGGACGAACCCACAACGACAGCGGGGGGTGTGTCCGAGTCCACCTTGCCGGACCCGGCAACTATTCCCCAAAGCAGCCCCCAGCGCAGCCCCCAGCGTAAGTATATGTTTACTTCCGGCTGTTAGGCGCGCATGGGTGCTCTTTCTTTGCTGACATCTGACTATTGGTTTGTGTAGGAGCAGAGCAGCCTTACCAGGAGCGCCCGGAAGCCGCCCCCGACATGCCATCTGCTTTGACTACACCGCCAAGGGAGGGTTCCCCCGGAAGGGAGCGTTCTCCGGCAAGGGAGAATTTTCCGGTAAGGGAGAAGTCTCCGGCAAGGGAGAGTTCTCCGGCAAGGGACAGCACCAGCGACCCCCCGGTGGCGGAGACCACGACTGTTGAACCTAGTACAGGTAATCCTCTTGCCGGAGCTTGGGTTCTTCTTCTTCTGATTTTCTTTTTGGATATTTGGTTGACTTTTCTCCTTTTTCCGGCCGTCAGATCCCTCTGCCACGGAGCCGATGGAGAACAAGGTCGTCGGCGAAGAGAACGTGCGCGGCAATACCGACGACGCCGCTGCCACCGAAGAAGCAGCTGGCGCTGACGATCCCGCCGGCGAAGAGGCCGCCAAAGCTGCCGCCGCAAAAGCCGGCAAGGGGTATGGCGATCGCACTGACGGCCCCGAGGCCGCAGGAGCGCCAGGCGCTACGCCGACCGCCGATCCCTCCGCCGCTGCCGCAGCGTCAGGCTCCAAAGAGCCCCAGCCCGGCGCCTATTTGAAGGCCGGCGATGGCGTCTTCATCAAGCTCCCCTGGGCGTCAAGCTCCAGGGCGCCGGTCGAAGGAGAAATCTTGGATGGAGAGGTGCTCGCCTCCGCTGGGCTAACGCTGGTTGATGCACCGAGCAGCAGCAGCGGCGAGTCTGAGGAGGAGCGGCTGCTGCGGAAGCTGGTGTCGCTCTACCGCGCTCGGTAGGCCAAGCTGGAATCCCGAGAAGCGCTTGTCACGAAGGCGGGAGTGGACATCGAGAAGCGTGTAGAGGAGCTCCGGGGTCTTAACCAGGAAGCTCTCCAGTCCCTGGCAGAGGAGCGGGAACAACTCGCCAAAGAGCGGAAAGCCTTCTTCCTCGAGAAGGCTGAAGTTCAAGAGCAACAACGGCTTGCCGCCGAGAATATGTCTACGCGGGAGGGCGAGTTGGCGCAGCGGAAGGTCAACCTTGACAGCCACGAGGAGGAGCTTGCTGTGTGCGAGCAAACATTTAGCGGGGCTCTCAAGGAAGCAGAGGATGCTGCCGCAGCTGCCGAGGCCGCCAAAAAGGAGCTGGAGACGAAGGTGGCGCAGCTGGAGGCCAATCTCAAGGCGAGCGGTGAAGAGCTTGCTGCGCTCAAGCGTGAGCGCGAGAAGGACGCCTACACCTTTGGCGAGCTTCAGGGTCGTCTCACCGAGAAGGGCAAGGAGCTTAGCGCCGCCAAGGACTCCAACGCAGATCTTAAGTTGAAGCTGACTACTTTAACCAAGACGCTGGACGATGCCAGGGAGCAGGAAGTGGCCTTGAAGGAGAAGATCAAGGCCGACGAGGCGCTGCTGGTGAGGGCTGCTGCCGCCCAGAACACTTTTAGGGAGAATGTGGAGCACTGGACGGAGGGTCTTGTGGATGTTGCCGCAGCCATCGACAGGGAGCTGGCGCAGCTGGGGATGGAGGATCTCGGGTATCCCTCCAATGAGAACCTCCAACCCAGCGCCAAGCTCAGCTTGTTTTTCAAAGGCGTGGTGACGGTCCTCCAGCGACTCCGGGAAAAGATCCCAAAGCAGTTGGCCGACGAGTCGCGCAAGATCTGCGCGGGAGCTCTCCAAAAGGTGTTGGTGAAGGTGGCCTTCTGCAACCCGGGCCTCAACCTCACCAACGTCCTCAAGACCCTGCCGCCGGATGCTGATCTGGAAGCGCTCAAGACCCTTGTCGCACCCATTGTGGACCAGGTGAGCGGGATCAAGAGGGTTGAGGGCGATCGCGTAGATTAGGCCACCCGTTTTCTCCTTTTCTTGTCGCGGTTGGTCATGTTATGAGAACAATCTGTTAGAGCTGCGACAAGCTATCTTGTAATATAACTCTATTTTGGGTAGCGATTGCTATGTTATTTCCTTTACTTGATTCCTTCCTTTGTATGTTTTTGCCCTACGTTTTTAGGGAACTTGTCGGCGCAGGCACCTTAGCCGCGAGCGCTGAGTGCGGGACATCGGTAGCCTGCTGGCGGTGCCGCTACCGACAAGAAACCTTGTCGCAACTAGTCGCAGCTCACTTAAGTTGTTGAGCGGACTCGAAACAAAGTAAGGGCACAACTAGCTACGAGTTGGTTTCTCCGCGCACAGGTTTTCCATACAAAGCACGGTCGTTCGAGGAAGATAACTTAAATTTTTTAAAACTGATTGCTCAAACTTTGGCAACTTAGCTTTTCTGTCATTTGCTTCCCGGTAAGGCGAAACTTTCTTGAACGACGCCTGGTCCACACCATTATCTTCTCCTTTCCGCCCGGCAAACTTGTGGGCGAGCGAACCTTCCTTTCTTTGAGAAAAAGAAAGAAGAGAAAATAAAGATATGGAGCCTTTCGGCTCGTTATTGCTTACCGGGGGTAGGTGCTGCACAAGGTGTCAGATAACACATGCAAAAATAGAAAGCATGAAATTGACAAGATGTGCGGAGCACATGAGCTTTACTTATGCACGGGGTCTGCGCCCGGCTTTGTACAAAGGATTACATGCAACAGCGGCAAGACTTGTACAAAAGGTGGTTGCCGGAATAGGTTCCGGCAACCGCGCCTTACGGGTAAAACTTACGAAGATGCTCAATGTTCCAGGAGTTGCTCACCGGAATGCCCTCTTCGGTCTCAAGGCGGACAGCGCCAGGCCTAGTGACTCGTTTCACCCGGTAAGGGCCTTCCCACTTTGGCGTCAACTTGTTGGAATTCTTGGCAGACTGAACGCGCCGAAGAACAAGGTCGCCTTCCTCGAGACTTCTGGCATTAACTTTGCGGTTATGGTAGCGGCACAAAGCTTGCTGGTATCGAGCAGCTCGTACAGCGGCCTGAAGACGGTCTTCCTCAAGGAGCAGCGCGTCATCTTGCCGCAGCTGCTCTTGCTCAAGCTCATCATAAGCGAGCACTCGAGGTGACCCGTATACGAGTTCCGTGGGGAGAACTGCTTCTGCTCCATAGACTAGAGCGAAAGGTGTCTGGCCAGTGGCTCGATTTGGCGTCGTCCTGATCGACCAAAGAACTACCGGCAGCTCCTCAATCCAGTTCTTTCCGCACTTGCGCAGCCTGTCGAAAGTCCTGGTCTTGAGCCCGCGCAGCACTTCAGCATTTGTCCTCTTCGCTTGACCGTTGCTTCTCGGGTGAGCAACAGAAGCGAAGCAGACCTTGGCGCCAAGATGTTGGACATACTGCATGAAGGTGCGGCTCGTGAATTGCGTGTCGTTGTCGGTGATGATCCTGTTAGGGATCCCGAAGCGGCAAACAATCGACCTGAAGAATTTGACTGCTGACTGTGCTGTCACCTTCCTCACTGCTTCCACTTCCGCCCACTTTGTGAACTTGTCGATTGCATCCTACAAGTACTCAAAGCCCCCGACGGCTCGGGGAAAGGGGCCGAGAATGTCGAGCCCCCAGACCGAAAATGGCCAGGATAAAGGGATCATCTGGAGAGCTTGAGCTGGCTGGTGTATCTGCTTGGAATGGAACTGGCACGCTTCACACTTGGTTACTTGTGCAGTTGCATCCTGGAGGGCTGTCGGCCAAAAGAAACCTTGCCGGAACGCTTTGCCGGCAAGTGCTCTTGCGCCAATGTGGTGACCACATATGCCTCCATGTATCTCTGCCAACAGCTTTTGTCCGCCTTCCCGGTGAATACACTTCAATTTCACACCGTTGAGTCTTCTTCTGTACAGTGTGTTGTCGACAAACTGGTACATACTTGACTGCCGGGCTACTCTTTCCGCTTCTTCTTGCTCTTCGGGAAGTTCTCCTGTCTGAAGGAAACGGACAATCTGCTGTGCCCATGCTAGAGCTTGCGGCTCGATAACAAGGACTAAAGGCACATCTGCTGCTACGGGAACATCCGCTTCTACGGCGAGAACCTGCGGCTCAGCCGGAGCTTGACATTCCCTGGCAAGCTTGCCGGAGCAAAACTTGTCGGGAGCGTCTGCTTCAACAGAACAAACCCTAGGGCTTGCCGGAGCAGACTGTTCCTCAGCACCCTTGGTGTTGATCTTGGGGACCTTCTTGGCGGCGGCTTCGGGGGGCTCTGCCGGAAAATAGTCACCAGAAATCAACTTCCTCTTCTTGTTCTGTCCAGTTAATGGCGTTACAGACGGTTGAGTCAGTTTGAGCACAAAGATCCCTTGTTCCACAGGTAACTTAAGTGCGGCGCACTTCGACAGGCCATCGGCAATGTCGTTCTGAGCTCTTGGAACATGTTCCATCTGTAGGCCGTCAAAGTTCTCTTCTAACTTTCTCACTTCATCAACGTAAGCTTCCATCAACGGACTCTGATAATTCTTGTTCACTTGGCGGACGACAAGCTGCAAGTCACTCCTGACAATGAGCTTCTTGATCCCAAGGTCTGCTGCGATCCTGAGACCGGCAAGCAAACCTTCATACTCTGCGGTATTGTTTGTTGCTTGCTCCCTGGGAAAGTGCATCTGGACTACGTACTTGAGGTGCTCTCCGGTGGGCGCAACAAGTAACACGCCCGCACCGGCGCCTTGCAGCGAGAAGGCACCATCAAAGTACATCAGCCACTCTTTGCTTGCTTCCTTGACGGGGATGCTCGTTTCTGGAATTTCTTCATCTGGTGTTGGCGTCCATTCTGCTATGAATTCTGCCAATGCTCTGCTTTGGATAGTTGAAGTGCTCTCAAACTTGAGGCCAAAGCTTGACAGTTCCAGTGCCCACTCGACAATCCTGCCTGTTGCTTCTGGATTCTACAGTATCCTCTTCAGCGGAAAATGAGTGACAATAGTGATCTCATGTGCTTGGAAGTAATGGCGCAACTTTCTCGAGGCCATGAGAAGGCTAAAAAGCAATTTCTGCACACCAGAATACCTTGACCTAGCCCCCTGCAGAAGGGAACTGACAAAGTAAACTGGGCGCTGCACCATTCTCTTCTGTATCTCCTCACGCGCCTGCGCAGATCCATCTTTGTCGGGACCAGAGCTTGTCGGTGAAGCCCCCTGCTTGTCACTGGATGCATCTGCCGTGGTTGCTGGCTGATCATCTGCCTCCCTCTCCGCTACTAACGCAGCACTAACCACTTGATTGGTTGCCGCTATATAGAGCAGCAACTTCTCTTGTGGCTTAGGTGCGACAAGTGTTGGAGTGGAGGACAGGTATCTATTCAAGTCTTGCAGCGCAGCCTCCGCTTCCGGAGTCCATTTCATTGGACTTGCCTTTTTCAATATTTTGAAAAACGGCAGGGCGCGCTCAGCAGACCTAGAGATAAACCCGCTAAGAGCCGCCACGCAACCGGCAAGTCTTCGTACATCCTTGACGCGCTTTGGTGCTTCAATCTGCTTAATGGCCTTGATCTTGTCGGGATTGGCTTCAATTCCCCGCTGAGACACGAAGAACCCGAGAAGCTTGCCGGAGGGGACTCCAAACACACACTTCTCGGGGTTAAGCTTGAGGTTGATCTTGCGCAGATTTGCAAAGGTCTCGTCTAAATCTTGAATCAGAGTTGCCTTGTCCTTGCTCTTGACCACTATGTCATCCATGTAGGCTTCCA
The DNA here is from genome assembly GCA_963921465.1 of Triticum timopheevii. Lineage (NCBI taxonomy): Eukaryota > Viridiplantae > Streptophyta > Magnoliopsida > Poales > Poaceae > Triticum > Triticum timopheevii. Next base: position 4,207,145 of record OY997274.1, on the reverse strand, counting down.
CATTTCTGTGTATTTGTGGCTCAAAAGCGTCATGGACTACCCTTGCAAATGTTGAACCAGCATTCTTTAAACCGAAAGGCATCCGTATGAAACAGTATGTGCCACATGGAGTGATGAATGCAGTCTTCTCCTCATCCTCTTCTGCCATGAAAATCTGATGGTATCTTGAGTATGCGTCAAGAAATGAAAGCAAGTCACATCCGGCCGTGGAGTCAACAATCTGGTCAATGCGCAGCAAGGGAAATGGGTCTTTGTGACAAGCTTTATTGAGATCGGTAAAGTCGATACAAAGCCTCCATTTCCCGTTTTCCTTCCGCACGACCACAGGATTGGCCAACCACGTAGGATGGAGCACTCCTCTGACAAGGCCTGCTGCTTCCAATTTCTTGATTTCTTCTGCGATGAATTCTTGGCGCTCCACTGCTTGTTTCCTGACCTTCTGCTTGACGGGCCACGCATGAGGACAGAAGGCAAGATGGTGCTCGATTACTTTCCTGGGAACACCGGGGATGTCAGACGGTTGCCACGCAAACACGTCGACGTTCGCCCGCAGGAAAGCAACGAGCGCGCTTTCCTATATAGGGTCGAGAGTGGCACTGATGGTGAAGGTACCACCAGTGCCATCCTCCTTGGCGGACACCTTCTTGGTCTCTGGCGGAGCTGCCATTGTCTTCTTACGCTTGCCGGTGGAGCTCGATGGTGCGTCCTCGACGGTAGCGCAGCACTCCGAAGAGGTGCGCTTGCCGGAGTGGGCATCAGAACTCTTGCCGGACTTGGTCTTCTTCTTCCCCCCGGGAGCTTCAACGGCAAGTGACTTGCGATCTGTTGCGGCTGCCGCTTCCCGGTAGATCTTGTCGGCGCAGATAAGAGCATCCTTCTTGTCGCCAGGGACAGAGATGACACTTATCGGGCCTGGCATCTTCAGCATGTTGTATGCATAGTGAGAGGCTGCCATGAATTTGGCGAGTGCTGGACGGCCGAGTATCCCATTGTAAGGCAATGGAAAGTCAGCAACGTCAAAAGTGACCCTCTCAGTCCTGAAGTTCAACTCGCTGCCAAATGTCACCGGCAACGTGACCTTTCCCTTTGGCCTGCTCCTTCCCGGATTGATTCCTTGGAATGTGCCGGTCTCTTCGAGCTCGCTGTCAGGGATCTGGAGTTTCTGGAGTACCGCGGAGGAGATCAGGTTCAAGCCGGCCCCGCCGTCAACTAGCATCTTAGTGACCTTGAGGTTGCGGATAGTTGGTGAAACCAACATCGGCAAGCACCCGACCGCAGTTATGCGATCCGGGTGGTCCTCAATATCAAAGATGATAGGCGTGCTGGACCATTTCAGAGGCTTGCGTGACTCGATGGGTGGTTCTGCCGCATTGACTTCCCGCACCCACTGCTTGAGCTGGCGGTGTGAAGTATGCAGAGAAGCACCACCGTCAACGCACAGGATCTCTGTGGCTTTCTGGAACTCCTACTCTCCGGTGTCGTCATCATCCATATCTTCATCGTCGTCGTCATCTTCATCCTTGTCGCGGCCGCGGGGAGGTCTGTCTCCTTGCCGCTGCTTGGCCTTGCCGCAGCGTCCTCCTCGGCCGGGGCGTTTGTTACCGGATCCTCCAGCACCTTCTTGGGCCTTCTCCTTGTCGCGTCGCTCGTATTCTGCCTTTTGCTGCTCGACAAGCTGCTCGATCTTCTTGCAGCTCTGGAGGTCATGGCCCTTGGTGTGGTGGATCTTGCAGTACTGCTTGTTGGTGCCGTCCTGCTTGTCGGCGACCGCCACAGCCTGGCAGTTGGTGCATGCGGCAATCTCCTTGCCAGAGCTACCAGCTTTGGCCATCCTGGCGCCACCTCCGTTGCCGGACTGCTCAACGACTAGCATATCTTTGCCTTTCTTTTTCCTGTTGTTCCGCCGCCGGTTTTTCTTTGCCGGGGCAGCATCCTCGCTGTCAGATCCTCCTGCTTCTGTATTCTCTCCGGGGAGTTACCTTCCTTCCTCAGCATGTGCACACTTGTCGGCCAGGGCATATAGCTCACTGACGTCTTTGATTTTGCACATCGCCATCTCCTCCCGCATCCTGCGGTTTCGCACGTTCTGATGGAACGCGCTAATGACCGCGGCAGGGTGGACATCTGGGATGTTGTGCTGTACACGGCTGAACCTCTGAATGTACTTGCGCAGGGGCTCTCCTTCCTTCTGGGCGAGCAGATGAAGGTCGCTCTCTTGGCCATGAGGCTTGTGGCCGCCTGTAAAGGCGCCGACAAACTGATGGCATAGGTCTGCCCAGGAGGATATGGAGTTAGCTGGCAAGTGCATGAGCCAGGACCTAACGTTGGACTTGAGCACCAGCGGGAAGTAGTTGGCAAGGATCTTGTCGTCCTGCCCCCTGGCAGCTTGCACCGCGATGGTGTAGATGCTGAGGAACTCTGACGGATGCGACTTGTCGTCGTACTTCTCTGGTATGTCTGGCTTGAAGTTCTTCGTTCTGGGCCACAGGACTTGCCGCAGCTCACGAGTGAACGCAGGGCAACCTACCGCGTACGGCAAGTCGCCTGGTTCCCCTGGCGCATGCATGTCGACAGAGGGCCCAGCGCGCTGGTCTGATTGACGCCGCGCTTCTCTTCGGTGCTCGATGCGAGTACGAGCGTCTTCTTGCTGTCGTTCGTGAAGAACTTGGCGCTGATCAAGACGAGCTTGTGGATCTGATGATGCGGTGGAGTCGCTATCGAGGTAAATCCGGCGAGTCGGCGATCTTGGCCTTCGGGGTGGAGAGTGCACGGTGGTTGCACCCCCACCGGTTTTGTCGCCATCGGCTCATGCCTGGCAATCTGGCCGCGGCCGCGATGTACTCGGCTGCCGTGGAGTGTCGCCGTTGGCGAAGCCGATGAGACTCTGAATGGTGGCCCTCCATTCGTCGACCTTGTCTGCCGTTGGAGGGTAATCCAGGAGCAGTTGAGCTCGCGCCAAAGCTTCTGCTGGAGTGGTGGGTGGCAGTGGCGAACGGTGCGAGGAGCGGGATATGCTCGGACTCCTAACCGTGTTAGAAGGAGCAGTATCCCGTCCAGGCGACCGTGTCTCGCTCGTGCCAGCATGTTGGCGTGCATGCTGGTCTGGAGCACCCCGAGATCCACCGGCTCGATTTTGGTCCAAAGAACGTATGGTACCGCGAGTACCATGACGCTGTCGGTCCCACGCTTCCTGGGATGGGCGCTGTGCATGTACGGACGCCGAGGTCTGCGCAGCCTTGTCCTTGGACCTGGCAGCACCATGAGCTCCCTCGTCGACGCCCGTTCTTCCGCCGGCGTCTCCCCCACCACCCGTTTGCTCCGTTGGTGGTGGAATCGACGCGGACGGAACAGCTGCCTCCAAAGCCTTCTTCTTCGGTGGCATGTCGATGAAGAAGATGAAGATCTAGCTCGTGTGAACGCCGGATCAGGTTCACACAGCCTCGATCCCCCCTACCTGGCGCGCCAAAGATGTCGGGGAAACTGATCCACGGACACCTATGGGACCGGCGAATTGTGCCCCTTTCGGTTCGGCGGGGGGCGGAGGTCGCGCGAAGAGCGGATCGAGGCGAAGCACACGAGCAGTTTACCCAGCTTCGGAGCTCTCCGGAGAGATAATACTCCTACTGCTGCATGTCTGAGTGTATTGAGTTCTTGCTCGGGAGCGCTGAGTGCTACAGTACACACTAGCTGCTAACGAGATCAAGCGTGAGTGTTTTTCTGCCTTCCAACCCCCTCTACGTTGCGCATGGGCCTCCTTTTATATGCTCAAGGGGTCACCGACAGGTGGCAATGCAGACAAGGGTAAAAATGGAAAGGTGTTGCGGTTGGTACAACTACCTGTACAGTGTATCATACCTAACCCTGACGGCAGGGGACAAAGGCATTAAATGCCCGTCTGCGTCGCTCAAATAGTGCAAAAAAGGGACCGTCAGGGACGCCACCGCTTGCCACGATGGCAATCTTGTCAGCGCCGCTTGCCACCGCGCACCGCTGGCTGCACAGCCTCTTGCCACGCGCGCCTGGAAAGGTCCCAGGGCGACACGTTGGTGGATGTGCTGGAGCGTGGGTACAGAGTGGTAGCTTGCCGCGGCAAGCGCCTTGCCGCGGTCGTTGTCTTGTCGCGTCCGGGAGCTTGTCGCTCACCGGGCCTCGCCGGGACGCGTGGCGCGTCGCGACAAGTTCCTTGAGATGCCTTGGTTGGCCTTCCCGGCAAGCTCCTCTTGCCGGGGCCTTGTCTCCTTGGCTTGAATACTTTGTTCTTGAATGGCTCCAAAGGAACCATAGAGGACCTAGGTGGTCACCCGGCAAGCCTTGCCACGGGGTGCTGCGACTGCCCATGCACAAGTTCGGGATACTAGGGTACCCCTACTCTAGTACACCGACACTCTTCAAAGAAAGGAAGATCTTGAAAAGCTAAGAGTGTGTTATGAAGATCTTCAGAAGGAGCACGATTCATTACTAGCTCAACAAATCAGCACTTCTCAGGAAGAATTTGTTCCTCCATGCTTAAAGTGCATTGAACGTGAATCTGCTAATTCTTCACCTGAATGTTCAAATGCTTCAACTGTTAGAAATTCTTCATCTACCTCTGCTATCACTAATTCCTCATCTGAGGACATTGCTAGTATCACTGACAATGCAGGGCTGAAGGAATTGTACATGACAGGCATGTACAAAAGCCTCAAAGGGCATCAGACACTTGGTGATGTGCTAAAAAAGCAGATCCTCAACAGAAACCCTAGGAAAGAGGGTATTGCCTTTGAGAGGAAACTCAATGCGGATGGAACATATTGGAAGCCTGAGCAGTACCCAAAAACTTCATGGGTTGCTGCAAAGGGACCTCCAGTTGATCCATCTAACTTATCTGGCTTTACATGTGAATCTCCTCATTCTTCTGATGAGTCATTTGACTCCAACTATAAACTGTTCAAAAATCAGAATGGTGAAGTATTTGCTAGATATGTTGGTACTAACTGCAGGAACGGTTCCCCTATGAAGAAAATCTGGGTTCCCAAAGGTTATGTTGAAAGTCTTCAGGTGAATGTCCTCATGACACCACCCGTGAAGAACAGGAACCCAAGATCAAACTCTTCATATGGACCAAACTCTTCATATGGATCCAAGTCCTCATACGGACCAAATTCCTCACGTGGATCAAATTCCTCAAATGGATCAAAGAGCTCATAATATTATCATCGTGCTAACAACTCTGTCTTGCAGGGTAGAGCTAAGGGCTATGAATATGTGCATTATTCTTCAAATCACTATGTTCATAAGTCCTCGAAGAATTACTCTGCTTATTCATATGCTTACCCTAACCCCTCTTATGTGAAACGAAATGGTTTGGCATCTTTGCCACCATTCTCATATGGTGCTCGCAGAATGATGAATTCTTTGCCACCCCTCCAGATGTGGGTGGTGAAGAAAAAGAACTAATATCTTCTGCAGGGTCAGGTCTCCAGACGCGCTTTAACGTCTGAAGAATTTGCTGGGGACCTGACGAAAATGCCTGAAAGGACGCAGGCAAATCATGATGAAATTAACTTTCATTTCACACGTCCTCATACTGATATATCTGTTTACTGCTTGATGAAATTCATCTGATGAATTTGATATCATATTCTTCACTGATGAAGCATATGAGATGGTAAGCTACACTAATTCATCTGCAGGATGATCAACCCAAAACTACTGAATGGGTCCTCGATAGTGGATGTACAAATCACATGACTGGTGACAAGAATCTATTGGTGGATGCTCCCTTATCACCGTCACCTCTGAAGCATATCATCTTTGTTGACAAAGGCAAAAGTCAGGTGTTGGGTCTTGGTAAGGTTGCAATCTCTAAGGATAAACACATGGACAAAGTCATGCTTGTTGAGTCCTTAGGATACAATCTCATGTCAGTCTCAATGCTTTGTGATCTTGATATGGTTGTTGTCTTTGGCAAGTATCGCTGTGTTGTGATTATGGAAGCTGACAATTCCAAAGTCTTCGAAGGCTTTAGGAGAGGAGATCTGTATATTGTTGATTTCTCTACAGGACCACAACCAGCCGTGTGTCTACTTGCAAAAGCTTTAGAAGGCTGGCTATGGCATCGACGACTTGGTCACGCAGGCATGAGGAATTTGCACACGCTTGCGAATCAGAAGCATGTCATTGGCATTGAGAATGTCAAATTCCTCAAGGATCACTTATGCGGAGCCTGTGAAGCTGGAAAAATGACCAAGGCCAAGCATCCAGCGAAGACTATCATGACCACTACTCGTCCATTCGAATTGCTTCACATGGACCTCTTCGGACCTAATCATTACTCAGCAGTCACTAATGATGCTTCTCTATATGGATTTGTCATTGTTGATGATTATTCTCGATATACATGGGTACACATTATTACTTACAAACATGAAGTGCAGGACGTCTTCAAACGATTTTCCTCGAGGGCTTCAACCAACTTTGGTGTGAAGATCAAGCATATTAGAAGTGACAATGGAACTGAGTTCAAGAATTCCGGTCTTGATGCCTATCTTGATGAACTTGGTATTACTCATGAGTTATCTGCTCCCTATACTCCTCAGCAAAATGGCGTCGTGGAGCGCAAGAACAGAACTCTTGTTGAAATGGCTTGCACTATGCTTGATGAATACAAAACACCTCAGCGTTTTTGGATTGATGCAATTGATACTGTGTGCCACATCATCAACAGAGTATATCTTCACAAATTCTTCAAGAAGACTGCCTATGAACTCCTCACTGACAAGAAACCAGATGTGAGTTATTTCAAAGTCTTCGGTGCTAAATGTTGGATTAGAGATCCTCACCACAACTCTAAATTTTCACTGAAAGCACATGAAGGTTTTATGCTTGGTTACGGAAAGGACTCGCACACCTACAGAGTCTTCAACATTGTTCTCCACAAGATTGTTGACACTGTAGATGTGCGGTTCGATGAAACTAATGGCTCGCAAAGAGAGCACCTACCTTCTGTGTTAGATGAACCAGCACCTGAGGATTCTATCAAGTTCAAGGCAACTGAGGATGTCATTCCTACTGAAGAATCTGCTGAAGAATTCATTCCTGTTCATGAAGAACGTCGAGCTGATGCACCTGAAGAACATGATGAGGAAAATGGTGCTGAAGAAAATGCTGATCAAATTCCTCAGCGACAACCAGCTCATCCTCGCGTTGCAAAAGAAGTGCAAGTGGAGAAGATCATCGATGACATTAGCGCACCAGGTCCTCTCACACGCTCAAAAGCTTCTCATTTATCTAACTTTTGTGGGCACTATGCTTTTGTCTCTATCACAGAGCCCACTAAGGTAGATGAAGCATTTCTGGAGCCGGAGTGGATTCAGGCTATGCAATAAGAATTACATCAGTTCGAGCTTAACAATGTCTGGGAATTGGTCAATCGTCCAGATCCTCGCAAGCATAATATCATTGGCACAAAGTGGATCTACCGCAACAAGCAAGATGAAAATGGCCTTGTGGTGAGGAATAAGGCATGACTAGTCGCTCAAGGCTACACACAGGTTGAAGGAATTGACTTCGATGAAACTTTTGCACCTGTTGCTAGACTTGAGGCTATTCGCATTTACTTGCTTACGCTAACCATCATGATATCACCTTATATCAAATGGATGTGAAAAGTGCATTCCTCAATGGTAAGCTTGAGGAAGAAGTATATGTTGCTCAACCCCCAGGTTTTGAAGATCCAAAGAATCCTGACAAAGTCTTCAGACTCAATAAGGCTCTCTATGGCCTCAAGCAAGCCCCTCGGGCGTGGTACGATACATTGAAGGAATTCTTCGTGAAGAATGGTTTCACACCCGGTTCACTCGACCCTACTCTCTTTACTAAATCTTATGATGGTGAACTGTTTGTGTGCCAAATATATGTTGATGATATTATCTTTGGCTATACTGACCAATGTTATAGTGATGAATTTGCCTATATGATGAGTGAAGAATATCAAATGTCTATGATGGGAGAGTTGAAATTCTTCTTAGGTCTTCAAATCCGTCAGCAGCGCAATGGCATATTCATATCTCAGGAGAAATACCTCAAAGATGTACTGAGGAAATTCGGCATGCAAGACTGCAAAGGCGTCAAAATTCCTATGCCCACAAATGGCCATCTATGCACTGATGAAAATGGTATTGACTTCGATCACAAGGTATACCGCTCCATGATTGGTTCTTTATTGTACTTATGTGCATCTAGGCCAGATATAATGCTTAGTGTTTGCATGTGTGCCCAATTTCAAGCTGCACCGAAGGAATCACACCATAAGGCTGTGAAGCATATTCTTCAATATCTAGCTCACACACCAACACTAGGATTATGATACCCCAAGGGCTTTGCTTTTGATCTCATTGGATATTCTGACTCTGACTATGCTGGTGATCGTGTGGACCGCAAGTCAACTTCTGGCACTTGTCATTTCCTCGGATGATCTTTGGTATGTTGGTCCTCGAAGAAACAGAACTGCGTATCGCTATCTACTGCTGAAGCTGAATACATTGCTGCTGGCTCTTGCTTTGCTCAACTGCTTTGGATGAAGCAAACCCTCAAGGACTATGGCGTCAACGTGAAGAATGTGCCTCTCCTCTGCGACAATGAGAGTGTCATCAAGATTGCACACAACCCAGTTCAGCACTCGAAGACAAAGCACATTCAAATTCGTCATCATTTCTTCGTGATCATGTGTTGAAGGGCGACATCTCCATCGAGCAAGTGAAGACTGAAGAACAGCTAGCTGATATCTTCACTAAGCCCTTGGATGAGAAGAGATTTAGCAAGTTGCAGTGTGAGCTAAATATCTTAGAATCTTCGAATGTTCTTTGAAAAGGACACACATCCTAACACTTATGCAAAATTGATGACTTAGATGTGCAACACATGAAGAAACGTTTTTCTTCAATCAATGAAGAATAACACTCTAAGTGTGAAGAAATTAATGAATAATTTGATTCTCAGAACCCTACGACAATTGGACGCGGTGTCTGAAATCATCATTCTTATACGGTGGGCCACGCCACCACAAAAAGTTGAAAATCTTCAATTTGAGTTTTTCCTCATTTTTTGAAATTCTTCAGTTATTTTTCAAATTCTTCAACTTTGCAAAATCTTCACTGTTTCCGTCGTTTTTCTTCATTGACTATATATATATACGAGTTTATGTCCTCTACAGCATTCACTTATGGCTATTTCTTCAAGTTGCTTTTTCTGCTAAGTGAATGTGATCGGACCCTTCCCCCTCTATGCTATACTCAACCCAATCTATTCACAAATTCTTCATGTGCGTTCTATTTGAAACTCGTTCAAAGTCTTCACTGTGTCCTTGTCAGCTGAAGAAATTGCGAACGAAACTTTAAAACAAATCTTATCCAGATTTTCGGTTTTACCGCTCAAACCGTTCCGCATCCCATGATGCATTATTATAATCACCCATTATCTTACACGATCTCATCTACACAGTATGTGGGTGACACATGTCGCGTGAAGGAGAAAGGGCAGGGGCATGTTCGTCCCAAAATCTTCGGGCGAACAGTTTTTCACTGTGGCTATAAATACCCCTCTCCCCTTCCTCACTTCATTTACTCCGCTCGGTCGCTCTCTCTCTCACTCGAGCTCCTCAAACCCTAGCGCTGCCGCTACTCCATCGCCGCCGGTGAGGAAGAGCTTCACTGCCTCGACCTCGTCGCCGTCATACTCGCGCCGGCTGCAGAAATCTTCACTCCGCCGCCGCCGTAGCTGTCTCCCTCCGCCAAGTTAGGGCGTGGGAGATCTAACTCGACGAACTTCACCGCTGTTCATCTCAGTTCGTCGTGTTCTTCAGTTTAGGTAATTAAAAGTTACTTTTATTACTCACTTTGATTCTCAAGTTTTCCTAAAAATCTTCAAAGGTGTTTTATTCTTCAAATCTTCACACATCTAAACACCTCACTTACTGTATGCTCTTGATCCATTTCTCTAAGCACTCATTTTCTTCAAGATTCCTCAATTGTGCAGATTTTCGATCTGTACAACTCTAGAACCTAAGACAAGAACGCTTAGTGAAATTCCTCAAGGCTCAACTGGTCAAATTCCTCAAAACTTGTCGTTTCGAAAAATCTTCTGAGAACGCATATGACCTCTCCAAATTCCTCGCAGCTACACTCTGTTCACAGGTACTCATGTCCGCTGTTGAATCACTAGGTTCTCATCAACTTAACTCATTTGCAGCGTTCCTCGAAGAAAAATTGCATACTTCTTCAGAGTGTTCAATTGTTCAAATTCCTCATCTGAAGAAAATGGCTGAAGGAAAGAGACCGCAGAAAGGAGGAAAGAAACCGGAAGTCATGACTGCTTTCGAAATCCCCGATGACATATACAAAGACTATTGCACACCTGATGAAGCCAAATTTGGCAAAGAGAACAAAAATCAGCGCAAAGTGCGCATTCAGAGGATTGAACGAAGATGGGCAAGAGAATGGAGGGAGTACAGATATGTAACTCCAAAGTACATGAAGAAATTCGCTTTAAATCCTCCATGCCCAAGAGCTCCATTGGCACCTGGCCAAGTAGCTGATCCCACCAGCATCAAGCGTGGTGAGGACTTTCCTGAAGAATGGGCTAGGCGCCAAGCAAAATTGGCAAGACAAGCCAAGGAGGCAGTGAGGAAATTCAATGAAGATTCTGCCGCTGCTGCTGCTGCTGAGACCTCGGTCAGGCCGAGGAAATCAATGCCGAAGAAGCCTGCTCGTAAGCCAAGTGCTTCACCAACAGCGCCCTCACGGCCAAGTTCCTTAGCTGCGCCCTCACGGCAAATTCCTCAGACTGCTCCTGCTCCACCAAAGTCCTCAGCACCTCCCTCAAAGTTCTCAACTCCTGTGCATCTGGCTACATGTCAAAGGACTCAGGGTTTCTCAATTTCTTCTGGTGTCTCAGCGAGTTCCTCAGCTGCACCAATGTCCTCATCAGGCCCCACACTGTTGAAGACTAAAGCAACAGCTGGACGTGGTCCTCGTCCAAGTCCAAGGAAGAAACAGGTTGCATTCCAAGTGCCATCTGATGATGAAGCTTCTGATGAAGAACTTGCGGAAATCATCAGAGACAGACAAGTAAAGGCCGCTAGAGCCAAAGTCACATCTGTGCCACTGCTTTTGGATCCGAAGAAGATCCTCGATTACATTGATCTCTGGCACAAGGATCCAAACACTCCAATGCCTGATCTGCCTCTGACTCCCGGTCAAAGTCACATGCTGACCCATTTCATCTCTCAAGAGAAATGGAAGTTTGAAAAGGCACGTGAAATAAAGAAGGCTCAATCTAGAAAGGAGAAGCTTCTGAAGAAGAATGTTGTCAGACTGACACCCGAAGAACTTCTCAAGGCTCAATCTGAGATCCAAGCCCTCAGCAAAGACTTCGGTGCATACTATGCTGATTGGCATGGAGCCAAAGTGAGATTCGTCAACCTGACGAAGAAAATGACAACTGTTGCAGCCCCATCGCAACAAGAAAATGCTCAGGCTGCAGACTCTGCTCAGCCTGCTGAAGAGCATGCCAGCACCGCTGATGACTTTCAGCTTGCTGATGAAAATGTAAGTTCCAGGGCTGATGACTCCATTCCAGCCGCTGAAGAAATTGCCAGGGCATCCACTAGTGGTGCGCATGAAGAAACTGAAGAGATCAGGGCAACTGCATCAGTTGCGCCTGAAGAAAATCAACCAAAGTCCTCAGCTCCTCCCGCGCCTACACCAACTCCAATTCTTCCTTCTGCCTATGAAGTGAAGAAGACCATGGCTGCAGAGCGAGCTGCAGTGAAGAAAAGGAAGGCATCAGCTGCGTCAAATTCTTCGGCTACGAAGAAAATGAAGCCAATGACCAGCTCTCTTGAAAATCCTATTGATGCCGTTCCGATTTCCTCCATGTCATCAAAGGAAATTGTTCCTTATGGAGAAGACTACAAGATCCCAAGCGGATTTGATGAAGAAAATCATTCTGCTGCTACGTCAGAGCAGCTTGATGAAGAAATTGAAGTGGAAGCATTCCCTTCAACGCCCGTCGTTTCCTCACCTATGCCTCAGTTCACAGCTGAAGAGGCTGGTGTTGAGGAAATTGAAAATGAAGATGAAGATGTGGATATTGGATGCACTACACCAGTGATGAATGATGACTTTTGGGAAAGTCAGCATCCCAATAATCCTCTCTTCACTCCTATTCAACAGATTCCTCAGTCCCCGGCTACAACCGTTCAAATGGGCTCTGAAGAAACTCATCCCACTTCATCTGTTCATGAAGAAATTCCAGCCTCTAGTGCTGAAGACCCTGCTGCTGTTGATCCTCAAGTTGCACAAGAAGAGGAACTAGAAATTCCTCAGCCTGAAGCACCTGAGCTCGCGATTCCTGAGGTTGTGCTGCAAATCACTGACACTCCTTTACCCAAGCAGAAGAATCCGTTCTCAAGCAAGCAAAAATTCAAGGCTGAAGACTTCTTTTCTGAGCATGTGTTCTTCACTGATTATAATCCATGTGACTCTGCTCGCATAAGGAAGAGGCGTTTTTGGACTGCTAGTCAAGCCAACTTCTATTCCTCAGTGCTCTTTGACAAGGACAAAATCTTTGATCATGAACATATTCCCCATGTGGATATGGAATCTCTGCCGTGCTTCGAGCCAGTCCTCAGTGTTATTCACGATGCAGGACTACTGAATTTCTGCATTGATATCTGTGATTGGAATGAAGAACTCATTCTTCAGTTCTACGCCACACTGCATATCACCGGAGATGCTGAAGATGTCAATTCATGGGTGTTGGATTGGATGACTGAAAACACTCATTATAAGGCACCAGCAACTGAATTGCTTCGTGTCCTTCCTCTTGATCCTCCCCATGACAGTGCACGTTGCATCTACAATGACCCTGAACTGACGAATCATTATATGCAAGTGCTCATGAAGCCTTTGAAGCCAGGGCAGGCCCCACGAACCAAATTCCTCATCAAGGAATTGCTCTATGTGCCCCGGACTGTCTATCGAATCCTGACGAAGACAATGAGTCCCATCAAAGGCCACGACTCAAATGATGAAGATGTTGTTGGCATCATGAAGAACATGCTTTTCAACATCATTCATGGCGTTCCCGTCAACTTCCATGATTTCTTCATGAGGACTCTGGCTAATGTTGCTATGTCACCTTTCGAGCTGAAGCCCTATGCACCTTGGATTATGAGATTCATAAGGGCAAGATCTTCACTAAATTACAAGGCTGACACTCTGAACCATGGTAGCTACTTGCCTCCCATTGAAGTCCTCAAGCGACCAGTTTCATCATCTGATGACAAAGGCAAGGCAGCTGCTGTGATCGATGAAGGCATTCATCCATTGGATGGTCAAATTCGTCTGGCTACATCTTACTCTACCAATGACGATTCTGCCACACATGATACTGCCGCAAATACCTCAGCCAAGCAAAAGCCTCAAGCCACAGCACCCAGGGTGATGACTGACCGTGAGTTACTCCTCAGTGTTCATCAGAAGGTTGATCGCAATCACAAATGGGTGAAGCGTCAGTTTGCTGCTGTTCTTCACAACATGACCTCAACGCATAATGCAGTAAAGAAAAACTATTATCACCTTCATGAAACCCTCAACCGCACCTGGGATGTTCTCACTGATGTATATAGCGCGGAAGAACTGAAAACTATGGGTCTCCAGGAAGCATTTGACTGGTCTGCACCTCCTCCGAAGAAATTCAAGAGAGTCAAAGTTCCTGATCTGGTGGCCAACTCTTATTCTTCATCGCGTGAAACTGATGAGTATGAAGATTTGGATGACACTACGGCAGGCCCTACTTCAACAAACAACCCCGACAACGCTGGCGCTCCTCCGTCGACTTGAAATTCTTCAGGGGCGTTAGTCCTCAGTTTCGATCCTTTTGGTCAATTGATGACAAAGGGGGAGAAATCTGAGTTAGTCTTCAAGCGGGTTTATATTATGTGCGTTTTGTTAAGTTACAACTCTCATTCTTCCAAAAGTCTTTATTGGATCGAGTTGTAATCTTAAAACCCGATGGTGCCCTGATACTTTTGGACGGTGCATGGTGCTCTGATACTTTTGATGCACTGAGCTCTGATACTTTTGATGTGTTATTCTGCATGCTTATTCCTCATTAATATTATTGCACGCATGCTGAATTTCATCAGGCACCATATTTCATCATGCATTTCAAATTCTTCATATTATATATCAAATGTGTGTATGAATTACAAGATATAGGGGGAGTTCTCCATGATTCAACTCTTCAAATGTGCATTGCCTGAAAAGCAAATTCTTCACTATGCACATCTTCAGGGGGAGTTCTTCTATATCTTGCAATCAAATTCCTCAATATCAGTATTTACACTTCATATGTTTATCCCCGTTGAAAACTTAACCTATGTTGTCATCAATCACCAAAAAGGGGGAGATTGTAAGTGCATCTAGTGCCCCTTAGTGATTTTGGTGTATTGAAGACTTATAGGTTAAGGGACTGATGCGTTTGTGAGTGTACACAGGTCTATAAGTCTATGAGGAGTTTGATATTTACAGAGAAAGTCGACCCCTAAAAATGAAGTTTTTTGACTGAAGACTTTGATATTCTGAAGACTTTCTGAAGACTTTGAAAGTGAAGAAATTGGTGTGACCTTGAAGACTTGGTATTCATTCGAGGAACATGAAGCGTGAAGACTTTTGTTTTCGTAGTTTCATTTTCTCTTTCTTGAGTCATAGGAAACACCGTACTGTTAAAGGGGGTCGAGGAAATACTAAGGAAAAATTTCCATGTGATGCTCAACTCAAAATCCTACACCTACCAATCCCTTCGAGTGAAGCCATTGGAAATCTCATACAGTTCAGTCAATTTCTTCAGTGACAGATACGCAGTTCTTCTGGTCACTGATGACTTTGCTCTGACTGAGGAGTTAGGAATTCGCCAGTGCGAATTGCCTACACAGTGAGGAACATGATATCCCCGAGGAGTTTGAGAGTCAATTCCGACCGTTGCTATGCTGCGCGCCGGCTGTCCCAAAATATCTTATCCACCTAACGGTCATATCATTGAAGGGCATTTATGTCTTATCATGTCGGGCTGCTCCCTAGGCTATAAATAGCCGCCCCCTACAACCACTAGTTGGTTGGCTGCTCCGAGAGAACTTGACACTTGTCATTTGAGAGCAACCCATCCTCCGAGGACTTTGAGCGAAAATCATCAGGTGAGGAAAATCCCAAAACCAAACCCCCACAAACCCAAAGTGATTGAGCATCACTGAAGAAATTGATCTCGCGTGGATCCGACGCTTGTTACCTTTGAAGACTGTGCTTCTTCCAGACGATTAGGCGTCAAGGTCTAGAGCATCCAAGAGGAATTGTGGATCGCCGAGTGACCAAGTCTGTGAAGGTTTGGAAGTCACCTGAAGACTTGCCACGAGTGATTGGACGAGGCCTGCGTGGTCTTAGTTCAAGGAGAATATGGTGAGGACTGGGTGTCCTGAGTTGCGGCTCAGTGACTGGGTGTCCGGGACTGCGTGTCCTCGAGTTTAAATACTCAGCCGCTCCAACCAGACGTACAACTGAGACAGCAATTGGAACTGGTTTACCAAATCATTGTCTTCATGAACTAACTGGTTCTATCTCCTCAACCCTTTCATTTCCTCATTACAGTGTTGAATGTTTGTTCATATCTGTGCTTGAAGACTTTGACTGAAGACTTTCACAAATTCCTCAGTTCAAGTTCTTCAGTCTGTTTGTCTTCGTCTTGTGTTATCCTGTGATTACGCTTTTTGTACTCTGTGCTTGTATTCATTTCATCATGATGACCATGCTAGTATCCTGTTATGTTTACTTCTGAGCACTTATTCTGCTGCAAGTAGTTCTTCGCTAAGGAATTTCCTCACCAGCAAATTCCTCAGTGAAGAATTCGTAAAAATCGCCTATTCACCCCCCCTCTAGTCGATATAACGCACTTTCACCCACCATTTGTGAGACGCCACTCCACCACCAACCCTCCGACGCTCTACCTTTGTCTTTTTCCCAACCTTATTCCTCTGATACACATATCCATGGATGTCGATCGATCTCCCTCAATGCATAGCTAGGTCTCTCTCCTTCCCCAGACATATACTAGTCGACCGGTCTCTACCCCCCCCCCCCACACACCGATAGTTGAATGTTGTAGGTAGGTATCCATGCCATGGAGAAGAACTACACCTCTGCCCTCTCAAATTCCAGTAGGCCAGCCGCCCTGTATCTTTGACGTGGGCAAACACAAATTCGATGGCACTCTTTATCGATCGCGCAGCCACACACTTCATCCCTGTTTTCAATTCTATCGATATCTCACGTCCATGACTCCGTTTCACACACATTGCATATGTTACGTTTTTCTGATTGAGATATCATCAACACATTGCCTCTATTTCACACAAAACAAATCTCTCACACCCACCCACGTACGTACCTGCACCTAAAGAAGAAGTGCATGCAGAACGCACATACTCACGTCTCGTTCTCGGCCACACCCGCGCGGGTACATGGTGGAGTTCGTTTCTGTACGAAAAGGCAGCCCACGTGATAATTTGATGCGTGTAGCGGTTGTTTACTCGAAGGAGGGTCGGGTACCACGCCTAGAATATAAAATGATTGCCGTGGGGAAAATGGAAAAATGGGTTTCTCTCTCGTGAGTCTCGTCACACAATCTGACACAAGGCCGCCGTGGCCTCTCTCTCTCAGCGTTGGTCAGTGATCCGACCGCATCCCGTCCGCCGGCGGAAAGGGAGGATGTGCATCGTCTCTCCGTTCGACGGCATTGAGGCAGCTCGTTCCGATCTGCGGTACCCGCCATTCTCTCTGACCAAGCTCCGGCGCGGTAGGGCCTTCGCCACTTGCTCGCTGCCACAATATGGGCAGATCCCGGCCGCCGGCGCCCTCCTAGTAACATCCCGACGACCCTCAGGTACAGCTTCCTCCGGCCTTGCTCCACTGCCCATCTTCCCACGTTGCTGCATGTGGATCTTCTTTAGTTGTTTGCTTAAACCGTATCTCGGCCGGCGTACTTTCCATCTTGCAATCTCGTCCTCAAACCATTTTTGATAAACCACCATGTGCTATCTTTCCCTTTTTACATGGAACATGCTTCTTTTTTTGTCAGCGTATGTGTCTTCAACTCGTGTTATTGGGCAGTAATTGTTTCCTTTCGACCTCCTTTTGCAAACAGGGCTATCCATTTTCACCTCGTTGCTATTGCGAACTTTTGGTGAACTGCACAAATCACTTTTCTGAAGAGTGTTTTGTGCAGTTCCGCCAAAATGTCACATGGGCAACATTTTTACATTTCTGTGGGACTGCGGAAAGGGAGATTGGTTTTGCTATCCTCCTCATCCAACTCCATGCCTAATCTTCTCCGACAAGATGTTAGTCCTAAAGAGAGATCGTAGAGGTGATCGGCTTCTATTTATGTGTGTTATGTTTCATCATCTAGGTCCACTATTATTGTAATCACACTGACTGGATATCTTTGCAAACAGGGATGGTCCGCCCGATTTTAGTGGAGCTGCACAAAATGATCGGATTGTGGTGTCCTTCATACACCTTTTTTTTGGCTACAGAGCTGGGTGAAACTAGCTGCCAAGCAATGAACACTGTGCCAAGGAAATGGAGCCATGCCTACGAACAACATCGATCAATTATATTTTTTTCTTAATTTGTACACCTTCTCACAACTTTGTCTTCAGTTGTGATGTGAATATTGGCGCTGATCTGCGAACCATTGAGATGCATTAGCCATGGTAGTTTCATTTGTATTTGATGGAATGTTGTAACGAGATAATCTCGAGGCAAGACACATGAATCCTAAGTTGAAACCTTTTTTTTCCTGCGGGAACCAGAGTTGAAACCTTCATAGCATCACAGTACAATTTCATCAAAATTATGCGTACATATAAACAAATCCTAAAGGATTGATAGCAATGCCAGAAACAATTCATCTTTGTTTTGCCGACATGTTGGACATCCTTCATCCGGCTCCACCTGCCATGCAGCAATATTGAGTGCACAACACAACTTCAGCGAAAGATTCACCCCGGTCATTGCGCCACAGTAGTAATGACTAGTGAGCAGTCAAATCACAGAGCCCCACCTTCGCCACAGTAAGTTGCTCGGACGAAGCAACCATCATTTCTCTGTTCCTTGAATCTGCTGGTACTCCCATATTCCCATAGTAAAGTTGCTCGGGCGAATCAACCATCACTATATCCGCTCACGTGTGATGACCACAGGAGCTATCCATTCAGATTGCATGTTAAAAAAAATAAAGGTCGATAACTAATGTGGCAAACTTTCAAAAAAAAACACTAATGCGACACCTCGGGCCAACGCGGCTAGATTGCATTTTGCACGAGAAATTACACACCATGTTTCGTTGACATGTGGTCCCATTCCAACATATCAGTGAGACGACGATGAGTAGTAGGAGTATTTCCGAACTGACGTGTAGGCCGGGGCGCCCCTTCGTGAACCGTGGCAAACTGGCAACCGTCCACCGACGCTTCGCCTTTCCCTCTCGATTTGGAACTGTCGCACGCTCTTCCTCTCCCTCCTCCATTTTCCTTCAGCCCTTCACGCTTTCTTCTGCCATTGTTCGATCGTCTTCTCCATGGAGGGAACAGGACGAAAACGACCAACGTGGTGGAGGAACTTATTCATCGGTGCGACGTCATCACCTCGGCTAGCATGGCAGGTTCGTTCAAGCCCATTATTGACTCAACTAATAACATCATTACAAGGAACCCAAGAGTCAAGGAACGGTTTGATCTCCCCTATCTTCTTCGTCGTGACCTTGATGATCGGCGCTGTCGGTGTCAAAATCGGCGGATCTCGGGTAGGGGGTCCCGAACTGTGCGTCTAGGCGGATGGTAACAAGAGACGAGGGACACAATGTTTTTACCCAGGTTCGGGCCCTCTCGATGGAGGTAAAACCCTACGTCCTGCTTGATTAATATTGATGATATGGGTAGTACAAGAGTAGATCTACCACGAGATCAAGGAGGCTAAACCCTAGAAGCTAGCCTATGGTATGATTGTTGAGATGTATGTTCGTCCTACAGACTAGGGCCCTCCGGTTTATATAGACACCGGAGAGGGCTAGGGTTACACAGAGTCGGTTACAATGGTAGGAGATATACACATCCGTATTGCCAAGCTTGCCTTCCACGTCAAGGAAAGTACCTTCCGGACACGAGCCGGAGTCTTCAATCTTGTATCTTTGTAGTCTGGGAGTCCGGCGGATATTGATAGTCCGGCTATCCGGACACCCCCTAGTCCAGGACTCCCTCAGTAGCCCCTGAACCAGTCTTCAATGACGATAAGTCCGGCGTGCATAATGTTCGGCATTGCAAGGCGGGTTCCTCCCTTGAATAATCCGGAGAAGATAATGAATACCAGGATAGTGTCCGGCTCTGCAAAATAAATTCCACATTCCACCGTAGAGAGAATAAAATATACACTTAGTTCAATATGCTGACATATCATGCGGCATGCCATCACACCGCAACCAAGCCTTTGTTTGAATTACCGTACCACCTCAGCACGTTTAGCGAAGCGGTTTCCTTGGCACGTCCTGTCGAAGCAGAGATCGGGTTCCCCTTATTCCGGGATTCTCATCAATACGTGTGTGGGTAACCCAACCGCGCCATTGATGGTGGCGCTTGGGAGATAAGCGAGTTTTACCAGGCCGGTGGGGGACGCATACTTTTGTCCGCCTACATATAAGGGATAAGGATTCACCTTCTCACCTATGCCTTCTTCCTCCTTTGCTCATCCATCCCTGCGAACTCAAGCTCCAACGCCCAAGCTCGCGCATCTCGCCTCAACCTTTCTCCGAATATGTCCGGAGCGGGAGGTAAATGGTTGGCCTCCACCGCTAAGGAGGAGGACATCACCAAGCTGCGCGACGCCGGATACCTTTCCAGCGATATTGCGCATCGGCTGCCCGACGAGGGGCAGCTCATTCCTACCCCCGAGCCTCATGAGAGGGTCGTCTTCCTCCCCCACTTCCTCCGCGGACTGGGCTTTCCGCTCCATCCATTTGTCCGGGGGCTCATGTTCTACTACGGCCTGGATTTCCACGATCTGGCGCCGAACTTCATCCTCAACATCTCGGCGTTTATCGTTGTGTGCGAGGCCTTTCTCTGCATCCATCCCCACTTCGGCCTGTGGCTCAAGACCTTCAACGTCAAGCCGAAGATTATGAAGGGGACGCAAGCGGAATGCGGAGGCGCCATGTTGGGCAAACTGCCCAACGTCCCTTGGCTAGAAGGGACCTTCGTGGACTCCGTCAAGGGGTGGCAATTGGGGTGGTTCTACATCACCGAGCCGCGCAAGCCCGCATGGGTGGCGGCCCCCGAGTTTAGATCTGGAATCCCCACGCAGCTCACCTCCTGGAAAGAGAAGGGCTTGCAGTGGGGCAGTCTGGTGGAGGTGACGGGACTCCGAGCCTACATCAAGAAGATGGTGAGCAATAGGCTCCGGCTCGTCGACGTGGTCCAGGTCATGCTCCTCCGGCGGATTCTCCCATGCCAAGAACGGGCATTCAATTTGTGGGAGTTCAATCCGGAACAGCACCAGACATTAAATGGGCTCTTCGATACAACACACGAAGGTGCCTGGAGGGTGTTGTTCAAGGGCGCCGAAGCCCAAGCATCCGTGACCGAAGACCGCGGATTCAGCTCGCAGTCTCCGACTGACGAGGTAAGTGATTCAACCCCATTACGAGACACTTGTGGTAATTAGATTGACTCTAGTGAGGTTTTTAATCTGCCTCTTCCTTTGACAGGAATGGATGGAAAAGGCCAAGCTACTCATCAGCCCGGCCCCCATGCCAGAGGACCCAGTGGATGCCCGCTTAGCGGGGCTGCTGGTTCCGGCTCCGCACGTGGTGCCGGAGAAGAAGGCCAAGAAGGTGGCCACGGGGACTCGAAAGAGTTCCCGTAGTCAGGCGTCTGACAACGACGAGGACTCCTCCCCTGAAGATGAGGAGGAGGAGTACTCTCTCCCGGAGGAGGGAGAGAAGAAGAGGAAGGCCTCCCCAATCGGGGCGGCCGAAGGGTCCAAGAGGGGGAGAACTATCCCCCCGGACAGTTTTGCCAACATTAGCGTTGGCGAGGATGAGTGGCCTCCAAGGGCCAGGCGTCCGGCCGGATCGTAAGTATTCGGATCATTTATATGCCGTACCTTTCATGTCACGCAGCATCCTTCTAACGCCGCATTCTGTCCGTAGTCCGGCCAGAGATGATCTCCCCGACTCGATGAGCGGGTCGTTGGCCTCGTCGGACGTAAACTCCATCCCGACTGCCTCTACCCCACGCGCCGACGAGGACGCCGAGGTGGGATCCCAAAGCGGGACCCATCAGGAGGAGGCTTCGGAGGCACCGTCAAGCAGCCTCCCGGACTTCGTACCGGACTCTACATCGGAACCCGCCGTGGTTCCAGAGTCCGGCAAGCGGCCCCTTCGAAAGAAGGGCAAGACCGTGACGCCGGCGGCCTCTGTCCAGCCGGAGGCGCCGGATAACCTGTTGGAGGCACTTAAAGGCGCTTCCATCGAGGAAGAACACCGCACTATCATGAGTGTGGTGATTGAGAAGGTCCGGCTCGCCAAGAGCGGGCTGACCAAGCCTGCAGCATCCTTCTAATAGGCTTTGAGGTAAGAAGTTGAAATTATATAATGTAATACCGCATAGATAGTAGCCCCTGATGCTTAGTTCGGTGTTCGGAAGGAAAAGCCGGACTAAGGATCTAACAAGATATACGCAGGGTTGCTAAAAATATGTCAATATGGGTTTGCAGGCTGCGCTGTTGACCTCTGCCGCATTAACGGCGGAGGTCGAGGTGCTGAAGAAGGACCTTGAGCGGTCGGAGCAAGAGCTCGGCCATGCCAAGAGGCAGCTCGAGGAAAAAGAAGGTGAATAACACCACTTCAAATAAGTACCTTACAGAAAAGGGTTTTGGTTGCAAATAAGATTAACAAGGATAATATGTGTATTGCAGGGGCCACTAACGAGGTGGCAGCCCTGAAGGATGCCGTGTCCGTGGCCGAACGCAACGCGGCCACGGAACGGACTGAGCGAGAAAAACAAGCGGCACTGGTGGCGGAAGTTCGGCAAGAGCTCCAGGCTCTCATGGAAAAGCATGAGAGTTTGGAGCGTGACTCCAAGACTCGAGAGTCCGAGCTTGCCTCGGCTCTCGAAAGTGCCAAGTCCGCCAAGGCCGAGGCCCAGAAGGCCCTTCAGGAGGTTGAGGACATGAAGAAGATAGCTGTAGGTAAGGCATTTTTCATGCAAAGCAGGCATGTTAATGTGAATTACCGGATACTTACCCGAATTCGGAGCCTTCTAGGGGCGTTTGCAGATCTGCCGCGTAGTGCGTCTGATGCCGCCGCATTCTATCGTGGCGAGGAGGGGAGCTCGACGGAGAAGGTCTTCTGGTCCCAGTATGCTGAGGCCGGCCATCCGGTGCCCCCAAGCGACCAGCTGAAGCAGCTGGTCGAACTCCACAAGGTAGCTGAGGAGGCCATGAAGGGCCTCATAGTCCGGCTGTGGCCTGGAGAGGCCATGCCTGGAAGCTACTTTGGCCTAGTGCGGCGGCTGGTGAATGCATGCCCCAGGCTGGATGTAGTCAAGCGCTCCGCCTGTATTGAAGGCGCTCGTCGGGCCCTTGCCCGCATAAAGGTGCAATGGGGCAAACTGGATGCGGAGAAGCTTCTCACGGATCCGCCGCCGCCGGGCAAGGAGCATCGTACGCCGGAGCGCTATTATAAAGTTGTCCTGAAGGGAGCCTGCGATATTGCAGATGAGTGCTCCCGGAATGTTATCTTTGAGTGAACTCGCTGTGTATTTATCCTGGGCGCTGAAAACTTCGTTTATACCTTCTGTGCGGCCGTTAGTTAAATCTAAGAGATGGCAAGTCGTTGGCTTCAGCCCCCGAGCCACGAGTGCTGGGGTGTTCGGTGATAAACTTGAGCACTCTTGTTCCCATTTTTGGGTCCATCTAGGGAGGCGCTCAACACGACGAACAAGGCAACCGGACTTATAATGCTTGAACACTCTCACTTAGCCATAGAATTCTATAATTTTAAATTTCGGCGAAGCCCCTGGTATTCGGAAGACCGAATCCGGGGCGCTATCCACGCCTTCGTCGGACATCATCCGGAACTTCGCTCGAAGCGGCATGAGTCTTTAGGGACCCGAAAGAACCTCTCGAACAGCGACCAGTCTCTCGCCTTATCATGCCAGTCAGTTTGAGCTTTCTCCACTGAGGCGTTAACCCGGCTCAACCGGGGCGCAATCGCAGTGGTTCTCCCAGTGCTACCTTAGCCGACGGAACGGAACGTAAGGCACCAAAACATGGGAGCCGGGCAAACCCAACTATTGACCCAAGACATGATTCGGAGCCGATTCATATAATGCTATAAGTTCGGGGTGCCGCACTTGTGAAAGTGTTTGGACTTAATCACACCATAATGTGGGGAACAGAAGCCCCTAGCGTATTCGGCCGTACCAAAATATACGGGTGCAAGATGTCATATAATGAACATATATATAAAAGATAACGCAATTGCAAATAAAAAGGTGCTGCATTATTTATGAAAGAAAGTCTGCTAGTAGAGCGGATTGATACAAATAGTGCGGTAAGCAAGGGATTTGGACTAAATAAACATGTCCCGCTCCAGGGATGAGCTGCAGACTTGGTGTATGTAATTGAATTTAATGCTCGTAATTGAGACCACCTGAATGTTCGCCGCGGCCTCCTTTAGTCCCTGACTGTTTCCATCATGAGTTCGGCAAGTGCGCCGTCAAACAGGGCTTCTGATTAACAGAGTCCTATATACATAAAAAAGAAGAAAAGATAAAAATAAAACCAAGGGGGGCGCTCGCGTGAGCCCCTGGTGAGGCCGAGCCGCACTCTTGGTCCCTTGTGATCGAGCCCCTTCCCCTGCGCCCATGGTATCTCCAAAGCATAATGATGCACGCGGAGTGTTATTCTTGTGATCATGCGCGGGCGAGGGTTGGGGCCGCATTGCTACACGTGCTCTGATCGCGCCAGGTGCTCTTGGTTAGTATTGCTCCGGGCGCGCTTTGATGTATCTGGCTTTTTAGCTGCCGGACTTGAGAATTGCCGTAGAAGGCTACTCTGTACTTCTGCCGCGAGAGCCGCTGTATGTTCCTCCGTTCGGAGGGAGCGTTCCGTATTCCCATTGACCGTAATGACTCCACGAGGACCTGGCATCTTGAGCTTTAGGTATGCGTAATGCGGCACCGCCTTGAATTTTGCAAACGCGGTTCGTCCGAGCAGGGCATGATAGCCGCTACAGAACGGGACTATATCAAAGATTAACTCTTCGCTTCGGAAATTATTCGGGGATCCGAAGACCACTTCCAGTGTGACTGAGCCTGTGCAGTTGGCCTCTACTCCTGGAATGACACCTTTAAAGGTTGTCTTTGTAGGTTTAATCCTTGATGGGTCTATGCCCATTTTGCGCACTGTATCCTGATAAAGCAGGTTCAGGCTGCTACCGCCGTCCATCAGGACTCTTGTGAGGTGAAATCCATCGACGATTGGGTCTAAAACCAATGCGGCGAATCCGCCGTGGCGTATGCTGGTCGGATGGTCTCTTCGATCGAAAGTGATCGGACAAGAGGACCATGGATTGAACTTTGGGGCGACTGGCTCCATCGCATAGACGTCCCGTAGTGCACGCTTCCTCTCCCTCTTGGGTATATGGGTCGCGTATATCATATTCACCGGCCGCACTTGTGGGGGGAAACCCTTCTGTCCTCTATTGTTCGGTGGCCGGGTTTCTTCCTCGTCGTCGCTATTTAGCCCCTTGTCATTGTTTTCGGCAATTAACTTGCCGGCCTGCTTGAACACCCAACAATCTCTATTGGTGTGGTTAGCTAGCTTTTCAGAGGTGCCATGTATCTGGCATGAGCGGTTGAGTATTCGGTCCAAATTGGACGGACCCGGAGTGGTTCTTTTAAATGGCTTCTTCTGCTGATCGGGTTTGGAGCCTCGGAATCCGGCATTGATTGTCGTATCCTCCTTATCGTCGCCGTTAATGCGGTGCTTGTTTTTGATTCGACGTGACCTGCCGTTGTTGTCCTTAGTATCCGGACTGCCAGAATTTTTACGGAGATTGTTGCTTCGGGCTAGCCAGCTGTCCTCTCCCGCACAAAAGCGGGTCATTAACGATGTGAGGGCTGCCATGGATTTCGGCTTTTCCTGTCCCAGGTGCCGGGCTAGCCATTCGTCCCGGATGTTATGTTTGAAGGCTGCAAGGGCCTCCGCATCCGGGCAGTCGACGATTTGGTTTTTCTTTGTCAAGAACCGTGTCCAGAATTGTCTGGCCGATTCGTCTGGCTGCTGAATGATGTGGCTTAGGTCATCGGCGTCTGGTGGTCGCACATATGTGCCTTGGAAGTTATCAAGGAACGCGGCCTCCGGGTCTTCCCAACACCCAATTAACTCTGCGGGCAAGCTGTTAAGCCAATGCCGAGCTGGTCCTTTAAGCTTGAGTGGGAGATATTTGATGGCATGTAGATCATCGCCGCGGGCCATGTGAATGTGGAGAAGATAGTCTTCGATCCAAACCGCAGGGTCTGTTGTGCCATCGTAAGATTCGATGTTTACGGGTTTAAACCCTTCGGGGATCTGATGATCCATTACTTCGTCAGTGAAGCATAGAGGGTGTGCGGCGCCCCTGTATTGAGTAATATCGCGACGCAGCTCAAGAGAGCGCTGTCTGCTGTGTTCGGCCCGGCCAGGGTTATTGTATCCGGCGCGACGGTATTCGTCGTGGGTCATAGGGTGCCCACGTGATCCGTAGATAGATCTGGATTGCTTTGCCTTATCCTCCAGTATGTCTCGCAAGTCCGGCGCGTTCCCTATTGGCTTCGTACTTTTGGAGAGATGCCGGGCTATAGTCCTGGCTGGGGGCCTGGATGCCTCTCTGTCACGACCACGGGGTGGTCGGTCAGCCATGTCATGCGCTGGTGATGAAGGTATGTATGCTTCCTCCTCTAATCGGGGGAGCAGCTTGTGTCTTGGGTAACTTTTGGAGGGACGTTTGAGTTTATACTCTTCGGTCGCGAGGACCTCTGTCCATCAATCGGCCAGCAGGTCCTGATCAGCTTGAAGCTGTTGCTGCTTTTTCTTTAGGCTGTTTGCTGTGGCGATAAGCCTGCGCTTGAAGCGCTCTTGTTCGACGGGATCCTCAGGTACGACGAATTTGTCATCGTTGAGGCTTGCTTCGTCTTCGGAGGGAGGCATATAGTTATCATCCTCAACCCCTTCGTCTGCCGCTCTGTCGCGAGGGCTTGCTTCTGCGTCCTCCTGCACTGAGTCTTGCGGGAGGGGATTGTCTTCGGCACTCTCCGGAGTGTTATTGTCTCCCGTGCCGGAATCTCCATTCTTGCTGTGGCGGGATTTAGAGCGGCGGCGCTGACGTCGGCGTTTGGGCTGCTTCTTTAGAGAATCCGCCTCCGCTGCTTCTTCGCCATCCCCTTCTTTTGGGGTATCCACCATGTATACGTCATATGACGAGGTGGCCTTCAGTGCCCTGTAGGCGCTGGTTCCTGTTCGTCTCCAGCATCGTCGTCCATAGCGTCAATGTCGTCAGAGTCGAAGTCTAGCATGTCGGTTAAATCCTCGACAGCGGCTACAAAGTGGGTGGTGGGTGGGATCTGAATTTCTTTGTCGTCTGTACTCCAACCATCCCGGCCATAGTCCGGCCAGGACTCTCCTGATAACGAGAGATGTTTTAACGAGTTTAGAATATCGCCAAAAGGCGAGTGTTGGAATATGTCCGCGGCGGTGAATTCCATAACCGGCGCCCAATCCGGATTGATTGATAGGGGCGCGGGAGGTTCGGAGTCCGGTGAGGAGTCCGGCGCCTCGGAGTCACGAGTCTCGCAAGGGACAAGGTCAGTGTTCGGCTCCATCGCCGTGGATGTTGAAGCCCCCGGGGCGGCGTCTATCCACCGGCCCTTGATCTGGGCGATCGGCTCCGGGCTAATGGCCGAAGCGGATCCGAGTGCGGCCACCAAGGCACTGTCCGGCGGCAGAGCTAGATCGTGCCCATCGTCACAGTGCGGCGCGCTTGGCGGTGGCTCGAGTCCGTCGAAGATCAAGTCTCCACGGTCATCGGCCGTGGAGTTTAAGCTTCCAAATCTGACCTGACGGCCAGGGGCGTAGCTTTCGATCTGCTCCAGATGGCCAAGAGAATTGGCCCGCAGTGCAAAGCCGCCGAATACGAAGATCTGTCCGGGAAGAAAAGTCTCACCCGGGACAGCGTTGTTGATTGAAGATGCCATCAAGCCTACAGAGGAACTCTCAATGAAAGCACCAATGTCGGTGTTAAAACCGGCGGATCTCGGGTAGGGGGTCCCGAACTGTGCATCTAGGCGGATGGTAACAAGAGATGAGGGACACAATGTTTTTACCCAGGTTCGGGCCCTCTCGATGGAGGTAAAACCCTACGTCCTGCTTGATTAATATTGATGATATGGGTAGTACAAGAGTAGATCTACCATGAGATCAAGGAGGCTAAACCCTAGAAGCTAGCCTATGGTATGATTGTTGAGATGTATGTTCGTCCTACGGACTAGGGCCCTCCAGTTTATATAGACACCGGAGAGGGCTAGGGTTACACAGAGTCGGTTACAATGGTAGGAGATCTACACATCTGTATTGCCAGGCTTGCCTTCCATGCCAAGGAAAGTACCTTCCGGAGACGAGCCGGAGTCTTCAATCTTGTATCTTCGTAGTCTGGGAGTCCGGCGGATATTGATAGTCCGGCTATCCAAACACCCCCTAGTCCAGGACTCCCTCAGGCGCCGTCACGACGGAGGCCTCGCCCTGTGCAAGTTGATGCAACTTGATAATGATACGTATGATGTTAAGATGCCATCGCTTGAGGGCAAGGCCTGGGCAGGCGCAAATGGAGATTGGGTTGTTTACATTGGGTCCAACTGCGAGTGGGAACTTGTGAATGTGTACACTTGTGACCGGGTTCCACTTCCAAAAATCTCAGCAGACTGCCCAGAGGTTGAGCACACCGGTATTCTACGCACGTTCAAATACAATCATGGTGACTGTCTTCTACAGAAGATAGCAATTTCTCGAGTTCCCACCCGCTCTTGGAATTACAACAACTATGAAGTTGTTGCTATCTTAGACAAGCTTGTTGCCGTCGTTGATGGTTTGACTCGATGGACATTGCTCAAAAATCAGTTTATGTACACGGATGAGTACTATGATGCAATTGAATACGAGGGCCTTGTGTTTGCTGCCACCACTCGTGGCACTGTTTTTGCATGGAATCGTTATGATTTCTGTACGTTTGTCTTCCACCGTAATTATAATTGTTTCATCCACATGCATGCGGGTTAGCAAGTTTCCCTTTACTAATTAACCTGCTTCTTGTGTTTCCAAGGTCCTGTGAAAATTCACCACCTATACTTGAAAATTTTTATAACCAAGGGGGAGATGATGATGGTGATGATCACGAGCATGAGGACGAGCATCGCCCATATACTCGTTGGCGCCTAGCAACTAATTCTGATGGATCACCTCTTCTCGTGTGTATACAACCCACTGATGATGTTACTGCAAAGGAAGCAGGTGTAGTCTCCCATGGTCGCACTCTCCGGACCTATTCCAACACCCGTTGCATGGTATTCGGGATGGATACTAGTGTGCTAGCGCCAACACCTTCTCCCTGGTACAGAATTGATAGTCTTGGAGAAAACTCGCTCTTCCTTGGACAAAACTATCCGATGATGGTGAAAGGCGATCCAACTGCTGTTGACACAACGTTACTAGCACCATTTATGAGAAGCAATTGTGTCTATACCTCGGACATTAGCGTGGTTCCCTACCCTGGTACTGATATAGTAGGCCGCTTCAGCCTGGATGATCAGTCCTGCGTTGGTCTCGAGATCGACAATAGATGCCCCGTCCCAGAGAATCACTTGTGGTTCAAAGCAAGCGTTTCCAACGCCGAGGAATGGTTGAGTTGAAGTTCATATCATTGGTTGTTATTTGTTGTGTGGTGAAAACTTTAGTATTTATAATGTATGCTCGTTGTTGATGTGGGTTGATGACCCGTTGTATGTAATAAAATGATATGCCTGTGATAAACTTACTAAATTTATGAATGGCTTTCGAGTTGCTTCTGTGAGTGAGTGGTGCGACAAGGCAAAAAAAATATTTTCCGAATACATAATTGTACGTGCATTGCAATAGGTTATCGGATGAGGCCAATCATCAACAATAGTAGTACACTATTTGTACTAGCTTCACATGCTTCGCGCGTCGTGCGGGTGTTTTTACTGTAGCCATATTGTAATACGTAACCAGCACCTCGAATCATCGATACTAGTAGTACTATATAGTAAGTAGTAGGAGTAGTAGGGTGGCATGGGCCAGAACAAGCATTCACGTCCAGGGGTACGGCACACGCCACCAGCACGACTTCCATCTGACACCATATTTCTTGGAGTCCGTGCTAGAGCAATCTCTTCAACCTCATCATTTCTCTAACTCAGCCATCGCGCGGCGGGCGAGGTTGGGGTTTACCGATAGTCACTGCGGTCCCACTTGTAAGGCCAACTCCAACGCTCTATCAATATATAGATGTACTCTTCTTCCCAATACAAAAACTTGCATCCATTCTACTCCCTCCATTCTACTACCTCCGTCCAGGTTTATAGGTCCCCTTTGTAGTTTGTGTCAAATTTTGACTAAAGATTTAACTAACAAAATGTTAATGCATGTCAAGAAAAGTTATCTCATTGGATTTGTATTTGAACATAGTTTTCAAAAATATAATGTTTGGTGACATGCGTAAACATTTTGTTAGTTTAATCTATGGTCAAAATTTGGCACAAAATATAATGGGGACCAATAAACCCGGACGGAGGTAGTATTTGTCAAAATATATATGTATCTAGACATGTTTTAGTATATAGGCACATCCATTTTTGGACAAATGGAAGTCAAGTATTTTGGAACGGAGGGAGTACACAATAAAATTTTAAGTTAGCACAACTAGTCTAATCCGAGACCACAACCAAAGATTTGGTCGGGTTCTTCCTCCTTTTGCCGACACGTGGGACATCCAGCATCCAGGTCGTGTCATGAAAGAAAATAGAGTGGTAGTTGATAAGTTGAAGCCACGAGATGTGCATCTTGGGTTAAACTGTAAATAGAATCTTACTACTCTTGAGTAACTCCAAAAGCGGCCACCAAAGATCTTTCTTGGATTTGTTTTTCATCACCAGCACGTCGAGGTGAAAGATGTGCAGGTTCAGTGGGTCCTCTTGCATTTTCACTGACATGTGGGGCCGCATGTGAGCAAACAGACGATGGGCTCCGTGCGTCCGCTGGCTGGCTGAGAAGAGAGATAGAGGAGTGCTGAGCATGGACTGCAGGAAATTTGTTCTACGTAACTAGCACCTTGATATTCGCGTGTGGTTGTTTCTAGAATAAAAAAAGGAGGTACCTCTACTTATGTTACTCCCACTACGCCTAGCCTAATGTTAGTAGGTGACCTTGCGCTTGGCTCTTCGCCTCTTCTGGAAGTCGATGGTTCTACAGTAGTGCTTCTGGCAATCTGAAACCAAATGAACTGCTGCACGTCCACCGCTTGTAAGCAAAAGTTTCTCCTCGTGCTGCGAGCCACCGCGCACGCGTTGGCGAGGGAGAAGGCGTAATCAAGCTTCTCGTCGTTCTGCGAGTTGATGGGACACATCAAAGTTACTTACTAGTAGTACGTACTATCTCCAAAAAAGGGCTGACCATGTCATTGCTACCATCCCGTGCTCCGTCGTTGAGTACGTGCACTATTCACGTGCCATTCACGTGCCATCGAGGAGAAAAAAATATTGCGCAGGGCCATCGAAGTGCACGACTCACTTACGGAAAAGTGTTTCCCCCCGCTTCCCCCCCCCCCCCCCCCGCATGACTCACATACGCACTACTTATCTGATTATCTCCATTTTCTTGCATGACACGTGCACCTTGATGCTAGATGTCTCGCGTGTTGGGAAAAGGATGAACAAAGCTCACGTAAAAGAAAAGAGTTGAAGAGCATAGATTCCCGACGACCGAGGAGGAGCAAGGAACCTCGCGGTGGAGCGTCTGCAAGGAACCTTGCGCGTTTTCCCCTGTTTTTGCCGCCTGCCCACCTATAAACAACTAAAAGAACATGAACTTTTCGCTAACCACTAGAAATGGTACATCAGGATGCCAAGTTGAAGATGTTTTATACTCCCTCCGTTCCCAAATAGAAGTCTTTTTAGATATTTCAATAAGGGACTACATACGAAACAAAATGAGTGAATCTATACTCTAAAATATGTACACAAGCGAACGCACTAACTCGATCCGATCCAACTCATGCACATACGTGCACAGCATGGAGCACACAACGCACGTACACAAGACGTGCATGCACACACGCTCGGCCGCAGAATACACGTGAATAACACATGCATGCGCACACACTCGGCTGCATGGAGGCGTGCGCCATCCGCGGCGACGTCCGGTTCGTCGTGCTACGGCGAAGCTCGCACGCAACGGTGCATACGCATCTCTTGCAGCACCTCTTTGCCGTCGTTGCTCAACTACTAGTCGGAGACGAAGACGACCGCATCCTCGGCCTTAGAGCTAGCACCGATGGAAAAACACGCACGCTGCACACACACGAGCACATACGGAGTGCCCACGACGTGGTGGTGGTGCGTCCCCAGTCGCCTCTACTCCTTCTCCGCGTGTTGTCTATCAAGGCGGCTGCATGCTAATGATCATGTGGGTGAGATCTTCTAGGACTCAAATGATGACGTGGAAAATTATGAGACACAAGGTGACGTACACCATCAAGGTCCACGGTCAAGGGGGTGCTAGCAAGTGCTTAGATGTGCTTAGAGCAAGTACAATAGAGCTGAGTCAGCGGGCTATACGGAATAAACTGTAGTATATTTCTTCTTAGTTGGAGGAAAGAGAAGAGGAGAGAGAAGGTAAGAGGGCTCTTCGTGAAGAGCCAGCTCTAGCACGTGCTCCTAGGAACTTTGTAGTACATGTTGACTATAAGATGGGCTGTAGGCTTATAGCCAGCAGCTGGCTATACTATTAATGCTCTTTAGATGAGGTGCTAAGTGCATTAAATGGCTTAGTAACTCAAGTGTTCAATGCATAGGTGCTTAGTTTATTGGTGCCACATCACATTTTATGCCTACGTGGCAGGCTTAGCAGCTATGCATGGTCTAGCACTGGGAGAGGCCAACGCTGGTCATAGTGGGGAGTAACTTCTACTGTAACATATTACTATGTTACTCTAAACATCTCTATAAACCAGAAAGGAGGGAGTAGTAACATACACTAGTGTCATATGCAGAGTATGGGAGCACATGATATTTCCCCGTCCAGACCGATCCCAAGTTGGCTTCTCACCTTCTTGGCCCAACAAAAACCCCTCCCCCCCTCCCGCGTGCGCTTCCTGCCCGGCGCTAGCTGAGCCCGCCGCTCCACATTGATGGCAAGTCAGGGCGACGCGACCTCTCACTGCTTCCACCATCGAAGCGGCGCGCCGACCGAGGGCACCGCCCGCTGCACGCCCGGCATTTCAGACTACACAGTGGATAGTAACTTTTAGAGCAAGTACTACTATAATTAGATGACATAAGCAGGCTATAAGGATTTAAATATAGTATTTGTTCTTAGTTGAAGGAGAGAGGAGAGGAGAGAGATGAGAAGTGGATTGTAAACGTGTAGCCGGTTGTACTCCAACATACTCTACTTTCTGAGACAAAAGGTGGGGCCATTATTAATGATATTGTATTTATACTAAAGGGACTAACAGACGCCTTAATTACTCCATTTTTTCTTGAGACAAACCTTGGTGGGGCTATTATTGATTTTTTAGCTATTATTGACTTGGACGTGGGGTTTGGGGGCCAAAGGCCTACTATTATACTCCGACCTGACATGCTCTACCCTAGCCGCCGCTGTATCATATGGTTTCGCACCGTTCCAGATCTTAGCGCCGCCACGCAACTCTTCTCCAGCCCTCCTTCCGGCGTGCACCGCGAGAAGGGACAGCAGTCCTCCGAACCCCGCCTTTTGAGATCCTGTACGGGAGAGGGGCGATCAGGTTTCTGGGGAGCACACTCCTGTGACTGCTGCTAGCGACGACTTCCTCAACGACAGCCTTCTTCCCCGACCTCGGTAACCTCTTCATCAACGACATGAGTGACTACATCAACCACATTAGTTCTGCTCCCGCTGTACAGTATGTGATTCTATCCTCCTGGTGTAGTCTGCATCATTACTTTGATGTTTGCAATTGTCGTCATGATCTATTTACTGCTGATTCGGATTAAATCTCATACTAAATTGCTCATATATTCAACAATCTAATCCAAAAACCGGATCACAGGCAATTTACTCTGAGTTGTTTTGCTGCGCTTTTGAAGCCGCCTACTTTCAAGGGGGTGCAATATAAAAGGTGGCACACAAGAGCAGTATATTGGTTTCAGATCATGTGCTGCTGTGATGCCACTAAGGGTAAGCCTGAGGGCGGTCTTAATCCTACACAGCAGGAAGCTTTTCAGAACATGGGTACCCTCTTCAAAGCCGCCCTGCTGAGTGTTCTTGACGATTCCATTGCGGATTCATATATGTTGTTTGACAGCGGCAAAGACATGTGGGCTGCGCTCGAGGCCACATTTCGGCCCTCGGGCGCTGGCAACGAGTTGTACGTCATGGAGCAATTCTGTGACTACAAGATGACTGATGAGCGCTCTGTTGTTCAGCAGACTCATGAGATACATTCACTCTCTAAGGAACTTGAGTACTTTAAGTGTGTGTTGCCGGACAAATTTGTTGTTGGGACCATCATTGCCAAGCTTCCACCTTCGTGGAACGATTTTGCTACTTCTCTGAAAAACAAGAGACATGAGTTTTCTGTTTTGGATCTCATTAGAACTCTTGATTTTGAGGAGAAAGCGAGAGCAAAAGACACACGTGCTCGGGTCGCCGAGGGAGCTTCTAGTGCCCACATGGTACACGAGAAGAACTTCTAGCCCAACCAGCCCCAAAACAACAAGAACAAATCTCAGGGGAAAGGAAAGTTTGATGCAACAAACAAGCTGTCACATTCTACCAACTTCAAGAAGAATTCTCATAACGGGAAGGGATACAAACCTCAATTTTGGTAGCACCGCACAAAATTTATATGGCTGCATCTACCTGCTGTCAGCTAACCTCATGTTACTCCAGGTATTCCTACATTCTTAACTAGGTACAATGACCACCGCAAGATGAAATTAGCTTATTCGTACGTTGACTTGCTGAATGCAGTGCAGAACGATCCTGTCATGTCTGGAGGAGCAAACAAGCAGTGCAGCCGAAGGTGGAAATCAACCAAGGACTTATGAAATTATATGTAATCATCCTCAGGCAGGTCAGTATCCCCTTCGTCCAGATGATCGTGTTTTGTCATTCCGAGCTATTGATATGTGCTACTGTTTTGCAACACCGTTTAAGTATAGCTACTGTTTTCCTATCTTTTCAGATTCAGGACAATGAATAGGATATCAAGGGAACTACACAATATGGACCCATGTTGAGTCATCTCTATTGCCTCACGTGTTTGCTGCAAATGTGTCAGCATCAATTGCAAGATGAGGCAGCTAGATAGCTGTGGAGTTGGCATCATGCTCAAAGTGCTCGCAACATTGAGAAGAAACAAGCATGCCCAGGAAATTAATGCGTGCGCAGGGAGGCCCTTTGCTCAGAGAAGCATCGACCAATTTTCTTTATTTCCACACCTTCTCACAGTTTTGTATATTGGTTATAGTATGGTGAATCATTGAGATGCATAGACATGCTGAACTTTTGTTCTTCTGAATGTTAGTTTAATGTGAGTGTCTGCATCCAGTACCGCATCCTCTAATTTGGTGGACGCACACAGAGAAAATAAATCTCCTTAATTTACTCCATAACCACCCTATTAAATAGGCCTAGTAACAAACCAGGTGCATGCAGTGGCCGGCGGGCACATGCATCCTGCATGCATGGCCAGTCATGCAGCAACGCAAAAGAAGAGAGCGGTTCTTGGGAAAAAGCGAGTAGTTAGTGCAGCATGCCTTATAAACACGAACAGCTCGCTCTCCCGCTTCCGTCTCCCGACCCAATTCCCCCCGTTTCCAAATCTTCCTCACTCGTCCAAAAAACCCCGCTCACCTTATTCCTCACTCGTATAGAAAACGCCTGCTCCTCTTCTTCCACTCCTACAGAAATCCCCAGCCCTCCTTCTTCCCCACTCGCACTGCCACTAGGCTCGTCTCTGGCTACTCTACACAAACCCGTGAGCTCGGTGCGACGCCCACAAGGAAAATGGAGTCGGCTGGCCCCAGCGCCAAGAAGATGAGGCTTCCGCCAGCGACGACGCCGGTTGTAGATTCCGCACCCGGTAGCGCGGGGAGAAGCGGTGAGCCCCCCCCCCCCCCCCCCCCCACCTGGATCTGAGGAACCGGTAGAATCTCCGGTGGACCGCATCAGCGATATCCCGGACATCATCCTTGAGGAGATCATCTCGCTTCTCCCCACCAAGGATTTCTGCCGCACACAAGTCCTCTCAACTCGGTGGCGCCCTCTATGGTGCACCGCACCCTTCAATCTCGACTGTCGTTAGATATCTGTCCTTCCTGAATTTGATCTCATCAGAGCCATCGTCTCTTCTCACTAGCAGGGCCCCGTTCAATGCCTCTGCATCCCAACAAGCTACCTGCTATCCATACCCGGCAAGGTGGACGCTTGGCTGCCATCCCCTGAATTCGAAAAACTCCAGCAGTTTGAGTTCTACCATTACCACGAAAGTTTCATACCACGAACATACCAAGAATTCGTGCCCACACCACTGTTATCCATCTCGCGGTTTTCCTCCTCTCTCCACACCGCCACCTTCGCCCGGTGCCATCTACCAGATGATCTGGTACAAATGCTTCGACTCCCACTGCTAAAAAAACTTTTGCTTTTGGTGGTTTATCTGTCGGAGGCCTCACTGCACAGCATGATCCACTCTAGTTGCCCTGCCCTGGAGCGCTTGCTGATTGTTTTGGGAATAGAAATCGGTATCAGTTGTCTCCAAATAAAGTCGCCTAACCTTAAAAGCATTGGAATTTGTTTTGAAGGACAGCAGCTCATCATCGAAGATGCTCCTTCACTTGAAAGGTTGCTCCTTCATAATTGTTATACACCTTCAAAAATAACTGTCGTCTCTGCATCCAAACTGGAGACCTTGGGTGTAATTCGTTACCCGTTTAATAATCACAAGGAGTTGGTGTTCGGCTCCTCACCTTTTCAGGTACCGTATATTATCATCTACACATTTGTAATCATATGCTGCATTTTTCATTTATGTGCATAAGTTTTATATCATCTTGGAGTAAACTTTGGGGTACTAATATTATGTTATATGCTCAATGGAGAGTTCGTCCATTGATAGCCTATCAATGCTGCTGGATTCTGTCAAGATCATATATATCAGAATGTATAGTTTTGATCTGGACATAATTATTGGCTTGCTGCGATGCTTTCGATCTCTGGAGAATTTATACATAGAGGTGATGATTTCATGCACATTGAAAGCCCGTATATATTGTACTAGAATTAACTGTTCAGCTGTCGTTCTTTCGACATACTCTTTTTTCAGACCTTAACTGTTTTCAATCTTCATGTCTACTTAGGCAGAACCACATGGACAAAAACATATAACCAATCGTTGGCGTAATAAGCACAAGGATTTTCTCAGTTCTCATGACATTCGTTTGAGGACAATAACGATGGGACGATATGCATCCAACCAGGCAAACAGAAGCTTTGTCACATTCTTCCTGTTGAATGCGAGGTTACTATTGTCCATGAGGCTTAATTTTTAGAACAAGAGATTTCTCACGGACGAACATGTTAAATAGCAAAAAAAGAAGTTTCAGGTGGACAAATGGGCTTCTAAACGTGCTCGGCTTCTATTTACAACAAGTTGTAGACATCCTAAAGTAAATTTTTTTGCACAGGATGTTGATTTTATGGATCAGACCGATCCATTTGTTTGTGACTGCAAAAAAGAGTGGTTGGGTTAGATGTTACTGTCATGTTCAATCTGGGTTTTGTCTAAAAATTTGATGAACAATTAATCATTGGGATTTTTGTAACATTTGTATGCTTGACTTGCATGTTGTTGCCCTCGTACTCCCCTCGACGTACCACTACACTGCCGCATCTTTCATGGCTGCTGTTCGTTCCCGTCCGAGGCCTTGCCGTCGTTCTCCGCCTTGGTTAGCTCAGTGTGCTCGCCGCCGTCTGGTGTTGTCAACATGGTCAACAAACAAGAGGAATCAGGAGATGATTGTACGTGGAGAGGCTGACAGTAGGGATCCACCAGGGTCATTGCATTTCGCAAGCAGATGCCTCGTTATTACAAGCCAAAACAATACTTCCTCCTAATTGTTTGACGACTAGGTTCCACGCCATTGTCAATGTAGTCAATAAACGAGA
Source organism: Triticum timopheevii (assembly GCA_963921465.1). Taxonomy (NCBI): domain Eukaryota; kingdom Viridiplantae; phylum Streptophyta; class Magnoliopsida; order Poales; family Poaceae; genus Triticum; species Triticum timopheevii. The sequence goes on along the minus strand of OY997274.1, from coordinate 4,169,517 downwards.
AAATTACACAACGATAGGATAACACCAGGGACCCAGCAGCTCGCCCAGTTGTTTTTCAGTTTCAGAGACGGAGCTCAACTGTGCACTGTGCGGGGGTTGTGGCCCGTCTAGCCCACGCTTACGCTTTTATTAAGCACATGACAAGTGATGTCTACTACACAACCTTCTTCTTGTAGACGTTGTTGGGCCTGCAAGTGCACAGGTTTGTAGGACAGTAGCAAATTTCCCTCAAGTGGATGACCTAAGGTTTATCAATCCGCGAGAGGCGTAGGAGGAAGATGGTCTCTCTCAAACAACCCTGCAACCAAATAACAAAAAGTCTCTTGTGTCCCCAACACACCCAATACAATGGCAAATTGTATAGGTGCACTAGTTCGGCGAAGAGATGGTGATACAAGTGCAAATAGATAGTAGATAAAGGTTTTTGTAATCTGAAATAATAAAAACAGCAAGGTAACAAGTTATAAACGTGAGCGTAAACGGTATTGCAATGATAGGAAACAAGGCCTAGGGTTCATACTTTCACTAGTGCAAGTTCTCTCAACAATAATAACATAGATAGAACATATGACAAGCCCTCAACATGCAACAAAGAGTCACTCCGAAGCCACTAATAGCGGAGAACAAACGTAGAGATTATGGTCGGGTACGAAACCACCACAAAGCTATTCTTTCGGATCGATCTATAAAAGAGTTCGTCCTAGAATAACACCTTAAGATACAAATCAACCAAAACCCTAATGTCACCTAGATACTCCATTGTCACCTCAAGTATCCGTGGTCATGACTATACGATATGCATCACAAAATCTCAGATTCATCCAGCCAACATAAAAGTACTTCAAAGAATGCCCCAAAGTTTCTACCGGAGAATCAAGAACGTGTGCCAACCCCTATGCATAGGTTCCCAATGTCACGAAACCCGCAACTTGATCACCAAGACATACATCAAGTGTTCTCATAAAAGACTCAATCCGATAAGATAACTTCAAAGGGGAAACTCAATTCATCACAAGAGAGTAGAGGGGGAGAAACATCATAAGATCCAACTACAATAGCAAAGCTCGGGATACATCAAGATCGTGCCATAAAGGAACACGAGAGAGAACACGAGAGAGAGATATCAAACACATAGCTACTGGTACATACCCTGAGCCCCGAGGGTGAACTACTCCCTCCTCGTCATGGATAGCGCCGGGATGATGAAGATGGCCACCGGTGATGGATCCCCCCTCCGGCAGGGTACTGGAAAGGGGTCCCGATTGGTTTTTGGTGGCTACAGAGGCTTGCGGCGATGGAACTCCCGATCTATTTTCTGTTCTGGAAGTTTTAGGGTACGTAGGTATATATGGCTGAAAGGAGAACGTCGGTGGAGCTATGGGGGCCCCATGAGGCAGGGGGCACGCCCAGGGGGGAGGGCGCTCCCCCCACCCTCGTGAGCAGCCTGTATCTCCCCTGGCGTGCACTCCAAGTCCATCGGGTGGCTTTCCTTCCAAAAATAACTTCTCCATTTGATTTCGTTCCGTTTTGACTCCGTCTGATATTCCTTTTCCTCGAAATACTGAAATAGGCATAAAAAGCAAATCTGGGCTAGGCCTCCGGTTAATAGGTTAGTCCCAAATATAATATAAAAGTGGATAATAAAGCCCAATATTGCCTAAAACAGTAGATAATATAGCATGGAGCAATAAAAAATTATAGATACGTTGGAGACGTATCAACGAGCCCAGTTGATATTTTTTTCTTTCTGAAATTGGCTAGCCCAGTTCTTTTTTTTGGAGAATACCAAAACCGAAACCTACTTTCTTTTCTCAGCCCTGCTGGGCTGCAAATCTTTCAAGACGAGGAGGGATAAGAAATAGGCTTCCCTAGAAAACGGGCTATAAGTTGTAAGAAATGGGCTGTAAATTTTTTAACCAAAGCCAACCGGCAATTGCATTAATATATCATTTTTTCAGGATTTCTCTACTCTCTACTCTTATAAAAACCAAAGCCAACTGGCAATTACATTAAAATATCATCTTTTCACCCACAAGATAAACTACTCATACAAATGCATCTTCATGTTCCGTGCAACGAACGGGCATCTTGCTAGTTAAGATTCTAAATTTCATTCATTTTTTTGCGGAGAATTTTTTTTGAATTTTATTTTGATATAATTTTTTGAAAATTATTTTTAACGTGACTCGAAATTTCGTGATTAAAAGAGTTCGGACCCCACCGAAATAAGCAAAATTTCGTTGAATTTTTTAGCAGTGCCCAGAATATATGGTCTGTAATGCTAATAAAAAGAATATGAGCTTCAAATATCCTTAAGAATTAGCAAATGGGCTGTAAATTATAGAAAATAATGGCTAATGGGCTGTATGCTGTTTTCCACAGATTTGGAGGCTGACTTCTGGGTCTACTTGGTTGACGATGACGCTGTCCTAATTTTTTTGACGCGTACGCAAGGCTTTGTCAACTTAGTCAACACACAGCAGTGACTGTTGGATGTCCATCCAACGGCCGCCATGCTTCTTCAATCTCTGATCTTTCTGCTCCAGCCGCCCAAACTAGCGTCGGCGGGACTGCCTGCTCCCTCCTCCCGTGGCTGGCTGTGCTGCCGCCAGGCCATCCCTCTAACCACCCACACATCCTTTTATTTTCTGGCGACGTCAGCCTCACCCTGCAGCCGACCAGTCAGGACACGTTCTCCCCTCAGCGTGGGCATCCGCTGCGGTGGATTCGCCGGCTCCGGGTGGTTCTCTTCCTGGGCCCCGCCCTCGTCCACCGCGTTTGTGCTCTTGGCGCGGCGAGGTCAACATGGTCAACAAACAACAACCATCTGAAGAGGCTGACAGTAGGGGCCCACACAGGAAAATGCCTCCTTATTACACGCAAAATAATGATTCCTCCACCTGATAGCTGGGACCCACCGGAAGGGTCTCTGTATTTCATGAAAAAAACGTTGCCCCCGCTGTCTGCTCGGACCCACCGGAAATGCCTCCTTATTACGCACAAAAAAATGAATACTCCCCCTGCTAGCTGGGACTCACCTTGGTGGGAGGGTGACTTGTGGGCCCACTAAGTTTACGGGGACGGAGGGCTTTGTCAACTTAGGCAATATGAATGACTCTAGCTCCAGTGACCGTACGATGTCCATCCAACGGCCGTAGTGCTTCTTGAACCTCTGGACTTCGTGCTCCAGCCGCCCAAAGCAGCGCCGGTCGTGCCGCATGCTCCTACCTCCCGTGGCCGGCTGTGATGCCACGGAGGCCTCACCGCCCCCTACTACTCCCACCGCTGGCCAGGCCATCCCTCTACTCACCCACACCCCCCTGTTATTCTGCGGCGACGGCAGCCTCACCCTCGTACTCCTCTTCGCGTGGGCATCCACTGCTGCGTCTTCCCCGGCTCCGCGTCGTCCCCTTCCTAGGCCTCGCCGTCGTCCACCGCCGTGGTGCTCTTGGCGCGGTATGGTCAATGTGGTCAACGAGCGACTTCCATCGGAAGAGTACTATGCGTGGATAGGCTGACAGCTGGGTCCACGGCGGCCGCAAGGAAGTGCCTCCTTATTACACGCAAAATAATTATTCCTCCACCTGACAGCGGGGACCCACTGGACGGGCCACCATATTTCGCGAAAAAAAACGTTTCCCCCTTACTGCTGGGACCCACCAGCTATATCTTTGCACGCAAGGAAGTGCGTCTGGGCAAAAAAAACGATTCGCCCCCCTGACTGCTGGGACCCACCAGGTATATCTTCGCATGCAAGGAAGTGCGTCCGGGCAAAAAAAAACAAAATGATTCGGCCCCCTGACTGCTGGGACCCACCAGCTACATCTTCGCAGGCAAGGAAGTGCCTGATAGTCGGGACCCACCTGGTCGAAGCGTACGTAGCATTGTCATTCTGGTCGCGAACGTGTACGTCGATACTGGTCGTAGTAGAGGCGCGCACGTACACGTATGTACAGCGGCGAGGGTGCAAGAAACAAAATACTGCCACGTACGTAGATGCGGGCAGGGTCTCGAACGCCTACTCGCGCATACGTACATGGCTAGGTCGGAACGGGGAAACAGCGTCGTCGTCGTGTTCATGGGGAGGCAACGGAATGCGTCGTGTTCATCGGAGGCAACGGAATGCGTGGGAGCCAACCGGCTGGGTCGGAACGGAATGCGTGGTCGTGTTCATCGGGAGGGCTTGGACGAAATAGGCGATGGAAACAAGGCCTGGCGTACCACACAATGGAGGAAACGACCTTGTGTTCGACCGGCCACGTTCGAAACGGGATCTTGTTCATTGAGAGGGGTCTGGCATACCGCAAAATGGACGAAACAGACCTCCTACGGTCAAAATGGGGGTCCAGTTGATCGGGAGGGGTGTGGCGTACCGCAAAACGGACGAAACGGACCTCCTACGGTCGAGACGGGGGTCCTGTTGATCGGGAGGGGTGTGGCGTACCACAAAACGGACGAAACGGACTTGTCTTGGAGCGCTACGGTCGAAACGGGGGTCCTGTTCATTGGGAGGGGTGTTGCGTACCGCAAAACGGGACTCCACGGGATACTGTTCATCTCCATCGTCGACCTCCTCCAGCCTCCACGGGCTACCGTCGACCTCCTCCAGCCTCCACGGGCTCCTGTTCATCCAGCCTCCACCGCGCGCTACTCCACCGGCTACTGTTCAACCACCCCTCCACGGGCACCCCTCCACCGTCTACTATTCATCCAGCCCTCCACACCACGGGGTCCTAATCAACCACCCCTCCACGGCCACCCCTCCATCGTCTATTGTTCATCCAGCCCTCCACACCACGGGTTCCTGTTCATCCAGAGGCAACGCCACCGCTCACTGTTCATCCAACCCCCCCCCCCCCCCCCGCAACGCTCACTGTTCATCCAATCGATCGGCTTCAGTTAGCAGCAGTAGCGAAGGAATCACTCCATCGGGTTCAGTTAACAGCCATCGATTGATCGCTCGGGTTCAGTAACGCGTAGCCTGCAGTGCAATCGCTCGGGTTCAGTTAGAGCCCAACGCCTCGCTCGGCTTCAGTTAGAGCCAATGCCTCGCACACACGCGCGTACCTGTACGAGAGAAACACGCATCGCTCTCCCACCGTAACCGGCAACTCCCCGAAATTTTCCTCCCCCTCGCTTCTACCACGGTTTTTTCCGTCATGGACGGTCCAAAGAATGTCATGCAGCTGCGTCTCCGGCCTGCCCAGGACGAAAAGCCCATTTTCTGTCATGATTTTTTGTCATAGAAGTAGGAGCCCACCACATATATGATGATATCGGGTTTTGTCAAAATTATCGTCATAGAAGTGTTATATGTATGACAGAAAAAAATTTCGTTCGGCCCAAAATGTCATGGATGTGTCTTTTTTTGTAGTGTATGTCTCCATATAAGATGGTTTATGGAAAAGCATGTCATTTACCTCTTGAACTTGAACATAAAGCATATTGGGCTATTAAAGAGCTCAATTATGACTTCAAACTTGCCGTTGAGAAGAGGTTGTTTGATATTAGCTCACTTGATGAATGGAGAACCCACGCATATGAGAATGCCAAGCTTTTCAAAGAAAAAGTCAAACGTTGGCATGATAAGAGGATAGAAAAGCGTGAGTTTAATGTAGGAGATTATGTGTTATTGTTCAACTCTCGTTTAAGATTTTTTGCAGGAAAACTTCTCTCAAAATGGGAAGGTCCCTACGTTATCGAGGAGGTCTATCGTTCTGGTGCTATAAAAATCAACAACTTCGAAGGCACAAATCCGAGGGTGGTAAACGGTCAAAGAATTAAACATTATATTTTAGGTAATCCTATCAATGTTGAAACTAATATTATTGAAACCATAACCCCTGAGGAATACATAAGAGACACTTTCCAGAACGTTCCAGACTCCGAAAAGGCATAGGTACGTGGTACGGTAAGTAAACCGACTCCAAAACAACTCTAGTGGCAATTTTTATCAGTTTTGGATTATTTAAGAATTTTAGGAAGAAAGAAGTAGTCTGAAATGGACACGAGGCTCCCACGAGAGAGGAGGGCGCGCCCCCCTTGTAGGGCGCGCCCCCTGTCTCTTGGGCACCTCGTGTGCCTCCCGGACTCCGTTTTCTTGTATGTTACGTATTTTGGTCAGTAAAAATTCATTATATATACTCCCGAAGGTTTTGACCTCCGTGTCACGCGAATATCCTCTATTTTCATTTCAAGCTGTTTCTATTGCAGATTTAGAGCACCATGACTTCTCCCTGCTCCAACAACAAAGACAAGGATGCTTGGCTATTGAAGATAGAGTTGAAAAGAGAGGAACCGGAAGAGATCAACAAGGATGAAGGGATCAAGAAGGCCATGGAGATTCAAACTCCGGTGGTGAAAGAAGTAGACATCCCTCAACCTTTACCTAACCTTTTTACTCGAACAGAGATTGAAGCTTTCAAGATGATTGAGTTAGCTATCTTACACTGGAGAATGTTTTGTTGAAGGATCATATTGCTGGGCTTAAGGGTATTATCCGCAAGTTGGAGGAGCTATTACGCTCGATGTGCGATTATCCACCATCATCATCACCACCTCCATCACCTCCGAAGAATAATTACATGGGTATGGGCACTCCCCTTGGCAACTGCCAAGCTTGGGGGAGATGCCCTGGTATCGTATCACCATCACACTCTTATCTTTAGCGCTTTATTTAGTTCGATCCTTTTAGTAATATCTTGATCTAGTAGATTGAAGTTTTGATATCAAGTAGTTTTGAGTTTTGCATTGTGAGCTCTTTATGTAAGCGAGTCCGTGTGCTATCTATAATAAAGATTAGTGTTGAGTCGAGGGCTTTGCTATGTTGCTATGATCTTGTGAAAGTAGAAAGAACAAAAGAGTTCATATTGATCTTATGGATAGTGATAACTTCACACATAGAAAGTATGAGGCATAAAAATTGTTGAGAGTTGATGAACGTAGCCTTGGTCATCGTTGCAATTAATAGGAAGTGATAAGGAAAGAGGGGTTCACATATAAATATATTACCTTGGACATCTTTTATGATTGTGAAGCACTCATTAGGTATGACATGCTAAAAGAGTTGATGTTGGACAAGGAAGTCAATGTAATGGTTTATGTTTCCCGACATCTCAGTTAAAGTATATTTTCATGGACCTTCCAAACATGTTGAGCTTGCCTTTCCCCCTCATGCTAGCCAAATTCCTTGCACCAAGTAGAGATACTACTTGTGCTTCCAAATATCCTTAAACCCAGTTTTGCCATGAGAGTCCACCATACCTACCTATGGATTGAATAAGATCCTTCAAGTAAGTTGTCATCGGTGCAAGCAATAAAAATTGCTCTCTAAATATGTATGACTTATTAGTGCAGAGAAAATAAGCTTTGTACGAACTTGTTGTGGAAGTAATAAAAGCGACGGACTGCATAATAAAGGTCCACATACAAGGGGCAATATAAAGTGACGTTCTTTCGCACTAAGACTTTATGCATCGACCCTAAACGCACATGACAACCTCTGCTTCCCTCTGTGAAGGGCCTATCTTTTACTTTATGCTTTACTTTATGCTTGAGTCAAGGTGATGCTCACCTTTCCCTTTTTATTTTTATCCTTTGGCAAGCTCCTCGTGTTTGAAAGATCATGATACATATATCCAATTGGATGTAAGTTGGCATAGGCTATTATTGTTGACATCACCTAAAGGTGAATATGTCGGGAGGCAAGACAATAAGCCCCTATCTTTCTCAGTGTCCGGCTGAAACTCTATAACCACAAGTATTGCGTGAGTGTTAACAATTATAGGGGACTACAAGATAGTTGAGTATGTGAGCTTGCTGAAAGGCTCTATTATTGACTCTTTCCGATGTTACGATAAATTGCAATTGCTTCAATGACTGAGATTATAGTTTGTTAGTTCCCAATGAAGTTTTTGAACCATACTTGACATTGTGAATCGTTTATTACTTGAGCATAGGAAATCATATGACAAAATCCATATATGTTGTTGTTTTTAGAATGATCATGATGCCCTCATGTCCATATTTTATCTTTCACGACACCTCTATCTCTAAACATGTGGACATATTTTTCGATTTCGGCTTCCGCTTGAGGACAAGCGAGGTCTAAGCTTGGGGGAGTTGATACGTCCATTTTGCAGCATGCTTTTATATCAATATTTATTGCATTATGGGATGTTATTAAACATTATATCTCAATACTTATGGCTATTCTCTCTTATTTTACAAGATTTACAATGAAGAGGGGGAATGCCGGCAGCTGGAATTCTGGCTGGAAAAGGAGCAAACGTTGGAAACCTATTCTGCACAACTCCAAAAGTCCTGAAACTCCACGAAACATCTTTTTGGAATTTATAAGAATTATTGAGCAAAAGAAATAGGCCAGGGGGCCCATACCCTGTCCAGGAGACAGGGGGCACGCCCCCCCCCCCCCCCCCCCGCCCCTATAGGGCGTGCCCCCTATCTCCTGGGCCCCCTGGTGGGCCTCCGGCGTCCATCTTCTGCTATATCATCACTTTTACCATGGAAAAAATTGTGGGCAAGCTTACGGGACGAAACTCCACCGCCACGAGGCGGAACCTTGGCGGAATCAATCTAGGGCTCTGGCAGAGCTGTTCTGCCGGGGACACTTCCCTCCGAGAGGGGGAAATCATCACCAACGTCATCACCAACGATCCTCTCATCGAGAGGGGGTCAATATCCATCAACATCTTCACCAGCACCATCTCCTCTCAAAACCCTAGTTCATCTCTTGTATCCAATCTTGTATCAAAACCACAAATTGGTACCTATGGGTTGCTAGTAGTGTTGATTACTCCTTGTAGTTGATGCTAGTTGGTTTACTTGGTGGAAGATCATATGTTCAGATCCTTTATGCATATTACTACACCTCTGATTATGAACATGAATATGCTTTGTGAGTAGTTACGTTTGTTCCTGAGGACATGGGTGAAGTCTTGCTATTAGTAGTCATGTGAATTTGGTATTCGTTCGATATTTTGATGAGATGTATGTTGTCTTTCCTCTAGTGGTGTTATGTGAACGTCGACTACATAACACTTCACCATTATTTGGGCCTAGAGGAAGGCATAGGGAAGTAATAAGTAGATGATGGGTTGCTAGAGTGATAGAAGCTTAAACCTAGTTTATGCGTTGCTTTCGTTAGGGGCTGATATGGACCCATATGTTTAATGTTGCGGTTAGGTTTACCTTAATACTCCTTTTTGTAGTTGCAGATGCTTGCAATAGGGGTTAATCATAAGTGGGATGCTTGTCCAAGTTAGGACAGTACCCAAGTGTCCGTCCACCCACATCAAATTATCAAAGTACCGAACGTGAATCTTACGAACGTGATGAAAACTAGCTTGACGATAATTCCCAATGTGTCCTCGGGAGCACCTTCTTCATTATTAGAATTTGTCCAGGCTTATCCTTTGCTACATAAAGAATTGGGCCACCTTGCTGCACTATATTTACTTTATTTACTTTTGCTTGTTACTATTTATCTTATCACAAAACTATCTACCTACTATTTCAGTGCTTGCAGAGAAAACCTTACTGAAAACCGCTTATCATTTCCTTCTGCTCCTCATTGGGTTTGACACTCTTACTAATCGAAATGACTACGATAGATCCCCTATACTCGTGGGTCATCATTCCCTAACTCCAAAAATTATGAGAAAAATACCTCACTATAGAAGATTTATCAGAGCTCAATATGCAAAAAGTTTCAACATTATATCATTCTCTGACTTTTCTAGGGAATTATTGCAACAGCGGTAAACTTTCTGTTTTCAAACAGCAACATGTATACTAGCAAAATAAGCATTGTAAAGGCTATCCTTGACATTTCTATTGAAACTAAAGATGCAAAACATTATTCTAAATAACAGCAAGCAAATACTAACGGAATAAAACGACGCTCCAAGCAAAACACATATCATGTGGCGAATAAAAATATAGCTATAAGTAAAGTTACCGATGAACGAAGACGAAAGAGGGGATGCCATCCGGGGCATCCCCAAGCTTAGGCTCTTGGTTGTCCTTGAATATTACCTTGGGGTGCCTTGGGATCCCCAGGCTTAGGCTCTTGCCACTCCTTATTCCATAGTCCATCAAATCTTTACCCAAAACTTGAAAACTCCACAACACAAAACTCAACAGAAAACTCGTAAGCTCCGTTAGTATAAGAAAATAAAACGACCACTTAGGTACTGTAATGAACTCATTCTAAATTCATATTGGTGTAATATCTACTGTATTCCAACTTCTCTATGGTTCATACCCTCCGATACTACACATAGATTCATCAAAATAAGCAAACAACACATAGAAAACAGAATCTGTCAAAAACAGAATAGTCTGTAGTAATCTGTATCAAACTTATACTTCTGGAACTCCAAAAATCCTACCAAATTAGGAAGTCCTAAGCAATTCGTGTACCAATCTAGATCAAAACAAATTAGATCAAGAGCACGTTTCTGTGAATTAACAAAACTAATTTACTGGTTGCAAAAGTTTCTGATTTTCAGCAGGATCAACACAACTATCACCGTAAGCTATCCTAAAGGTCTTACTTGGCACTTTATTGAAACAAAAGCTATAAAACATGATTAATATAGTAGCATAATCATGTGAACACATAAAAACATTAAGGGTAAATATTGGGTTGTCTCCCAACAAGCGCTTTTCTTTAATGCCTTTCTAGATAGGCATGATGATGACAATGATGCTCACATAAAAGATATGAATTGAAACAGCACATTTAAGTCTAACCCACTTCCTATGCATAGTTATTTTGTGAGCAAACAACTGATGGGAACAATAATCAACTAGCATAGGAAGGTAAAACAAGCATAACTTCAAGATTTTAAGCACATAGTGAGGAAACTTGATATTATTGCAATTCCTACAAGCATAGATTCCTCCCTCATAATAATTTTCAGTAGCATCATGAATGAACTCAACAATATAACCAGCACCTAAAGCATTCCTTTCATGATCTACAAGAATAGAATTTTTACTACTCTCCACATAAGCAAAATTCTTATCATTCGGAATAGTGGGAGTATCATAAGAGACTTGAACATTAAAAATTGTTTCCACATTAAAAGAGTAATGTTCAGAAAAAGGGTAATCATAATCATGACAAGATTTATTAATATAATCATCACTACTTTTTATAGCATAAGTTTCATCACAATAATCATCATAAGTAGCAACTTCGTTCTCATCATAATCGATTGAAACCTCTCCCAAGATAGTGGAATCACTAAATAAAGTTGACACTCTTCCAATATCCACTTTCCTATTCATCACAATAAAATTCAACATCTTCCAAAATAGTGGGATCACTACTTCCTAAAGTTGACACTCTTACAAACCCACTTTCATCAATATAATCATCATAGGTAAGAGGCATGCTATCATCATAACAACTTTGCATATCAAAATTTGGGAGGCTAAAAATATCATCTTCATTAAACATAGCATCCCCAAGCTTGGTACAAACATTAATTGCAGCAAATATAGTCTCAAATATTTCATCCTCATCAAACATAGCTTCCCCAAGATTGGGCCTTTTCATATCATAAGCATAATCACTCTCATCATTAAAAATATGGATAGCACCAATAGTATAGCAATTATCATCATCACAATGAGTAGTAGGAGCAACATTATTTGGGAGGGATACCTTTCTACCTTTGTTGCTCCTTCTTTTCTTTTTCTTCTTCACATTATGTGTGGGTTCAACCTTCCTCTTTGAGCTCCTTATTGACGAGATTGGTTGAATAGAAAGCTCCTCCCCGTTACCTGATTCATCATAAGAAATAATAGGAGGATATTGGGAAGTCTCTTCCCTTTCACCAATATTCTCGCCATCTTCTATTTGCTTTCTTTTCTTTAGGTAATTGGCAATATAAGGATTTTCAATGTAATTCACCGCACAAAACAAATAAATCTTCTCTAAATCAATTTCAAGAAAATGCTCAAGATTAAATTCTGGAATAAGCTTAGTTGCACGTTTCAATTCTTCATAACCCAAAAGCAAAATAAGTTCATTGTAATGAGCAAGGGAGATCAAATCATCACAATTTTTGGACACGATTCGATCATGAAACAATTTGCATTGGAGATGTAAACGATCACGTTCATTGCAAAGTTCACAACGGTAAAGATATCTTAAATTCTCAGAACTCTTATCTAGCCTTTCTTGCAATCCTTTAGTTTCTAAATACTTATGCCTCTTGCAATATCTATTTTCTCTAGTTGGTGTGTCCATGCAAACCCAATCTACTCCACAAAAATCAACATGCTTATAAGAGACATTTTCATCATAACTAGTGCAATCATCATTAGTACTATGGATATTCAAAGAGTTCATACTAACAACATTGCGACATTCTATAGATTTCTTCTTCTAGCACTTGAGCACAATTTTCCTTTCCATCATTCTCACGAAAGATATTAAAAAGATGAAGCGTACGAGACAAACTCAATTCCATTTTTTGGTAGTTTTCTTTTATAAACTAAACTAGTGATAAAACAAGAAACAAAATGATTCGATTGCAAGATCTAAAGATATACCTTCAAGCACTCACCTCCCCGACAACGGCCCCAGAAAAGAGCTTGATGTTTACTACACAACCTTCTTCTTGTAGACGTTGTTGGGCCTGCAAGTGCACAGGTTTGTAGGACAGTAGCAAATTTTCCTCAAGTGGATGACCTAAGGTTTATCAATCCGTGGGAGGCGTAGGATGAAGATGGTCTCTCTCAAACAACCCTGCAACCAAATAGAAAAGAGTCTCTTGTGTCCCCAACACACCCAATACAATGGCAAATTGTATAGGTGCACTAGTTCGGCGAAGAGATGGTGATACAAGTGCAATATGGATGGTAGATAAAGGTTTTTGTAATCTGAAATTATAAAAACAGCAAGGTAACTGAGCGTAAACGGTATTGCAAAGCTAAGAAACAAGGCATAGGGTTCATACCTTCGCTAGTGCAAGTTCTCGCAACAATAATAACATAGATAGATCATATAACAATCCCTCAACATGCAACAAAGAGTCACTCCAAAGCCACTAATAGCGGAGAACAAACAAAGAGATTATGGTAGGGTACGAAACCACCTCAAAGCTATTCTTTCGGATCAATCTATTCAAGAGTTCGTACTAGAATAACACCTTAAGACACAAATCAACCAAAACACTAATGTCACCTAGATACTCCATTATCACCTCAAGTATCCGTGGGCATGATTATACGATATGCATCACACAATCTCAGATTCATCTATCCAACCAACACAAAGTACTTCAAAGAGTGCCCCAAAGTTTCTACCGGAGAGTCAAGACGAAAACGTGTGCCAACCCCTATGCATAGGTTCATGGGCGGAACACGCAAGTTGGTCACCAAAACATACATCAAGTGGCACATGAATATCCCATTGTCACCACAGATAAACATGGCAAGACATACATCAAGTGTTCTCAAATCCTTAAAGACTCAATCTGAGAAGATAACTTTAAAGGGAAAACTCAATTCATCACAAGAGAGTAGACGGGGAGAAACATCATAAGATCCAACTATAATAGCAAAGCTCGCGATACATCAAGATCGTGCCATAGAGAGAACACGAGAGAGAGAGATCAAGCACATAGCTACTGGTACATACCCTCAGCCCCGAGGGTGAACTACTCCCTCCTCGTCATGGATAGCGTCGGGATGATGAAGATGGCCACCGGTGATGTATTCCCCCTCCGGCAGGGTGCCGAAACGGGCTCCCGAGAGGTTTTTGGTGGCTACAGAGGCTTGCGGCGGCGGAACTTCCGATCTATCTTCTGTATCGATGTTTTTAGGGTACGTAGGCTTATATAGGCGAAAGAAGTCGGTCGGGGGAGCCTCGAGGGGCCCACGAGAGTGGACGGCGCGCCCCCCCCCCCCCCTATCTCGTGGCTTCCTCGATGATCCCCTAGCTTGCACTCCAAGTTTCCTGGGTCACGCTCGTTCCAAAAATCACGTTGCCAAAGGTTTCATTCCGTTTTGACTCTGTTTGATATTCCATTTCTTCGAAATACTGAAACAGGCAATAAAACAGCAATATGGGTTGGGCCTCCGGTTAATAGGTTAGTCCCAAAAGTAATATAAAAGTGTATAATAACGCCCGTAAACATTCAAAGCACATAATAAAATAGCATGAATGCTTCATAAATTATAGATACGTTGGAGACGTATCATCGGCCGAGATGAGGTACCCTGTCCTCCCCCTCCCCCCGCTCTTGGTTTGTTCTTCAGATTAGCATCCATTTATGTGATAAATGACTCTGTAGGATCTACTCTCCTGAGCTCTCTTAAACCTTACATTTTGGATGTATATGCAGCAAAAATTTCAAAAACTGATACGGTAGTATTGAACTTATATACATTCGAGAATTCCTTTGATAAAATAAATGACTTTGTTGTCAATGTCCAAACACAAAAATTGGCTGTTTCCAAACACGAAACATGGCGTAGTGGCTACAGTATGGTCTCAAAGAAGAAATCTTCGAGCATTTATATAGAAAACAGGGGTTTCTTCTTCACTTCGCTAAGACAATCAAACACGTAGAAAGCAGGAGTTCCTGGTAAAATAGGTTAACACAAACTCTACCATTGCCTGCATGCATTTGAAGGCAATCTACCTTCCTAAAACTCCAGCACTTTGGGCTAGAGTCCTCCATACACCAACTGAACCATGTGACTGCTATTTAGTTAAATATAGGGTACAAAAATCTCAATCAAACACATATTGTGGGATATATACATAGCACAACCGAACACGGTAAGTTCAAATAGATCAATAATGGAAGTAACATTACAATAGAAGTACAAATTACAAGAATGAGTGACGGATTCAGCAGTACCACATACATATGCATTACAAGAATCAATAATGGATGCAATCTGTTTATTTAGCCCTCCAGAAGGCGACGCAGACTTGATGAAACAACCCCCACTTAATTATACAACACGTACCAGATGATTTGTTGGTCAACCGAAAGATAATGTGACATATTCCAGTCTCTTCACTCAGTGATTACCTTTGGCCACTTGCTGGCGTACTTTTCATCCAAGTACTTGGGGGTGTCCTTCAAATCATCTACCAAGAACTTGGTTATTTCATCTGATTGATTATCAACACTGACATGCACCTCTTGGAGGCTTTTGAGAGTCTCGATGCCGTAAATCCCTTCAAAGGCTTCGAACCACATATCAATCCTCTCCAGTGCTGGCATTACCTCTTTTCCTGTAACAGCAAAGCTCATCCTGGGTACCATAGTCGCAAAGAAGCGAAGAAGCTTTAGACTCTTGAATCCTCCAGGTGGAGTAATGATCTCCCTATCGGTAAGTTGTTTATTTTCCTCAAGAACGTCCACTATGTCCCTATCATCCTTGGTTGCATTGAGTGTAAAAGTGAGCGTAAACAATTTGGGCAGGTCCTGGGTGAGCCTGAAAGTATCAGTCCGAAGAACTATCACGGAAAGGGTCAGCTTATAGAGGTTATTGAGTTCTTTTATCCAATTTGGGGGCCATTCCATCTTGCCAGACAACTCTAAGCCGATGATATATCTTGGAGGAGTGGTCATGGTGTATAGTGAATTGATAAAATTAGAGCTCTCATAATTGATTGCCAATGTCTACAAACCACAGCTACAATGGTACTCAATGGAGGAGCGTAATTGTTTGAAGGTTTGACCACCCTCCCTTATATTGAGCTTGTAGATGGAAAGCTTCCTTACCCTGTCAACTGATGAAGGCTTGCTACAGCTGATGAGTCCAGGAGCGGATGCAGATTGTGGTCTGCATCGACGACATCTGGAAGATGGTGGATCGTTGCTGGATTCGTGGTTCGTGGATGGAAGGTATGGTATTATCCTCCGGCGTCTTAGTCGTGTGGGGGTGCCAGATCTGGAGTTCGATGGCGTGTCCGGGGTGTTGCCCCGGTCTGATTCGTTCAACGGTAATGGTTTCGCTTTTGGTGAACCACCTTGGAGGTCCGCAAAGCTGCATA
This sequence comes from Triticum timopheevii, assembly GCA_963921465.1. Lineage (NCBI taxonomy): Eukaryota > Viridiplantae > Streptophyta > Magnoliopsida > Poales > Poaceae > Triticum > Triticum timopheevii. The sequence goes on along the minus strand of OY997274.1, from coordinate 4,153,463 downwards.
TCATGGATGGAGCCGCTTCGAGCTCAGGTGTGAAGGTGATCTGTCATTGTTTCCTTTGGTGGCTGCTATGGTGGTACCGGAGGCCTATGACGGGCGTTGGTGTCAAGTTCAAAGGTTTCTTCGGTCTTGATTGGAATTTTACTTTTTGGCTGTTGTTCCTTTGTGCGAAGGCTAGCGTTTTGCTGTCTTTTCAGTTTTGCCAGGTCGGTTTGTACGGGGCTTATACTATGATCCTTATGATATAAATGAGACACGTATTACCACGCAAAAACAGTATCACAAGCATTTGGTCTTCATTGAGCTCTATGTGTATATAATTTGTGGACTCAATATGAGTCTTCACCGGTTTCTAAACCGTTGAGGACTCATATTGACAATTCAGATTGTACACAAAAAGATCATTGATAATCAATGTATTTTTTATGTATATTTTTACATGTTTACGCCCTCACTCTCTCCACTCACTCGGTCTCCCCCTCAATCCCCCGTGACGTCATCAATTTCCAACACGTTCTGACATCATTTGTCGTTTTTCAGTAACCAATTTGTTTAGATCAGAGCAAAATGACCGTGAAATTGAAAATCAATCCAAAATGAAGCATTATGCAGCATTCGAAGGAACTAAAGCAAAAATATTCACAAAGAAACTAAATACAGCAAAAAAAACTACTCAGAAATAAATAGAAGAAAAAAAATAAAGCAGAAAAGAAAATAGTATATAAAAAAATTACTCAAAAATAAATAGAAGAAAATAAATAATGCAGAAAATAAAAAAACTATATAAAGCAAAAATATTCATAAAGAAACTAAATATAGCAAAAAACTATTTAGAAATAAATAGAAGAAAAAAAATAAAGCAGAAAAGAAAAAACTATATAAAAAATTACTCACAAATAAATAGAAGAAAATAAATAATGCAGAAAAGAAAAAAACTATACAAAGCAGAAATATTCACAAAGAAACTAAATACAGCAAAAAAACTACTAAGAAATAAATATAAGAAAAAAATTAATGCAGAAAAAGAAAAACTATATAAAAAAGTTACTCAGAAATAAATAATGCAGAAAAAAAAAATATAAAAAATTATTGGGGCGCTGCCCGGTGGGCCTGCCAGACCTAGGGTGTGCAAATTCAGGCCCAGAAGGGCCGGCAAGCTCACAGGGCAGCGCGCCCTAGTTAGGCCCAGAAGCCTGCTATATAGAGGAGTTCGAAAGAGCAGCCGCGGCTGGGTTTATAAACCAGTGCGGCTGCCCTTCGCTAGGCAAGGTGGGACTAAACTTTGCGCCCCTCACCTGACAGCGCACGACCATTAGTACCGGTTGGTGGCTCCAACCGGTACTAATGTGTTGCCCTTTAGTCTCGGTTGGAGCCACCAACCGGTACTAAAGGCCTATTTTGGGGCTCCAACCGGTACTAAAGGCCCCTCATATATATATGACACTTATGAAAAATCAGTTCCATCAACACTTCTTCCCCACTTCGCTTGACATCTATCGCCGACGCCGCCGTGCCGCCGCGCCGTCGCCCCCGCCACCCTCGATCGCCGCCCCCGCCGCACGTTGTCGTCGTCCCCGCCGCCCTTGCCGCCCCCGCCGCCCGTCGTCGTTGTCCCCGTCCTCGCCGCCCCCGCCGCCCGTCGTCGTCGCCGTCCCCGCCGCCCTCGCCGCCCCTGCCGCCCGTCGTCACCGCCCCCGCCGCCCGTAGGCCCGCTCGATCATACCCACACACACACATACACACAGACACACATACACACATGCATACACACACATACACAAACACACACTACACACACATGTACGTACACACATACACACACAGTACTATACACACACACACACTTTTTTTTTACTTATTTTCTGTTTTTTATTGTTTAGATGAATTAATTAATCTTATATTTATATTTACTAATCGGAAGCACCATCCGTGGCTCCACGTTAATCCTCACAAGTAAATTGTTTTCACCGTTGGATCAAAAAATAGAGAATCCAGATGGGTCCTTTCTCCATAATCTTTCCCAGAGTCCCTACATGATCTGAGTTATCGATGTCTCTCCTTACCTCCTTTAAATAAAAAATATCTCTCCTTATACCTCCTTTAAAAATATACCCGTACCAACCTTTCTCCTCTTAAGATCTTCATCAGGCCGCTGCGTCCATCTTGATATTGGCTCTAGGATATCTTCCTCTGACTATTCTCTCCGCCATGCTGTAGCGGGATCTCTCCTGTTCATACACAAAGAAGACAAAAGCCAGTACGACCACCTTCTCCGGTGTTTTAATTTTGATTGTTGAATCCCGTCCTCCATCCTGCTTCCATCTCCCTTTGCAGACCCCTCCGATTTTTTTCCCAAAGGAGAGTCACATGGCACTATACATGCGTACTGCAGGAGCCAAGTCCAGTTTGTTGGTACGCTGAAGATACACATCTGGCTGCCAGAGTCAAGCCATACTTTGTGTCCGTGACTGATCGATGCACTCTTTGCAGAGAACTAGCAACAACACTGTTTTATGCAGCGACGAGGTCATCCAGGTAATCCCACTTCAATAGACACGGTAATTAGTACTTGCCTAATCATCTACGGCAAGATGCCAAATTACACACAACTAATTGAACCCTAATGCTAATCTAATAACCAGCAATGCACAGGTTTATCTCTGTAGCTGTTTATGGATGAAACTGGGTCTGACATACTAGATGCTTTGTTTGTTTCTTTCCACGATACTTACTCATGCGGTTGATTTCATGATTAAAGTTTCTAAAGGCGTGGATTGACTGGAAGCTGAACATGTATGGGATTCTACTCTCCCTTGACGAGTACTTTCCGTTTACTGAACATGTACATAAATTGGCTAGGTACTATTGCCCTGCCGATTGATTTCCGGCAAGATGCGCAAGTACACTAGCCAGGCTTGATTGACACTTCCTGGAGATACGCACGTACAAGGAAGCAGCTGGATCGATTCTCTCCCGATGTATAGGAACGAGCGAAGATAGCTTAACTAGCTAATCTAGCAAATAATCTCGCCTCGACGGCCACGTGTATACAGTCTCATGCGAATAAGCACATGAACACGTACGCCAGTTGATAGCTATAGGGGCATGTCGCTCCTGTTCTTTTTCTTTCTACTCCCTCCGTCCCACAATATAATAATGATTTTCAAGTTATGTTCGCTTAAAAAACGTTCTTATATTATGAGACGGATGGAATATATATTAATCTGGGTTACGAAATCTTACAGGGTACACGAGTGTATAAATGATTTAGCCTAACAAAGCTAACCTATCCTAATACTACTTGGATGATTATTCCAGTCTAAGACGGACATGTAATCTTCGGCATGGTTAATTCCAACATATTCTTTAGCTGGTCACTTACTACGTCTGGACATATATACATGTAAATTGTGCAACGTAGAAGTGAGAATATAAGTCAGTCACCCGCACAAAAAAAAAGTCCGCATACACTAGCAACTTCCGAATTTCAATAAATCTGAGCTCATGGCATCTTCAATACTTATCTTTTGATGGAACAAGTGATAAAAAAACTGTTTTGAGTGACTGCTATATATCAGTAAAGTTCACGAACATTGTGTTCTTTTTTCCCTTAATGAATATACTTTCCAAGATATTCATTTGAATTGGCATGTGACTGGGCCTTCACATTATTCATGTTTTAGAAAAGCATGTAGTTTTTTTCCTTATAACCTACTACATAAATAAGCTAGGCTTGCTTAGTAGTTTCCCCTTTTTACTATTAAATTAGGCGTAAGCAAGATATGACGCGCGGTGCTATTAATGTAGTGGAAACACATCCACAATATATTTGTGACAATAGTCATTTTTTATACATGTAGGTTTATTATTTTGACTCTGTTCTCTTTCTAAATATAATTGTACCAACATATCAAGTGTAAACCTTTTGCTCCCAAGCTTCACATAGCAAAACATAAACAAAAAATCAATGAGGATGATCCTGATTTTCTATCTTTCATTTAAATGTCTGTACAATCATTTGATAACAAAATATTTATATTTGCAGGTCACATAAATAAGAGTAATGTGTGGATCAAAATAGCGAATAGTAGCACATCAAAAAGGATGTCCTCATTTGACGTTCTGTTTAAATAGCAAATGGTAGTACACTGCTACATGTATGTTTTTTTTCTCAAACTTTAGAATGCACTTCTATTCTTTCATTTTTCCACCCAGCTCAGAGAGAGATTCTTGACAATATCTTATTAGTGCCACTAGGTTTTAGATATGCTAGAACATAAGACATACTATAGGTGAAAAAAAAGGATAAATCATTTATTCATGATCAAAATACGTTTATCTTATTCAGAGTAAGGTATGATACTAAATTATTTTTTGAATAAATAAGTGCAAGTTCATGTACTATGTTTCTGTTTCATTAATAGTCCGAGTACACATCTACCAACCCGTAGGAAATATATAACTAGACCGTTCAATATGAACATAATTGGAAAATGGTATGTATATGTAAATCATCTAATTAATTTTTTAATGTATCATTTCTATCACACGGTAACCAATGTGCACTGCTGCATGTTATTTCTTGCAATTATTCAAAATTGTATTCTGATTATTTATTAATTTATGTTTAAACAAATAGAACGCAAGGAATGCCAAGTGAATATCAATGATTTGGTTAAATAGACTAGCCCGTGCAGATGCATGGGTTAACGACTAGTATAACTAGTTTATTTTTAGAATGTTAGAATGTTAATGTTAGATGAATTAGAACTAGTTTATTTTTAGTAAGAAAATTAAGGTATATGAGATTATTTGAATTAGTTGAATTAATATAACTAGTTTATTTTTAGTAAGAAAATTTAGGTATATGAGATTATTTGAACTAGTTCAATTAATATAACTAGTTTATTTTTAGTAAATGCTTAGTTGAACTAGTTGAATTAATAGAACTATTTTATTTTTAGTAACAAAATTTAGGTATATGAGATTATTTGAACTAGTTGAATTAATATAACTAGTTTATTTTTATTAAGAAAATTTAGGTATATGAGATTATTTGAACTAGTTGAAATAATATAACTAGTTTATTTTTAGTAAATGCTTAGTTGAACTAGTTGAATTAATAGAACTAATTTCTTTTTAGTAAGAAAATTTAGGTATATGAGATTATTTGAACTAGTTGAATTAATATAACTAGTTTATTTTTATTAAGAAAAAATTTAGGTATATGAGATTATTTAAACTAGTTGAGTTAATATAACTAGTTTATTTTGAGTAAATGGTTAGTTGAACTAGTTGAATTAATAGAACTAGTTTATTTTTAGTAAGAAAATTTAGGTATATGAGATTGTTTGAACTAGTTGAATTAATATAACTAGTTTATTTTTAGTAAATGCTTAGTTGAATTTGTTGAACTAATAGAAGTAGTTGAATTAGTTGAATTAATTGAAGTAGTAAGTGTTTAATGTTTTGCCTATATGAACATAGGAAATGTCATCTGACGACGGAAAAGATTTCATTATGTGCGAATACTGTGAAGACCAGCGCGGCCTGTGCGACAGAAATTTCCTTGTTGATGATAGGCGATTCAGCATCAAGCTGAATGAGACCTTCAAATTTGATACAGTAAGTCACAACGACAAGTCTGTTTTCGTAATTAAGCATGACTTATATATGCTTTATTTGCCTGACTTATAATTTTTAATTTTCACTATTCTACTAGCGCATCCCCTGCCATGCAAGAATTTTTGTCTTAGATAAGATAGGTTTCAATGCTATGGAAACTATGGAGGTAAAGAGAGTTTACCTAAAAACTGAGCCTGGTTATACTTTCAACGTCAAAGTATACAATGCAAACACGTACACCTATTTTGAATGAAAAACTTGGCAAGCACTATGCAAGGCTTATGCATTTGAGCCTGATATAATTATCACCTTTGATATTCGTCCGGAAGATGATATTGAAGGTAATAGAGACATATGGGTCGATGTGCAGACGCCTCAAGTTCTACCATTATGTGAGTTTTTCTCAACTATATTTTTCTCTTTGATATTGCTTATCCAAAAATAATTGACAACTAATTTCTACTGACAGCTTATTTCCATTCAAGCAAACTTGTCCGACGCTTGGTAGACAAGACCTACTACTGTCGCCGAGCTCAACTAAACTGCGAGAAGATAAGTCATTATGTTTCATGGCTTGAGGATCTTCATACTTTCAAGACAAATTTTCTTCCTGCACTTAGAAATGTTAATACTCAAAATGTGCGACCAATAGTGATCGTATTGAACTACGGTCACATCTATTTAAGAATGATGGTAAGATTTTTACTATTTGTCCTCAGTGCATCTTTTGCATACATAATTTTTTTGCTAAACTTTCATTGCTAAGTATATTAATTAAGTACTATACGTTGTTCTTCAACAGGGACTCCCGATGACAGTTGGGCCTTAGGGGATCGAGACTAAAGGTCGCATGTCAATTGTTAGCTTACGGCCAAGATATCCTACATTGCACATGAGTGCATTCAGGATTTCTAGAAGCGATGAATGCTTAATAGTGAAAGATTGGAGGAAAATTGTTAACGATCGCAGAGAAGTACTAGAGGGCAGCAATGAGAAGCGCAGCCCACGATTAGGAGACAGGTTCATCTGCATGCTCCAGTATGATGAATCAGGAGAGCTATACATGTTCTACATGCCACAAAGGGGGATTAACTGAGAATTACACACGGTATTTGCCAAGTGATAGATGATCTAGTTCTTTTTTTATCTGTTGAGAAGAGAAGTTAAGCTCCTCAGCAGCTCAATTCCGACCGCGTGTTATCTCATTTATGGGGAAGCCATCCCTTGGTCTGACTTTCCATTAACTTCTGGCAAATCTGGCTCTAACTTTTCGAATTTCTAGAACTTTGGAAATTTCAAAATTTACGGCAATTCAGACTTTAAGGGATTTGGAACTTCTAGAAATGTAAAACTTTCATATTTTCAGTTTTCTTCACTAAAACAAAACAGTAACTATCCTACTGTATGTACATATAATTTTTCAAATGTCTGCAACTGAAGTAAAATAACAATTATAAAAATAGAGCGATGGTATTCAAATATAGCCTTCAACCTTTGATTGGAATTCATGATATGATCTCTTTCTTGCACCGTGCATAACCATGGAAAGCTCTGCAAGTATAAAATCTCACGCTGCAGCCCTTCTGAATTTTCCAACCTTCAGCCTGTTTTTGAGGATTTCACATCTCAGTTGGCGAAATGAGAAGCCCGTTTGTGAATAGCCAACGATTCTGGTTGCATGTCGTCTTAAAACATTCTTAGTTAATATATGACCCTGTGCATCGGTCAATTGACAGCTGGGAGTTCAGCCTCTTCTTTTCGACAGAAAACACGGATAATTTTCTTTTAAAAAGGAGGAATACCCTTGGCTTCTGCATGAAGCGATGCACACAACTATTAACCAAACAAAGTATCAAAATACGAGTATCTCAAAGAGGTGTCATTGTTGAGTAACGTGATTGTATTAGGAAACATAGGTTAGACTAGGAATATTCTGGCTTGCCTTGTACTCCAAGTAGATCATGTACTCCTATATATATGCCCATTAGGCTCAAGCAATACTACGAACTATTCCACCAAATTCCTCTCTCCCTTCTAACATGATATCTATCGTAAGTCGATCCTAAACCCTTAGCCGCCGCCGCCGCTTCCGCACCCGCGCGCCGCCCCCGGGGCGGTCGGCCTCCATGACCGCCGCCGGGGGCTGCGCCGCCCGTACCTAGGGTTCATCCGCCGGTCGTGTTGACTGGCTGCCCTAGAGAGTCTTTTCCCCGAGCCTTGCTCCGGGGTTTTCTCTCTCTCTCCGGTCGTTTTGATCGGCGTTTTTCTTTTTGGTTTTTCAATCTAATCTTGATTGGTTTGCGTCGCCCGCCGCTGTCGTCGACCCCCGTGCGCCTCTACTCCGACCCAGGCGCGACCAGCCGGCCTCTCCTGCGACCCGGCGGTCACGCGTGCCGAGGCGGCCCGTCCTGGCCAGCCGCCGTCCGCGCGTCGGTCCGCCCGTCGCCCTGCGCCGGCTGTCACCGCCCTGCTCTGACTTGGACACCTGCATCGCCCCGACCTGGCGGCCTCGCGCCATGCGACGGCCAATCATAGATGTCGCTCGCGCGCCGGCCCGCCCATCGATCCACGTCACCTGCCTCCGTCGTGTCTGCACGGCCGCCCGGCGATCTACCTCGCCGGCCTCGTCCTCGGCTGCGTCGGGACGGCTGTGTCAGGCTCGTCGGCTGCCTCAACTCCAGCGCCGCTTCTCCGTTGGTCGCTCGGGCCTCGTTGCCTGGGCGCCGGCGTTGCTTTGGCAGTCCGGGTGCCAGTGCTGACAAGCTCGTCCGCACGACGTCCCACGCCGTCTGTCGTCGCCGGCTTCATCTCGGACACCACCGCTACCACGCCTCCACCGAGCGGCGTCCCCGACCTTGCGCGTGATCGGCTTGATCACCCGCTCGCCGCCGCGATCCGCCTCATCTACGCCGCGCGACCGACCTGGCCCGTCGGTTATGCGCGCCTCCGCAGGTCCCGTGAAGATCGTCCCCGAGTTCAGCGCGCCTTTCCACCGATGGAGCATCGGGCTGCCGCTGCGTTGCCCCGTCGTGCCGCAGCGCCGCCGCCCCGTGGTTCTCTCATGGCTGCATGGACTCGTCTGTTGCCGCTGCATGGACTCGGGGCGTAGTGTCGCGATACGCAGTCCCCGCCGCCGCCCTGAGACCGTCCCCGCGATGGCACCGACTCGCGAACCGCCATTGTGTCGCCCCTTTGGGCCGCAATGTCATGGCCCGCGGTCCCTGCCGCCGCCCAAAGGTCTTCCCACCGTCGCCCCGACCCGGCTGCCGCCGTTGCGTCGCCCCTTCGGGCCGTAGCGCCGCGGCCCGCGGTCCACTCCGCCGTCCTCGCGCGTCGACCTCCCGTGGTATGCGCCGCGCCGTCTCCCTTGGTGTGGGAACGCCACCGTCCGCGCCGGTCTTCGTCACGTTATCAGGCTTCTTCGCCTACTTCGGGCACCGCCGCCGCACTCCTAACCTAGCCGCCGCCGCCGCTCTTCTTTGGCCGCCGCCGATACGTCTCCAACGTATCTATAATTTTTGATTGTTCCATGCTATTATATTACCCTTTTTGGATGTTTATGGGCTTTATTTTACACATTTATATCATTTTGGGACTAACCTACTAACTGGAGGCCCAGCCCATATTGCTGTTTTATTGCCTGTTTCAGTATTTCGAGGAAAAGGAATATCAAACGGAGTCCAAACGGAATGAAACCTTCGACAGTGTGATTTTTTGGAAGATTATGATCCGGGAGACTTGGAGTTCACGTTAGAAGATCCCCGAGGAGGCCACGAGATAGGAGCCCCCCCCCTACTGGGCGTGCCCCCTATCTCGTGGGCCCCTCGAGCACCTCTCGGCCGACTTCTTTCGCTTATATATGCCTACGTACCCTAAAACCATCAAAAAATCTAGATAGATCGGGAGTTCCGCCGCCGCAAGCCTCTGTAGCCACCAAAAACCTCTCAGGAGTACGTTCCGGCACCCTCTGCCGGAGGGGAAACCCATCACCGGTGGCCATCTTCATCATCCGGCGCTCTCCATGACGAGGAGGGAGTAGTTCACCCTCGGGGCTGATGGTATGTACCAGTAGCTATGTGTTTGATCTCTCTCACTCGTGTTCTCTCTCCTGTTCCCTCTATGTCACGATCTTGATGTATCCCGAGCTTTGCTATTGTAGTTGGATCTTATGATGTTTCTCCCCTCTACTCTCTTGTGATGAATTGAGTTTCCCCTTTGAAGTTATCTTATTGGATTGAGTCTTTATTTTGAGAACACTTGATGTATGTCTTGCCGTGTTTATCTGTGGTGACAATGGGATATCACGTGCCACTTGATGTATGTTTTAGTGACCAAGTTGTGGGTTCCACCCATGAACCTATGCATAGGGGTTGGCACACGTTTTCTTGACTCTCCGGTAGAAACTTTGAGGCACTCTTTGAAGTACTTTGTGTTGGTTGGATGAATCAGAGATTGTGTGATGCATATCGTATAATCATGCCCACGGATACTTGAGGTGACAATGGAGTATCTAGGTGACATTAGGATTTTGGTTGATTTGTGTCTTAAGGTGTTATTCTAGTACAAACTCTTGAATTGATCGATCCAAAAGAATAACTTTCAGGTGCTTTCGTACCCTACCATAATATCTACGTTTGTTCTCCGCTATTAGTGGCTTTGGAGTGACTCTTTGTTGCATGTTGAGGGCTTGTTATATGATCTATCTATGTTATTATTGTTGAGAGAACTTGCACTAGTGAAAGTATGAACCCTAGGCCTTGTTTCCTATCATTGCAATACCGTTTATACTCACTTTTACCATTAGTTACCTTGCTGTTTTTATTTTTTCAGATTATAAAAACCTTTATCTACCATCCATATTGCACTTGTATCACCATCTCTTCGCCGAACTAGTGCACCTATACAATTTACCATTGTATTGGGTGTGTTGGGGACACAAGAGACTCTTTGTTATTTGGTTGCAGGGTTGCTTGCGAGAGACCATCTTCATCCTACACCTCCCACGGATTGATAAACCTTAGGTCATCCACTTGAGGAAAATTTGCTACTGTCCTACAAACCTGTGCACTTGCAGGCCCAACAACGTCTACAAGAAGAAGGTTGCGTAGTAGACATCAAGCTCATTTCTGGCGCCGTTGCCGGGGAGGCTAGGTAAAGGGCACTCACTCACACCCCGTCAACTAAGCTCTTCTCCGGCACCGTTGCCGGGAAGGTTAGCGCTTGAAGGTATATCTTTAGATCTTGCAATCGAATTTTTTTGTTTCTTGTTTTATCGCTAGTTTAGTTTATAAAAGAAAATTACAAAAAATGGAGTTAAGTTTGTCTCATACGCTTCGTCTTTTCAATATCTTTTGTGAGTATGATGGAAAGGAAAATTGTGCTCAAGTGCTAGAAGAAGAATGCATTAAAATGCTTGGTACTGAATCTTTGAATGATGAGCATGGTTGCAATGTTGTTAGTATGAATTCCTTGAATATCCATGATGCTAATGATATGCAAAGCCACAAGCTTGGGGAAGCTATGTTTGATGAAGATGATATTCTTTGTCCCCCAAGTTTTGATGAGAAAATTTATTATGATGAAAGCATGCCTCCTATTTATGATGATTATACTGATGAAAGTGGATTTGGAAGAGTGTCAATTTATTTAGTGATGAATCCATTATTTCGGAAGAGGTTCCAATTGATTATGAGAACAAAGTTGCTATCTATGATGATTATTGTGATGACTTGTATGCTATTAAGAATAATGATAACCATGAAACTTGTCTTCATGATTTTAGTTTTCAATTGGATTATGCCTCGCAAGATAAATATTTTGTTGAGTTTTCTCCCACTACTATTGATGAGAAGAATTTTGCTTGTGTGGAGAGTAGTAAATTTTCTATGCTTCTAGATCATGAAAAGAATGCTTTAGGTGATGGTTATATTGTTGAATTTATTCATGATGCTACTGAAAATTATTATGAGGGAGGAATATATGCTTGTAGGAATTGCAATAATGTCAAGTTTCCTCTCTACGTGCTTCAAGTTTTGGACCTATGCTTGTTTTACCTTCCTATGCTTGTTGATTATTGTTCCCATAAGTTGTTTGCTCACAAAATCCCTATGCATAGGAAGTGGGTTAGGCTTAAATGTGCTAGTCATATGCTTCATGATGCTCGCGTTATGTTTCAATCCCTATCTTTTATGTGAGGATCATTGTCATCATCATGCCTAGCTAGAAAGGCATTAAAGAAAAGCGTTAGTTGGGAGACAACCAAATATTTATCCTTACTGTTTTTGTGTGTCCACATGATTATGCTACTGTAGTAATCATGTTTTATAGCTTTTGTTTCAATAAAGTGCCAAGTAAGACCTTTAGGATAGCTTACGGTGATAGTTGTGTTGATCCTGCTGAAAATCAGAAACTTTTGCACCAAGTAATTTAGTTTTCTTAATTCACAGAAACGTGCTTCTGATCTGATTCGTTTTGCTCTTGATTGGTAAACGAATTTCTTAGGACTTCCTAATTTGTTAGGATTGTTGGAGTTCCAGAAGTATACGTTTGATACAGATTACTACAGACTGTTCTGTTTTTGACAGATTCTGTTTTCTATGTGTTGTTTGCTTATTTTGATGAATCTAGGAGTAGTATCGGAGGGTATGAACCATAGATAAGTTGGAATACAGTAGATATTACACGAATATGAATTTAGAATGAGTTCATTACAGTACCTAAGTGGTGGTTTTATTTTCTTATACTAACGGAGCTTACGAGTTTTCTGTTGAGTTTTGTGTTGTGGAGATTTCAGGTTTTGGGTAAAGATTCGATGGACTATGGAATAAGGAGTGGAAAGAGCCTAATCTTGGGGATTCCCAAGGCACACCAAGGTAATATTCAAGAATAGCCAAAAGCCTAAGCTTGGGGATGCCCCGGATGGCATCCCCTCTTTCATCTTCGTTCATCAGTAACTTTACTTGGATCTATATTTTTATTCACCACATGATATGTGTTTTGCTTGGAGCGTCATTTTATTTTGTTAGTATTTGATTGGTGTTGTTTATATTAATGTTTTCCATCTTTATTTTCAATAAAAATGTCAAAGATAGCCTTTGCCATGCTTATTTTGCTAGTATACATGATGCTGTTTGAAAACAGAAAATTACCGCTGTTGCAAAAATTCCCTAGAAATATCAGAGCATTATATAATGTTGAAACCTTTTGCATAATGAGCTCTGATAAATTTACAACAGTGGGAATTTTATTTCATAATTTTTGGAGTTAGGTAAGTATGATGCCTCTTGCATTCTTTACAGACTGTACTGTTTTGGCAGATTGCTGTTATGGTTGCATTGTTTGCATTTGTTTGCTTGTTTAATGATTCTATTTGAGGATAGGAGTATTAAATATGCAGAGGCATTTAGTATTAAATGTTGAATAATAATTTTAGTGATTTTTTACAGTAGAAGAAGATAAGGTTTTGCATTGGTTTATACTAACCTATCTCACGGGTTCTTGTTCAGTTTGTTGTGAATGAAGCTTTTGATAAAAAGAGAAACCATGATATGAGAGGAATTAAGGAGACACAAAAGTTCAACCTTGGGGATGTACAAGGCACCCCAAGATAATATTCCAAGAAGTCTCAAGCATCTAAGCTTGGGGATGCCCCGGTAGGCATCCCACCTTTCTTCTTCAACAACTATCGGTTAGTATCGGTTGAGCCTAAGTTTTTGCTTCTTCACATGAGTTGTGCTATCCTTGCAATGTCATTTTATTTTGTTTTGCTTGATGTTTGAATACAATACCAAGATCTAAAATTCTTTAATGAGAGAGAGTCTTCGCATAGTTACATAATTATTTAGCTACTCATTGATCTTCACTTATATCTTTCGGAGTAGTTTGTCATTTGCTCTAGTGCATCACTTATATCCTTATAGCATGGCGGTGGTTATATTTTGTAGAAATTGCTAGTCTCTCATGCTTCACTTATATCTTTTTGAGAGTCTTTTAGAAGAGCATGGTATTTGCTATGGTTATAAAGTTGGTCCTAGAATGATGAGCATCCAAGTTGGGTATAATAAAAACTATCATAGAAAGTGAATTGGATGCTATGATCAATATGATGCTTGATAATTGTTTTGAGATATGGAGGTAGTGATATTAGAGTCATGCTAGTTGAGGTGATTATGAAAAATACTTGTGTTAAGGGTTGTGATTCCTGTAGCATGCACGTATGGTGAACCACTTTGTGATGAAGTTGGAGCACAATTTTATTTATTAATTGTCTTCCTTATGAGTGGCGGTCGGGGACGAGCGATGGTCTTTTCCTACCAATCTATCCCCCTAGGAGCATGCGCGTAGTGCTTTGATTTTTGATGACTTCTAAAAATTTTCAACAAGTATATGAGTTCTTTTGGTTAATGTTGAGTCCATGGATTATACGCACTCCTTCACCCTTCCACCATTGCTAGCCTCTCTTGTACCATGCAACTTTCGCCGGTACCATACACCCACCATACTACTTCCTCAAAACAGCCACCATACCTACCTATTAAGGCATTTCCATAGCCATTCCGAGATATATTGCCATGCAACTTTCCACCGTTACGTTCATATGACACGCATTACTTTTGTCATATTGATTTTTGCATGATCATGTAGTTGACATTGTATTTGTGGCAAGGCCACCTTCATAATTTTCATACATGTCGCTCTTGATTCATTGCATATCCCGGTACACCGCCGGAGGCATTCATATAGTCATATCTTGTTCTAGCTTTGAGTTGTAAATCCATAAAAGTGTGATGATCTTCATTATTAGAGCATTGTCCTAGTGAGGAAAGGATGATGAAGACTATGATTCCCCCACAAGTCGGGATGAGACTTCCGACTTTACAAAAAAAAAGAAAAAAAAGAGAGAAAGGCCAAAAGGAAAAAAGAAAAAAAAGAGAAGGCCAAAGAAAAGAAAAAAAGAAAAAAAAAGAAGAAAAGAAAAAAATGAGAGAAAAAGAGAGAAAGGACAGTGCTACTATCTCTTTTTCCACACTTGTGCTTCAAAATAGCACCATGATCTTCATGTTAGAGAGTCTCATATGTTGTCACTTTCATATACTAGTGGGAATTTTTCATTATAGAACTTGGCTTGTATATTCCAATGATGGGCTTCCTCAAAAGTGCCCTAGGTCTTCGTGAGCAAGCAAGTTGGATGCACCCCCACTTAGTTTCTTTTGTTGAGCATTCATATATTTATAGCTCTAGTGCATCCGTTGCATGGAAATCCCTACTCACTCACATTGATATCTATTAATGGGCATCTCCGATACGCCTAGTTGATGTGAGACTATCTTCTCCTTTGTGTCTTCTCCACAACCACCATTCTATTCCACATATAGTGCTATGTCCATGGCTCATGCTCATGTATTGCGTGAAAGTTGAAAGAGTTTGAGATTATTAAAGTATGAAATAATTGCTTGGCTTGTCATCGGGGTTGTGCATGATTAAATACTTTGTGTGATGAAGATAGAGCAACAGCCAGACTATATGATTTTGTAGGGATGAACTTTGATTAGTATGCTTGAAGTGTTACTATTTCTTTTATCAATATGAACTTTTATTTTGAATCATTTGGATCTGAACATTCATGCCACAATAAAGAAGATTACATTAAGAATTATGCTAGGTAGCATTCCACATCAAAAATTCTGTTTTTATCATTTACCTACTCGAGGACGAGCAGGAATTAAGCTTGGGGATGCTTGATACGTCTCCAACGTATCTATAATTTTTGATTGTTCTATGCTATTATATTACCCTTTTTGGATGTTTATGGGCTTTAGTTTACACATTTATATCATTGTTGGGACTAACCTACTAACCGGAGGCTCAGCCCATATTGCTGTTTTATTGCCTGTTTCAGTATTTCGAAGAAAAGGAATATCAAACGAAGTCCAAACGGAATGAAACCTTCGGCATTGTGATTTTTTGGAAGATTATGATCCGGGAGACTTGGAGTTCACGTTAGAAGATCCCCGAGGAGGCCACGAGATATGAGGCCGCGCCCCCCTATCTCGTGGGCCCCTCGAGCACCTCCCGACCGACTTCTTTCGCCTATATATGCCTACGTACCCTAAAACCATCAAAAAATCAAGATAGACCGGGAGTTCCACCGCCGCAAGCCTCTGTAGCCACCAAAAACCTCTCGGGAGTACGCTCCGGCACCCTCTGCCGGAGGGGGAACCCATCACTGGTGGCCATATTCATCATCCCGGCGCTCTCCATGACGACGAGGGAGTAGTTCACCCTCGGGGCTAAGGGTATGTACCAGTAGCTATGTGTTTGATCTCTCTCTCTCTCTCTCTCTCTCGTGTTCTCTCTCGTGTTCCCTCTATGGCAGGATCTTGATGTATCCCGAGCTTTGCTATTGTAGTTGGATCTTATGATGTTTCTCCCCCTCTACTCTCTTGTGATGAACTGGGTTTCCCCTTTGAAGTTATCTTATTGGATTGAATCTTTATTTTGAGAACACTTGATGTATCTTGCCGTGTTTATCTGTGGTGACAATGGGATATCACGTGCCACTTGATGTATGTTTTGGTGACTAACTTGCGGGTTCCACTCATGAACCTATGCATAGAGGTTGGCACACGTTTTCTTGACTCTCCGGTAGAAACTTTGGGGCACTTGAGGGAGTCCTGGACTAGGGGGTGTCCGGACAGCCGGACTATCATCGTCCGCCGGACTCCAAGACTACGAAGATACAAGATTGAAGACTCCGTCCCGTGTCCGGATGGGACTTTCCTTGGCGTGGAAGGCTAGCTTGGCGATACGGATATGTAGATCTCCTACCATTGTAACCGACTCTATGTAACCCTAGCCCTCTCTGGTGTCTATATAAACCGGAGGGTTTTATTCCATAGGACAACATCCATTACAACAATCATACCATAGGCTAGCTTCTAGGGTTTAGCCTCCTTGATCTCGTGGTAGATCCACTCTTGTAATACACATCATCAATATTAATCAAGCAGGACGTAGGGTTTTACCTCCATCAAGAGGGCCCGAACCTGGGTAAAACATCGTGTCCCTTGTCTCCTATTACCATCCGCCTAGACGCACAGTTCGGGACCCCCTACCCGAGATCCGCCGGTTTTGACACCGACATTGGTGCTTTCATTGAGAGTTCCTCTGTGTCTCGTCACCAATAGGCTCGATGGCTTCTTCAATCAACAACAACGCCATCCAGGGCGAGAATTTTCCCCCCGGACAGATCTTCGTATTCGGTGGCTTCGCACTGCGGGCCAATTCACTTGGTCATCTGGAGCAGATCGAAAGCTACGCTCCTGGCCGTCAGGTGAGGTTTGGAAGCCTAAACTTCACGGCGGACATCCGCGGAGACTTGATCTTCGATGGATCCGATCCACAGCCGAGCGTGCCGCACTGTCGCGATGGGCACGATCTAGCTCTACCGCCGGACAATGCCTTCGAGGCCGCACATGAATCTGCTCCGACCTATAGTCCGGAGCCGATCGCGCAGATCGAGGACGGGTGGCTGGACACCTCCTCGGGAGCTGCGCCTTCCACGGCGATCGAGCCGAACACTGACCTTGTCCCCTATAAAGCTCGTGACTCCGAGGTGCCGGACTCCCTGCCGGACTCCGAACCTCCTGCGCCCCTGCCAATCGAATCCGATTGGGCGCCGATCATGGAGTTCACCGCTGCGGACATCTTTCAGCACTCGCCCTTTGGCGACATACTAAATTCGCTAAAGCATCTCTCGCTATCCGGAGAGTCCTGGACGGATTATGGCCAGGATGGTTGGGATGCGGACGACGAAGAAATTCAAAGCCCACCCACCTCCCACTTTGTAGCCACTGTCGACGATCTAACCGACATGCTAGACTATGACTCCGAAGACATCGACTGTATGGACGACGATGCCAGAGACGAACAAGAACCAGCGCCTATAGGGCACTGGAAGACCACCTCGTCATATGACATATACATGGTGGACACCCCAAAAGATGGGGACGGCGAAGAAGCAGCGAAAGCAGATTCCTTAAAGAAACAGCCCAAGCGCCGACGTCAGTGGCGCCGCTCTAAATCCCGCCACAGCAAGAATGGAGATTCCGGCACAGGAGATAATAACACCCTAGAAAGTGCCGAAGACAATCCCCTCCAGCAAGATTCAGCGCAGGAGGATGCAGAAGCAAGCCCTCGCGAGAGAGCGGCAGACGAAGAGGTCGAGATTGATAATTACATGCCTCCCTCTGGAGACGAGGCAAGCCTTGACGACGACAAATTCGTCGTGCCCGAGGATCCCGTCAAACAAGAGCATTTCAAACGCAGGCTAATGGCCACAGCAAATAACCTAACGAAAAAGCAGCAGCAGCTTCAAGCTGATCAAGACCTGCTGGCCGACAGATGGACCGAGGTCCTCGCGGCCGAAGAGTATGAATTCGAACGCCCCTCCAAAAGCTACCCAAAACGCAAGTTGCTCCCCCGATTAGAGGAGGAAGCATACATACTGTCGGTGTCAAAACCGGCAGATCTCGGGTAGGGGGTCCCGAATTGTGCGTCTAGGCGGATGGTAACAGGAGACATGGGACACGATGTTTACCCAGGTTCGGGCCCTCTCGATGGAGGTAAAACCCTACGTCCTGCTTGATTAATATTGATGATATGGGTAGTACAAGAGTGGATCTACCACGAGATCAAGGAGGCTAAACCCTAAAGCTAGCCTATGGTATGATTGTTGTAATGTATGTTGTCCTACAGACTAAAGCCCTCCGGTTTATATAGACACCGGAGGAGGCTAGGGTTACACAGAGTCGGTTACAATGGTAGGAGATCTATATATCTGTATCGCCAAGCTTGCCTTCCACGCCAAGGAAAGTCCCATCCGGACACGGGACGGAGTCTTCAATCTTGCATCTTCGTAGTCTTGGAGTCCGGCGGACGATGATAGTCCGGCTGTCCGGACACCCCCTAGTCCAGGACTCCCTCAGTAGCCCCTGAACCAGGCTTCAATGACGATAAGTCCGGCGCGTATAATGTTCGGCATTGCAAGGCGGGTCCTCCCTTGAATAATCCAGAGAAGATCATGAACACCAGGATAGTGTCCGGCTCTGCAAAATAAATTCCACATTCCACCGTAGAGAGAATAAAATGTACACAAGTCCAATCTGCTGGCATATTATGCAGCATGACATCACACCGCTACCAAGCCTTTATTTGAATCGTTTATTATACCACCTCAGCACGTTTAGCGAAGCGGTTTCCTTGGCACGTCCTGTTGAAGCAGTGATCGTGTTCCCCTTATTCCGGGATTCTCATCAATACGGACATGGGTAACCCAATCGCGCCGTTGATGGTGACGCTTGGGAGATAAGCGAGTTTTACCAGGCTGGTGGGGGACGCATAGTCTCCGTCCTCCTATATATAAGGGATAAGGATTTACCTTCTCACCTACGCCTTCTTCCTCCTTTGCTTATCCATCTCCGCGCACTCAAGCTCCAACGCTCAAGCTCGCGTATCTCACCTCGACCATCTCCGACTATGTCCGGAGCGGGAGGCAAATGGTTGGCCTCCACCGTTAAGAAGGAGCACATCACCAAGCTGCGCAACGCCGGATACCTTTCCGGCAACATCGCGCATCGGCTGCCCGACGAGGGGCAGCTCATCCCCACCCCCGGGCCCCATGAGAGGGTTGTTTTCCTCCCCCACTTCCTCCGCGGACTAGGTTTTCCTCTTCACCCTTTTTTCCGGGGGCTCATGTTTTACTACGGCCTGGATTTCCACGATCTGGCGCCAAACTTCATCCTCAACATCTCAGCGTTCATTGTCGTGTGCGAGGCCTTCCTCTGCATCCGGCCCCACTTCGGCCTGTGGCTCAAGACCTTCAACGTCAAGCCGAAGGTTGTGAAGGTCACGCAAGCGGAATGCGGAGGTGCCATGTTGGGCAAGTTGCCCAACGTCCTTTGGCTCGAAGGGGCCTTCGTGGACTCCGTCAAGGGATGGCAATCGGGGTGGTTCTACATCACCGAGCCGCGCGAACCTATGTGGGCGGCGGCCCCCGAGTTTAGATCTGGCATCCCCACGCAGCTCACCTCCTGGAAAGAGAAGGGCTTGTTGTGGGGCAATCCGAAGGAGCTGACGGGACTCCGAGCCTGTATCCAGAAGCTGGTGAGCAATAAGCTCAGGCTCGTCGACGTGGTCCAAGTCATGCTCATCCGCCGGATTCTCCCATGCCAAGAATGGGCATTCAATCTGCGGGAGTTTAATCCGGAATAGCACCGGGTGCTAAGCGGGCTCTTCGACACGACGTACAAAGGCGCCTAGAGGGTGCTATTTAAGGGCGCCGAAGCCCCTGCATCTGCGTCGGAAGATCGCGGATTTTGCTCGCAGCATCCAGCTGACGAGGTAAGAGATTCAACCCCTTTATGGGACACTTGTGGTAAATAGATTGACTCTAGGAGGGTCTCAATCTTTCCTTTCCTTTGGCAGGAATGGATGGAGAAGGCCGAGCAGCTCATCTGTCCGGCTCCCACGCCAGAAGACCCAGTGAACGCCCGTCTAGCAGGGCTGCTGGTTCCGGCACCGCACGTGGTGCCGGAGAAGAAGTCCAAGAAGGTGGCCACGGGGACTCGAAAGAGTTCCCGTAATCAGGTGTCCGATGATGAGGCGGACTCCTCCCCCGAAGATGAGGAGGAGGAAGAAGACTCTCTCCCGGAGGAGGGAGAGAGGAAGAGGAAGGCTTCCCCAATAGGGGAGGCCGAAGGGTCCAAGAGGGGGAAAACTATCCCCCCGGACAGCTCCGCCAACACCAACGTTGGCGAGGAGGAGTGGCCTTTAAGGGCTAGGCGTCCGGCAAGATCGTAAGTATCCAGATCCCTGATATGCAATTTCTTTCGTGTCACGTAGTGTCCTACTAATGCCGCATACTGTCCGCAGTCCGGCCGATGATGATCTCCCCGCTTCATCGAGCGGGTCGTTGGCCCCGTTGGATGTGGATTCACTTCCGACTGCCTCCACCCCCCGTGCTGACGAGAACGCCGAGGTGGGATCCCAAAGAGGGACCCATCAGGAGGAGGCTCCGGAGGCGCCACAAGGCAGCCTCCCGGACTTTGCGCCGGACTCCACAACGGAACCTACAGTGATTCCAGAGTCCAGCGGGCGGCCCCTTCGAAAGAAGGGCAAGACCGTGACACCGGCGGCCTCCGTCCAACCGGAGGCACCGGACAACTTGTTGGAGGCGCTCAAAGGCGCTTCCATCGAGGAAGAACACCGCACTATCATGAGTGCGGTGATTCAAAAGGTTCGGCTCGCCAAGAGCGGGCTGACCGAAGCCTGCAGCAGCCTTCTAACAGGTTTTGAGGTAAGAAATTTATAATTATGTAATATGATACCGCATAGACAGTAGCCCCTGATGCTCAGTTCGTTGTTCGGAAAGAAAAGC
Organism: Triticum timopheevii; assembly: GCA_963921465.1. NCBI lineage: Eukaryota > Viridiplantae > Streptophyta > Magnoliopsida > Poales > Poaceae > Triticum > Triticum timopheevii. The sequence goes on along the minus strand of OY997274.1, from coordinate 4,132,405 downwards.
CGGACTGAGGATCTAAGAAGATATACGCAGGGTTGCTTAAAATATGTCAATATGGGTTTGCAGGCTGCGCTGCTGACCTCTGCCGCATTGACCGCGGAGGTCGGTGCGTTGAAGCAGGATCTCGAGCGGTCCGAGCAAGAGCTCGGCCATGCCAAGAAGCAGCTCGAGGAAAAAGAAGGTGAGGAACACCACTTTGAATAGTTACCTTACAGAAAAGGATTTTGGTTGCAATAAAATTAACAAGGATAATATGGGTATTGCAGGGGCCACAAACGAGGTGGCAGCCCTGAAGGAGGCTGTGTCCGCGGCCGAGCGCAGTGCGGCCGTGGAACGGGCGGAGCGAGAAAAGCAGGAGGCACGGGTGGCGGAAGTGCGGCAAGAGCTCCAGGCTCTCATGGAGAAGCATGAGAGCTTGGAGCGTGACTCCAAGACTCGGGAGTCCGAGCTTGCCTCGGCCCTCGAAAGTGCCAAGTCCGCTGTCGGTGTCAAAACCGGCGGATCTCGGGTAGGGGGTCCTGAACTGTGCGTCTAGGCGGATGGTAACAAGAGACGAGGGACACGATGTTTTTACCCAGGTTCGGGCCCTCTTGATGCAGGTAAAATCCTACGTCCTGCTTGATTAATATTGATGATATGGGTAGTACAAGAGTGGATCTACCACGAGATCAAGGAGGCTAAACCCTAAAAGCTAGCCTATGGTATGATTGTTGTAATGTATGTTGTCCTACGGACTAAAGCCCTCCGGTTTATATAGACACCGGGGGTGTTGGAAATATGCCCTAGAGGCAATAATAAAAGGATTATTATATTTCAATGTTCATGATAATTGTCTTTTGTTCATGCTATAACTGTATTATCCGGAAATCGTAATACACGTGTGAACACTTAGACCCAATGAGTCCCTAGTGAGCCTCTAGTTGACTAGCTCGTTATGATCAATAGATAGTCATGGTTTCCTGACTATGGACATAGGATGTCGTTGATAACGGGATCACATCATTAGGAGAATGATGTGATGGACAAGACCCAATCATAAGCATAGCATAAAAGATCGTATAGTTCGTTTGCTAGAAGCTTTGCCAATGTCAAGTATCTATTCCTTCGACCATGAGATCGTGTAACTCCCGGTTACCGTAGGAGTGCCTTGGGTGTATCAAACGTCACAACGTAACTGGGTGACTATAAAGGTGCATTACAGGTATCTCCGAAAGTATCTGTTGGGTTGACACGGATCGAGACTGGGATTTGTCACTCCGTATAACGGAGAGGTATCTCTGGGCCCACTCGGTAATGCATCATCATAATGAGCTCAATGTGACCAAGGTGTTGGCCACGGGATCATGCATTACGGTACGAGTAAAGTGACTTGCCGGGTAACGAGACTGAACAAGGTATTGGGATACCGACGATCGAGTCTCGGGCAAGTAACGTACCGATTGACAAAGGGAATTGTATACAGGGTTTGATCGAATCCTCGACATCGTGGTTCAACCGATGAAATCATCGAGGAGCATGTGGGAGCCAACATGGATATCCAGACCCCGCTGTTGGTTATTGCCCGAGAGTCGTCTCGGTCATGTCTGCGTGTCTCCCGAACCCGTAGGGTCTACACACTTAAGGTTCGGTGACGCTAGGGTTAGTAGGAAGTCAAGTATGTGACTACCGAATGATGTTCGGAGTCCCGGATGAGATCCCGGACGTCACGAGGAGTTCCGGAATGGTCCGGAGGTAAAGATTCATATATGGGAAGTCCTGTTTCAGGCATCGGGACAAGTTTCGGGGTTATCGGTATTGTACCGGGACCACCGGAGGGGTCCCGGGGGCCCACCGGGTGGGGCCACCTGCCCCGGGGGGCCACATGGGCTGTAGGGGGTGCGCCTTGGCCTGCATGGGCCAAGGGCACCAGCCCCACATAGGCCCATGCGCCTAGGGTTCAAGGGGGCAAGAGTCCTAGGAGGGGAAGGCACCTCCTAGGTGCCTTGGGGGGGAGGGAAACCCCCCTTGGCCGCCGCCCCCCTAGGAGATTGGATCTCCTAGGGCCGGCCACCCCCCCCTTGGCCCTCCTATATATAGTGGGGGAGAGGAGGGACTTCATACCTTGAGTCCTTGGCCTTTGGTTGCCTCCTTCTCCCTCCCCAACACCTCTCCTCCTTCGTTGTGTGCTCGGCGAAGCCCTGTCGGAGTACTGCTTCTCCACCATCACCACGCCGTCGTGCTGCCGGTGGAGCTGTCTTCCTCAACCTCTCCTTCCCCCTTGCTGGATCAAGAAGGAGGAGACGTCGCTCGTCCCGTACGTGTGTTGAACACGGAGGTGCTGTCCGTTCAGCACTTGGCATCGGTGATCTGAATCACGTTCGAGCACGACTCCATCATCACCTTGCAAGCTTCCGCACGCGATCTACAAGTGGTATGTAGATGCAAGCTCTCTCCCATGACTCGTTGCTTAGATGAACTCATAGATGGATCTTGGTGAAGCCGTAGGAAAAATTTTAATTTTCTGCAACGTTCCCCAACAGTGGCATCATGAGCTAGGTCTATGCGTAGTTCTCTAATGCACGAGTAGAACACAATTTGTTGTGGGCGTTGATCTTGTCATCTTACTTGCCTCTACTAGTCTTTTCTTGCTCAACGGTATTGTGGGATGAAGCGGCCCGGACCAACCTTACACGTACGCTTACGTGAGACCGGTTCCACCGACTGACATGCACTAGTTGCATAAGGTGGCTGGCGGGTGTCTGTCTCTCCCACTTTAGTTGGAGCGGAATCGATGAACAAGGCCCTTATGAAGGGTAAATAGAAGTTGACAAAATCACGTTGTGGTGATTCGTAGGTAAGAAAACGTTCTTGCTAGAACCCAATCGCAGCCACGTAAAAGATGCAACAACAACTAGAGAACGTCTAACTTGTTTTTGCAGCGATTGATCATGTGATGTGATATGGCCAGAAGTTGTGATGAATGTTGAATTGTGATGTATGAGATCATGTTCTTGTAATAGGATTCACGACTTGCATGTCGATGAGTATGACAACCGGCAGGAGCCATAGGAGTTGTCTTTATTTTTTTTTGTATGACCTGCGTGTCATTGAAGAACGCCATGTAAACTACTTTACTTCATTACTAAACGCGTTAGTCATAGAAGTAGAAGTAGTCGTTGGCGTGACAACTTCATGAAGACACGATGATGGAGATCATGATGATGGAGATCATGGTGTCAAGCCGGTGACAAGATGATCATGGAGCCCCGAAGATGGAGATCAATGGAGCTTGATGATATTGGCCATATCATGTCACAACCATATAATTGCATGTGATGTTTATTATGTTTATGCATCTTGTTTACTTAGGACGACGGTAGTAAATAAGATGATCCCTTACAAAATTTCAAGAAGTGTTCTCCCCTAACTGTGCACCGTTGCTACAGTTCGTCGTTTCTAAGCACCACGTGATGATCGGGTGTGATGGATCCTTACGTTCACATACAACGGGTGTAAGACAGTTTTACACAGCGAAAACACTTAGGGTTAACTTGACGAGCCTAGCATGTGCAGACATGGCCTCGGAACACGGAGACCGAAAGGTCGAACACGAGTCGTATGGAAGATACGATCAACATAAAGATGTTCACCGACGATGACTAGTCCGTCTCACGTGATGATCGGACACGGGCTAGTCGACTCGGATCGTGTAACACTTAGATGACTAGAGGGATGTCTAATCTAAGTGGGAGTTCATAATTTTGATTAAGAACTTTATTATCATGAACTTAGTCTAAAACCTTTGCAAATATGTATTGTAGATCAATGGCCAACGCTCATGTCAACATGAACTTCAACGCGTTCCTAGAGAAAACCAAGCTGAAAGATGATGGCAGCAACTATACGGACTGGGTCCGAAACCTGAGGATCATCCTCATAGCTGCCAGGAAGCAATATGTCCTAGAAGGACCGCTAGGTGCCGCTCCCGTCCCAGAGAACCAAGACGTTATGAACGCTTGGCAAACTCGTGCTGATGATTACTCCCTCGTTCAGTGCGGCATGCTTTACAGCTTAGAACCGGGGCTCCAAAAGCGTTTTGAGTATCAAGGAGCATATGAGATGTTCGAAGAGCTGAAACTAGTTTTCCAAGCTCATGCCCGGGTCGAGAGATATGATGTCTCCGACAAGTTCTACAGTTGTAAGATGGAGGAGAACAGTTCTGTCAGTGAACACATCCTGAAGATGTCTGGGTTGCACGCACGTATGACCCAGTTGAACATTAACCTCCCAGATGAGGCGGTCATTGACAGAATCCTCCAGTCGCTCCCACCAAGCTACAAGAGCTTTGTGATGAACTACAACATGCAGGGGATGGTAAAGACCATTCCTGAAGTGTTCTCGATGCTGAAGTCAGCAGAGGCTGAAATCAAGAAAGAACATCAAGTGTTGATGGTCAATAAGACCACTAAGTTCAAGAAGGGCAAGGGTAAGAAGAACTTCAAGAAGGACGGCAAAGATGTTGCCGCGCCCGGTAAGCCTGTTGCCGGGAAGAAGTCAAAGAATGGACCCAAGCCTGAGACTGAGTGCTTTTATTGCAAGGGGAAGGGGCACTGGAAGCGGAACTGCCCCAAATACTTAGCGGATAAGAAGGCCGGCAACACCAAAGGTATATTTGATATACATGTAATTGATGTGTACCTTACCAGTACTCGAAGTAACTCCTGGGTATTTGATACCGGTGCCGTTGCTCACATATGTAACTCACAGCAGGAGCTGCGGAATAAACGGAGACTGGCGAAGGACGAGGTGACGATGCGCGTCGGGAATGGCTCCAGGGTCGATGTGATCGCCGTCGGCACGCTGCCTCTACATTTACCTACGGGATTAGTTTTAAACCTCAATAATTGTTGTTTAGTGCCAAGTCTGAGCATGAACATTGTATCTGGATCTCGTTTAATACGAGATGGCTACTCATTTAAGTCTGAGAATAATGGTTGTTCGATTTATATGAGAGATATGTTTTATGGTCATGCTCCGATGGTCAATGGTTTATTCTTGATGAATCTCGAGCGTAATATTACACATGTTCATAGTGTGGATGCCAAAAGATGTAAAGTTGATAACGATAGTCCCACATACTTGTAGCACTGCCGCCTTGGTCACATTGGTGTCAAGCGCATGAAGAAGCTCCATGCTGATGGACTTTTAGAGTCTCTTGATTATGAATCATTTGACACATGCGAACCTTGCCTCTTAGGCAAAATGACCAAGACTCCGTTCTCCGGAACAATGGAGCGAGCAACCAACTTGTTGGAAATCATACATACCGATGTGTGCGGTCCAATGAGCGTTGAGGCTCGCGGAGGATATCGTTATGTTCTCACTCTCACTGACGACTTGAGTAGATATGGGTATGTCTACTTAATGAAACACAAGTCTGAGACCTTTGAAAAGTTCAAGGAATTTCAGAGTGAGGTAGAGAATCAACATGACCGTAAGATAAAGTTCCTACGATCAGATCGTGGGGGCGAATACTTAAGTCACGAATTTGGTACACACTTAAGAAAATGTGGAATCGTTTCACAACTCACGCCGCCTGGAACACCTCAGCGAAACGGTGTGTCCGAACGTCGTAATCGCACTCTATTGGATATGGTGCGGTCTATGATGTCTCTTACCGATTTACCGCTATCATTTTGGGGATACGCTCTAGAGACAGCTACATTCACTTTAAATAGGGCACCGTCTAAATCCGTTGAGACGACACCGTATGAATTATGGTTTGGGAAGAAACCTAAGCTGTCGTTTCTAAAAGTTTGGGGATGCGATGCTTATGTCAAGAAACTTCAACCTGAAAAGCTCGAACCCAAGTCGGAAAAATGCGTATTCATAGGATACCCTAAGGAAACTGTCGGGTATACCTTCTACTTAAGATCCGAAGGCAAGATCTTTGTTGCCAAGAACGGATGCTTTCTGGAGAAAGAGTTTCTCTCGAAAGAAGTAAGTGGGAGGAAAGTAGAACTCGATGAAGTACTACCTCTCGAACGGGAAAGTGGTGCAGCGCAGGAAACCATTCCTGTAATGCCCACACCAACTGAAGAGGAAAATGTTGATGATGATCAAGGTACTTCAGATCTAGTTGCTACTGAATTTCGAAGGTCCACAAGGACACGTTCTGCACCAGAGTGGTACGGCAACCCTGTCATGGAAATCATGTTGCTGGACAACAATGAACCTTCGAACTATGAAGAAGCAATGGCGGGCCCGGATTCCAACAAATGGCTTGAGGCCATGAAATCCGAGATAGGATCCATGTATGAAAACAAAGTATGGACTTTGACAGACTTGCCCGATGATCGGCGAGCGATAGAAAATAAATGGATTTTTAAGAAGAAGACGGACGCGGATGGTAATGTTACCATCTATAAAGCTCGACTTGTCGCTAAGGGTTATCGACAAGTTCAAGGGATTGACTACGACGAGACATTCTCTCCCGTGGCGAAGCTTAAGTCCGTCCGAATCATGTTAGCAATCGCCGCATACTATGATTATGAGATATGGCAGATGGACGTCAAAACGGCATTGCTTAATGGACATCTTAAGGAAGAGCTGTATATGATGCAGCCGGAAGGTTTTGTCGTTCCTCAGAACGCTAACAAAGTATGCAAGCTCCAGCGATCCATTTATGGACTGGTGCAAGCATCTCGGAGTTGGAACATTCGCTTTGATGAGATGATCAAAGCGTTTGGGTTTACGCAGACTTATGGAGAAGCCTGCGTTTACAAGAAAGTGAGTGGGAGCTCTGTAGCATTTCTCCTATTATATGTAGATGACATGCTCTTGATGGGAAATGATACGAAACTCCTGGACAGCATTAAGGCCTACTTGAACAAGTGTTTTTCAATGAAGGACCTTGGAGAAGCTGCTTATATATTAGGCATCAAGATCTATAGAGATAGATCGAGACGCCTCATAGGTCTTTCACAAAGCACATACCTTGATAAGATTTTGAAGAGGTTCAAAATGGATCAGTCCAAGAAGGGGTTCTTGCCTATGTTACAAGGTGTGAGATTGAGCTTGGCTCAGTCACCGACCACGGCAAAAGATAAAGAAGAGATGAGTGTCATCCCCTATGCTTCAGCCATAGGATCTATTATGTATGCCATGCTGTGTACCAGACCCGATGTAAACCTTGCCGTAAGTTTGGTTGCAAGATACCAAAGTAACCCCGGCAAGGAACACTGGACAGCGGTCAAGAATATCCTGAAGTACCTGAAAAGGACAAAGGACATGTTTCTCGTTTATGGAGGAGATGAAGAGCTCGTCGTAAAGGGTTACGTCGACGCTAGCTTCGACTCAGATCTGGATGACTCTAAGTCACAAACCGGATACGTGTATATGTTGAATGGTGGAGCAGTAAGCTGGTGCAGCTGCAAGCAGAGCGTCGTGGCGGGATCTACATGTGAAGCGGAGTACATGGCAGCCTCAGAGGCAGCGCATGAAGCGATTTGGATGAAGGAGTTCATCACCGACCTAGGAGTCATACCCAATGCGTCGGGGCCGATCAAACTCTTCTGTGACAACACTGGAGCTATTGCCCTTGCCAAGGAGCCCAGGTTTCACAAGAAGACCAGGCACATCAAGCGTCGTTTCAACTCCATCCGTGAAAATGTTCAAGATGGAGACATAGAGATTTGCAAAGTGCACACGGATCTGAATGTCGCAGATCCGTTGACTAAACCTCTCTCGCGTGCAAAACATGATCAACACCAGAACTCTATGGGTGTTCGATTCATCACAATGTAACTAGATTGGTGACTCTAGTGCAAGTGGGAGACTGTTGGAAATATGCCCTAGAGGCAATAATAAAAGGATTATTATATTTCAATGTTCATGATAATTGTCTTTTGTTCATGCTATAACTGTATTATCCGGAAATCGTAATACACGTGTGAACACTTAGACCCAATGAGTCCCTAGTGAGCCTCTAGTTGACTAGCTCGTTATGATCAATAGATAGTCATGGTTTCCTGACTATGGACATAGGATGTCGTTGATAACGGGATCACATCATTAGGAGAATGATGTGATGGACAAGACCCAATCATAAGCATAGCATAAAAGATCGTATAGTTCGTTTGCTAGAAGCTTTGCCAATGTCAAGTATCTATTCCTTCGACCATGAGATCGTGTAACTCCCGGTTACCGTAGGAGTGCCTTGGGTGTATCAAACGTCACAACGTAACTGGGTGACTATAAAGGTGCATTACAGGTATCTCCGAAAGTATCTGTTGGGTTGACACGGATCGAGACTGGGATTTGTCACTCCGTATAACGGAGAGGTATCTCTGGGCCCACTCGGTAATGCATCATCATAATGAGCTCAATGTGACCAAGGTGTTGGCCACGGGATCATGCATTACGGTACGAGTAAAGTGACTTGCCGGGTAACGAGACTGAACAAGGTATTGGGATACCGACGATCGAGTCTCGGGCAAGTAACGTACCGATTGACAAAGGGAATTGTATACAGGGTTTGATCGAATCCTCGACATCGTGGTTCAACCGATGAAATCATCGAGGAGCATGTGGGAGCCAACATGGATATCCAGACCCCGCTGTTGGTTATTGCCCGAGAGTCGTCTCGGTCATGTCTGCGTGTCTCCCGAACCCGTAGGGTCTACACACTTAAGGTTCGGTGACGCTAGGGTTAGTAGGAAGTCAAGTATGTGACTACCGAATGATGTTCGGAGTCCCGGATGAGATCCCGGACGTCACGAGGAGTTCCGGAATGGTCCGGAGGTAAAGATTCATATATGAGAAGTCCTGTTTCAGGCATCGGGACAAGTTTCGGGGTTATCGGTATTGTACCGGGACCACCGGAGGGGTCCCGGGGGCCCACCGGGTGGGGCCACCTGCCCCGGGGGGCCACATGGGCTGTAGGGGGTGCGCCTTGGCCTGCATGGGCCAAGGGCACCAGCCCCACATAGGCCCATGCGCCTAGGGTTCAAGGGGGCAAGAGTCCTAGGAGGGGAAGGCACCTCCTAGGTGCCTTGGGGGGGAGGGAAACCCCCCTTGGCCGCCGCCCCCCTAGGAGATTGGATCTCCTAGGGCCGGCCACCCCCCCCTTGGCCCTCCTATATATAGTGGGGGAGAGGAGGGACTTCATACCTTGAGTCCTTGGCCTTTGGTTGCCTCCTTCTCCCTCCCCAACACCTCTCCTCCTTCGTTGTGTGCTCGGCGAAGCCCTGTCGGAGTACTGCTTCTCCACCATCACCACGCCGTCGTGCTGCCGGTGGAGCTGTCTTCCTCAACCTCTCCTTCCCCCTTGCTGGATCAAGAAGGAGGAGACGTCGCTCGTCCCGTACGTGTGTTGAACACGGAGGTGCTGTCCGTTCAGCACTTGGCATCGGTGATCTGAATCACGTTCGAGCACGACTCCATCATCACCTTGCAAGCTTCCGCACGCGATCTACAAGTGGTATGTAGATGCAAGCTCTCTCCCATGACTCGTTGCTTAGATGAACTCATAGATGGATCTTGGTGAAGCCGTAGGAAAAATTTTAATTTTCTGCAACGTTCCCCAACAGGGGGAGGCTAGGGTTACACAGAGTCGGTTACAATGGTAGGAGATCTACATATCCGTATTGCCAAGCTTGCCTTCCACACCAAGGAAAGTCCCATCCGGACATGGGACGGAGTCTTCAATCTTGTATCTTCGTAGTCTTGGAGTCCGGCGGATATTGATAGTCCGGCTGTCCGGACACCCCCTAGTCCAGGACTCCCTCAGTAGCCCCCGAACCAGGCTTCAATGACGATAAGTCCAGCGTGTTTATAGTCTTCGGCGTTGCAAGGCGGGTTCTCCCTTCAAATTCCATGTACCTGCCGAACAGTGTCCGGCTTCATCTTGAATACTGTGTTCCTCGGCTTCTACGCCAAATAATGGCCCTCTTGCACGCGTCGCACAAATGCGAAAAGCCAGGGTGTCTTTTGCATTTCACCCCCTAATTGTGCGAGTCGCCCGCCTATAAAAGCGGCAAGAATCCAGATCCAAACCACACCATCTTCCTCCCGCGAATACTCCATCGAAGCGCCTTTGACCTAGAAATCCATTCCACCATGGATCGTCAACGCGGCTCTTCTTCACGCGCTCCCAGCCCACCGCCGGGGAATTGGAGGAGGTGCTCTATTTCGCACAACGAGCTAGTGAAGCTCCAAACGGGGGGATTCCTCCCTCCGGCCTTCATGGTCCCAGTCCGGGCCGGACTGGTTACTTATCAAGGTGGGAGACAGGCGGAGGACACTCCAAGCCCCAATAAGGGGGAGCGAGTATGTTCTGTCCCTTATCTGATAAGGGGACTCGGATTTCCAATACATCCGTTCCTCCACGGGCTCCTGAAGTTCTACGGACTCCAGCTCCACCACCTCACGCCCGCCTCTGTCCTGCATATCGCGGGCTACGTAGCTCTTTGCGAGCTATTCCTGGGCATCGAGCCCCATTTTGCATTGTGGAAGAGGCTGTTTTTCCTTGTACCCCGTTCTCACCAAGGGTCCATATATCAAGTGGGCGGCGCCGAAATATGGCGCATCGCCGGGACCGGATATCTATCCGGTACTCCCAAGAAGGCGTCCGGAGACTGGCCCTCGGAGTGGTTTTATATAGGAGACGCTCCGCTCCCTGACCCAGTCCGGATCAGCCTCCCGGAGTTTGATGCTGCTCCCTTGAAGAAACGCCTCAGCTGGCGCCCGCGGAGCCCCCGTTTGGGGGAAGACAAGAGCGTCCACTACTTGATGGGCCGGATAAGATTAATGGCTCATTCCGGCTTGACCATGATCGGAGTCATGGCGACATGCATCAAGCGAGGGGTACAACCACTGCAATACAGAGGCCACCCCATGTGGGATTTCAACGGGGAAGATGATGCCACCGGCACGGCCGCAAGGGGCCGGATTCGACCGAGGATCTGGTAAAGATCCTGTCCAGCCTGTACAAGGGGGAGAAGGAGGATTTCCTTCGAACGAACCCTTTGAATGGGTTTTCCATGATCAACCCTAGAGGATGGGTAAGTGAACACCTTGAAGGGCTCAACCCATGCTTTCGAAGTTTAAGCTTCTTACATTATGTCTTCGGCGCAGGATCTACGCCGGACTGTGGAGGACATGGTGAGTCCTGCTCCACAACCCGAGGATCCAGAAGGATCCCGGGATCCAGCCTCCGAAGAGGACCCGGACATCAAGGTGGAGCTGATCGACGGGGTGTATCACCAGCTCAGCATAGACAATGCCTTGGTCGCCATTACGGCGGACTACCCCGGACTAAGTCCGGCTTCCCAGGTGACCGCGACCGAAGTCCAGACACCATTATCGCATCCCTGCTCATTTCTGACCTTCGCGAACGATGGTATTTTGCAGGAAGCGCCTTTACGGCAGGAAGCCGAGCCCGCGGAGGCTGACCAACAGAGGTCAGTCCGAACCAGCAGGCGAAAAAGGAGCGCAGTGCGGGCGGAAACGTCGCCGCAAAGGTATAGCTCGTATTTGAATTTTTAGAGCAACGTTCCGAGGAAACGTCTGAGTGCTCATGATCTTTGTAGGAGAAAAAGCGCTCGCCGGACTGCGAGCGCAGGAATTGCCGATCCGACCAACACCGGCCAGGCTCCAGTGCCCGGCCTGGAGGGGAGGCAAGCGCAAGACGCGAGCCGGATCCTTCTCCAATGGAGGATACCGACAGATTGTCCGCCACCAAGTCTGAGGTGGAGAGCGCTATGAACCATAGGCGCCGCCGGACAGTATTTCATGAAGTGTGCTTTTCCCCTGAGGCATTGGATGCCTTTAACGCAGGGGACGCGCATCTCCGTGCCGCTCAAAATGGTTTTACCAGAGCCACGGAGCAGTATGTGAAAGACATACAGGTAAGGGAATTTTAACGGTTGTATATACCAGTAGCCCCCGAGACTTAAAGTAGTTATGCTAACTGATTTAAGGATCATTGGAAATTTCAGGCACTTAACGAGAAGAACGCCCAGCTGTCTCGGGAGCTGCAAGATTGCAAGGCCCAACTTGAGGCCGCACTTGCTGCCGCAGGAGGAGACGGAAAGACCCCTCCTGGTAACACATTTTTATTAATAAATATAAGCGTTGTGCGGCGTGCGCGCGAGTCTAATAATAACATTGCAGGTACCGCCGGACAAGATCTGGACAGGCAAGCATTGCTACGCCAGCTAAAGGCCGGCGAGAGTGTGATGAATAGGGTTCAGCAGGAAAGGAACAACCTCCAGGATGCTAACGCCAAGCTCGGAGAAGAGCTGAAAGGCTCTCAGGCCGAGCTGTCCGGCTCCGCTAAGGAGAATCAGCGGCTTCGTCGCGGCATTTATAGTAAGTGCTTGAGCGAACTCTTTTGAAAAGAAGAGTTCGGCGAGGAAGGATTTTGACATGATATGTCTTGTAGGTATACTCACGGGTCGTCCTGCAGAGGAGATGCCCATATCAATGGGTGATCAACTTCCAAACTGTTGCCGCTACTCGAACGAGTTCGGCAGGCAATGAGCGGCGTCGTTCAGGCTTTTTGCCCAGCCCTCACCCTACCCGAGGGCCTCGGGGAGCTTGCGGAGAAGCTGCAGGGAGTGCGGCAGCGCTTCCGTTTGTGGAAGATTTCGGCTTGCCGTCAAGGTGCCAGGGAGGCTTGGGCCATGGTGAAGACGCGGTACAAGAAGGCGGATCCCAACCACATGGCCGAAGTTGGACCGGTGGGGCCCGATGGGAAGGAAATCCCTGTGAGTTTAGTGTACAGCCAAGTAGAGTTGGCTGCTAAATTTTCCCAACGGGACTGTAAACTAGACAGCCTGTTAGACGGGATTGAGGAGGAATACAATCAGTAAATTTGACAATGTATGTTATCCTTTAAAGTGACATGTGAAATGCCTTCTAGCCGGATTGTAGATCGTTTGTCTTTGCCGACCTTTTCGCTTCGACCTCGGGACCCTAGAGTCCGAAGTGTGTCCGAATACCTTTTTGGTTTAAGAAACAACCGTGGTATGCATGGAGACCAGGCGTAGGGGTCATTAGTGCTTTATCAGACAAGTGCCCAACTAGTTATGTTATATTACATGGTTAGTAAGAAACATCTTCCAGGGAGAATAGTTCCGTTAAGGGTTCCTTTCCCTGGGAGGCATGCCCTAAAGTGCATGTCCGGACTGCAAAGAAAGCAGTAAAACATCTGGGGGAAAATAGATAAATAGGTAAAAAGTCATCTTTTAAGTCACCGACCGAATATTCCCTTAAGAACGCTAGCTTTCGGCTTCACCCAGTCTGAGGTACACATCCGGCTGACCCGGCAGTAACAATTGCAGAGGTGCTCCCTTTACCTCCTAGCCGAACAATCGGGAACGTAGGGGTAAGCACAGGAGCCAGGCAACCCAGCTTGGCCAAAACTTAAGTCATATCGATGCATATAATGGCGAGTAAAAGGTACATGTGGAAGCTTGACACATGTGCTGGGTATGAAACCCGTATAATTGAGCTTCTGTAAAAGAAGACCCCAGGAATAATGAGTGCGGATGGCACATCATGCGTATGCAAAGAATGCGAAAATAGGCCCGGAAGGGCTTTTAAGTAAAAAGGATAAAAAGAGAAACAAAAGACAGCCGAAGTGTAAAAGTTTGGACGGAGGAAGGGGACGAACTCTTAGTCCGGCGCTAGGCATAGAATCGTCGGAGGTGGGCTGCATTCCATGGGTTCGGCTCGAGTCGGTTATCCGACGCATTTTGTAGACGGTATGCTCCGCCGGTCAGTACTTGATCGATAATGAAGGGGCCCTCCCATTTGGGCTTGAGCTTGTCCTTTTTCTTGTCCGGCAGGCGTAGAACTAGTTCACCAACGTTGTAAGTCTTGGCCCGTACTTCTCTGCTTTGATATCTTCGGGCCTACTGCTGATAGAATGCGGAACGAGCCTTCGCGACGTCACGTTCTTCCTCCAATGTGTCCAAGCTATCCTGCCGATCAAGCTCGGCCTCTCTTTCCTCATACATGCGCACTCGAGGTGAGTCATGAATAATGTCACAGGGCAAGACTGCCTCTGCGCCGTATACCATAAAAAATGGTGTGAATCTGGTAGTACGGTTAGGCGTTGTCCGCGGCCCCCAGAGTACGGAGTCGAGCTCCTCGACCCATTGTGTGTCGGATTTAGTAAGTGACCTCACTAATCTGGGTTTAATGCCGCTCATGATTAGACCATTTGCTCTTTCCACTTGACCGTTGGTTTGAGGGTGATAAACTGAAGCATAGTCGAGCTTGATGCCCATATTTTTGCACCATGACTTAACCTCGTCAGCTGTGAAGTTCGTGCCGTTGTCGGTGATGATGCTGTGGGGGACTCCGTAACGGTGTACCACCCCTGATATAAAGTCTATCACTGGTCCGGACTCTGCCGTTTTGACCGGTTTGGCCTCTATCCATTTGGTGAATTTATCCACCATGACCAATAGGTACCTTTGCTTGTGGGTTCCCCCTTTGAGGGGTCCAACCATGTCAAGCCCCCAGAATGCGAACGGCCAGGTAATGGGTATGGTTTTGAGGGCGGTGGGTGGCATATGGCTCTGATTAGCAAAGAGCTGACAACCAACGCATCGCTGGACCAAGTCCTGTGCGTCTGCCCAAGCCGTCGGCCAATAAAATCCTGTACGGAATGCCTTTCCTACAAGGGCCCGGGCTGCTGCGTGGTGTCCGCCTAGTCCGGCATGAATTTCAGCGAGGAGGTTTCGCCCTTCTTCTTTGGAGATACGCCTTTGAAGGACTCTGGCGGTACTTTTCTTATAAAGTTCTCCCTCATGGACCTTGTAGGCCTTCGATCGCCGGACTATGCAGCGGGCCTCATTTTGGTCTTTGGGAAGTTCCTGCCTAAGTAAGTAGGCTAGGAAAGGTTCTGTCCACGCGGCGATTACTGCCATTATGACGTGGGCGGAGGGTGTTATGTCATCTGCCGAATCACCGGCTGGTGCGGTTTTCTCCGGTTTGTCACTACCGGGCGCCTCTTCCCATAGTACGGATGGCTTGAAGAGCCGTTCCAGAAAGATATTAGGAGGGACGGCATCACGCTTCGCGCCGATGCGTGCCAGTACGTCGGCCGCCTGGTTATTATCTCGAGCTATGTGATGGAATTCCAGTCCTTCAAACCGAGCTGACATTTTTAGGACAGCGTTGCGATATGCTGCCATTTTCGGATCCTTGGCATCAAAGTCTCCATTTATTTGGGATATTGCAAGGTTTGAATCCCCGCGAACTTCTAGGCGTTGAATGCCCATGGAGACTGCCATCCGGAGACCATGTAACAGGGCCTCGTATTCGGCTGCATTGTTGGAGTCCGTGTACATTATTTGAAGTACATACTGGACTGTATCTCCGGTTGGGGACGTCAGTACAATGCCAGCCCCCAGTCCGGCCAACATTTTGGAGCCGTCGAAATGCATAATCCAATTGGAGTATGCGCCGTACTCTTTAGGGAGTTCGGCTTCAGTCCATTCGGCGACGAAGTCAGCCAAAACTTGTGACTTTATAGCTCGTCGAGGTTTATAAGTTATGGATCCCTGCCCATCTTGAGGCTCAAAGGCCAAGGGGTTTCCGAATTCGGAAGTTTGGTTTGCTGGGCACAATCCAGTGAGTCCGGGGCGATGCATGATTTTAAGTTCAATGCTCGATCGAAGTCCGTCCCTCCGCGGGAATCCGGCATGGAGGATTCGGGAATCCGGACATGAATTGTTTTCAACACTGGCAAAGAGTTGCCGTATTGCTCCTCTACCACTGCGACGTGGTGGGTGGCCTGGGGAGAGTTAATCTCTCTCAGATCGGTTTTAAGCCCAATCTGGTTGTAGTCCGTAGCGACTCCCAGGGCGGCGATGCGATCCAAGAGCTCGTTAACAGACGAGAGCCCTATTGGATCTAACTGTTCGGCAGCTTTAGGGCTGACACGAAGGTTGCTTCCGATGACTTGAGAAGTCATTGCCGAAGCGGCGGCCGGACAGGCGGTCATGAGAAAACCACCAAGCCGGATAGTTTGGCCGGCGGCCAAGGCCCCTCCGGCGAAAACACCGTCTTTGAAGACGGGCGGAGGCATCCTCTCTATCGGTGACGACACAGAGGAACTCTCAATGAAAGCACCAATGTCGGTGTCAAAACCGGCGGATCTCGGGTAGGGGGTCCCGAACTGTGCGTCTAGGCGGATGGTAACAAGAGACGAGGGACACGATGTTTTTACCCAGGTTCGGGCCCTCTCGATGGAGGTAAAATCCTACGTCCTGCTTGATTAATATTGATGATATGGGTAGTACAAGAGTGGATCTACCACGAGATCAAGGAGGCTAAACCCTAAAAGCTAGCCTATGGTATGATTGTTGTAATGTATGTTGTCCTACGGACTAAAGCCCTCCAGTTTATATAGACACCAGGGGAGGCTAGGGTTACACAGAGTCGGTTACAATGGTAGGAGATCTACATATCCGTATTGCCAAGCTTGCCTTCCACGCCAAGGAAAGTCCCATCCGGACACGGGACAGAGTCTTCAATCTTGTATCTTCGTAGTCTTGGAGTCCGGCGGATATTGATAGTCCGGCTGTCCGGACACCCCCTAGTCCAGGACTCCCTCATCCGCCAAGGCCGAGGCCCGTAAGACCCTTCAGGAGGTTGAAGATGTAAAGAAGATAGCAGCGGGTAAGGCATTTTTCATGCAAAGTAAGCATGTTAATGTAAACTACCTTACACTTACCCGCATTCGGAGCTCTCCAGGGGCGTTTGCAGATCTGCCGCGTAGTGTGTCCGATGCCGCCGCATTCTATCGTGGCGAGGAGGGGAGCTCGACGGAGAAGGTCTTCTGGTCTCAGTACGCTGAGGCCGGCCATCCGGTGCCCCAAGCGACCAGCTGAAGCAGCTGGTCGAACTCCACAAGGTAGCTGAGGAGGCCATGAAGGGCCTTATAGTCCGGCTGTGGCCTGGACAGGCCATGCCGGGGAGCTACTTCGGCCTCGTGCGGCGGCTGGTGGATGCGTGCCCCTGGGTGGAGGTCATCAAGCGCTCCGCCTGTATTGAAGGTGCTCGTCGGGCCCTTGCCCGCACAAAGGTGCACTAGGGCAGGCTGGATGCGGAGAAGCTTCTCACTGACCCGCCGCAACCGGGCAAGGAGTATCGTACGCCTGAGATGTATTATAATACTGTCCTGAAGGGAGCCCGCGATATTGCGGATGAGTGCCCCAGAGATGTAATTTTTGAGTAAACTCGCTATGTATAATCCTATGCGCTGAAAACTGCGTTCATATGCGCCATGAGCAACGCTTGTTTAATTTAAAATATTACCTTCTGTGCGGCCGTTTTATAAAATCTGAGAGATGGCAAGTCGTTGGCTTCAGCCCACGAGCCACGAGTGCTGGGGTGTTCGGGATAAACTTGAGCACTCATGTTCCCATTTTTGGGTCCATCTAGGGAGGCGCTCAACACAACGAACAAGGCAACCGGACTTATAATGCTTGAACACTCTCACTTAGCCATAGAATTCTATAATTTTAAATTTCGGCGAAGCCCCTGGTATTCGGAAGACCGAATCCGGGGCACTATCCACGCCTTCGTCGGACATTATCCAGAACTTCGCTCGAAGCGACATGAGTCTTTAAGGACCCGAAAAGACCTCTCGAACAGCGACCAGTCTCTCGCCTTATCATGCCGGTCAGTTTTAGCTTTCTCCACTGAGGCGCTCGCCCGGCTCAACCGGGGCGCAATCGCAGTGGTTCTCCCAGTGCCACCTTAGCCGACAGAACGGAACGTAAGGCACCAAAACGTGGGAGCCGGGCAAACCCAACTATTGACCCAAGACATGATTCGGAGCCGATTCATATAATGCTATAAGTTCGGGGTGCCATACTTATGAAAGTTTTCGGACTTATCACACCATAATGTGGGGAACATAAGCCCCTGGTGTATTGGGCCGTACCAAAATGTACGGGTGCAAGATGTCATATAATGAACATATATATATATATATATATATATATATATATATATATATATAAAGTAATGCAATTGCCGTCGAAAAGTGCTGCATTATTTATTAAAGGAAGTCTGCTATGAGTGCGGACTGATACAAATAGTGCGGTAAGCAAGGGATTTGGACTAATTAAACATGTCCCCCTCCAGGGGTGAGCTGTGGACTTGGTGTATATAATCGAATTTAATGCTCGTAATTGAGACCACCTGAGTGTTCGTCGCAGCCTTCTTTCTTCCCTGGCTGTTGCATCATGAGTTCGGCAGGTTCACCGCCGGACAAGGCCTCTGGTTAACGGAGTTCTGTGTACACAAAGAGGGAAAATAATAATAATAAAAAAAGGGGGCACACTTGCGAGCCCCTGGTGTGGTCGAGCCGCACTCTGGGTCCATTGTGATCGTGCCCCTTCCCCTGTGCCCATGGTATCTCCAAAGCGTAATGATGTACGCGGAGGGTTGTTCTTGCAATCATAAGAGGGCGGGGGTTAGGGCCGCATTGCTACGCGTGCTCTGATCGTGCCAGGTGGTCTTCGTTGGTATTGCTTCGGGCGCGTTTTGCTGTATCCGGCCGTTTAACAGTCGGACTCGAAAATTGCCTTAAAAGGCTGCTCTGTACTTCTGCCGCGAGGGCCGCTGTATGTTCCTCTGTTCGGAGGGAGCGTTCCGTATTTCCGTTGATCGTGATGACTCCATGAGGGCCTGGCATCTTGAGCTTGAGGTATGCATAATGCGGCACTGCGTTGAACTTTGCAAACGCGGTTCGTCCGAGCCGAGTGTGATAGCCGCTGCGGAACGGGACTATGTCGAAGATTAACTCCTCGCTCGGGAAATTGTCCGGGGATCCGAAGACCACTTCCAGTGTGACTGAGCCTGTACAATTGGCTTCCACACCTGGTATGACACCTTTAAAGGTTGTCTTTGTAGGTTTAATCCTTGAGGGGTCTATGCCCATCTTGCGCACTGTATCCTCATAAAGCAGGTTCAGGCTGCTGCCGCCGTCCATCAGGACTCTCGTGAGGTGAAATCCATCGACGATTGGGTCTAAAACCAATGCGGCGAATCCGCCATGGTGTATGCTGGTTGGATGGTCTCTTCGATCGAAAGTGATCGGACAAGAGGACCATGGATTGAACTTCGGGGCGACTGGCTCCATCGCATAGACGTCCCTTAGTGCACGCTTCCGCTCCCTCTTGGGTATATGGGTTGCGTAAATCATATTCACCGTTCGTACTTGTGGGGGGAAACCCTTCTGTCCTCTATTGTTCGGCGGTCGGGTCTCTTCCTCGTCCTCGCTGTTTAGCCCCTTGTCATTGTTTTCGGCAATTAACTTGCCTGCCTGCTTGAACACCCAGCAATCTCTGTTGGTGTGATTAGCTGGCTTTGCAGGGGTGCCATGTATCTGGCATAAGCGGTCGAGTATTCGGTCAAAATTGGACGGACCCAGAGTGGTTCTTTTGAATGGCTTCTTCCGCTGACCGGGTTTAGAGCCTCGGAATCCGGCGTTGACTGCCGTATCCTCCTTATCGTCGCTGTTAATGCAGCGTTTGTTTTTGTTTCGACGTGACCTGCCGTTGTGGTCCTTAGTATCCGTACTGCCAGAATTTTTGTTGAGGTTGTTGCTGCGAGCTAGCCAGCTATCCTCTCCCGCGCAAAAGCGGGTCATTAACGATGTGAGTGCTGCCATGGATTTCGGCTTTTCCTGTCCCAGGTGCCGGGCTAGCCACTCATCGTGGATGTTATGTTTGAAGGCTGCAAGGGCCTCTGCATCCGGACAGTCGACGATTTGGTTTTTCTTTGTCAAGAACCGTGTCCAGAATTGTCTGGCCGATTCCTCTGGCTGCTGAATTATGTGGCTTAGGTCATCGGCGTCTGGTGGCCGCACATATGTGCCCTGGAAATTGTCGAGGAATGCGGCTTCCAGGTCTTCCCAACACCCAATTGACTCTGCGGGCAAGCTGTTAAGCCAATGCCGACCTGGTCCTTTAAGCTTGAGTGGGAGATATTTGATGGCTTGGAGATCGTCGCCGCGGGCCATATGGATGTGAAGGAGATAATCTTCGATCCAAACCGCGGGGTCTGTGGTGCCGTCGTAGGATTCGATGTTTACAGGTTTAAACCCTTCAGGGATTTGATGATCCATTACTTCATCAGTGAAGCATAGCGGGTGTGCGGCGCCTCTGTATTGAGCAATATCACGACGCAGCTCGAGAGAGCGTTGTCTGTTGTGTTCGGCCCGGCCAGGGTTATTGTATCCGGCGCGACGGTATTCGTCGCGGGTCGTGGGGCGCCCTCGTGATCCGTAGATGGATTTGGATTTCCTTGCTTTGTCCTCCAATACGTCTCGCAAGTCCGGCGCGTTCCCTTTTGGCTTTGTATTTTTGGAGCGATGCCGGGGTACAGTCTTGGTTGAGGGCCTGGATGCCTCTCTGTCACGACCGCGGGGTGGTCGGTCAGCCGTATCATGCGCTGGTGATGAAGGTATGTATGCTTCCTCCTCTAGTCGGGGGAGCAACTTGCGTCTTGGGTAGCTTTTGGAGGGGCGTTCGAGTTTATACTCTTCGGCCGCGAGGACCTCGGTCCATCGATCGGCCAGCAGGTCCTGATCAGCTTGAAGCTGCTGCTGGTTTTTCTTTAGGCTATTTGCCGTGGCGATAAGCCTGCGTTTAAAACGCTCTTGTTCGACAGGATCCTCGGGCACGACTAATTCGTCGTCGTTGAGGCTTGCCTCGTCTTCGGAGGGAGGCATATAGTTATAATCCTCGACCTCTTCGTCTGCCGCCCTCTCGTGAGGGCTTGCTTCTGCATCCTCCTACGCTGAGTCTTGCTAGAGGGGATTGTCTTCGGCACTCTCTGGGGTATTATTATCTCCTGTGCCGGAATCTCCATTCTTGCTGTGGCGGGATTTAGAGCGGTGCCGCTGACGCCGGCGCTTGGGCTGCTTCTTTAAAGAATCTGCCTCCGCTGCTTCTTCGCCGTCCCCGTCTTTTGGGGTGTCCACCATGTATATGTCGTATGACGAGGTGGTCTTCCAGTGCCCTGTAGGCGCTGGTTCTTGTTCGTCTCCGGCATCGTCGTCCATAGCGTCGATGTCTTCGGAGTCGTAGTCTAGCATGTCGGTTAGATTGTCGACAGTGGCTACAAAGTGGGTGGTGGGTGGGTTCTAAATTTCTTCGTCGTCCGTATCCCAACCATCCTGGCCATAGTCCGGCCAGGACTCTCCTCATAGCGAGAGATGCTTTAGCGAATTTAGGATGTTGCCAAAGGGCGAGTGTTGGAAGATGTCCGTGGCGGTGAATTCCATAACCGGCGCCCAATCAGATTCGATTGGTAGGGGCGGGGGACGTCCGGAGTCCGGCAAGGAGTCTGGCACCTCGGAATCACGAGTTTCGCGAGGGACAAGGTTAGTGTTCGGCTCCATCGCCGTGGAAGTTGAAGCCCCCGAGGTGGCGTCCATCCACCGGTCCTCGATCTGGGCGATCGGCTCCGGACTAAGGGCCGAAGCGGATTCGAGTGCGGCCACCAAGGCACTGTTCGGCGGCAGAGCTAGTTCATGCCCATCGTAACAGTGCGGCGCGCTTGGCTCTGGCTCGAGCCCGTCGAAGATCAAGTCTCCGCGGACGTCGGCCGTGAAGTTTAGACTTCCGAATCTGACCTGACGGTCAGGGGCGTAGCTTTCGATCTGCTCCAGATGGCCAAGCGAATTAGCCCGCAGTGCGAAGCCGCCGAATACGAAGATCTGTCCGGGGAGAAAAGTCTCACCCTGGACAGCGTTGTTGGTTGAAGATGCCATCGAGCCTATCGGTGACGACACAGAGGAACTCTCAATGAAAGCACCAATGTCGGTTTTAAAACCGGCGGATCTCGGGTAGGGGGTCCCGAACTGCGCGTCTAGGCGGATGGTAACAGGAGACAAGGGACACGATGTTTACCCAGGTTCGGGCCCTCTTGATGGAGGTAAAACCCTACGTCCTGCTTGATTAATATTGATGATATGGGTAGTACAAGAGTGGATCTACCACAAGATCAAGGAGGCTAAACCCTAAAGCTAGCCTATGGTATGATTGTTGTAATGTATGTTGTCCTACGGACTAAAGCCCTCCGGTTTATATAGACACCGGAGGAGGCTAGGGTTACACAGAGTCGGTTACAATGGTAGGAGATCTACATATCCGTATCGCCAAGCTTGCCTTCCACGCCAAGGAAAGTCCCATCCGGACACGGGACGGAGTCTTCAATCTTGCATCTTCGTAGTCTTGGAGTCCGGCGGACGATGATAGTCTGGCTGTCCGGACACCCCCTAGTCCAGGACTCCCTCACATACCTTCATCACCAGCGCACAATACGGCCGACCGACCACCCCGTGGTCGCGACAGAGAGGCATCCAGGCCCTCCACCAAGACCGTACCCCGGCATCGCTCCAAAAGTACGAAGCCAAGAGGGAACGCGCCCGATTTGCGAGATATATTGGAGGACAAAGCAAGGCAATCCAGATCTATATATGGATCACGTGGGCACCGCACGACCCACGACGAATACCGTCGAGCCGGATACAACAACCCCGGCCGGGCCGAACACAGTAGACAACGCTCCCTTGAGCTACGTCGTGATATTGCTCAATACAGAGGCGCCGCACACCCGCTATGCTTCACTGACGAAGTAATGGATCATCAAATCCCTGAAGGGTTTAAACCTGTAAACATTGAATCCTACGATGGCACGACAGACCCCGTGGTTTGGATCGAAGATTATCTCCTTCACATCCATATGGCCCGCGGCGACGATCTCCACGCCATCAAATACCTCCCGCTCAAGCTTAAAGGACCAGCTCGACATTGGCTTAACAGCCTGCCCGCAGAGTCAATTGGGTGTTGGGAGGACCTGGAAGCCGCATTCCTCGACAACTTCTAGGGCACATATGTGCGGCCACCAGACGCCGATGACCTAAGCCACATAATCCAGCAGCCAGACAAATCGGCCAGGCAATTCTGGACACGGTTCTTAACGAAGAAAAATCAAATCGTCGACTGTCTGGATGCAGAGGCCCTCGTAGCCTTCAAACATAACATCCGCGACGAGTGGCTAGCCCAGCACCTAGGACAGGAAAAGCCGAAATCCATGGCAGCCCTCACATCATTAATGACCCGCTTCTGTGCGGGAGAGGATAGCTGGCTAGCTCGCAGCAATAACCTCAGCAAAAATGCAGGCAGTCCGGACACAAAGGACCACAGTGGCAGGTCGCGTCGAAGCAAAAATAAATGCTGCGTTAACGGCGACGACAAGGAGGATACGACAGTCAACGCCGGATTCCGAGGCTTTTAACCCGGTCAGCGGAAGAAGCTATTCAAAAGAACCACTCCGGGTCCGTCCAATTTGGACCGAATACTCGACCGCTCATGCCAGATACATGGCACCCCCGAAAAGCCAGCTAACCACACCAATAGAGATTGTTGGGTATTCAAGCAGGCAGGCAAGTTAATTGCCGAAAACAATGACAAGGGGCTGCACAGCAACGACGAGGAAGAGATCCGACCGCCGAACAGTAGAGGACAGAAGGGTTTCCCCCCACAAGTGCGGACGGTAAACATGATATACGCAACCCATATACCCAAGAGGGAGCGGAAGCGTGCACTAAGGGACGTATATGCGATGGAGCCAGTCGCCCCTAAGTTCAATCCATGGTCCTCTTGCCCGATCACCTTCGATCGAAGAGACCATCCGACCAGTATCCGCCATGGCGGATTTGCCGCATTGGTTTTAGACCCAATCGTCGATGGATTTCACCTCACGAGAATCCTGATGCACAGCGGCAGTAGCCTGAACCTGCTTTATCAGGATACAGTGCGCAAGATGGGAATAGACCCCTCAAGGATTAAACCTACAAAGACGACCTTCAAAGGCATCATACCAGGTGTTGAGGCCAATTGTACAGGCTCAGTCACACTGGAAGTGGTCTTCGGATCCCCGGACAATTTCCGGAGCGAGGAGTTAATCTTCGACATAGTCCCGTTCCGCAGTGGCTATCATGCCCTGCTCGGACGAACCGCATTCGCAAAATTCAACGCGGTGCCGCATTACGCATACCTCAAGCTCAAGATGCCAGGCCCTCATGGAGTCATCACGGTCAACGGAAATACGGAACGCTCCCTCCGAACGGAGGAACACACAGCGGCTCTCGCGGCAGAAGTACAGAGCAGCCTTCTAAGGCAATTTTCGAGTCCGGCCGTTAAACGGCCGGATACGACCAAACGCGCCCGAAGCAACATCAACCAAGACCACCTGGCACGATCCGAGCACGCGTAGCAATGCAGCCCCAACCCCGGCCCTTGTATAATTGCAAGACCAACGCTCCGCGTACATCATTACGCTCTGGAGATACCATGGGCCTAGGGGGAGGGGCACGACCACAACAGACCCAGAGTGCGGCTCGACCACACCAGGGGCTCACAAGTGTGTCGCTCTTTTTTTATTATTTTCCTTCTTTGTATACACAGGACTCCGTTCACCAGAGGCCCTGTCCGGCGGTGAACCCACCAAACTCACGATGCAACAGCCAGGGAGGGAAGAAGGCTGCGACGAACACTCAGGTGGTCTCCATTACGAGCATTAAATTTGATTATATACACCAGTCCGCAGCCCACCCCTGGAGGGGGACATGTTTAATTAGTCCAATCCCTTGCTTACCGCACTATTTGTATCATTCCGCACTCATAGCAGAATCCCTTGAATAAATAATGCAGCACTTTTTGCCTGTTATTGCATTACTTTACATATATGTTCACTAATGACATCTTGCACCCGTATATTTTGGTACGGCCGAATACACCAGTGGATTATGTTCCCCGCATTATGGTGTGATAAGTCTGAACACTTTCACAAGTGCGGCACCCCGAACTTATAGCATTATATGAATCGGCTCTGAATCATGTCCTGGGTCAATAGTTGGGTTTGCCGTTCTGGTACCTTACGTTCCGTTCTGTCGGCTAAGGTGGCACTGAGAGAACCACTGCGATTGCGCCCCGGTTGAGCTGGGCGAGCGCCTCAGTGGAGAAAGCTAAAACTGACTGTCATGATAAGGCGAGAGACTGGTCGCTGTTCGAGAGGTCTTTTCGAGTCCTTAAAGACTTATGCCGCATCAAGCGAAGAACCGGATAATGTCCGACCAAGGCGTGGATAGCGCCCCCAACTCGGTCTTCCGAATACTAGGGGCTTCGCCGAAATTTAAAATTATAGAATTCTATGGCTAAGTGAGAGTGTTCAAGCATTATAAGTCCGGTTGCCTTGTTCGTTGTGTTGAGCGCCTCCCTAGATGGACCCAAGAATGGGAACAAGAGTGCTGAAGTTTATCCCGAACACCCCAGCACTCGTGGCTTGGGGGCTGAAGCCGACGACTTGCCATCTCTCAGATTTTATAAACGGCCGCACAAAAGGTAATATTTTAAATCAAACAAGCGTTGCTTAGCGCATATGAACAAAGTTTTCAGCGCACAGGATAATACATAGCGAGTCTACTCAATAATTACATCTCTGGGGCACTCATCCGCAATCTTGCGGGCACCCTTCAGGACAGTCTTATAGTACATCTCGGGCGTACGATACTCCTTGCCTGCCGGCGGCGCGTCAGTGATCAGCTTCTCCGCATCCAGCCTGCCCCAGTGCACCTTTGCGCGGGCAAGGGCCCGACGAGCACCTTCAATACAGGCGGAGCGCTTGACGACCTCCAACAAGGGGCACGCATCCACCAGCCGCTGCACGAGGCCGAAGTAGCTCCCAGGCATGGCCTCTCCAGGCCACAGCCGGACTATGAGGCCCTTCATGGCCTGCTCGGCTACCTTGTGGAGCTCGACCAGCTGCTTCAGCTGGTCGCTAGGGGGCACCGGAAGGCCGGCCTCAGCGTACTGAGACCAGAAGACCTTCTTCGTTGAGCTCCCCTCCTCGCCACGATAGAATGCGGCGGCATCGGATACACTGCGAGGCAGATCTGCAAACGCCCCTGGAGAGCTCCGAATTCGGGTAAGTGTCAGGTAGTTTACATTAACATGCTTGCTTTGCATGAAAAATGCCTTACCCGCCGCTATTTTCTTCACATCCTCAACCTCCTGAAGGGCCTTATGGGCCTCGGCCTTGGCGGCTTTGGTGCTTTCAAGAGCCGAGGCAAGCTCGGACTCTCGAGTCTTTGAGTCACGCTCTAAACTCTCATGCTTTTCCATGAGAGCCTGGCGCTCTTGCCGCACATCCGCCACCCGCGCCTCTTGTTTCTCTCGCTCTGCCCGTTCCGCGGCGGCCGCGGACACAGCCTCCTTCAGGGTTGCCACCTCGTTCGTGGCCCCTGCAGTACCCACGTTATCCTTGTTATTTTTATTTGCAACCTAAATCCTTTTCTATAAAGTAACTATTCAAAGTGGTGTTACTCACCTTCTTTGTCCTCGAGCTGCTTCTTGGCACGGCCGAGCTCTTGCTCGCACCGCTCGAGGTCCTGCTTCAAGGCACCGACCTCCGCAGTCAGTGCGGCAGAGGTCAGCAGCGCAGCCTGCAAACCCATATTGACATAATTTTTAGCAATCCTGTGTACATCTTTTAAGATCCTCAGTCCGGCTTTTCTTTCCAAACACCAAACCGAGCATCAGGGGCTACTGTCTATGCGGTATTACATTACATAATTTTAACTTCTTACCTCAAAGCCTGTTAGAAGGCTGCTGCAGGCTTCGGTCAGCCCGCTCTTGGCGAGCTGAACCTTCTGAATCACCGCACTCATGATAGTACGGTGTTCTTCCTCGATGGAAGCGCCTTTGAGCGCCTCCAACAAGTTGTCCGGCGCCTCCAGTTGGACAGGGGCCGCCGGTGTCACGGTCTTGCCCTTCTTGCGAAGGGGCCGCCTGCCGGACTCTGGGACCACTGCGGGTTCCGGTGTGGAGTCCGGCGCAAAGTCCGGGAGGCTGCCTTGCGGCGCCTCTAGAGCCTCCTCCTGATGGGTCCTCTCCTGGGATCCCACCTCGGCGTCCTCAGCGGTGCGAGGGGTGGCGGCAGTCGGAATGGAATCCACATCCGACGGAGCCAACGACCCGCTCGACGAAGCAGGGAGATCATCGTCGGCCGGACTACAGGTAGTATGCGGCATTAGAAGGACACTATGTGACATGAAAAGAAATTATGAATCATTCAGGAATCCGGATACTTACGATCTCGCCGGAGGCCTGGCCCTTGAGGGCCACTCTTTATCGCCAACGTTGGTGTTGGCGGAGCTGTCCGGGGGAATAGTTCTTCCCCTCTTGGACCCTTCGGCCTCCCTTGTTGGGGAGGCCTTCCTCTTTCTCTCTCCCTCCTCTGGGAGAGAGTCTTCCTCCTCCTCCTCATCTTCGGGGGAGGAATCCGCCTCGGAGTCGTCGGACACCTGAAAACGGGAACTCTTTCGAGTACCCGTGGCCACCTTCTTGGCCTTCTTCTCCGGCACCACGTGCGGCGCCAGAACCAGCAGCCCTGCTAGACGGGCGTCCACTAGGACTTCTGGCATGGGAGCCGGGCAGATGAGCTGCTCGGACTTCTTCATCCATTCCTGTCAAAGGAAAAGGGAGATTGAAACCCGCTTAGGGTCAAACTATTAACAACAAGTGTCCCGTAAAGGGGTAGAATCACTTACCTCGTCAGCTGGACGCTACGAGTGAAATCCGCGATCTTCCGTCGCGGATGCAGGGGCTTCGGCGCCCTTAAACAGCACCCTCCAGGCGCCTTCGTACATCGTGTCGAAGAGCCCACTCAGCGCCTGGTGCTGTGCCGGATCAAACTCCCACAGGTTGAATGCCCGTTCTTGGCATGGGAGAATCCGGCGGACGAGCATGACTTGGACCACATTAACCAGCCTGAGCTTCTTGTTCACCAGCTTCTGGATATAGGCTTGGAGTCCCATCAGCTCCTTCGAACTACCCCATAGCAAGCCCTTCTCTTTCCAGGAGGTGAGCTGCACAGGGATACTAGATCTGAACTCGGGGGCCGCCGCCCACTTAGGGTCGCGCGGCTCGGTGATGTAGAACCACCCCGACTGCCACCCCTTGACGGACTCCACGAAGGCCCCTTCGAACCAGAGGACGTTGGGCATCTTGCCCAACATGGCGCCTCCGCACTCCGCCTGCGTGCCCTTCACTACCTTCGGCTTGACATTGAAGGTCTTTAGCCACAAGCCGAAGTGGAGCTGGATGCAGAGGAAGGCCTCGCACACGATGATAAACGCCGAGATGTTGAGGATGAAGTTCGGCGCCAGATCATGGAAATCCAGGCCGTAGTAGAACATGAGCCCCCGGACAAAGGGGTGAAGTGGAAAGCCCAGTCCGCGGAGGAAGTGGGGGAGAAATACGACCCTCTCATGGGGCCTGGAGGTGGGGATGAGCTGCCCCTTGTCGGGCAGCCGGTGCACGATGTCGCCGGAAAGGTATCCGGCGCTGCGCAGTTTCGCGATATGCTCCTCCTTAACGGTGGAGGCCAGCCATTTACCTCCCGCTCCAGACATGGTCGGAGAAGGTTGAGATGAGATGCACGAACTTGGGCGCTGGAGCTCGAGTGCGTGGAGATGGATAAGAAAAGGAGGAAGAAGGCATAGGTAAAAAGGCGGATCCTTATCCCCTTATATATAGGCGGACGAAGACTATACGTCCCCACCGGCCTGGTAAAACTCGCTTATCTCCCAAGCGCCACCATCAATGGCGCGGTTGGGTTACCCACGTCCGTATTGATGAGAATCCCGGAATAAGGGGAACACGATCTCTGCTTCGACAAGACGTGCCAAGGAAACCGCTTCGCTAAACGTGCTGAGGTGGTATAATAAAAAACGATTCAAGTAAAAGCTTGGTAGTGGTGTGACGTCATGCCGCAGAATACGTCAGCAGATTGAACTTGTGCACATATTATTCTCTCTACGGTGGAATGTGGAACTTATTTTGCAGAGCCGGACACTATCCTGGTGTTCACAATCTTTTATGGATTATTCAAAGGAGGAACCCGCCTTGCAATGACGAACATTATGCGCGCCGGACTTATCGTCATTGAAGCCAGGTTCAGGGGCTACTGAGGGAGTCCTGGACTAGGGGGTGTCCGGACAGCCGGACTATCATCGTCCGCCGGACTCCAAGACTACGAAGATACAAGATTGAAGACTCCGTCCCGTGTCCGGATGGGACTTTCCTTGGCGTGGAAGGCAAGCTTGGCGATACGGATATGTAGATCTCCTACCATTGTAACCGACTCTGTGTAACCCTAACCCTCTCCGGTGTCTATATAAACCGGAGGGTTTCAGTCCGTAGGACAACATCCATTACAACAATCATACCATAGGCTAGCTTCTAGGGTTTAGCCTCCTTGATCTCGTGGTAGATCCACTCTTGTAATACACATCATCAATATTAATCAAGCAGGACGTAGGGTTTTACCTCCATCAAGAGGGCCCGAACCTGGGTAAAACATCGTGTCCCTTGTCTCCTGTTACCATCCGCCTACACGCATAGTTCGGGACCCCCTACCCGAGATCCGCCGGTTTTGACACCTACAGCACTCTTTGAAGTACTATGTGTTGGTTGGATGAATCTGAGATTGTATGATGCATATCGTATAATCATGCCCACGGATACTTGAGGTGACAATGGAGTATCTAGGTGACATTAGGGTTTTGGTTGATTTGTGTCTTAAGGTGTTATTCTAGTACGAACTCTTGAATAGATCGATCCGAAAGAATAACTTTGAGGTGGTTTCGTACCCTACCATAATCTCTACGTTTGTTTTCCACTATTAGTGGCTTTGGAGTGACTCTTTGTTGCATGTTGAGGGCTTGTTATATGATCTATCTATGTTATTATTGTTGAGAGAACTTGCACTAGTGAAAGTATGAACCCTAGGCCTTGTTTCCTATCATTGCAATACTGTTTACGCTCACTTTTACCATTAGTTACCTTGTTGTTTTAATTATTTCAGATTACAAAAACCTTTATCTACCATCCATATTGCACTTGTATCACCATCTCTTCGCCGAACTAGTGCACCTATACAATTTACCATTGTATTGGGTGTGTTGAGGACACAAGAGACTCTTTGTTATTTGGTTGCAGGGTTGCTTGAGAGAGACCATCTTCATCCTATGCCTTCCAGGGATTGATAAACCTTAGGTCATCCACTTGAGGGAAATTTACTACTGTCCTACAAACCTATGCACTTGCAGGCCCAACAACGTCTACAAGAAGAAGGTTGTGTAGTAGACATCAACCGCCGCCGCTACCTCCTTAGCCGCCGCCGCCGCCCGTCCACCCCCTTCTTCTTCATCCAGCACCAGCCCGTCGCCAGTGTCGACGTCATCTACCCTGACCACTTCGTCTATTTCGACCACCGTTGGTGACATCGGCCCCGGGTCGATGGACGCCGCAACCGTCGTCGAGTCCTTCTCTGCTGGCCTCTCCGACCTCTTCGACACGGCATACAACTCATGCAGGTCCGAGTCTACGCATGCCCGGTGCTGGCAACACCGCCGCGTGCCTTCGTCCACGACGTGTCCCCGGGCCTGGCAAGCCTGGTGCGGTGTTTCGTCAACTTCATCTTCGTCCGTCTATGCATGCCCGGTGCGTGCCGTCGTCTGCGATGTGTCCCCGGGCTTGGCAAACCCGTCGCGACACGTCGTCAACAACATCTCCTTTCCGGCGCACCACTACTTCGACATCATTGCGCCCATGCTAACTCGGCGCCTCCTTGCGCCAGCGGCTCCACGGCGACATCGTCGATACCGGCTCCCCGACTCGACATCGACCACGGCATTCTTCGCACGGCTACCTCGACCACGACTACACCACCCTCCGCTCTCGGCTACATCGACAAACGACACAAAGGGCTACCGCCTTGCTTGATCCACCTCGTCGGTTTCCACTCCAGCCACGACTACGCGATGCATTTACCGTTACGACTGTGGGAGGGTGTCCGCCGGCTTGCCTTCGGATTCTTCTCCAGTCTCACCATCTGCGTCGCTACCGTTGTGACTGTGGAGGGATGTTGAGTAACGTGATTGTATTAGGAAACATAGGTTAGACTAGGAATATTCTGGCTTGCCTCGTACTTCAAGTAGATCATGTACTCCTATATATATGCCCATGAGGCTCAAATAATACAACGAACTATTCCACCAAATTCCTCTCTCCCTTCTAACAGTCATGACTTAGATGTGAAATAAAAGAACTAGGTTTGAACATGTCTTGGGATGCCGACGCGGTTTAGATGGTGGCCCTTCAACAACCGATGGGGCGAGCTGCTCACTAAGAGAAAATCATTTAGTTCCGGACTTGACTCGGCTCGTGCCGGTGAGTCGTATTGACTATTAGGCTGCATGTGCCAGTGTTTGGGTAGGACTAAAATACACTAGCCATTGTTAAATCAGGGCGCCATATACAGTTCACCTCCTGTAGATGGGCTTAAACTACAACGGTGATAGAAGTGGTGGCACTTAATTAATCGAGTGCAAGTTCTAAAAAATATATTTAATCAAGTGCAGCATCTTCATTAGTGGTGTTATCATTGCTTAAATGCGCAGTTAAATTACTTGTGGTGGAGCTTAATTTGCGACTAAGCAGGGTGGCTGGGAGGTGAATTAGCTAGGATGGTGACCATTTCACAGCTAAATTAATATGAATACTGTATGTTCAATGGACATATGCATCTTACGGGAGAGTACAAAATCTGCCTTAGGTTGATATATATATAGGTCTAATCCATGCAAAAGGTGTACAATGTCCCTTACTTTTTATATAATATTACAACAAATATATGGATCTACTATATCATGTCCTAAAAATGGTAAAATGTCAAATCCAAATTCAGTTTACACTTAAAGTCTCGCTTGGTATGGGTGTAAATTTATACACCTGGATTAAATTTACAAGTGTATATTACCGGTTGCCCTTAACTTTCGCTTGGAAAAAGAAACGGCGCCTTGAGGTCTGTAATATTTACAGGTGTATTTAGAAGCTAACCGACGATCCAAGCGGGACCTAAGAAGTAGGAGAGCTATATGCCGAACAAAAATAGTTTGCACAAGCCCAGCCACTGTTGAAGAAGAGATGATCCCTGGTTTTTATATGTAAATTTCCACACGAAGTACGAGAGTAGTACTGCAAGTGAAAAATCTCCCATTGCAGCTCTTCTTAATTAATGTCAAACCTGAGGCAATGAGAAAATTGTCCAGCAGTTGCTGAGATAATATGCTTTTTGAGAATCTGACATCTCAGCCGTGAAACCAAAAGCAAACGATTTGGGTTGCGTGCTGCTGTCTCCAAGACCCTTTAGTTAATACAAACATGACTTTGTGCATCGATCAGCTGATTTCAAAAAAAAAAAACACTTATCGCCGGTGAACTTACAAATAATTTCAGATCTGAGAGAGGTGTCATGATTTAGATGTGCAATAACAAAACTATGTTTGAACAAGTCTTGGGATGCCGACACCGGTATAGACAGAAGCCTTCAACAACCGGTGGGGCTAGTTGCTCACTAAGAAAAATCGTTTAGTTCCGGACTTGACTCACCCGGTGCCGTCCTCTTGGGTCATACTATTGACTAGATTAGGCTGCGTGTGCTAGGGTTTGGGTAGGACTAAAATACACTAGCCATTGTTAAATCAGGGCATCATATACAGTTCACCTTCTGTAGATGGGCTTAAACTAAAACGGGGATGAGCTGCGTGACATCATTGTTTAATTAAGTGGTGGCATAATTAATTGAAGAATTTTAATTGTTGATGCTACTGTCTTCAAGATTTGGGTTGTGGAGCTTAATTTGGGCCTTGGTAGGGGGGCTGGGAGGTGAATTAGCTAGGACGCCATTTCACAGCCAAATTACTGTTGTAGAGCACAAATAATATTATATATTCAATGGACATAAGCATATAACAGGCCGGAAAGTATAAAATCTACCCTTGAGGTTGATATATAGGTCTGATCCATGCAAAAGGTGGATGCTGTCTCTTATAGGAGTATTTCTGATTATAATACTGCAACGAATATATGCTTATACAATATCATGTCCTAAGCTGTCAATCCAAATTCAATTCACAAGTTGAAGAAATAAAAATACTAAGTATATGGCGCGAAGTAGCTGTGCAAGTAGATTTTCAATTAGTGACAGTACTATTTATCACCATTCGTCATTTTGTTTCACAAGACGTGCATTAGTTGAAAGTTGAGACTGTGCTTGAGTTTTGTGAAATGCATGACAGATGGAAAGCTGCTAAGAGGTTATACTTGTACGACAGCTGATTGTATAAAGGTTGCTCAAATGATCACATATATGCCCTGATTGCCACGTTGATCATAAGGAACCTTCGCTTCTAGTTCAAAGTTGTACCATGAAGGCGTTATAATGTCTAAGTTGGCTAGCATATGCTATGTGCAATGAAATTGAAGATAATAGTGTCAACTTGGACAGCTTTCTTTGTTAATTTTCATTAGCTCACAATATATCTACTGCCTGTCAGCATCTCCGAGAGGGAGAAAACTAACAAGTTGCATGTGGAGTAGTTAAGTAGTGCAATAATGGTTTATTTGTTTTATAGATCAACGCGGAGTCATGGTCACTTACTCTTACATGTATGCATATACTATGTCATCTAACCTGCTGCTTGAAGGTTTGGGTAGAAATGTAGAACCATGCTCCACAAAAACGCGTACATATGCTGAGGAAGTATGAGAGAGCTATATGCCGAACAAATATATGAAAAAAAAAAAGTTTGCCCAGGCCCAGCTGCTCTTGAAGGACCTGAAGGAAGTCTCAAACTGATGCCTCCTGGATAGATCAAAGGCGTGGACAAATTTACTGCTAGCAACTTGCCGCAAATGGGCATCAGAACAAGAGATGATCCCTGTTTCTAGCTGTAAATTTCCACACTAATCGAATTTGTAATCCTTTCAGTAGAAATTCTTCCGCTGCAGCTCTCTGAATTAATTTCCAACCTTGAGCCAATGAGAATATTGTAGAGCAGTTGTTGAGAGATAATATGGTTTTTGAGAATCTGACATTTCATCTGTAAAAGGAAAAGCCCATATGTGAAGAGTCAATGATTTGGGTTGCGTGCTGCTGTCTTCAAGATTCTTTAGTTAATATACGTGACTTTGTGCATCGATCAGTTGATTCAGGAAACAAAATGAAAAGCTTATGGACGAGGCTTACATATAAATTCAGATCTGAGAGAGAGACGGTATGATTTAGATGTGCCATAAAAGAAGTATGTTCGAACAAGTCTTGGGATGCCGACACGGTTTAGACGGAGGCCCTTCGATAATTGATGGGCCAAGCTCCTCACTAAGAAAAATCGTTTGGTTTCGGATTTGATTCCGCTGGTGCCGTCTTGGGTCGTATTGACTAGATTAGGTTCCATAAGCTACCGTTTGGGTAGGACTAAAATACACTAGCCATTGGTAAATCATAGCATGTACAGTTCACCTCTTGTAGATGGGGTTAAAGCCTTAAACTACAACGGTGACAGAAGTGGTGGCACTTAATTAAGTGCAGCATCTTAATCACTGATGCCATCATTGCTTACATGCACAGAGATCATGGTGTGGAGCTTAATTTGGGCCTTAGTAGGGAGACTCGGAGGTGAATTAGCTAGGACACCATTTCACAGCTAAATTACTTTTGCAAAGCACAAATAATACTGTATATTAAATGGACATGGACTATTTTAGATAACACTGCAACAAAACAGATGCATCTACCACATCATTTCCTAAAATATTAAATCCAAATTCACACTTTAAGAAATAAGGATACAGAATCATGCAGTGCAAAGTAGCTGTGCAAGTAGATTTTGATTTAGTTACAGTACTATTTCATCGGCATTCCTTGTTTTATTTCACAAGACGTGCATTGGTTGAAAGTTGAACCTAGGAGGGCATGCTTATCTCTCCATATTGCTTGAATTACATATATAGAGCAGATTGAATAACAGGAGGGCCAGTGCCTGATTGCCAGGTTGACCACAAGGAAGCTTCGGTTCTCGTTCAAAGTGGTGCAGTGAACGCATTGATAATGTCTAAGTTGATTAGGATATATATGCAATGAAATTGAAGATGGTACGTCTCAACTTGCACAACTTTCTGTTGTTAATTGGCATTAGCACACAATATATGTACAGCCTGTTGGCATCTTCGAGAGGGAGAAAACTAACAACTTGTATATATGTAGTTAAGTAGTGCAATAATGGTTTATTTGTTTTAAAAACAAACATTGACAGGGGGTCTTGGTCGCTTACTCGTACATGTATATGCATATACCATGCCATCTAACCTGCTTGAAGGGTTGGGTAGAAATGTAGAACTATGCTTGACGAAACCATATATGTATGCTGAGTTAGTATGAAAGCGCAATATGCCTATGAAATTTTTGTTACAATTTTCGATTGTAATATGTCTACGGAAGATTTAAAGGATATATCATACAAGAGAATTTTTTAAAACAAATGTAATGGTAGTTCAACATAATGGGATACTAGTTCTCAATTTTTTGAAATGGGTGGATTTATGGAATGAAGATAACCGTTAAGCCTTGATAGAGAGCACATATATGCACATAGTACCATGCGCAGTTAATGCGGTCAAAGCCTAGATCCATGCAATTAGTTGAACCAATGCACGCTGTACCATGTGCATTTAGCACCGTCAGAGCCTACATCCACACGATTAGCTGAAGCAACTATAAAGACGAGTGTGTGAGGACATAACTCCCCCCCCCCCCCCCCCCCCCCACACACCCTCACCCTCATAAAGCACTATTGTGCACAAAAAAATTGAGCAACCCAGCTGCTGAGAGCAACCATGGACCTCGCGACAGTGGCCATGGGCAGCCTGCTCCTCAAGCTTGCCAACCTCCTCACGGAGGAGTACAAGCTGCAGACGGGCGTCAAGGAAGATGTTGAGTATCTCAAGAGAGAGCTGGAGAGCATGTATGCTGTCCTCTGCAAGGTTGGGGACGTGCCGCGAGACCAGCTTGACAAGCAGGTCAAGCTCTGGGCCAACGAAGTCAGGGACTTGTCGTTCATCATGGAGGACATCGTCGACAAATTCCTGGTGCGCGTTGAGGGAGCTGAGCCTGCCATGAAGCCACGCAAACTTAAGAAGCTCATGAAGAAGATGGGAAATTTGTTCAGCAAGAGCAAGAATCGCCATGAGATCTCCAATGAGATCAGAGACATCAAGGCCCGCATCAAGGAGGCGGCTGACCGACGTGATAGGTACCGGGTCGATGACGTGGTTGCTAACCCAGTTGATACAATCACTATTGACCCTCGCCTGGTGTCTTTTTATAAGGACCAGAAAGAGCTCGTTGGTATTAATGATTCAATGAATGAGCTAACCAGGAGAATGAGTGATGGGGATGGTGATGCGTCCAAGCAACTCAAGATACTCTCTATTTTCGGATTCGGAGGCCTTGGCAAGACATCGCTTGCCAAAGCACTGTATGATAACCTCAGAGCGGAGTTTGATTGCAGTGCTTTTGTTCCAGTTGGACGGAATCCTAGCTTGAAGAAACTTCTCAATGACATTCTCTTTGGAATTGACAAGCTAAAGCATCAGGATTCTACCTTATCGTCATGGGATGAAAGGCAGTTGATCGATGAACTTCGACTAATACTTGAGAATAAGAGGTACACACCCTATTATGTAGTTTCATATACTTCAAGTAGTAAATGGGAAAATTTGTTAGAGTTGTGTCGAATATTGTGTACAAGGTAGGTTACAGTTGGACTTGTAGTTGTATCGTGTTTACATAGGATGTGGAGTCGTATCCTAGTAGGACACTTGTATCCTAGGCCTCTCATATATAGCGGGGGTAGACACACGATGTAACCTACGCCAACATAATAGCACAGGTGCGCAAGGGGGAGCCGGCGGCATGTGCCGGCGCCCGGGTGGCCGGTGTGCGGTATTGTGACGGTGTCACGGGGAGGAGCGCCCGTAGTCATGCCCCGGGGATGTAGCCATATCGGTGAACCTCGTTAACAAATCTCGGTGTCGTGCCTCATGTGATTGCTTGATCCTCGATAGATCGACGGAGTGCCTCGGTTTATTCTAACAAGTGGTATGATGAGCAAGGTTCGATGAGGTTGCAGTGGTTGATCTAGAGGTGAAGCCGAAGGTTGCGTAAGAAACTATTTCGATCCATGGTGCCAGTTGATCGGGAGCAATTTCGTTGGTCCACACGAAAGCCCGGGTGATCGATGGAATTTTCCGAAGCAGTCGGCGAGTACAAGAAGCAATCGGAAGCAAGATGCGGATCGGTTCGGAGCAGTTCTCGACGGGATAGGTCACATGCGTGGAGGTTGGCTGGCGCCCGTGTGTGTGAACGACGGCCGCGTGTTCTGCGTAAGGTCTGATCAGGGGACGTGGCGATCGAGGTATCGCATGGCGCGATGTACACAGCGGATCCGGTCGACGCGTGTAGCGGTGTTGGCGGCGGCGTCCTCGAAACGCGGCGGCAGGAGACCTAGCGATCGAGGCGAGTCGGTTGTGCATGTCCTGCGTAGAGCACGAGGGCAGCAGGCTGGCCAAGCTGGGCCATGTGTGGCGGAGGCCCAAGGGGCGCCAGAGGTGCCAATAGGCCGAGCTGGGTTATGGTTCAGTGGGCAGGTTGGGCCATGAGAGAGCACGTGACAGCTGTTGGTCCAGGCGTGGTTCCGTGGCTGCTACAGGCACGCGTGTACACGGAAGGCTGCGGGGCGTACGGATACTGCGTTGCATGAGATTTGTTTGAAGAAAAAGGAAAGAAGATGGTGTTGCAAGGAATCACGAGGCGTGGCCTTGCTTGGTCAAAGTATTTGACTGGTTTTGCTACATGCGTACGGCAGGCTACAAGGAAGGTTCTTTTGGGCATTTTCTTCTTGGTGTACACGGAAGTTGTACATGATAGAGCGGCGACGTGCGTACAAGGCTCGGAGAAGTCTGGAGTGCGTCGTGGCAGGATCATGCAAACACAGGGCGTCAAGCAAGGCATGGAGATGTGCGGGCGGACATGACGCATGGTGAAGCATGGTTGCAGTCGGATAATTTCGGCTGGGTCGGACTGGACAGTCTGATGGATCGACATGGATGTTGGTCAAAAGCAGAAGACGGTGGTGATTTCAGCGACGACGACATAGGAGCGTGATGTTGATGGTGGCCGACTTCTGGGGCGTGGAAACACGTGGTGCAGGCCTGAGGGCTTGTGCGGCTTCGACAGACTATGGCGCAGGGTTGATTCAAGACGGTGCACATGAGAGCTTGGAGTTGACAGGGCGCAGGAGGGTGGCACGTACAACCACCATGGAGTCATGTTAAAGGTGGAGTAGGAGTCTGATGGATGACTTCACTCTGAGCTGATGGAGGGGCTACGGCGTAAGTTAACGGAGAGTCGAAGCTTATTTCAGCTGGGATAGCGAGAGACACGTGGATCAGACTGGGTACCAGTGGTCTGATGGAGACGTGATACTCAGCATCGGTCGGTGATGATCGGTGGTTCTCTGCAGTGG
The DNA here is from genome assembly GCA_963921465.1 of Triticum timopheevii. Taxonomy (NCBI): domain Eukaryota; kingdom Viridiplantae; phylum Streptophyta; class Magnoliopsida; order Poales; family Poaceae; genus Triticum; species Triticum timopheevii. Next base: position 4,093,896 of record OY997274.1, on the reverse strand, counting down.
GGGTTGAGGCAGTGGGGGCTAGCTACCCGGGAGACTCGACCAGGACAGCAGAGGCTCGACGCGGTGATAGCGGCGAGGCGTGCGGTAAGCACGGGACACAGCGACAGGCCAAGGCACTGGTGGTCAGACATGTGGTCAGGCAAATTGTGTAGGGGGTGCTGAAGCAGTGTTGACGAGTACCAGATTCAAGTTGGTGACTGAGTCTATCGGTGCTAGTTGATGGACAGGAGTTGACCATGGAGAATCTGAGAAAGTGGCGGAAAGTCTGAAATTGTCAAAGGCTGAGAGAGTACATGGCCGTATATTCTGTGGTGTTTAGTGCACATGGCAAAGTGCGGATGACATGTACAGAAGGAGGCGGAGTGCTATAGCTGTGGGACATGCCAGAGACTATCCGGAAGAAGGGTGAGACAACTGCGAATTTGACTCAGGGTGACACAGGGTGACGGTGAAATTCCTTCAAGTTTCAGACAAGCAGTCAAGAAAGAGCGGTGACATTGAGTTCAGGTAACTCTTATATGTGGCGTTAATATGTGAGTTGTTCATTTTTCATGCAGACAGTGGTCGGTGTGTGATGGCGTTGAACGGAAACTCCGGAAGTTGGGAGCACAAAGTAGAGTAACAAGGAACTTAATTTTGCTCGATTATTGACTGTGGTCAAGAAAAGAAGGGACTACAAGTTGCAGGTGGAGTCACATGGAGTCTTTGAAGTAGCAGCGGTGCTTATGGGATAAGCTCAAGTCCAATGTACATGGAAGTTTGACGCATTGATGAATTCAAGGTGGTGGAGAATATTCGCCAAGGTGGAGTTTGTTAGAGTTGTGTCGAATATTGTGTACAAGGTAGGTTACAGTTGGACTTGTAGTTGTATCGTGTTTACATAGGATGTGGAGTCGTATCCTAGTAGGACACTTGTATCCTAGGCCTCTCATATATAGCGGGGGTAGACACACGATGTAACCTACGCCAACATAATAGCACAGGTGCGCAAGGGGGAGCCGGCGGCATGTGCCGGCGCCCGGGTGGCCGGTGTGCGGTATTGTGACGGTGTCACGGGGAGGAGCGCCCGTAGTCATGCCCCGGGGATGTAGCCATATCGGTGAACCTCGTTAACAAATCTCGGTGTCGTGCCTCGTGTGATTGCTTGATCCTCGATAGATCGACGGAGTGCCTCGGTTTATTCTAACAAAATTAGCGGGTTGGATGAAAGGCAGGCGATCGATGAATCCCGAGAAAGAGGTACACGCCATATTATGTAGTTTTGATGTTTCATATTACCTCCGTGAAGAAATATAAGAGCATTTAGATCACTAAAACGCTCTTATATTTCTTTACAGAGAGTACATGCTAAGTAGTAAATGGGGAAAAATAGCATCAAACCCAGAAGGTTTGAGTTATAGATGAGTGGAAAATTCCTTTTGAGACATCTTACATCGATGGTTTGCAGCCCATGGTCATTCTTGTATATTTTGCGAAAGACTGTATTCTTGTATAATATCAAGTTTTTCACTACCTTCTCTGCCATAATTTGGGTTGGGATTTTCCCTCAAATGTTCGCCCACATTCATATATTCTAGAACTTCTTACTGTAGATGTCAATTCAAAAATATCTCTAATAATGGATTAATCTATCTAGATAGGGGAATTTTGTTAATAAGGGGATATATGATCGTTGCTTTATTATATATAAAGCGGGGCCAAAGCCTTTTTGGTATCTATCTAGATGTGGAAATTTTGTTAATAAAAAACAGAATTCTGGACGATGAAATGGAATCAAACTCTGATATGGTACTGCATGCATGTCTCTCTCCTACACCCCTCCATTTCGTTATTCAGGAATGCCAATTCAAGATTTCACAAGCAGGCTGATGTTTCATGCATCCCTTTTTAAAATATATTTTACATACTTAGGGAGATTGTAGAATTTTTTTTCACTAGTTTATGATATCTCTTGCGTTATGGATGCCAATGACAGGTACTTGATTGTCATTGATGACATATGGGATAAAAAAACATGGGAACTAGTCAAGACTGCTTTGGTCTGTAACAATTGCGGAAGCAGGATAATCACATCTACTCGTAAACTCGAAGTTGCCACAATGGGCAGTGAAGTATACAAGCTACAACCACTTTCTCTTCATTTATCCAAGGATTTATTTCATAGAAGATTATCTTGTGGTGCAATAGAACGGCCTAATCATCTGCCAGCAGAGGTATATGACAAAATTTTACATAAATGTGGTGGTGTACCATTGGCTATAATCACAATAGCTAGTTTGCTTGTTGGTAAACCTGTGGAGTATTGGTCTGAAGTATACACTTCAATTGGTTTTGGGCATGAAGAAAACGAAGAAGTGGAGAACACGAGAAAAATACTTTTATTTAGCTATTATGATCTACCTTGTCACCTGAAGACATGCTTATTATATCTGAGCATCTATCCCGAAGACCATCTGATTGAAAAAGATAGTTTGATATGGAAGTGGGTTGGCGAAGGTTTTATCCATGAGGAACCAGGGGTAGGACTATTCGAGATTGGTGAGAGGTACTTCAATGAGTTCGTGAACAAAAGCATGATAATGCCGGTAGAGCAGACCGGGTATTATGGCAATAAAATGTATGATGGCATCATAACTGGGTGTCGTGTCCACGACATAATGCTTGATATGATATGTTTATTGTCAAATGAAGAAAAGTTTGTTACTGTATTGGACAGTGATGAGCAATATGCAACTTCACATTGCAACGCTCGTAGGCTAGCTGTTCACGATATAGTCCAACCTCTGTCTAGCACGTCAACATTACAAGCAAGGTCACTTAATGCCATGTGCAATGTTGAGATGTTGCCATCACTTTCATGCTTTGAAGTTCTGCGTGTCCTAGCTTTGGAAGGCCCCTATGGTTTGCACAGTCTGAATCATCTTGAGCATGTTGGAAAGTTAGTTCACTTGAGGCACCTCAAACTAGGGATCACGGGTATGCGTGAGCTCCCAAAGGAAATAGGACATCTGAAGTTCTTACTGGTATTGGACTTGGGTCAAAACAACATAAGTGAACTTCGAGAGAGTATTGGCCAACTAAGTCAACTCAAGTGCTTGAACATATGTGAAACAAAAATTGAAGTGCCATACTGGATCGGGAATTTGACTTCTCTGGAAGAGCTATGCCTACGAGAAGTTGATGTGAACTCCAACTTTGTGACAGAGCTGGGCAAGTTGACAGAGTTGAGGAAGCTCCGCATTTCTAACAGTGTATCTCTATATGGTTATGGCAGAATGAATAGTTGGGCTGAGTCTATAGGCAAACTAATCAAGATCCAAGTCATAGACATTTATTTAGTTCATGGGTGGAGAGATTCCAGTCATGAAGAGAGCCCCTGGGAACAGTATGTCCTCTCTCCACAACTTCGTGTCCTACACATGTCCTATGATGAACCTGGGCTGGTGGCAAGGATCAATCCCTCGCTTCTTGCAAACCTGTCCCATTTAAAACTGCATGTATTCAGTCCAGAACTGGAGATCTTTAGAAGTTTCGGCGAGCTTGTTTCCCTCGAGCTGTACATGGGGAGGTTACCTCTCCACCATGACAGCATGGGCGGTACAGGTGCGTTCCCCAAGCTGAGGGTCTTCAAGACAGAAACAACGCTTGGTTCGTTTCAAGAGGGGGATATGCCGGTGCTTGAATATCTCGTGTTCAACGTTGTAGCACAGTCCAGTTATGGTGACATCACCTTTGACTTTGACTTTGGTAGCCTAGGGAAGCTCCCTTTGCTTCAGGAGGTCAGAGTATATTTAGATGCCCCTACTGCAGACCACAAGATGGCTAAGGAAATGGCAGAGCGTGCAATTGATATGCTTCCCAACCGTGTCAGTCATTATATCAGAAAGAGGAGGTAGTACTAAGTGTATATTTATCCACTCTGCGGAGCACTGGAGTCGGAGGTAACTAAGTGTATATTTATTTATTCGTCCGTGCTGATCTCCACGGGCAGCTAGTCACCTATCTCACAGATCTTCTTTTTCCTTCTTTTTTTTGTCAGATTTATTCGTTAGTGCTGATCTCCTTCGGGAATCAAGAGGTACGTACCCTCCTTATCTATATGTATTTATTAGGTACACCTTATCTTTCTTTTCTTTCTAGAATAAATAACAGCAGTTGCCAGTCAACTGTAAAAAAGTCGATAACCAATCTGCATGCACAATACATATATCCTTCTCATCATTTTAAATAGCAACCATTGATACTCCAAGTATACATTGATATATGCAGGCTGGCAGAGGTGTTAACAAATCACCACGGAAAAAGAAAAGATAAACATCAGGAGGCTTCCGTTTGTTTGCTCTATCTATTGTCTTTCAAAGCAATGGGAAAAAACACACAAAAAAATCTACTTATTTTACTATCTCTTCAAAGAAATGGAAAATGAAAAACACACAAAATGAAGTTTTTTTTGCTATAGTTTTCCTTTTTACCAAAAGAAAAATTACAAAAAAATGCATGCTTGTTTTACTGCCTTTTGTAGTAAAAGAAAATGAAAATCACAAAAAAAAAATGTTTCTCTGCCTTTCGTAGAAATGGAAAAAAATCACATAAAAAAAGTTTGTTTTGAGGGTAGAGTAGTCTGTTGCGTTGTTGTTCACTTGGAAAAAGAATACTAAAAGACGGTCTTGGGGTTTTGTTACCGTCTATTTGGTGTGTGTCGTTTGGGTTTGTATTTTGGGTCTTGGTTTTGGAGATCGTGCCTGCGTGTGTGTGTGTCCTGTTCTTTGGGTTTTGGCTTTTTTGTTTAGGAGGGTTCGATGTGTATATGGGGTGTGTAGAGTGGGGGTGTAACTCCGCCTATGCTAAGATGATGGTACGCTTCATGTTGCATAGCCGGTCTCAAGCCCGGAAAAAGGAGGAGGGGCCAAACTCTGTTTATCATGAAAGTGTGTGACCATCTTATCTTCTTATGGTTGATTGTACCCATTACCTGTAGCATTTGCAGAACCAGAGTATGTAGATCGTTTTTGGGCATTTTCGTTTTTGCCTCTTAGAGTTCCATTTCCATTTAGTGTTATTTTTCCTAAGGGTGCAGCTATATCCTGCATGTCATCCATACCCATCTCATACATGATGTCCAGGAGATCTAACGGGCGAAAGAATTATCAGGTATGTCATGTTTATGTAGCAAAATTTTAATGTAAAGGTGAGGAGTAAATACCTTCTGTTTGTAGCTTGATTCATGATTTCAGATCTGGATTGACAAACTGAAGCTCTGGCTGGAAGAGCAAACTTATGCAGAGAATTCACTGTTGTTGATAGAAAACTACTCTCGGGACAGGCTTATGCCAGATCAATTACCAGATGCAGATCTTCCTATTTGGATTGCTGCACAAAGAGGAGTCTCTAGTTATGAAGGATCTCTACCAGAAGGTAAAGTCTCATATTGAAACAAAACAATTTGAAGGCTATGTGAGGTTAAATTCAGAGTAAATGCTGGTTACCTTCTACTATTTTAGGGGCACATCTTGGCTTCTGCTTTATATGAACTTAGGCAAATCTACTTTATTAGTACTAGCGGAGACCAGGATTTCACTATGAACCTCATAACCACTTGCTTATTATAAGTTTCCTTAGTTCATATTCTCATTTTCCGTTGGGTACATGCTTTCATGCCACCAGAAACCCAAAAGTACTGCCGTCACCCATATTCTCTTATTTATCAGTTTCTTTCTTTTCCTACCTATATTATCGTTGGAAAAAGTGTGATATAATCAACATTAAAATTGATACCATAGGGTTTTCCCTGTTTATTTGTGGTGCCTACGTTGGTACTTGACCATTATATATTCGTGATTTCATGAAGTACTTAGCCTTTGACCGGGGAATCAAAGCCAGTAATCTTCTGCTTTAAGGATGGTTTAGAAAATGGAGATGTGGATAGTTGTGCACTTGTGTTAAAGGTTCAGCTTCTTTAAGTGGACACCTAAAATTGTGCAGGTCTGGGAGGAGCATGATGCCAGGCGCCTCGTAGAAGCGGCTCTCGGGCAAGGGCAGCGCGGGCAAACACGACCACGATTAGGGATGCTGGAGAAGGCGATGGTGAGACCCGAGGAAGGTGTTGAGGCCAGATGAGATACTAGTACCATAATATACTGATGGTCTACATATGTACGTATTTGAGTTGTGAAGCTTTACCTGCCGAAGACCCCTTGATGATGGATGCCGTCAATTCATTATGTCGCAAACTTTGTGTTTGCTCTGTTTTCACAACTCTGTTTTACCCGTAGTTAGCCTCCTCTATTCCTCCTCATTATGTCGTAAATTGGAAACTTACTGTGCCATAATGGGTTGCTGAGTCTGTTCGTAATTGTGCCGTGCTGGTGAACCCGAGGAGCGCTTGTGCCTTATGTGATATGTTTCTAAAGCGTGGTTAAGTGCACACTGATGGTCTATATATGTACGTATTTGAGTTGTGAAGATTACCTACCGGAGACCCCTTGATGATGGATGCCGTCAATTCATTATGTCGCAAACTTTGTGTTTGCTCTGTTTTCACAACTCTGTTTTACCCGTAGTTAGCCTCCTCTATTCCTCCTCATTATGTCGTAAATTGGAAACTAACTGTGCCGTAATGGGTTGCTGAGTCTGTTCGTAATTGTGCCGTGCTGGTGAACCCGAGGAGCGCTTGTGCCTTATGTGATATGTTTCTAAAGCGTGGTTAAGTGCACCCTGATGGTCTATATATGTACGTATTTGAGTTGTGAAGATTACCTACCGGAGACCCCTTGATGATGGATGCCGTCAATTCATTATGTCGCAAACTTTGTGTTTGCTCTGTTTTCACAACTCTGTTTTACCCGTAGTTAGCCTCCTCTATTCCTCCTCATTATGTCGTAAATTGGAGACTTACTGTGCCGTAATGGGTTGCTGAGTCTGTTCGTAATTGTGCCGTGCTGGTGAACCCGAGGAGCGCTTGTGCCTTATGTGATATGTTTCTAAAGCGTGGTTAAGTGCACACTGATGGTCTATATATGTACGTATTTGAGTTGTGAAGATTACCTACCGGAGAGCCTTGATGATGGATGCCGTCAATTCATTATGTTGCAAACTTTGTGTTTGCTCTGTTTTCACAACTCTGTTTTACCCGTAGTTAGCCTCCTCTATTCCTCCTCATTATGTCGTAAATTGGAAACTTACTGTGCCGTAATGGGTCGCTGAGTCTGTTCGTAATTGTGCCGTGCTGATGAACCCGAGGAGCGCTTGTGCCTTATGTGATATGTTTCTAAAGCGTGGTTAAGTGCACACTGATGGTCTATATATGTACGTATTTGAGTTGTGAAGATTACCTACCGGAGACCCTTTGATGATGGATGCCGTCAATTCATTATGTCGTAAACTTTGTGTTTGCTCTGTTTTCACAACTCTGTTTTACCCGTAGTTAGCCTCCTCTATTCCTCCTCATTATGTCGTAAATTGGAAACTAACTGTGCCGTAATGGGTTGCTGAGTCTGTTCGTAATTGTGCCGTGCTGGTGAACCCGAGGAGCGCTTGTGCCTTATGTGATATGTTTCTAAAGCGTGGTTAAGTGCACACTGATGGTCTATATATGTACGTATTTGAGTTGTGAAGATTACCTACCGGAGACCCCTTGATGATGGATGCCGTCAATTCATTTTGTCGCAAACTTTGTGTTTGCTCTGTTTTCACAACTCTGTTTTACCCGTAGTTAGCCTCCTCTATTCCTCCTCATTATGTCGTAAATTGGAGACTTACTGTGCCGTAATGGGTTGCTGAGTCTGTCCGTAATTGTGCCGTGCTGGTGAACCCGAGGAGCGCTTGTGCCTTATGTGATATGTTTCTAAAGCATGGTTAAGTGCACACTGAAGGTCTATGTATGTACTCCCTCCATTCTGATTTACTCGTCGTGGTTTTAGTTCAAATTTGAACTAAAACCACGACGAGTAAATCGAAACGGAGGGAGTACGTATTTGAGTTGTGAAGCTTACCTGCGGGACCCCTTGATGATGAACCCCGTCAATTCATTCTGTCTCTTGAGCCCAGGGCCTGGCCTTGGATTGTAAACGCCGTGCTCCAGCCTGCAATTATGAACGAGGGTAAAGGCAGAAGGCAGTGGACAATCAGAACTGATACATATACAGATAGACTGCAATTGTGCTTGCATGCAGCTCTCCTTTCTAAACTCTGAATACTTGCATGTATCAACCTCTGCTTTTGCTCTGTTTTCTCAACTCTAATCCTCTGGTTTGCTCTGTTTTCTCAGCTCTGAATATTTTCTGAACTCTGAATATTTGGCTGTAGCTTGAGGCGTCAGGTCGATTCAACTTGGGGCCTGACAATCTTCCTCCTTCCGAACACGAGAGCACAAATAGGGTCACACCACCTTGATTCAGAATGTCAAGTGCATTCTCGGTTGAGTAGAAACAGTTAAGACTGAATATTCTCACACTTACCTGAAGAACAGTTCAAGTTACAGAGTATTAGGCTACTTATCAAGAGGTTAGGGATTGAACAGTCAGCAAGTTTCATCTTTGATGCATACCACGAAGCGCTCTGTCTAATCTTCGCTGGTGCATATAATCGTACGCAAACACAAGCTGTACTAGTTTATCAAAAGTTAAATCCCCCTAGGGAGACTTCAAAATGGTTGCAGCATATATAAGGTGCCGCTAACATGGTCCGCCTTTTAAACATGTCTGGTTCATAACATATCTGCATTGGAGAGAGAAAATTAGCTTCCATTTCTACTGTACCAAAAAAGAACATGTGTGATAGACTGTACGTATTGTAGCTCCTGTACAGCAGTTGTAAACCAGCCCTGTGCACGCCACGATGCCCACGTAGTGGTGCACGATGGCTAGAGTAGTGGCGCACGATCACCCAATGGTTCTCTCTGTAAACTGTATATATCGCCCCATCGATGGATGAATGAAGTGCATTGAGTCTCCTACCTAGCTTCCTCCTTAACATGGTATCAGATGCTCCTGATCTGATCAATCCATTTGCTCCGATCCTTGCTCCTGTTTCCGCCGCCATGGATGACCAACCACCTATTCCTCCTACACCTGCTGCCGGTGACCCTGCCCCGGTTGCCTCTGCCCGACCGTCACCTGCCTCTGCACCCCAAGCCCCTGCCTGTCGGCCATCTGGCTGTTCCCACCGCGATCCTACTGCCGGCGTCCGTCCTTCAGACGGTCGACTTCCGCCCGCGTGTGCCCGTCACCCTCGACCTTCAGGTTACCAATTTTATCTTGTTGTGCTTGATGACCACCCACTATGCATAGACCTTCCCTCTCAAACACTAATATGATGTTTGGCCTATTTTGCGCGAGTTTTACGCGTACGTCCGCACTCAGTTTCAGCTTCCCGTCTTCTCTCCTCAGACTGGCAATGGCAGAGAGTTCGACAGTCACACTGTTCGTTCTGTCCACGCTGAATACGAATCTGGCCTGTCTAAATTTGAGTGCGGCATCTGGCTTGTCGAACTGGTGGAAGCGGACTTAGAGTTTGCCAAATTTAGACAACATATTGTATGCAGTATAATAGTGAACTACTTTTATTTTGAATATTAAATGGTGAAAAAACGTCTTGTTATTTGGAGAGATACTCTAGTATCGTTTTGAAGTAGGAGAGTGAAATTTCATAACAAGGAGCCGAAATTGAAGTGCTGGTTCGGTATATGCACCAGCTAGCACACTTAGTAGGACAGTGGGCCAAAATTAGGCCAAGGCTGTCATCACGTTATGGTTGTTGGCTTGTTGCTATGTTGGACCACGTGACAGAGCTACCTACTTGGCCATGTGCACATCTCCATGAGGCAGTAATATGGTTTGTACGAACCATGAACAAAACGTGAGGCATCCAGCAGCAAGTCTTGAAACATTGTATTTCATTATAGTGGCAAGTGTATATCAGAACAAAGACCATATACTGGCCTCCCCTGTCCTGCTCCTCTGAGAACACTATTCATTGTACGTAAATTTTCCTCTGAAGCATGTTTATATTGCGTTTCCCTAACTTCAGTGCAGCCTACAATTAATAATTGATATATGACCTACTGATTTATGCGTAAATCTTCTTGCAGCCATGCATGCATATTATAGAGAACATCGCTCCATTTCTTGAGCTGAGAGCAGATCAGCGTTGATTATTTTGACGAGCTGACAAATTCCTCAGTGATGGCCAATTCTTGGCAGTTAGTTTTAAATATTCGGGGTTAGAGCATCTCCAGCCGCGCCCCCAACAAGCGTCCAGGCCAGTTTTTAGCGCCGGCGCGCAAAAAACGGCCAGTCGCGCTCCAGGAGCACGTTTTGCACCGGTTTGGGCCGAAACTGGCGCCGGCAGACCCAGGCCGAACCCGGTGCGCTGGGGTGTGCCTGGGGGCGCCGTGGAATACGATTTTGATGTAAATTGGAATGGGCCCGCCGAGTCAGCGACCACGCCGCTTCGTCGTCCTCATCGCCTTGGCTCCTGCGGGAATCAATGCCAAGCCAGCCACGCTGCCGCGCCGGTCAGCCTCCAGTGATGCCTCATGGGCGGTGCAGTGAAGGCGTCACGATGCGCGTCCCGTCCGTCCCGCCACGCGTCACCCGGCATGCAGGTTTTCACCGCCCAGCTTCGCCTATAAAAGCCGACCTCCCCTCCGGTGAACGCCATATTCGCCACAACTCGCCTTCTCTCTCGCCTCGTCTCACCACAGTAGCAACTCGCCCCCCTCTTACCCCGCCGACGAGCAATGGCTGAGCGTTGCCCCGGCGACGCCGCGGTGGCGAACGGCTTCGGCCGCCGCCGTCTCCATGAGGACGAGGCGCGCCTCCTCTATGAGGCCGACTATTCGGTGCCCCCAGACATGCGGGTGGCGGGCTCATGGAAGTTGAGCGCCGGCGGCGTCCGGGTACCCCCGGTGCCCATCGGGGCTGAACGGCGGGCCATGATCGCCCGCATCCGTTCGTCGCTGTTGGAGGAGCAGCGGAACGAGCTGAGGTACGCCGCCGATAGCCACACGCTATGGACGATGTACTTCGACCACCACCGCGAAGACCAGATCGCCTCCGCCAATGGCACCATCCCCCGCGGCCGGCTCAACGCCGACGGGCGGCGCGAATGGTGCGGCGTGCCCGGCCGCACCCTCGAGGCCGTCCTCTACCACATCAAGACCGGCAACACGCCGTGCCTCGAGTACCCGGCGCGCACGTCCTTCTCTCCCGGCCGTGGCAGCTCCTGGGCGCCGTGGCGAATGGAGGCGGTGACCTCCTCATCGTCGAGCTCCGGTTCGCTCTCCTCCGGGTCGCCGACGCTCCGCCCATGATTTGTTTACATTTAAATTGTTTCTTATGCTTATACTTCATTACACAAGGTGCTTCATGGCCATATATGAGACTACAGAGTGCAAGCCAATTCTATTTGCAAGTGAAGCAGGATTCAATGATATAATAGTGCTCGAAGCTTCGAACCACTTTACCCTCTCTTTTTCACACAACACGGTGAATACTTCACAATCATAATATAAATAGTCATATCCATAACCTACTGGTAAGAAAGGGTGTTCAGATATCAAATACTAAGTACCTGGAGAGTAGACTTGGCAAATAAAATGCCAAAAGAAGCTTTTATTATCTCCCAAATATTGTTGTCACAAGCTTCTCTGCTTGCTGGCTCCCATATGTTTGCAAGGGTAATTCTAGGCAGAAAAATTGGCCTGAAGCAAAAGTAGAATATACCTCATAAATTCATAAACATATAGCGGTCAAGTACCAAAGATGCACCCCAAATAAACAAGGAAAACCCTGTAGTATGAATTTTAATGTTGATTATATCGCATTTCAACGATACTAATATACATAGGAAAAGAAAGAAACCGATAAATACGGGTGACAGCAATACTTCTGGGGTTCTTGTGGCATAGAAGGATGTACACAAAGGAAAATAAGAATTTATAATTAGCAAGTGGTTATGAGGTTATATACTTACAGTCAAACCCTGGTCTCCCCTAGTACTAATGCTAGATTTGCCTAAGTTCATATAAAGCAGAAGCAAAGATGTGCCCCTAAAATAGCATACGAAAACCAGCATCTACTCGGAATCTACCTCACATAGCCTTCAGATTGTTTTGCTTCAGTATCAGATTTCAGTGTTGCCTCTGGCAGAGACGGAATTAATCCTGTCCATGTAAGCACTCTTCTTAGGAGTCTGCCGCGAGGGCCGACAGATGAAAGGATTCCTTCATAACAAGAGACTGCCCTCTGTGCTGCAATCCAAATAGGAAGATCCTCATCTGGTAATTGATCTGGCGTAAGCTTGCCTCTAGAATAGTTTTCTATCAACAACAGGGAATTCTCTGCATAAGTTTGCTCTTTCAGCCAGATCTTCAATTTGTCAATCCAGATCTGAACTCCCGGGCTCCCTGTTGATTTTTTTCAATGCCTGGCATGAACTAAAATAATCATATACAATTAGCTAAGAGTGGTAGAGGCATGCTGAATCATAGAAGTAACAGGTCTGGCAGTTATTATGAGTTCATAGGAAACTTCGCTACAACGATCTAAGGGAGTACATGTATAAGTGAGTTCAGTCAGAGTGGGACTAAATGAGTTACATCAGAAAATCAGAATGCAATCAAATCCGAGGTGAGCAAGACATTTAGAATTGTGATCAAGTGTGAGGTGAGCAACACTGAATGAGTTATGTCATGAGGGGAAGATTGACTGACCTCATTGGTCCACTTCCCCAGTTTCCCCAAGGGTTTGGAAAGGCTGAAGAAAATATTCTGCAACAGTTTCGACTGCAGGTAATCAAGTTTCTCTACCAATAGTAGGCCTTTTTGGGTCTCGGTCGAATACCCACGCCTGCCAAGGTCAACAATTAGCCGTTCCACGGGAGCTCCATTCCCCTTCTGCGTATACACAGTACTCTGTAAAATCACAGGACAAAAACTCACCGGAATATGATTGTGTTAGACTAGGCTGCCTTTTTCCAGTCTGACACCGTAAACCGGCAGCGTCAGGAGGTAATCGCTGTTGAGGGTGTATGTCAGGAGCAGATCCTGCGCCGAGAGTTCTTCGAACTGCGCGCTGCGCAGGAGGTTCATGAATGCCCGCTGGAAATGAGTCGCGAATGCAACCCTTTTTGTTATCGCCACAGAAGCAAAGAACCATGTTTAGCTAGTTAGTTCCCCGCATTCCTACACATGCCGATTCCAGAGGAGGATAAATGGAGTCACTGGGGCAGAGGAGTCTGCATTTTTTTTATCTGGCATCCACTTGCTCTGTCTGTCAATTCTTAGTTCAGACTTCAGACATAGTAGTAGGAGTGAAAGAAGAAGAAAAAAAAAAACTCTGCAAAATCTGTAAATTTGATATGCTTTAACTGTAACTGTTAAATAAAATTCTTAGTTCAGACTTCTTACATAGCATTGTCAACAGCATACAGATAGATGATCCTTTAACAGCATATACTGAATGAAGGACCATGGTAAAAGTTCTCTGAAATTCAGAAACGGCAAAGTCGACCGGGACCAAATTCAGAGGCCCTCCAACGCCTTGATCGGCTCAGCACAGTCGGTTTGGAGGCTCCCCCGGTTGAGCAGTGTACTGCAGGGCCATGGTGCCCTTGTCTGCTAGCAAGAAGCTCCTCGGTTGATCTTGCTTGTTATCGTTTTAGTTTTAAGTGATGGTCAACTTGTGCGTTCGATTTCCAGGAACTGATGCTTCTTTTAGTCTATCTTTGAGTCGAGTTTGACTGTTTGAGTGCTTTTCTTTTCTGTCGGAGTGAACATATCAGGAATACTATTTAAAATTTGGAATTATGTTTCTTATGGAGCCTTCTCCTAGTCGAGCGCCACGTCTTGTCATAAGTTTGTTGTGGGTCCAGGACTCGACGCATACAAAAGCAAGTCGTCGCCCTTGACGCTTCAAAGAGGTCTCGGGCCTGCTGTGGCAGCTCATGTCACCACCACTGGTACTAAAACATACGACGCCAGTTGACGCCACTTGACATGTGTTTTTTTTTTGAGGAATCATCATGCGGGTTTTTTGTCAGTAGCTGTTATGTTCTGTTGTGATTTGGATTCCGGTAAGGTTTTGATGCTCTCCCCGGTGTTCTCATGATCTTTCATCTTCAATGCCCAACTTTTTTCTATACCGTAGTACGTTACTGTCAGTTACTACTAGTATCTCTGAACCTCAAGTTCAGTGTCTAGCTGTTCGCACACGAACACGTCACCGTGTACCTCCAACGCCGAGGGTGATGCACCGCAGCTAACGTTGAAGGAGACCCGTCTGGAAGTGCGGTACGCAAGCAATCCGGTGGGCGCTTTTGAGCACCCGAAACCCCACACGCCCGGGAGGGACCCCGTCAGGGCGCGCGGCGGCTATGGGCTACCCTAGGTCGACCTGATCGCCCTTAGGGCCTCGAGGTTCGCCGCCCTGCAACAAGAAGAACAGACGAAGAACGAGGAAGAAGAAGAACAAGGGAGAAGGAAAAGTAAAGGTAAAAAGTGTAGATAGATTTGATCGATTGTGTGTTGTTCAATCGGCCGTCACCTCTTATCTATATAACAGGCGGATGGACTTCCCGTACAAGAAAAGGACTTGCCTAGCCGTCCAAATCATCAAAACCTAATAAAACACGAACTATTCACGACCCCCGGCCCGGATGTCCGATTCAAGGCCCAGATGATCCGGCCTAGCCCAGTTTTTTGACAGCAGCTCACTGTTTCGGCTTTAGAGTCCACATACGGCCTCGGATTTGGACGATTTTTATATCGAAATAAACCTTCTCGACGAGACGCACAATTTTCATGTTGAACACTTTTTGATCTGAGGCCATCTTGAGGGTGTTTTGGGCCATTTTCTAAAGTCTGCAGCAGAAAAACTTGTCCGGACGTCCGGACGATTGCCCGGATTGTCCGGCCTTTACCCGGATCATCCGGGACTTGACCCTGATCATCCGGCTTCAGCGCCAACCTTCTTGAATCTTGGTGCTCCAATTACCCGGATGGTCCGGATCCCGGCCCGGATGATCCAGCCAACATTGCTGCAGCGCACGGTTTTGCCTATAACTTTTGCATACAACATCGGATGGGGATGATCTTTGTATCAAAATCGTCCGTTTCGACGAGACGAAGAACTTTGTAGTTGTAACTTTTTCCATCAAATGTCATCTTAATTAGGTATCATGTCATTCTTTAGTCTGGTATCAACATGAGCATCTCTGAACTTGTCATAACTTTTGCATCCGAACTCCGTTTTAGATCATCTTCATATCTATCTTGATCTTCTCGAAGAGAGCCATCTCATGGTGACTCTCAACAATAAGTTTGAATTAATCTTGACATAGCTTCCAGCTACTCTTTATAACCGTGGCACTTTTGAGCGTCAACACATGCCCCCCTGTTTTTCGGCTAAGCTAGTGTGCCGAAAAATAACATGTACCGTGCTGGTTCTAAGGATGATGTCAACACTCCATCGGCCATTTATATGCTTAGGGGGATAATTATATATCGACCATCATTTTTTTGAATCCTTGATGCAAACTTGGGTGAAACCTTCTCAACTTCATTAACAATCCGATGATAAAGTCCCATAGATATATATCTCAAGGTCATCCTCCAAACCATATTGCTCACCCTTTTGCTAGGACTTTGCAAATAATCAACAATAAACTTTCTCCAATCCTTACTTTTGTCTGGATAAAAAATCATTAGTGGCCGAAGCGGTGGACTTCGGTTCAGCCTTACCTATGTTGAAGAGACTAAGCATCGGCTATTGATAGAAATGCAATACATCATGATTAACATAGTAGCCGGATGCTTGTTGTGTCAACTCTCTTGAATTGTCATGCCAAGAAATATGAATAATTTTAAAGCAACCCAAGGTAAATTTTGCATCTAGACATACCTCAAGATAAACTATAAGTGATTCGTCAAAACAATGATAACCCTTGCACTACTCATAACGAATCACCCAAAGCCTCAATATGTATAGCACCTATGGCAACCAAAAGCTCTAAACCGAATAAAATTTTATATTCGGCTTTGATCATTGTGAAAATATATTTTAAGCGGCATGAGGCTTGTTTTGGTCTCCAATTGAACTAAGGACGATGTTAGGGTACTACACCGGCCATGCTTTCACATATTCTTAGGGCGATAGATAAATATCGGCCATTAACATGAGGTCCATGTAGAATTCACCCACCAAAGTATGTATAGCCGAAATAAACAAATAAAATAGGAATAAAATATTTCGGCCCCTTTGTATTAGCAACAATGTAACTAACCAAATGTATAGTAATTTGGTAATAACCTCTCATGGTATAGTAAATTATGTTGCATCCATGGATCAAAATAAATCCATGGAGGGTAATTGATCATACCTAGGGATGAATTCCATGGCAAAGTCATCAACGACATGGTTGAAGAAAATGGATGTGTGCTAACTGAAGATTTTGATGTTGTGATGCGCACCTTCGGCTTAATTGTTTGTTGCTTTCATTCTTCACTTTTATTGTACTTGTTGCAATAGAAGCATGCACATCATTTTTGTCTTGATTGATCTTCTTGGGAACCCATGCCATGTTCTTCTTTTTCAACTCTTGTGCACTAAGATTTTTAATTTCTTCTTTTGCCAATATGATAAGCCGAGTGGGCATCTCGGCTGTGATTCTGTGTTGACCAATGGCAACTCTTTCTTGGCCTTGTGCACTCTCAACTTCTTTTCTTTAGATTTGGCACTTTGACTCTCAATAATTTGTTGCTTCATCTCATTGCCTTTAGTAGCCAACGTCAACACTTTCATTGGCTCTTTTTCATTTGAGATCAAATCTAAAGTAGCACTCTTACGACCATCTTTTTTAACGCGGTAAACTTGATTGACTAACTCTTTCTTCTTCCTTGAGCTCCGGACCGATTCCTTATGATTGAAACGGTCTTTAACATGTGATTGTTCAAATGTTGTTTTTCTTGGAGCTACATAATATTGGTGAGATGTTCTAAAATAAGATGGAGAGTGTTCCCTTGTATCATACCTGTCCCATAATGGATATGGATCTACATGAGCATAGGGAGGCATCCATGACATTGGCATTGGCGGCACAAAATAAGGATATGAACAAGTTGCATTCAAATTCTCTTCTTGCCTATATCGATCCTTGGGTTTGCTCCTAGGGGGTGATCTTGATGCTTTTGCATTAGTTGGCCGATAAGCACTGTTCTTCTCACTTATCTTCTGATATTTTTCCAATAGTTGTGCGAAAGTGACTTTCGGCTTTTTACCTTTGTGCTTAAGTCGGCTTTTTACTTGAAAGCTTGATCCCATCACCTGCAGCTTTTACCTTCTATTTAAATGGATCGGTTTGAAGCAGCCGATGCAAAAACTTTTTGCCATCGGGACCAATCGGAATAGACTGGTCATCTCTTGGTGTTTCAACAAACTTCAATCGTCATTTTTCAATGGCCGATTTAACTATTTGACGGAACATGTTGCAATCCTCAAAATTATGCTTGAACGAATCATGCAACTTACAATACATTCGTCCTTGGATAGATGGCTCAACATGGTGATCAAGAATTCTTATGTAATTATTTTTCAGCAATAAATCAAATATTTGGTCACACATGCTTGAATTGAAGGTAAACTTCTTGATTTCTAGCCGATCTTGCTGTGTGAACGGCTTTGGAGATAAGAAAATGAATGGTTCAGATTTGGAATCTTCCCATTCGGCTATACATTGTGTTTTCCACTCTATCCCCGGTGTCTTTGGATAATATATTATATTAGCATCGGATTTCTCAAAAGAAATTAACCTTGGCTTTAAACTTCTGAAACAAAAATATTTAGAACACACATGTCTCAATTGAGACTAAGTGCAAGCCAAGTAAGAAATAAGCAAAGCTACCCAACTGGATATGAACTTTACATAAAGCAACTGGGAAAGCTTTGGCCACAACAATAAGTCATCATCGGTCTTTATAAATGGTGCAATGGGTTGACCGATATGTTCCGTAACAATTTTATTGCCAACAAGTAAATTACCCTTCTTCATTGGTCTTTCAAAATTAATTATGAGGATTTTTCTAATAGATGCATCAACAATAAAGTTCTGACCAAATCTGAAAATAGGTAAATTACTTGCTAAACATACCTCTTCAAATATGTTGGGAGAGCATGATGGTGGTGTGACTTGAACAATATCTTGCTTCGCCTTTGGATGGCTCCCCAACGCCTCCTCATCATCTTTTTCTTGATTCCGAGTATCATTACATTGAAGATTTTCATCAGCCGAACTTTGTGCGGCTACTTGTTCTTGTCCTTGAAGCTTGTCAATTTCTATGGCACGGAACTCATAGGGCAGGAAGTAGGTTCCATTAACTTCAGAAAAATCAAGCACCGTTGTTCTCCTATGCTTGCCATGCCCTTTCTCAGTAATGCTTGCCTCGTTAGATTTGATGAATTCAGAATATATACTACTTGATTCGGCTTTTTCAACCGAAGCACTTTCATGTTCCGAATCATCCTTCTTTTCATTGATACTACCAATTGGCAATGCTTTTTTTATCCCAGCCAATTCTTTTTCTATTTGTTTCTGGCGGCGAGCGGAAAAATTGGCTTTAAGCTTTTTCTCAATTTCAGACCACTGCGGATATGATTGCCCCCCAATGTTTTTAGATTCTTTTGGCAATGACACACGGGTGTTGCCGAAATTTTGCAATTGTGTAGGGGGTGTATAATATGGTGTAGTACTAGGTGAAGGCATATGCATTGTTGTAAAACCATATTTTTGCTCGCCAAGCCAGCCACGCTGCCGCGCCGGTCAGCCTCCAGTGATGCGTCATGGGCGGTGCAGTGAAGGCGTCACGATGCGCGTCCCGTCCGTCCCGCCACGCGTCACCCGGCATGCAGGTTTTCACCGCCCAGTTTCGCCTATAAAAGCCGACCTCCCCTCCGGTGAACGCCATATTCGCCACAACTCGCCTTCTCTCTCGCCTCGTCTCACCACAGTAGCAACTCGCCCCCCTCTTCCCCCGCCGACGAGCAATGGCTGAGCGTTGCCCCGGCGACGCCGCGGCGGCGAACGGCTTCGGCCGCCGCCGTCTCCATGAGGACGAGGCGCGCCTCCTCTATGAGGCCGACTATTCGGTGCCCCCAGACATGCGGGTGGCGGGCTCATGGAAGTTGAGCGCCGGCGGCGTCCCGGTACCCCCGGTGCCCATCGGGGCTGAACGGCGGGCCATGATCGCCCGCATCCGTTCGTCGCTGTCGGAGGAGCAGCGGAACGAGCTGCGGTACGCCGCCGATAGCCACACGCTATGGACGATGTACTTCGACCACCACCGCGAAGACCAGATCGCCTCCGCCAATGGCACCATCCCCCGCGGATGGCTCAACGCTGACGGGCGGCGCGAATGGTGCAGCGTGCCCGGCCGCACCCTCGAGGCCGTCCTCTACCACATCAAGACCGGCAACACGCCGTGCCTCGAGTACCCGGCGCGCACGTCCTTCTCTCCCCGCCGTGGCAGCTCCTGGGCGCCGTGGCGAATGGAGGTGGTGACCTCCTCATCGTCGAGCTCCGGTTCGCTCTCCTCCGGGTCGCTGACGCTCCGCCCATGATTTGTTTACATTTAAATTGTTTCTTATGCTTATACTTCATTACACAAGGTGCTTCATGGCCATATATGAGACTACAGAGTGCAAGCCAATTCTATTTGCAAGTGAAGCAGGATTCAATGATATAATAGTGCTCGAAGCTTCGAACCACTTTACCCTCTCTTTTTCACACAACACGGTGAATACTTCACAATCATAATATAAATAGTCATATCCATAACCTACTGGTAAGAAAGGGTGTTCAGATATAAAATACTAAGTACCTGGAGAGTAGACTTGGCAAATAAAATGCCAAAAGAAGCTTTTATTATCTCCCAAATATTGTTGTCACAAGCTTCTCTGCTTGCTGGCTCCCATATGTTTGCAAGGGTAATTCTAGGCAGAAAAATTGGCCTGAAGCAAAAGTAGAATATACCTCATAAATTCATAAACATATAGCGGTCAAGTACCAAAGATGCACCCCAAATAAACAAGGAAAACCCTGTAGTATGAATTTTAATGTTGATTATATCGCATTTCAACGATACTAATATACATAGGAAAAGAAAGAAACCGATAAATACGGGTGACAGCAATACTTCTGGGGTTCTTGTGGCATAGAAGGATGTACACAAAGGAAAATAAGAATTTATAATTAGCAAGTGGTTATGAGGTTATATACTTACAGTCAAACCCTGGTCTCCCCTAGTACTAATGCTAGATTTGCCTAAGTTCATATAAAGCAGAAGCAAAGATGTGCCCCTAAAATAGCATACGAAAACCAGCATCTACTTGGAATCTACCTCACATAGCCTTCAGATTGTTTTGCTTCAGTATCAGATTTCAGTGTTGCCTCTGGCAGAGACGGAATTAATCCTGTCCATGTAAGCACTCTTCTTAGGAGTCTGCCGCGAGGGCCGACAGATGAAAGGATTCCTTCATAACAAGAGACTGCCCTCTGTGCTGCAATCCAAATAGGAAGATCCTCATCTGGTAATTGATCTGGCGTAAGCTTGCCTCTAGAATAGTTTTCTATCAACAACAGGGAATTCTCTGCATAAGTTTGCTCTTTCAGCCAGAGCTTCAATTTGTCAATCCAGATCTGAACTCCCGGGCTCCCTGTTGATTTTTTTCAATGCCTGGCATGAACTAAAATAATCATATACAATTAGCTAAGAGTGGTAGAGGCATGCTGAATCATAGAAGTAACAGGTCTGGCAGTTATTATGAGTTCATAGGAAACTTCGCTACAACGATCTAAGGGAGTACATGTATAAGTGAGTTCAGTCAGAGTGGGACTAAATGAGTTACATCAGAAAATCAGAATGCAATCAAATCCGAGGTGAGCAAGACATTTAGAATTGTGATCAAGTGTGAGGTGAGCAACACTGAATGAGTTATGTCATGAGGGGAAGATTGACTGACCGCATTGGTCCACTTCCCCAGTTTCCCCAAGGGTTTGGAAAGGCTGAAGAAAATATTCTGCAACAGTTTCGACTGCAGGTAATCAAGTTTCTCTACCAATAGTAGGCCTTTTTGGGTCTCGGTCGAATACCCACGCCTGCCAAGGTCAACAATTAGTCGTTCCACGGGAGCTCCATTCCCCTTCTGCGTATACACAGTACTCTGTAAAATCACAGGACAAAAACTCACCGGAATATGATTGCGTTAGACTAGGCTGCCTTTTTCCAGTCTGACACCGTAAACCGGCAGCGTCAGGAGGTAATCGCTGTTGAGGGAGTATGTCAGGAGCAGATCCTGCGCCGAGAGTTCTTCGAACTGCGCGCTGCGCAGGAGGTTCATGAATGCCCGCTGGAAATGAGTCGCGAATGCAACCCTTTTTGTTATCGCCACAGAAGCAAAGAACCATGTTTAGCTAGTTAGTTCCCCGCATTCCTACACATGCCGATTCCAGAGGAGGATAAATGGAGTCACTGGGGCAGAGGAGTCTGCATTTTTTTTATCTGGCATCCACTTGCTCTGTCTGTCAATTCTTAGTTCAGACTTCAGACATAGTAGTAGGAGTGAAAGAAGAAGAAAAAAAAAACTCTGCAAAATCTGTAAATTTGATATGCTTTAACTATAACTGTTAAATAAAATTCTTAGTTCAGACTTCTTACATAGCATTGTCAACAGCATACAGATAGATGATCCTTTAACAGCATATACTGAATGAAGGACCATGGTAAAAGTTCTCTGAAATTCAGAAACGGCAAAGTCGACCGGGACCAAATTCAGAGGCCCTCCAACGCCTTGATCGGCTCAGCACAGTCAGTTTGGAGGCTCCCCCGGTTGAGCAGTGTACTGCAGGGCCATGGTGCCCTTGTCTGCTAGCAAGAAGCTCCTCGGTTGATCTTGCTTGTTATCGTTTTAGTTTTAAGTGATGGTCAACTTGTGCGTTCGATTTCCAGGAACTGATGCTTCTTTTAGTCTATCTTTGAGTCGAGTTTGACTGTTTGAGTGCTTTTCTTTTCTGTCGGAGTGAACATATCAGGAATACTATTTAAAATTTGGAATTATGTTTCTTATGGAGCCTTCTCCTAGTCGAGCGCCACGTCTTGTCATAAGTTTGTTGTGGGTCCAGGACTCGACGCATACAAAAGCAAGTCGTCGCCCTTGACGCTTCAAAGAGGTCTCGGGCCTGCTGTGGCAGCTCATGTCACCACCACTGGTACTAAAACATACGACGCCAGTTGACGCCACTTGACATGTGTTTTTTTTTGGAGGAATCATCATGCGGGTTTTTCGTCAGTAGCTGTTATGTTCTGTTGTGATTTGGATTCCAGTAAGGTTTTGATGCTCTCCCCGGTGTTCTCATGATCTTTCATCTTCAATGCCCAACTTTTTTCTATACCGTAGTACGTTAGTGTCAGTTACTACTAGTATCTCTGAACCTCAAGTTTAGTGTCTAGCTGTTCGCACACGAACACGTCACCGTGTACCTCCAACGCCGAGGGTGATGCACCGCAGCTAACGTTGAAGGAGACCCGTCTGGAAGCGCGGTACGCAAGCAATCCGGTGGGCGCTTTTGAGCACCCGAAACCCCACACGCCCGGGAGGGACCCCGTCAGGGCGCGCGGCGGCTATGGGCTAACCTAGGTCGACTTGATCGCCCTTAGGGCCTCGAGGTTCGCCGCCCTGCAACAAGAAGAACAGACGAAGAACGAGGAAGAAGAAGAACAAGGGAGAAGGAAAAGTAAAGGTAAAAAGTGTAGATAGATTTGATCGATTGTGTGTTGTTCAATCGGCCGTCACCTCTTATCTATATAACAGGCGGATGGACTTCCCGTACAAGAAAAGGACTTGCCTAGCCGTCCAAATCATCAAAACCTAATAAAACACGAACTATTCACGACCCCCGGCCCGGATGTCCGATTCAAGGCCCAGATGATCCGGCCTAGCCCAGTTTTTTGACAGCAGCTCACTGTTTCGGCTTTAGAGTCCACATACGGCCTCGGATTTGGACGATTTTTATATCGAAATAAACTTTCTCGACGAGACGCACAATTTTCATGTTGAACACTTTTTGATCTGAGGCCATCTTGAGGGTGTTTTGGGCCATTTTCTAAAGTCTGCAGCAGAAAAACTTGTCCGGACGTCCGGACGATTGCCCGGATTGTCCGGCCTTTACCCGGATCATCCGGGACTTGACCCTGATCATCCGGCTTCAGCGCCAACCTTCTTGAATCTTGGTGCTCCAATTACCCGGATGGTCCGGATCCCGGCCCGGATGATCCGGCCAACATTGCTGCAGCGCACGGTTTTGCCTATAACTTTTGCATACAACCTCGGATGGGGATGATCTTTGTATCAAAATCGTCCGTTTCGACGAGACGAAGAACTTTGTAGTTGTAACTTTTTCCATCAAATGTCATCTTAATTAGGTATCATGTCATTCTTTAGTCTGGTATCAACATGAGCATCTCTGAACTTGTCATAACTTTTGCATCCGAACTCCGTTTTAGACCATCTTCATATCTATCTTGATCTTCTCGAAGAGAGCCATCTCATGGTGACTCTCAACAATAAGTTTGAATTAATCTTGACATAGCTTCAAGCTACTCTTTATAACCGTGGCACTTTTGAGCGTCAACACATTGCCCCCCTGTTTTTCGGCTAAGCTAGTGTGCCGAAAAATAACATGTACCGTGCTGGTTCTAAGGATGATGTCAACACTCCATCGGCCATTTATATGCTTAGGGGGATAATTATATATCGACCATCATTTTTTTGAATCCTTGATGCAAACTTGGGCGAAACCTTCTCAACTTCATTAACAATCCGATGATAAAGTCCCATAGATATATATCTCAAGGTCATCCTCCAAACCATATTGCTCACCCTTTTGCTAGGACTTTGCAAATAATCAACAATAAACTTTCTCCAATCCTTACTTTTGTCTGGATAAAAAATCATTAGTGGCCGAAGCGGTGGACTTCGGTTCAGCCTTACCTATGTTGACGAGACTAAGCATCGGCTATTGATAGAAATGCAATACATCATGATTAACATAGTAGCCGGATGCTTGCTGTGTCAACTCTCTTGAATTGTCATGCCAAGAAATATGAATAATTTTAAAGCAACCCAAGGTAAATTTTGCATCTAGACATACCTCAAGATAAACTATAAGTGATTCGTCAAAACAATGATAACCCTTGCACTACTCATAACGAATCACCCAAAGCCTCAATATGTATAGCACCTATGGCAACCAAAAGCTCTAAACCGAATAAAATTTTATATTCAGATTTGATCATTGTGAAAATATATATTAAGCGGCATGAGGCTTGTTTTGGTCTCCAATTGAACTAAGGACAATGTTAGGATACTACACCGGCCATGCTTTCACATATTCTTAGGGCGATAGATAAATATTGGCCATTAACATGAGGTCCATGTAGAATTCACCCACCAAAGTATGTATAGCCGAAATAAACAAATAAAATAGGAATAAAATATTTCGGCCCCTTTGTATTAGCAACAATGTAACTAACCAAATGTATAGTAATTTGGTAATAACCTCTCATGGTATAGAAAATTATGTTGCATCCATGGATCAGAATAAATCCATGAAGGGTAATTGATCATACCTAGGGATGAATTCCATGGCAAAGTCATCAACGACATGGTTGAAGAAAATGGATGTGTGCTAACTAAAGATTTTGATGTTGTGATGCGCACCTTCAGCTTAATTGTTTGTTGCTTTCATTCTTCACTTTTATTGTACTTGTTGCAATAGAATCATGCACATCATTTTTGTCTTGATTGATCTTCTTGGGAACCCATGCCATGTTCTTCTTTTTCAACTCTTGTGCACTAAGATTTTTAATTTCTTCTTTTGCCAATATGATAAGCCGAGTGGGCATCTCGGCTGTGATTCTGTTTTGACCAATGGCAACTCTTTCTTGGCCTTGTGCACTCTCAACTTCTTTTCTTTAGATTTGGCACTTTGACTCTCAATAATTTGTTGCTTCATCTCATTGCCTTTAGTAGCCAACGTCAACACTTTCATTGGCTCTTTTTCATTTGAGATGAAATCTGAAGTAGCACTCTTACGACCATCTTTTTTAACATGGTAAACTTGTTTGACTAACTCTTTCTTCTTCCTTGAGCTCCGGACCGATTCCTTATGATTGAAACGGTCTTTAACATGTGATTGTTCAAATGTTGTTTTTCTTGGAGCTACATAATATTGGTGAGATGTTCTAAAATAAGATGGAGAGTGTTCCCTTGTATCATACCTGTCCCATAATGGATATGGATCTACATGAGCATAGGGAGGCATCCATGACATTGGCATTGGCGGCACAAAATAAGGATATGAACAAGTTGCATTCAAATTCTCTTCTTGCCTATATCGATCCTTGGGTTTGCTCCTAGGGGGTGATCTTGATGCTTTTGCATTAGTTGGCCGATAAGCACTGTTCTTCTCACTTATCTTCTGATATTTTTCCAATAGTTGTGTGAAAGTGACTTTCGGCTTTTTACCTTTGTGCTTAAGTCGGCTTTTTACTTGAAAGCTTGATCCCATCACCTGCAACTTTTAACTTCTCTTTAAATGGATCGGTTTGAAGCAGCCGATGCAAAAACTTTTTGCCATCGGGACCAATCGGAATAGACTAGTCATCTCTTGGTGTTTCAACAAACTTCAATCGTCATTTTTCAATGGCCGATTTAACTATTTGACGGAACATGTTGCAATCCTCAAAATTATGCTTGAACGAATCATGCAACTTACAATACATTCATCCTTGGATAGATGGCTCAACATGGTGATCAAGAATTCTTTTGTAATTATTTTTCAGCAATAAATCAAATATTTGGTCACACATGCTTGAATTGAAGGTAAACTTCTTGATTTCTAGCCGATCTTGTTGTGTGAACGGCTTTGGAGATAAGAAAACGAATGGTTCAGATTTGGAATCTTCCCATTCGGCTATACATTGTGTTTTCCACTCTATCCCCGGTGTCTTTGGATAAGATATTATATTAGCATCGGATTTCTCAAAAGAAATTAAGCTTGGCTTTAAACTTCTGAAACAAAAATATTTAGAACACACATGTCTCAATTGAGACCAAGTGCAAGCCAAGTAAGAAATGAGCAAAGCTACCCAACTGGATATGAACTTTACATAAAGCAACTGGGAAAGCTTTGGCCACAACAATAAGTCATCATCGGTCTTTATAAATGGTGCAATGGGTTGACCGATATGTTCCGTAACAATTTTATTGCCAACAAGTAAATTACCCTTCTTCATTGGTCTTTCAAAATTAATTATGAGGATTTTTCTAATAGATGCATCAACAATAAAGTTCTGACCAAATCTGGAAATAGGTAAATTACTTGCTAAACATACCTCTTCAAATATGTTGGGAGAGCATGATGGTGGTGTGACTTGAACAATATCTTGCTTCGCCTTTGGATGGCTCCCCAACGCCTCCTCATCATCTTTTTCTTGATTCCGAGTATCATTACATTGAAGATTTTTATCAGCCGAACTTTGTTCGGCTACTTGTTCTTGTCCTTGAAGCTTGTCAATTTCTATGGCACGGAACTCATAAGGCAGGAAGTAGGTTCCATTAACTTCAGAAAAATCAAGCACCGTTGTTCTCCTATGCTTGCCATGCCCTTTCTCAGTAATGCTTGCCTCGTTGGATTTGATGAATTCAGAATATATACTACTTGATTCGGCTCTTTCAACCGAAGCACTTTCATGTTCCGAATCATCCTTCTTTTCATTGATACTACCAATTGGCAATGCTTCTTTTATCTCAGCCAATTCTTTTTCTATTTGTTTCTGGCGGCGAGCGGAAAAATTGGCTTTAAGCTTTTTCTCAATTTCAGACCACTGTGGATATGATTGCGCCCCAATGTTTTTAGATTCTTTTGGCAATGACACACGGGTGTTGCCGAAATTTTGCAATTGTGTAGGGGGTGTATAATATGGTGTAGTACTAGGTGAAGGCATATGCATTGTTGTAAAACCATATTTTTGCTCGCCAATTTTATCAATTGGCAAATATACATCTTCTTGCAAAACTCTAACTTTTATTGCGGCATAATCAGGAAATAGCCCCTTTTCATGTTGTTCAAGGCAAAGAGCACCAATCCTCTTATTTTGGGCTAAACTCTTCAATGCAGCCACCACTACCTCATCTTCTACTCCCTCCGTTCCGAATTACTTGTCTTAGATTTGTGTAGATACGGATGTATCTAGCACTAAAATGAGTCTAGATACATATGTATCTATACAAATCCAAGACAAGTAATTCGGAACGGAGGGAGTACTTGTCTTGGATTTGTCTAGATACATATGTATCTGGACTCATTTTAGTGCTAGATACATCCGTAAGACAAATCTAAGACAAGTAATTCGGAATGGAGGGAGTACAATATTGGGCACGACCGCTCCTGTAAAATTTACATTTATTCGGCTATGACCAGGAAGGTGTGAAGCCGAATTATGAACATCTACAGTTGTGTATGGTGCTGAAAAACTACTAACATGAGGTCTATCATATGATGGTTGAGAGTAACTGGCCGAATAGCTAGTAGTAGCATGGCCAATTCTCCCATCCATCGGCAAGGTTGGATTCACATATTGCAAATTAGTTGCCGATGAATAAAAAGGTGAAACACTTTCTTGTATGCTATTGGAAATTTTAACATGATGTGTTTCAATTTGATTAACCAAACCAATCATGTTGTTCATCGGCATATGGATTTGTGGGGTTGCCGATGCATGAGAGTTTGGATACATATGTTGTACGTTGCTAAAATCATAAGAATTTGAGGCATGAAGATTGTTTTGCATCGGCCCTTGCGCATAATTAGATGCATGATTGATAAAACTAGGGCTAGCCGATACATTATGCTCATTAGGTGATCCAGCAACAACATATGCATTATTTGCATCTACATATGTGAATTGGGTATTCATATTACCTTTGTAGATTGCAAACCCTAGATGACGATCTCTTCGTAGCAAGAACGGGCCGGAGACCGGGATTGCAGAGTTAAGGATGCAATCGACCGGGATTTTGACTTGAGGGTTCATTTCGCCGGACGTCTACAAGTTGAAGGTTTAAAATAAACTTTTCCTATTTTTCGGGGTAAATGACACAAATATCACCTGTTTTAAAAATTAAATATCCATGTGCAAACCCGGTTGCGGTTGGATGGTTAGTATGATATGTATCCTCAGGTCATCAGTGTTCACATCCCAGACTTACACTAGAATTTTCCTAAATTTATTTCAAGCCTTCTAACGATGTGTGTTCAATGGAGGAAGACGTTTATGGCGACTTCATCAATTTCAAGACCATGTGTCGGCACAGTCTCTCGAAAGTGCTCATAGGGGCAGGGTGCACGTGTGTGCGTTCATTGAGATGTGTATATTCTTGTGTATGTGAGGGACTTCAATTGTACTTTATCAAAAACAAATATCCATCCACGCAAAAAAAAACAAATATCCATGTGTCGAAAAGTATTCGCAAATATAAGAAAACAACAAAGTTATCAAATTAAAAGTATGTATTCTTGTAGTTAAAAGAAATGCTCTCGTATGCCCCAAAAAAATTCCACGAATGTAAAATATGTATGTGTAATTTAAAAACAGTTCTCCGTCATTATCAAAATATATAACATTGTATGTAAAAATGTTCATCATATATAAAAACAATTCAATGTGTATGTGAAACAAATTCTCAATGCATCTTTTAAAAATGTCATCGTGTGCTTAAAAAAAGGTTCAAGAAGTAATTCATGAATATTAATCGTGTATTTTATAAATATTATAGGTATATTATAAAATGCACATCATGTATATTTTATAAGTATCCAAGTTGTATTATAAAATGCTCATCATCTACATATAAAAGGTTGACTGCATATTAATAAATTTTCAGCATCTATTTAAAAATTGTGCATGGTGTGCCACATGGCCACAACCATCACAGGTTGTATCATGCTTCCGCTCATATTATCCAGTGATGAGGTGCGTTTGGAGGCAAAGTTTTTTTTTGTAGTTTTCTGAAAATACCGTGGTTTTTGAAAAAACTTTGGTATTAAATACTCTGAGGTGTTTGGATAAAATAAACACTGTAGTTTCAGATACCAAGGTATGTGTCATACTGTGGTTTTTTTGTGGTATCTAAAAAAGAGGTCGTGACCTCTTTTTTCTAAACCGAACTGAGAGAATTCGTTGCCTGCTCGTCTACGTCCAAAGATGATCAAATGTGATTGCCGCCTCCGATTCCTTTATCTATTGTCTTTTCAACAGAGTGCTCCCGATTATTAGGCGTTTCAGGTTTGGTTGTTAGTTTGTCTACGGAGACGGCGCGCATGTTACTTCTGGCGATCTTGCAAGCTTTTATCCGATCACTGGCTGCAAAATACACGAGTAACGCGGGATTCAAACAAACTTGCTCTTGGAGTATATTGATTGGTCGTTGGAGCACTCGTACGCAGCAGGCTAAAGCTAGCTACACAATCGATTCTAAGCGGATATAGGCGCACGTACACGCATAATTATTTTTGCCCCGGGTAGCTAGGAGGGGATTTGACGTGCATGACTGCATGCATTGGGGGCCGTTTCTACATGCAGATCAGCTCCATGGTTATAGTTGAGCAAGGCATAGCGAGTCAAAACATCACTTGCCAAACTCATCGGTGGTTTTGTGAAAACTGAGGAAAAATATGGTTTTTAGAAACCAAAGTATTCACTGCCCATGCATTTAAAAACTGAGGTTTTGGGTTACTATGTTTTTTCAAAAACAGTGCTGCCAAACTAAGCCTAATGGCTGTCTCGGGGGAACGATGGGCCGTCGGCTTCTCTCTTTGTCTAAAAAAAACTTGGCTTCTCCCTCTCCCTCTCTTGTCGAAGAAAGGGGGAAAAAAGACAGAGACCAATGTTGACGCCCTCCACCATAGCTCGACGCCGCCGGCGACGAACCTCCGCCGCCGCCCCATCCATTCTTCTCCCCCGCCCGCCCCCTTCTCGCTGGGGGCCGTCTTCAGCGACCGCGGTTTCCTCTCCCCGTGAGCAGAGGATGGGAGAGGAGCACCGGCGGGCGGCCGCGCTCATCGGCGATGGGGCAGAAAATCCTTGAAAGCCGATGCAAGTCCAAGGCTCTTGAATTGTGGATCCATTTCAGACGAATCTCTTCAATACAGGTATGTATATATTCATTCATCATACACAGAGTGTTTAAATACATGCCTCCCGAGCGCCCCGGGCGAGGCTCTTGTCCTCCTCACAGCCGAGGCCCAGTGGCAGATGTGTCGGTCTTCCAACATACTGTACTATATTCTTCAGTGTGTAGGCTGTTTTGTTTTGTTACCAGACGAATCACATTGGGTAATTTCCTTTGACATCTTCATTGCTTTCGTACAAATTAATGTTCCTCCTTTCAGTAAAATTGGAAGCTAACTTTCTTCTTTCTCTAATGCAGATATGTTGATTGTAACTTGCTGGACAAGTAGAGTCTTCTGTCTGTCTATGTTCCAGGGAAGGTAAGCATAAAGATGGGAAACCTCTTGGTAAGTATCATAAGTTCATATAACTCTGTAGCTCCAATCAATCTACAGGCTAGTGTGACAATATTCAGTCTTAACTCTTCTTGCAATCGCAAAAGGCACTTGAATTTCTGCATCATGGCCGGTCTGTAATCTCAAGGTAAGCTACACAACAATGCGCACCATTGTGGATGCATCTGTTTTCAAACGTTATCAGAAATAGAAGAGAGAGTTTTGAATCACTTTCTCACACATTGTCCACCTTTTGCACATTGTTTACATTACATTGGTTACTACAACTCTGCTCAAGGGCCACTCCTCTGTTCCATTGGCCACTCCCAATGGTTACATGTTTCACGCTACATGGTGAATACTACACAATCATAATACAAATAGTTATATTCATAACCTACTGGTAAGAAAGGGTGTTCAGATATCAAATACCAAATACCTGGAGTGTAGATTTGGCAAATAGAATCCCCAAAGAAGCTTCCATTATCTCCCAAATATATTGTTGCCACAAGATTCTCTGCTTTGTGGCTCTTGTATGTTTGCGAGGGTAATTCTAGGCAAAACTTTTGGCCTAAAGAGAGAGCAAAATATACTTCATAAATTCATGAATTCATGAATATATAGTGGTCAGGTACCAACTTAGACAACACAAATAAACAGGGAAAACCCTATAGTATCAATTTTCTTGTTGATTATATCACACTTCTTTCAGCGATAATATACATCTGCGCCCTCAGGAAAAATAACTCTAAAAGGAAATGGAACTCTAAGAGGCAAAAAGTGAAATGCCAAAAACCAGCTGCATACTCTTCTTCTGCAAATGCTACAGGTAATGGGCAAAATCAACCATAAGAAGAAAGAATGGTCACGCAATTCCATACAATAAGCAGAGTTTGGCCCCTCCTCCTTTCTCCGGGCTTGAGACCGGCTATGCAACATGAAGCATAACATCAGCTTAGCATAGGCGGAGTTACACCCCCACTCCACACACCCCCATATACAGATCAAACCCCACTTAACCAAAAACCCAAACCCAAAGAACAAGACACACACATTCACAAGCACGATCACCAAAACCAAGACCCAAGATACAAACCCAAACGACACACACCAAATAAATGGCAACGAAACCCTAAGACCCTCTTTTAGAATTCCTTTTCCGACTGAATGACAAAGCAACAGACTACTCGACCCTCGAAACAAACCTTTTTTTGTGTGACTTTCATCCTCCATTACTATAAAAGGCAGAGAAAACAACTTTTTTTGTGATTTTCATTTTCTTTTACTACAAAAGGCACTAAAACAAACAAGCATTTTTTGTAATTTTTTGATATGCTAACAAAAGAAAACATGGCAAACAAAG
This sequence comes from Triticum timopheevii, assembly GCA_963921465.1. NCBI lineage: Eukaryota > Viridiplantae > Streptophyta > Magnoliopsida > Poales > Poaceae > Triticum > Triticum timopheevii. The sequence goes on along the minus strand of OY997274.1, from coordinate 4,061,918 downwards.
AAGCATTTTTTGTAATTTCTTCATTTGCTAAAAGAAGAAAACATAGCAAAATAAAAATAAGTAGATATTTTTTGTGTTTTTTTGTTTGCTTCGAAAGACAATAAAGAGGGCAAACAAACGAAAGGATCCTGATATTCTTTTTTTCCTCCGCGGTGATTTGTTAATGTTGACAACCTACATATATGGTGTAACTCTTTTTTTGACGCGTCAACGGCGGGCTTACGCCGCCCTAAACCTTATATTACAGAAACATAACAAAGTACAGGGCAGATCAGAGTTACAGGAGGTTTGGGTGGAGATGAAAAGAAGAAAAGAAGAAGAGAAGTAAAGTAAATTACACGGGGTCTATAATCTCGCAGCTAAATGAGACAACATAGTTCCCCAATCTCCCAGCAGGGATTGTTTATCAGCATTTTTGCATCGGTGGGACCAGAGCATCAGATCATCTGCAGCTGTTTGAGCAATCTGGTGGACACCAAGAGTTTCATTTTTGAACACTTTTGCGTTGCGTCGCTTCCAGGTATTCCATAGTAGAGCAATGATCACGGTGGAGCGAACCTTATTGGAAAGATCCCAGACCAAACCTCGCCCAGACTTTTGCGGCCTTCGTTCGAAGAGACTGCCAAGGCCGTCCCAAAGAGGCAGCAGATCGTTGCAGCAGAGAAGGAGGTGAGCGATGCTCTCGGTTGCTCCGCAGAAAGGGCAAGCATCCGAAGAAGCAATGGATCTCCGAAGTCTCCGTTCATTGGTGTACACGCGGTCTTTGTTCGCAAGCCAAATAAAAATCCGACATTTGTTTGGTGCAAAGTTCTTCCAAATAGCCCTAGCCAGAGGGTCGACCGGGCTGTCCAGCTAGCATGCCTTGTAAGCCAATTTAGTTCTCAGCGGCTTTCCCCCCTGCCTGCAAATTCTGAGGTCTGCAACCTGCGAATTCAAGTTAATTGTGGCCATGATAGCGCGCAGAGCAACCAGTTCGAGTTCCGCCACATGGGATAATCTAGGTGCCAAATCAAGGTTCAACTCCGGGGAAGCTAGAGCCCTAGCCACAGAAACATACTGTCTATTGGAGTGAGAATATACCGCCGGGAATTGGCCAGCCAAGGTAATTTGGTGGGAGGGGAGCCAAAGGTTGTGCCAAAAGGAGGTGGTAGTGCCATTGTCGATCCTGACAGTGGTGATAGAGCGGAAGAAGTCAAGGCCCTTGAGAATGTCGCGCCAAACCGGGGTGGCAGAATTATTGCAAGGACTGAGATCACGAGATGCGGACCATCCGTACTTATTGATTAGGTAAGTAGGAGGCACAGGGCGTCCGTGATCATGAAGATTAGAGAGATGTTTAAGGAGGAGGCACACGTTCATGTGCCTCAGAGAAGAGAATCCTAGACCTCCGTTAGAGAATGGAGCGCACACTAGGTCCCAAGCCACTTTACATTGCCCGCCAGTGATAGAGTCCTGCCCAGACCAAAAAAACGCGCGACATCGCTTGTCAACCTCCAGCAGCGTCCCGGATGGCAGCAGAAGAGCGCCCATAGCATAGATAGGCAAGGAACGAAGAGCCGCGTGAACCAGGATTGCCCGACCCGCCAGAGACAGCATGAGACCACGCCAGCCAGCGAGTCGACGATCCACGTTATCGATAATAAAGAAAAACGCAAACAGGTTTAGTTTCGAGGTCGAAAGGGGGAGACCAAGATACGATTGGGGGAAGGAGGCCACCGGACAACCTAAGATCTCCGCAAGGGAACTAGAGAGGACCGGATCAACGTGTATGGGGGCGAAGGTACTTTTGTGAAAATTGATGGAAAGGCCCGTGGCCTCCGAGAACTGGTTTAGAAGAAGTTTTAAATGAATGAGCTGGTCAGCGGCGGCCGGAAGGATGATCAGGGTATCGTCCGCGTACTGCAGAACTGGGCACGGCAGAGAGTTGTCCAGGGGGTGAGAAAGGAGGCCATCAGCAGAAGCTTGAATGATCATTCGTTGAAGGACATCCGCGACTAAGATAAAAAGGTAAGGCGACAGGGAGTCCCCTTGCCGCAAACCCTTCCGACAGGTGAACCACGGGCCAGGTTTCCCATTTAGCAGGATGGCGGAGGTGCTTGAGGAGTTCAGCGACTTAATCCAAGTATCCCAGAGAGAAGGAAAGCCTTTAACGCGCATCACAGCGGCGAGGGCATCCCAGGAGACGGAGTCGAACGCCTTATGGAAATCCAGCTTCAAGACAATAGTGGGGGCTTTCCTTTTGAAACAGGTCTGAACTAGATCCGCGGCAAGGAGAAAATTCTCCGCAATTCCCCGTCCTCTGATGAAACCTGTTTGACCATGATGAATAAGATCTGGCATGAGGCGCTGAGCACGGATGGCCAGACATTTGGACGCTATTTTTACGACGCAATTCTGAAGGGAGACAGGACAATAATTTTCCGGATGGTTGGCGCCGAGTTTCTTAGGGAGAAGCACCACGTAGGCTTTATTAATACGACGAAGCTCAGCAGAGCAAGCATGAAAATCAGCTAGGAGATTTAAAAGGTCGTCCTTAACCAAATCCCAGTTAGACTTAAAGAACGCCGGTCCAAACCCATCTGGGCCAGGGCTAGCATTATCATTCATAGACCAGAGAGCCTACTTGATTTCGTCAAGGGAGAAAGGTTTAACAATGTCACGAGCATTGAAAGAGGAGAGGGAGGAGCCTGCCATCAGAGTATCTAAGTCAAAGGAGAAAGTAGATGGCGAGGGAATGCCGACTAGGTCCTTGAAGAAGTTAAGATGGATGTGTTCCTTGTCCACGTGGGAAGAGAAGGTAGTGCCGTCAAGAGCAAGAGTTTTAATCTGATTCTTCCTAAAACGAACCGACGCGCAGACATGCATATAAGCAGAGTTATCGTCCCCAAGGACACAGTACCTGATTTTAACCCGTTGCCTCCAGTACGCCGCCAAATCGGCATTAAAGCGGTGAAGCGCCTGCTTGACGGCCATCCTCAGCAGCAGTGGTGTTTTTCTCGGACGGGGAGATGTCACGCTCGTGCGACACGCTCCCATGCGACGCGCGCTTCCCGTGCAACGCGCTTCCGTGCGACACGAGCCTCTCACGCGATTGCGCGTCCGCTGTGACTACGTGCCCAACCTCGGCTCGGCGCTGCTGATCTTTCGACCGGGATCGATTCACCGGCGGGGACGGCGACTGGAGCTCGTCGACGTTGAGGGGGTGGTGGTGGATGCGCGGAGTTGGCCGGATGATGACGAGATCAGTGTGGGTCGGATGGTGGAGTTTCCCTGCCATTTGGCACGCTTTGCGGCGGTTCCCGAGGAGAGTAATGGCGACAGGGGCGAGGGGAGAGGGGTTATCTGGCCGACGCATCGGCTCTTCTCCACTTCCTCCACCACTCCCCCTCTCGCAGATCCGATCCAAAATCGCCACCGCGCCGCGCAGCCCGCAGAGTTAGGGTTCGATGACGACGCGCCAGCAGCAGATGTGGGCGCTGGCGGCCGGCGATGAGGTGCTGATGGGGAGGCTCCAAGAGATCGATCGCTGGTTCCCGACGGCGAAGGCCCTCAACGACGCTTCCGAGATGGTGAGAGATATGCTCAGGGGGGAAGAGACCCTGCGCTGCTTCCCCAACTACGACCGGCAGCCGGCGATGGGGGTGCTCCTCTGGGCGATGCTGGAGGCGGAATCTCTGGATCCGGCGCAGCGAGAGGAGTGGAAGGTGTTCCGCTCCCTCCGCTATCGTCTGATTCAGCCAAGAGCGCCGCCGCCGATGCAGCCGCAGGCGCCACCGCAGGCGGTGGTGGTGGGGATTCCGGCTCCAGGATCCAGATGGCTTCCGATCGAGATCGAGGAGGACGAGGAGGACGAGGTGGTGGTGATGGCGACGCCAAGACGCATGAGGACGCCAGTGACTCCAACAACACTCCCTCGCCGCTCCCCTCGCTTCCCGAGGCGCTCGCCTCGCCTCCTTGCCCTTTCCCGCCGCCAGTAGGGCGCTCGCCGGCCGGGAACCGTTTTTGGTTGCTGGCCGGTGAAGGCTCAGAGGCGGAGGAGGAGGGGACTTCCACTTTCTTCGCTGAAGGTATGTTTCCAAATCCCAAATACTTAGTATCTACTACTTCAATTGAGGTGGGTGATGCTAAAATGGGAAGAATCAAAGGGAATGTTAGACCCCGGAATAAAAGCAATGAGAGAAAAGGGTTAAAATCCCAGAGTGCAGATGACTGCAAGGAAAAGTATGAGAAGAATGGGGATGGGTTTCATAAGAAATATATGAAGGGGATTGAGGAAAAAATTGCCGCTAATAATGGTAGAGGTAGTAGATTTGATGCACAAAAAGTATATGAACATATGAAAAAGGATGCTATACATCCTATCCCGCTGTGGTTTGAACCAGAAGGGGTTGATTTCGGTGCTCTAGTAATCCATGAAAATCCAATTGGGGCCCCTAGCGCTTCAATGGATAAAGAAAAAGGGATGGTTGATGAAGATAACTTGGGGAGACCCCTGATTATTTTTGGGGGCTCTATAGGGGGAGATTTAAATGTGGACCTGGAGCTGGGCTTGGCTTGGTGGGGCCCAATGGGCTGATAGACACCACAGCCCAGGAAAAGGGGGATGGGGGGGCAGTTATAAAAGGGGTGAGAGAGATGGGGCAAAACAATCTCATCAGGTAGGTTTTCCTCCCCCTCCTACCACACCGCCGCTAGCTAAAGCGATGGCCGGAAACCTAGGCAGAGGATATGGAGGGTCCTAGATTTAGTCGTGGAGGGGAAGGAGGATTTTCCAGAGGTAGATTCAACTACAGCAACAGGGGAGGGGGCTGGGCTGGAGGAAGACACGCTATGAATGACAGATTTGGAAGCTTGGGAAGAGGCAATGGCTGGTTTGGTGCTGGATATGGGGGTGGCAGAGGAGATGGGGAGGAAGAGGAATTCGCTGCAAAAGATAGGGGTGAAAACTTGAAGTGGCAAGCCAAGACAGGGAAGAAAGAGGCGATGGAAGACAGGAGTGAGAGGGAAACTGATGTGGCAGAGAGTTCGGGAGTGGAGAAGGAGAAGGAGAAAGAGGGGTTGGCACAGAAAGAACAGAGTGCTCAGCAGCAGCTGTTAACTTCCCTGCTATCCCAGTTAGTTCAAGGGCTGAAAGGAGGAGAGAAGGAGGTTATTGAAAGATCAATTGGAAAATCAGTGGAGAATCAGCCTAGTAGAGAGGCCTTGAGGAGAGAAGAGAAGAAGAGTGATAACCTGCAGAAAGCTGATAGGAGAGGTGACCAAGATCCAGTTATAGATATGAAGAAACAGGGAGGAAGAGGCAATTGGTAGCTCAATTTGGATGAGAATAGGAAGGGAGTGGAGAGAATTAACAAGCAAGTTTGTGGCAAATGCAAGGATCCAAGACACTCTACCATGGAGTGTAGAGTGGGGCGCTGTTTGGTTTGTGGTAGGGAGAATCATATCACTAGTGAATGTAATCTACTGAAGCAAATAAAACCAGTTCCAAAATATGTTGGATATGTTGCTAAAGGGCTGGGGATCTTACTGGTTCAAAGCTACAAAGATGTGCTTGTTGCTGAACACACCAATCCCTTAGGTGCCTGACTGCTTTAGACACTTTTTGGGTATATGTGAAGTTTCTGCTGCAGTGGGGCCTGTGCTGGAAGTGGACATGGACACAGTCAATGAAGAAAAAGTGAGGGTCAAATGTGGGATTAGAGATGTGGAGAAAATCCCACCCCATGTGGAAATCACTACCCCTGATCTACTCATGTTCAGGATTGGGGTAGAAGTAGAGAAGGTGATAGAAGTTGGCTGGTATAAGGAGGATAAGAGGAAAAATGAAAATATGCATGATTTAGAAGATGGAGATGGAGATATAGAGAACAGGAAGAGAACCAGGGTGGAGGAAAATGAACACGGGAGCATTTCATTGGGATGCTTGTCTCTCAAACAAAGTGAGGAAGTGGATGGGAAAATGAACAAAATGAAGAAGCAAATGGAGGAGAGTATGATACAATGGCAAGATGAAATGCATGCTGAGAAAAGGAAGTGGCAAAAAGAGAATGACATTATGTTCAGCAAGATCAAGATCTTGGAAGAGGAAAAAGCTGGACATCAAGCACTGTGGGCTAAGGCTGAGCAGAAAATTAAAGAGCTTGAGGAAAATCAATACACTATGCAGACTAAGATCAACCATCAACAAGAGGAGATCCAAAAGTTAATCCAAGAAGCAGTTAACAGGGAGCAGTATGAAATGGAGCTGGCTAACATGGATTTGGAAGACTATGAGAAGGAAAACCAACACAGAAAAAGTGAAACTGAATATGGGAAATACAATGAACCAACTGACTATAATGCCAGTCAGGAATCAATAGGTACCCTGGGTGAGAAAATGGCAGACCTACATGGTGCTGAGGTCACAGAAAAAGAGGGGGAGGAGAAAGAAGTGGAGATAAAAAGGAGCCTTAGGAACAAAGGAAAAGAAGATCAGAAAATAGAAGAGATGGCTAAAATCAGAGCTGAAGAAAGAGACAATTATGGTAAGGATTCTGTTTTTGAATTTGCTAACCCCTCATTGTTACAAATCAGCTCTATGGTAGGGATTGATTTAGGGTGCTCTATTGATATGATTGAAAAGAATGTAGATATTATCAACAAAATGGAGAAAGCTAGAAGAGAGATATACTTCCAAAATGTTAAAAGAGAAAATATAGAAGAGGTGGGTGAAACAAAAAGAGCAATGGAAGAGAGTAGATACACACCAGTATACATAAATACTAGAGATGTGGATTTTGATGATTTATGTTCTGATTTGGAACACTCTGATGTTGAGATTGAGGAACAACAGTATAAAAATCTTAAGGGAATTTTCTCTGGGAAGAAAGGAGACAGAAAAAGCTACCAGCATTGAGTTGTGTGAAGCAATCTGTTGGAATTGGGGTTTTGAGAAGGAAAAAGGAAAAAAAAGGCTGATTAGCACTAGCAGAAAACCACTCATTAGTCCCGGTTCGTAAGGGCCTTTAGTCCCGGTTCACGAACCGGGACTAATGGGTCGTTACTAATGCCACCAGCCATTAGTCCCGGTTCAAACACGAACTGGGACCAATGTGGCTCCACGTGGCCCTGTGCACCGAGCCCAGTCAGAGGGCCTTTGGTCCCGGTTGGTGGCTCCAACCGGGACCAAAAGTCATTTTTTTAAGAAAGTGGCTGCTTTAGGGGTTTTGGGGTTTATTTTTAGGTTGTTATTACAGCTAGCTAATAGAGAGAAGTGTCCTCTCTTATCTTCGTCCTTGGTTTATCAACGCTGCTGCTATGTTCATTGCACCCGCAGATATGACATGGCTCATGCATGCTTTGCATCATACATCATCATATATATGTATATAATAAAGTCCTACTAATCATGCATCATCATACTACTTCTACTCGTTATTAATAATAAGTCATACGATCATCATCCTCATATATAGTCATCGAACCCAACCCTACATAATTGTTCTTAGCACATGATCATCAGTACCAGGTATAGGACCTAAACACCCTTAAGGTAAAATAGCATAAAACAATATAGACCCTGACTCTCCATTATGAGGAATGGCGATCATCCTGTCTCCAATTCTTGCCTTTCGCTGCTTAGTGCTTCCAAGAAGCTCCTTACGACTGTCCATACATTTTTTCCATTCTTTGATTGTTATGTCTCCACTTCTTTTAGAAACCCGGTATGGACAGTTGAGATTCGTAGGACGACCTGGTAGTATGTTCAAAACATGAAGGCTACCACGCGTATACATCAGATGAGGCACACAATCATTCGGGATTATCTGTTGAAAAACATAGTAATAACTTCGTAGTTAGCAATGATGTACTAGTTTTAGAAGTGTGCAAAAAGATGCACGGATGTTGTAATAGTAAAAAATAATCTTACCAAGGTATCTCCATGGTAGTTACCGTAGTTCAACACGTGCACTAGTGGCACGTATTAACCATAATGTTGAGGAGTTTGATTGTAGATATTGTAATTCTCAAGATCAGTACAAAATCCGACCAGATGTCGTTTCTCCTGATAAGTTAATTCGCAGCCTTCGGTGTAGTACGTTCTGTCTACCATCTTCCGCACATTCTTTGAAGAATGAAAATAAGCTGTCAATGGAGATAAGTTGTCAACTATATATTTTGAAATAAACAATATAAATTACTTAATAACTATGTTTAGCTAACATGAGGGAAGAACTGGAGGTGTATGCACAAAGACCCAAATCGTAGGTGTCTCTTGCTCGATTGTAGGATCACCAAGATCCATGGTGACAATCATACTCTCATCAAGACCATACATGTTGCAAAATGCATCCCAATTTTTGCAACCAAAATGGGTTACACTCTGAGCATTGTACAACTTTACTTGAAAATCCACATCATGTTCGGTACTTAGGACAATTTTTTTTGTTTCGAAATTTTCATGTTCTTCAAAATCCATCCTCTCCAAGACATAGCGTCTTGCAAAGCATGGGATAAGCCAGTCGAATTGGAAAAGATGAAAAATACACGTTAAAATAGTTGAAGTCGTGCTTAATTACGAAAAAAAAACTATTGTCGTCGTTGCGTACCGTATGAACATCGCAAGTCTCCTCGAGCTTAATGCTGAAGCGCCGATCTTCCTCCAGCTCAATGAATCTGTCGCACATACCTCGGTCGTCGTGGCACCAGTCGCACTCCCCCGGGAGATTTTCGTCGTCAGATGAGTACGACATTTCCGGCCTACGTTCATAATTCAAATATTAAACTAGATCATTATTAAAAATCACGGGTTGACTATCGATGATCGATGTACGTACGGGTTGAATATTATACCAAATTGTCTAGCACACGGGAATGAAGGAGAACTTATCCAATATGAGCATTCAATAAGCAAAACCAAATCACAAAATAAAGTATAGTATTCAAATTAGTATGCATTCAATAATTATAAGCAAAAGTACATCATCTCTTGGTGTCCGTACATCATCGAATATTATCACTAATAAAACTAGAACCGTAGCGCCCGACGGGTATCGACGCGGGCGGTGGACACCCAAAGATAAGGAACCATCACAGGATCATAGCTCCAGTGAGATCCCTGGAGAACCTGCCAGGTATTGTCGAACCTCCCCTCCAATGCAACCATGTAGCGACGGACGTGCTCGTCCTCCTCGCTGACACGATGACGTACCACCTCCGCGGTGTCCGGATGCCTCACCACCGTCACTGGCCCACGCGACCACCACCAAACAAGGATCGGGTCAACAACAGGCTGCCTCTTCACCAACCTACGTCCCCCGAAAGGTAGCACCTCCCAATACCAACCCGGCGGAGCCCAGTCCCGAACATGACCCTGATCAAGCAGGCCTCCACCGCCGAGTCGACGACGACGAGGATGCGGGATATGCATCGCCGACGTTGACGCGGGAACTACTTCTATATATAGTTAAATAAAAGTAGTCTTATTAATTAAATCTATCTAGTTCAACTACTAAACACTTACTATAAATAAATAAGTAGTACTTACTAAAAACAAAGTACTTCATATATAAACTACTTCTTCTTTTTTTCCTTTTTCTAAATTACTACACATCTAATCCTACATAAAGATCTAAATTACTTCTTCTAAATTACAGAAAAAAAATCTAACATAATATAATACATATCTAAATTACTACACATCTAATCCTACATAAAGATCTAAATTACACAATATGAACAAATTTTACAAAAAAAAAAATCTAACATAAAAAAACTAACATAAAAAATCTTTTTACAGAAAAAAAATCTAACATAATATAATACATATCTAAATTAATACACATCTAATCCTGCATAAAGATCTAAATTACACGATATGAACAAATTTTACAGAAAAAAAATCTAATATAAAAAAACTAACATAATATAATACATATCTAAATTACTACACATCTAATCCTACATAAAGATCTAAATTACACAATATGAACAAATTTTACAGAAAAAAATCTAACATAAAAAAACTAACATAAAAAATCTTTTTACAGAAAAAAAATCTAACATAATTTGAACAAATTAATTACACAATCTACATTAACTACATATCTAAATTACTACACATCTAATCTAACAAAAAAAATCTATGAACTACAAAAAAATCTAAAAACAAATCTAACAAAAATTAAAAAAAGAGGCTCACTGCCGGCGGCGGCGACGGCGAGGTGCGGCGCGGGGCGGCGACGGCGTCGAGGCGGCGCGGGCCGGGGCGGCTGCGGCGTCGGGGCGGGGCGGGCGGCGACGGCGCGCGGGGCGGTCGGGGCGGCACGGGGCGGCGACGGCGTCGGGGCGGGGCGGGGCGGGGCGGCGATGGCGTCGGGGCGGGGCGGCGACGGCGATGTGGCGGGGCGGGAAGGCGACGGCGTCGGGGCGGGGCGGGGGGCGACGGCGTCGGGACGGGGCGGCGTCGGCGTCGGGGAGGAGTAGAGGCCGGAGAGATCGAAAAAGATGCTAAGTGCTGTATATATAGCAACCGCATTGGTCCCGGTTCGTGGAACAAACCGGGACCAATGCCTCCTTTAGTCCCGGTTGACGCTTCCAACCGGGAACAAAGGCCTCTTTTCAGCAGCCCAAAGGGCGGGAAACGAAGACCTTTGGTCCCGGTTGGTGGCTCCAACCGAGACAAAAGAAGGGCATTGGTCCCAGTTGGAGCCACCAACCGGGACCAAAGAGGTGCATTGGTACCGGTTGGTGCCACCAACCGGGACCAATGGACCCGTCTAACTACTTTTTTATCTCTGCAGCTGTTTTTTTGTTGATTCTTCCAGCAGCTTTAGTTTTAGTCCCACCTCGCCAAGTGAGAGGCACTCGCAGCTGTTTATAAGCCCTGAGTGCAGATACAATGACGAAGAGGCTCAATGCTCCTGCACGTTGGTTAGCTTCAAGCCTTGCGGGATACGGTAGACTGCACAGAGCTATGTGCAGTGCAGTTGACACTATCCCGAAAGGCTTGAAGCAAATTAACGAGCATTGCGACTCTTTTTTATTTTTAATGACTTATTATAACTCAGAAAAAAAAAGAAAAAAAATAAATGTAGCAGAAAAGAGACAAATATATAAAAAAACCACTCAGAAATAAATAGAAGAAAAAATATAATAGAAAAGAAAATATATATAGAAAACTACTCAGAAATGAATTGAAGCAAAAAATAGTTGTGATTAACTGTACTAAAAAAGGAGCATATATGGTTATTTTTAATGGCTTATTACAACACAGAAATAAAAAGAAAAAATAATATAGCAGAAAAAGAAAAAAACTATATAAAAAACTACTCAGAAATGAATAGAAGCCAAAAATAGTTGTGATTAACTATACTAAAAAAGGAGCATATATGATTATTTTTAATGGCTTATTACAACACAGAAATAAAAAGAAAAACTAATATAGCAGAAAAAGAAAAAAAACTATATAAAAAACTACACAGAAATGAATAGAAGCCAAAAATAGTTGTGATTAACTATACTAAAAAAGGAGCATATATGCTTATTTTTAATGGCTTATTACAGCACAGAAATAAAAAGAAAAAATAATATAGCAGAAAATGAAAAAAAACTATATAAAAAACTACTCAGAAATGAATAGAAGCAAAAAATATTTGTGATTAACTATACTAAAAAAGGAGCATATATGCTTATTTTTAATGGCTTATTACAACACAGAAATAAAAAGAAAAAAATAATATAGCAGAAAAAGAAAAAAAACTATATAAAAAACTACTCAGAAATGAATAGAAGCAAAAAATAGTTGTGATTAACTATACTAAAAAAGGAGCACATATGCTTATTTTTAATGGCTTATTACAACTCAGAAATAAAAAGAAAAAATAATATAGCAGAAAAAAATACTATATAAAAAACTACTCAGAAATGAATAGAAGCAAAAAATAGTTGTGATTAACTGTACTAAAAAAGGAGCATATATGCTTATTTTTAATGGCTTATTACAACTCAGAAATAAAAAGAAAAAAAATAAATATAGCAGAAAAAGAAAAAAACTACTCAGAAATGAGTACAGATGCGCTTATAGAGGAAATTCAACTTAAATTCATAACGAATTTCAAGAGAAATTCGTATGAATTTATGCTAAATTACCTATATAAGCGCATCTATTTTCATTATCGGAGGAGCTCAATAAGGTAGAGAGGGAGGGGCTTATAAACCAGTCCCGTTCCCCTTCGGTTGACGAGGTGGGACTAAACTCTGGTCGCAACGGGTACCAACCATTTAGTCCCGGTTGATGGCTCGAACCGGGACTAATGGGAAGCCTTTGGTCCCGGTTCAAGCCACCAACCGGGACCAATGTGTTGGAAATATGCCCTAGAGGCAATAATAAAAGGATTATTATATTTCAATGTTCATGATAATTGTCTTTTGTTCATGCTATAACTGTATTATCCGGAAATCGTAATACACGTGTGAACACTTAGACCCAATGAGTCCCTAGTGAGCCTCTAGTTGACTAGCTCGTTATGATCAATAGATAGTCATGGTTTCCTGACTATGGACATAGGATGTCGTTGATAACGGGATCACATCATTAGGAGAATGATGTGATGGACAAGACCCAATCATAAGCATAGCATAAAAGATCGTATAGTTCGTTTGCTAGAAGCTTTGCCAATGTCAAGTATCTATTCCTTCGACCATGAGATCGTGTAACTCCCGGTTACCGTAGGAGTGCCTTGGGTGTATCAAACGTCACAACGTAACTGGGTGACTATAAAGGTGCATTACAGGTATCTCCGAAAGTATCTGTTGGGTTGACACGGATCGAGACTGGGATTTGTCACTCCGTATAACGGAGAGGTATCTCTGGGCCCACTCGGTAATGCATCATCATAATGAGCTCAATGTGACCAAGGTGTTGGCCACGGGATCATGCATTACGGTACGAGTAAAGTGACTTGCCGGGTAACGAGACTGAACAAGGTATTGGGATACCGACGATCGAGTCTCGGGCAAGTAACGTACCGATTGACAAAGGGAATTGTATACAGGGTTTGATCGAATCCTCGACATCGTGGTTCAACCGATGAAATCATCGAGGAGCATGTGGGAGCCAACATGGATATCCAGACCCCGCTGTTGGTTATTGCCCGAGAGTCGTCTCGGTCATGTCTGCGTGTCTCCCGAACCCGTAGGGTCTACACACTTAAGGTTCGGTGACGCTAGGGTTAGTAGGAAGTCAAGTATGTGACTACCGAATGATGTTCGGAGTCCCGGATGAGATCCCGGACGTCACGAGGAGTTCCGGAATGGTCCGGAGGTAAAGATTTATATATGGGAAGTCCTGTTTCGGGCATCGGGACAAGTTTCGGGGTTATCGGTATTGTACCGGGACCACCGGAGGGGTCCCGGGGGCCCACCGGGTGGGGCCACCTGCCCCGGGGGGCCACATGGGCTGTAGGGGGTGCGCCTTGGCCTGCATGGGCCAAGGGCACCAGCCCCACATAGGCCCATGCGCCTAGGGTTCAAGGGGGCAAGAGTCCTAGGAGGGGAAGGCACCTCCTAGGTGCCTTGGGGGGGAGGGAAACCCCCCTTGGCCGCCGCCCCCCTAGGAGATTGGATCTCCTAGGGCCGGCCACCCCCCCTTGGCCCTCCTATATATAGTGGGGGAGAGGAGGGACTTCATACCTTGAGTCCTTGGCCTTTGGTTGCCTCCTTCTCCCTCCCTAACACCTCTCCTCCTTCGTTGTGTGCTCGGCGAAGCCCTGTCGGAGTACTGCTTCTCCACCATCACCACGCCGTCGTGCTGCCGGTGGAGCTGTCTTCCTCAACCTCTCCTTCCCCCTTGCTGGATCAAGAAAGAGGAGACGTCGCTCGTCCCGTACGTGTGTTGAACACGGAGGTGCTGTCCGTTCAGCACTTGGCATCGGTGATCTGAATCACGTTCGAGTACGACTCCATCATCACCTTGCAAGCTTCCGCACGCGATCTACAAGTGGTATGTAGATGCAAGCTCTCTCCCATGACTCGTTGCTTAGATGAACTCATAGATGGATCTTGGTGAAGCCGTAGGAAAAATTTTAATTTTCTGCAACGTTCCCCAACAGTGGCATCATGAGCTAGGTCTATGCGTAGTTCTCTAATGCACGAGTAGAACACAATTTGTTGTGGGCGTTGATCTTGTCATCTTACTTGCCTCTACTAGTCTTTTCTTGCTCAACGGTATTGTGGGATGAAGCGGCCCGGACCAACCTTACACGTACGCTTACGTGAGACCGGTTCCACCGACTGACATGCACTAGTTGCATAAGGTGGCTGGCGGGTGTCTGTCTCTCCCACTTTAGTTGGAGCGGAATCGATGAACAAGGCCCTTATGAAGGGTAAATAGAAGTTGACAAAATCACGTTGTGGTGATTCGTAGGTAAGAAAACGTTCTTGCTAGAACCCAATCGCAGCCACGTAAAAGATGCAACAACAACTAGAGAACGTCTAACTTGTTTTTGCAGCGATTGATCATGTGATGTGATATGGCCAGAAGTTGTGATGAATGTTGAATTGTGATGTATGAGATCATGTTCTTGTAATAGGATTCACGACTTGCATGTCGATGAGTATGACAACCGGCAGGAGCCATAGGAGTTGTCTTTATTTTTTTGTATGACCTGCGTGTCATTGAAGAACGCCATGTAAACTACTTTACTTCATTACTAAACGCGTTAGTCATAGAAGTAGAAGTAGTCGTTGGCGTGACAACTTCATGAAGACACGATGATGGAGATCATGATGATGGAGATCATGGTGTCAAGCCGGTGACAAGATGATCATGGAGCCCCGAAGATGGAGATCAATGGAGCTTGATGATATTGGCCATATCATGTCACAACCATATAATTGCATGTGATGTTTATTATGTTTATGCATCTTGTTTACTTAGGACGACGGTAGTAAATAAGATGATCCCTTACAAAATTTCAAGAAGTGTTCTCCCCTAACTGTGCACCGTTGCTACAGTTCGTCGTTTCTAAGCACCACGTGATGATCGGGTGTGATGGATCCTTACGTTCACATACAACGGGTGTAAGACAGTTTTACACAGCGAAAACACTTAGGGTTAACTTGACGAGCCTAGCATGTGCAGACATGGCCTCGGAACACGGAGACCGAAAGGTCGAACACGAGTCGTATGGAAGATACGATCAACATAAAGATGTTCACCGACGATGACTAGTCCGTCTCACGTGATGATCGGACACGGGCTAGTCGACTCGGATCGTGTAACACTTAGATGACTAGAGGGATGTCTAATCTAAGTGGGAGTTCATAATTTTGATTAAGAACTTTATTATCATGAACTTAGTCTAAAACCTTTGCAAATATGTATTGTAGATCAATGGCCAACGCTCATGTCAACATGAACTTCAACGCGTTCCTAGAGAAAACCAAGCTGAAAGATGATGGCAGCAACTATACGGACTGGGTCCGAAACCTGAGGATCATCCTCATAGCTGCCAGGAAGCAATATGTCCTAGAAGGACCGCTAGGTGCCGCTCCCGTCCCAGAGAACCAAGACGTTATGAACGCTTGGCAAACTCGTGCTGATGATTACTCCCTCGTTCAGTGCGGCATGCTTTACAGCTTAGAACCGGGGCTCCAAAAGCGTTTTGAGCATCACGGAGCATATGAGATGTTCGAAGAGCTGAAACTAGTTTTCCAAGCTCATGCCCGGGTCGAGACATATGATGTCTCCGACAAGTTCTACAGTTGTAAGATGGAGGAGAACAGTTCTGTCAGTGAACACATCCTGAAGATGTCTGGGTTGCACGCACGTATGACCCAGTTGAACATTAACCTCCCAGATGAGGCGGTCATTGACAGAATCCTCCAGTCGCTCCCACCAAGCTACAAGAGCTTTGTGATGAACTACAACATGCAGGGGATGGTAAAGACCATTCCTGAAGTGTTCTCGATGCTGAAGTCAGCAGAGGCTGAAATCAAGAAAGAACATCAAGTGTTGATGGTCAATAAGACCACTAAGTTCAAGAAGGGCAAGGGTAAGAAGAACTTCAAGAAGGACGGCAAAGATGTTGCCGCGCCCGGTAAGCCTGTTGCCGGGAAGAAGTCAAAGAATGGACCCAAGCCTGAGACTGAGTGCTTTTATTGCAAGGGGAAGGGGCACTGGAAGCGGAACTGCCCCAAATACTTAGCGGATAAGAAGGCCGGCAACACCAAAGGTATATTTGATATACATGTAATTGATGTGTACCTTACCAGTACTCGAAGTAACTCCTGGGTATTTGATACCGGTGCCGTTGCTCACATATGTAACTCACAGCAGGAGCTGCGGAATAAACGGAGACTGGCGAAGGACGAGGTGACGATGCGCGTTGGGAATGGCTCCAGGGTCGATGTGATCGCCGTCGGCACGCTGCCTCTACATTTACCTACGGGATTAGTTTTAAACCTCAATAATTGTTGTTTAGTGCCAAGTTTGAGCATGAACATTGTATCTGGATCTCGTTTAATACGAGATGGCTACTCATTTAAGTCTGAGAATAATGGTTGTTCGATTTATATGAGAGATATGTTTTATGGTCATGCTCCGATGGTCAATGGTTTATTCTTGATGAATCTCGAGCGTAATATTACACATGTTCATAGTGTGGATGCCAAAAGATGTAAAGTTGATAACGATAGTCCCACATACTTGTGGCACTGCCGCCTTGGTCACATTGGTGTCAAGCGCATGAAGAAGCTCCATGCTGATGGACTTTTAGAGTCTCTTGATTATGAATCATTTGACACATGCGAACCTTGCCTCTTAGGCAAAATGACCAAGACTCCGTTCTCCGGAACAATGGAGCGAGCAACCAACTTGTTGGAAATCATACATACCGATGTGTGCGGTCCAATGAGCGTTGAGGCTCGCGGAGGATATCGTTATGTTCTCACTCTCACTGACGACTTGAGTAGATATGGGTATGTCTACTTAATGAAACACAAGTCTGAGACCTTTGAAAAGTTCAAGGAATTTCAGAGTGAGGTAGAGAATCAACATGACCGTAAGATAAAGTTCCTACGATCAGATCGTGGGGGCGAATACTTAAGTCACGAATTTGGTACACACTTAAGAAAATGTGGAATCGTTTCACAACTCACGCCGCCTGGAACACCTCAGCGAAACGGTGTGTCCGAACGTCGTAATCGCACTCTATTGGATATGGTGCGGTCTATGATGTCTCTTACCGATTTACCGCTATCATTTTGGGGATACGCTCTAGAGACAGCTACATTCACTTTAAATAGGGCACCGTCTAAATCCGTTGAGACGACACCGTATGAATTATGGTTTGGGAAGAAACCTAAGCTGTCGTTTCTAAAAGTTTGGGGATGCGATGCTTATGTCAAGAAACTTCAACCTGAAAAGCTCGAACCCAAGTCGGAAAAATGCGTATTCATAGGATACCCTAAGGAAACTGTCGGGTATACCTTCTACTTAAGATCCGAAGGCAAGATCTTTGTTGCCAAGAACGGATGCTTTCTGGAGAAAGAGTTTCTCTCGAAAGAAGTAAGTGGGAGGAAAGTAGAACTCGATGAAGTACTACCTCTCGAACGGGAAAGTGGTGCAGCGCAGGAAACCATTCCTGTAATGCCCACACCAACTGAAGAGGAAAATGTTGATGATGATCAAGGTACTTCAGATCTAGTTGCTACTGAATTTCGAAGGTCCACAAGGACACGTTCTGCACCAGAGTGGTACGGCAACCCTGTCATGGAAATCATGTTGCTGGACAACAATGAACCTTCGAACTATGAAGAAGCAATGGCGGGCCCGGATTCCAACAAATGGCTTGAGGCCATGAAATCCGAGATAGGATCCATGTATGAAAACAAAGTATGGACTTTGACAGACTTGCCCGATGATCGGCGAGCGATAGAAAATAAATGGATTTTTAAGAAGAAGACGGACGCGGATGGTAATGTTACCATCTATAAAGCTCGACTTGTCGCTAAGGGTTATCGACAAGTTCAAGGGATTGACTACGACGAGACATTCTCTCCCGTGGCGAAGCTTAAGTCCGTCCGAATCATGTTAGCAATTGCCGCATACTATGATTATGAGATATGGCAGATGGACGTCAAAACGGCATTCCTTAATGGACATCTTAAGGAAGAGCTGTATATGATGCAGCCGGAAGGTTTTGTCGTTCCTCAGAACGCTAACAAAGTATGCAAGCTCCAGCGATCCATTTATGGACTGGTGCAAGCATCTCGGAGTTGGAACATTCGCTTTGATGAGATGATCAAAGCGTTTGGGTTTACGCAGACTTATGGAGAAGCCTGCGTTTACAAGAAAGTGAGTGGGAGCTCTGTAGCATTTCTCCTATTATATGTAGATGACATACTCTTGATGGGAAATGATACGAAACTCCTGGACAGCATTAAGGCCTACTTGAACAAGTGTTTTTCAATGAAGGACCTTGGAGAAGCTGCTTATATATTAGGCATCAAGATCTATAGAGATAGATCGAGACGCCTCATAGGTCTTTCACAAAGCACATACCTTGATAAGATTTTGAAGAGGTTCAAAATGGATCAGTCCAAGAAGGGGTTCTTGCCTATGTTACAAGGTGTGAGATTGAGCTTGGCTCAGTCACCGACCACGGCAAAAGATAAAGAAGAGATGAGTGTCATCCCCTATGCTTCAGCCATAGGATCTATTATGTATGCCATGCTGTGTACCAGACCCGATGTAAACCTTGCCGTAAGTTTGGTTGCAAGATACCAAAGTAACCCCGGCAAGGAACACTGGACAGCGGTCAAGAATATCCTGAAGTACCTGAAAAGGACAAAGGACATGTTTCTCGTTTATGGAGGAGATGAAGAGCTCGTCGTAAAGGGTTACGTCGACGCTAGCTTCGACTCAGATCTGGATGACTCTAAGTCACAAACCGGATACGTGTATATGTTGAATGGTGGAGCAGTAAGCTGGTGCAGCTGCAAGCAGAGCGTCGTGGCGGGATCTACATGTGAAGCGGAGTACATGGCAGCCTCAGAGGCAGCGCATGAAGCGATTTGGATGAAGGAGTTCATCACCGACCTAGGAGTCATACCCAATGCGTCGGGGCCGATCAAACTCTTCTGTGACAACACTGGAGCTATTGCCCTTGCCAAGGAGCCCAGGTTTCACAAGAAGACCAGGCACATCAAGCGTCGTTTCAACTCCATCCGTGAAAATGGTCAAGATGGAGACATAGAGATTTGCAAAGTGCACACGGATCTGAATGTCGCAGATCCGTTGACTAAACCTCTCTCGCGTGCAAAACATGATCAACACCAGAACTCTATGGGTGTTCGATTCATCACAATGTAACTAGATTGGTGACTCTAGTGCAAGTGGGAGACTGTTGGAAATATGCCCTAGAGGCAATAATAAAAGGATTATTATATTTCAATGTTCATGATAATTGTCTTTTGTTCATGCTATAACTGTATTATCCGGAAATCGTAATACACGTGTGAACACTTAGACCCAATGAGTCCCTAGTGAGCCTCTAGTTGACTAGCTCGTTATGATCAATAGATAGTCATGGTTTCCTGACTATGGACATAGGATGTCGTTGATAACGGGATCACATCATTAGGAGAATGATGTGATAGACAAGACCCAATCATAAGCATAGCATAAAAGATCGTATAGTTCGTTTGCTAGAAGCTTTGCCAATGTCAAGTATCTATTCCTTCGACCATGAGATCGTGTAACTCCCGGTTACCGTAGGAGTGCCTTGGGTGTATCAAACGTCACAACGTAACTGGGTGACTATAAAGGTGCATTACAGGTATCTCCGAAAGTATCTGTTGGGTTGACACGGATCAAGACTGGGATTTGTCACTCCGTATAACGGAGAGGTATCTCTGGGCCCACTCGGTAATGCATCATCATAATGAGCTCAATGTGACCAAGGTGTTGGCCACGGGATCATGCATTACGGTACGAGTAAAGTGACTTGCCGGGTAACGAGACTGAACAAGGTATTGGGATACCGACGATCGAGTCTCGGGCAAGTAACGTACCGATTGACAAAGGGAATTGTATACAGGGTTTGATCGAATCCTCGACATCGTGGTTCAACCGATGAAATCATCGAGGAGCATGTGGGAGCCAACATGGATATCCAGACCCCGCTGTTGGTTATTGCCCGAGAGTCGTCTCGGTCATGTCTGCGTGTCTCCCGAACCCGTAGGGTCTACACACTTAAGGTTCGGTGACGCTAGGGTTAGTAGGAAGTCAAGTATGTGACTACCGAATGATGTTCGGAGTCCCGGATGAGATCCCGGACGTCACGAGGAGTTCCGGAATGGTCCGGAGGTAAAGATTTATATATGGGAAGTCCTGTTTCGGGCATCGGGACAAGTTTCGGGGTTATCGGTATTGTACCGGGACCACCGGAGGGGTCCCGGGGGCCCACCGGGTGGGGCCACCTGCCCCGGGGGGCCACATGGGCTGTAGGGGGTGCGCCTTGGCCTGCATGGGCCAAGGGCACCAGCCCCACATAGGCCCATGCGCCTAGGGTTCAAGGGGGCAAGAGTCCTAGGAGGGGAAGGCACCTCCTAGGTGCCTTGGGGGGGAGGGAAACCCCCCTTGGCCGCCGCCCCCCTAGGAGATTGGATCTCCTAGGGCCGGCCACCCCCCCTTGGCCCTCCTATATATAGTGGGGGAGAGGAGGGACTTCATACCTTGAGTCCTTGGCCTTTGGTTGCCTCCTTCTCCCTCCCTAACACCTCTCCTCCTTCGTTGTGTGCTCGGCGAAGCCCTGTCGGAGTACTGCTTCTCCACCATCACCACGCCGTCGTGCTGCCGGTGGAGCTGTCTTCCTCAACCTCTCCTTCCCCCTTGCTGGATCAAGAAAGAGGAGACGTCGCTCGTCCCGTACGTGTGTTGAACACGGAGGTGCTGTCCGTTCAGCACTTGGCATCGGTGATCTGAATCACGTTCGAGTACGACTCCATCATCACCTTGCAAGCTTCCGCACGCGATCTACAAGTGGTATGTAGATGCAAGCTCTCTCCCATGACTCGTTGCTTAGATGAACTCATAGATGGATCTTGGTGAAGCCGTAGGAAAAATTTTAATTTTCTGCAACGTTCCCCAACACAATGGGGTTGGGCCAGGAGCGAGGACCATTGGTCCCGGTTCGTCCCACCAACCGGGATCAATAGGTCCAGATGAACCGGGACCAATGGCCCACGTGGCCCGGCCGGCCCCCGGTGCTCACGAACCGGGTCCGATGCCCCCATTGGTCCCGGTTCTGGATTGAACCGGGACTAATGGGCTGGACCGGCCTGGACCATTGGCCCCTTTTCTACTAGTGTAGCCTTTAAACCTTGAAACATATTGGATTTTGGGTGGACAGATAGCAGATTCTTGAGTAGAAAAGACATAATAAATAGAAAACTACTCAAAAATGAAGGGGATTTTCTGGAATGTAAGAGGCATTGGGCAAGATCACAAAAAAAGATATATTAGAGAAATGATCATAGATCATAAGTTGGACTTTGTGGGGATTTCTGAGACAAAATCAAGCAAGACTTCACAAAAAATGAATTACATAATATGTGTGGGGGGGGGGGGGAATTTCCAATGGTGCTGGAATCCCCCTAGAGGAATGTCAGGGGGAATCCTAGTGGGCATTAATAAAGATATGTTTGATATTGAGCATATTGAAAAAGGACAATATTTCCTGAGAGTTCTGGTTTTTGACAAGAATATTAAAATGCATTGGAATTTAGTCACAGTTTATGGGGATGCACAGAAGGAAGGGAAAGCTAGTTTCCTTGCTGAATTAGCTAGACTATATCATGACAATCCCTTACCTTGTTTGGTTGGAAGGGATTTCAATATCATCAGAAACAATAAAGAGAAAAACAAACCTATGGTAAATGAACAATGGTCCTTTATGTTTAATGCTATAATTGAACAAGCTGGACTAAGAGAACTTCATGGAAGACAATACACTTGGGCTAATAACCAGGAGGACCCCACTTATGAGAAGCTGGACAGGGTTTTGATGTGTCCTGCATGGGAAGAAAAATATCCATTTGCTATATTGCAAGCCGTGGCTAGGGAGATTTCTGATCATACTCCTCTATTCTTAGATACAGGGGAAACACATATGATCAGATACACTTTTAGATATGAAAATGGGTGGTTTTTGAGAGAAGGCTTTAAGGAGCTAATATATAAAACCTGGAATAAAAGATATAGAGGAGATGTGCTGGACAGATGGCAGTAAAGGATGAGAGAATTGAGGAAAAAGCTAAGGGGTGGAATAAAAATATGGATGCTTGGTACAAAAAAATTAAAATAGAAATCATAAAAGAATTGGATGATATTGATAAGAGAGCAGAAAGAATGGGTCTGACTGCTGCAGAAAGAAATGAGCAAAAAGAGCTTAGAATGCAACTTAAAAGAATCATGACACAAGAGGAAATGAAGTGGATGCAGAGATATAAAGACAAAGAGATAAAAGATGGGGATGAAAACACTAGATACTATCATGCAAAAGTGAATGGGAGGAGAAGGAAAAACAGAATAATCTCTTTAGAACAAGAGGAAGGGATCATAGAAGGAGATGACAGTCTGATGGAGTATATTACTAAATTTTATAAAAATCTTTTTGGACATCCTGAGGAATCCAACATATCCTTGAGTGATATGGAAATGGAAAAAATATCTACCCAGGATAAAGAGGAATTATTGTCCCCCTTTTCCTTAGATGAAATTCATCAGGTAGTTTTTGGTATGAAAAGAAACAAAAGCACCGGGCCTGATGGATTCCCTGCTGATTTCTATCAGGATTTCTGGGATCTGGTTAAGTGGGATCTGAAAGCTCTAGTTGAGGGATTTGCCAGGGGGGATATCAATATTGCCAGGATTAACTATGGCATTATTACCCTGGTTCCTAAAACCAATGATGCCAAACAAATACAAAAATTCAGGCCTATATGCTTGTTAAATGTGAGTTTCAAAATTATTACAAAAGTTTGAATAGGTTGACAAAATGTGTTGCACCTGTCATCTCCAGAACTCAAACTGCATTCATCAAGGGGAGATACATTATGGAAGGAGTTGTTATTTTGCATGAAGCTTTGAACACTTTTCATAAAGATAAAGAAGATGCTCTAGTTTTTAAAGTTGATTTTGAAAAAGCCTATGATAAAATTAAATGGCCCTTTGTTATACAGATGCTAAAGCAAAAAGGATTTCCTGATAAATGGTGTGACTGGGTGATGGAAACAATGAGAGGGGGACATGTAGGAGTCAAGGTCAATGATGAAATTGGTCCTTTCTTCAAGACTTACAAAGGTTTGAGGCTGGGAGATGCTATGTCACCATTGCTATTTGATGTGGCTGCAGATGCCCTAGCAATTTTAATGAATAATGCCCTAAAAATGGACATTGTTAAGGGAGTCCTAGGAAAAAATGAAAACAAGGGGGTAAATATGTCATAATATGCTGATGATACTATCTTCCTGGTCAAAGATGATGAAGCAAGTGTAAGAAACCTAAAATTCATTTTAGGGGCTTTTGAACAGATGTCTGGGCTAAAAATAAAATTTCACAAGAGTGAGTTGATGCTGTTGGTAAGGCTAAAGGAAAACAATTACTTTACCAAGAAATACTAACATGCAAAATGGGAAATTTACCTATTAGGTATTTGGGAATGCCTGTATCTGACTCTAGGATCAGGAACACACATTGGAGTTGTGTAACAGACAAAATTGAGAAAAGATGTGGGTGCTGGCAGGGGAAACTGCTAGGGTCTATTGCTGGCAGGATCACCCTGGTGCAAGCTTGCTTGACTAATATCCCTTTGTTTATGATGTCCTTCTATGCTGTTCCAAAAGGAATCATTAAAAAAGCTGATTTTTTCAGGGCAAGATTGGTATGGCAAGAAGATGAAAATATTAGAAAATACCACTTAGTTAACTGGAAAGAATGTTGCTTGCCCAAAGAGGTGGGGGGGCTAGGGATTCTGAATTTAGAAGTAATGAACATAGCTTTATTAGCTAAATGGTTCTGGAATATGGAAACAGAGGAGGGGATGTGGCAAGATGTCTTGAAAGAAAAATATGAGAAAAATGAATGTCTAGCTTTGGTGGAAAAAAAAACCTGGAGACTCCCAGTTCTGGACTAGTCTTCTGAACATCAAGAATATCTTCTACAAATTTGTGAAGAAAAAGCCTGGGGAGGGGAAGAACATTAGGTTTTGGGAAGATACTTGGGTGGATGACAAGCCCCTAAAAGATGCCTACCCTAGATTATATGACATCTGCTTTGATCATAAAATTACTGTATATGAGGCCATCCAAAAAGGATGGAAGGGTTTCAAATTTAGAAGAACTTTACATGGAGAAACTTTAGAGTTGTGGAATGCTTTAAAGAGTAGATGTGAAACAATCTAAATGGATGGGGGAAAAGATAAAATTGAATGGACCCTCACTGCTGATAAAAAATTTTCTGTTAAATCTTTATACAAGGAATTGATCACGTCTGGGATAAAATTTCCATAGAAATATCTGTGGAAAATCAAAGTTCCTGCTAAAATAAAAGTCTTCTTGTGGCTAATAAATAAAAAGAGCATTTTGACTAGGGATGTTTTACTCAAAAAAGGGTGGAAAGGAGGAAAAGAATGTGTATTTTGTGGACAAGATGAATCAATTGATCATTTGTTGTTCACATGCTCTGCGGCCTCTTTGCTGTGGAGTTTGGCCAGATGTGTTTGTGGTCTGAAGTCCAGTCCTTTAAGTGTAAAAGATTGTTTTGGGGGTGGATCAATAAATTCAATAAAGAAGACAAGAAAATGGTGATGATAGGGGTTTCTGCTTTATTCTGGGCAATTTGGAAAAGTAGATATGCAGTTGTCTTTGAGAGAAAAAGGATTACTGATCCTTTACAGATAATCAAACTAATGGTTCGATGGTTGCTTGATTGGTCCATTTTGCAGACAAAGGAGCCGCCAAAAAAAATGCTGGAACTGGGGGCAAGAGTGCTAGAACGGGCAGCAAGTGAGGTGTACACAGCTGGGCAGGGATGGCGAATCAATGTGGCAAGGCTCCCTGGATGATGGCTGCAACTCCTTCATCTTCTGCTACTGTTCCAAGTCCTTTTATGCCTGCTAGTCGCTAGTTATTAAGTCTATGACTCTGTTTAGTTGGGTTGATGGATCTTGTTCATGCTGGGCCTGTGTTGGTCATTTTTGCCGGTTTTATTCGTCTTTTGTTATGTTGTGAACTTGTTGTGTGCTGCTCGTCCTTTGAACTTTGTAAACTTGGTTTTCAGTAATGAAAATCGGAAGGGGAAAGCCCTTCTTTGATCAAAAAAAAAATCCTCAGCAGCAGTTCAATTGCAGAAAGCGGTCTAGCTTCCTCGCATGGGCCGTACACGTTAGTTATGACAATAGAGGAATCATCGGTTGTAGAATCAAGCCAACAGGAAAGAGAGAATTGATCCTTTGCCACCTTGGTGCAGCACCTAAACGTTGCAGTCCCAAGCCGTTAGGATCCCACCTGAGGCGCCGATGGACGGAACAAAGTGAAAATCCCGTAGATTTGGGGGGAGGAAAGAGATCGCTTTGAACCGGTCGATATCCTGAAGTTTTGTTTCCTGGCAGCAAAATACAGAGCAAGGGTTGGCTGTGATGCCGGCCTTGACATCAGTGCATTTATTTGGTCTACCGAGGCCCCTAACGTTCCAAGAGGAGATAACCAGGTTTCTAATCATTGAACCAGAAAACGACATAAAGACAAGTAACTGAAGCAGAACTAGAACAGGCGGAAGGACCGTCGAGGACACCATGGTGAGAAACAGAAAGGGGTACAGCGGAGGGGATTACAACAGGCACCACAGTGAAAGTAAAACGAGAAGACCTAGGCGAGAAAATAAAGATACAGCGAGAGGAATGAAAGGGACCCAGAAAGGCCTGAGAGCGGCGCGAGCAGCCTGAAGAACAGCGCCTAAAAATGGGTGTGGAGGCACTGTTACATGGAATAAGGTGCATGCAGAGGCGCCGCAGGCTTGGATAGCTTCAAGGACGTTCACACATCAGAGTCGGAGGCCATCTTGTTTAGGTCGAACTCTGGCACCCCACAAGCCCTCCCGAGCTGCACTGCATCCTTGCGAGGCATGGGGGGGCTTCCGCGGCGAGCTCCAGGAGCTCCATCTCCGGAAGGAGCACGGCCGGGCGACTCGCCGCCCCCGCGTCCTTCTTACCCTCCATCTTGAGCTTCTTGCGAAGCGTGGCCTTTTCCAACATGGTGAGGCGCTTCGGGACCTCCGTCCTCATGATGCGCGCGCTCCTCCTGGTGTACACGATCATTGGAGATGCAGCGCGGGGAGGGAGGCCCTGGGTGGGCGTGGGCGAGGCCGGCAGAGAGGCCGCGTCGCTGGTGTTGCAGATGACCGACGGGAGCGGCGTAGGAGCGGGAAGAGCAGGGAAAGGCGGGAGCCCGTCGTCTAACCTGGCCACCGCCTCCATGACCCTCTCCTCCCCCTGAACGGAAGGCACGAAAGCACGAACATGGAAGTCGCTGCAAAACACCACCGCGTCGGTGAGAGGCATGCGAGCAGGCCCAACCGTGGCAACCCTGTCGAGGTAGCCGATGGAGCAGGTGGCGAGGTTGGCGACGATGAGCTTGGGGGAGCCAGCAGGGCGCATCGGGATGCAGTAGAAGCCGCGCTCACCGCAGGCGCCCACAACCCGCACGTCGTAGAAGCCGCGGAAGAGCTTCACTTCCACCGACTTAGGGTGGGCGGTGAGCGGGAGGGCGAACACCAGCGGCTTGTGGTTAGCCATCATGGTTAGGCCGCCCGGGAGCTGAACCACTTTGTCGCCGTGGCAACCGTCCGTCGGAGGCGGAGGAGGAGCAGCCAAGTTGGGGTCCATGCCATCGGGGAAATCGCCGCCACCATCCCCACCATGGCCGCCCCCTCCGCCGTTGTCGTTGTCGTCATCGGAGTCTGGCACTGCAAAGGCAGGGTCCGGAGGGAGCTCCTGCGAGTGCACCACCATCACCGTAGCGGTGGCACCGAGGCCCGAGAAGCCGTGCACGGGAATGGAGTGGGGAACATCGGTGAGGCTCCGGCTCTTGACCGAGACAAGAACGGCAGAGTAATCCACCCCGGTGAGGCACACAGGGTCGATTCCGATGGGGCAAGCGAAGGGGACAACAGAGTTGATGATAGTTGGCGTAAACCAGTATTCAATTGGGAAATCTTCTATGTTTAGGGCTGATACCGTCCCCAAGCGGAAGAGGAACCGGTAACTATTTAAAATGGTGTAACTCTCAGTAAATGCATGTGTGGAGTATCAATGGTCACTATTTAAAATGATGGGAAACATATAAATATCGTGCGCGCAGATTGGTAATTGCTTCATCTTTTTTTTTACAGTTAATCGGCAATTCTTGTTATTTTATCTAGTCTAGAAAGAAAAAATGACAAGGTGGAGATAAATACTTAGACATGGAGCGTGCATACCTTGATTTCTCCGCAGGTGGAGATGCACGGCAAGCTTAGCTCAATCAAGCTGAGAATCTGGAAAAGGGGAAAAAGAAAATCCGTGAGATACATGGCTAGCTGCCCGTAGAGATCAGCACTAATGAATAAATAAATACACGCTTAGTTACCTCATACTCCAATACTCTATATCCATTAATTCGATATGACGTATGAGACGGTTGGGAAGTCAATTGCATGCCTCGCTGTTTCCGCAGCCTTACTGAAGTCCGCACGACGGGCTATTACAACGACTGACACATTCTGAAGCAAAGGGAGGTTCACCAGGCTGTCCGCATTAGCCTGCGGAAACATTAAGCCTTACTGAAATCAAAATCAAACTGAATATTGTCATCATTAGCGTGCGCTATGACATGGAACCTAAGAGATTCAACGATCGGCACATCTCCCTTTACAAACAAGCCAAGCGTTGCCTCTGTCTTGAAGACCCTCAGCTTGGGGAATGCGCCTGCACCACCCATGGTGTCATGGTGGAGAGTTGAGTATGTTTCCAACTCGAGGGCAACAAGCTCTCGGAAACCTCCAAAGACCTCCAATTTTGGATTGTGTACATGCAGATGTAAATGGGAGAGGTTAGGAAGAAGCAAATGATTGATCCTTGCCACCAGCCTAGGTTCTTGGTAGGCCATGCGTAGAACACGGAGTTGTGGAGGGAGGACATTCCACTCCCACAGGGTATCATCACCAGTAAATCTTCGGTTAGCATAAAGATTAACGTCTATGACTTGGATCTTGCTCAATTTGGCAACAGACTCTGCCCAAGCATTCATTAAGCTAGCATCGGGTATATCTGAAGCTCTAGAAATGCGGAGCTTCCTCAACTCCGTCAACTTATCCAGATTTTCCACAAAGTTCGAGGTCTCACCAGCATTTGCTATGCTTAACTCTTCCAGAGAAGTCAAATTTCCAATCCAGTATGGCACTGCAGTGCGTGTTTCACAGATGTTCAAGCACTTGAGTTGACTTAGTAGACCAATACTATTTGGAAGTTTACTTATCCAATTTGTACCCAAGTCCAGTACTAGTAAGAACTTCAGATCTCCTAGTTGCTCATCGGTTTTAATGCCCTCTAGTCTCAGATACCTCAAGTGAACTAACTTCCCAAGATTTTCAAGATGATTAGGATTGTGCCAATTAGTGGGGCCTTCCAAAGCTAGGACACGCAAAACTTGAAAGCATGAAATTGATGGCAACATATCAATATAGCAGACGGAATAAAGTGACCTTGCTTGTAATGTAGACGTGCTAGCCAAAGGTTGGACTCTATGTCGAGCAGCTAGTCTACGAGTATTGCAATATGAAGTTGTATATTGTGTGTTACTGTCCAATACAATAATGAACTTTTCTTCCTTTGACAATAGACATATCATATCATGCATATTGTCATGGACACGACAACCAGTTATGATGCCATGATGTGGAGTCTCTACCGGCATTATCATGCTTCTTTTTACTAACTCGTTGAAGTACCTCTCACCAATCTCGAATAGTCCTACCCCTGATTCCTCGTGGATAAATCCTTCGGCAATCCATTTCCATATTAAACTATCTTTCTCAATCAGATGATCTTCAGGATATATGCTCAGATACAATAAGCAAGTCTTTAGATGGCAAGGTAGATCATAATAGCTAAACAAAACTATTTTTCTCATGTTCTCCACGTCTTCGCTTCCTTCATGCCCAAAGGCGATTCACATGTATACCTTAGACCAAAACTCCACTGGT
The DNA here is from genome assembly GCA_963921465.1 of Triticum timopheevii. Taxonomy (NCBI): domain Eukaryota; kingdom Viridiplantae; phylum Streptophyta; class Magnoliopsida; order Poales; family Poaceae; genus Triticum; species Triticum timopheevii. The sequence continues at coordinate 4,032,634 of OY997274.1, read as the reverse complement.
TTACTAATAAGCAAACTTGCTATTGTGATTATAGCCAATGGTACACCACCACATTTATGTAAAATTTTATCATATACCTCTCTCGGTAGATGATTAGGCCGTTCTATTTCACCACCAAATAATCTTCGATGAAATAAATCCTCAGATAAATCATGAGAAAGTGGTTGTAGCATGTATACTTCACCTGTTGCTGTTGCAACTTCGAGTATACGAGTAGTTGTGATTATCCTGCTTCCACAATTATTACGCACCAAAGCAATCTTGACTAGTTCCCATGTTTTTTTATCCCATATGTCATCAATGACGATTAAGTACCTGTCATCGCCATCCATAACGCAAGAGTTATTATAAATTTGTGAAACTATTTGATGAGGCGCCGAAGTATGGAAAAACATCTTTAAAAAGAGGAAGCGTGACTGCCAGCCTCCTTGTTAAGGAATCCAAAGTTGGCATATTTTAATAAAGAAACGGAGGGGTTCAGGAGATAGACATGCATGCACGAGTAGAGTTTGACTCCAATCCATCTTCAGGAACTTTATTTCTGACAAGCAAAAATTCCCAGTCTAGATAGTTTCATCCATTAGATATATATTTGAATTGACATCTATGGTGACAAGCTCTGAAATATATGAACATGGGCGAAGATTCGGCAGTAAGTTGCAATCCAGTTTATAACAAAGATGCTTGGAAAACGTGATATTATGCACTATTCCCCGCAAAACATTTTGTTTTTGTAAAATGCACAAGAATGATCATAGGCCATCCAAATCCTTCTCTAACATAAGATGTCTCAAACAAAATTTACCAGTCGTCTCTTTGCTCATTTCTTTATCGTGTTTGATGCTATTTCCCTCATTTACTATTTGATGTATATGAAACTACATAATAGGGCGTGTACCTCTTGTTCTGGAGTAATACTCGGAGTTCGTCGATCAGTTGCCTTTCATCTAACCCTAGATGCATTTGCCTGTGAATTCCAAAGAAAATGTCATTGAGAAGTTTCTTCACGCAAGGATTACGCCCCACCGGAACAAAAGCACAACAATCGAATTGCCCTTGTAGCTTATGATACACTGCTTTGGCAAGAGTTGTCTTGCCAAGGCCTCCGAAACCGAAAATAGAGATTATCTTGAGTTGCTTGGACACACCATGACTATCCCCAGTAGTCAGCTTATCAGTTAGCTTGCTCGATGCTGTATCGATGCCAATGAGCTCCCTCTGATCCTTGTATAGAGCCAACATGCGTGGGTCAACCGTGGTTATTACTGTGGTTGTGCCAGTTGGATTGGCATCCACCTCATTGACCCTATGCCTATCACACCGGTCAGCCGCTTCTTGGACACGAACCTTGATGTTTTTTATCTCGTTGGCAATCTCATGGCGAATGAACAAGTCTCTCATCTTGTTCATGAGCTGTCTGAGCGTGTGTGGCTCGACAGTGGCAGGAGCGCCCTTGATGCGTACCAGGAAATTGTCGACGATGTCCTCCATTCTATATGACTGGTCCCTAATATCATCGGCCCAGAGCTTGATCTGCCTGTCAAGTTGGTCCCGTGGCACGTCCCCAACCTTGCGGAGGGCGGCGTGCATGCTCGTCAGCTCTCTCTCAAGATACTGGACGTCTTCCTTGACGCCTGTCTGCAGCTTGTACTCCTCACTGAGAAGGCTGCCAAGCTTGAGGAGAAGGCTGCCTATGGCACCCGTTGCAACGCCCACCATGGTTTCACTCCCGATCGGCGGCTGGTTGATTGGGTGAAAATAATGATTGCTTGGACGTGAGGCCATATATATATATATATATATATATATATATATATATATATATATATATATATATATATATATATATATATATATATATATATACACTCCCTCCGTCCTTGAGAAGGCTTTCAAGTTATTTTTTCTATATTTGGCCGTATTTATACAATAATACACAAACATAGATGCCATCAAACTAGTTGTATTAGATTTATGATAAAATATATTTTAATCATATACCTATTTGGTTTCATAAATATTGATATATTTTTGCACAAACTCAGTCAAATTTGAAGATATTTCGACCGTCCAACAAAGTTAAGGACGGAGGGAGTAAATCCATGCTCACTCTTTCTTGATATCGATGGACATTGCTAGGTAGCTGTTGGAATTGACGTGGTACAATAATATAGGGTCATGAATTGATGGGGACTGATATAATTTAAAGCATGTTTTGCCAAGGGATAGGCGTGCATGTGGCCTTGGGTGGACCGGTAGATTTTACTCCCTCCGTCTATGTGAGTAAGTCATCTTAGCCTGTGCACCGTGACCAAGGAGGAGGGAAAAACGAGAGACACATTGCTAATTAATAGTATTGCATGCAATGAACTAACCACTGCATGTCGTGTTTGATAGTCTGAAATCATTAAAAGCATGTACATCCCTCATTTTTTATTGGTTGATATGTCAAGAAACAAGAAACGATGTAAAAGTTAATGCACCGCGCCTAAGTATTTTGGGATTATTTGGTTTTCGTAAGATGACTTACACACTTAGACGGAGGGAGTAAAACATGTTTGTCTGCCTAGGAGATGATTTAATATGCATTTGTGCCGGCCCAATTAAATACGAATATATGAGGGCGTTGATATCATCGACACAAGAAGCATCGGCATGTGTGGTTGTACATATCAATCAACTTGACGCCCGCCTGCAGCTTGTCTCATCTGTGAGGAGGAGCAGGTTGCCAGGTCCATGGTCGCTCCCAGCAGCTGTTCGTGAGGTTCTTTGCTTTGTGAGAACGTATCCTGTGCACCCGACCGGCTCGAGCCCTAGGATTAAAAAGAGAGGGACTGGATGCCATGCAAGGGGAAACTATTGTTACATTTTGTAGAATAAAATTTGAAGTGCAGCTCAATTCTGTCCAGACCTGTCTTCTCTCATGTTCCCTATCTTCTTTCCCCTGTTTTATCTCCCGTGCCACCGGACCATGGTGATGCATGCTAAGGTTAGAAAAAAAAAATCGCCCATGTCATGTCTGTTCCTCTCTCTCATGTACCTATCCAGGGATCTGCCTCTGCTCTCTCTTCTGTACCTACAAGGGGATCTCCGCCATAGAAGCGTAGCCGCCGCCTCCTACTTCCTCTGCAGCTACGTGGGGCCCACAAGCTTAGGGGGGGGGGGGGGGCGCTTTGTGAGCTCATGGCTCTCCCGTAGCACGTCTCGTCTTCCTCCCGAAACTTCTAGTGTCCCTTTTGGTCCAGAAATAATCACCGCAAATTTTCATCGTTTTCTGACTTGGTTTGATATTGATCTTCTAAAAAGGCAAAAACAAGCAGAATTAGCCCCCCCCCCCCCCCCCCCCAAAAAAAAGATATAAAATAGAATAAAAATGCATATAAAGTATCCAAGATTTGCTGGCTCTATGCATCCCTATTGGTGGTAGCCGGCAGGAGCATATGCTTGGCCAGACTTGTTTTCTCTCTCTGCTGTTTGTCACCACCGAATGCTATCGTTATTGTGGACGATATGCTGCTCTGTTATTCCTTAAAATAAATAAACCTCGGATGTTGCAAGGAAACTTTGAAGCTCAATTTTTCTGTGTGGCTTGCTTGTGGAGTACAGTATCTCAACTGAGCTTAGTTAGCGTTAGCAGAAGTGGTTGGAAAGGTAGAGCAGAGTGTATGTTTCGCAGTGCTGGAGAAGCTGAGGAGCGCTTGTGCATTATGTGCTCTGTTTCTGAAGCGTGGTTAAGCGCACACTAATGGTCTATATATGTACGGTAGTTGAGTTGTGAAGCTTACCTGCCGGGAGACCCCTCGATGATCCATCAATTTATTCTGCCTCTTGAGCCCAGGGTCTGGATTGCAAACCCCATGCTTCAGCCTACAATTATCAGCGAGGGGAGAAGGCGGAAAGCAGTGGACAAAGATGGGGCAATTCAGATTTTTGATGCATATATAGATACGGACTGCAATTATGTTTTGTTCCTCCATTATATGTTCAGTACATTAAATAATCTCTCTGTCATGTTCATACATTAAATAATCCAGTACTTCCATGCTTCTTTCCAGATGGTCGGATTCTGAAGAAGGCGGTGTAGAAATGCAAAGATCCTGCAGGTGGTTTGGCCTGCAAAGGCTCAGATTGTCACCGAAAGACCAATCCAACAGATTTGTGTCAGGAGGAAGACTGAGGTGCAACAAGCGTGCGAGATATATAATGTCCCATGGAACATAAGTGCCTCTTGGTGTATCCATAACATCCAGTGTTTCCAAACACTGCAGCCCTCTCATACGGTTTGGATGTTTTATGCAGACATCACAAACAATCTTCAGATATCTCAGATGGAACAGTTCTGATATCCCAGTGAGGTCTATAGCCAGGTCTTGGTCGCCATTATGACGGCGACATAGCTGAAGGTTCAGAATACGAACAAGCTTGAACTGTCCAATGCAAGGCATGCACTCTGATAATCCAAAAACTCCAAGTGAACGTACTTGTGACTTTCTGATGTTTGCTGGTATCATGGCATATTTTGCATCACCAAGTTGGAGAGATAGTCGACGGACCTTATGAGAAAGTGCCAAAACCTTTCGATTGTGATCTACTACCACAACGAAATTCTCTTCTGCAGACTTGTGTGCAATAAGATCATGAACCATGGCCTGAACTGTGCAGGACACCACCTCATTGTTGAAGTTGATAGACACAGGTTGGATGAATCTTCTATCAACAAGTTGATCGAAATACATTCCTGCAACTTCTTCCATATTTTGCCCTTCACTTGCAGCAAGAAACCCTTCAGCGACCCATTGCCTGACCAGGTCATGTTTGAAGATTACAGAGCCCTCTGGATACATACCAAGTTGGAGCAAGCATGTCTTGAGGTAATGAGGAAGGCTGTGGTAGCTGAGGTTCAGTACTTGTCTCGTTCTTTCTGAAGTTGAATTTGATGACAAACAAGACACTAGCGAATCATGTATGTGTGTTAATAAATCCACTGATACAGAAGGCTGGTTTGCTAAAAGACTAGCAATGCTGATGGTGGCTAGCGGCAAACCACCACATATTTCTACAATTTGGCTTGAAACTTGTTTCAATTCTTCAAAACAGTCACTTTCACAGCCAAAAAGCCTGCCAAAGAATAGCTTCCTTGAGTGATCATCATCCAAAGGTTTCATCTCAAAAACTTGCTCTGGATCATCGCAGCAACATGCTAATGCAACATCTTCGATCTGTGTAATTGTTATTATTCTGCTTCCTTGACTACACTTGGGGAAAAGCTGATTAATAACATCCCATGCTGATGTATCCCATAAATCATCAACAATAATTATATAACTGCATGTCAAGAATGTATGGATGTCACATTTATGTGTCAAGGCAAACGGCATAAACACTTCGATACCCTAGAAAAGAATGCATTTGTAGTTCATACAAGTCCAGGACTTATGGTATTAACCCGAAGTTAAATGTTACTGTCAGTTGATTCGACACAGGCATGTACTGAAGCTTTTCTAGCTCACTATAAAGCTTACTATCGAGCATTTCTAGCTCACTGTAATTGTCTGAAAAACATCTTCTCAGAAATTGACTATATATCATAATGCCTTTTTTTGTCAAAAACAAAAAAGCAACCTGTAGGGATTTAATGTAGGACGTGCAATTCTGGACCATGTGGAAAATAAGTACATACTATGCAATACAATATACAACTAATACATACGATTTGCATGTGGAAAATATGTACCTCTTTCCATGTAGATAATTCCTGATATTTTCAGCAATAACCCGAAGTTCATCGGAAGCGTCTTGGCATGCTTGGGGCTGCTTCCGCTGGAATTGTGATAGCATGTCGCGGAAAAGCCTCTTCATATCAGGCTTTTTGGACACCTGGACGAAAGCACGGCTATGGAATTTCCTCCCAATTTTATTGTACAACACTTTGGCAAGAATTGTTTTACCAAGACATCCAGATCCATGAATAGACACCACCTTGAGCTGCTGATCCGCGTCGTTAAACAAAGAGTTGATAAAGTTGCTCATCCGAGCATCAATTACTAGGCCGAAACAAGTTTTCTCACAAGGCAGTGGCAGCATTGGCATCATAGGCCCAATGGCTGAAAATCTACGTGCCGCCGAGGTGCTACAACAATGGAGCTGGTACCTCTCGTGCCGTTGGATTGCCTCTCGGGCATAGATCCTGAATTCTGATACCTTTTCAACCATCTGCTGGTACCACTTGAGCTTCCTGGGAGCACGAATGACATCAACACAAATGGTTTTGGAGATAAAATGTCCTGACACATCAGGAGCTGCATATTCAATCTGTTTCTGCCACTTGAGCCTCTTGGGAATCTTAACATGAGTCATCTTGTGGTCAGATTTATAGCCAAGAGACTCAGGGGGCACAAAGTTGTCAATACAATCTTGGATGTCATAAGATAACTCCCGTGCCTCTTTCATCCAACACTTGGCCGCCAAGGGAGGGTCCTCCACCTCTATCAGATCTTCAAGGTATGCACATATTTCTTCAAGATCATCTTTGAGGAGCTGCGACCTATCATTGACCCCCTTGGTCAGCTTGCATCCATCAGGACCTAGCATCATGTCAAGCTTCTTAAGAAGGGGTCTCATGGCACCCAGAGAAACACTAATACTGACATCCATCTCTCTGCCTCTACCTCCTATTGAAACATCTGAAAAAAAACATAGACGAGAAAGAACGATTTAATTTACACAAGGATGTTGCATGTAAGAAATAACTAACAGTACATGTCACGCTCACATCTATTTCTATTCACATAACTGACATTCAGAAAAGCTAAATTATATCGATTTTCTACTTTGTACTTTAGTCGTCATATCCACCAACACATTTAAATTGTGGAACAAACTAATTGCTTATAGACATTTCTTTTTGATAAAGACTAGACTTTATTGACTCAAAATGAAGCATCGAAGATACAAGCACAATGAGCACACACCCGTTGTCTGCATGACTAGGACGCTCACAACCAACACTAACACATATAAAAAAACACAGGCAAAGAGAAAGTTCATAAAAGACAGAAGCTCAACCTTGTTTATTCAATCAGTTGGCAGACGACCACTCGTAGAACTTGTGGATGAGCTATGTAATCTTGTGTCCGGTCGGTTGTGGTCCTGTTTTATTTTTAGTTTTTCTGGTATTCAATGACTTGAACTTGTTTTCATGTTTCTGATGCACAGAGGCCGGGGTATTCCCCTTTTCGGAAACAACAATTGCTCTGTAATATAAGGGAAGTAAGTTTGGGATTACCTAATTAGCTTGCGCGCATTGCTATGTCACTATGATGTGCAGTCGGGTCTCATCTTGTGTTATTATGGTTTTGCTAACCTATGCTTGCACTAGTGCGAAAATTGTGCTGTTAAGCCATCCTCGAACCCAATCGCACTTGCTAGTAATGAACAATGCACGGCGACACACACATGGTTTGCACACCGCGCACGCTCACTAATAAACAATTGTGTGCAATGTCTTGCCGACAGGTTACATGGATTAATCTTTGTGATGTTGGCGGGCACCTCACGACCTTCGATAAATAAACCATGTGTGAGATAAAGTGAACAGGATTTTATGAGCTCAACTATGGGCAATATGTTTGACATTTCACACAGAAAAATTATTGTCGGAACTGTGTTGAACAAAGTTCACACGATTTCACACAGTTGAATGTGTGTACTATACTCGCGGATGACATTGTATGCCTAACCATGCAGAAGCTACCCGACGACACTGCCTAATACGTGCCATGGCCGCTCCAGCCCAGCGCCCTCACTATTAGGCAAGACAGGGATCCCTGCCATGAGGCCCGCCCAGCCCAGTTTTGGAAGAGAACACATGGTGGTTGGCGATGGAGCGCGCCATGAACAAGGTGGGCGAATGCACAACCGTAGCTGTCGAGTTGGTCGCCTGGACGGCTTGAGAGTTCGTTCTAGTCATTCTGAATGGGAGGCCGACACTTGTGCTACCTTCCATGACACCAAGGCATCCACCCGCATCGACAAGTATGGCGCAGGCACCTCCCACAGCAACTAGTGTATCTATATCACCTAGTATGCAGAGTCCGGTGGTAATCCTCCTTTTAGAACAAATCTATATCATCTAGTTAGTTGAATGCAATGTCGACAAGCGACAAATCTTTGTACTATGTTTATAACTGGCTAATTTTGCCCTCTTATATAATCGATATAGATCATTTATTCTAGAGTGTTTGCTGTCTTCATAGCCACAATTTGAAGTGCACTCTTCACTTTGGAGATAATGTGATCGATCATGGCGGGAGTTACAACCGTTTACATATACTTGAGGGAAGGTGATTACAAGCGTTTATACACTACATTCATTCGAATTAGAACATAAAAGCTAGAAATTTAAATGCAGTTCAAAATCACAGAAGCTGCTTCTCCATTTAATATGCTATCACTACTGGATTTTCTTTTTCCTTGTGCGGCCTCTGTTTTAGGTCAATAGAGCTACTTTGGTTTTCATGTCACCACCTTCTTAAGGCGGCTATGCATATCTACTCCCTCCGTTCACAAATATAAGATGTACTAACTATTTTCTAAATCGTATATACATAGAAACGATTTAGTGTGTTTGTTGACTCATTTCAGTCTATGTGTAGTCTATATTAAAAGTACCAGAAATGTTTTATATTTATGAACAGATGGATATTTAAAACACAAGCCACCACCACAAATCTACTAAATGTTTTATCCAAGCGATTTGTTCATCCCAAAGGCAGGTGGCGCGCGGCTGGTTCGGTCGTATCCTAGGTATTTTGTTAACTATTGGTTTGATACTTTTTTAAAGGTAGATCAATCTTTGCCCTCTAGACCGGTTGATGTGCACAAACATATATGATTGATTATTCAGTGATGGCAAGAAAAGTTAATCATTGATGCTCAACAAATTGGACTGCATAAAGAGCAGGAAAATATAGGAGAAAACGCTGGAAGCATGTTGAGGGCTGCCTCCTCGTCGCTTCTAGACACTGCCTCATCACCATTTGGGAGTTTCCTATCGTATTAGTCAATCTGGCCTAGCTTGATGTGGGGGCCAACGACGCCATTTCACCTCACCACAAGGAGGCCGATACCGCTATCTATAGGGCATGCGTCATTGACGACACACTTGTATACTTGAAGCCCTAGCCGATCTTCATGTGCTCCACCTGCCAGATTGACATAAAGCCGTCGGCTGTATGGCTCTGATGACAATCATCGTTGAATGGTGTCGTAGATGCGCTAGACATCGAATACCAAAGCCGGCACCATGTTGCCATGAGTCCACACTCACTATCACAGAAAACAACGTTCGAAGTAGCCTGGATGCCGATTGAATTCAGGCTTCATCCAATTGCTTCAATAGTTCGAACTGATGGAGAGACACGCGTAATATATTTCAATGTAGGATTATTTAGTCCTTCGACGGGGATCAATGTAGGCTGCAGAAACTTTTTTTTCTTTAATATTGCGTTGGCAGGGTTTTAAACTCAAGAGCTCTTGGCTCTGATATCATATTGAATTCATACATCAGCCAGTTGCTACAAAAGTCCCAACTAACGGAGAGAGATGGGCGATATATTTTACAATGCCATCGCAAAAACGCCCGCTGATGTCGCCATTTGTTGCTATGGTGCGCTAGTCAGAAACCTATCAAGGGCCTCTGCCCTCTACATCTCTGCCTTGCTTGGAACCCACGGTACTAAATCCCCGCAGCCACCCATGATGGAGGTTATGCCCGGTACCACATTGACAATGGGCGAGAGGAGGAGATGCGGAGAAGGAGCCTCTAGCGCTGACAGCCTGGATGTGTCACCGACGCAAGGTCCTACTTTTTTTATGGGCAAACAACAGCAGTCGCCATTTTTTAGTGGCAGCAGTCACCCGTTTGATGTAATTCATATGCATTAGCATCGAGAATTGTGTTGATGAGAGATCAGCACGGGGGTTGGAGGCCTCTGCTGTGGCCATTGTTTTGGATTTCATTTATTATTTTGATGACTAGTTTCAGGATTTTCAAAATATTCTGTTGTGAATTTTGGATAAATTGATAAACCATAAATTTAAAATTCAAAAAAGGTACATGAAAGAATATCGCTACATTCTAGATTCAACCCCGCAGCATCACTAAGGCATCGTATGTTCTTTATCACTAGTATGTAGGAGTAGATGGTAATTGAAATACTTTAGATTTCCATGTCTTTTTATACAACTATATATAGTTAGAGCGACCAAAACCAGAATTATTTTCTTTCAAACCCCACTAAAACCATGGCCCAGGGACGGTGGCTATGACAATGCGAATGGCCTAAGCCCACCACTGTAGCAGAGATGATGGTACAACGACAGGTTTGATGGCTGCCACAGATTTCTTCCAGCACTAGAGCCCCAGTACATTATCTTCATCCAATCCAGAAATCATACAAGATAAGAAAGTTAATTTGCATCCTGTGATTTCGTTTCCTGTGATTTCGGGCTAGAGTTCCTACACATGAACTATTATTGCTTGCAAGAAATGGACATCATGCACCAAGACAGCAAGCCACCCTGGTTTATTCAACTGACTAGTAGGATACGCGATGTATGAAGCTTCATTTTGTCCCTTCATGTTATTGGTTCTTTACCTTGTGTGCTGCGCCTATTCAGCTAACTAACTAACAGAATACATCAGCTGGACCAAGTCATGTACAGGCACATGTCCTGGCCGTTCATTTTGGTAACTGAAGAAAATAACAGCAGCAGGGTTTAGGCTAACATAATGGAGGATTGGGTACATCACTGGATGTAGAGGCCTACGGTTTTCCCCTCTTTAGAAAGAATGGTTACATATAGTAATAGCAATACCGCCTACAGGGCAACACGAGTTATGTCGGCATCAAGAAAAGGAAACGGCTCTAACCAAGTTCAGTCTCGAGGTTTTTGTTTGCTTTTCGTAGGAGCTAGTAGTACACACGTGCCGCGATCACCGCGTTTATTTTGCTATAACTGAAGAAAATAACACGGATAGGAAGGAGAGAAGCGAAGTGTCACCTTGAGTTGGATAAAAAAGGACAACCCTCTCCTCCTCCTCCTCCTGCTCGTCGGCAATAACGCCATGATCCAGCATCTTGTTGTTGCGGGACTCGCTGCACTCTGGGCAGGGCTCGGAGCCGACCCTCTTACAGGCTTGGCAGACGAAGGCGGGGCTCGGCCTTGGAGCGCCGTCGAGGAGAGGCCTCAGCCCGCCGGCCTGGTGCAGCTGCCTAACATCTTTGGGGCCGCCAATGAGCCGGCCGCCGACGAGGAGCTGCGGGAGGGAGAAGGCGCAGCCCCGAGCCGCAAGCAACGACTTGAGCTCGCGGCGGTGCGCTTTGCTCGTGGACACGTCGCGCTCGTGCACGGTCAGGCGGTAGCCCCGCAGCAGGGCGCGCAAGGCGTAGAGGTCGGCGGTAGCCCCGCAGCAGGGCGCGCAAGGCGTAGAGGTCGGCGGAGGACCGCCCTCTGCGGCGCGACGCTGACGCCGTGTAGAGAAGCACCTCCGGCTGCAGCTCCTCCTTGGCGTGCGGCCGGGACGAGGAGCTGCCGCCAGGGTCACGCATGTCCGGTGGCCTCATCCAGTGAGAGGGTGGCTAGTGTACCGGCGAGAGGAGAGCGGAAGCAGACTGAGACGGGGACAAGTGGCTAGTCAGGCCTCTGTCTCTCTCTCCTCTTGTACGTGGTTCATCTCCTTACATTGTCACATGCATCGCACTGGCTGTGCCTCTACTGTCGTGCCTCTCCTGCCTCTTGTTAATTCCTCCGAGGTGCTCACACTGCTTTGTCTTGTTAATTACCTTGGCCTTTCCCACTCACACTGCATAGTTTCAAACACTAGAATCTGATTGGACAAGCTCATTAGATTCTTATCTCCTCTTCATTTGAAAGAGCTGTACTTCATCTCAAGTATTATATTGAAACTTGAAATACGCGTACGTCCTTTGATTATTACTTTCGAGGAGACTCTTGCGAGTGAACATCGCCAGGGTCCTGCCCCAGGCGCACGCACATTGGGGGCATGCACATGGAGTATATAGGACAAAATGGTACCAGTGCTCTCACATGTGCACGCTCTCTCTCATCACATCATGTGACTTGCACTTGAGAGAAAAAATGGGGACTGCCACGCTACTACATCTCCCCCCCCCCCCCCCCCCCTCTCTCGGGCAAATACCATGGCGGAAAGCTTTCTCGAAATTAATCTTAGAGGTGAAATCCATAATCTGGTGAAATCCATCATGTGACATTTGTGTTTTGCCCTGTCGTTCTCTTCATTTAGTCATTGCTTTTGAAGAACGTCTCTCTCGCAGTTCATGTGTTGTCGCGGTGGTTGGTGTTGTTGATTCTTGTAGCGTTCTTCTTATCGCTTGTTTGGTGTGATATATTTGTTTTATTCTTATTAATAATTGGAAGGTGTGCAGTTGTGCACGCTTGATGTCTTGTCTTGATGCATCGCACTGGTGGCTTGCACCCTCTACTGCCATGCCTGCTACCTTGTGTTTATAATCAAATTCCTCAGACGATATGCTTTTTTGTCGATTGCCAGTGGTGCGTTACCTTGACCTCTCTTTTTTTTGCTTTTGCGGGGAACCTTTGCCCCTCCTGCTCAAGTTGATCACGTCCAAACACTGGAATCTGATTGGACAGTCTCATTAGATTCTTATCTGCTCTAGATTTGAAAGAGTAGTAGTACTTTGCTAAGTACTTATTGAAACTTAAATTACACATACATTGATTATTGTTTTCAAGGAGACTTTGTGTCAGCCGGCCCACACGTGCATGGGTAGGGGGCATATGCAGATGAGACCATATGGCACGGTCGCGTATCCTCACCCTCACATCACCATATCATGTGACATGCACATGGGAAAGAGTCGTGGGACCAGCACTGGACAATCCATGGCGACACCTTGGCGAAAAGGTTGAGCGGAGTTAATTTGCGCGCGACTCTTTTTGATGGTTGGTGCTATTGATTCTTGCGACATGTTGCTGAATGCTTGTTAGATGTCGTATGTTTTATTTTGTTTTTGTTAATGACTTGAATTTGTACATGCTCGATGTCTTGTCTAGATCTTGACACTGCTATTACAGAAGCCAGGTGCATTTTGGACCCAAAAACTATTCAAAGCCTGGGCAAAGAACAATTTAATGTGTCTACAAATGCTACTTTTAGGAAACATCACTATTAATAATCTAGTAAGGAGTCATGCCGCAGGCCATTCAACTGGCTTTCGGGGCCAGAGAGGAGGCACATCCACTCAGGGCTGGGTGCATCAGCATGATATTAATATGTTACACTTGAGCTGAAAAAAGCACACTAAGTTAAATCAAGTGAATTTTCTCGGCAAGTCATATTTGAGGCTTGTTCTATTTCCTTTCTTTTATTTTGTATCAAATATTTTTTTTGAGGTATTTCTTCTTGTAATTCAAAGAGCAGCTCACCTGCTGACTTGCTTGGTAGTATATATTGATAATCATATTATTTAAATCAAGATTCCAAAATTCTTGCAAACAATTACATTGCAGTGCTAAATTTGTGACAAATTATACTCCAATTAAGTTGACTGGGACCAAATACATATCCAACAACAAAGTAAAAGTCTAGGTGTGAAACAGTGCGGAAGTAACCAAATCGACACGATAGCAAAGAGGGCAAACTTATTCCATAAACTTGATCATGATGATGAGACACACTTGTCCATCAATGGCCGTCAACAATTTAGCAGCTAGTTATTACAGAGCCATTAGATACTCGCATCTTTTACTGTGTGTGCAATAAGAAAATGCCACTATTTGCAGGAAGAGGAAGCAGCTTAATGCAAATTAAATAGTAGGCAAGTACATCACGCTTCATTACCAGGATGTTGATGCTGTATAGACAAACAAAATCTTGGGACGTCTTGGGTGTTTCCTTGCTGCTTCTTTCCACTTATGCTTTGTGTCACCACCCACTTCACGGTCAAGCTATCTCCTCGAGATGTTTAAAGTACTTGATCGCCGATGTGCCACAAAAGCCATCAAGATTTTTTCATAGCAGTCGGATCGACTTGAGGCTCCGTGTTACACGGTAGAGCTCCATCTTAGACTCACACCATATTTTCACCATTGTCAGATCCTTGATATTAGGCAAAGCTCAGTTGCAACCTTGGGAGGGCAGAAAAATATAAAGGATCAGATGCAGCTTAGAGTTCACTAACCTATTACTAAAGCACTACAAGCATCCTGAGTCCCCAAGTAAGTTCACAAGATGCCTCTCTGTAGTTCACGGTTACCTACAAAAGATATTACTTTCGACTGCCCCAGCGCGTGTTCATAGGTTTTCTAACTCATCTCCTATTTCTCCACCCCATCGATCCCAGCAGTGTATTAGTTTAATCTGGTAGTGTGGCACGCCATCGATGCACCCTATGTGCCAGCCAATGTGAAACGCAAAATGTTACAGTAGCTGCACTAATCAAGTCTGGACCTCATCGCCCCAAGCAGCTGGCGGTGCATTCATACTTTACTTCAACTTGGCAGTCTGGCACGCAGTCTACAATTGTCGTCGTTGTTAGAATATAGTTTGGGTTTAAAGATAGAGATAAGGAGTAGATCGAATAGGTTTAAACCATGTATTACTTATCTTGTACTCCAAGCCTCTACCCCCTCGTGTATTCTATATATACCCCATATGAGGGTCACATCAATACAAGAACAACAACACAATATTCATCCATCCTACAATTTCTATATGGTATTAGAGCGGTTAGTCTCACGACGCCGATCCTAGGACCTTCAACCACTTTCGTAGCGCGCCGCCCCCGGGGAAATTAATCTCCTCTCCCCGGGGGCGCCGCACCCGATCGATCAATAATCAGATTGGTTCCATAGATTAGATTAGTTTCAATTTTCGAAATTCCAGTAGATCATCTTTCTTTTAGCTACAAACAAATTCGACGACCCTCAGATTCCCATGAAATTTGGTGCAAGATTCGTTGACGATGATGGCTTGATGGCAGGGTCGATCATGTGCAGATGCTTCAAGGCGCGAACTAGGCGGCGCACCCGCACAGGGACACCGCGCGGCGGTGCAGAGCACGCGCGCTCGACTCCAAGCCACGTACCGTCTCCAATCAGTGAGGCTCACGCGGCAGATTCTCCTCCAACGCCAGAGCCGACGATCACGCATGCAGAGTAACTAACCCAGGTTCAGTTTCCGGGAGGGATTCCAACTTCTATAGATTAATCTCCTGCATGTCTCCGCATGCATCTATGCGTAGCCAAGGTGGATCAAGGAGATCTGCAACGCGTCGTGGTCTTCTGGTGGACGGCTTCCCCAAGCGCCCGGGGGATCCTGGCGATTTGGTCCGATCCAGCCGGCGAGCATTGCGGCCACACCTGGAAGGCTGGAACCTGGCGTCTTCGACGACACACACGCACGGTCTCTGCATCGACCATCCGCCCGCCGGACCCAGCAACTCCACGCGAGACGCTACGTTCACGTTCGGACTCCCTTCCTCGACCTCGATCGCGCGGGACTGTACTGCGACCAATCGATCTTCACCGACCTCTGGCTCCGGCCAGCACGCCGGGGACATGTACGGGCGATAGGCGGCCCACGCATACGATCGGTTTTTGATCGGTTTCGACACACGGCGATCGCATCGGCAACTCGGACAGGAGCAGATCGGTCCCTTGGAGCCGGCACTTGCACCCATCCATCGAGAAGTCAGAACTCGGAGGCCGGAAGCGTGGACAACTACATCGGCACGCAACTCCATCGATCCATGCAGCCATGCACTTGTATGGCATGAACAAAAACTGCACGTACGTGCTATATCAGCAGTTCACGACTCAGGCTTGGTATCGACGGCTAGCTTCAATGATGCAACTCCCGAGGGCCCGGATGCATGTGTCTACATCATCCCGTCGCACGGCGACTCCATGGGCGCATCGATCACGGGAGGGCATACAGCATTGCATCAGCTGTCTTCATGGACTTCGAACACACGCGCAGGCGCGGTCTACACCTTCGAACACACGCGCAGGCGCGGTCTACACCAAGCCGACTCCATCGACTGCACCGACATCAACGACTACACCGACGCCTCTGCATCGACCTTGTGCCACTCCATCGAGCTGTACGACTACACCGCCGACATACTTCTCCGGCATGACACGGCATCGACACTTCGTCGCCGCGAGGGAGCCTTCAAGCGGCACATTCGTCGACATGCCGCTACAACGCCATCGCCAACACATCATCGCCAAGGTCTTCATCAACGTGGTTTTGATCAACATCATCGTCAACACACCGCCGCCACCTCGTCCACAAGATGGACACCTAGCGTCCTCTGACAGGATTTTCTGCAAGACGCGACCACGACGACGGCAATGACCGCGTCACGATGACGGCATCGACCGCGTCATCCACGACAGCACAACTGCATCGACACGGCGTCACTACAGTGACGACCCTACACGGCCACACGGTTCTGGCAAAACCGATGTGTGCTCGATGGGTTTCCTCCAGTCTTGGCAAAACTGGTGGACTCATTGCCGACGGCACCCTCTGACATCCGCAAGGTGCATCGTCCATGTCTGCAGCTCCGTATAGTGCATTTTTTTTGCGCCTTTGGCTTTGTGCGGTTTCATCATCCACGGCCACCACACCATCGACCACGACTACCTCAACCACGGCTACATCATGATCGGCTACATCGACATTGACACACACGACCACGTCTACAGCAACACATCGTCGACAACTCCAGTCAACAGCGTCCGCGTCGTCACCAGCATCCACGCTACTCCCGCTGTGACTGCGGGAGGGAAGAGAGAGGAGAGACAAGGAAGACACCAGAAGGGGACGCAGTCACCGCCCTAGGTGCCGACCCATCAGAGATGCAGGTGATGATGGTGAAGCTGAGAAGATGACGCGAGCATGATACTTCAAATCCAGTTGCAATCGTCCGTTTCACTCCCGCTACGACTGAGGGGGAATGTTAGAATATAGTTTGGGTTTAAAGATAGAGATAAGGAGTAGATCGAATAGGTTTAAACCATATATTACTTATCTTGTACTCCAAGCCTCTACCCCTCGTGTATTCTATATATACCCCATATGAGGGTCACATCAATACAACAACAACAACACAATATTCATCCATCCTACAATTTCTATAGTCGTTTGCAACACCATCTTTGCAACGGAGGGCACAACGACTCGCAGGTGGAGCACGCGTTAGGGCACCGAACCATCACGTGGGCATGCATCAGGCCCTGAGGGCTTGCACGGAGGGCGAGGCGCAGCTGAGAACTCGTATGCGGCGCGTGCCGTCAGACCCCTTCCACGACGGCCATGGCGCTCGGCCGCGAGCTTGATTCCGAGCAGGGTGAGGCCTACGACAACAGAATAGCATGAGAGAGGGGCGGTAACTCACCGAGCTCGAACATGTGGTCGTGGACGTAGGGAGAGTAGCGGCGGCGGTGAAACGGCAGCTGATGGTGCGCTGGAATCAAAAGTTTCTACAACAATGGTCATGTTGTATTGATAGCACCCCCTACTCCATTCTCTGCTCAGGAGGAAGAAGATGGAGTCGCTGGAGCGGAGCAGTCTGCATTTCATTTTTCTTATACAGACATCCACTTGCTCTGCCAATTCTTACTTCAGGCATAATATACGGGTAAAAGAAAAGGAAAACCATCTGTAAAATGTAGGACCATATAGCATTTCGATAGTCGTATAGCATTTCGACAATCCTGTAACTGAATGAAGGACCATGGTAAAAGTTATGTCAAATTCAGACACATCAAAGTCGACTGGGACCATATATATTGTTAAAACAGAAAGCCCACCAAGTTGACATGCATGAAAGCAACCAACTCACGTCACGTGCTGAAGCAAAAGTACAGAGAGGAGGAACTTATTGGATCCGCACGAGACAGAGTCCATAGCCGTAGCCGTACTCCCAGCACCAGCTGAGGATCCAATTCATCAATAGAAACTGATAAATACAGGTTCCTGATGGTCCAAACTAAAGCAACTACAGCAACCATCAAATTTCTAATGTCTCCAGTTTAATTCAGAAATTGAACCACAAAGATCACTGAAAGAAACAGAAAACAATCTGAATGTTCTGTCACACTGCACAAATATTCAGAAACAGAGTGCTAAAGGAGTAAGTGGTCCACGGTTTCTTAGGCACTGCAAAACAGATATTTGGGTCTACTTCTACCAGGGGAAACATAATTAAGTAGGTCTACCTACAGGCTACAGAAGCTAAATATTTAACACAACTATCTACATCCCCATTGTCATCTCAGAGCAGCTCCTGATTAGCCTTATAACCAAAATTTTCTGTAGTACACTGTCAGACTTCTCCGTTCTAGCCCCCCCCCCCCCCCCCCCCAAAAAAAACTGATCTACCAGCTTCCGTATCACTTGCCACATGAATATATTTATTCACCTCAGCTCTACTAATTACCCCAATAAGAGGGCATTGGAAGAAATTAAGACGGTTATCAGCTTGTGTCAATTACCTTTGTGCCTTATTCCATCTGTTGGTCCTCTCAAACCGCCACCCCTTCCATCTTCCTTTTAAAACCTTCAATGTTGGTGATCGGACCATATTCTTGTTGTGCACTAGCAAAGGCGAATAATTCACTGACAACGTTGTATTATCAGTAGTAGCTGGCACCACATGGACTTTTTCAGCCACCGCACTTGCCATCTCGAAAGTAACAAGGTGTACTGCACGGTTAAAAATTAAACAGAAATTGGCAGGTGTCTCCAGGCAGCTTCTGCAACCGGTACGGTAGGCAGTAAGCTGCGACCACATTCCGCCGCATAGCTTCACACCACGCTCAGGAAGGCTGAGACCGGCGACGACGTCTTTGAGTCCTCCAATCCTCTCCATCCTTATTCATTTGTTGATTCAGTACAGGAAGAATATGTTTGCTGCCTTCAGTCGTTTGGCATCTGGTTCAGTAGGAGAACAGCTAGTATATCTAAACTGCAGCCGATTTGTGCACACTTCATGATGTATGTAGACATGTAGTGGGCGTGCTGTTGCTATCCTTGGTTCCTTGGTGCACACCTCTATTATTTGTGATTTTGGTGTCCTTGGTGATGTTTGTTTGTGCTCAAGTTGAACAGGTGCAGGCACTGCGAATTCCCTGTTTTCTGAATTTATACTCTGTTTGAATTTATACCCTGTTTTGTACTGAAAATCCCCTGTTTTCTGAGACAAATATGCACGTATACTACTTGAGACTTGAGAATGACATGCACATGTACTGTTCCCGCGTAATTGGAGAAATGACTTTGCCAGCGATTTTAAAGTTTGCTTTCCAGAGAAAACCTCTTGCGCCATCGTAAGGCAGTAGGAGTTATCCTTATCTTGGAGGAAATTCAGCAAGTCTCGAGACTATTCATCACCGATGTTCAGTGAGACTGAAAGAACTTTGTTTGGATCAGTGCCTCTATTGATGAAATCCTAGATGGGTTTTGAGATATGACTCGAGTTGCAACTATAATCGGTGGTTGATTCGCACCATATTTTCACCTTTGTCAGGTGCTTCACATGCTTCATGATCTGGGTGAAACTTTGTCTCTTGTTGTCCACAACAAATCCGGCTACCGTCTCCAATTTACTTTTCCCAGCCAATTCTGTAGCCAAAACATTCTCCGACTTGCTTAATTTTGTTGGAGCTTGAACTTTCCAAATGTAGAAAATTATGAGATGGATGAATATTGTGTTGTTGTATTGATCTGACCCTCGTAGGGGTATATATAGTAGCACAATATGAGGAAGAGAGACTTGGAGTAGAGGGCAAGTCGTACACAATTTAACCCTATTCTATCTCTAACTCCTAATCTCTAACTTAAACATAATTATACTTCTAACATTCCCCCTCAGTCGTAGCGGGAGTGAAGCGGACGATTACGACTGAATTTGTAGTCTTGCGCTTTCGTTGTCTTCTCCACTGCGCCATCATCAACTGCGTCTCTGATGGATCGACACCTAGGGGGTAGTCATGGTCGATGATGTAGTCGTCGTGGTTGATGAAGCCGCACAAAGCCGGAGGCGCAAAAAAATGCGCTATGACGGAGCTGCAGACGTGGACGATGCACCTTGCGGATGTCAGAGGGTGCCATCGGCGATGAGTCCACTGGTTTTGCCAAGACCGGAGGAAGCCCATCGAGCACACATCGGTTTTGCCAAAACCGTGTGGCTGTGTAGGGTCGTCACTGTAGTGACGAAGTGTCGATGCAGTCGTGCTGTCGTGGATGACGCGGTTGATGCCGCGTCGTGACGCGGTCATTGCCGTCGTTGTGGTCGCGTCTTGCAGATATTCTGTCAGAAGACGCTAGGTGCCCATCTTGTGGACAAGGCAGTGGCGGCGTGTTGACGAAGATATTGGTGAAGACCATGTTGATGAAGACCTTGGCGATGAAGTGTCGGCGATGGGGTTGCAGCGGCATGTCGACGATGATGCGCCGCGCTGTAGGCGTCCCTCGTGGCAATGAAGTGTTGATGCCGTGCCGTGCCGAGGAAGTATGTTGGCTCGTAGCCTGGCGTGGTCGGATAGCTTGATGTTGTTCGGCTCGATGCAGAGGCGTCGGTGTAGCTGTGCAGTACAGATCGGCTGCGCAGAAGATGATGTAGCTCGGCTCGGGATGTAGCGGTTGGTGTAGACGATGGTGTCGAGGGCGTCGTTGCAGATTGCTCGGTGCTGGAGGTGGTGCACTATCGTCTGTAGCACGCGCGTTGACGAAGCCATGATGTGGTACGGGATGTCGATGACGAACTGGTGCGGAGCCGCAGAATTGCCGCGTGAAGCTGAACCACCGCGGAGATCCCATCGTAGCTTTGCATGGCATGAGCGCGCATGCCTGATTTCTGGACACCACGTACTCGCGTCCTGGACTCGTGCACAGGAGCACCTCAGATCGGAGTAGCCCTGGTTCCGATTGGATCGGGACGATGCTCATCGATGTGCTTGCCTGAGGACGCCGCGTACGCGTTCTGGCGCACGTAGTAGAGGCCGGCATCCGGGGTGGCTGTTTGTCGATGCAGATCGGATCGAGTCCATGTGACTCGCCGGGTGTCGAACTATCGATGCGCTCATACGCCCGTGGCATTTGATGTAGATCGCGTCGGGAGGTGTCGGCCTGATGCGCTCGTCCGACGAAGTTGTGCGTCGCTCGGAGTCAAGCGGGTCGTCGCTGGTCGCGGACTTTCCTGGTCTGCGCGTAGCTTGTCGAGCTTGACGTCGAGCCGGCCGGAGTACTGCCCGCTGCATGCACGCGCCACCTGCGCATGGATTCGGGTCAGATTGGATCTGAAGGATCTGAGGAAGACGCCCCGGAGTCCCGTCTCCTATTTGCCGGTTTGTTCGGCCGGCCACCGCTGCCCCTCCTGACTGCATCTGATTTTCACCAAGATTTGAGGATGGTCGAGATTTATTTGTAGCTAAAAAGAAATTGACCTAAGGGATCTGATTTGGAAATCGATCTAATCTAAAGAATCGATCTAGCGATGATGAACTCGAAAATTTGATCTAAAACTACGAAACCGATCAAATCTTTGACTGATCGGGTGCCGCGCCCCCGAGGAGAGAAGATTAATCTCCCCGGGGGCGGCGCGCTGCGGAAGTGGTAGAGGAACCTAGGATCGGCGTCGCGAGACTAACCGCTCTAATACCATGTAGAAAATTATGAGATGGATGAATATTGTGTTGTTGTATTGATCTGACCCAAGTAGGGGTATATATAGTAGTACAATATGAGGAAGAGAGACTTGGAGTAGAGGGCAAGTCGTACACAATTTAACCCTATTCTATCTCTAACTCCTAATCTCTAACTTAAACATAATTATACTTCTAACACCAAACAGATGAATTAAACATGGCGGTTCCATGACTTGTGTGGGCAGAATCGCTATCCTGTTTTTTTTTTTTTTACATCCAGTGTCTCCAATAATCTAAGTTGCTTTATCACCTTCCGAAGTGCCGTGACCGTAACAGCTACTAGTTAGCAGCAACGGCCGGATCAAGGCCAGAACTGGAGATCAGTACAGCTTCATTAGCAAAAGATGACAAAGCCAACATAGATTAATATTGCAAGAAAGAAACATCTAGAGTACAATTTAACTTATGCATCCCCGAGTCGAGTCACGCCTCTCCAAACTGGCCCTGCTGATTACCTTATTTATTTTTCGTCTTGCAGCACACTCTACTAAGAATCTAGTACTCATTTCTTATCCTCGTGCAGTGCAGTCCACTCCACCGAGAGTCTCTTTATTTTTTTTAATTCTAGCATCTGTTTGCGTTAATTAATTACATTCCCCAAGATCTTGTCCTCCTGCCTCTCACATGCCCTGATCTGATGCAGGCTGCCTTTGGAAGAGGGATCAAGAGCTAGCGGTGAGAAGAGTGGGCTGCAGGTTCCTGATTGATTGATTGATGCTGCGAGAGTTCAAGGAGGAGGTGGAGATCAAACCTCTCCTTGAGGAGAAGGTGGAGGTACGATCTCCTCCTAAACATGAGGAGGAGCAGGAGGCCGATGGATCACCTCAAGTGCACAATAGCGTCTTTTCCGATCCAGATCCATCTACCAGAGGTCAGGCTCATCTCACTTGACTTGCTAATGACTGCTTATAGCTAGGAAGGACATACTATTATGAATTTCTTACAACTTTCCCCTGCAAACTATGTGTCCCTTTCTAACTTGTAACGCGATTTTGGCAACCATTTTCCATGAAATATGAGGACACACCATCTAATCTCGCCCCTTCTTGTATGGAGTCTTTACTTGATGTAAGGATGGTCAATGCTGCCTCTAGGCCACGGCTGATGTCTTTCATTATTAGTTTTTACTCTAACAATCATTATTTGTTAATTTATTATACCTTTGTTTATGTGTGTTTAGATGTTTCGATCCAAGGCAGAGAGATCGGGGCCCAAATCAGTGCTTCACTGGGCGCCATGAGACCCCTTGTTGGGAAGCTGGATATGCTACTGCAAGCTCCTCTTTTACAAGGATGCTCCAACTCCAAGAGGGTCAAGCGGGTCAAGGACGAGATGTGCCTCCTCAAAGAAGACGTTGAAAAGATGGGCTCCTACCTTGATCAGCTATCAGAGATGGAGGACCCAGCCGTGGCGGTCAATTGTTGGATGAATGAGGCACGTAATCTGTCTTACGACATGGAGGATTACGTTGACAGCTTAATATTTGTGCGGCCTGAGCATCCCTCCCTTGTTCCCCACAACATCAAGACCACCTGGTCCGGCCTCAAATTCAGACTCTGCCTCAAATTCCTCGGTCATGCTAAGACTCCCAAGGCTCAGGTTGTTAGTATTGCTGAACCACTATCAGAATTCAGGATGTATGTACAGGAGGCAATTGAACGGCACCAGAGATACAATCTCCATTCTTGCAGCACATTGAAGCGTAGGCTTGTGCCCGTTGGCCCTACGCTTCCAATTCCAACACAGTATGATGACGAAGCATCCCACATCGTTATCGATGGTTGGATGAATAAGTTTATCAACTCATTGGTGGCTGACGTTGGGGAGGATAAACAGCAGCAGGAGCAGCAGCTCAAGGTGGTCTCTATTCTTGGACCTTCATGTCTGGGTAAAACTACACTTGCCAAAGTGTTGTACAGCAGGATTGAGAAGCAATATCATTGTCATGCTTTCATTTGGGTGTCCAAGAAACCCGATATGAAGAGGATTTTCCGTGACATTCTCTCGCAATTCCAGCTTCCGGACCCACCACAGGATTTTAAGGAGACTGACCTCATTGATAATATCAAGAATATCTACAAAACAAAAGGTACAACTATTTTTACTACTACAAAATGTCGACATAAAACCCTAATTAATATGCCCCCTCAATTTTGGCATGTTGCAGGTATCTGATTATAATTGATGATTTGTGGGAAGCATCAGTATGGGATATAATTAATCAAGCTTTTCCCATGGGTAGTCAAGGCAGCAGAATAGTAACAACTACACATATCGAGGACGTTGCAGTAGCATGTTGTTGTTATCAGTCAGAGCTTGTCTTTGAAATGAAACCTCTGGATGACGATCACTCAAAAAAGCTATTTTTTAACAGACTCTTTGGCCCTGAAAGTGATTGTCCTGAAGAATTGAAACAAGTTTGTGATGAAATTGCTGAAATTTGTGATGGTTTGCCGCTAGCCACAATCAGCATAGCTAGTCTTCTACTAAGCCAGCCTGTCATGTCAAATGATCTCTTCACATCCATCCACCAGTCGTTAATCACTCGTTTCTCTGCGGTGCCTCCTTCTGAAAGAACTAGACAAGCACTGAATCTGAGCTATAATAATCTTCCTCGTTATTTGAAGACATGCCTGCTCTACTTTAATATGTATCCAGAGGGCTACACATTCTTAAAGGATGATTTGGTGAAGCAATGGGTGGCCGAAGGTCTGATCTATGCAACAGAAGGGCAAGACATCGAGAAAGTTGCAGAAAGCTATCTCTATCAACTTATTGGTAGAAGCTTCATCCAGCCGATATGTGCCAACTACAACAACGATGTGTTGTCCTGTCAAGTGCATGACATGGTACATGATCTTATCACACACAAGTCTGCAGAAGAGAATTTCATCGTGGCAATAGACTATGTTGGCGCCGCCTCCTCGCCGCAGCGCCCTTCTTATACCTCTTGCCTCACTCAAGGAGAAACTCCACACACACGCACACATGCACCAAGGAAGAACGCACAAGCTTTGCCAAGAGGCTCCCTTGGTGATCACACAGTGGCTACATTGTTTTTCCAGCCCTCTCGGCTTGTCTTGTTCATTCACTCAATGCAATACTTATATACACAAGGGATTGTCTGACCTACCAAGCCAACCTCCGCACCCGGCCACACTAACCCACTAACCAATGTACTCACGCAATAACAGACTAGCCCTCGCATGCACTTACCCATGCCACTAATACATGACCTTTTCCTACGCCAGTAGTGCACGGACGACCCCATCTTTCCCTGAATATCTGCGGGACCTACACCACCGGCTAACAAACTCATGCATGCAGCCTAATCACTACTACATGCACGCCTATGCCCGGCCCTTGCTCAACCTCCTCTTAACGGCCAAAGGACTAGGCAAACTCAACATGCACGTAGAGCCCCACGCTCCAGCCTTCGTCGCACATGCCGCATCACACGGCCACGCTACCTCGCGCCCCGCATGTCCCGCGCGCACCCAACGAGTCCGACCGCACCAGCGCATCCCGCATGTTCCGCGCGCACCTGACATGCCCGACGAGCCCGACTGCACCAAACGTCGTGGCTTATTCCAATACACACCCCCTAAGCCACGACCTCAACATTGCCGGAGTTGTTGCAGCTCTCGTCGTTGTCGTCGTCACACTCGACGCCACCGCGTGCCTTCATGCCCGCTAGGACGTGACGTGTGCTCGTCGCGCCCGCGCCATGGTTGTCGCATCGCTCGACGTCGAAGCCGTGTGCCACCACCGCATCTAGACTCGCTGTGCATCGTCGCCGCCATGCGCTCGCCACGCACCGCAACCGTGCCGCCTCGACCTCCATGCTCGCTGAGCTCGTCGCGGACTCACCACCCGCCGCCTCCGCGTCCACCATGACAACCGCAATGCCGCGCAACTCCATAGGCCGACACACAGCCCGGAGCTTCGCGTATCCGCCGACGAACTGCCCCATCGCCACCACGCCTCCGGCATGGCGAACCACGCCCAAGACGACCAAGCTCATGATACTAATTGTTGGCGCCGCCTCCTCGCTGCAGCGCCCTTCCTATACCTCTTGCCTCACTCAAGGAGAAACTCCACACACACGCACACATGCACCAAGGAAGAACACACAAGCTTTGCCAAGAGGCTCCCTTGGTGATCACACGGTGGCTACATTGTTTTTCCAGCCCTCTCGGCTTGTCTTTCTCATTCACTCGATGCAATACTTATATACACAAGGGATTGTCTGACCTGCCAAGCCAGCCGCCACACCCAGCCACACTAACCCACTAACCAATGTACTCACACACTAACAGACTAGCACTCACATGCACTTACCCAGGCCACTAACACATGACCTTTTTCTACGCCAGTAGTGCACGGACGTGTTGGGGAACGTAGTAATTTCAAAAAAATTCCTACGCACACGCAAGATCATGGTGATGATACAGCAACGAGGGGAGAGTGTTGTCTACGTACCCTCGTAGACCGAAGTGGAAGCGTTGACGCAACGTAGAGGAAGTAGTCGTACGTCCTCCCGGTCCGACCGATCCAAGCACTGTTACTCCGGCACCTCCGAGTTCTTGACACGCGTACAGCTCGATGACGCACCCTCGATCTCCAATCCAGTAGAGGCTCCGAGGGGGAGTTCCGTCAGCACGACGGCGTGGTGACGATCTTGATGTTCTCCTGTCGCAGGGCTTTGCCTAAGCACCGCTACAATATGATCGAGGTGTAATATCGTGGAGGGGGGCACCGCACACGGCTAAGGAACGATCAATGATCAACTTGTGTGTCCTAGGGTGCCCCCCTACCCCCGTATATAAAGGAGGGAGGGAGGAGGTGGCCGGCCCTAGGGGGGGGGGGGGCGCCATGAGGAGGGGGAAACCTACTCCAAGTAGGTTTCCCTCTCTTTTCCTTATCTTATTTGGAGGGGGAAGGAAGGAGTACTAGTATTAGGAAGTAGTACTAGTAGTAGGAAGGAAGAGAGGGGGAAGGAGAAAGGAAAGGGGGGGCCGGCCCCCTCCCCAATTCGGATTGGGCTTGGGGGGGCGCGCCACCTTCCCTTGCTCCTTCTCTCTTCCTCCTACATGGGCCCAATAAGGCCCATATACCTCCCGGGGGGTTCCGGTAACCTCCCGGAGCTCCAAACTTCTCCGGAACCTTTCCAGTGTCCAAATATATCCGTCCAATATATCAATCTTTATGTCTCGACCATTTCGAGACTCCTCGTCATGTCCGTGATCATATCCGGGACTCCGAACAAACTTCGGTACATCAAAATACATAAACTCATAATATAATTGTCATCGAAACCTTAAGCGTGCGGACCCTACGGTTCGAGAACGATGTAGACATGACTGAGACACGTCTCTGGTCAATAACCAATAGCGGGACCTGAATGCCCATATTGGTTCCTACATATTCCACGAAGATCTTTATCGGTCAAACCGCACAACAACATACGTTGTTCCCTTTGTCATCGGTATGTTACTTGCCCAAGATTTGATCGTCGGTATCCAATACCTAGTTCAATCTCGTTACCGGCAAGTCTCTTTACTCGTTCTGTAATACGTCATCTCATAACTAACTCATTAGTTATATGCTTGCAAGGCTTAAGTGATGAGTATTACCGAGAGGGCCCAGAGATACCTCTCCGACAATCGGAGTGACAAATCCTAATCTCGAATTATGCCAACTCAACATGAACCTTCGGAAACACCTGTAGAGCACCTTTATAATCACCCAGTTACGTTGTGACGTTTGGTAGCACACAAAGTGTTCTTCCGGTACACGGGAGTTGCACAATCTCATAGTTGCAGGAACTTTGTATAAGTCATGAAGAAAGCAATAGCAGTACACTAAACGATCAAGTGCTAGGCTAACAAAATGGGTCATGTCAATCACATCATTCTTCTAATGATGTGATCCCACTAATCAAATGACAACACATGTCTATGGTCAGGAAACATGACCATCTTTGATTAATGAGCTAGTCAAGTAGAGGCATACTAGTGACTATATGTTCGTCTATGTATTCACACATGTATCATGTTTCCGGTTAATACAATTCTAGCATGAATAATAAACATTTATCATGATATGAGGAAATAAATAATAACTTTATTATTGCCTCTAGGGCATATTTCCTTCAGGACGACCCCTTCTTTCCTTGAATATCTGCAGGACCTACACCACCGGCTAACAACTCATGCATGCAGCCTAATCACTACTACATGCACGCCTATGCCGAGTGAGGGAGTTCTGGATTAGGGGGTATCCGGACAGCCGGACTATATACTTTGTCCGGACTGTTGGAGCGTGGAGATACAAGACTCAAGACTTCGTCCCGTATCCGGATGGGACTCTCATTTGCGTGGAAGACAAGTTTGGCGATCAAGATATTAGATTTCCTCCTTTGTAACCGACTTTGTGTAAACCCTAGCCCCTCCGGTGTCTATATAAACCGGAGGGTTTAGTCCTTAGAGGCAGAATCATAATCATCATAGGCTAGCTTCTAGGGTTTAGCCTCTACGATCTCGTGGTAGATCAACTCTTGTAATACTCATATCATCAAGATCAATCAAGCAGGATGTAGGGTTTCACCTCAATCGAGAGGGCCCGAACCTGGGTAAAACATCGTGTCCCTTGCCTCCTGTTATCATTATCCTTAGGCGCACAGATCAGGACCCCCTACCCGCACTACTAGGGAAAAGCCTAGCAGCAGCGCGGGTTTTGGGCCTATCAGTAGCGCGGGCAGGAGCGCTACTGATAAGGCGCTACAGCTAATGCTTAGCAATAGCGCGTCTTGACCCACGCTACTGCTAAATTGACTTAGTAGCAGCGGTTCTTTAGAACATCGCTACTGTTAATTAGTAGTAGCGCTTCTCCTAACCCGCGCTACTACTATTATTTAGTATTTTATTTCTTTTCTTTTTCATGTTGTATTCATACACCTTTACACAAGTTTTCATACAACAGGAATTTAGAGATTGTTTTTACATCATAATGAGTTATTACATCATGGGGTGAAAGAACCGTGGACTAGTTTCAAGTGGATGTCCATCCACTTGAAACTAATCCGCGGTTCTTTCACCCAATGATATAATAATATCATCATCATCATATCATTAACAACTTAGCATCATAATACATCATTGTCATATAACACCTCCTCAATATCATCGTTTTCATCATTGACATCACATAACACCTCCTCAAGATCATCATTATCAACTCTAACACATTACCACATAATAAACATATTGTACCTCATATGACCTATTACATTCGATTAAGACCTACTACATTTTCTAAGGTAAAATAACAAAAAACAAGATAGCCCCTGACTCTCCATTATGGAGAATGGAGATTAGCCTGTCTCCCATTCTTGCCTTTCGTTGAATGTTACTTCCAAGAACCTCCTTGCGAATGTCCATACATTTCTTCCATTCTCTGATGATCATGTGTTCACGGGTTTTAGAAATCCGATATGCACAGGTGAGCTCCATAGATTTACCTGGCAGTATGTTCAGAACTGAGAGGCGACCATGCAGAGACATCAGATGAGGCACACAATCCATCGGGAGTTTCTGTTGAAAAACATAATAATAACTTCGTAGTTAGCAATGATGTACTAGTTTTAGAAGTATGCAAAAAATGCACGAATGTCGTAATAGTAAAAAATCTTACCAGGGTATCTCCAGAGAAGTTATCGTTGTTCAACACATGCACTAGTGGCACGTATTCACCATAATTTGGAGGAGTTCGATAATAGGCATTGTAATTCTCAAGAAGAGTACAAAATGCGATCAGATGATTTTTCTCCTTATACGTTAATTGGGTGCCTTCGGTGTAGTGGGTTTTATCTACCATCTTCCGCACAGTCTTTGAAGAATCAAAATAAGCTGTCAATGGAAATAAGCTATCAACTATTTTGAAATAAACAATATAAATTACTTAATAACTATGTTTGAGAAACTCACATAGCGGTATAATCGGAAGCGTATCAACAAGGACCCAAATGTCCATATTGTCTTCCTCGCTGTCAGGATCACCAAGATCCATGGTGACAATCATACCCTCATAAAAACCATACATTTTGCAAAGTGCTTCCCAATTTTGGCAACCA
Organism: Triticum timopheevii; assembly: GCA_963921465.1. Lineage (NCBI taxonomy): Eukaryota > Viridiplantae > Streptophyta > Magnoliopsida > Poales > Poaceae > Triticum > Triticum timopheevii. Next base: position 4,002,717 of record OY997274.1, on the reverse strand, counting down.
AAATGGGTTACGCTCTGAGCATTGTATAGATTTACTTCAAAATCCATATCATGATGGGTCCTTAGGTGTATTTTCTTTGTTTCGAAATTTTCATGGTCTTCAAAACCCATCCTCTCCAAGACATAGTTCTTCCATGGCATGGGATAAGCTAGTCGAATTGTAAAATACGAAAATTAGACGTTGAAATAGTTGAAGTCATGCTTAATGGAGAAAAAAACTATTGTCGTCGTTGCGTACCGTATGAACATCGCAGGTCTCCTCGAGCTTAATGCTGAAGCGCCGATCGTCATCCAGCCGAACGAACCTGTCGCACATACCTCGATCGTCGTGACACCAGCTACACTCCCCCGGGAGACCGTCGTCGTCCGAGTACGACATTTCCCACAATCATAATTCAAAGATTAAACTTGTACATATTCTAGCACAAGTCATGTCAGAATTCACGACAAAATCCGGCATGACCTTTGCTAAAAAAGGACATATCGAGCGCCTGAAATTTGCCGGAACGGAAATTAATCAACACTCCGGCAAAACATAGGCCACTCGGAGATGTAAACTGAACATGAACGGCCACTTGGGCAACCACATATAAGTTATCACTAGCAACAAAACATGTTCAACTAGTTTTATTAATTCAACTAGTTCTTACTAAATATAAACTTACTATAAATAGAAAAAAACTAGTTCTTTCTAAAAATAAAGTAGTTCAACTAGTTATATTAATTATCTTACTAAAAATAGATTAGTTCTGTTAATTCAACTAGTTCAACTAGTTTATTAATTTACTTACTAAACTAGTTCAACTACAACTAAAGTAGTTCAACTACCACTACTACTACTAAAAATCTAGTACTAACTAAGCTAAATTAACATCTACTACTACTAAATTAACATCTAGTACTAGCTAACCCTAAATTAACATCTACTACAACTAAATCTAGTACTAACTAGTGGCAGGGGGTGGGGGGCGACGGAGAGGTAGCTAGGGGCAGCGAGGTCGAGGGCGGTGGGAGGAGGGCTGCCGGCGGAGGAGGGAGGAGGGGCGGCCGCAGGCGGAGGGAGGAGGGCGGCGGCGGAGGAGGGAGGGGCGGCCGCAGGCGGAGGGAGGAGGGCGGCGGCGGAGGAGGGAGGGGCGGCAGCAGGCGGAGGGAGGATGTGCGAGGAGGATGGAGGAGGGACGGAAGGAGGGGAGTACCTCGGTGGCGGACGAACGAAGGCGGCGGCGGCGGCGGACGACGACGGTTGACGCGGGCGAGAGTGAGAGTGTGTGAGTGAGAGGGCCGGTCCTCCGTGGGGATAAGGTAGGGAAAGTTGTAGCGCGTTTGCCAAAACGCGCTACAGCTAACCTGAGTAGTAGTAGTGCTCTACAGTAAAGTGCGCTACTGCTATAGCTAGCGGGGGGGCCAAGGTCATGGCAACTATAGCAGTAGCGCTGTAGGCTACACACGCTCTACTGCTACTTCCAAGTCAGTAGCGCGTTTGGCAGACACGCGCTGCTGCTAAGTAGTAGTAGCGTGGTATTTTGAAGAGCGCTGCAGGTAAGATTCTGTGTATAGGCTTTTCCCTAGTAGTGCCGTGATCCGCCGGTTTTGACACCGACATTGGTGCTTTCATTGAGAGTTCCTCTGTGTCGTCGCTGCAAGGCTCGATGGCCCATCTCGTTGTCAAGGACAACATCACCTCTAGGGGAGCGCTGGCGGTAGGCCAAACTCTCCGACTAGGCGGCTTTGTCATGGCCGCCCGATCGGCTTCCGCACCGACGATGACCTCTCAGGTCATCAAAAACGGCCTCCACATCAATTCGGAACTCGCCGAACAGATGAATCCAGTAGAGCTCTCCTCCCTCAATGAGCTCTTGGATCGCATTGCCGCTTTGGGAGTCGCTACAGACTATGATCGGATCGGGCTTAAACCCGACCATAGGGATATTAAAACCCCACCGGTCACCCACGAGATAGCGGTAGTGGAAGAGCCACACATGGATTATCCCTCTACTTTGAGGACGAATTATGTCCAGATCACCGAGCTCTCTGAGCCGGATAACCACTCGCAGGAGGACATGACCCAAACCCTGGACTTAGAATCGGGTATCGGGTCGGAAAAATCGGGCAGCACCCTGGATCCCGAGCTGTCAAGCCCGGAAGCTCCTCTGCCCCTGGGCGTTAGATCGAATCAGAATCCAGATCAGCTACATCCAACCACCCAGACTTAAACCGTCTATCCCATATCAGACAAGGGCCCCAAGAGACAGTACATCGCTACTAGGCCAGATTCCTCCTTGTGCTAAACAGGGTTAAGGACTGTCGTGAGGAAGACGCAATCTCACTTTTCTGCAAAAATTGCATGAACAAAGGGATCCTTAATGCTATTAGTCGCCGTGACATAGTACACTTTGCCGACTTAGTAGCCATAGTACAGAAGTACTGTGCGATGGAGAGCACCTAGACAACCCAAACAGACTTCTGGGATAATCCGGCTGTCACTAAATCCTTCGTCCGAACTAAAAGGGCAAACTCTCGTAAGTTACCCGATCCAATTCCCAAAAAACCAAAGCCCACTCCAAGGCGTGGAACCGTATTGGAAGAATGGCTCAATGGGCCATGCAAAATTCACAGTACGTCGGATACCACGCCAACGCATAGCCTTAGAGCATGTTGGATACTTTGGCAGGTGGCAAAAAGCGGCGAGGATCTGCTGGTAAGCCACAAAGCAGAGCAACACCCCGCCGAAGACAACAATGCGGTACTGACAGCCTTCGAGACTTTCGCCTCAAATAATAGGCGCAAGCGAGCTCATCAAAATTTCGCTGAAATCTGCCACGTGGCAAAAATAAATCCATGGACCGACACTGCTATAACCTTCAGTGCCAGTGACGAACCTCAATTCCAGACAGTCCGGGCACCAGCCGCTTTGGTCCTTAGCCCAATCGTGGATGGCTTTCGGCTCACTAAGGTACTCATGGACGGCGGAAGCGGATTAAACTTGATCTACGAAGAAACACTCAATAAGATGGAAACTGATAAAAGCCGCATTGAGCAAAGCGGCACAACCTTCAGGGGAATCATCCCTAGTCGGGAGGCACGGTGTGCGGGAAAATTCACACTCGATGTGGTATTCGGCACTCTGGAGAATTACAGGTTCGAAGAAATCACATTCCAAGTGGCCCCTTTCAGCAGCGGATACCACGCCCTTTTAGGACGGGACGCATTCACAAGCTTTCAAGCTATACCCCATTACGGGTACATGAAGCTCAAAATGCCCGGGCCCAATGGAATCATCACTCTAGCTAGTGATCCGGACGTCGCACTCCGCGCCGAAAATAAAACTGCAGCACTAGCCCTGGAAGCATTATCCGAAGCCCTAGCGGCCGAGGAATTAACAACGCTGCGCACCAAAGTGGACAAGGACGACATGATACTCGACAAACGAACCAAGTCCACCTCATTCAAACCTGCAGCCGAGATAGTCAAATTCCAGGTCCATCCAACGGACCCCACGAAGACAGCTTCCATCGGGATACAGTTGAGCCCCACAATGGACGCCGCACTACGAGACTTCTTGCATGAGAATTGGGACATTTTCGCCTCGCATCCTTCGGACATGCCGGGCATCCCACGTAGACTGGCCGAACACAGCCTCAATATACTAAAAGGATACAAGCGAGTCTAACAGACTCTTAGGCGCTTCTCAGAGCCTAAACGTCAAGCCATGGGACAAGAGCTAGCCAAGCTACTTGAGGCCGGATTCATCAGAGATATCAAGCATCCAGATTGGCTGGCAAATCTGGTAATGGTACCGAAGAAGGACAAATCCTGGCGCCTATGCGTCGATTTCAAAGACCTCAACAAGTCTTGCCCCAAGGATCCCTTCCCCCTCCCTCGCATCGACCAAATCATCGATGCCACCGCAGGACACGACTCACTGTGTTTCCTCGACGCATACTCCGGATACCATCAAATAAAGATGGCAGAGTCCGACCAAGCTGCAACGGCCTTCATAATGCCATATGGTCCTTTCTGCTTCAAACTATGCCTTTCGGGCTTAAAAATGCCGGCGCAACCTATCAACGCATGATTCAAACATGCCTGGAAAAGCAAATCGGCAAAACAGTGGAGGCATATGTGGACGACGTGGTCTTAAAAACAAGACACGTCGAAACCATAATAGATGACTTGAGGCTTACGTTCGATAACCTCGAAACATACGACATCAAGCTAAACCCGGAAAAATGTGTTTTCGGCGTACCCTCCGGGAAGTTGCTTGGCTTCATTGTTTACAATAGAGGAATTGAAGCAAACCCGGCAAAAATCCTAGCTCTGTCGAAGTTGGCTATCCCAACAGACCTCAAGCATATCCAGAAACTAGCTGGATGCGTGGCTGCCTTAAGCCGCTTTATCTCCCGATTAGGAGAAAAGGAACTACCTCTTTACCACCTTCTTCGACGCACCGAAAACTTCGTGTGGACGGATGCAGCCGTGGCCAGACTGGACGAAATAAAGACCTTACTGGCCAGTAATCCAGTCCTGATAGCGCCAAATATTGGCGAACCTATGCTATTGTACATAGCTGCAACACATCAAGTTGTAAGCGCAGTGCTCGTCGTCGAACGAGAAGCAGAGGGATACAAATTCCCGCTCCAAAAGCCGGTATATTGCGTGTCCACAGTCCTCACCCCATGCAAATCCCGATACCCACACTATCAAAAGATAGCATACGCGGTCTTCATGGCATCCCGGAAGCTACAGCACTACTTCCAGGAGTTTTCGATTACGGTGGCCTCCGAAGTACCACTCAAAGACATAATAAACAACCGCGACGCTACGGGACGGATTGCTAAATGGGCCATCGAGCTCCTTCCGTTCGACATAACATACAAACCACGGCGGGCCATTAAGTCGCAAGTATTGGCTGACTTCATCGCCGAATGGACAGAAGCCAAACTCACTAAAGAGTACGGTGCATACTCTAATTGGATCATGCACTTCGATGGCTCTAAAATGCTAGCCGGATTGGGGGCGGGTGTAGTCCTGACTTCCCCCACCGGAGACACGGTCCAATACGTACTCCAAATATTATACATAGACTCCAACAACGCAGCCGAATACGAGGCTCTGTTGCATGGTCTTCGAATGGCAGTCTCTATGGGCATTCAACGCTTGGAAGTGCGCGGGGATTCAAACCTCACAATATCACAAATAAACGGAGATTTTGATGCCAAAGATCCGAAAATGATGGCCGACCGTAATGTCGTCCTCAAAATGTCAGCTCGGTTTGAGGGGCTCAAATTCCACCATGTGGCTCGAGAAAACAATCAAGCGGCGGATATCCTCGCCCGCATCGGTGCTAAGCGCGACCCTGTCCCACCTAACATATTCCTGGAAAGCCTATTCAAGCCATCCGTGGTATGGGAAGGGGAGTCCGGCAACACCAGACTGGATCCGAACACAGCCCCAGATTCCGAACAATCTGACGTAATTGGAGGCTCCGCCACCGAAATAACACCTTTGGCCCACAAAATCATGGCTATAATCGCCTCGTGGACCGAGCCTTTCCTGGCCTACCTAAATAGGCAGGAGCTCCCCAAGGACCAAAATGAAGCACGTTGTATTGTGTTGCGTTCCAAGGCCTACAAAGTCCATGAGGGTGAACTCTATAAGAAAAGTGCGATCGGACTGCTCCAAAGATGCATCTCCGAAGAGGAAGGGCGGCAGCTCTTGGCGGAAATCGAGGCCGGACTCGGCGGGCACCACGCTGCGGCTCGGGCACTTGTCAGCAAGGCCTTCCGTACAGGCTTTTATTGGCCGACAGCCCGAGCAGACGCACAGGACCTTGTCCAACACTGCGTCGGTTGCCAGCTCTTTGCCAATCAGAGTCATATGCCCGCTACCGCTCTCCAAACAATCCCCATTACTTGTCCCTTCACGGTCTGGGGGCTGGATATGGTCGGGCCTCTTAAAGGGGGAAGCCATAAGAAAAAATACTTATTGGTCATGTTTGACAAGTTCACCAAATGGATAGAAGCCAAACCAGTTAAAACGACCGAATCTGGACCAGTGATAGACTTCATATCCGGGGTTGTACACCGTTAAGGCGTCCCCCACAGCATCATCACTGACAAAGACTCAAACTTCACAGCTGACGAAGTGAAAACTTGGTGCGGCAACATGGGCATTAAACTCGATTACGCCTCTGTCTACCATCCCCAAAAAAACGGCCAGGTCGAACGTGCAAACGGTCTCATCATGAGCGGCATCAAACCCAGACTGGTGCGGTCCTTGACAAAATCGAACACGCACTGGGTTGAGGAGCTCGACTCCGTACTCTAGGGGCTGCGGACCATGCCGAATCGCACCACCAGATACACACCATTTTTTATGGTGTACGGCGCAGAAGCAGTACTACCCTGCGACATAATCCATGACTCACCTTGCGTGCGCATGTACGAAGAGAAGGAAGCCGAGTTAGATCGGCAGGACAACTTAGATGCCCTGGAGGAGGAGCGCGACGTTGCAAAAGCCCGTTCCACATTCTATCAGTAGCAGGCTCGAAGGTACCAAAGCAGTGAAGTGCGGGACAAAACTTATAATATTGGCGAACTTGTTCTACGCCTACCAGAGAAGAAGAAGGACAAGCTCAAACCTAAGTGGGAGGGTCCCTTCATTATTGATTAAGTTCTCACCGGAGGAGCATACCACATGCGTAATGCATCCGATAACAGACTCGAGCCGAACCCATGGAACGCGGCCAGACTCCGGAGATTCTATAGCGCCGAACTCAGTGTTCGTCTCCCTACCCCGCACTTTTAATTATGTTCCTCCCCTTTTTTCCTTTCTCGCCCTTTTCCTTCTTCACACAAAGTACTCAATACGGATGCTCGAATCACTACGGCCGCACTATGTGTGTAAACCATACCTGGGGGCTTCCCATACGGAAGCTAAATATAATTACTTTCATGGCTTCTTGCCTATCACATATGCGTTCTTTTTCCATATGTGCCTTTTCTTCACCATTATATGCATCGATATGACTTAAGATGTGGCCATGCTGGGTTGCCTGGCTCTTGTGTTTATGCCCTACGTTCCCGTTAATTCAGCTACGACATAAGGGGAGCACCTCTACGATTGTTACTGCCGGTTCAGACGGATGTGTACCTCAGACTGGGTGAAGCCGAAAGCTAGCGTTCTTAAGGGAATATTCGGTCGGTGAACAAAAGATGTTTCTTTCGTTTATTACAACGTGAATCCCCAGAAGTTTTGTATCCTGCGCCTCTGTTCGCAGTCCGGACATGTACATCGATGCATGTGTACCTAGGGAAAGGAACCCCTAATGGAAATATTCTCCCTAGAAGATGTTTCTTACTATCCATGTAATATAACATAACTAGTTGGGTACTTGTATGTTCAAGCACTTATGACCCCTACGCCTGGTTTCCACGCATACCCCGGTTCTGCATAACTGAGCGGGTATTCGGTTACACCCCGGACTGTCGGATCCGGGAGCTGAAGGGAAAAGGTCCGCCATGACAAATGATTTTTAATCTGGCTAGGGACTACATATGTCCATTGAATTACATAGTCACTTGGACTGACTATATTCTTCCTCTATACCGTCCAACAGGCTATCTAGCTTGCAATCCTGTTGGGAATACTTTGCGGCTAACGCTACCTGGTCATACACAAGACTCACGGGAATTTCTTGCCCATCTGGCCCCGTCGGTCCGACTTTGGCCATATGGTTCGGGTCAAGCTTGGTGTAGCGCGTCTTCACCACGGCCCAGGCTTCCCTTGCACCTTGTCGGCAGGCCGACATCTTCCACAACCGAAAACGCCGCCGTGCTCCTTGGAGCATCTCCACGAGCTCCTCCATGCCTTTTGGCGGGGAAGTGGATGGCCACAAGGCCTGGGCAATACCCTGCATCACCTGCGGAACTCGTTCGTACAGTTGTGAGAGGTCTTGCAGCAAATCGCCTGCGGACGCGGGCATCTCCTCTTCAGGACGGCCCGTCAACATACCTACAGATATAAACAGTTTTAATACGCTTCTTCGCCAAACTGTACTGCGGTTCGTTTAGGCACTTACCATACATGCCGAGACGAAGCCTTCTGTTCTCCTTCACGGAGTCCGCCAGCTGAGCCCGAACATATGATAATTCGACGCCTAGCCGGACATTGGCATCTTGGTGATTGTTCTTCTCCCGCCAAACCTGCGTAAGCACACGCTCGCCAGCCTTCAGCTGTCTTTGGAGATGCGACTCGCTATCTTTTACGATATCCGGATTCACCCCGGGATGGTCTGCAGAATTTTCTGTTAGACTTATGAAGCAAGCCAACCCTAACTTGTATATTCTTTTAAAACTTCTCTATTGAGACAAATGTTACCAGATGAGGCCTCCCGGGATTCCTCTAGTTTGGCAACCGCGGCCCTCAGCTAGGTCTTCCACTCCTCCAGCTCTTGAGACAATTGGGTATTCTTATCTACAAGGACCTGTGCATAAAATGATCCTTAAAACAGGTGTTCCAACCGTTTCAAGTCTGAGGGGCTACTACTATATATGCTTATCATATTTTCTTACCCATATATCTTTGGCATACTGGCCCATCGCACGGGCGAGCCTGCCTTGAGCAGCTCGGATGTATGCGTCTCCCGAATTGAAAGCATTAAATGCCTCTTCGGAAAAGACGTTATTGCGAAGTACGGCCCGTCGGCGCCGATGATTCATGGCACTCTCTACTTCGGAATTTGTGGCGGAGAGCATATCCGCATCCTCTATCAGAGGACAATTCGGCATCGGCCCCACATTGGCCTCCTCTCTTGAAGCCGGCTCTGGAATCCGGCTGGTGGAGGCGTGATCGGCACGATCTCCGGATATATGCCGGCAACTCCTCTTTCTGCCAGAACACAAAGGACGCTGTTACATTTCAAACACAATAATCACAAAGCAGGTTTTTACCATACCTCTGTAACGGTGTTTCGGCCCTAACTGCCTTCCTCTTAAGCTTGCCTGACCGGGACGCCCTTTGCCGACGAGCCCCTAGGGGTCGGCGCCACGTTCCGATGGTCGTCTCTATAAAAAATACGATATTTTATGCATAAGGCATGATATCAGAAAAGAGTCCTCTTCAGAGGATAAGGTTTCGACTTTGCTTACACGCGATGCTGGTAGCAGTCCGGGATAGTCGGCAACAGTAGCCACCAAGGTGCCATCGCGGTTGGCCTGATAAAAGATCCCGTTGACAAGCTCTATAGTAATATTCGAATCTTCTTCGAGTCCTGGATCGAAGGCCCTTTCGGGGTCCTCTGGCTATGGGGAGGGGCTGTTGAATCCTTCTACGGCCCTCCTCAGTTCCTGCTCAGGAATATCAAGATGAATAATCATGACGAAGGACGCCAGAATGAATGGAGCGGGGGAAAGAGTGACGACCTACCCAGCTTGGGGGGTTGTACATGGAAAATCTAGCCCGCGGTTTAATATGCAGGAATTCTTCCTCTTCCCCTTTATACAAATCAGACAATATCCTCGTCAGAGCAGTGGCGGTGTCCGGACCTTTAAGACCACAGCGGGTGGCATCATCTTCCCCGTTGTAGTGCCACATGGGCTTCCCCCGATATTGAACCGGCTGCACTCCCCGCATTATGCATATTGCTATAACCTCGACTATCGTCAGCACTGATTTGGCTAGTATCTTTATCCTGCTCATGAGGAAGTGTACTTCTCTGGTATCCTCCTCTTGGGGGCCCTGAGGGCGCCAACTTCGGCGTGCCTTCGGCGGAGCGTTATTGAACTCACGGAGGCCCGTTCGGACTGGATCCGGAAGGGGAACATCATCAACATAAAACCACTCTGAGGGCCAGTTTTAAGGTGCCTTCTTAGGAGTACCGGACAGGTATCCGGTCTCGGCAACGTGCCATATTTCGGCTCCGCCCACTTAACATATGGATTCCCCCTGGTTGCGAGGGACGAGGAAGAACAACTTCTTCCATAACCCGAAGTGATACTCACAACCCAGGAATAATTCACAAAGGGCGACGTATCCTGCGATATGCAGCACAGAGGCAGGGGTGAAGTTGTGCAACTGGAGGCCGTAGAACTCCAGGAGCCCGCGAAGGAATGGGTGGATTGGAAACCCGATGCCTCTTAGCAGATGTGGGATGAGGCATATTCGCTCCCCCGAGGATGGATTAGGAGATCTCTCCGCTTGCTCCCCGCCATTATAGGTGGCTAGTCCGGCTCGGATGGGGACCATGAACGCCGGCGGAAGAAACCCTTGGGTCTACAGCTCTATTAAGCGGCTTTGAGGAACAGAACATTCTTCCCAATCACCTAGCCTAGAGCTACGGGAGCGAGAGGAGGAGTTGCGGCGACCGGCCATGCTGGAATGATTTTTTCTGGGCGCGCTCTATTGGATGCTCGCTCAAGGGAAGAAGGTGAGGCTTGGATCTGAGAATCCCCGTCCCTTCAAATAGACGGTTTGCCTGCAGGACCGGGGTGGCGAATGCAAAAATGCCCAGGCTCCTCGTATTCGCTCGACACGTGGAGATGGCCATTATTGAAGGATAGAAGCCGAGGAGTAGAACATTGATGTGAATCCGGACACTGTTCATTACAACAGATACTTTGGAGTATTCGGAGATGGAACCCGCCTTGCAATGCCGAAGACAATCTACGCGCCGAACTCATCGTCGTTGAAGCCTGGCTCAGGGGCTACTGAGAGAGTCCTGGATTAGGGGGTATTCGGACAGCCGGACTATATACTTTGTCCGGACTGTTGGAGCGTGGAGATACAAGACTCAAGACTTCGTCCCGTATCCGGATGGGACTCTCCTTTGCGTGGAAGACAAGCTTGGCGATCCGGATATTAGATTTCCTCCTTTGTAACCGACTTTGTGTAAACCCTAGCCCCTCCGGTGTCTATATAAACCGGAGCGTTTAGTCCTTAGAAGCAGAATCATAATCATCACAGGATAGCTTCTAGGGTTTAGCCTCTACGATCTCGTGGTAGATCAACTCTTGTAATACCCATATCATCAAGATCAATCAAGTAGGAAGTAGGGTTTACCTCCATCGAGAGGGCCCGAACCTGGGTAAAACATCGTGTCCCTTGCCTCCTGTTAACACTAGCCTTAGATGCACAGTCAGGACCCCCTACCCGAGATCCGCCGGTTTTTACACCGACACCTGGCCCTTGCTCAACCTCCTCTTAACGGCCAAAGGACTAGGCCAACTCAACATGCACGTAGAGCCCCACGCTCCAGCCTACATCGCACTTGCCGCATCACACGGTCACACTGCCTCGCGCCCCCTTGTCCCGCGCGCACCCAACGAGCCCAACCGCACCAGTGCGTCCCGCACGTCCCGCGTGCACCTGACGCGCCCGACGAGCCCGACTGCACCATACGCCGTGGCTTATTCCAACACACACACCCTAAGCCACGACCTCAGCATTGCCGGAGTTGTTGCAGCTCTCGTCGTTGTCGCCGTCATGGACGCCTTCATCAGACGCCACTGCGTGCCTTCGCGCCCGCTGCGACGTGCCGTGTGCACGTCGCGCCCGCGCCATGGTTGTCGCGTCGCTCGACGTCGAAGCCGTGTGCCACCACCGCATCCGGACTCGCTGTGCGTCGTCGCTGCCATGCGCTCGCCGCGCACCGCAACCGCGCCACCGCGACCTCCATGCCTGCTGTAGCCGTCGCGGACTCACCACCCGCGGCCTCCGCGTCCACCATGACAACCGCAACGTTGCGCACCACCATAGACCGACACACGGCACGGAGCTTCGCGCATCCGCCAACGAACACCTCCATCGCCACCACTCCTCAGGCACGGCGAACCACGCCCAAGACAACCACGCTCATGATACCAATTGTTGGCGCCGCCTCCTGGCCGCAGCGCCCTTCTTATACCTCTTGCCTCACTAAAGGAGAAACTCCACACACACACGCACACATGCACCAAGGAAGAACGCACAAGCTTTGCCAAGAGGCCCCCTTGGTGATCACACGGTGGCTACATTGTTTTTCCAGCCCTCTCGGCTTGTCTTTCTCATTCACTCAATGCAATACTTATATATGGAAGGGATTGTCTGACCTGCCAAGCCAGCCGCCACACCCAGCCACACTAACCCACTAACCAATGTACTCACGCACTAACAGATTAGCCCTAGCATGAACTTACCTAGGCCACTAACACATGACCTTTTCCTACGCCAGTAGTGCACGGACGACCCCATCTTTCCTTGAATATCTGCAGGACCAACACCACCGGCTACCAAACTCATCCATGCAGCCTAATCAGTACTACATGCACACCTATGCCCAGCCCTTGCTCAACCTCCTCTTCACCGCGAAAGGACTTGGCCAACTCAACATGCCCGTAGAACCCCACGCTACAGACTTCGTCGCACTTGCCGCATCACACGGCCGTGCTGACTCGCGCCCCGCACGTCCCGCGCGCACCCAGCGAGCCCGACCGCACCAGTGCGTCCCGCACGTCCTGCGTGCACCTGACGTGCCCGACGAGCCCTACTGCACCATACGTTGTGGCTTATTCCAAAACACACCCCTAACCCACGACCTCAATGTTGCCGGAGTTGTTGCAGCTCTCGTCGTTGTCGTCGGCATGGATGCCTTCACTCGACGCCACCGCGTGCCTTCGCGCCCGCTGCGATGTGTCGCGTGCTCGTCGCGCCCGCGCCATGGTTGTCACGTCGCTCGACGTCAAAGCCGTGTGCCAGCACCGCATCCGGACTCGCTGTGCGTCGTTGCCGCCATTTGCTCGCCATGCACCGCAACCGCGGCACCGCGACCTCCATGCCCGCTGTGCTCGTCGCAGACTCACCACCCGCGGCCTCCGTGTCCACCATGACAACCGCAACGCCGCACACCTCCATAGGCCAACACACGGCCCAGAGCTTCGCGCATCCGCCGACGAACTCCCCCATCGCCACCACGCCTCCGGCACGGCGAACCACGCCCAAGAGAACCAAGCTCATGATACCAATTGTTGGCGCCGCCTCGTCGCTGCAGTGCCCTTATTATACCTCTTGCCCCACTCAAGGAGAAACTCCACACACACACGCACACATGCACCAACAAAGAACGCACAAGCTTTGCCAAGAGGCTACCTTGGTGATCACACGGTGGCTACATTGTTTTTCCAGCCCTCTCGGCTTGTCTTTCTCATTCACTCAATGCAATACTTATATACACAAGGGATTGTCTGACCTGCCAAGCCAGCCGCCACACCCGGCCACACTAACCCACTAACCAATGTACTGACGCACTAACAGACTAGCCCTCGCATGCACTTACCCAAGCCACTAACACATGACCTTTTCCTATGCCAGTAGTGCACGGACGACCCCATCTTTCCTTGAATATCTGCAGGACCAACACCACTGAATAACAAACTCATGCATGCAGCCTAATCACTACTACATGCATGCCTATGCCCGGCCCTTGCTCAGCCTCCTCTTAACGGCCAAAGGACTAGGCCAACTCAACATGCACGTAGAGCCCCACGCTCCAGCCTTCGTCGCACATGCTACATCACACGACCACGCTGCCCCGCGTCCCGCACATCCCGCGCGCACCCAACGAGCCCAACCGCACCAGTGCGTCCCGCACCTCCAGCGCACAGCTGACGCGCCCGACGAGCCCGACTGCACCATACGCCGTGGCTTATTCCAACACACACCCCCTAAGCCATGACCTCAACGTTGCCGGAGTTGTTGCAGCTGTCGTCGTTGTCGTCGTCATGGACGCCTTCACTCGACGCCACCGCGTATCTTCGCGCCCGCTGCGACGTGTCGTGTGCTCGCCGCGCCCGCGCCATGGTTGTCGCGTCGCTCGACGTGGAAGCCGTGTGCCATCACCGCATCCGGACTCGCTGTGTGTCAACGCCGCCATGCGCTCGCCGTGCACCGCAACCGCGCCGCCGTGATCTCCATGCCCGTTGTGCTCGTCGCAGACTCACCACCCACCGCCTCCGCGTCCACCATGACAACCGCAACGCCACGCACCTCCATAGGCCGACACACGGCCCGGAGCTTCACGCATCCGCCGATGAACGCCTCCATCGCCACCACGCCTCCGGCACGGCGAACCACGCCCAAGACAACCAAGCTCATGATACCAATTGTTGGCGCCGCCTCCTCGCCGCAGCGCCCTTCTTATACCTCTCGCCTCACTCAAGGAGAAACTCCGCACACACACGCACACATGCACCAAGGAAGAACGCACAAGCTTTGCCAAGAGGCTCCCTTGGTGATCACACGGTGGCTACATTGTTTTTCCAGCCCTCTCGGCTTGTCTTTCTCATTCACTCAATGCAATACTTATATACACAAGGGATTGTCTGACTTGCCAAGCCAGTCGCCACACCCGGCCACACTAACCCACTAACCAATGTACTCACGCACTAACAGACTAGCCCTTTTATGCACTTACCCAGACCACTAACACATGACCTTTTCCTACGCCAGTAGTGCACGGACGACCCCATCTTTCCTTGCATATCTACAGGACCTACACCACCGGCTAACAAACACATGCATGCAGACTAATCACTACTACATGCACCCCTATGCCCGGCCCTTGCTCAGCCTCCTCTTAACGGCCAAAGGACTAGGCCAACTCAACAAGCACGTAGAGCCCCACGCTCCAGCCTTCGTCGCACTTGCCGCATCACACGGCCACGCTACCTCGCGCCCCGCACGTCCCGCCCCCACCCAACGAGCCCGACCGCACCAGTGCGTCCCGCACGTCCCGCGCGCACCTGATGCGCCCGACGAGCCCGACCATACCATACGTCGTGGCTTATTCCAACACACACCCCTAAGCCACGACCTGAACGTTGCCGGAGTTGTTGCAGCTCTCGTCGTTGTCGTCGTCATGGACGCCTTCACTCGACGCCACCGCGTGCCTTCACGGCTGCTGCGACGAGCCGTGTGCTCGTCGCACCCCGCCATGGTTGTCGCGTCGCTCGACGTCGAAGCCGGGTGCCACCACCGCAGCTGGACTCGCTGTGCGTCGTCGCCACCATGCGCTCATCGCGCACCGCAACCGCGCCGCCGTGATCTCCATGCCCGCTGTGCTCGTCGCGGACTCACCACCCGCCGCCTCCGCGTCCACCATGACAACCGCAACGCCGCGCACCTCCGTAGGCCGACACACGGCCCGGAGCTTCACGCATCCGCCGACGAACGCCTCCATCGCCACCACGCCTCCGGCACGGCGAACCACGCCCAAGACAACCAAGCTCATGATACCAATTGTTGGCGCCGCCTCCTCGCCGCAGCGCCCTTCTTATACCTCTTGCCTCACTCAAGGAGAAACTCCACAGACACACACGCACACATGCACCAAGGAAGAACGCTCAAGCTTTGCGAAGAGGCTCCCTTGGTGATCACACGGTGGTTACATTGTTTTTCCAGCCCTCTCGGCTTGTCTTTCTCATTCACTCAATGCAATACTTATATACACAAGGGATTGTCTGACCTGCCAAGCTAGCCGCCACGCCCGACCACACTAACCCACTAACCAATGTACTCACGCACTAATAGACTAGCCCTCGCATGCACTTACCCCGACCACTAACACATGACCTTTTCCTACGCCAGTAGTGCACGGACGACCCCATCTTTCCTTGAATATCTGCAGGACCTGCACCACCGGATAACAAACTCATGCATGCAGCCTAATCACTACTACATGCACACCTATGCTCGACCCTTGCTCAGCCTCCTCTTAACGGCCAAAGGACTAGGCCAACTCAACATGCACGTAGAGCCCCATGCTCCAGCCTTCGTCGCACTTGCCGCATCACACGGCCACGCTACCTCGCGCCCCGCACGTCCCGCCCGCACCCAACGAGCCCGACTGCACGAGTGCGTCCCGCACGTCCCGCGCGCACCTGATGCGCCCGACGAGCCCGACTACACCATACATCGTGGCTTATTCCAACACACACCCCCTAAGCCACGACCTCGACGTTGCCGGAGTTGTTGCAGCTCTCGTCGTTGTCGTCGTCATGGACGCCTTCACTCGACGCTACCGCATGCCTTCGTGGCCGCTGCGACGTGCCGTGTGCTCGTCGTGCCCTGCCATGGTTGTCGCGTCGCTCGACGACGAAGCCGTGTGCCACCACCGCATCTGGACTCGCTGTGCGTCGTGGCCCCCATGCGCTCACTGCGCACCGCAACCACGCCGCCGCGACCTCCATGCCCGCTGTGCTCATCGCGGACTCACCACCCGCCGCCTCCGCATCCACCATGACAACCGCAAGGCCGCGCACCTCCATAGGCCGACACACGGCCCGGAGCTTCGCGCATCCGCCGACGAAGCTCATGATACCAACTGTTGGCGCCGCCTCCTTGCCGCAGCGCCCTTCTTATACCTCTTGCCTCACTCAAGGAGAAACTCCACACACACACGCACACTGATAACCCACAAGTGTAGGGGATCGTAACAGCTTTCGATGGTAGAGTATTCAACCCAAATTTATTGATTTGACACCAGGGGAGCCAAAGAATATTCTCAAGTATTAGCAACTGAGTTGTCAATTCAGCCACACCTGGATAACTTAATATCTGCAGCAAAGTATTTAGTAGCAAAGTAGTATGATAGTGGTGATAACGGTAAGAAAAGTAACGGAAGCAAAAGTAATATTTTTGGTGTTTTGTAATAATTGTAACAGTAACAACGGGAAAGTAAATAAGCGTAAACCAGCATATGGAAAGCTCGTAGGCATTGGATCGGTGATGGATAATTATGCCGGATGCGGTTCATCATGTAACAGTCATAACATAGGGTGACACAGAACTAGCTCCAATTCATCAATGTAATGTAGGCATGTATTCCGAATATAGTCATACGTGCTTATGGAAAAGAACTTGCATGACATCTTTTGTCCTACCCTCCCGTGGCAGCGGGGTCCTAATGGAAACTAAGGGATATTAAGGCCTCCTTTTAATAGAGAACCGAAACAAAGCATTAGCACATAGTGAATACATGAACTCCTCAAACTACGGTCATCACCGAGGAGTATCCCGATTATTGTCACTTCGGGGTTGTCGGATCATAACACATAATAGGTGACTATAGACTTGCAAGATAGGATCAAGAACACACATATATTCATGAAAACATAATAGGTTCAGATCTGAAATCATGGCACTCGGGCCCTAGTGACAAGCATTAAGCATAGCAAAGTCATAGCAACATCAATCTCAGAACATAGTGGATACTAGGGATCAAACCCTAACAAAACTAACTCGATTACATGATAGATCTCATCCAACCCATCACCGTCTAGCAAGCCTACGATAGAATTACTCACGCACGGTGGTGAGCATCATGAAATTGGTGATGGAGGATGGTTGATGATGACGACGGCGACGAATCCCCCTCTCCGAAGCCCCGAACGGACTCCAGATCAGCCCTCCCAAGAGGTTTTAGGGCTTGGCAGCGGCTCCGTATCGTAAAACACGATGATTTCTTCTCTCTGATTTTTTTCTCTCCGAAAGCAAATATATAGAGTTGGAGTTGGCGTCGGAGGGTCTCCAAGGGGCCCACGAGGTAGGGGGTGCACCCTGGAGGGGGGGCGCGCCCCCACCCTCGTGGACAGGGTGTGGCCCCCCTGGTCTTCATCTTTGGCGAGGATTTTTTATTATTGTTTCTAAGATATTCCGTGGAGTTTCAGGTCATTCCGAGAACTTTTGTTTTCTACACATAAAACAACATCATGGCAATTCTGCTGAAAACAGCGTCAGTCCGGGTTAGTTCCATTCAAATCATACAAGTTAGAGTCCAAAACAAGGGCAAAAGTGTTTGGAAAAGTAGATACGACGAAGACATATCAACCCCCCTAAGCTTAAACCCTTACTTGTCCTCAAGCAATTCAGTTGAAAAACTGAAAGAGAAAAAGAAAAACTTTTACAAACTCTGTTTGCTCTTGTTGTTGTAAATATGTCAAGCTAGCATTCAAGTTTTCAGCAAAGATTATAACTAACCACATTTGCAATAATTCTCAGGTCTCATGATTACTCATATCAATGGCATAATCAACTAGCGAGTCATAATAATAAATCTCGGATGACAACACTTTCTCAAAACAATCATAATATGATATAACAAGATGGTATCTTGCTAGCCCTTTCTGAGACCACAAAACATAAATGTAGAGCACCTTTAAAGATCAAGGACTGACTAGACATTGTAATTCATGGTAAAAGAGATCCAGTCATAGTCAAACCCAATATAAATTAACAGTAATGAATGCAAATGATAGCTGCGCTCTCCAGCTAGTGCTTTTTAATAAGAGGGTGATGACTCAACATAAAAGTAAAATGATAGGCCCTTCGCGGAGGGAAGCAGGGATTTGTAGAGGTGCCAGAGCTCGGTTTTGAAATAGAGATAAATAATATTTTGAGCGGCATACTTTCATTGTCAACATAACAACGAAGAGATGGCGATATCTTCCATGCTACACACATTATAGGCAGTTCCCAAACAGAATGGTAAAGTTTATACTCCCCTCCACCAACAAGCATCAATCCACGGCTTGCTCGAAACAACGAGTGCCTCCAACAACCAACAGGTCCCAGGGGGAATTTTGTTTGCAATTATTTTGATTTAGTTCGCATAAAACATGGGACTGGGCATCCCGGTGACCAGCCATGTTCTCATGAGTGCGGAGCGGAGTCCACTCCTCTTGAGAATAACCCGCCTAACATGGAAGATAAGGACAGCCGTAGTTGATACATGAGCTATTCGAGCATACAAAACAGAATGTTTATTTGAAGGTTTAGAGTTTGGCACATACAAATTTACTTGGAACGGCAGGTAGATACCGCATATAGGAAGGTATAGTGGACTCATATGGAATAACTTTGGGGTTTAAGGGATTGGATGCACAAGCAGTATTCCCGCTTAGTACAAGTGAAGGCTAGCAAAAGACTGGGAAGCGACCAACTAGAGAGCGACAACAGTCATGAACATGCACTAAAATTAATAAACATTGGATGCAAGCATGAGTAGGATATAATCCACCATGAACATAAATATCGTGAAGGCTATGTTGATTTGTTTCAACTACATGTGTGAACATGTGCCAAGTCAAGTCACTTAAATCATTCAAAGGAGGATACCACCCCATCATACCACATCACAACCATTTTAATAGCATGTTGGCACGCAAGGTAAACCATTATAACTCATAGCTAATCAAGCATGGCATAAGCAACTATGATCTCTAATTGTCATTGCAAACATGTTTATTCATAATAGGCCGAATCAAGAACGATGAACTCATCATATTTACAAAAACAAGAGAGGTCGAGTTCATACCAGCTTTTCCCATCTCAGTCAGTCCATCATATATCATCATAATTGCCTTTCACTTGCACGACCGAACGATGTGAATGATAATAAGAGTGCACGTGCATTGGACTAAGCTGGAATCTGCGAGCATCCAGTAAACAGGAGAAGACAAGGCAATATGGACTCTTGGTTTAATCAACAATAAAGCATATAGGAGCCACTTCAACAATTTAATCATGGTCTTCTCCTATCGACCCCCAAAGAAAAGAAAAGAAATAAAAACTATTTACACGGGAAAGCTCCAAACAAGCAAAAGAAGAACGGGAAATATTTTTGGGTTTCTTTTTAATTATTACTACTACGGCAAGAAAGGTAAACTAACTAAAAGCTACACTAATTTTTTTTGTTTTCTTAAAGTTTATCAAACACACAAGAACAAAGCAGGAAAAAGAAAATAAACTAGCATGGATATTACAATGAAAGAGTATGAGCACCGACATCTAGCAATGAGTGTGTGTGAACATAAATGTAATGTCAGTGGGAAATACGTACTCGCCCAAGCTTAGGCTTTTGGCCTAAGTTGGTTCATTGCCAGGGATGGCCTGATGGATACCCGTAGGTGTAGCTGGGGTCGTACTGCGATGCAGCGCCTATCGCCTCCTGAGCTGCAGCGTGGCGTCGAGCTGCCTCCTCTCTCCTCTCGTACTCATCTGCCTCCTCTCTAGTAATAAAATATCTTCCTTTTGTCTGAGAATCAAAGAAGGCAGGAGCAGGAAGAGTAATACGGACAACATGCCGCTTGTTAAAGATTAGTCGATACTGGAGAGGTGATTCAGTCCTCTCGACAAACTGGTGGGAAACCATAGAATCAAAATCTAAATAAGTAGGGGGCAACTCCATATCACCCTCAGCTAAGCGGGTTGCATAAATTCCTCCAAAGAAATCTCCGTTATATATATTATGATGCAACCTACGAGCTACAATGGCTCCCATATAATAAGATTGGTCTCCTAACACAGCACTCCTGAGAATGCTGAGATCAGGGACACACATGTGACATGCTTCATCCTTAGAATTGATGCACCTACCAATGAAGAGAGCAAAATAATGTATAGCAGGAAAGTGAATGCTCCCTATAGTGGCTTGCGTTATATCTCTAGATTTCCCCACAGTTATACTAGCAAGAAAGTCTCTAAATTCAGATTTACGGGGATCAACAGTACTACCCCATTGTGGGAGCTTGCAAGCAAAGTAAAGTCCTCTAAGTCCATGGTATAAGATTTATCATAAAGATCAAACATGACTGAAGGAGAATTACGCGAAGATGGAAATTCAAACCTCCTCACAAATGAACTAGTGAGATCGTGATACTATGGGCATTTGTCTGCTTTGAAGTCCACAAGACCGGCGTTACGCAAATATGCGTTAAATTCTTCTTTGATTCCCGCTCGATCCATAAAATTTTCCAAAGGCCATTCACAGGGCCTCATGGGAGCGTCCCTTGGGGGTTCCTCATCGGCATTGCGCATTGCAAGCCTAGGGCCTTGCTTCCTTGAAGAACCACCTTGGAACATCTTCCTAAACATATTGTTCTCTCTGAAAAAAAATCAGAAATTTTTAGTAACTTCAAACAAAAATTAACCAACTTCAATAAGATTGATAGCAACCACTCCTACAAGTGCCTAGAGCCTATGTCAAGCATTAAAACTACTTGGAACCATATAAATTTGACATGCAAGCTCAAGAACATGGTCACCTATGCAGCACAAATTTGCAATGAATAAAGCACTAGAACAAAAATTAATTGGACTAAAGGAGGAGTCACATACCAAGGAACAATCTTCCCAAGCAGTTTTGTGAGAGGTGCTTTGAGCAAAGAGATCGAAAATCACAGCAACAGGGGCTGGAACTCGTGTTTGAGCCAGATATTCGTGTTTCTGGGAGGAAAAAGAAGAGGATGGGTGCAGGAATAAGTGAAGGAGAGCCACCGTGGGCCCACGAGGTAGGGGGGCGCGCCCAGGGGGTAGGGCGCGCCCTCCACCCTCGTGGCCAGGTGGCAGCTCCCCCCGTGGTAATTTTTGCACTAAAAATCCTCAAATAATCCCAAAAAAATCATATGAAATTGGCATGGCATTCTGAGGACTTTTATTTTCGGGATATTTTTATATTGCACGAATAAATCAGGAAATAGACAGAAAAATACTATTTTTACTTTATTTCAACCAAGTAACAGAAAGTATAAAGAGGGTACAGAAGGTTGTGCCTCCTAGTTTCATCCGTCTCATGATCATCAAAAGGAATCCACTAACAAGGTTGATCAAGTCTTGTTAACAAACTCATTCAGAATAACATGGAACCGGAGAAATTTCGAATAACACTATGTTACCTTAGCGGGGATATGCACATCCCCAATAGTAAGAATATCATATTTCTTCTTGACAGCAGGAAGAGGAAATTCAAAACATCCAAAAATAATCGATGGAACTTTTCCAATAGAATTGATGCTATAAACTTGAGGTTGTTTTCTCGGAAAGTGTACCTTATGCTCATTACCATTTACATGAAAAGTGACATTGCCTTTGTTGCAATCAATAACAGCCCCTGTAGTATTCAGAACAGGTCTTTCAAGAATAATAGACATACTATCGTCCTCGGGAATATCAAGAATAACAAAAGTCTGTTAAAATAGTAACATTTGCAACCACAACAGGCACATCCTCACAAACACCGACAGGTATAGCAGTTGATTTATCAGCCATTTGCAAAGATATTTCAGTAGGTGTCAACTTATTCAAATCAAGTCTACGATATAAAGAGAGAGGCATAACACTAACACCGGCTCCAAGATCACATAAAGCAGTTTTAACATAATTTCTTTTAATGGAGCATGGTATAGCTGGTACTTCTGGATCTCCAAGTTTCTTTGGTATTCCACCCTTAAAAGTATAATCAGCAATCATGGTGGAAATTTCAGCTTCCGGTATCTTTATCTTATTGGTACCCATACCACTGTCATCGTCGGTGATGGGACACACCTTCCAATCACGCACGTCGGCACCGGTTCCATTCCCACGTCCACCACACCTCTCACCCTCGGTAGTGTTCTTCTTACACCCTCTCTTATCAAAAACCTTCTCTTTGTTCGCCAACTCTATCGAGAAAATACAGTCTTTGTCGAATTTGATGAATTTGGTTTTTCTGTGAAGGATCTGCGCACCCGGATGGTGATTCTCCGCAGTGATTCCGAGGGCGATCTCTATTGTGTGACCGGCGCATCATCGGCGCATCCTCGCCGTGCTCTCCCATTCGCTGGTGCGGTCACCAGGACATCTGGCATCAGCGACTGGGTCACCCCGGGCATGCTCCGGCTGCTGGTTTGAGTTCGCCTGCACTCAGTCGTCGCAGCATTCCTGCAGTGCGTGTCGTCTGGGCAAGAACACGTGTCCCCCTTTTTAGCAATCACACAGTCATAGTTTCTTTCTGTTTCAGTTATTACATTTAGATATCTGGACATCTCCTGTCGCAAGTGTCTCTGTTTATCAGTTCTATCTTGTAATTCTCGACGACTACACGCATTATGTATGGACATTTCCCTTGCAACACAAATCTGAGGCGTTGCCTGTCATTGTTCAATTTTATGCGTACGTTCAGACTCAGTTTGAGCGGCCAGTTCTTGCCTTGCAAACGGATAATGGCCGCGAGTTTGATAATGCTGCCCTACGCTCTCTCCTCGCAACTCATGGCTGTCCTCCGCCTCTCCTGCCCGTGCACAAGCCAGCAGAACAGCAAAGTTCAGTGCGTTCTACGCACCCTCAACGACAGCATCCGTTCTCTCCTGTTTCACTCGTCCATGCCGCCACGTTTTTGGGTCAAAGCACTTAGCACCTCCACCTATCTGCTCAACCGTCGTCCTTGCCGCACCAGTTCACCCACGACGCCGCATGAGCTCCTCCTTGGAGTTGCGCCTGATTATTCCCTCCTACGCGTTTTCGGCTGTCTGTGTTACCCCAACACTTCCTCCACTGCCTGCCATAAACTTGCCCATCGCTCTGTCGCGTGTGTCTTTCTTGGCTACTCCTCGGACCACCGTGGATATCCTTACTTCGACCGCGCCTCTGGGCGTGTTCTCACCTCCCAACATGTTCGGTTTGACGAGTGCACGTTCCCGTTTGCCAACAACCCGTCCATCCCCACTCCCCCACCATACCGTGCCTTCCTACCGCTGCCACTCGCCAGCGGCATGTACTCGCCCTCGCAGGGACGCTCTCCTCCATCCTGCAGCGTCACTCAATCGCCATCCCCTGCTCCGAGCAGCTATGGATCGCTCGCGCCCTCTCTCCGTTCAAACGGAGCCATTGGATCATCATCCAGCGGTGGGGCTGCCTCCCCGCCCCGCGCGCGCTCATCCCTTTCAAACTCCACCACCTGATCCTCATCGGACGGGCGGCGTGGTTCGTCTGTTGCCGCGCGCACCACTGATTCAAAATCGGGCGGATCTTCTGCGACCGCTTCTTTGTCGAGCTCGGCTAAGTCCTCGACCACAGGTCCCATGCCGCCACTCGCTCCGTTGCCACCCACCGGAGTGATCACGCGCGCACACGTTGGCGTCTTCCATCCCAACACGTGCTATGCCTGCGACTATGCCTGCGTCGTCGACACGGCTCCCCTCACCGGTGCCTCCCCACTCCCTACTTTCGTCCGCGCCGCGTTGCGCGATCCGAACTGGCTCGCTGCCATGCGTGACGAGTTCACTGCTCTCGTTGGCAACCGAACTTGGGACTCATGCCTCGTCCACCGCGTGTCAACCTCATCTCCGGCAAATGGGGTTTTCGCCATAAAACTCATGCGGACGGCTCGCTCGAGCGGTACAAAGCCTGTTGGGTTGTACGTGGATTCCGTCAGCGCCCGGGTGTTGAATATGGTGAGGCATTCTCGCCTATCGTCAAACCGGCGACCATCCGCACCGTCCTGACGACTGCTGCGTCGAGGCAGTGGCCGGTCCATCAACTTGATGTGAAAAACGCGTTCCTCCATGGCGATCTCCAGGAGGAGGTCTACTGCGTGCAACCTACATATTCTAGCACAAGTCATGCCAGAATGCACGGAAAAATTCGGCATGACCTTTGCTAAAAAAGGACATATCGAGCACCTGAAATTTGCCGAAACGGAAATTAATCAACACTCCGGCAAAACATAGGCCACTCGGAGGTGTAATCTGAACATGACCGGCCACTTGGGCAACCACATATCCTATTTGAGCAACACAAGATATACACGTTTTTATCTACATCATATATATCTTATAGGACTGATATTGACATGGAGATTTGGCTGGTCTCACCTAGAGGTCGGAGGGGGTTGGTGACGGGGACAATGGCGGGGATGATGGAGGGGCTCGTTGATTTCTGCAAAAGCAAAAACCCTATAAGTTATCACTAATACATCCCGAATAATTGCTTAAATGAAAAAATAACAACAAATATGACATGTTCAACTAGTTCTATTAATTCAACTAGTTCTTACTAAATATAAACTTACTATAAATAAAAAAACTAGTTATTTCTAAAAGTAAAGTAGTTCAACTAGTTATATTAATTTTCTTACTAAACATACATTAGTTCTATTAATTCAACTAGTTCAACTAGTTTATTAATTTACTTACTAAACTAGTTCAACTAGTTTATTAATTTACTTACTAATTATTTTAAACACTTACCAAATAGTAAAAAAAAACCTACATTATACAATAGTAAAAAACATCAACTATTAACCATACTGCCCTAGTTAACTAGTACCATCACTACTACTAATTAACATCTACTACTACTAAAAATTATTATCTATGAACCCTAAATTAACATCTACTACCACCAAAAACATCTAATAACTAAGCAGAGGTAGGGGGTGGGGGAGGGGTGGGGGCTTATAGAGAGGGGAGAGACGGTGGCGGGGAGGTGCTTGGCGACGGAGAGGTAGGGGCGGCGAGGGCGGGCTCGGGATCGGGAGGCGGCGGTCCTGGGCGGGCTCAGGCGACGGCGGTGAGGTCGAGGGCGGCGCGGTGAAAGCGAGGGCGGCAACGGTGAGGTCGAGAGTGGCGGCGGGCCGCACCAGTCCCTGCCCCGTGCCCGAGCCCCTGCCCGCGGCCCGCCCCCGCGCGTCGGCGCCCTCGCCGCCCCGGCCGTCGCCACTGCCGTCGCCAGCGTCGCCCCCGGTTAATTTTTATTTGATTAATTCTGTTTTTTTAATTTTTATTAGATTTTTTACATGTTTTTAGATTTTCATATATGTATGTATGTATTTTTTTTATGTATGTTCATATATGTATGTATGTATTTTTTACATGTTTTTTGTATGTATGTATGTATTTTTTCAATTGTAATGATGTTTTAAAGTATACATATATGCAAGTTAGATTTTTTAGAAAAGTTTTATCTATATATGTTCTCTGATTTAGTACATTTTAGGTTAGTTTAAATTTTAGAATTTTTTTAAATATCTAGCTAGGAAAGGAAGAAGAAGAAAAAGAATGAGAGGAAAAAGGAAAATAAGGAGAGGAAGAAAGGAGAAGAAGAGGAGAGGGAGAAGAGGAGAAATAAATAAGAAGAAAAGAAGAGGAGAAGAAGAAAAGAATAGAGGAGAAGAAGAAACATCATTTCCGAGTCCATCCGCCACACGACCTGTGAGCGTGGCTATTCTGAAAAACAGTATGAAGTGCGTAAATAATAATATTCACAATTTTATTTTATTACCATCATTTGTGTTCAGTTTCATTTATTCATATATATGTATTGACCCCCTTCTTCAAATTAGATATTTCGGATGCGGGATGAACTCCTACCACCAGGTCGTATGCGAGGAATTCAAGAGGAATTGGTGGCATTCTTTGTTGACCACGTGATCACTAAAGACGGATAATACCATGTGGACCCTAATCAGCTCGTTTTTAATTAGGAGATTATATTGTAAGAGATAATTATATTGTATATATGTAGCCAGTACGTAGCGTCGGATAGATATACGAGAACTTGTTGTTCAACCAATCTCTCAGAGAAGGAGAGGTGGTCGATATCACTTCTCTCTGTATGCATATGTTCATGACGATCTTCTGTTTTCTTCATTTCCTTACTAGCTAGCGTGTCTAGTCCTCTCTATACGTATAGTACGTAGCATCGACCAAGCACGAATATAAGAGAGGACACTTCTCTCTATTAATTAGCTAGCTGACATAATATATGAAACACCTAAATTAACCCCCCAAAACCCCCTAAACCCCCCCCCCTTAAAAAAAACAAAACCCCAGCACCTGAAATACTGACGCGTGGATGCCTATTGGTCCCGGTTGGTGCCACCAACCGGGACCAAAGGGCCTCCTGCCTGGGCTCGCCGCACCGGCCACGTGGAGGCCCATTTGTCCCGGTTTATGTAAAAACCGGGACTAAAGGTCTAGGGCATTAGTACCGAACTTTAGTCCCGGTTCAAAAACCGGGACAAATGGCCCTTACGAACCGGGACAATAGGTCCTTTTTTCTACTAGTGATGTTCAACGGAGGGTGTCTAGATGGGCCAGAAGGCTCTGTGTGAGAGTACGTTGTTTCTCGACATCCGTGAAATAGTCCAATTTTTTTGCATGGGCTTGCATGACCGATTCGAGGCACCATGCCAAGTTGTTTTGCTTTTGACAAATTTTGCATTTTCTGGAGTTTTCTCGGTCAAAAAAGACAGATAAATGGCAGGACGTGTCGCAACTTACATACGGTCTAGGAAATTATTCAAACCTAACATAGATGCCTAGCATGGGCATGCCCACCTGCCTACAAAAGTTGGAGTCATTTCAAGAATGTCCAAAACTAGATCATGTTCAACGGAGGGTGTCCGGTTTTGAATGCTTCATCCGAGAGCATGTTGCTTCTCGATATTCTTGAAATGACCCTAATTTTTTTATGGCCTTGTATGTGCCCAATTCAAGGCACCATGCCACATTGATTTGTTTTTTTTTGGCATTTTCTGGAGGTTTTTCCGTCAAAAAGGCTAATAAATGGTCGGATGTGTCGCAACTTGCATACGGTGTTGGAAAACATTCAAACCTGACATAGATGCCTAACATGGGCATGCCTACCTTCCTGCAAAAGCAGGGTTCATTTCAAGGATGTCCAAAACTAGACCATGTTTAATGGAGTGTCCGGGTAGGCTAGAAGGCTCCGTGTGCGAGCACATCCTTGAAATGGCAACACTTTCTTTGTATGGCCTTGTATGATCAATTCAAGGCACCATGCCAGGTTGTTTTGGTTTTCGACAATTTTTGTATTTGTTGGAATTTTCTCAGTCAAAAAAGGTCGATCAATGGCTGGACGTGTCACAACTTGCAAAAAGTGTCAAAAATCATTCAAAGCAGACACGGATGCCTACCATGCATGGGCATGCCCACCTGATTGCAAAGTTGGGTCATTTGAAGGATGTCAAAAAATAGACCATGTGCAATGGAGAGTGTTCAGGTAGAGCCGGAAGGGACATTTTGAAAGCACATTGTTTTTTGACATCCGTCAAATGGCTCCAAAAATTATCCACCAACTTATATGACGAATTCAAGGCATCATGCCAAATTGTTTGGATTTTTGACAAGTTTTGCATTTTCTGGATTTTTCTCGGTGAAAAACGGCCAACAAATGCCCAGACGTGTCGCTGCGTGCAAATCGTGTCAAAAATCATTTAAACCTGGCATGAATGCCTCATATATCCATGTCAGGCTGCTGCAAGAAGTTGGGGTCATTTATTGTAGTCCAAAAAAATACCAGTTGAGAGGAGTGTGCTAGGCTAGGCCAGACGGGTGCATCCGTGAGCATGTAGTTTTTTTAGTTATAAAGTTCAAAAAGGAGAAAAATAAATGAATGAAAAAAGAAAAAGAAAATAAAAATAAAAATAAAAAAATACGCTTAGGCTTGGTTTAACTAGACGACCACATCGCTCCCGTCAGGTGCTTGTTGGGCTGACCCAAGTGTTCGCGGATTTAGAAAAAGTTCATCAATTTTGAAAACAAATGTTCATGAATGTTTTAAAAAAATTGCAGGCTTTGAAAATGCTCGTAAAAGTTAAAAAGAGTTATCAATTCGGGAAAAATTTCATGAATTTGAAAACTAAGTTTGTAAAGTTAAGAACATATTCACAAACTTGAAAGTTCATGAAATTCAGAAAAGGTTCATGATTTAAAAATAGTTCATGAGTTTTAATAAAGAAAAGAAAATGAAGAAAAGAGAAAACAATAGAAGGAAAACAGTACAAACAATAACCAAAAAAATAAAAGCAAATTTTTTAAAATTGTTCATGTTTTGAAAGATGTTTGGAAATTGTTTATGTTTTGAATTTTCGTTCAAATTTCAAAAAAAAATTCTCAAATTCTGTTCATAAATTCCATAACAATTCGGCATTTCAGGATTGTTCGCATTTTTTCCATTAAAGTTTCGAATATTCAGAAAATATTTTTGATATGTGAACACTGTTGTGTTTTCTTAAATATTTTGCGCTACAAAATACCACAAGTAGTGGTGGCCTTTAAGTGTGAGGTGTTGAGTTCAAATCCTCATGAGCTCTCCTTTTTCTCAGTATTTTTATGTCGCTTATATTGAACACGGTGTTCCTCCGGGATAACGAGTGGCTTCTTCCCGAAGAGTCAGACCACGCGCTAGCATCACTTCTCGGGTTTCCCATGGCACATCCACACTCGGATCACTAGTCAGTCTCCTCCGGGAGATAAATGAGTGCTACCAAGTTTCCCCGAGTCAAATATCCTCGATCAATCCGGAAGCGCCGAGTCCAGAATCTGTTGGAGTTATGTTCAAGTCGTAGTTCACTAAAGCTTGTCGATAGGCCCCGACCGCCAGTGCAGTGCTCGAGCCAAATCAAGTTCTTAGTAAACTCGCTCTACAAAATCTCAATTGATCCGGGGGCTAATGTTGGGTTGCTCACTAGGGTCATAGAGAGTTCATTCTGGATTGTATAAGGGTGTGTTTGGTAGGGTGCATGGAGGGTGCATGAGGGCAAAAGTTCCCAATCCGACCCACTTTGGCTTGTTTGGTAGGGTACATGGGCTCACCTGAGCTATGCTCATCTGATGCATAAAAGTGCCCTCAACCATGCTCATCTCATGCACCCCAGACAGGGTGCATGGAGGCAGCTATGCTGGCCCTGACACTAGTCCCCACCGACCAGACAACCTCCAGATATGTTTATTTTTTCAAAAAGAATCAGAATTTCAAAATTTGTTTAAATTTTCAAAAAACTTTAGAATTTCAAAAAAAATGAAAAAAATTTGAATTTCAAAATTGTTTAATTTTTTTAAAAAAATCATAATTTCAAATTTTGTTTGAATTTTCAATAAATATTTGGAATTACAATTTTTCTAAAAAAAATCATAAATATTCGGAATTTCAAAAGGAAATCAATTTTTTGAATTTTGAAAAAAAATATAATTTTGTTTTTTATAAATATTCAAATAATCATTTTTTTAATTTTCAAAAAAACTCAGAATTTCAAATATGTTCAAATTAAAAAATAGAATTTCAAAATTTATTTTAATTTTCCAAAAAAATTTAGAATATCAAATTTTATTTAAATTTTCAAAATATGTTTAAATTTGTGTTGACATTTTTTCGATTTTGTTCATCATTCAAAAAAATATTCAGAATTCGAAATTGTTCAGCATATCCAAACACATGCAGGCTGCCAAACAAAATCTCAGCTCAGCATGTCTCAGCGCATACATCATCGCCAAACAACAGCAACTGCATGGACTCAACATGTCTACACTCAGCATGTATGAGATGAGAACAACTAGGCTAGGTCCATACATGCTACCAAATACACCCTAAAAGACCCACAATACTATGCATTAAAAGACCCCTTGGTCATCAGTCTATACAACCGACAGGAAGATCTCCTCCACTCGGACATCGCTCATTCAGTAGGACGACGTTCATTCACTCAGGCGACGCCCATCCATTCGGTTACCTCAAGTCAAGTCCATTAGGCTGCCTTGCAAGGACTCGGACGAAGGGAGACGGACAGGCGAGGTATACTCTGAAATGTCCAGAGGCGCATAACTTCAAACGTTTCTAACAATCAATATGTAAGTTTTGTTTTTAGAAATGGAGGAGGACCCCGGCCTCTGCATCTGGACGATGCATGCAGCCACTTATTAATTATTCACATAAGACCTTACAAAGTCATACAACAGTAAGACTAAAGCCACCGTCTAGGCAACATCAGCCGCTACTCCTATCCAGTTAATGTAGGGATGCTGATAGTCTGGCCAAATACCAAACAGACCTCGCAGTCAAACCTAACATCTATGACCTGAGGTCCCAACCAGGAAGCCTGCCGGGTATGGGGCACCCACCAGTCCAGCGCACTCTTCAACCCGGACGCCTGCCGGATATGAGGCTGCTGCAGCCACCTGCCACCAATCCATCTTCAGAGCTGTACTGCTGCATCTACCGTCCAGGTCTATCTGTCATCGACGCCACCACGACGCCACCACAACGCCAGACAACATCGTCCTCCAGCGCGAGTCCATCCTCGCACATCGGATGCCGAATCTGCGTTGCGCCACGCCGTCGAGATCTGTCGCCATCAATGTGTAGGATGAAGCACCACTCCACCTAAGATGCGGTCCACTGGTCCGTCGAGCCCGTGCACACCTTCAAGAACGACGCCCCAAGGGGGGAACGACATAAGAACGCCGCCGTCTTCCGATCAACTGATCTAGGGTTTCCCCCAGAGATAGCAGACAGTTACCTTGAAACTCTCCTCGGCGATGCCTTCAAGAAGGGAATGTCACAAAATAGCGCCGCCACCGCCAGCTTTGGCAGTAAGCCGAAAGCAAGTTTTCACCCCGATCTGTTCGAAGGATCTCCATCAAGCATCTCGTGCACGGATCACCGCCATCTCTACCGGGGACTAGACAATGGATCCAGGCCGCCACCGCCTGACCGGTCACGGCACCACTGCGGTGCCTAAGCCGGCGCCGTCAGGCCCAACACGCCCACCTGTAGACGCTCTCCAGATCTGCCGGCCCGCGGACGAGGCCCACGATCTGGGCCGCTGCCACAGGTGCTCCTCGGCTGCGAGGAGAACGCGCCTGCGCTGTCGTTGCCGCCATACTCGCCGTCGGGCGCCCGCTGCTCCTTGCCGCCAGTGCACCGCCGATCCATGAGCCGCCGCCGCTGACAGGAGATCGCCACCACCGCGCGAGGGGAGCGCCCCGCCGCCGCCATCACTGGCCAGGCAACGGTGGCGTGGCCTCGGGCGGCGGCAGGAGGAGGGAGAGAGGAGCGGAGGCCTAGGGCCGGCGCGGTAAATCGCCTGCCGTGTCGCCAGGGGCTGGCGACGCGGGGGTAGGGACGCGGTAGTAGGGACGGAGCCAGGATTTAGACATAGGGGGGGGGGGGGGGGCGAAAGACAACAAGTAAAAAAATGAACATAAGGTATGGCTATCCTAAGCATTAGCTTTGCATCTCCAACTATTTATTGTCACTAGATCAACTGTAGTCATTTGTTGGACTGGAATCGGTACTGTTTTTTCACTAGCTTCTCGTTGATTATGATAGAAACTTTCAATCATACAACCAGATACAGGTTGTAAAACCAGTTCCGCGGTAGAATGGATAAATTATTTTCCTATTCAGGATTATACATACACAATTTACAATTCATTCAGTTAAAGGCATATAATCAGGTTTAGTGATGATAAAACAAATCTACGCAGGTAAGCGAATTCCATCTAAGCGTACAAATAAACATTGTACTCCTATAATATATATCAGCAAAGTAGACTAACCGCACAATATCCTAGCGTCGTTCCATCGTCGCAGAGTGCAGCGTCACATCCCCGGGGGCGATCGATTTTGGTTCCAACGTTGCTGATTCAGTGCCAGTTTTCTCCTCCCGAAACTGCCATATGCTTGCAGCTCATCACTGCGTCCGATCTGCCGGCAAGGCGGCACCTTCTCCGTGGATCGATCAGCGCCTGCCTGTCCCGCATCCCCTTCTCTTCGACCCTTCTTCTCGATGAAGGCGCGATGGAGAGATCCGATCAGCAGCCATCACAGAAGCGGCTTGGAAACGAAAAGGTTAGCCTCTAGCGATATGTGCGTGCGTGGTCCAACTCCAGGTCGTGGCCTCGTGGGTGCCTTGCAACTAAAACCCTCTCTTATCCTTCACGATGGGCTGTTATTTTCCTTATCCTCATTTTGTGCTTCTAGCAAACAGATTGGGTTTCCCTCAAAAAAAAAAGGCAAACAGATTGGGCTGTACATATGGGCTGAGACGCTGATGCTTCACGTTAATTGGGAAGTCTAAAGCGATAGGGGGGCAAAGCACGTTACGTACACCCATCGAATCAAAAAAAATAGCCATTAACTGAATTCCATCGAGGGACGACACGATCTTTTGGGGGTGATGAAGTCATGTACCTAGGGTAGGGTCATAGACCTGATCTAAGTACCCTACCCAAGGACACCCTCAGAAGAAACTGCCTTCCAGTCGATCAAGAGGGACTTCACTCGACGGACTCGAAGGACTCGACCATGAAGACTCACTCGACCACCAGGAGATCAAGAGTCACTCTGCATCCAAACGGTCTGTAATTAAGTAGTCTTTATGGCATTTAGGAGACTTTATGTAAGGCGTTACCAGTAACGCCTAGACTTAATGTACTTTAAACCCTGCATTACTGAGGGCCGGAGGGGTCTGGCGGACACTATATAAGCCACCCCCCTCCTCAGTGTAAAGGGTTGGCACCCCTGTAATCCATACACACATAATCCACTCGACCGCCTCTGGGCTCCGAGACGTAGGGCTGTTACTTCCTCCGAGAAGGGCCATAACTCGTACATCCCTTGTGTTAACAACTCCTCCATAGCTAGGATCTTGCCTCTCCATACCTACCCCCCATTCTACTGTCAGACTTAGAACCACGACAGTTGGCGCCCACCGTGAGGCAGGTGTCTTAGCGATTTCTGGAGAAGTTGCAATTGTTCCGATTGCCTTCATCATGGTTTTTGGTGGAGTTTTGATCGAGGGCCGCGAGATCCGTCTCGGCGCGCTCACCTTCATCGCCGACAACTCCGCTTGGCTCTAGGAGGCTCCACTCGACGTCGATGCGCTCCCCGTCCGCGGTGCGACGCATTTTCGCGCATGTGTCCACGGCGTTTTGCTGCGGCAACCGTCGACTCCATATCGGTCGACTCCCCTATCGTCCACCCTCCCTGTCTCCCGCCAGCGCAAGCGCTCTGATCGATCGAGGCTCCAGTGGTAAGTGAGGCACGCGGTGGCTCGCCAGACGACCACCACTCAAGTTGCGGCAATCGAGCCCGACGAGTCCCTCTACGGCCTGTTCGATCTGTCGACTGGCTCCGTAGAGACTGCATCCGAGTGCGATAGCAGTGATCCAGCGGTGGAGGTCTTGATGGTCAACGGACCTCGTAGCCCTCCCGGCTTCCCCCGCGACGACGGGGTGGACAGTGGAGGCGACCCCACTCAAGTCAATGAGGAGTACCAACCCGAGCCACTTAATTCCCTGCAAAGGGAAGAACTTCGCCGCAGGAACATGGATGCCCTGCTTACTCCCATTGCAGGAGAAACCCCCGAAGGTCGCGCCTTGGAGGAGGCACGTTTGGCCAACTTGGCTGAACGCACTCGTCTGGAGAACCTGCAGCGAGCACTCGACGAGCGTGCGCGGCAACGAGTGCCTGACTCCAATCGGCGTCAACTCTTCCCGCCGACTCAGGTATATCGAGCCCCGATTCAGAATTTAGTAGCTGCAACCCGCATAGCAGAGTCAATTCAGCCCTCTCAGTCGGAGGCTGGCAGAGGCTTGATGCAGATCAGAGATTTGCTCTGGGCAGCAGGAGATCAGAATTCAGCCGTGTCGCAGTCACGCAACAGAATTCACAGTCAATCCGTCGCTGCGAATACGGTTCAGTCGGCTCACAGCCCCAGATCGCCTCCGCGGCGTGAAGGACGTGAAAATCGGCGGGACCAATATGGTGACCGATACGATCGTGATGATAGGCGTCGAGTGCCCACTCCTCCCCCGAGAAGTGGGTCTTACGCTCCTCGGCAACAAGATGACAGGCGTCAACTCAGTGTTGGGCGAAGAGCTCCGGTCGACCCCAGGGAACCAGGCTTTGACGTGTGGTCCATCATCGTGCAAGGCTTGGTCGATCGGAACAGGGCTCATCGAGACGGCCGCGATCGAGATGCGCCCACTAGCAGCCGAGTGCATGTCTCAGGTCCGGAATGTTTCAGCAGGGCTATCAGAGCCGCGATGATTCCCCCCAACTTCAGGTTGGCGACTAGATTAAGCAAGTTCACCGGTGAGTCTAAGCCTGAAACTTGGCTTGAGGACTACCGAGTGGCTGTACAGATCGGCGGCGGGAACGACGAGGTGGCTATGAAGCACTTACCGCTCATGTTGGAAGGTTCGGCCAGAGCATGGTTGAATCAGTTAACTCCAAGCAGCATTTACACTTGGGAAGATCTTTCCCGAGTGTTCGTCAGAACATTTGAGGGAACTTGCAAGCGACCAGCCGGATTGACAGAGCTGTAAGTTTGTGTGCAGAAGTCGAATGAGACCTTAAGAGAGTATATTCAGAGATGGATCACTTTGCATCATACCGTGGAGAACGTGTCTGATCATCAGGTAGTCTGCGCCTTCAAGGATGGTGTTAAGAACAGAGAATTAAGTTTGAAGTTTGGTCAGACCGGAGATATGACCCTGAGTCGGATGATGGAAATTGCTACGAAGTACGCCAACGGCAAAGAGGAGGACCGACTCCGGAGCGGCAAGTACAAGCCGAGTCAGTCGGAGAAGGGAAACTCCAGTTGGAAGCAAAAGCGGAAAGCCGAACCAGCGACTCCTGGAGAGGCTCTGGCCATGACTCAGGGCAAGTTCAAGGGAAAACCCAAAGGATCCTGGAACCCCAAGAAGGTGAAGGATAAAGAAGGAAATGATGTGATGGATATGCCGTGTCACATCCACACGAAGAAAGACGAAGAGGGTAATATCATCTACCCGAAGCATACCACTCGACAGTGCTGACTCCTGATCCAGCAGTTCCAAGGTAAACAGCCCAAGGACAAGGAAAAAGAGTCAGACAAAGCTGAAGACAAGGAGGACAGTGAGGGAGGATATCCTCATGTTAACTCCACTCTGATGATCTTTGCGGATGTGGAAAGCAAGAGCCGACTGAAGGTTATTAACCGTGAGGTGAACATGGTCGCCCCGGCGACACCCAGTTATCTGAGATGGTCCCAAACTCCCATTAAATTCGACCAGTCCGATCACCCGACTCATATAGCCACCCCTGGGAGGCAAGCTTTTGTGGTCGACCCGGTCGTCGAAGACACTCGACTGACGAAGGTGCTAATGGACGGTGGTAGTGGGCTGAACTTATTATATGCGGACACGCTGAAAGGAATGGGCATTCCGATGTCCCGACTGAGCACCAGTAACATGAGTTTTCATGGAGTTATACCAGGAAAGAAAGCCGAGTCACTCGGCCAAATAGCTCTGGACATGGTGTTCGGTGACTCGAAGCATTTTCGCAAAGAGAAGCTGACGTTTGAAGTAGTGGATTTTCAGAGCGCTTACCACGCTATTTTGGGGAGACCAGCTTATGCACGGTTCATGGCTCGACCATGTTACGTGTACCTCAAACTGAAGATGCCCGGCCCCAAAGGTGTGATCACTGTCACTGGTGATCGGAAAAAAGCAGAAGAATGTTTCCAGAAAGGCTCAAAGATTGCCGATTCCCAGGTGACAGCGGTCGAGCTAGAAGGATATAAGCAAAATGCAGATCTGAGTGATTTGTTACGAGTCAAGAAGCCTGCCACAGAGTCAGCATTTCAGTCGTCCGGTGAGACGAAGCCCGTTCACATCCACCCGACTGACCCCAGTGCAGCTATGACCCATATCTCCACAACACTCGACCCTAAATAGGAAGAAGCGCTCATCCAGTTCCTCCGTGAGAACTGGGACATCTTTGCATGGAAGCCTGCTGACATGCCGGGTGTTCCCAGGGGACTGGCTGAGCATCGCCTTAGAGTCGACTCAGTAGCAAAACCAGTCAAGGTACATCTTCGGCGGTCCGCCGTCCAGAAGAGAAAAGCTATTGGTGAGGAGGTGGCTCAACTATTGGCGGCAGGATTTATCCGAGAGATATACCACTCCGAGTGGCTCGCCAATGTCGTCATGGTTCCCAAGAAGAACAAGTCACTCCGCATGTGCATCGACTTCAAACACATCAATCGGGCCTGCCCGAAAGATCATTTTCCTCTCCCTCGCATCGATCAAATTGTTGACTCGACTGCGGGATGCGAGAGATTGTATTTTCTAGACGCCTATTCCGGGTACCATCAGATCCGTCTGTACGGACCCGATGAGATAAAAACAGCTTTCATCACTCCATTCGGGTGCTTCTGCTATATTACCATGCCATTCGGCCTCAAGAATGCCAGAGCCATGTTCATGCGAATGATTCAGAAGTGTTTGCTCACTCAAATCAGCCGGAATGTGGAAGCGTACATGGACGATATCGTGGTCAAGTCGCGAAAGGGTTCCGACCTGCTGACTGACCTCGCCCAAACATTTGCCAGCCTTAGGATGTATGATATCAAGCTCAATCCGTCAAAGTGCACATTTGGAGTTCCAGGTGGAAAGTTACTCGGTTTTCTCGTTTCCGAACGAGGAATTGACGCTAACCCAGAAAAAGTTGGCATTATACTCCGAATGAAACGCCGTCCAGAAACTTACTGGATGCTTGGCCGCGTTAAGTCGATTCATCTCTCGCCTCGGTGAAAAGGCATTGCCTCTTTACCGACTGATGAAGAAGGCAGACAAGTTCGAGTGGACTCCAGAAGCTGATGCAGCATTTGCCGAGCTAAAAGCTCTGCTCTCCACCCAGCCGGTGCTTGCTGCTCCAATCAGCAAAGAGCCTCTGTTGCTTTATATTGCAGCCACAGGACAAGTCGTCAGTACAGTACTTACGGTCGAGCGGGAAGAAGAAGGGAAAGCCTTCAAAGTTCAGCGCCCAGTGTACTATCTGTCTGAAGTTTCGACTCCATCAAAGCAAAGATATTCTCATCATCAGAAGCTTGTGTATGGGATCTATATGACCACGAAGAAGGTTGCTCATTACTTCTCTGATCATTCCATTACAGTCGTCAGTAACGCTCCACTTTCAGAGATTCTGCACAACAGAGATGTAACTGGTCGAGTGGCGAAATGGGCGATTGAACTCCTTCCCCTTGATATCAAGTTTGAGACAAAGAAAGCCATTAAGTCCCAAGCAATAGCAGATTTCCTTGCCGAGTGGATTGAACAACAGCAGCCGACTCAAGTTCACTCGGAGCATTGGACCATGTTCTTTGATGGTCTAAGATGTTGAATGGTTCCGGTGCTGGGTTTGTCTTGGTTTCCCCCAGAGGAGATAAGCTCAGATATGTGCTCCAGATTCACTTTGATTCCTCCAACAATGAGGCATAATACGAGACCCTTTTGTATGGGTTGCACATGGCCATCTCACTCGGCGTCTATCGCCTTATGGTTTATGGCGACTCAGATTTGGTGGTCAACCAAGTGATGAAGGAGTGGGATGTTAGAAGCCCAGCCATGACTGGATACTGCAATGCAGTGAGGAAGCTGGAAAATAAGTTTGAGGGGTTAGAGCTCCATCATATACCCCGACTGAAAAATCAAGCGGCTGATGATCTGGCAAAGATAGGTTCCAAGAGAGAAGCCATTCCCAGTGGTGTGTTCTTGGAGCATATCCATACTCCATCAGTCAAAGAAGATCCTTTTACTGAAGAAGCTCCGCAGCCCAAGAGTGCCACAGATCCGACTGAGGTTGAAGTTCCAGCAGTGGTCGACTTGATCATGGAAGCTTTAGTGATCACTCCCGATTGGACAGTTCCGTATATCACATATATCCTAAGAAAAGAGCTCCCAGAGGACGAAGAAGAGGCTCGACAGATCGTCCGCCGATCCAAAGCCTTTACCGTGATCAAGGGGATGCTATATAGAGAAAGCGCGACTGGACTTGGTTAGAAGTGTATAACGCCAGAAGAAGGTCGAATCATCCTTGATGATATCCACTCGGGGACCTGTGGCCATCATGTGTCCTCTCGGACCATCGTGGC
The DNA here is from genome assembly GCA_963921465.1 of Triticum timopheevii. NCBI lineage: Eukaryota > Viridiplantae > Streptophyta > Magnoliopsida > Poales > Poaceae > Triticum > Triticum timopheevii. The sequence continues at coordinate 3,964,209 of OY997274.1, read as the reverse complement.
CAAAGCATACCGAGCCGGATTTTACTGGCCAAGGGCGAATGAGATGGCAAAGGAGATAGTGGACAAGTGCGAGGGATGTCAGTTTTACTCCAACATGTCACACAAGCCTACGTCAGCTCTGAAGACCATTCCACTCGTCTGGCCCTTCGCAGTATGGGGGTTGGATATGGTGGGCCCCTTGAGGACAGGTCGAAGCGGTTTCACGCATGTACTGGTGGCAGTCGACAAGTTCACCAAGTGGATTGAGGCTAAACCCATCAAGAACCTTGACGCCGGTACTGCTGTTAGCTTCATCAGGGAACTGATATTCAGATATGGAGCCCCGCACAACATCATTACAGACAATGGATCAAACTTCGATTCGGAGGAATTCAGAGCATTCTGCACATCTCAAGGCACACGAGTCGACTACGCTTCGGTCGCCCATCCACAGTCGAATGGACAAGCGGAGCGAGCCAATGGCTTGATCCTCAAAGGGTTGAAACCCCGACTGATGCGTGACCTTAAACATGCGGCTGGAGCATGGGTCGATGAACTTCCCTCGGTGCTTTGGGGTCTAAGGACCAGGCCTAATCGGTCGACTTGAAGGACTCCATTCTTCTTGGTCTATGGAGCTGAAGCGGTCTTGCCGAGTGATCTGCTCTACAATGCTCCTCGAGTTGAGCTCTACAACGAGGCTGGAGCGGAACAAGCGCGGCAAGATGCAGTCGACCTTTTAGAAGAAGAAAGGGAGATGGCTCTGATCCGATCGACCATCTACCAACAAAACTTGCGTCGCTTCCACGCCAAAAACGTGAAAAGTCGAGCCTTCCAGGAAGGAGATTTGGTTCTCTGAGTGGATCAGCAGAAACCACATAAGCTTGCTCCTTCTTGGGAAGGACCCTTCATCGTCACCAAGGTTCTCCACAACGGAGCGTACTGTCTGTAGAACCTCGAGCACAAAATTGACGAGCCCCGAGCTTGGAACGCGGAGCTACTCCGCCCATTTTACACTTAAGTTTTCACTCGGACGAATTGTAATAAAATTACTTCTGTAGTTCATGTTTTGCAAGATAATAGTGTCATAATTTCCTCAATGATTTTTGTCACTTTTATTTGTTCAGTAAAATTTCCCCCTCAGTGGGTGACTTAGCTGCGAATCCGTTTCGCCTAAGTTTGTAAAAAAATCCTTATCGAGTGGTGAGCCAGCCTCCCACTCGGGGGCTTAGCTGCGAATCCGTGTCGCCTAAGTTTCAACAAAATCCTACCGAGTGGTGAGCCAGACTCCCACTCGGGGGCTTAGCTGCAGTCCAAGTACTCGCCTAAGTTTCAATAAAATCCTACCGAGTGGTGAGCCAGACTCCCACTCGGGGGCTTAGCTCCAGTCCAAGTACTCGCCTAAGTTCAAATACAACGTACAGTAGCAAGGAGGACGAGGTGCAGGTCGACTGCGACCCTCTCCTCCGAGCTACGCCACAAGTACAACGTGCGGTCGCAAGGAGGACGAGGTGCAGGTCGAATGCGACCCTCTCCTCCGAGCTACGCCACAAGTACAATGTGCGGTCGCAAGAAGGGCGAGGTGCAGGTCGACTGCGACCCTCTCCTTCGAGCTACACCACAAGTACAACGTGAAAATCCAACCGAGTGGAGAGCAGACCTCCCACACGGGGGCTTAGCTGCAGCCCAGTGCACGCCTAAGTTATAAAAATCCTACCGAGTGGAGAGCAGACCTCCCACTCGGGGGCTTAGCTGCAGCCCAGTGCTCGCCTAAGTTATAAAAATCCTACCGAGTGGCGAGCACACCTCCCACTCGGGGGCTTAGCTGCAGCCTAGTGCTCGCCTAAGTTTTAAAAATCCTACCTAGTGGAGAGCAGACCTCCCACTCGGAGGCTTAGCTGCAGCCCAGTGCTCGCCTAAGTTTTGAAAATCCTACCGAGTGGAGAGCACACCTCCCAATCGGGGGCTTAGCTGCAGCCCTGTGCTCGCCTAAGTTTTAAAAATCCTACCGAGTGGAGAGCACGCCTCCCACTCGGAGGCTTAGCTGCAGCCCAGTGCTCGCCTAAGTTTTAAAAATCCTACCGAGTGGAGAGCAAACCTCCCACTCGGGGGCTTAGCTACAGCCCGGTGCTCGCCTAAGTTTTGAAAATCCTACCGAGTGGAGAGCACGCCTCCCACTCGGAGGCTTAGCCGCAGCCCAGTGCCTGCCTAAGTGAGTTGGGGAACATGTCGATTGCAGTAAGCGCCTCGCTTTAACCTGCAAAAGACATCTCAAACCAAATGCAATCATATTCAAACGTCGAATCCAAATTCGGATAACACCTAACGGAACCGAAAGTGCTCAGGCGCTAAGCCTGTTAAGGTTTATCGGTTACAAAATCACTCGGCATACCGAGGCAAATTTAAAGTGTCAAGCTCAAGAAGTTTTTTACCCCTCCTGTGGAGGGCTGGAAGGTGCAACAAACTCGTCGAGGTCGATTCCATCAGCAATCCGAGTGGCAGCGGCGATGAAGGTCTCCATGAAGGACCGGAAATCGTGCTTCTTGGTGTTAGCCACCCAAAGAGCTGCCAACTTATCTTCTCGTGCATCCTTGCAATGGACTCGGGCCAGACACAGAGCAACATCTGCACCACACCTGGCAGAAGACTTCTTCCACTCTTGCACTCGACCTTGAACTGTGTTCAGTCGAGTCATCAGAGACTCGAGGTCATTCTGGAGCATCTCTCTAGGCCAGAGCGTGGCGTAGATGCGGGAAGTGGCGACCTTCCGCCTTGCGAGATAATCAACAACGGCAGCAACACGATATTCGAGCCGGAGCACGTTCATGGCGACTTCATCATTCACAGGAGAGTTGATGGGGTCCAGGTTTGGCTCCAGTCGACCAGTCTCCTCTTCAAAGTTTTGGCAAAATTCTGCAAGCATAACCACCGAGTCAAGATAACAGTCGAATGGAAAGATCACAGTTAAAATACCCGTTTGGTGCAAAAGTTTACCTTCGAGCATGAGGAATAACTTCTTGGCGAGTCCGCCCAGATAAGCCCCCAGATCTTTCTTCTTCCCCACCAACTCATTGGCTTTGTCATTCAAGGCAATCTTGTCACTTTTCAGTCGACTCACTTCTTTGTTGGCAATATCAAGAGCAGCTTTCAGATTGGTGTTTTCTTCTTCAAGCTTGGTGACCGAAGCCAACTTCTCGTCTGCGAGCTTGGTCTTCTCTAAAGCTGTCTTTTGCATCTCAGCTAACTCAAGGTCTTTTTTCCTCTGGGCCTCCTTCACTTTTCCTGCAAAGTTACAGCAAGGTCAGACTTTGAAACAAATGAGGGGCAAAAGTAGTCGTCGAGGCCTCACCAAACATACCTTTAGCTTCTTCCTTCGCCTTCGCCAAATTCTCCTGGACCAGCTTCAGATCAAGCTCGAGTTGGATATGTTTGTTCTCCAGCTCGGTGTAACGAGCCGCAAGGTCGCAGGATTTCTACGAAGAACCAATCGACAGATGTCAAAGACAAGTCACTCTCGAGTGACTAAAGAAAAATCATACGTTTCTAAGACTACAGCCGAATGCAAACATTCAACCGTAGTCTCGGGGACTACACCCAGTGGGTGCACTCAGCGTGCCCCCACTAGTTCTATCAAGGAAGAGTCGACCAGTTGACCAACAACCAAAAAAAAAAAACAGGACGTATTCTTCAGACTGTAGTCAACTGCCAGCAGTCGACCACAGTCTCGGGGACTACACCCAGTGGGTGCACTCAGCGTGCCCCCACCGGTTTGGGAAATCCATTCGACCTAGTCGAATGAAGGAAAAACTTAACATATAAAGCCTATGGTCGACTGCCAGCAGTCCACCATAGCCTTGGGGACTACACCCAGTGGGTGCACTCAGCGTGCCCCCACTAGTTCAGAATTTCAATCGACACACCCAGTGGGTGTAGGACAATCATTAAGAATTTCGGAAAGAAGAATCTTCAGATATCATATCCTAATAGAACAGGCGATGACCGACTAACCTGAACGTTACTTTGAAGAGCGGAACTGGCGTCATAGGCTGCCTGGCTGGCTTCTCGGATGGCCTTCACTTGCTCCATCATGACTCCCGCTTGGTGTATCGCTTCTTTCGCAGCACTGGCTTGATCCTATGGGACGTAGTGGGTCGAGAAAAGTGAAGGCTGTGCAGCACTCGACGATGCGGGGTGAGCACTCGTCAACGGCACCGCGAAAGACACGGTTGGCCGAGTGGTGTCCTCTCCCTCCGCGACTAGTGTCTTGGAGGTTGGCACATCCTGAGTCACCTTGCCAGCAGACGCTTTCTTGTTCCTCCTTGGTCTCAGTGGTTCTTCATCGTCGTCGTCAAGAAGGGTAATAATGACATTGGACGGAGCTACAAACAAGAATCAAAATCAGAAGCAAAGATCCAATCGACTGAAGACGAGATTATGAAAGTCGTACCAGGTTTTGAGGTAGTAGCATCTTCCATCTTATGATCGTCAGCCCTGGCCGAGGTATCAGAAGTAGCAGCACTGCAATCCCAAAAATCAGTCGGTTAACTCATGAGTCGACCAAAAATAAACTCATGTAGAGTAAGAAGACTCAAGTAGCATTTTTACCCTGATATGGTGGGGATCAACACCTTCATCTTCGGCAAGACCTTCGCCGGCTTCGATGGCGCCATTCGAGATTGCTTCGGAGCTTTCTCGGTCGGCGCCGGAGAAGTGGTTCGAGGGCGCTTGGTCGACTGAACGACAATTGCGACCCCCTTACCATGCTCGGTTGCAGGGTCATGGACGAGCTTCGAGCGCCTTTCCGAGCGAGGCGGTGCAAGTTCCTCCTCCTCCCCCTCTTCTTCCTCCCCATCAGAGTCGTCGTCATCATCATCATCATCAGCAGCGTCCGAGTCCCACTCCTCCTGGCTTTCGCCCCCACTTCCTTCCTCCTCTTCAGTCGGCGTCTGTGCTCCATTGGGCATCGAGTATAGTTCGGTGAGGGCCTGACAGACAGCAAAATAAAGATCAATCGACCAATTTGCAGCGAAAGCAGAATAAGTATGGCAAGATTACAATTGGGGATAAAGTGGGCATACCTTGTCTGGAGTGCTAGAATGGTCGAGTGGCGGAATCCTCCTGGCTCCTCGAGGGTTGTCTTTATTCCCTGTGACCGCGGCCATCCACCTCTCCAGTGTGGCGTCGTCGACTGCTTCTGGATGGACCCGAGTTTCATCCTCGGTTCCACAGTACAGCCACATACAATGGCCTCGGTACTGAAGTGGTTGGATGCGCCGCCTAAGGAAGACCTCCAGAAGGTCCATACCCTTCACTCCTTCCCGAACTAACTTGACTACGCGCTCCATCAACATCTTCACTTGGGCTTTCTCCTCAGGGAGCACTTTCAAAGAAGAGGGCTTGCTCGCTCGGTCCATGGAGAACGGAGGGAGACCACTCGACTGCCCCGGCGTCGACTCGTCTTGGCAGTAGAACCAAGTCGACTGCCATCCTCTGACCGACTCGGGGAGGGTCATGGCCGGAAAGGTGCTCTTGCTCCTCATCTGAATCCCCAGACCCCCACACATCTGAATAACCTTGGTCTTATCGTCATCTGGACTCGCCTTTTTCACTGTCTGAGAACGCCAAGTGAATATGTGCTTGAACAGACCCCAGTGCGGTCGGCAGCCCAAGAAGTTCTCGCACATGGACACGAAGGCAGCAAGGTAGGCGATGGAATTTGGATTGAAGTGGTGGAGTTGCGCCCCAAAGAAATTCAAGAAACCACGGAAGAAAACAGTCGGAGGCAGGGAGAGCCCACGGTCGACGTGGGTAGCCAGAAGAACACACTCACCCTCCTGCGGCTGTGGTTGCCACTCGTTCCTCGGGAGCCTCGCTGCTCCGTGGGGGATCAAACCCTCGTTGGCCATCTCCGTGAGATCCCTCTCGGTGATGGTCGAGCGGATCCAATCCCCTTGAACCCAACCGTGCGGCAGGCGGGACCTTGACGAGGACCCGCCCCGACTGGTCGCTCTCCCTTTCGCCTTCCCCATCGCCGTCGCCTTCTTCGCGCGCTCCAGCGCCGCCGTCTTCTCCTTCACCATTGTTGCTGGTGAAGCGTACGAGGAGTGGTTGGGCGGAGGCAAGAGCAGGCGCAGTATGTGGAGGCGGAGAGGGCAAGGGGAAGAATGGGGAGGTACTGTTCAAAAAACCCTCGCCGGGCGCACTTTATAAGGGCACTTCCGAGTGGATGACAAGTGGGCCCAGGCAATCCAATCACATCCGGAAACAGTCGCACGTACGCGATATGTGGCGAAAAAGACGGCGCGGGAATCGAGGCGTCTATGCCCTATCCCATCCGAGCGCCGCGGTCCGCCCCGCTTCGCGCGCTTCCCAAAATTCGGATCTCACAAAATCCGCTAACAGCAGATCAATCTGTCAGATGAGAGATTTCCTGCGATCTGTCGCTCGGAAATTACTAAGTTCAAAAGTTCACTCGACGGGAGAAAGGAATGGATCAAGGCGACTGAAAGAAAAGTTGCTGTTATCAATGAAGAGATTATTGGTCCAAGACGATACATGTCCAGAACACAAAAGCAGGTCGGAAATATTATCAACTCCTTCCTCACTCAAACCTCGATCCATTCGGGGGCTAATGATGAAGTCATGTACCTAGGGTAGGGTCATAGACCTGATCTAAGTACCCTACCCAAGGACACCCTCAGAAGAAACTGTCTTCCAGTCGACCAAGAGGGACTTCACTCGACGGACTCGAAGGACTCGACCATGAAGACTCACTCGACCACTAGGAGATCAAGAGTCACTCTGCATCCAAACGGTCTGTAATTAAGTAGTCTTTATGGCATTTAGGACACTTTATGTAAGGCGTTACCAGTAACGCCCAGACTTAATGTACTTTAAACCCTGCATTACTGAGGGCCGGAGGGGTCTGGCGGACACTATATAAGCCAACCCCCCTCCTCAGTGTAAAGGGTTCGCACCCCTGTAATCCATACACACATAATCCACTCGACCGCCTCCGGGCTCCGAGACGTAGGGCTGTTACTTCCTCCGAGAAGGGCATGAACTCGTACATCCCTTGTGTTAACAACTCCTCCATAGCTAGGATCTTGCCTCTCCATACCTACCCCCCATTCTACTGTCAGACATAGAACCACGACAGGGGGGGGGGGGGGGAGGGGGGTCTCGCCCCCCTCGTCCCCCCGAAATCGTCCCTGCGCGGTAGATCAATATGTCAGTTGCCATGTGTAACGCCCGTAATAATGACTAGCAATCAAACCCATCCGTAACGTAGCTAGCTCGAGGGGCGGCACACTCTATATAAGCCGCCCCGTAGCACAGGAAGAGGGGTTAGTATCCATCGTAATCGTCATACACAAGAGAAAAAAACACAACTCCAGAGCTCGAGACGTAGAGTTGTTACCTCTTTCGGGAGGGGTCCAAACTCGTAAATCCTTGTGTCACACATGCGCCGTAGCTTGATCTAGCCCTTGTTCGTACCCCTAGTACTCACTGTCAGATTAACTCCCACGACACCGTGTATGGCAAATAATCACCGATTTTTCTGTAGTTCACGACTGATCATACGGCTGACTGCAAGTCTTCTACAGATTATTATTTTCATTATGTTTGATGCTTGAAAGTCACCATCCAAGTATATATACAGCTAGCAATCCCCTGTGATGCATGCAAATACTGCCATCCGCAAATGGGTATGTATGCACTTGCCCTACTGCCAAGGGATGCATTCCATGGACGTAGCCAACATGTCGGTAAAACCCTCCTTTTCCAGATTTTAACCCTTTTTTCCATAAGTGTGACCATTTAATGTGCTGCGTCACCTCTCTGGTAGGCACACAAGACACAGCCACCCGACTGACTGAAGGACTCACCGACTGACACAAAATCTTTATTCCCCGCAAAAAAATCTTTTAAGTACAGATTATTATTTTAATCATGGATGCTTCAAAGTCTGCAGTACAAATTCTTGGTTTCGGGTGTCTTAGTGAAGCTTCAAAAGTTTTAACGTACAGAATCAGTGGCAGCAACGTGCCCTTAAAGGAGCACACCAATCGGTGAGACGGTGGCCCATTGTGCGGCACTGCACAATTAGCAACTAAAAAAACAATCAGTGGCAGCAAGCAGCGACGCACCTCCCGACTCTTCCTACTAAGTTTGCTTTACGTATCTGTCAAATGTTTGTAATGTCTTTTTTTATTTTTACTAGTCAATGTGTATGTGCCATGCACGTTAATTTGAAAATATATTAAGTGCATGCGAATATTATGTAGGATATTATTCATGTGTTATTATGTGATTAGCACTATATTTGGCATTAAATTAACTGCACGCTAAACGTGTTGAGCGCTCGATATTGAAGCGGTCTAGGTCGTTGGATTAACATGATTTAATGGCCGAGATTAATTGGATCTGCCTTTTTGGGTCCTTTTATATTGGTATAGATGTTTGAAAACTACTTCCTCCGATCCTATAATGTAGGATTTTTTGGGCACTACACTAGTATCAAAAAACGTTTTACATTATGAGACGGAGGGAGTACCTTGTTACCATCCAAGCACTGCCGTGTGAGGCGTGCAATGCAGCCATCCGCAGATCGGTATACGCAGAGCCATTGGCTCCAACGCGAATGACTTACCGCTGGCTGGTGTTAACATGTGGACCCATACATCATCAGAGCTGTTCCCGAGGACGAGGGCATGACCCTAATTTTTTAGATTTTCTTTTTGAAGAAGTGTGACTATTTAATGTGCTGCCATCAGCTCTCAGCAACGCACACAATCACCCACCAGAGCCAATTTCCATCCAGCCAAAATGCTAGTCATGGAGATGGAGCCACCAAAAATGCTTACCTCTCTCACCCTACTATTGATGATGATGGCCACCTCGCTCACATTTGCGTCAGACACGGCGGTGCTCCAAGGACAAGCAAGGGCTCTCCTCGTCTGGAAAACCAGCCTCGACAACCCAAGCCAGCACACCCTACGATCCTGGGGAAACATAACGATGCCTTGCAGCTGGCGCGGCATCAGTTGTAGCACCGGTGTGTACCGGCACCGGCACCACCCGGTGATCAGCGGCATATCTCTGCGAGGGGTGCAACTGAGAGGGGCACTGGAGTCCTTCAACTTCTCAGCCTTGAGGACCTTGACGCGCCTCGACCTCTCGCACAACCACCTTGATGGGAGCATTCCTCCCAGCATCGAGGTCCTCAGAGAGCTCCGCGCTCTCCTTCTGCAAGGCAACCAGATAAGAGGCCCAATCCCACTAGGTCTAGGAAATCTCACAAAATTGTGTTCCTTGATGCTTTACGAAAATGAAGTCTCCGGTGAAATACCAAGGCAGATAGGCAACATGAGCAATCTTGAGACCCTTGACCTGTCAACTAATCACTTAGTTGGCGATATCCCTTCTGAAGTAGGCCATCTAAAGCACTTGGTTACATTAGATTTGTGTAGTAATAATCTTTTCGGTAAAATACCAAGTAGCATAGGTGGTTTGACCAAACTCATTTCCTTGTACCTTTGTCGTAACAAATTTTACGGACAAATTCCACGCGAAGTAGGTTATCTTTTGAACTTAGAGTACCTGCAACTTAGCAACAACACACTCGCAGGTTCCATTCCAAGAAATTTACGTAATTTGACCAAGCTCACCATTTTAAGTCTCTGGGGCAACACACTTTCTGGGCTAATTCCACAAGAATTAGATTACCTTGGGAACTTGCAGTACCTGGATCTTAGTGAAAACATGTTCTCAGGTTCCATCCCAAATAGCCTAGGCAATTTGACAAAACTACCTACCTTGTATCTTTTCCAGAACCAACTTTCTGGACACATCCCTCGAGAACTAGGTTACCTTAGGAACTTGCAGTACCTGGAGCTTAGTGAAAACATGCTCTCAGGTTCCATGCCAAATAGCCTAGGCAATTTGACAAAACTAAGTACCTTGTATCTTTTCCAGAACCAACTTTCTGGACACATCCCTCGAGAACTAGGTTATCTTTTGAACTTAGAGGACCTGCAACTTGGCATCAACATACTCTCAGGTTCCATTCCAAGAAATTTATGTAATTTGACAAAGCTCAATGTGTTAATTCTCTGGGGCAACAAACTTTCTGAGCTAATTCCACAAGAATTAGCTTACCTTGGGGACTTGCAGTACCTGGATCTTAGTGTAAACGTATTCTCAGGTTCCATCCCACATAGCCTAGGAAATTTGACAAAACTCACTACCTTGAATCTTTTTCAGAACCAACTTTCGGGACACATCCCTCCAGAACTAGGTTACCTTAAGAACTTAAAGCTATTGGTGCTTATGAACAACACACTAACAGGTTTCATCCCAAATAGCATAGGAAATTTGACGAAACTCGCAATGTTGTTCCTTGATACAAACCAATTTTCTGGGCACATCCCTCGAGAACTAGGTTATTTAGCCCACATAGAATACTTGGAGCTTAGCTACAACACACTGACCGGCTCCATCCCAAACAACCTAGGCAATCTCACAAAATTAGCTCACTTGTTCCTTGAGAGTAACCAACTTTCTGGCGACATTCCCCGAGAATTAGGTTATTTGGTGAACTTAGAGTGGTTGTCTCTTAGAAATAATTCACTAACAGGTCCCATCCCAAATAGCCTTGGTAATCTGACAAACCTTTATAAATTAGACTTTGGCCAGAACCAACTTTCTGGGCAAATTTCATGAGCAATAGGTTGGTTGTTGAATTTAGAGTACTTAGAGCTTAGCAACAACACTAACAGATTTCATCACAAACAGCCTAGACTATCTTGTAGTAGAATTATCTTTCTGGGAAAATTTCACACGAAGTAGAAGGTGCCCCGTCCTCATCCACCCCTCCAGCCTCGTTTGACAGTGGAGGTTTTGCCGCCCGAAAGTGGATGGGGATTTGAGAGGATTTGGTTAAACCTCCTACAACATCCAACTCTACTCTGTTTCACGAGTGGCTCCAAACCTCCTCCACCAAACAAGGCCTCACGGGACCAAACCCCTGCACCAGCCGGACCCATCTCCGACGACTCCAGCGCCGCCGATGGGGCGCTGCTGCACAAGCTCCTCCTCTGCGCTCGTCCTCACCGCCGCCACGGCCCACGCCCTCGCTGCAGGGTCACTCGACGCCGGCGTGCTCACCAGCATCTAGGCCGCCGTTGACGCGGCGTCCTCGCCGGCGGCCCTCGCCATCGCCGCCGTCTTCGACTGCTGCGTGATCCCTCTTGCCTGCGCCACCGACGTCATGGCCGCGCTCTCCTGCGAGGCCGCGCGCCTCTGCCGTACCCGAAGCGCCCGGCTCCTCCATGGACAGGGCCAAAGTCGCCGCCTACCTCAGGAAACTCCTATTCATGTTCTCCAACCTCGCGGCCACCGGCGTCCCTACGACGGTCTCGTTCTCAAGGTGCCCACCGTGCACGGGGCCTTCCGTGGGGCGGCGCAGACCCACCGCGCCTGGTTGCGCAACGAGCTCAACGCTCCGGTACTGAAGCTCGGGAGCAAGGATGCTGCCTGCGAAACCAAGAAGGAGAATTTGACGCTCAAACGGGCGAGGCGACAGAGGCAGTCCCTGGACGGAGGAGGCCCTGATGGCACTGGCCGTGCAGCTTGAACGGTAGGTGCACTCGATGTGCAACCTCAGCGCCGCTCGGGAACTGCTTCTATGCTAATGCTGCTTAGGGATCATGCTACTGGTTACAGATTCGGGAACCAATCTGTCGGTGATGTTGCTTTACGGAGAACAATGAATTAGCGAGGAGGAGATTGCCTAAGGTTCCCAAGGTACTATGAATTAATGAACCATTGCGCACGGTGTTGTTACTTATATTGAGTAGATTTCAGAAGCATCTTCAATATATAGCCAGTCAATTTTGTAGTGCCTTTCTCTGTCTGAATGTTTATCATTACTGCTGCTAGGGAACACAGGGCTGGTGAGCTTTGCTCTCTACAATATGTGTAAGCTTGGTTGAAGCGTATAACCCTTTGGTCTCGGGCCGCATTGTATTTATATTGGCAATGCCTTGGAGTACAAGAAGAGATCAAGAAGATCGATCTCAGGAGGAGAAGTTCGGTACAAGAGAAGAAACCGAGAGGGAGAAGGAGAGATAGAGATAGAGTACAATTTGAATGAGAAGTATATCTCTATCCTATACATATATTCTAACACTCCCTCTCAATCTAAACCTCATGAACTTCGGCCAAGGTTAAGATTGTACTTGAACTCCTCTAACCTCCTCATAGTAAGAGGCTTGGTGAAACCATCAGCAAGTTGATCTCCAGTAGGAATGAACTGAATGTCAAGAAGCTTTTTAGCTACTCTTTCTCTGACAAAATGGAAATCAACTTCAATATGCTTTGTGCGTGCATGAAAAACAGGATTAGCTGACAGATAGGTTGCACCAATATTATCACACCATAATCTGGCAGCTTTTGGAACCTTAATCCCAAGCTCATAAAGTAGTGTTTGTATCCACATTACTTCGGCTGTGGCATTTGCCAAAGCCTTATATTCAGCCTCTGTGCTTGATCTAGAAACTGTAGCTTGCTTTCTTGCACTCCATGATACAAGATTGGATCCCAGAAATACAGCAAATCCACCAGTTGACCTTCTATCATCAATACATCCTGCCCAGTCTGCATCAGAGTAGGCAGTAACAAGCATAGAAGAGGACTTGGTAATTTGAAGTCCAAGCCCTTCTGAAAACTTAAGGTACCTCAAAATTCTCTTAACTGCAGTCCAATGAGTAGTGCTAGGGGCATGCAAGTATTGACATACCTTGTTGACAGCATAAGAAATATCAGGACGTGTCAGTGTCAAGTATTGCAAAGCACCTACAACACTTCAGTAATTTGTTGCATCCTCTGATCCAAGTGGCTCTCCACTTTCAACAGAAAGTTTTTCAGAAGTCGAGATGGGTGTACTTATAGGTTTACATTTTTCTAAACCTACTCTTCTGATAATATCAGCCGTGTATTTTTCTTGTGTCAAAAGTATACCATCTCTTATCTGTTTGACCTCAATACCAAGAAAATAATGAAGTTCTCCCAAATCCTTAAGGGCAAATTCCAACTTAAGATCTTTAAGCAAACAGGTGGTGGCACTTGAACTTGAACTAGCAACAATAATATCATCAACATAGACTAGTACAAAAATAGTGACATTTCCTTTATTGTAAAAGAACAAGGATGTGTCTGCCTTGGATGCTACAAATCCAAGTTGTTGTAGTTGCATGCTCAACCGTGAATACCAAGCTCTTGGAGCTTGTTTTAAACCATATATAGCCTTATCCAATTTACAAACATAATTTGGTGTACCTTTGTTTTCATAACCTGGTGGCTGCCGCATGAAAACCTCTTCCTCAAGAACACCATGGAGAAACGCGTTCTAAACATCTAGCTGTCTTAAGCTCCAACCTCTGGAAACAGCAATAGACAAGACAAGTCGAATGGTAGCTGATTTGACAACTGGGCTAAAAGTATCCTCATAATCAATCCCAAACCTTTGCTTAAAACCTTTAGCAACTAATCTGGCCTTGTACCTGTCTATACTTCCATCTGACTTTCTCTTTATCTTGTATACCCATTTACAATCAATGACATTCATTCCACTTTTTGATGGTACTAGGTGCCATGTTTTATTTTTCATAAGTGCATCATACTCACTATCCATAGCCTCTTTCCAATTCTTGTGGGCAAGGGCATCAACAAGATTAACTGGTTCTCCAGTAGTAGTGAGAAAAGCTCTTTTTTTATCATACCTGATAGTGCCATCTTTGTATTCTTTTTCTTTAATAATACCTGACTGAGACCTCATATGGCGACGCGGGATTATTGGTGCAGGAACTGCCATAGAAGATCTAGCCATCTGACCCTGCTCAGGCGACACGGGATCGTGCGCCGAATCTCCAGCAGGCGAGATCGACCTCGGGATCGAGCCGCCAGTCGAAGCGCGCCGCGTGGCTTCCTCTGCACCGCCCGCTGAGCCCGTGCGCGTCTGGTCGGCCACCCACGCGACGCGTGAAGTCGTGGCAAGCGGGGAGTCGCCTCCGCCCCCGCCTGGACTGGTGGGCTCCATGCCATCGCTGTCAACCACCGAATCACGCGCCGCCTCCTCACGCGTGGGGAGATCCTCCTCGGATCGAGCGCCTGTACTGACACCAGGATCGTCCTGGGATCGCGCGCCGGATCTGCTGGGATCCTCTTCGAAGCTAGCGCCGGCGGCTGTGTTGGCTTTTTCTGTGTACATAAAATCACAAACTGCACCTGTACAAACATCATCAGAGACACAATTTTCGGTGGATTTTTCCACATGGTCAGCTTTGGTTAATTCACCCCCGTGATCAGAGATTGTGTCAAAGTCTGGAAGAAGTGCTATTTCAGCACGGAGGAGTGCGCCTGCATTAGGATGGAGTTTGGCAAATGGAAAAAGAGTTTCATCAAAAACTACATCTCGAGAAATATATATACGTCCAGTTGAAATTTCTAGGCACTTGTATCCTTTGTGGAGGTTACTATATCCTAGAAACACACATTGTGTGGAGCGGAATTCAAGCTTATGATGATTATATGGACGTAAGTTTGGATAGCAAGCACACCCAAATATTTTGAGCGAGTTGTAGTCAGGTTTTTGATGATAGAGACGTTCCAAAGGAGTAGAATTACCAATAACTTTGCTTGGAAGACGATTGATGAGATATGTGGTTGTAAGAAACGCCTCATCCCAATATTTTAGTGGCATAGATGCATGAGCAAGGAGTGAGAGACCAACTTTAACAATGTGACGGTGTTTGCGCTCGGCAAAACCGTTCTGTTGATGAGCATGTGGGCAGGAAACATGATGTTGAATGCCTATGCTACGGAAAAAGGAGTTAAGTTTTTCGTACTCCCCTCCCGAGTCACTTTGGACTGTGAGAATTTTCTTGTTAAATTGCCTTTCAACAAGTTTCTGAAACTCTTGGAAGATAGAGAAAACTTCAGATTTATACTTGAGTAGATAAATCCAAGTAAACTTGCTATAATCATCGATAAAACTAACATAATATTTATTTCTTCCAAAAGAATCTCTTGCATGACCCCACACATCACTGAAAATAAGATCCAAAGGAGCATGAGATACACTATTAGACTTGGGATAAGGAAGTTGGTGGCTCTTGGCACACTGACAAGCTTCACAAACTGACTCACTATTCTGACTATGTGACAAAGAAAGTTTGTCTTTATTGACTACTTGTTTAACTATGATCGATGATGGATGTCCTAATCTTTGATGCCACCTTTCGAAAGAGGGTTTGATGGCAGAGTAAACTTGACGACTCTTGCGACTAAGTGCTCCGGATGTGATGGGGTAGAGCCCTCCAATGCATCTACCGTGATGAAGAAGTTCCCTCGTTGCCCGGTCCTTTATAAAAAAGTAACGAGGGTGAGTTTCAAAGAAGACATTATTATCATTTGCTAGACGAGACATGGAGGCAAGGTTTTTGTCAGCTTGTGGGCATGAAGAACATCCTTAAGAACTAGATCACGTTTGAGATTAGGGGAATTAATGTAAGCTTGTCCAATGTGAAAAATATCCATACCTCCACCACTGGCCGCGGTGTGAATCTGGTCACCACCGTGGTACCTCTCTCTGAGCGCAAGTTGCTCTAACTCGCTGGTGACATGGTCTGTTGCACCCGAGTCCACGTACCAGACTCCGTCTCCTCCTCCTCCTTCTTCACAGATGGCTGCAGCAACGTGACGCGAGTCGGGGACGAAGTCTTCATCGTATCTGTGCCAGCAGTCCAGGACCTCATGGCCTGGCTTCTTGCAAAGTTGACAGCGAGGGCGACGGTTTGAGGACGTGCGGCGGCTGTTGTTGTTGTTGAAGCCGCCGCCTCCTCCCGCGTTGTGGTTGAAGCCGCCGCCTCCTGAGTTGCTGCCACCACCAGAGCGAGCGCCCTCGCCCTGGTAGTTGCCACGACCACGACCGCCGCCGCTGGAGTTGCGGCTCTGGCCCTGGTGACCGCGTCCACGCCCGCGCCCGCGAGCCGCCGAGTTGACAGACGATTGCCTGATGTTGGTGCCGTGGAGGAGAGTAAGGCGAGCATCGAAACTCAGGAGCTGGCTGTATAGCTCCTGAACCGTAATTGGCTCAACCCTAGCAGACAGAGCTGACACAACTGGATTGTAATCCAGATCGAGGCCAGCCATGATCTTGGAGATGATCTCGGGGTCGGGAAGAGGAGCTCCAGTGCAACACGCGATCTCATCTGTAAGAGTTTTGATTTTGCCAAGATAATCAGCCATGGACATATTACCTTTCTTCAGGTTTGTGAGCTCGATGCGGGTGTTGATGGCTTGACTCTGGCTTTGGGCGGCGAACATGGCGTTGATGGCGCTCCATACTTCTGCCGGCGTTTGGAGCGTGGCGACTTGGGCAAGGATCTCTCGTGACAGAGACCCCATCAAGTACCCCTGGAGTTGCTGCTGCTGCGCGTACCAGAGGGTTCTGGCAAAGTTGGCGATCTGCTCTTCTTTACCTTCTTTGGTGATGGTGAGGGTGGCCGGTGGTTCCGGGCTCTTCCCGTCAAGGTGGTGCTCCATCAATGCCCCTCTGATCTGCGGGAGCACGACGGCCTTCCATAGAAGGAAGTTTCCCCTTGCTAGCTTCTCTTGTGGTGGCGGTCCGAGAGTAACAGAATTGCTGCTGGATGATGGTGCGAAGGTAGACGACATGGAGGTGGAAAGTGCGTTTGCGGTGGAAGTTAGGGCTGCGGAGGAAGACATGGTCTCGGCCGCGAGGAAGGTAGCTAGATGCGATCTTCGATCTAAGAGGAAGATGCTCTGATTACCATGTAAGTTTGGTTGAAGCGTATAACCCTTTGGTCTCGGGCCGCATTGTATTTATATTGGCAATGCCTTGAAGTACAAGAAGAGATCAAGAAGATCGATCTCAGGAGGAGAAGTTCGGTACAAGAGAAGAAACTGAGAGGGAGAAGGAGAGATAGAGATAGAGTACAATTTGAAGGAGAAGTATATCTCTATTCTATACATATATTCTAACAATATGATCTGACTGCTCCATTTGCCCGATATCTTGCCACGAATAACTTAAGTGCACTGAGGAGGTACCAGATAATGAAAGTATACATGAGAGATAATAACGCATCAAAAGGAATATACCGAAAATTCTACCAGTGTGACTTCGACATTGCTGGAGTATACGAGCCAACGGAGCCAGATTTTGAGGTTATCAAAATTCTGACAGAGTTGCTAGACATTGGCATGTACTCCCTCCATCCCAAAATAAGTGTCTCAACTTTGTTCTAGTATAAATTTATACTAAGCTCAAGACACTTATTTTGGGACGGAGGGAGTATGAGATAAAACTAAATCACAGAAGGTTGCTCGTTGGAATGCTGGAGATCTGTGGCATGCCTCCTGAGAAGTTCAGAACAGTTTGCTCGAGTATCAGCAAGCTCGACAAACTGACATTCGAAGACATCAAAAAAGAACTGATACACATCCAAACTCCTTTTTCTGTTTTGTTCAGTGCTCGTATATGTTCTTTGTGTCAGCAGACATAGTCTGTGTGTGTGTGCTTGGTGACCATGAGCAGTTGTATCCACGGTCAAGCCGTGTTAGTGCTAGTAGTGGGTGTAGTAGTGCAGGTAGTGGCACACGTTCTAGCCACGGCTGTGGTCTTGTAACTGTATATATACCCAGCCCTCGAGCTAATGCAAAGTACTCCCTCCGTTCCCAAATAATTGTCTTTCTAGCCATCTCAAATGGACTACAACATACGAATGTATATAGACATGTTTTAGAGTGTAGATTCACTCATTTTGCTCCGTATGTAGTCACTTGTTGAAATCCCTAGAAAGACAATTATTTAGGAACGAAGGGAGTATGTTGAATCCTAATCCTCTCAACATGGTATCACACGCAGAGGTTAACCCTTTCGCGCACGATCCCTCTTCCGCTGCCATGGATTCCAACTCCTTCCACACCCCTCCTCCTTCTCTAGACGGCACTGACGTCGCTCCGGCTGCTGAAGCCGAGCACGACGACGGCACGCTCCCGAGCCCTGCTGCCTCTCCTGCCGCGCTCCGCATCGTCCCTGCTCCTCGCCCTGCGGGCGCTGCGCCAGTTGCTCGGGCGGCCGCTCCCCAGCCCGCCACTCCCTCTGTCCTTCAGACGGTCGACATCCGTCGTCTTGTCCCGGTGGTTCTCGATCTCACCGCCGGCAACTGCGCCTAGTGGCGCCGGCACTTCGACACCGCGCTGGGCATGTTCGGGCTCCGCGATCATGTCGAGGCCGACGCTCTCCATCGCCCCGACGACCCCGAATGGGTGATGGCTGACCACGCCGTCGTCCACTGGCTCTTCTCCACCATCACACCGGATCTCTTCGATGCGGTTATGCAGCCCGAGGACACCACCGTTGCGGTCTGGGCCGCCATCGACGCCATCTTCCGGGCCAACAAGCTCTCGCGCGCCGTTTACATCGACACCGAGTACCATGCCCTCGTGCAGGGGGACCTGTCCATCATGCAGTACTGCACCAAGCTCAAGGTCTACACCGACCAACTTCGCGATCTGGGCCAGCCGGTCTCCGAACCACGCCAGGTGTTCCATCTGCTGCGCGGCCTCAACCGCTAGTATCATGCCGCCATCCCCCACATCACGTCGCGCGAGTCCCTCCCCTCCTTCCTGCAGACACGCTCGTTTCTGCTGCTGGAGGAACTTCACGCCGATCAGGCGGCGCGTCACCAGGGCGCCCATGCTCTCGTCGCCACGCGCCCCACCGCGCCGCCACCTCCTTCTCCTGTTGTCGACACCAACTCTGGCACCGGCCGTGGGCGCGGGTGCCGCCGCGGGCGGCAACGGGGGGGCCTACGGCTCCGCTGGACCGCAACCGCCACGACCTCCCTCTGGCTACCCTGTGCCTGCGCCGGGCGCCAACTCGTGGACCGGGCTCGCATAGGCCTGGCCTGTCGCTTGGCGTGCACCTGGCGCCGGCGTCCTCGGCCCCCGACCCGGCACTCCTCATCAGCAAGCCATGATGACCATGCCGTCGCCGCCCTCTGCTCCGCCGGCTTACGGCTACATGGCATCGCTCCAGGCGGCTCAGCACAGCGCCACTTCTGGTCCCTCGTCGTCAGGCAGTACCTCTTATTGGTATCTCGACTTGGGCGCCGCGGCGCACATGGCATCTAACCCTGGTACATTCTCCTTCCTCCGCCCTTCTTCTACCCATACCTCTGTCATCGTCGGTGATGGGAGACACCTTCCAATCACGCACGTCGGCACCGGTTCCATTCCTACGTCCACCACTCCTCTCACCCTCGGTAGTGTTCTTCTTACACCCTCTCTTATCAAAAACCTTCTCTCTGTTCGCCAACTCTGTCGAGAAAATACAGTCTCTGTCGAATTTGACGGATTTGGTTTTTCTGTGAAGGATCTGCGCACCCGGATGGTGATTCTCCGCAGTGATTCCGAGGGCGATCTCTATCTTGTGACCGGCGCATCGTCGGCGCATCATCGGCGCATCCTCGCCGTGCTCTCCCATTCGATGGTGCGGTCACCACTGACATCTGGCATCAGCGACTGGGTCACCCCGGGCGTGCTCCGGCTGCTGGTTTGAGTTCGCCTGCACTCAGTCCTCGCAGCATTCCTGCAGTGCGTGTCGTCTGGGCAAGAACACGCGTCCCCATTTTCAGCAATCGCACAGTGGTAGTTTCTTTCCGTTTCAGTTATTACATTTAGATATCTGGACATCTCGTGTCGCAAGTGTCTCTGGTTATCAGTTCTATCCTGTAATTCTCGACGACTACACGCATTATGTATGGACATTTTCCTTGCAACACAAATCTGAGGCCTGCCTGTCATTGTTCAGTTTTATGCGTACGTTCAGACTCAGTTTGAGCGGCCAGTTCTTGCCTTGCAAACAGATAATGGCCGCGAGTTTTATAATGCTGCCCTACGCTCTCTCCTCGCAACTCATGGCTCTGTCCTCCGCCTCTCCTGCCCGTGCACCAGCCAGCAGAACAGCAAAGTTGAGCGCGTTCTACGCACCCTCAACGACGGCATCCGTTCTCTCCTGTTTCACTCCTCCATGCCGCCACGTTTTTGGGTCAAAGCACTTAGCACCTACACCTATCTGCTCAACCGTCGTCCTTGCCGCACCAGTTCACCCACGACGCCGCACGAGCTCCTCCTTGGAGTTGCGCCTGATTATTCCCTCCTACGCGTTTTCGGCTGTCTGTGTTACCCCAACACTTCCTCCACTGCCCGCCATAAACTTGCCCATCGCTCTGTCGCGTGTGTCTTTCTTGGCTACTCCTCGGATCACCATGGATATCGTTGCTTCGACCGCGCCTCTGGGCGTGTTCTCACCTCCCGGCATGTTCGGTTTGACGAGCGCACGTTCCCATTTGCCAACAACCCGTCCATCCCCACTCCCCCACCATACCACGCCTTCCCACCGCTGCCACTCGCCGGCGGCATCTGCTCGCCCTCGCAGGGACGCTCTCCTCCATCCCGCAACGTCGCTCGATCGCCATCCCGTGCTCTAAGCGGCTCTGGATCGCTCGCGCCCTCTCTCCGTTCAAACGGAGCCATTGGATCATCATCCAGCGGTGGGGCTGCCTCCCCGCCCCGCGCGCGCTCATCCCTTTCAAGCTCCACCACCCGATCCTCGTCGGACGGGCGGCGTGGTTCGTCTGTTGCCGCGCGCACCACTGATTCAAAATCGGGCGGATCTTCTGTGACCGCTTCTTCGTCGAGCTCGGCTGAGTCCTCGACCACCGGTCCCATGCCACCACCCGCTCCACTGCCACCCACCGGAGTGATCACGCGCGCACGCGTTGGCGTCTTCCATCCCAACACGCGCTATGCCCGCGACTACGCCTGCGTCGTTGACATGGCTCCCCTCACCGGTGCCTCCCCACTCCCTACTTTTGTCCGCGCCGCGGTGCGCGATCCGAACTGGCTCGCCGCCATGCGCGACGAGTTCACTGCTCTCGTTGGCAACCGAACTTATGAGCTCGTGCCACGTCCACCGCGCGTCAACCTCATCTCCGGCACATGGGGTTTTCGCCATAAAACTCGTGCGGACGGCTCGCTCGAGTGGTACAAAGCCTGTTGGGTTGTACGTGGATGCCGTCAGCGCCCGGGCGTTGATTATGGTGAGACATTCTTGCCTGTCATCAAACCGGCG
This sequence comes from Triticum timopheevii, assembly GCA_963921465.1. NCBI lineage: Eukaryota > Viridiplantae > Streptophyta > Magnoliopsida > Poales > Poaceae > Triticum > Triticum timopheevii. The sequence goes on along the minus strand of OY997274.1, from coordinate 3,943,007 downwards.
ACCATCCGCACCGTCCTGACGATTGCTGCGTCGCGGCAGTGGCCGGTCCATCAACTTGATGTGAAAAACGCGTTCCTCCATGGCGAACTCCAAGAGGAGGTCTACTGCATGCAACCAGCTGGTTTTGTCTATGCAACCAAGCCCGGTCATGTCTGCAAGCTCGCCAAGTCGTTGCATGGCCTGAAGCAGGCGCCGCGCGCCTGGTTCCTCCGGTTTGCTGGCTTCGTCGCCTCTCGATTGGGTTCTATGCCACGCGCTCTGACAGCTCGCTGTTCCTCTACACTCATGGGACAGATGTGGCGTTGCTGCTGCTCTATGTGGATGACATCGTTCTCAGTGCATCGAGCACCGCTCTCCTTCGCTGCATCGTTTCTCAGCTCACTGGCGAATTCGCCATGAAGGACCTCGGCTACCTGCACTATTTCCTTGGCGGCTCGTCGGGATTGTTCCTTTCCCAATAGCAGTACGCGGATGACATCCTCGAGCGCGCGGGCATGGACTCCTGCAAGACGGTGGCCACTCCAGTCGACACCAAAGCCAAGCTACCTTCTGCCGACGGGCCGCCTATCAATGATCCCACCGCGTATCGCAGCCTAGCAGGCGCTCTCCTGTACCTCACGATCACACGTCCGGATCTGGCCTATGCGGTGCAACAAGTATGCCTCCACATGCATGATCCACGGGCGGGTCACCTGGCTCTGCTCAAACGTGTGCTGCGCTACGTCCGGAGCTCCACCGACCTCGGCCTTCATCTCCACGTCTCGACGAACCTCGAGCTTCGCGCGTACACTGACGCGGACTGGGCTGGGTGTCTGGACACCCGGCGCTCCACCTCCGGCTACTGCATCTACCTCGGTGACGCCCTCATCAGCTGGTCTTCCAAGCGGTAAGCCACGGTCTCCCGGTCCAGCGCGGAGGCTGAGTACCGTGCCGTGGCCAATGCAGCCGTTGAGTGCGTTTGGCTCCGGCAGCTACTCGGTGAACTACTTTGTCCGGTGCGCTCCGCCACCCTGGTCTTCTGCGACAACATCTCAGCGGTCTACCTCTCCAGCAACCCCGTTCACCACCGCCGCACGAAGCACGTCGAACTCGACATTCACTTTGTCCGAGAGCGCGTTGCGTTGGGCGAGTTCCGTGTTCTGCATGTCCCCACGCGATAGCAGTTCGCCGACGTGATGTCCATGGGGCTGCCGTCCAATGTAATCCGCTAGTTCCGCTCCAGTCTTTGCGTCTCCTCCAACGACGGCACGACTGCACGGGGGGCGGGGGGTCAGCAGACATAGTTTGTGTGTGCGCGCGTGGTGACCATGAGCACTTGTATCCACGGTCAAGCCGTGTTAGTGCTAGTAGTGGGTGTAGTAGTGCATGTAGTGGCACACGTTCTAGCCACGGCTGTGGTCTTGTAACTGTATATATACCCAGCCCTCGAGCTAATGCAAAGTGTGTTGAATCCTAATCCTCTCAACACTTTGTGATCTTGATGTGGATTTATGTGCCATAATCCTTGTTATTCATTATGCTGTGACTTAGGTTGAAGAGAAGGGTGTACCCAGATGAGACGGTTAACTTAGGACTGGCGTTCGAAGTTCTGCTAGAACTGAAAATGAAGGTAGCAAGTTCATGTACAATGCTGGGTCTGTTGTTGCCTGGACTGGAAGACTCTGCTTGGGTTATCCCCGCATCCTGCTCCTGTTTCTCCTAGGTGACATTGACACCCTCTTCACCTCTTCGACGCCTGCCCCACGGTGGGGATGGCCTCGCCGTCAGCCTTTCTGTTCCTGTGCTGTTGGCACCTCTGGAAGCGGCGGAATGCCGTCGTATTCAGGTTCGGTGCGCCGTCCTTGGGGGCTACCCTCAAATGCTGCAGCGACGATGCTGTGCTGTGGCGTGCTTGGTTAAGGGACGACCATCGTCCCCATGTTGATGTTTGGCTAGGTGTGTTGCACGCTGGCTGATGTTCTGGGTGTGTGTCTCGCCTATGAGCATCCCCCCCTCCCCTCTCTCTCTGAGATATATGAGAAACTTTAGGTGGCGGAGGGGACCCCCCTCCCTCCTCTCTCTCTGATATATGATAAAATTCAGGTGGCTGATGTTAAAGTGCCCCAGAAGCCTCGTGACCAGCACGCCCTCTGATATTGAGGTCCGAAGACCGCAACCGTTTGTACGACAACATGTCCAATCTCTTACATGAGTGAGGTTGTTTACTCATATTTTGACATGTGGGCTGGAACTCGTGTATTTGTTTCGGTTTAGGTGGATTGACAGGCGGCAAAGGCTGAACTTGTTGTTCCTTAGAGCATCTCCAATAGAGGTGCTAAATAAGCGGCGTGCCTAAAAAAACCGCTTTTCAGCGCGCGCGACCGAATCTGCAGCTCCAACAGACGCGTAAAAATCACGCACGCAATAAAAACGGCTCAGCGCCCCAAACAAATCTGCATCGCGCGCTGTTAATTTTGATCGCTGGCTACCGCGCGCTGGACATAAGCCAAAACACGCGCGAGCGAGCAACCGCCGCTGAACTCTCCGCCCACGCCCACCTTTGCCCTGCCCCGCGCCACTGCCGGCGAACTCTAGTCATGGGCGGCCGCAACGACATCCCCCAACCCCATCCTACACCGGCGACCTCTCCTCCATCGCAAACCCTAGTGCGGGCTTGACCTACAGCTCTGCCGCCAGCGCCGCACCGGCTCCGAACACCGGTCTCGTGCGCGGCCTCTTTGTGCTGCCCCGGATGCACTCGCAGGGTAGCATCGCGCCGCTGCCTGCCGCGAAGCCACGGAGGTCCGCCTCCAAACGACCGATGGTGGCCGCGGCGACTGCGACGGCCACGGTGGCCCAAAAGAAGAGGACATGGGACACCGTTTCTAGGCGCAGGAAGAAGAAGGCAGCAGCGGGTCCGGCCGCGCCTCCGCCGCCCGAAGCACCGGCAAAATTCGCAATTTGTTGCGCCGGCGGCCGATGCGAACATCGTGTTTGATGAAATGCCCACAATGTATAATTTTGTTGTTGTTGTTGTTGATATGTACATACGATAGCTTGATGAGGCATATATGTCATCTATGAGGCATATATGATAGCTTGATGAGGCATATGATAGTTTTCTTTTGTCATACTTTGTAGTTTCAATGATGAGGCATATATGTCGACTATGGGTGTTGGCTCCAACAATTGGTCTCAAACCAATGAAGTTAATGAAGATGATCATGCATATGAAGTGGATGAGGAGGGTGAGGGTATGGTCAATGCACCGAATGGAAGGGCAAGCAACTACACCGTCGAGGAAGACGTCTTGCTTTGCAACACATGGTTGAATGTATTGATCCCACCGTTGGAACGGACCAAACTAGAGATACCACTAGTAGAAAAAGGCCCATTTGTCCCGGTTCTAGAGGCCCATTTGTCCCGGTTCTGGAACCGGGACTAATGGGTCGGTACTAAAGCCCATGACCATTAGGCCCGGTTCGCCTACGAACTGGGACAGATGGGCCTCCACGTGACCGCTGCGGCGAGTCCAAGCAGGAGGGCCTTTGGTCTCGTTTGGTAGCACCAACCGGGACCAAAAGGCATCCACGCGTCAGCAGCTGGCAGGAGATGAGGTTTTTGTTTTTTTAAAGGGGGTGGGTTTAGGGGGTTTTGGGGGGTTAATTTGAGGTGTTAGCTAGCTAATAGAAAGAAGTGTCCACTCTTATCTCCATGCTTGGTTTACCAGCACTACTGCTATGCCTAAGCATGGTATAGATTTAAGTGAAGGCAACATGTGGTGCCTGTCGAAAGTAATACTAATCCTAAATTGATGAAGTTTGGATTAGTACTACTTTCGACATGCACCACATGTTGCCTTCACTTCAATCCAATCCATGTTCATTTCACAAACTGATATATAATAACTCTTTATGCTTGCATCATGCATCATCATAATAACAAGTCCTACTGATCATCATCATACAACTTCTACTCGTTATTAATAAAAAGTCATACGATCATCATCCTTATAGTCATCGAACCAACCATAGTTAACTGTTCTTAGCACATGATCATGAGAATTAGGTAGGACCTAAATACCCTGTTTAAGGTAAAATAGCATAAAACAATTTAGGCCCTGACTCTCCATTATGGAGAATGGAGATCATCCTGTCTCCAATTCTTGTGCTTCGCTTCCTTTTGTTTCAAGAACCTCCTTACGATTGTCCATACATTTTTTCCATTCTTTGATTACCATGTGTTCACCGGTTTTAGAAATCCGGTATCACTACTAGGGAAAGGCCTATACACAGAATCTTACCAGCAGCGCTCTTCAAAATACCACGCTACTGCTACTTAGCAGCAGCGCGTGTCTGCCAAATGCGCTACTGACTTGGAAGTAGCAGTAGCGCGTGTGTAGCATACAGCGCTACTGCTATAGTTGCCATGACCTTGGCCCCCCGCTAGCTATAGCAGTAGCGCACTTTACTGTAGGGCGCTACTGCTACTCAGGTTAGCTGTAGCGCGACGCGCTACAACTATCCCTACCTTATCCTCCCCACGCACGACCGACCCTCTCACTCACACTCTCACACTCTCGCCCGCGTCAACCGTCGTCGTCCGCCGCCGCCGCCGCCGCCTTCGTCCGTCCGCCGCCGAGGTACTCCCCTCCTTCCAGCCCTCCTCCATCCTCCTCGCACATCCTCCCTCCGCCTGCGGCCGCCCCTCCCTCCTCCGCCGCCGCCCTCCTCCCTCCGCCTGCGGCCGTCCCTCCTCCCTCCTCCGCCGGCAGCCCTCCTCCCACAGCCCTCGACCTCGCCGCCCCTAGCTACCTCTCCATTGCCCCCACCCCCTGCCACTAGTTAGTACTAGATTTAGTAGTAGTAGATGTTAATTTAGGGTTAGCTAGTACTAGATGTTGCTTAGTTAGTACTAGATTTTTAGTAGTAGTAGTGGTAGTTGAACTACTTTAGTTGTAGTTGAACTAGTTTAGTAAGTAAATTAATAAACTAGTTGAACTAGTTGAATTAACAGAACTAATCTATTTTTAGTAAGATAATTAATATAACTAGCTGAACTACTTTATTTTTTAGAAAGAACTAGTTTTTTTTCTATTTATAGTAATTTTATATTTAGTAAGAACTAGTTGAATTAATAAAACTAGTTGAACATGTCATGTTTGTTGTTAGTGATAACTTATATGGTTTCAGGTGACCTCCGTCGTCCCCGTCACCGACCCCCTCCGATATCCCCGCCGTCGTCCCAGTCACCGACCCCCTCCGACATCGAGGTGAGACCAGCCAAATATCTTTGTATATCTTGTGTTGTTGCTCAAATTGGATATGTGGTTGCCCAAGTGGCCGTTCATGTTCAGTTTACATCTCCGAGTGGCCTATGTTTTGCCAGAGTGTTGATTAATTTCCGTTCCGGCAAATTTCAGGCGCTCGATATGTCCTTTTTTAGCAAAGGTCATGCCGGATTTTGTCGTGAATTCTGGCATGACTTGTGCTAGAATATGTACAAGTTTAATATTTGAATTATGATTGTAGGAAATGTCATACTCGGACAACGACGGTCTCCCGGGGGAGTGTAGTTGGTGCCACGACGATCGAGGTATGTGCGACAGGTTCATTCGGCTGGACGACGATCGGCGCTTCAGCATTAAGCTCGAGGAGACCTTCGATTGTGAAATGGTACGCAACAACGACAAGTGTTTTTTCTCCATTAAGCATGACTTCAACTATTTCAACATCTAATTTTCATATTTTACAATTCGACTAGCTTATCCCATGCCATGCAAGACGCTATGTCTTGGAGAGCATGGGTTTTGAAGACCATGAAAATTTTGAAACAAAGGAAATACACCTAAGGACCCATCAAGATATGGATTTTGAAGTAAATCTGTACAATGCTCAGAGCGTAACCCATTTTGGTTGCCAAAATTGGGAAGCACTTTGCAAAATGTATGGTTTTTATGGGGGTATGATTGTCACCATGGATCTTGGTGATCCTGACAGCGTGGAAGACAATATGGACATTTGGGTCCTTGTTGATACGCTTCCGATTGTACCGCTATGTGAGTTTCTCATACATAGATATTAACTAATTTATATTGATTATTTCAAAATAGTTGATAGCTTATTTCCATTGACAGCTTATTTTGATTCTTCAAAGACTGTGCGGAAGATGGTAGATAAAACCCACTACACCGAAGGCACCCAATTAACGTATAAGGAGAAAAATCATCTGATCGCATTTTGTACTCTTCTTGAGAATTACAATGACTATTATCGAACTCCTCCAAATTATGGTGAATACGTGCCACTAGTGCATGTGTTGAACAACGATAACTTCTCTGGAGATACCCTGGTAAGATTTTTTAATATTACGACATCCGTGCATTTTTTGCAAACTTCTAAAACTAGTACATCATTGCTAAGTACGAAGTTATTATTATGTTTTTCAACAGAAACTCCCGATGGATTGTGTGGCTCATCTGCTGTCTCTGCATGGTCGCCTCTCAGTTCTGAACATACTGCCAGGTAAATCTACGGAGCTCACCTGTGCATATCGGATTTCTAAAACCCGTGAACACATGATCATCAGAGAATGGAAGAAATGTATGGACATTCGCAAGGAGGTTCTTGGAAGTAACATTTAGCGAAAGGCAAGAATGGGAGACAGGCTAATCTCCATTCTCCTTAATGGAGAGTTAGGGGCTATCTTGTTTTTTGTTATTTTACCTTAGAAAATGTAGTAGGTCTTAATCGAATGTAATAGGTCCTATGAGGTACAATATTTTTATTATGTGGTAATGTGTTAGAGTTGATAATGATGATCTTGAGGAGGTGTTACGTGATGTCAATGATGAAAACGATGATATTGAGGAGGTGTTATATGACAATGATGTATTATGATGCTAAGTTATTAATGATATGATGATGATGATGATATTATTATATCATTGGGTGAAAGAACCGCGGATTAGTTTCAAGTGGATGGACATCCACTTGAAACTAGTCCACGGTTCTTTCACCCCATGATGTAATAACTCATTATGATGTAAAAACAATCTCTAAATTCCTGTTGTATGAAAACTTGTGTAAAGGTGTATGGATACAACATGAAAAAGAAAAGAAATAAAATACTAAATAATAGTAGTAGCGCGTGTAAGAAGAAGCGCTACTACTAATTACCAGTAGCGATGTTCTGAAGAAGCGCTGCTACTAAGTCAATTTAGCAGTAGCGCGGGTCAAGACGCGCTATTGCTAAGCATTAACTGTAGCGCCTTATCAGTAGCGCTCCTACCCGCGCTACTGATAGGCCCAAAACCTGTGCTACTGCTAGGCTTTTCCCTAGTAGTGTATGGACATGTGAGATTCGTAGGATGACCTAGCAGTACGTCCAAAACATCTAGGCGGCCATTCTGATACATCAAATGTGGCACACAATCCACCGGGATTTCCTGTTGAAAAACGTAATAATAACTTCGTAGTTAGCAATGATGTACTAGTTTTAGATGTATGCAAAAGATGCACGGATGTCGTAATAGTAAAAATCTTACCAGGGCATCTCCATGGAAGTTACCGTGGTTCAACACGTGCACTAGTGGCACGTATTGACCATAATTTGGAGGACTATGATAATAGGTATTGTAATTCTCAAGTTCAATACAAAATGCGAGCAGATGATTTTTCTCCTGATAAGTTAATTCGGAGTCATCGGTGTAGTGGGTTTTGTCCATCATCTTTCGCACATTGTTTGAAGAATGAAAATAAGCTGTCAATGAAAATAAGCTGTGAACTATTTTGAAATAAACAATATAAATTAGTTAATAACTATGTTTGAGAAACTCACATAGCGGTAGAATTGGAAGCGTATCAACAAGGACCCAAATGTCCATATTGTCTTGCTCGATGTCAGGATCACCAAGATCCATGGTGACAAGCATACCCTCATAAATACCATACATATTACAAAGTGCTTCCCAATTTGGGCAACCAAAATGGGTTACGCTCTGAGAATTGTACAGATTTACTTCAAAATCAATACCATGATGGGTCCTTAGATGAATTTTCTTTATTTCGAAACTTTCATGGTCTTCAAAACCCATCCTCTCTAAGACATAGCATCTTGCATGGCATGGGATAAGCTAGTCAAATTCTAAAAGGTGAGAATTACACACTGAAATAGTTGAAGTCATGCTTAATTACGAAAAAACACTTTTCGTCGTTGCACACAGTTTCAACATCGAAGGTCTCCTGGAGCTTAATGCTAAAGCGCCGATCTTCGTCCAGGTGAGGCCTGTCGCATAGACCTCGGTCGTCGTTGCACTAGTCGCACTCCCCCGAGAGACTTTTGTCGTCCGAGTACGACATTTGCTATGTTCATAATTCAAAGATTAAACTTGTATAATTAAATAGATGTACTACAAAAACTAAATTAGATCATTATTATTCATCATGGGTTGACTATCGGTCTGTCGAGTCTTCGTCTTGAAAACTCTTAGCTCACGTTGTGTATATATTCGACCATCGGTGATGGTAGATCCACCTTTCATTCCGGAGTGCATTACACCAAATTGTCTAGCACACGTGAACGAAGGAGAAGCCACCCCCACGACAACAGTCGGGATTCTTCGTCCTCTAATATATGATGGAGACTCTCCCTCACTGATTCCTCTCTGACATTTGCGACCGTCGGTGATGGTCGTTACTCCTCCTTCCCCTAGTGCATAACAAAGGTCTAGCACAAGGAGAAGAAGGAGAAATGATCCCCACGACAACAGTCGGGATTCTTCGTCCTCTCATATATGGTTGAGCTTCGACAGATTTAAAGTCAACCTGAAATATAGTTTAATTATCTTTCTAAAAAGGACATATCAAGCAGGCCTCCTCTGCCGAGTCGACGACGAGGATACGGGATAGGCATCGTCGACGTCGATGCGACAATATTTTTTTTAACTAAAAAAATAAAAAGCTCTATTAATTTTCTCACTAAAAATAAACTACTTCTATAGTAAAATGAACTAGTTTTATAAAATCAACTACTTCAACTAAGCACTTACTATAAATAAAATAAAGTAGTACTTACTAAAAATAAACTAGTTTAACTAGTTCTATTATTTTTCTAACTAATTCTATTAATTAAACACTTACTAAAGAACATCTAATTCAACTAACCTAAATGCGCACTAACCTAACATCTAATGCACTAACCTAAATCAGAGAATGTTCAAATAAAGTAGTATTGCTTGCTTTTTTAAAAGAAATGTTCAAATAGAAAATTTAGAAAAAAAGTAAAGGTTTTTCCTAATGCATTCTTCATATAGAAAATTGTTCCTCTGTAATTTAAAGTGAAGAGACTACAAAAATATCCATTTCAAGATTACATGAAAATTTTACCAAAACATAGGTGCTCTATAATTTAATGATTTAGTACAGTGACTATATAATAATCTGTACAAATTACTAGTATATATACATGGAAAAAATACATATATGAAAAAAAATGAAAAAAAGAGAGCCGGGGCGGCGGTGGCTCACAGTGGGGCCGGCCGGTGAGGGGGACGACGGGGGCGGTGAGGGCGTCGATGACGGCGATGGTGGGGGCGGTGGACGGCGTCGGCGTGCAGGATCCGGGCGCGCGGGGGCAGGGGCACGGGCGACGGCGACGGGGCAGGGGAGATGGCGTCCGGCAGCCTGGTAGCGTCGAGGAGGTCCGTGTCGGTGTCAAAACCGGCGGATCTCAGGTAGGGGGTCCCGATCTGTGCGTCTAAGGCTAATCGTAACAGGAGGCAAGGGACACGATGTTTTACCTAGGTTCGGGCCCTCTTGATGGAGGTAAAACCCTACTTCCTGCTTGATTGATATTGATGATATGGGTATTACAAGAGTTGATCTACCACGAGATTGTAGAGGCTAAACCCTAGAAGCTAGCCAATGATGATTATGATTATGTCTCTAAGGACTAAGCCCTCCGGTTTATATAGATATCGGAGAGGGCTAGTGAGGGAGTCCTGGATTAGGGGGTGTCCGGATAGCCGAACTATCACCTTTGGCCGGACTCCTAGACTATGAAGATACAAGATTGAAGACTTCGTCCCGTGTCCGGATGGGACTTTCCTTGGCGTGGAAGGCAAGCTTGGCGATACGGATATGTAGATCTCCTACCATTGTAACCGACTCTGTGTAACCCTAACCCTCTTCAGTGCCTATATAAACCGGAGGGTTTTAGTCCGTAGGACGAACAACAATCATACCATAGGCTAGCTTCTAGGGTTTAGCCTCTCTGATCTCGTGGTAGATCTACTCTTGTACTACCCATATCATCAATATTAATCAAGCAGGAGTAGGGTTTTACCTCCATCGAGAGGGCCCGAACCTGGGTAAAAACATCGTGTCCCTTGTCTCCTGTTACCATCCGCCTAGACGCATAGTTCGGGACCCCCTATCCGAGATCCGCCGGTTTTGACACCGACATTGGTGTTTTCATTGAGAGTTCCTCTCTGTCGTCATCATTACGCCCGCTGGCTCCTTCGATCGTCAGCAATGACGCGATCCAGGGTGAGACTTTCCTCCCCGGACAGATCTTCGTATTCGGCGGCTTTGCATTGCGGGCCAATTCACTTGGCCGTCTGGAGCAGATTGAAAGCTACGCCCCTGGCCATCAGGTCAGATTTGGGAGTTTGAACTACACGGCCGACGTCCGCGGAGACTTGATCTTCGACGGATTCGAGCCACAACCAAGCGTGCCGCACAATCTCGATGGGCATGATTTAGCTCTGCCGCCGAACAGTGCCCTGGAGGCCGCACCAGTGTCCGCTCCGACCCCTAGGTCGGAGCCGACTTCGCCGATCGAGGATGGCTGGACACTGCCTCGGGGGCTGCGATCACTATGGCGGTTGAGCCGAACATCATCCCTGTTGTTTGTGAAGCACGTGACTCCAAGGTGCCGGACTCCTCTCCGGACTCCGAACCTTGCGCGCCCCTGCCAATCGAATCTGATTGGGCGCCAGTTATGGAGTTCACTGCCGTGGACATCTTTCAGTACTCGCCCTTTCGCGACATCCTGAGTTCACTAAAGTCTCTCTCTTTATCAAGAGAGCCCTGGCCGGACTATGGTCAAGAAGGTTGGGATGGGGACGACGAAGAAATTCAACGCCCACCCACCACCCACTTCGTAGCCACTGTCGATGATTTAACCGACATGGTCGACTTTGACTCCGAAGGCATCGACGGTATGGACGACGATGCCGGAGACGACCAAGAACCAGAGCCTATAGGGCATTGGAAGGCCACTTTGTCATATGACATATATATGGCGGACATCCGAAAAGATGGGAACGGCGATGGAACAGCGGAGGATGACCCCTCCAAGAAACAGCTTAAGCGCAGCCATCAGCGGCGCCGCTCTAAATCCCGCCACAGTAAAAATGGTGATTCCGGCACAGGAGATAATAACACTCCGGACAGCGCCGCAGACAACCTCCTCCAGCAAGACTCAGCACAGGAGGATGGAGAAGCCAGCCCGCATGATAGAGCGGCCGACATAGAGGTCAAGGACGACAATTATATGCCTCCCTCCGAAGACTAGGCAAGCCTTGACGACGACGAATTTGTCGTGCCTGAGGATCCCGTCGAACAAGAGCGTTTCAAATGCAGGCTTATGGCCACGACAAGCAGCCTCAAGAAAAAGCAGCAACAGCTTAGAGTTGACCAAGACTTGCTAGCTGACAGATGGACTGAAGTCCTTGCAGCCGAAGAGTATGAACTCGAACGCCCCTCCAAGAGCTACCCAAAACCTACATCACCAACGCATGACGCGGCCGACCGGCCACCTCGCGGCCGCGACAGAGAGGCCTCTCGGCCCTCCACTCAAGACGACACCAGCGTCGCTCTAAAAGTACAAAGGCACGGGGAAACGCACCAGACCTGCGGGATATATTGGAGGACAAGGCAAGGCAAACAAGATAGATCTACGGATCGCGGGGGTGCCCCACGACACGTGATAATAACCGCCACGCCGGATACAGCAATGCCGGCCGGGCCGAATACAGTAGACAAAGCTCATTCGAGCTGTGTCGCGATATAGCCCAGTACAGAGGCGCCGCACACCCATTATGCTTCACAGATGTAGTAATGGATCATCAAATCCCTGAGGGTTTCAAACCCGTAAACATTGAATCATACGATGGCACAACAGATCCTGCGGTTTGGATCGAGGACTATCTCCTGCATATCCACATGGCCCGCGGTGATGATCTACAGCCGTCAAATACCTCCCACTCAAGCTCAAAGGACCAGCTTGGCATTGGCTTAACAGCTTGCCAGCAGAGTCAATTGGTTGTTGGGAAGACCTGGAAGCCACATTACTTGACAACTTCCGGGGCACATATGTGCGACCACCAGACGCCGATGACCTTAGCCATATAATTCAGCAGCCAGGGGAATCGGCCAGACAATTCTGGACACGGTTCCTAACAAAGAAAAATCAAATCGTCGACCCTCCGGATGCAGAGGCACTGGCAGCCTTCAAACACAACATCCGTGACGAGTGTCTTGCCCGGCACCTAGGACAGGAAAAGCCGAAATCCATGGCAGCCCTCACCACACTCATGACCCGCTTTTGCGCAGGAGAGAACAGCTGGCTTGCTCGTAGTAACAACTTGACCAAAAACCCTGGTAGTTCGGATACGAAGGACAACAATGGCAGGTCGCGTCGCAACAAGGACAATCGCCGCATTAACGGTGATAATGCTGAGGACACGACAGTCAATGCCGGATTCAGAGGCTCTAAACCCGGTCAGTGGAAAAAGCCATTCAAAAGAAATACCCAGGGCCCGTCCAATTTGGACCGAATACTCGATCGCTCGTGCCAGATACATGGCACCCCCGAAAAACCAGCCAACCACACCAACAGGGATTGTTGGGTGTTCAAACAGGCAGGCAAATTAAATGCCGAAAATAATGACAAGGAGCTGCATAGCGATGACGAGGAGGAGCCCTGGCCGCCGAACAATAGAGGACAGAAGGGCTTCCCCCTACAAGTGCGGACGGTGAACATGATATACGCAACCCACATACCCAAAAGGGAGCGAAAGCGTGCACTAAGGGATGTATAGGCGATGGAGCCAGTCGCCCCAAAGTTCAACCCGTGGTCCTCCTGCCCGATCACTTTTGATCGAAGGGACCACCCCACTAGCATCCGCCACGGCAGATTCGCCGCATTGGTTCTAGACCCAATTATTGACGGATTTCACCTCACTAGAGTCCTCATGGACGGCGGCAGCAGCCTGAACCTGCTTTACCAGGATACAGTGCGCAAAATGGGCATAGACCCCTCAAGGATTAAACCCACAAAGACGACCTTTAAAGGCGTCATACCGGGTGTAGAGGCCAACTGTACAGGCTCGGTTACACTCGAGGTGGTCTTCGGATCCCCGGATAACTTCCGAAGCGAGGAATTAATCTTCGACATAGTCCCGTTTCGCAGCGGCTATCACGCACTGCTCGGACGAACCGCATTTGCAAAGTTCAATGCGGTGCCGCACTACGCATACCTCAAGCTCAAGATGCCAGGACCTCGAGGAGTAATCATGGTCAATGGAAACACCGAACGCTCTCTCCGAATGGAGGAATATACGGCGGCCCTTGCGACGGAAGTACAAAGCAGCCTTTCAAGGCAACTCTCGAGTCCGGCCATTAAACGATCGGACACGATCAAGCGCGCACGGAGTAGCCTACAAGAAGACCGCCTGGCACGTTCCGAGCACGCATAGCAGTGCGGCCCCAACCCCAGCCCTCGCGAAATTGCGAAACCAGTACTACGCGTACATAACTACGCTCTGGAAATACCATGGGCATAGGGGGAGGGCACGACCACGGCATGCCCAGAATGCGGCTCAACCGCACCAGGGGCTCCCGATTGTGTCATTCTTTTTTTCTTCTCTTTCTTTTACTTTCAGGACTCCGTTTTCCAGAAGCCCTGTCCGGCATTAGAATCGCCGAACACACGACACAACAGCCAGGGAAGCAGATAGCTACGTTGAATGTCCAGGTGGTCTCTATTACGAGCAGTATACCTGTTTTACATACCATCCCGCAGCTTACCCCTGGAGGGGGACATGTCAAAAGTCCCGTTCCTTGCTTATCGCACTATTTGTATCCTTCTGCTTTCATTGCAGTACCTTCTGAATAAACAATACATGGCTTTCTCCTACTTTTGCATTCCTTTTTATATATATGTTCAGTTATGACATTGTGCAACCGTACACTTTGGTACGGCCAATACACCAGGGGATTATGTATCCCAAAATATGGTGTGATAACTCCGAACACTTTCACAAGTGCGGCACCCCGAACTTATAGCATTATATGCATCGGCTCCGAATCATGTCTTGGGTCAATAGTTGGGTTTGCCCGGCTCCCATGTTTTGGTACCTTACGTTCCGTTATATCGGCTAAGGTAGCGCTGGGAGAACCACTGCAATTGCGCCCCGGTTGAGCTGGTTAAGCACCTCAGTGGAGAATGCTAAAACTGACTGAGGGAGTCCTGGACTAGGGGGTGTCCGGACAGCCGGACTATCATTATCCGCCGGACTCCAAGACTACGAAGATACAAGATTGAAGACTCCGGCTCGTGTCCGGATGGGACTTTCCTTGGCGTGGAAGGCAAGCTTGGCAATACGGATATGTAGATCTCCTACCATTGTAACCGACTCTGTGTAACCCTAGCCTCCTCCGGTGTCTATATAAACCGGAGGGCTTTAGTCCGTAGGACAACATACATTACAACAATCATACCATAGGCTAGCTTCTAGGGTTTAGCCTCCTTGATCTCGTGGTAGATCTACTCTTGTACTACCCATATCATCAATATTAATCAAGCAGGACGTAGGGTTTTACCTCCATCGAGAGGGCCCGAACCTGGGTAAAACATTGTGTCCCTTGTCTCCTGTTACCATCCGCCTAGACGCACAGTTCGGGATCCCCTACCCGAGATCCGCCGGTTTTGACACCGACATTGGTGCTTTCATTGAGAGTACCTCTGTGTCGTCACCGATAGGTTTGATGGCATCTTCAACCAACAACACTGTCCAGGGTGAGACTTTTCTCCCCGGACAGATCTTCGTATTCGGCAGCTTCGCACTGTGGGCCCATTCACTTGGCCATCTGGAGCAGATCGAAAGCTACGCCCCTGGCCGTCAGGTCAGATTCGGAAGCTTAAACTTCGCGGCTGATGTCCGCGGAGACTTGATCTTCGACGGACTCGAGCCACAGCCAAGCGCGCCGCACTGTGACGACGGGCATGATCTAGCTCTGCCACCGAACAGTGCCCTGGTGGCCGCACCCGGATCCGCTCCAGCCATTAGCCCGGAGCCGATCGCCCATATCGAGGGCCGGTGGATAGACGCCGCCCTGGGGGCTTCAACATCCACGGCGATGGAGCCGAACACTGATCTTGTCCCCTGCGAAACTCGTGATTCCAAGGCACCAGACTCCTCGCCGGACTCCGAACCTCCCACGCCCCTACCAATCGACCCGGATTGGGCGCCGGTTATGGAATTCACCGCCACGGACATCTTTCAGTACTCGCCTTGGCGATATCCTAAATTCACTAAAGCATCTCTCGTTATCAGGAGAGTCCTGGCCGGACTATGGCCACGATGGTTGGGGTACGGACGACGGAGAAATTCAAAGCCCACCCACCACCCACTTTGTAGCTACTATCGATGATCTAACCGACATGCTAGACTATGACTCCGACGACATCGACGCTATGGACGACGATGCCGGAGACGAACAGGAACCAGCTCCTACAGGGCACTGGAAGACCACCTCGTCATACGACATATATATGGTGGACACCCCAAAAGAGAGCGATACCGAGGACCAACGGGCCGCGGCAGAAGATGACCCCGCCGATAAACGACCAAAACGACGGCGCAGACGCCGCCCTAAGTCCCGCCTCGACGACAACAACGCTCCCAAGGAGCCCGCGATACGGCAGGGCTCACAAGCGGACGATGAACATACAAATAAGCAACCGTCCGAACATGACGAGTCAGATAATCAATCCAAGCCCGGCGAGAACAACAGTCCGGACGACCTTATGCCGGACACGTCGCCGGAGAGTAAGAACCTTCAGAAAAGACTCGTCAGTACTGCAAGAAGCCTGAAGAAGGAAAAACGGAGGCTCAAAACAGCAGAAGACACACTCAGAATGAGATGGAGCAAAGTGCTCAAAACCACAGATAAGTACGGCAATGGCCATCAATCAAAGAGCTACCCGAAGCGCAAGCTGCTACCGGAATTCGACGAGTAGGCCATAGAGCCTCCACCGTCCAAAAATAAAGAGGCCGCCTGGTTGGATAGACGGCCAGATGACAGGCCAAATTTTGACAGCGGCACCACATATAAATCAACCAACGAACTTGGAAGGATAGATGGCCCTGCCAGGTCCATCTACGGGCCAAAGGAGAAGGCCCCAAGAAGCAAGGCAACACGTCAAGTGTCCGATGATAGCGGCACACACAAATACAGGGGCGCCGCACACCCACTATGTTTCACCGATGAGGTGCTGGACCATGAATTCCCAGCAGGATTTAAACCCATCAACATAGAGGCCTACGATGGAACAACAGACCCTGGAGTCTGGATAGAAGATTATATACTACACATACATATGGCCAGAGGAGACGATCTCCGTGCCATAAAATATCTACCTCTCAAGCTCAAAGGGCCAGCCCGTCATTGGCTTAAAAGCCTCCCAGAAAACACTGTTGGAAGTTGGGAAGAGCTCGAGGACGCGTTTAGAGCAAATTTTCAAGGGACTTATGTCCGTCCTCCGGATGCAGATGATCTAAGTCACATAACACAACAGCCCGGAGAGTCAGCGCGGAAATTCTGGAACAGGTTCCTTACCAAAAAGAACCAAATAGTTGACTGTCCGGACGCCGATGCCTTAGCAGCTTTCAAGCACAATGTCCGAGACGAATGGCTCGCCAGGCACCTCGGTCAAGAGAAACCGAGGACAATGTCCGCACTAACAAGCCTCATGACCCGCTTCTGTGCGGGAGAGGATAGCTGGTTAGCAAGATGCAGCACCAGCGACCCAAGTACATCCGAGATAAGAGATGGAAACGGAAAATCATGGCGCAGAAAAGAGCGGCGCCGGAATAAAGAGAAAAGCCCAAAGAGCACGGCAGTCAATGCCGGATTCAAAAGCTCGCGGCCCAATAATAAAACACAGCCTCTAAAGGATGACAGTGACGAATTGTCCAACTTAAACAAGATTTTGGGTCAGATATGCCAAATCCACAGTACCCCCGGAAGGCCTGCAAATCACACCCACAGGGATTGTTGGGTTTTTAAACAGTCCGGCCGACTAAATGTCGAACACAAGGGGCTCGACGCGTCAAGCGAAGAAGATAAACACCACCAGCAGAGCACCGGAAAACAAAAGACTTTCCCACAAGGGGTCAAAGCAGTAAACTCACTTCATGTGACAATACGGAAAAATAGTGCGGCACTTTCTAAAAAGAGCTTCGCGCGGTCCAACCCAGCGGACCGTAGAAATTGGATATCTAAACCAATCACTTTCGACCACCTGGACTATTCCAGAAGCGTTCGAAATGCGGGACGGACTCCCCTGATATTGAATCCCATAATAGACGGATTACAATTTACTAATGTCCTAATGGACGGAGGCAGTGACTTAAACCTGCTGTATTCCAAAACAGTCCGTAGGATGGGGATAAACCCTGCCAAAATCCGACACAGCCGCACTTCCTTCAAAGGAGTGACGCCAGGCCCTTACGCCAAGTGCACAGGCTCTGTATTACTAGAAGTCGTGTTCGGATCGCCGAACAATTCTCGACGAGAAAAATTAATTTTTCACATCGTCCCATTTGAAAGTGAATATCAAGCACTCTTGGGACGAAAGGCTTTTGTCCGCTTCAACGCCCTACCGCATTACGCGTCTCTTACACTCAAGATGCCCGGTCCGCGTGGCGTCATTCTAGTGCGAGGGTCACTTAAAGACCCCAGACTCGGATAGACGAATCCGGCGTCAGTAGGCTAGGGGCTCCCTAGCCGCATACCCCTTCACAGGGGGCTGCGCGCACAAACAACCGTGGGTTCATACAAACCCCGCTTTAATTATTTATATTTCTCATTTTACATATTTTTCGCACGAATTGTTTTTAAAAACTAAACGTTCCTCTCTTTTTACAGATGAACAACGTGCATACCCGTCCAGGATAACGGCGCAACGGAGACACAGGCGCAGACGTGCAGTAGGGACCCGTTGTGAGGATTCTTTTCAGATTAAGACCCTGCGTAAACCTTTTTTACTGTCTCTTGTTGTTATTCTCCCTTGGTTTCTTCCTATAGCCAAAGCGGAGCCTGACGCTTTGGCATCGGCCGCGTCAGAAGACCATGCCCGTACCTGGACACTAGGGGCTTAGGGCATCGTTCTGCCCATTATTATAAAGACCGAACACCTTAGGGAGTGTTCGGCGTCTCGAGTTAGGCATTAGATGCATCAGCTCCGAATCATGTATTTGGTCAAATGTTGGGTTTGCCCGGCTCCTGTGTTTTGCTGCCTTACGTTCTGTATCATCGGCTAACGCGGCACCAGGAGAACTACTGCGATTGTGCCCCAGTTCGGCTGGGCGAGCACCTCAGTAGAGAAAGCCAAAAAGTGACTGTCATGATACAGCGAGAGACTGGTCAACCACTCGATCGACTATCGGAATGTTTAGAATTCCCCGCTTTGACGAAGGACCGTTTCCCGGTCAGGCACATACGCGCTCCGACTTCGGAGAAATGCGATGCCACCAGGGGCTATATCGTAGCCCCACCCTCGAGCTCCACTGGCTAAGTGAAAGTGATAAAGCATTATAGTCCGGATTGCCTCGTTCGCTACGCTATCACCTCCTTAAAACAGGACCGAGACGTCGGATTAAGTGTGAAAACACGCTATTTTTGCGAACACCGCGGCACCTTGTGCGTGGGGGCTGAAGCCGAACACTGCCATCTTTCAAGTTATACAAAAGTATATGTAAACGGCCGCACAGGAGAAGTTTTACTACTTGGACGCACAAGTATAAAAAGCAGTAATAACATAATCATCGATTTACAAGCTAATGCGTTCATTTGAATGTGATATTTTTCGAGCACTGCGACTCTATTACACGAGCGCCACGCATCACTTCCCCGAAGTAGTGCTCGGCAGGGAGCCGGCTTTCATCCGAACCCTGGGCGGCAACAGCGGTGGCATCCATCTCCGGACAATGCGCCTTTACACGAGCAAGAGCCATCCATGCGCCCTCGATGCAGGCCGACCGCTTCATCTCCTTTATATGCGGCACCGCTCCAAGGAATTGCTGCAGTAAGCCAAAGTAGCTCGTCGCCTTGGACCTCTCTGGCCATACATGGGCCACGATGTCAGTCATGGCAAGTCCGGACAATCTATTTAGCTCGGCCCATTCGGCCAGCCAGTCCGTCAACGGAAGTGAGCGATCCGGACTGTGGAATTGAGACCAATATAGCTCTTCCGTCTCGTGATCCTCCTGGCTCCGGAAGTGCTTAATGGCATCAGCCGCACTTGCAGCCAAGTCCATGTATGGATCCTCCGGACTCCACAGCCACTCAAATTGAGCATACTTCCCATCCATAAACCGGCGGCGCAGCAGGAAAGGCTTGCCAGCCATGATATCTCCGGCCTGGCGCAGTTCCTCCTTCATAGCCCGCATTGCAGTGCGGGCATCCTTGGCTTCGGCGGTGGCCTTCTTCAGGTCTTCCCGCTCCGATAACGCTCCTTTTCAAGAGCCTCATTGCGGTCGGCAGCATCCTTTGCTTTCATGGCCAATTCGGCCACCTCTGCCCTGCTTAGGCAGTGCGCAGCCTTTTCGGCTTTCAACTCCTCGGCCGCCCTCGAGGAAGCCGCTTCACTCCTTCGGGCTTGCTCCTTAGCTCGAGCAAGTTCGGCCCGAAGGCCCTCCACAGCAGCAGCACCGTCTGTACAAACAGCATATAATTTATCAGAGGAGGGCTTCGACCCCCTTAATAAAGCGACTGCGGAGAACTCTTTTACCTTGCGACTCGTCAAGTCGCCTGTTGACAAGTGCGATGTCCGCATCTGCCAAGTCAAGTTGCCGATTTAACTCGGCAAACTTACTAGTTCGGCTAGCCCCCGGACTATCCGCCACCTGCATAGGAACGACGGAATTCATTACTTTAGATTTCGATCCTCGGTACGCTGTCGTTTCCGACAACCTACTGAGTCTCAGGGGCTACTAGCTATACAGGGCGCATTTTTTATATGCAAAACTGTTAAAAGACAAAGGGGTGCGTCATTCTCGCATACCTCAAATCCCGCCAGCAAACTCATGGCGGCATTACGCAATTCGCTCTCGGCGGACGAAATCCTTCCAATCACCATACGCATTAACGCACGGTCATCTTCTGAAATGGACGCCCTCTCAAGCAGATTCTTCAGTTCTCCCGGCCGGACACTAGTGGGTGCCGAACTCTCTGGCCCCTCCGGACTCGGGGATAACCTCCGTGATGACACTTCGGGTTCGCCTGCCTCATCTGGTGGCGCTGCGGACGGAGGCGTATCGCTCTCCATCATCTCCGGAAGAAGGTCCCCCGAAGATGAACTCATCTGAGAAGGCTGCAGATCCGAACTGCAATATAAATATTTCGGTTACCCACAGAAGAACAAATGAAGGTATTTCCTTACTAATTAACTCCCTCTTTCATACTCACGGCTCGCTGGAGGGCCAATCCTTTGGTGATGATTGTGCGTCCAGATTCTTTCCGGGCGCCGGACCCCCCGGTGAAGATCTCTTCCCATGCTTAGGGGCTTTGGCCTTCGGATCTTCGGAGGCGGTCCTCTTCTCCCCCTGAAGGGAGGGGTTCTTGGTTCCCCCCTCTTCAGTCGCCCCTTTGGGCGAAATATTAGCTCCTCTATTTTCCCCGTCGCCCCCTTCTGTGGGCGCAACCTCCAACATTCTGACCAGCACGGGCTCCAGTGCGGTCTCTGGGAGGGGGGCCGGACACCTTATCAGCCTTGATCGCGCCACCCATTCCTGTAAAGAACAAGGGGTCAGGAGGCAAACTTTATAAAGGCATATAAACAGAATGTCCGGACTCTGAGCTATTTACCTGAGTATCCGGGCGATCGCGGCTTAGGCCTGCGTCCTCGGCTGAATCCGGACACGCCACCTGCGGTCCGAAGAACAGTTTGTACATCTCCACGGGTGTCGCACCCATAAAGTGTTGGAGATTACGAGGTCCCTCCGGATTGAACTCCCATAGACGGAGAGGACGGCGTTTGCAGGGCAGAAGATGCCTGATTAGCATAACCTGCATCACCTTGATCAGGTCGATCTCCCTCGCTTGGAGGTCTCGAATCCGGCCCTGCAGTGAGGGCACGTCCTCGGACGGCCCCCAGTTGAGCCCTTGGTTGACCCACGACACCAGTTGGCGTGGAGGTCCCGGGCGGAATAAGGGCGGCGGCTTTTGCCTGCTGCCCCTTGGAGCGGTGATATAGAACCACTCCTGCTGCCACAGTCCAAGTTCCTCTTGGAAGGAACCCTCGGGCCAAGGGGCATCGACCTTTTTGCTTATGGTCGCCCCGCCGCACTCCGCTTGACGTCCCTCGATCATCTTCGGCTCCACCTTGAAGGTCTTCAGCCATAGGCCGAAGTGGGGAATGACGCGGAGGAAGGCTTCACAGACGATAATGAATGCGGAGATATGGAGGATGGACTCCGGAGTCAAGTCGTGAAAGTCCAGCCCATAGTAGAACAGGAGCCCTCTCACGAAGGGATCCGTCGGGAAGCCTAAACCCCGACGGGCAGGCAACCTGTGCGAAACCTCGTAGGCCAGGTACTTGGCCTCACGCAACTTCAATATGTCCTCCTCCGTGACGGAGGAGGGCATCCACCGGCCCTGGAGGTCGGAGCCAGACATGATTGAGGATCCGAAGCGCTCGAATCTGAGGCTCTGGGTGTTGGAACTGAGAGCGGGGAAGAGATTCGATGCGAGATTGAAGAACAAGGGCGAGCCTTGGTCCTCTTATAAAGGGGAAGAAATACCAAGGGCCGTCTCCGTGACCGTTTGGGATTCCCCTTCGATAGAGGAGGCGTGGCGACGGGAACGGTTGGGTCACCCATGCACATATTGATGAGGATCCTGGAATAAGGGGAACACGATCTCTGCTTCGACAAGACGTGCCAAGGAAACCGCTTCGCTAAACGTGCGGAGGTGGTATAGTAAAAAATGATTCAAACAAAGGCTTGGTTGCGTTGTGATGTCACGCCGCGTAATACGTCAGCAGATTGAGCTAGTGTGTATTTTATTCTCTCTACCGTGGAATGTGGAAATTATTTTTGCAGAGCCGGACACTATCCTGGTGTTCATGATCTTCTCTAGATTATTCAAGGGAGGAACCCGCCTTGCAATGCCGAACATTATGCGCGCCGGACTTATCGCCATTGAAGACTGGTTCAGGGGCTACTGAGGGAGTCCTGGACTAGGGGGTGTCCGGACAGCCGGACTATCATTATCCACCGGACTCCAAGACTACGAAGATACAAGATTGAAGACTCCGGCTCGTGTCCGGATGGGACTTTCCTTGGCGTGGAAGGCAAGCTTGGCAATACGGATATGTAGATCTCCTACCATTGTAACCGACTCTGTGTAACCCTAGCCTCCTCCGGTGTCTATATAAACCGGAGGGCTTTAGTCCATAGGACAACATACATTACAACAATCATACCATAGGCTAGCTTCTAGGGTTTAGCCTCCTTGATCTCGTGGTAGATCTACTCTTGTACTACCCATATCATCAATATTAATCAAGCAGGACGTAGGGTTTTACCTCCATCGAGAGGGCCCGAACCTAGGTAAAACATTGTGTCCTTCGTCATGATAGGGCGAGAGCCGGTCACTGTTCGAGAGGTTTTCGAGTCCCTAAAGACTTATGCCGCTTAGAGCGAGGAGTTGGCATTGTCCGACCTAGGCGTGGATAGCGCCCCGAACTCGGTCTTCCGAATACTAGGGGCTTCGCCGAAATTTAAAAATTATAGAATTCTATGGCTAAGTGAGAGTGTTCAAGCATTATAGTCCGGTTGCCTAGTTCGTTGTGTTGAGCGCCTCCCTCGAAGGACCCAAGAATGGGAACAAGAGCACTCAAGTTTATCCCGAACACCCCAGCACTCGTGGCATGGGGGTTGAAGCCAATGACTCGCCATCTCTCAAAATTAATAAACGGCCGCACAGAAGGTAATATTTTAAATTCACAAGCGTTACTTAGCGCATATGAACAAGTTTTCAGCGTACAGGATAACAAACACGAGTCTACTCAAAAATTACATCTTTGGAGCATTCACCCGCTATAAGGCGGGCACCCTTCAGGACGCCCTCATAGTACATCTCGGGCTTGCGATACCCCTTGCCCGGTGGCGGCCCGTCCGTCACAAGCTTCTCAGTGTCCATCTTGCCCCAGTGCACTTTAGCATGGGCAAGAGCCCGACGGGCACCTTCAATGCAGATGGAGCGCATGATGACTTCAATCCATGGACAGGCGTCCACCAGCCGCCGCACTAGCCCGAAGTAGCTCCCAGGCATGGCTTCCTGAGGCCACAGCCGAACTATGAGGCCCTTCATGGCCTGTTCGGCCACCTTGTGGAGCTCGACCAGCTACTTCAGCTGGTCGCTCAGGGGCACCGGGTGTCCGGCCTCAGCATACTAAGACCAGAACACCTTCTCCGTCGAGCTCCCCTCCTCGGCTCAATAGAATGCGGCAGCATCAGACACACTGCGGGGCAGATCTGCGAACGCTCCTGGAGAGCTCCGGATTCGGGTAAGTAACAGATAATTCACTTTCACATGCTTGCTTTGCATAAAGAATGCCTTACCCGCCGCTATCTTCTTTATCGCCTCAATCTCCTGGAGGGCCTTTTGGGCTTCAGCCTTAGCGGCTTTGGCACTCTCAAGAGCCGAGGCGAGCTCGGACTCTCGAGTCTTCGAGTCACGCTCCAAACTCTCGTGTTTTTTCACGAGAGCCTGGAGCTCTTGCCGCACCTCCGCCACCAGCGCCTCCTGCTTCTCTCGCTCGGTGCGCTCCGCGGCCGCATTGCTTTCGGCCCAGGACATCGCCTCCTTCAGGGTCGCCACCTCGTGTGTGGCCCCTGAAATATTCATGTTAGTCCTGTCATTTTTTGCAACTGCATTTTTTAAATCCCATAAGGTATTACTTACCTTCCTTGTCCTCGAGCTGCTTTTTGGCAAGGCCGGGCTCGTTCTCGGACCGCTCAAGGCTCTCCTTCAATGCATTGACCTCCGCAGTCAGTGCGGCAGAGGTCAGCAGCGCAGCCTGCATTCCCATATTGACATACTTACGTTAGACTCCTGCGTATATCTTTTTTAGATCCTCAGCTCGGCTTTTCTTTCCGAACACCGAACTAAGCATCAGGGGCTACTGTCTATGCGGTAATATTATTACATATCTTAAAAACTTACCTCAAAGCCTGTTAGAAGGCTGGCACAGGCTTCAGTCAGCCCGCTCTTGGCGGACTGAACTTTCTGGGTCACCACGCTCATAACAGTGTGGTGCTCCTCGTCGATGGAGGCGCCGTTAAGCGTCTCCAGCATGCTATCCGGTGCCTCCGGTTGGACGGAGGTCACCGGCATCGCAGTCTTGCCCTTCTTTCGAAGGGGCCGCCTGCCGGACATCGGAGCCACTGAAGGTTCCGGTATGGAGTCCGGCACCGGGCCGGACTCCGACCCCTTTGGGGTTTCGTCCCCTTCGCGCCTGGGGTCCGGGAGGTTGCCTTGCGGCGCCTCTTGGACCACCTCCTCCTGGCCGGGCCCATTTTGGGACCCCACCTCGGCGTCATCAGCGGCGCGGGGAGAGTAGGCGGCCGGAAGTGAAGTGCTATTCACATCCGATGAATCCAGGGAGCCGCTTGTCGACGCGGCGAGCTCGTCCTTGGGCGGGCTGCATGGTTGTATCCGGCGTTAGAAGACACTATGCGACAAATGAAAAGCCATGAGCTATTCCGGAATCCAGACAATTACGATCTCGCTAGGGGCTTGGCCCTCATTGGCCACTCCTCTTCGCCGTCGTTGGCGTTGGTAGAGAAGTCCGGAGGAAGGGTCCTCCCTTTCTTGGACCCACCGGCCTCCCTAGTCGGGGCGGCCTTCCTTTTCTTCTCTCCCCCCGTTGGGAGAGGGGCTTCTTTTTCCTCCTCCTCGTTTTCACGGGAGGATTCCGCCTCAGAGTCGTCGGACGATGAGTCCGACAACACCTGGCGCCGAGCACTCCTTCGAGTCCCCGTGGCCTTCTTCTTGGCCTTCTTCTCCGGCACCACGTGAGGTGTCGGGACCAGCAACGCCATCAAACGGGCGTCCGCTGGGTCTTCTGGCAAGGGAGCCGGATAGTTAACCTGTCCGGAAGTGTTCCTCCAGTCCTGTCAAAGGTAAGGGAGTTTAGATCCCGCATAGAGTCAAACTATGAAAAACAAGAATCCCATAAAGGGTAAAATAGCTTACCTCGATAGCTTGGCGCTGTGAGCTGAATCTGCGATCTTCGGTAGCGGATGCGGGAGCCTCGGCGCCCTTGAACAGCGCCTTCCAAGCATCTTAGTACGTAGTGTCGAAGAGCCTGCTCAAAGTTTGGTGCTGCGCCGGGTCGAACTCCCACAAGCTGAAGGCCCGTTGTTGGCATGGGAGGATCCGGCGGATGAGCATAACCTAGATTACATTGACAAGCCTGAGATTCTTGTTCACCAGGGTTTGGATGCAGGTCTGGAGTCCGGTCAGGTCTTCCAGATTACCCCATGTCAGGCCCGTCTCTTTCCAAGAGGTGAGCCGCGTAGGGAAACCAGACCAAAATTCGGGGGCCGCTGCCCATTTAGGGTCGCGCGGCTCGGTGATGTAGAACCACCCCGATTGACACCCCTTCACGGTCTCCACAAAGGAGCCCTCGAGCCATAGGACGTTGGCCATCTTGCCAACCATGGCGCCTCCGCACTCCGCTTGGAGGCCGCCCACTACCTTCGGCTTGACATACGCCGAAGTAGGGGATGCAGAGAAAGGCCTCACACACGACGATGAACGCCGAGATGTTGAGGATGAAATTCGGGGCCAGATCATGGAAATCTAGGCCGTAGTAGAACATGAGCCCCCGGACAAACGGGTGAAGTGGAAAACCTAGTCTGTGGAGGAAGTGGGTTAGGAACACCACCCACTCATGGGGCCTGGGGGTGTGGATGTTTTGCCCCTTATCAGGGAGCCGATGCGCGATGTCGCTGGACAAGTATCCGGCCTTCCACAGCTTTTTGACTTGCCCCTCCGTGACGGAGGAGGCCATCCACTTGCCTCCCGCTCCGGACAAGACTGGAGAAGGTAGGAGAGGGATGTGCGGACTTGGGCACTGGAGCTCGAGTGCACGGAAATGGATGAGCGAAGGAGGAAGAAGGCGTGGGTGAAAAGGTGGATCCTTATCCCCTTATATGGACGGACGAAGCTACGCGTCCCTACCAACCTGGTAAAACTCGCTTATCTCCCAAGCGCCATAATCAACGGCGCGGCTGGGTTACCCACGCCCGTATTGATGAGAATCCCGGAATAAGGGGGCACGATCTCCGCTTTGACAAGACGTGCCAAGGAAACTGCCTCGCTAAACGCGCTGAGGTGGGATAGTAAAAATGATTCAAATAAAGGCCTGGCCGTGGTGTGATGTCACGCTGCGGAATACGTCAGCAGATTTGTGCAAAGATTATTCTCTCTACGGTGGTATGTGGAACTTGTTTTGCAGAGCCGGACACTATCCTTGTGTTCAAAATCCTTTATTTGGAGGAGGAACCCGCCTTGCAATGCCGAAGACAATATGCGCGCCGGACTCGTCGACATTGAAGCCTGATTCAGGGGCTACTGAGGGAGTCCTGGATTAGGTGGTGTCCGGATAGCCGAACTATCACCTTTGGCCGGACTCCTAGACTATGAAGATACAAGATTGAAGACTTCGTCTCGTGTCAGGATGGGACTTTCCTTGGCGTGGAAGGCAAGCTTGGCGATACGGATATGTTGATCTCCTACCATTGTAACCGACTCTGTGTAACCCTAACCCTCTTCGGTGCCTATATAAACCGGAGGGTTTTAGTCCGTAGGACGAACAACAATCATACCATAGGCTAGCTTCTAGGGTTTAGCCTCTCTGATCTCGTGGTAGATCTACTCTTGTACTACCCATATCATCAATATTAATCAAGCAGGAGTAGGGTTTTACCTCCATCGAGAGGGCCCGAACCTGGGTAAAAACATCGTGTCCCTTGTCTCCTGTTACCATCCACCTAGACGCACAGTTCGGGACCTCCTACCCGAGATCCGCCGGTTTTGACACCGACAGCTAGGGTTTATATGGAGTCGGTTACAAAGAAGGAAATACAATATCCGGATTGCCAAGCTTGTCTTCCACGCAAAGGAGAGTCCCATCCGGACACGGGACGAAGTCTTGAGTCTTGTATCTTCATGGTCCAACAATCCGGCCAAAGTATATAGTCCGGCTGTCCGGATACCCCCTAATCCAGGACTCCCTCAGTAGCCCCTGAACCAGGCTTCTATGACAATGAGTCTGGCGCGCAGTTTTTCGTCGGCATTGCAAGGCGGGTTCCATCTCCGAATACTCCAAAATAATTATCGAACACTCAAATTGTGTCCGGATTTGCAAGATGATTTTCACATACCACCGTAGAAAGAATGATACTCCACAAATGCAATCTGCTGACAACTTTAGAAAACGTGACATGACACTACGGTCAAGTCATTATTCGAACCGTTTTCCCACAACCAGCCACAGCGCATATTGCGAGGCGGTTTCCTCTGCACGTCGTGCCGAAGAAGAGATCGTGTCCCCTTATTACGGGATTCTCATCAATACGGGTATGGGTATCCCAACCGTGCCACTAATTGCGGCGAGTGGGGAACGAGTGGGTTCCACCAGGCAACTGGGGAGGCGCAAAAGCTTTTACCGCCTCTATAAAGAGATAAGGTCTCTTCCTTTTTACCCACGCCTTTTCTTTCTGCTAGTCTATTCCCCTCTGCTCGAGCCCTAGAGCCCAAGCACTCTTCTTCTCCACCGAAGAGAGGTCCTCCGAAGATGTCCGGATCTGGAGCAGAAGGCAAATGGATGGCCTCTACCGTCCGGGAGAGGGATATTAAAAAGCTTCGAGAGGCCGGGTACCTGGCCAAGAAAATCGGCCACCGTCTTTTGCCGGCGGGACAGATCGACCCACTCCGGAGCCCTACGAGAGGGTCGTGTTTCTCCCTCATTTTGTCCGCGGGCTCGGGTTTCCCCTTCACCCATTTGTTCGCGGCATCATGTATTATTACGGGATTGATTTTCATGATCTTTCCCCCCAATTCTTTCCTTAACATCTCGACGTTCGTCGACGTATGTGAGGCTTTTCTTCGTATTTCGCCCCACTTCGGGTTTTGGCTGAAAATCTTCAACGTGAAGCCCAAGGTGGTCAATGGCGAGCACGCCGAATGTGGCGGCGCCAGGGTGAGCAAGATGCCCAAGGTCGTATGGCCGACAGGCGCCTTCAATGATTCCGTCAAGGAGTGGTAGCAGCAGTGGTTCTATATCACCGAACCACGCGGTAAAAGTGGGCCGCTGCTCCCGAATTCAGATCCAGAGCCCCACTGCGGCTCACGTCCTGGCCCGAGAAGGGCCTGCAGTGGTACTCATCCGATGAGCTGTTGATGCTCCAAACGCGCGTCCAGAACATGGTCGACAAGGATGTCAAACTCGTCAACGTAGTCCTGGTGATGTTAGTTCGCCTGGTTCTCCCTTGCCAGCGTCGAGCCTGCAATTTGTGGGAATACGACCCGGCCGAACACCAGACCCTACGGGAGCTCTATGGCTCCTCCCACAAGGACATCTGGAAGGATCTCTTCAAGTCCAGCAAACCGTGGCCGGGCTCCGCCAAAGACCGCGGGTATCAACTATCCCGTTCTGCAAGTGCGGTAAGTCATTGCTGTGTTATGTCCATCCATGTTTTAGCTGACGTGTCCCGAGGGAGACGCTTTTATCATGCTTTCGATAATAATCCCAGGAATGGACGAAAAAGGTGGAGTGGATACACTATCCAGCCCCGCTGCCGGAGGAACCGGCCGGACCTCTTTTCACAAAGATGCTGGTCCCAGCGCCTTACGACGCGCCGAAGAAAGAGGTCTCCAAGAAGGTCAAGAAGACCCGGAGTGGCCTCCGTCGTCGCGATGCTTCGGATACAAAATCCGAAGACTCCCACGACCATCCCTCCTCCAAAGATGAAGAGGAGGAGGAAGAAGACGAGTCCCCCGCAGGGGGAGGGAAGAAAAGGACGGCTTCCTCATCCCTGGAGGCCGAATCGCCAAACAGGGGGAAGGGTTCCCTCCCCGAGGTGTCCACCACGGCTGTTGATAGCAGCCCGGAGTGGGATCCTAGGGCCCAGCCCCTGGTAAAGTCGTAAGTATATGAAAACCGCACAAACCTACATGCCCGAGGTCATTAGGATGTAGTAGTTTTAACTGTCGCCATATTTTGTACAGCCCGGCAAGGTCCCATGCTGGACAGTCCTCATCGGAGGATTCGCTAAGCTCAGATGCCCTGGCGAGCGAGACGCCTCCAGAGGCCCCTTCCCCGAAGCTGTTGGGGAACGTAGTAATTTCAAAAAATTTCCTACGTACACGCAAGATCATGGTGATGATATAGCAACGAGAGGGGAGAGTGTTCGTCCACGTACCCTTGTAGACCGTAAGCGGAAGCGTTAGCACAACGCGGTTGATGTAGTCGTACGTCTTCACGATCCGACCGATCCAAGCACCGAACGTACGGAGCCTCCGAGTTCAGCACAAGTTCAGCTCGATGACGTCCCTCGAACTCCGATCCAGCCGAGTGTCAAGGGAGAATTCCGTCAGCACGACGGCGTGGTGACGATCTTGATGTTCTACCGGCGCAGGGCTTCGCCTAAGCTTCGCGAATATATGACCGAGGTGGAATATGGTGGAAGGGGGCACCGCACACGGCTAAGGAACGATCACGAAGATCAACTTATGTGTCTAAGGGGTGCCCCCTGCCCCCGTATATAAAGGAGGGAGGGAGGAGGAGGCCGGCCCTAGGAGGCAAGGAAGGGGAAGAGAGAAGGGAAGGAAGGAGGGGTGCGGCCCCTCCCCCTAGTCCAATTTGGACTAGGCCATGGGGGGGCGCGCGGCCTGCCCTAGGCAGCCCCTCTCTCTTTCCCGCAGGGCCCAATAAGGCCCAATACTTCTCCCCGGCGATTCCCGTAACTCTTCGGTACTTCGATAAATACCCGAATCACTCGGAACCTTTCCGAACTCCGAATATAGTCGTCCAATATATCGATCTTTACGTCTCAACCTTTTTGAGACTCCTCGTCATGTCCCCGATCTCATCCGGGACTCCGAACTCCTTCGGTACATTAAAACTCATAAACTCATAATATAACTGTCATCGAAACCTTAAGCGTGCGGACCCTACGGGTTCGAGAACTATGTAGACATGACCTAGAACTATTCTCGGTCAATAACCAATAGCGGGACCTGGATGCCCATATTGGCTCCTACATATTCTACGAAGATCTTTATCGGTCAAACCGCATAACAACATACGTTGTTCCCTTTGTCATCGGTATGTTACTTGCCCGAGATTCGATCGTCGGTATCCAATACCTAGTTCAATCTCGTCACCGGCAAGTCTCTTTACTCGTTCTATAATGCATCATCCCGTAACCAACTCATTGGTCACATTGCTTGGAAGGCTTATAATGATGTGCATTACCGAGAGGGCCCAGAGATACCTCTCCGACAATCGGAGTGACAAAACCTAATCTCGAAATACGCCAACTCAACATGTACCTTCGGAGACACCTTTAGTACTCCTTTATAATCACCCAGTTACATTGTGACGTTTGGTAGTACCCAAAGTGTTCCTCCAGTAAACGGGAGTTGCATAATTCTCATAGTTACAGGAACATGTATAAGTCATGAAGAAAGCAATAGCAGTATACTAAACGATCAAGTGCTAGGCTAACAGAATGGGTCATGTCAATCACATCATTCTTCTAATGATGTGATCCCGTTAATCAAACGACAACTCTTTTGTCCATGGCTAGGAAACATAACCATCTTTGATAAACGAGCTAGTCAAGTAGAGGCATACTAGTGACACTATGTTTGTCTATGTATTCACAGATGTATTATGTTTCCGGTTAATACAATTCTAGCATGAATAATAAACATTTATCATGAAATAAGGAAATAAATAATAAGTTTATTATTGCCTCTAGGGCATATTTCCTTCAGAAGCCTAGGCGCGACACCGAGGTGTCGTCTCAGCGGGACCCGAACCAGGGTGGGCATATCCCTGGGGCCGGACACATGGGAGCAGCGGCTCCCATGCATATCGACAGCAGGGGCGATCTTAGGTTCAGACCGCAGCCGGAGACGGTCCTGGACACTTTTACATCTCCAGGATCAGGCGAGCAGCCACCTTTGACCGGGGGAGGCTTGCCTACTCCGCCAGCAACCTCTGTCCAACCAGAGCTGCCGGGTGGCCTATCGACAGCGCTAACGAGCGCGTCTATTGTCGATGAACATCATGCCCTCATGGGTGCTGTGATTGAAAAGATTCAGTCCGCTAAGAGCGGACTGAATGAATCCTGCCTTAGTCTTATAAAGGGCTTTGAGGTATGTTTTTAAGAAACCTTTGGGAGATTGTCATATACACTACTAGGGAAAACCTTATACACAGAACTTTAGCAGCAGCGAGGTTCAAAAAAGCACGCTGGTGCTAACTAGCAGTAGCGCGCCTGGGCAAACCATGCTGCAGATAAAGTTCTAGCAGTAGCGCGTGATGCCGTAAACACGTTACTACTAAAATTCCCACGGCTTAGCTGATAGACTACACATAGTAGTAGCGACCTATAATGAACTGCGCTACCACTACTTTCCTTGTAGCAGCGCGTTTTATATTAAACTCGCTACTGCTAAAGGATATAAAATTGAATGGAAAGCAAATAGAAAGGTAACTGAAAATGAAAGAAATAGAATAAGGTGAAATAAAAAATAAAATGTGAAGAAAACTAAATGAAAAGGGGGAAAAAAGAGAAGGAGTAGCAGTAGCGTGTATCCCAGAAAACGATGTAGCTAACGTAGCAGTAGCGCTCTTCCTGGAACGCGCTACTGCTACCTCTGACTTTACCACGGGGTTCGTCCTTCCCCACGGCCACTTCCCCCAAATCCAACTGTCCACACTCTCGCCGCCGCCGTCGCCCGTCGGTCGCCGCGCGCTCTCCGCACACCCTCTACGCCGCCCCGACCCCAGATTCAACGCCTCCCCCGCCCCCGACCTCAACGCCGCCCCGGACGCCGCCCCCGACCCCGACCTCGATGCCGCCATCCGTCGCGCACCCGAGCCCCCGACCCTGACCTCGACGCCGCCTGCCCCTCCCTCGTCGCAGGCACCTGAGGTGAGCACGCCTGCTCCTCCCTCTCAACTACCTCTGCCTAGGGTTTTTTTATATTTTAGTTGCATCAAATTAGTTAGGGTTCATGTAAGAGTGGAAACAAATCGGATGCGGATGCGGCAAATGAGTTAGGGTTCATGTAATGGTGGAAACGAATGAAATTTCTAAGATGAATCATAAAACGAGTAAAATTTGACCACTTATTTCACTTTATAGTTGGATAATTGGAATATCCGCTACCACTTTCCACCCCTATAGGTTCATCAAATTAGATGGTAATTAGCGCAATAGTTCCTAGGTACATATTAGTTAGTAAGAACTAGGTACTAATGAGGTATTAGAATATTTTTATTTATAGTAAGTTTATTTTTAGTAAGAACTAGTTGAATTAATAGAACTAGTTAGTAAGAACTTGTTGCTATTTTTTAGTTAAAGCAATTATTCCCGCATCGACGTGGACGATGCCTATCCCGCGTCCTCGTCGTCTAGTCAGCGGAGGACGACACCTGCTTGACCAGATGGGCCATGTCCGGGACTGGGCTCCACCGGGGTGGTACTGGGAGGCGCTACCTACCGGGGGGCGCAGGTTGGTGAGGAGCCAGCCTGTCGTTGACCCGAATCTTCTTTGGTGGCGGTCGCGTGGGCCAGTGACGGTCCAGAGGCTCGAGGACTCCGCGGAGGTGGTGCGTCACCGTGTCAGTGAGGAGGACGCGCACGTCCGTCGCTACTTGTTTGCGTTGGAGCACAGGTTCTCCAATACCTGGCAGGTTCTCCAGGGATCTCACTAGAGCTATGATCCCGTGATGGTTCCTTCTCTGTGGATGTGCACCTCCCGTGCCGATACCCATCGTGTGCTAGGGTTTTAGTTGTATTAGTGATGTTATATGTATGATACTATTCGTGATGTATTAGTGATAATATTCGGCGATGTACGGACGCATGAGATGATTTACTTTTGCTTATTGAATGCATGCTAATTTGAGTCCTATAAGATATTTTGAAATGTATATCTTGTGTTGCTAAATATCCAAGTGGCCGGTCATGTTTGCAGGTTACACCTCCGAGTGGCCTATGTTTTGCCGGAGTGTTGATTCATTTCCATTCTGGCAAATTTCAGGCGCTCGATATGTCCTATTTTAGCAAAGGTCATGCCGGATTTTTCCGTGAATTTTGGCATGACTTGTGCCAGAATATGTAGGAAATATCGAGTGCCCCGGATTTGTGTGTTGAGTATCCTGGTAGTTATCTTCGATCGATTTTCAATTAATGTTTTAACTATGAACATAGGAAATGTCTAACGACAAAAAGGATTTCGGTATTTGCAAATACTGCGAAGACGAGCGCGGCCTGTGCGACGGAATCTTCCTAGATGATGATAGGCGCTTCAGCATCAAGCTGGACGAGAACTTCGAAGTGGATACAATAAGTCACAACGACAAGTCTTTTTTCGTAATTAAGCATGACATCTGCTTTATTTGCTTCAAGTTATATATTTTTTACTATTCTACTAGCTTATCCCCTGCCACGCAAGAGTTTTTGTATTGGATAAGATAGGTTTCAGTCATACTACGGAGGTAAAGAAAGTTTATTTAAAGGCCAAGCATGGTTATATTTTCCATGCAAAATTATACAATTCAGACGACTACACCTATTTTGGATGCAAAACATGGCGAGCACTATGCAAGACTTATGCATTTGAGCTTGATATGGTTATGACCTTTGATATTCGTCCGAAAGATGATATTGAAGGTAATACCGACATGTGCAGACGCCTCCAGTTATACCATTATGTAAGTTGCTCAACCATATTTATGTCTTTGATATTGTTTATTCAAAAATAGTTGACAACTAATTTGTATTGTCAGCTTATTTCGATGCAAGCAAACATGTCCAGCGCTTGGCAGACAGGACCTACTACTGTCCCGATGTTGAACTAAATTGCGAGGAGCTAAGTCATTATGTTTCATGGCTTCAGGATCTTGATACTGTCAAGACAAATTTTCTTCTTGGATTTAGAAATATTAGTACTGAAAACGTGCGACCAATAGTGTCCGTAATGAACTACGGTCACATCTATTTAGGAAGGATGGTAAGATTTTTACTATTTGTCCTGGGTGCATCTTTTCCATACATTATTTTTGAAGCTAAACTTCATTGCTAAGTATGTTACCATACGATGTTCTTCAACAGGGACTCCCGATGAATGTTGTGCCTTATGGGATCAAGACTAAAGGTACCATGAGTATTATCAGCTTACGGCCAAGATATCCTACCGATTACTTTAGTGCATTCAAGATTAGCGACGGATGCTTAATAGTGCAAGACTGGACCAAATATGTGACGGGGGAGCGCAGAGAAGTACTAGGGGGCAGCAAACAGAGGCGCTACCCACGATTAGGAGATAGGTTCATATGCATGCTCCAACTTGATCAAGGAGGAGAGCTACACATGTTTTATGTTGTTTTACCTAAGAGAGAGCAGCAGGAGTGATTATCTAGCTAGAAATGAGTTTCAGGATGATGATGTGCTACACTATTACTATGATGATAAAATAGCTAGTGTTGGTGGTAATGACTATGATGATTATTTTTAGCTAGTGTTAGTGGTGATTAAATAAATACTGTTAGTGGTAATGACCATGATGATGATTAAATATCTTGTGCTGGCGGATTAGATTCAAGTGGAGGCAACATGTGGTGCACATCGAAAGTACTACTAGTCCAAACTAGATCAAGTTTGGATTAGTAGTATACTTTTGACATGCACCACATATTGCCTCCACTTGAACCTAATCCACCTTCATTTGACACTGTTATGGACATAATGATGTAAACCTCATAACTGGTATTGTATCACAATTTGTACGATGGCGAATAAATAAAATAAAAATGAAAAAATAAAAAAAGAATACTAGTTGCGATGGAGAGAAAACATGCTGCCAGTAGTTACATTAGCAGTAGCGTGGGAGTGAACAAACGCTGCAGCTATTCGTCCTGGCAGTAGCGCGTGCGGGCACGCGTTACTGCTAAACAGTAGCTGTACCGCCTTATTAGTAGCGCGCCTACCCGCGCTACTAGTGAGCACAAAACCAGCGCTACTGCTAGGGTTTTCCCTAGTAGATATAATATGAGTAGTTGCCCCTGATGCACTGTCCGGTGAAAGAGAGCCGGACAAGGGATCAAATTTTTCCGCTTTGCAGGAGACTCAGTTAATGACGTGTATCCCTTTGTTTAAAAACAGGTGTTTGCAGAGACGACCGCCGCTCATAGTGCGGAGGTGTCCGGACTAAAGCAGCGTATGGAACGGGTCGAAGAGGACCTTGGCCGCGTGAAGGAGCAGTTGGACGACAAGCAAGGTATGTCGAAACCTTTTGCTAAGTTGAGCATGAATTAGAAGTTGTGCCTGATGAAAATATTTGTATTGTATGCTCTAGGGGCGAGTGCCGAAATTGAGGCACTGAAGAAGGTTGTGGCCGAAGCCGACAATAAGGCCGCCGCTAAACAGGCTCTTCGTGAGAAGCACGAGGCCAGGGTCATTGAAGCTGAGCGAGAGCTCCAGGAGGCCGTGAAGAAAAGCGAGGCCTTGGAGCAAAATCTAGCAGGGAAAGAATCCGAACTCGCCCAAGCTCTCCAATCCGCAGAGGATGCTCGGGAAGAAGCCCGAGGTGCTCTGAAGGACATTCAGGAGGCCCAGAAGGTTGCGGCTGGTAAGGCATTTTGTACTCAAAGCCAATTTTACATAGTAATGGGAGGAACTCTAAGCGACAAGATGAATTCTTGTTTCTCCAGGGGAGTTTGCGGATCTGCCATGCAGCATATCAGATGCTGCCCAATTCTACCGGACTGAACAGAAGAAGTCTGCGGAGAAGCATTTCTGGTCGCAGTATTTGGCACTGAATTATCCGGTGCCCTTTATCGATCAGCTGAAGCAGCTGGTCGAACTGCACCAGGCGGCCAAACTAGCCATGAAGGACTTGGTTGTCCGGCTGTGGCCCGCGGAGCCAATTCCAAGCAGTTACTTCGGACTCATGAAGCGGATTGTTGGGGCTTGCCTTCGGCTCGATGTCATTAAGCGATCGGTCTGCATAGAGGGTGCACGCATGGCGTTTGCCCATGCGAAGGTGCACTGGGGGAAGCTTGATGCTGAGAAGCTGATAACTGACGGACCGCCGGAGGGTAAGGAGCATCGCAAGCCTGAGTTATACTATGAAGGTGTCCTGAAAGGAGCCCGCCTTGTGGCGGATCAATGTACCAAACACACTATATTTCCCTGAAGGCAGTCGTGCCTTTCTTTGTAATGTGGGATAATGGCGCTTTTATTATTTATTGCCCGTTTAGGTGAACGTTTGTTCTTCCTGTGTGGTTGTTTAGTGTATATAAATCCTAAGAGTTGGCCAGTCGTCGGCTTCTGCCCCCACGTAAAAAGTACGGGGGTGTTCGGGACATACCTGAACACTCTTTATCCCATTGTTGGGTCCTTTTAAGGAGGTGTTCCTCACCACGAACCATGCAATCAGACTCTAGGGCTTTATCACTCTCACTTAGCCATAGGAATTTGAGTATGGTGGGCGCAGCCCCTGGTGTTCGAAAGACCGTACTAGGGGCTCTATGAGCGCCTGATCGGAAGACCGATCCGTTGCACTTTGCATTTATAATGGCATTATGCGGAATAAATCTTTAAAGATTTTACAACCTCTCGAACAGCTGACCAGCTCTCGCCGTATCATGACAGTCAGTTTTCGGCTTTCTCTACTAAGGTGCTCGTCCGGAAGAACCGGGACACAATCGCAGTAGTTCTCCTAGCGCTACCTTAGCCAACGGGGCGGCACGTAAGGTACCAAAACATGGGAGCCGGGCAAACCCAACTAATGACCCAAGACATGATTCGGAGCTGATGCATATAGTGCTATAAGTTTGGGGTGCCGAGCGACCGAAAAGGTGGTAGGACTTTGTTGCCATATCATGAGTACAATGAAGCCCCTGGCATAATGGGGCATAACATGAGGCGTGGGTGCCGTTTATCACAAAAAGGCGTCAATGAGGAACGACGGCCGGTAAGTGTTATTTAAGTCTACGCATTGTAGTAGAGTGCCATGTCTATGCATATGAGTACGGTTTATGCTTATAAAAAGTGGTGTTTTGGGTGGAACCTGTCGTGGCCAGACTGGAGGAGGCTGTGTGTGGATCTGAAGTGTATCCGGACTGCCTCCTTTCAGGGGGATTTGTCACATCCCTAGTTCTGACAATGCCTAGTGCATGCATTAGAGTGTTGCATCATGTTTAAATTTCATTTAAACCTAAAATGGGGATTATTCAAACCCTAGCATCAAAAAGGAATTCAAGTAGGTTCAACCAAAATATTTTTCAATGATTTCAAAATGCCCTTTAAAAATGTTCATCATTTCTGGATCAAGGTGGAAGCATCTACCAAAAATGGTTCACATTTTTGCAGGACATATTTGGACTTTGAATTAATTCAAACATATTTGAATTGGGGCTATTTAAATGCTATATATATTTTAGATGCTCCAAAAATGTTGGAAATTGTTGAGGGTCGCTGGAATAATTCAGAAAGCACCCATAATTATTTCCAGGATTTTATTAAATGGTTTAGCTTTATTACTAAACCAAAACATAATAACAGAAATAGAATAACTAAAATAAAAGAGAGAGAGAGACGCACCTGGGCCTCTTACCTGGCACCCACCAAAGCCCGCCTAGTCGGCCCAGTTGTGGCCCAGCACCGAACAGAGCCCAGCCACCACCCCACCGCGTCGTCTTCCTCCTGCCAGTAGGAGCAGCTCGCTGTCGCGCGCGCGCGCTCACCCTGGCCACCTCCTGCTTGCCACCGAGGCGCCCCGACGCGTCTGGAGACGCCCCGCAGCCCCCTCTGCCTCTCCCCTCACTCTCTATTCTTCCCCTCGCTCTCTAGCTCCTTCCCCGAGTGCCACCGAACGCCACCGCCGCCGCCGTTCGCACCACCGCGGCCACCGCCTCTCCCTTGCCCCCTGGAGCTGTCCACGAGCTCCACCTAGTCCCTCTCCTCCTCCTCACCGAGCCGCCCGTCGCCGGAAGCCCCTGGACGCCGCCAGCTCCGCCGTTCCCCCTCCTCGGCCACCTAGGACCGCCGCCGTTGATTCGCCGCCTCCCGAGCTTCCCCGAGCTCGCCGATGCCACTGCTGCACCCGCTGTGAGCTCCGCCATCGTTCCCCCCCTCTCCCCGTGCCCTACCTCCCTCTCTAGCCGCCGTTCGCAACGAGCCCGAGAGCTCTTCGCCGCCGGCCAAGTCGCCGCCGTGGCTACGGCCGCTGAAGCTCGCAGTAGACCACACCACTTCACTGAGTGCCTCCCCACGAGCCCGTAGCACGCCCCAGCTCGCCTTCCCGTGCCCTCTAGCTCTCGCTCGCGTCTACCCCGAACTCCGGCAGCCGCCGCGAGCTTCGTTCCGGCGAGCTCCGGCGCCCCTGCCGCCACCCTCCTGCTCCTTTGGATGCGGGAGAGCACGGGTTACGCCCCGGTGGTCTCCGCGAGTCCAGCCGCCGCCTGTAGCTCAAGTCCGGTGAGCCTCCGTCGTTGTTTAGGTCGCCGGCGGGTTAACTCCGGCCGTGCCGACGTGGCACCGTAATTAGTGGCTAATGATGCCACTAACTAACCCCCCTCTCACTGACTACTGGGCCCCACGCCCCTAACTAACACTAGTTTAATTTCTGTTTAATAAATCACAGTGGACCCACATGTCAGTGCTGACTACGCTGACGTGGCCGTTGACCGGTCCCACCTGTCATACACCCAAACCAACCTGTTACACTGACCCGTGGGTCCCAACCGTCAGGTTTGACCTGGCCTGGCGCCTTTGACCTGATGACGTCACCCCGACGTCATGCTGACGCAGTTAATCTTTTCCTGTATTTATTTTCATATAGGAAATTCTAGAAAATAGTATAAACTTCTAAAATTCATAGAAATTCAACCGTAACTCCAAATGCAAAGATTTATATATGAAAAATGATCAGAAAAATCCAATCTATCCATCTGTACCAGTTTCATGCATGTTTAAACAAGTTAACTTGCTGTTTAGTGCAAAACATGATAAAGAACTATTTAAGATCACAAATGTGTTTGAACTTTGAATCTTTGGTTCAAAATAGCTCAAACCCATCTGGTTGTAGTTGCATTAGCCCAACACACTCATTTTACCATGTCATGATCATGCATCATATTGTGCAATGCATTGATTGTGTTTCCTTCTGTGTTATCGGTATTTGTCCCCTCTCGATAGATGTGGTTTCGACGATGAGATCGATGACACTGATGAAGAGCTATATTATCTTCGGAAGTGCCAGGCAAGCAAAACCCCCTTGTTCATTCCGATAAAATCCCACTCTCTCGCTCCTGCTCTCTTTTACTGCATTAGGACAACATCGATTCATCTATTACTTGCTGCGGTAGCTGAACCCCTTTTTCCTCTGCATGACCTGTCATTCCACAGTAATTAGATGAAACCCACTAGCATGAGTAGGAGTTGTTTGAGCCCTGATGTGCCTACTCATACATGCTTGTTTGTCATGCCTGCTATTGCTTAGAGTTGAGTCAATTCTGATTCATCGGGGGTGAATCAGAGGTGTGTGAACATGTCCTACTGTGTGTGAGCTAAGTGTGTGAACACGATTTGGTAAAGGTAGCGATGAGAGGCCATGTAGGAGTACATGGTGGGTTGTCTCATTGCAGCCGTCCTCAGGAACTGAGTTCTGTGTTTGTTATCCATGATACAGTTACTACCATGCATTGGGCCCGAAACCAATGGACCCTCTCGGCTTCTTAATCACCCTTGTCCTCTGTCCAGGAGTTGCAAGTAGTTTCTGGTGTTTGTAGTATGCTGGAGGCCGTGGGCAGCTCTGACCGAAG
Source organism: Triticum timopheevii (assembly GCA_963921465.1). Lineage (NCBI taxonomy): Eukaryota > Viridiplantae > Streptophyta > Magnoliopsida > Poales > Poaceae > Triticum > Triticum timopheevii. The sequence continues at coordinate 3,902,594 of OY997274.1, read as the reverse complement.
GGGTGGGCTGTGATGCGGTAGGCACGTGGCCGGGTATACCGGGCGCCCGTTTAGTGTCACGGAACCCTGTTCACATCGTTTGGGGCTGTGAGCGAAACCCCGTCCGGATCTCCTCATGGATGGAACCCGAATAGGCGATAAACCTGGACTAGGGACTTGAGTGTTTAGGTAGGCCGTGGCCGACACCCACGTTGGGCTTCGCTTGAAGGTTGCCGAGTACATGTCGTGTAAACGGCGGTATGTGGTGAGAGCGTGTGTGAAGAAGTACACCCCTGCAGGGTTAACATCATCTATTCGAATAGCCGTGTCCGCGGAGAAGGACTTCTGGGTTGCCTGTACAGTTCATAGACAAGTGAAAGTGGATACTCTAAAATGCGCAAGATAAGCGTGAGTGCTATGGATGGCGTTCTCGTAGGGAGACGGGAGCGGATCCATAGTGGTGTATTGGTTGGTGAATATGTGGACTTGTGTGCGCCACCTCAAAAGAGTTACTTGTAGTAGTAGTTCAGGATAGCCACCGAGTCAAAGCTGGCTTGCTGCAGTTAAACCCCACCATCCCCTTTGTTGATAATGATGCATATGTAGTTAGTTCTGATGTAAGTCTTGCTGGGTACATTTGTACTCATGTTTGCCTATTTTATGTTTTTTGCAAAGAGACCTCGGTCTCGCTAGTAGTTCCGCGTGGACTTCGACGTTTAGCTTGTTACCTCAGCTACGATCTCGTGCCCTCGGAAGGATCTGGTAGATAGTCAGGCTTCTAAGCCTTTTTCATTTGTAGATGTCTGTACTCAGACATGATAAGCTTCCGCTTGTGCTTTGACTTGTATGATCTGAATGTTGGGTCGTGAGACCCATGTTTGTAATATCTCGCTCCTCGGAGTCTATTGAATACATACTTGAGTCGTAGAGTCATGTTGTGATGCCATGTTGTATTTGCACATATCGAGCATATTGTGTGTATGCTATTGAAATGCTTGGTATGTGTGGGATCTGACTATCTAGTTGTTTATCTGTAGTAGCTTCTCTTACCGGGAAATGTCTCCTAGTGTTTCCACCGAGCCATGGTAGCTTGCTACTGCTCCGGAACACTTAGGCTGGCCGGCATGTGTCCTTCTTCGTTCCTGTGTCTGTCCCTTCGGGGAAATGTCACGTGATGAATACTGGAGTCCTGTTAGCCCGCTACATCCCGGTTCAGCGGAGTCCTGCTAGCCCAGTGCTACAGCCTGGATTCACTCGCTGATGACCGACACGTTCGATGCTGGGTCATGGATGCTTGTCCCTGTAAGTTTCTGCCACTTTGGGTTTACGACTAGCCATGTCAGCCCGGGCTCCTTATCATATGGATGCTAGCGACACTATCATATACGTGTGCCAAAAGGCGCAAACGGTCCTGGGCAAAGGTAAGGCGACACCCGTGGGAATACCGTGCGTGAGGCCGCAAAGTGATATGATGTGTTACGTGCTAGATCGATGTGGCATTGAGTCGGGGTCCTGACAGCTTTGGTATCAGAGCTTGACTGCCTGTAGGATTACCAAGCCAAACTGGTCGAAGTTGAGTCTAGAAATGCTTTAGTTATATGTAGGGGAATTGATTGTGGGAAGGGAACGTAAGGCTCTTTTTACTTCTTATACCTCATGGCCTTCTGATCTGAGTCATCCTCTTCTCTTCTACGGGGATTAAGAACTAGGCCTTCTCATCTATCTATCAGGATGACGTGTTACTAAACCATAGACTTATAGAATTGATAGTTTCAAATCTCAGTTCAGTTTTACTACTTCCGTACGTTCATAACTGTTGATCTCGAAACCTTGATATTGTGCTTCGGAGTGGCTATGCCACCATTTTTGTAGCATGTCTCCAATCATTTTGAGCATTTACAGCCGTTATGCTGTCCGAGTCATCCGAGGTTTCTAAACAATCTGATGCACTTGCAAATCCTTTCCCTCTGGTTTTGATGTTCCTTTGGGCCAGATTAATCACACTAAATGCTGAGTTGAGGTATTCTATTGCCTCGACATATATGATGGAATTATTATTATGACCCTAGGTGTCTTAGGGGATCATCTAGTAATCTAGCCATGTTTTGTGTTCCCGGTGAGATGATTCTGGCCACCATTCTTGAAAGCATCCCGTGATGCCATTTAGTAGTAGGTATTCTACTCCTGGGTTTTAAACCCGAGATTCACACTGATTATTTCATGTTGATAGTGTTTGCTAGTTCCTTTAGGATATTAGTAACCTTTGCGATAGTCCTCGAGGTCCGTGGTATTTCCGTCTTCCAAATACCATGAACCATTAAGGCAGAAGTTATTTGCACCAAAAGATCACAATCAGAGTACTCTTTAGGAGTTCTCCATTCATAATTGTGAATCTGCCAGTTCTACCCTTTCTGCATGGGTTATCCGGAAGAAATGTTGAGCTATGCTCGACATACTAATCAATGCATCTACAACTCAGAAAGTTATATGTTCCTTTGAGTTGTTCTCTTTAGTTGTGTCCTGGCCCTCGTCTATCAATTGATAGTCAAGAGTAGGCTTGCATTCCTTTATTGATGCCTATTACTCTTGTGGTCCGTCAAGCCATTCTATCCGGAATTACTTGGAGAAACAAACTCCAGTACCTCATCCATATCCAGGATTGGGTCAAAGCAGTTGCAATCCGCAAATCAAATGCCAATCCAGCTTCTGGTCTGTTCTACCTTGAACTATTACCTTCTTTATGTCAGGATTGTCATGAGAATTGCACCACCTCTTATGAATTCTTGACGTAGTGATACTTCTCGCTATCATTTTTCATTCCTCGGCCCCGTGTTATTGTAACTGGAATGCTAATAAGTGAACTGTGATGTGTGAAATCGATACTTCCAGCAACCTCGTTGCTTGGTAGTAAATGGACAATATTCTCATTCTTAGCATGTTGATTTTTGAATCATCACCCTAAGTATGATTGTGCTACCTAGTCCTTATTTCCGGTGCACTCTTCGATCAATGAGTTAGGATAGTGCCAATCCTTGCTTATTTGATCATATCATCTTGCCCTGAAAAGCAAGATTGTTCTCGAGCCTAGTAACATACCGGTGGTTCGTGATTTTTCGAATATCTTCTCGGAAGTATCACCAGGTTGTCACCTGACCGCTATGTTGAGTTCGTTATCAAGTTGGTTTCTTATAAACCATCCCCTTCTCCAAGAATCTGTGTTGGATACCCCTGAGCTAGTTGGTTAAGCTAAACAACAACTTGGAGAGTTGAAAGATAAAAGCTCACCTGACTTAGTTCATCTCCAAGGGATATCCTTGTGTGTGTTTGTTGAAGAAAGGTAATATCTTCATTGATTGTTCCTCGTGATCGGTTGTTGAATCTATTGCATTGTCAAAACTTTGATTTGAGTGTGGGCTATTCTCAAATCAAATCAGAACCAACGATGTTCGTAATGTTGTCTTACTCGTGGATTTTCCTCGAGCATACACCATTATGTCTTTTGGGTCTGACCAATACTATCACCTTGTTCACATAGTTATGGAATTCCATCTCCATGGGAATCTGGATGAATTGTTGTTGAGCCCATCGACAACATCCTTATCTTCTCCATAATCTTGTTGAACATTAAGCTAGTATTGGAAACTTTTGAAAGCATTTCTTCATGCTAGCTCGTGAAGCATATGTTCGGATGAAAGGAGTGACTTCCTCTAATTCACGTGTACTTGGTGCAAGTTGCCGCCGTGGATTCGAGAAAGTTAGTTTTGCTTCCTCTGGAATCGTCCCAAGTTAGTCACGCATGTGCGAAGTACTCTATGGTTTGATAGGTTGGTCGCCTCCATTCTATATGTGTTTCCTAGCACACCAAGCCACTGATTGACTTGTTCAAGGAGAAGGAGTTCCTTCTTAAGAATCATGATTTATGCAAGGACTTCGATATCTGTGATGATGGTTCCCCTCCTGAACTCGGTAGTATTTTATTATAAGACTACTCTGTGGTCATGCTTGTCTTGGACAACATGTTCACATGTTGTAGCAGAACCGGCTCGTGTTTTGGAGCTTACTACCATAGTTCATTCCCCGAGAATCTTGCAACGTTATCTCGTCGATTTGTGTTGCAAACTTTCATTTTACTTTCTAGACTCGATGAGTATAGATTATTCTGACACCAACCAGATCTGAATCTCAGGCAGATATGATGGTTGGAACGTTTCCCAAGAATTATATTATTGGTCTCTCTGTAACCCGGTAAAATGGATGTCGTGGCCAACACACCCAGCCGGAAGACTTGTTATTGTAATATCTTGATTGAAGAAGTTGGCCACCTCTCCATAAGGACTTCGTAGGAATTATTCCCTAGTTGTGTGCCTTATGATCTTTGTGCTGCCGAAGTCCGACCTTTTACTTGATGTTCTAGATATCAAACCATATCTATGAATGGGATACGCTAGTACATCAAGGAGAACATTAGAAGCGGAGTGCTAAATGTCTCTTGGTCGATCATTCAGATTCCGTCCCTTGGCCTCGCTAAGGTGAAATCCGAGAAGGTGTTATCTTCCTTTACATCTGCATTAACCATGACTATTCATCATGGTGGTATGTTGTGTTGCCAGGATCCTTGACACGGATATTGGTAAAACCTTGATGAATATGGAAATGCTCAAGTTCTTGAGAGCACGTACAAGCGCTAGGTGTTACCATCGGCACTAACTGGGATTGCTCTCAGTTTTCTCGGTTATGCTATAACCATTCCAATAGTGGAATCACTATCTACTATTGAGTTTCTCCCCAGTTACTAGAATCATTCCCAGCATTTGTGTTTTGTTTCCAGCTTGCACCGTCATTGTGCCATCCTATCTTGGGTCCCATCCATTTCCGATGATAAGCAAAATCATCCTTTGTGTTGTCTTCAACAAGGTAGTCCACATCATCCATTCTGGCCCGAGAATGCAATTCTTTTGGACTCCTTCAAATGATCGATTGTGATTTGCCTTAGGCTGGTATAAAGTGTTTCAATGATCTCCGAATCAAAGGTAATTCTTTTTGCCACTTAAGGGAATATTTCTACGAGTGACCTCTCCCAAGGTGCCCCGTTATGGGATCATAGTAATTGTTTCCTCGCTACTTTGAAACCTCGTCAAATTATGTCTTCTGTCCTTCCTGATGCATGTCTTGCCTCTCAGCTTAAGAGATGTTCTACATCTCATTCCGTGAGTTGATCTTGTGATCACTAAAATGATCCATCCTTGTAGAGTGTTTCTGTCCTCGTGTTTGATGAAGATCTCAAAAGCAAAGACGTCAAGATCAATTGGAGCACTGAATCAGCATCCTCGAGAAAGACATCTGGATCGTGAAGTTGTGTTAGCTTGTGTCCCCTTTGTCTTCTTACCTCATGTCTTGAATCTCGGGATGAGATTCTTGTTTAGTAGGGGTGAGTTGTCACATCCCTAGTTCTGATAATGCCTAGTGCATGCATTAGAGTGTTGCATCATGTTTAAATTTCATTTAAACCTGAAATGGGGATTGTTCAAACCCTAGCATCAAAAAGGAATTCAAGTAGGTTCAACCAAAATATTTTTCAATGATTTCAAAATGCCCTTTAAAAATGCTCATCATTTCTGGATCAAGGTGGTACCAAAAATGGTTCACATTTTTGCAGGACATATTTGGACTTTGAATTAATTCAAACATATTTGAATTGGGGCTATTTAAATGCTATATATATTTTAGATGCTCCAAAAATGTTGGAAATTGTTGAGGGTCACTGGAATAATTCAGAAAGCACCCATAATTATTTTCAGGATTTTATTAAATGGTTTAGCTTTATTACTAAACCAAAACATAATAACAGAAATAGAAAAACTGAAATAAAAGAGAGAGATAGACGCACATGGGCCTCTTACCTGGCACCCACCAAAGCCCACCTAGTCGGCCCAGTTGTGGCCCAGCACCGAACAGAGCCCAGCTACCACCCCACCGCGTCGTCTTCCTCCTGCCTTTAGGAGCAGTTCGCTGTCGCGCGCGCGCGCTCACCCTGGCCACCTCCTGCTTGCCACCGAGGCGCCCCGACGCGTCTGGAGACGCCCCGCAGCCCCCTCTGCCTCTCCCCTCACTCTCTGTTCTTCCCCTCGCTCTCTAGCTCCTTCCCCGAGTGCCACCGAACGCCACCGCCGCCGCCGTTCGCACCACCGCAGCCACCGCCTCTCCCTCGCCCCCTGGAGCTGTCCACGAGCTCCGCCTAGTCCCTCTCCTCCTCCTCATCAAGCCGCCAAACGCCGGAAGCCCCTGGACGCCGCCAGCTCTGCCGTTCCCCCTCCTCAGCCACCAAGGACCGCCGCCGTTGATTCGCCGCCTCCCGAGCTTCCCCGAGCTCGCCGAGGCCACCGCTGCACCCGCCGTGAGCTCCGCCATCGTTCCCCCCTCTCCCCGTGCCCTACCTCCCTCTCTAGCCGCCATTCGCAACGAGCCCGAGAGCTCTTCGCCGCCGGCCATGTCGCCGCCGTGGCTACGGCCGCCGAAGCTCGAAGTAGACCACGCCACTTCACTGAGTGCCTCCCCACGAGCCCGTAGCACGCCCCAGCTCGCCTTCCCGTGCCCTCTAGCTCTCGCTCGCGTCTACCCCGAACTCGGGCAGCCGCCGCGAGCTTCGTTCCGGCGAGCTCCGGCGCCCCCGCCGCCACCCTCCTGCTCCTTTGGATGCGGGAGAGCACGGGTTACGCCCCGGTGGTCTCCGCGAGTCCTGCCGCCGCCTGTACCTCAAGTCCGGCGAGCCTCCGTCGTTGCTTAGGTCGCCGGCGGGTTAACTCCGGCCGTGCCGACGTGGCACCGTAATTAGTGGCTAATGATGCCACTAACTAACCCCCCTCTCACTGACTACTGGGCCCCACGCCCCTAACTAACACTAGTTTAATTTCTGTTTAATAAATCACAATGGACCCACACGTCAGTACTGACTACGCTGACGTGGCCGTTGACCGGTCCTACCTGTCATACACCCAAACCAACCTGTTACACTGACCCGTGGGTCCCAGCCGTCAGGTTTGACCTAGGCTAGCGCCTTTGACCTGATGACGTCACCCCGATGTCATGCTGACGCAGTTAATCTTTTCCTGTATTTATTTTTACATAGGAAATTCTAGAAAATAGTATAAACTTCCAAAATTCATAGAAATTCAACCGTAACTCCAAATGCAAAGATTTATATATGAAAAATGATCAGAAAAATCCAATCTATCCATCTGTACCAGTTTCATGCATGTTTAAACAAGTTAACTTGCTGTTTAGTGCAAAACATGATAAAGCACTATTTAAGATCACAAATGTGTTTGAACTTTGAATCTTTGGTTCAAAATAGCTCAAACCCATCTGGTTGTAGTTGCATTAGCCCAACACACTCATTTTACCATGTCATGATCATGCATCATATTGTGCATTGCATTGATTGTGTTTCCTTCTGTGTTGCCGGTATTTGTCCCCTCTCGATAGACGTGGTTTTGACGATGAGATCGATGACACTGATAAAGAGCTATATTATCTTCGGAAGTGCCAGGCAAGCAAAACCCCCCTGTTCATTCCGATAAAATCCCACTCTCTCGCTCCTGCTCTCTTTTACTGCATTAGGACAACATCGATTCATCTGTTACTTGCTGCGGTAGCTAAACCCCTTTATCCTCTGCATGACCTGTCATTCCACAGTAATTAGATGAAACCCACTAGCATGAGTAGGAGTTGTTTGAGCCCTGATGTGCCTACTCATACATGCTTGTTTGTCATGCCTGCTATTGCTTAGAGTTGAGTTAGGTCTGATTCATCGGGGGTGAATCAGAGGTGTGTGAACATGTCCTACTGTGTGTGAGCTAAGTGTGTGAACACGATTTGGTAAAGGTAGCGATGAGAGGCCATGTAGGAGTACATGGTGGGTTGTCTCATTGCAGCCATCCTCAGGAACTGAGTTCTGTGTTTGTGATCCATGATACAGTTACTACCATGCATTGGGCCCGAAACCAATGGACCCTCTCGGCTTCTTAATCACCCTTGTCCTCTGTCCAGGAGTTGCAAGTAGTTTCTGGTGTTTGTAGTATGCTGGAGGCCGTGGGCAGCGCTGATCGAAGGGGTGGGCTGTGATGCGGTAGGCACGTGGCCGGGTATACCGGGCGCCCGTTTGGTGTCACGGAACCCTGTTCACATCCTTTGGGGCTGTGAGCGAAACCCCGGCCGGATCTCCTCATGGATGGAACCCGAATAGGCAATAAACCTGGACTAGGGACTTGAGTGTTTAGGTAGGCCGTGGCCGACACCCACGTTGGGCTTCGCTTGAAGGTTGCCGAGTACATGTCGTGTAAACGGCGGTAAGTGGTGAGAGCATGTGTGAAGAAGTACACCCCTGCAGGGTTAACATCATCTATTCGAATAGCCGTGTCCGCGGAGAAGGACTTATGGGTTGCCTGTACAGTTCATAGACAAGTGAAAGTGGATACTCTAAAGTGCGCAAGATAAGCGTGAGTGCTATGGATGGCGTTCTCGTAGGGAGACGGGAGCGGATCCATAGTGGTGTATTGGTTGGTGAATATGTGGACTTGTGTGCGCCACCTCAAAAGAGTTACTTGTAGTAGTAGTTCAGGATAGCCACCGAGTCAAAGCTGGCTTGCTGCAGTTAAACCCCACCATCCCCTTTGTTGATAATGATGCATATGTAGTTAGTTCTGATGTAAGTCTTGCTGGGTCCATTTGTACTCACGTTTGCCAATTTTATGTTTTTTGCAGAGAGATCTCGGTCTCGCTAGTAGTTCCGCGTGGACTTCGACGTTTAGCTTGTTACCTCAGCTACGATCTTGTGCCCTCGGCAGGATCTGGTAGATAGTCAGGCTTCTAAGCCTTTTTCATTTGTAGATGTCTGTACTCAGACATGATAAGCTTCCGCTTGTGCTTTGACTTGTATGCTCTGAATGTTGGGTCGTGAGACCCATGTTTGTAATATATCGCTCCTCGGAGTCTATTGAATACATACTTGAGGCGTAGAGTCATGTTGTGATGCCATGTTGTATTTGCACATATCGAGCATATTGTGTGTATGCTATTGAAATGCTTGGTATGTGTGGGATCTGACTATCTAGTTGTTTATCTTTAGTAGCCTCTCTTACCGGGAAATGTCTCCTAGTGTTTCCACCGAGCCATGGTAGCTTGCTACTGCTCCGGAACACTTAGGCTGGCCGGCATGTGTCCTTCTTCGTTCCTGTGTTTGTCCCTTCGGGGAAATGTCACGCGATGAATACCGGAGTCCTGTTAGCCCGCTACAGCCCGGTTCACCGGAGTCCTGCTAGCCCAGTGCTACAGCCTGGATTCACTCGCTGATGACCGACACGTTCGATGCTGGGTCATGGATGCCTGTCCCTGTAAGTTTGTGCCACTTTGGGTTTACGACTAGCCATGTCAGCCCAGGCTCCTTATCATATGGATGCTAGCGACACTATCATATACTGAAGGAAATATGCCCTAGAGGCAATAATAAAGTTATTATTTATTTCCTCATATCATGATAAATGTTTATTATTCATGCTAGAATTGTATTAACCGGAAACATAATACATGTGTGAATACATAGACAAAACTATAGTCACTAGTATGCCTCTACTTGACTAGCTCATTAATCAAAGATGGTTATGTTTCCTGACCATAGACATGTGTTGTCATTTGATTAGTGGGATCACATCATTAGAAGAATGATGTGATTGACATGACCCATTCTGTTAGCCTAGCACTTGATCGTTTAGTATACTGCTATTGCTTTCTTCATGACTTATACAAAGTTCCTGCAACTATGAGATTGTGCAACTCCCGTTTACCAGAAGAACACTTTGTGTGCTACCAAACGTCACAACGTAACTGGGTGATTATAAAGGTGCTCTACAGGTGTTTCCGAAGGTACATGTTGAGTTGGCATAATTCGAGATTAGGATTTGTCACTCCGATTGTCGGAGAGGTATCTCTGGGCCCTCTCGGTAATACTCATCACCTAAGCCTTGCAAGCATGTAACTAATGAGTTAGTTATGAGATGACGTATTACATAACGAGTAAAGAGACTTGCCGGTAACGAGATTGAACTAGGTATTGGATACCGACGATCAAATCTCGGGCAAGTAACATACCGATGACAAAGGGAACAAAGTATGTTGTTATGCGGTTTGACCGATAAAGATCTTCGTAGAATATGTAGGAACCAATATAGGCATCCAGGTCCCGCTATTGGTTATTGACCGGAGACATGTCTCGGTCATGTCTACATTGTTCTCGAACCGTAGGGTCCGCACGCTTAAGGTTTCGATGACAGTTATATTATGAGTTTATGTATTTTGATGTACCGAAGGTTGTTCGGAGTCTCGGATGTGCTCACGGACATGACGAGGAGTCTCGAAATGATCGAGACATAAATATTGATATATTGGACGGATATATTTGGACACCGGAAAGGTTCCGGGAGAGTTTGGGAATATACCGGAGCTCCGGGAGGTTACCGAACCCCCCCGGTAAGTATATGGGCCTTATTGGGCCTTAGTGGAAGGGAGGGAGAAAGAGCAAGGGAGGGGGCGCCCCCCCGAAGCCCAATCCGAATTGGGAGGGGGGCCGGCCCCCCTTTCCTTCTCTCCTTCCCCCTCTTCCTTCCTTCTCCTACTCCGAATAGGAAAGGGGGGGGCAAACCTACTTGGAGTAGGATTGCCCCCCCCCTAGGGCGCGCCACCCCTTGGGCCGGCCTCCTCCTCCCTTCCTCCTTTATATATGGGGGTAAGGGGGCACCCTAGACACACAAGTTGATCATTGAGATCATTCCTTAGCCGTGTGCGGTGCCCCCCTCCACGATATTAAACCTCGGTCGTATTGTAGCGGTGCTTAGGCGAAGCCCTGCGACAGGAGAACATCAAGATCATCACCACGCCGTCGTGCTGACGGAACTCCTCCCCGCGCCTCTGCTGGATCGGAGATCGGGGTGCGTCATCGAGCTGTACGTGTGTCAAGAACTCGGAGGTGCCGGAGTAACGGTGCTTGGATCGGTTGAACCGGGAGGACGTACGACTACTTCCTCTACGTTGCGTCAACGCTTCCGCTTCGGTCTACGAGGGTATGTAGACAACAATCTCCCCTCTCGTTGCTATGCATCACCATGATCTTGCGTGTGCGTAGGAAATTTTTTGAAATTACTACGTTCCCAACAGTGGTATCAGAGCCTAGGTTTTATGCGTTAATTTTATATGCACGAGTAGAACACAAGTGAGTTGTGGATGATATAAGTCATACTGCCTACCAGCATGTCATACTTTGGTTCAGCGGTATTGTGAGATGAAGTGGCCCGGACCGACATTACGCGTACGCTTACGCGAGACTGGTTTCACCGTTACGAGCACTCGTGCTTAAAGGTGGCTGGCGGGTGTCTGTCTCTCTCACTTTAGTTGAACCGAGTGTGATTACGCCTGGTCCTTGTGAAGGTTAAAACGGAGTCTATTTGACAAACTATCGTTGTGGTTTTGATGCGTAGGTAAGAACGGTTCTTGCTAAGCCCGTAGCAGCCACGTAAAATTTGCAACAACAAAGTAGAGGACGTCTAACTTGTTTTTGCAGGGCATGTTGTGATGTGATATGGTCCAGACGTGATGCTATATTTTATTGTATGAGATGATCATGTTTTGTAACCGAAGTTATCGGCAACTGGCAGGAGCCATATGGTTGTCGCTTTATTGTATGAAATGCAAACGCCCTGTAATTGCTTTACTTTATCACTAAGCAGTAGCGATAGTCGTAGAAGCGATAGATGGCGTAATAACAACGATGCTACGATGGAGATCAAGGTGTCGCGCCGGTGACGATGGTGATCACGACGGTGCTTCGGAGATGGAGATCACAAGCACAAGATGATGATGGCCATATCATATCACTTATATTAATTGCATGTGATGTTTATCCTTTATGCATCTTATCTTGCTTTGATTGACGGTAGCATTTTAAGATGATCTCTCACTAAAATTATCAAGAAGTGTTCTCCCTGAGTATGCACCGTTGCCAAAGTTCGTCGTGCCGAGACACCACGTGATGATCGGGTGTGATAAGCTCTACGTCCATCTACAACGGGTGCAAGCCAGTTTTGCACAAGCAGAATACTCAGGTTAAACTTGACAAGCCTAGCATATGCAGATATGGCCTCGGAACACGGAGACCGAAAGGTCGAGCGTGAATCATATAGTAGATATGATCAACATAATGATGTTCACCATTGAAAACTACTCCATCTCACGTGATGATCGGTTATGGTTTAGTTGATTTGGATCACGTGATCACTTAGATGACTAGAGAGATGTCTGTCTAAGTGGGAGTTCTTAAGTAATATGATTAATTGAACTTAAATTTATCATGAACTTAGTACCTGATAGTATCTTTCTTGTCTATGTTTGTTTGTAGATAGATGGCTCGTGCTGTTGTTCCGTTGAATTTTAATGCGTTCCTTGAGAAAGCAAAGTTGAAAGATTATGGTAGCAATTACACGGACTGGGTCCGTAACCTGAGGATTATCCTCATTGCTGCACAGAAGAGTTACGTCCTGGAAGCACCGCTGGGTGCCAGGCCTGCTGCTGATGCAACTGATGACGTTAAGAACGTCTGGCAGAGCAAAGCTGATGACTACTCTATAGTTCAGTGTGCCATGCTTTACGGCTTAGAACCGGGTCTTCAACGACGTTTTGAACGTCATGGAGCATATGAGATGTTCCAGGAGTTGAAGTTAATATTTCAAGCAAATGCCCGGATTGAGAGATATGAAGTCTCCAATAAGTTCTATAGCTGCAAGATGGAGGAGAATAGTTCTGTCAGTGAACATATACTCAGAATGTCTGGGTATAACAATCACCATATTCAACTGGGAGTTAATCTTCCTGATGATAGTGTCATTGACAGAATTCTTCAATCACTGCCACCAAGCTACAAGAGCTTTGTGATGAACTATAATATGCAAGGGATGAACAAGTCTATTCCCGAGCTCTTCGTGATGCTGAAAGCCGCGGAGGTAGAAATCAAGAAGGAGCATCAAGTGTTGATGGTCAACAAGACCACTAGTTTCAAGAAAAAGGGCAAAGGAAAGAAGAAGGGGAACTTCAAAAAGAACGGCAAGCAAGTTGCTGCTCAAGAGAAGAAACCCAAGTGTGGACCTAAGCCTGAAACTGAGTGCTTCTACTGCAAGCAGACTGGACACTGGAAGCGGAACTGCCCCAAGTATTTGGCGGATAAGAAGGATGGCAAAGTAAACAAAGGTATATGTGATATACATGTTATTGATGTGTACCTAACTAGAGCTCGTAGTAGCACATGTGTATTTGATACTGGTTCTGTTGCTAATATTTGCAACTCGAAACAGGGACTACGGAATAAGCGAGCACTGGCCAAGGACGAGGTGACGATGCGCATGGGAAACAGTTCCAAAGTCGATGTGATCGCCGTCGGCACGCTACCTCTACATCTACCATCGGGATTAGTTTTAGACCTGAATAATTGTTATTTGGTGCCTACGTTGAGCATGAACATTATATATGGATCTTGTTTGATGCGAGACGGTTATTCATTTAAATCAGAGAATAATGGTTGTTCTATTTATATGAGTAATATCTTTTATGGTCATGCACCCTTGAAGAGTGGTCTATTTTTATTGAATCTTGATAGTAGTGATACACATATTCATAATGTTGAAACCAAAAGATGCAGAGTTGATAATGATAGTGCAACTTATTTGTGGCACTGCCGTTTGGGTCATATCGGTGTAAAACGCATGAAGAAACTCCATACTGATGGACTTCTGGAATCACTTGATTATGAATCACTTGGTACTTGCGAACCTTGCCACATGGGCAAGATGACTAAAACACCGTTCTCCGGTACTATGGAGAGAGCAACAGATTTGTTGGAAATCATACATACAGATGTATGTGGTCCGATGAATGTTGAGGCTCGTGGCGGATATCGTTATTCTCTCACCTTCACAGATGATTTAAGCAGATATGGGTATATCTACTTAATGAAGCACAAGTCTGAAACATTTGAAAAGTTCAAAGAATTTCAGAGTGAAGTGGAGAATCATCGTAACAAGAAAATAAAATTTCTGCGATCTGATCGTGGAGGAGAATATTTGAGTTACGAGTTTGGTTTACATTTGAAACAATGTGGAATAGTTTCGCAACTCACGCCACCTGGAACACCACAATGAAATGGTGTGTCCGAACGTCGTAATCGTACTTTACTTGATATGATGCGATCTATGATGTCTCTTACCGATTTACCGCTATCATTTTGGGGTTATGCTTTAGAGACGGCCGCATTCACGTTAAATAGGGCACCATCAAAATCCGTTGAGACGACGCCTTATGAACTGTGGTTTGGCAAGAAACCAAAGTTGTCGTTTCTTAAAGTTTGGGGCTGCGATGCTTATGTGAAGAAACTTCAACCAGATAAGCTCGAACCCAAATCGGAGAAATGTGTCTTCATAGGATACCCAAAAGAGACTGTTGGGTACACCTTCTATCACGGATCCGAAGGCAAGACATTCGTTGCTAAGAATGGATCCTTTCTAGAGAAGGAGTTTCTCTCGAAAGAAGTGAGTGGGAGGAAAGTAGAACTTGATGAGATAACTGTATCTACTCCCTTATTGGAAGATAGTTCATCACGAGAACCGGTTCCCGTGACAACTACACCAATTAGTGAGGAAGCTAATGATATTGATCATGAAACTTCAGATCAAGTTTCTACTGAACCTCGTAGGTCTACCAGAGTAAGATCCGCACCAGAGTGGTACGGTAATCCTATTCTGGAAGTCATGTTACTTGACCATGATGAACCTACGAACTATGAGGAAGCGATGATGAGCCCAGATTCCGCAAAATGGCTAGAAGCCATGAAATCTGAGATAGGATCCATGTATGAAAACAAAGTATGGACTTTGGTTGACTTGCCCGATGATCGGCAAATAATTGAGAATAAATGGATCTTTAAGAAGAAGACTGACGCTGATGGTAATATTACTGTCTATAAAGCTCGACTTGTTGCAAAAGGTTTTCGACAAGTTCAAGGGGTTGACTACGATGAGACTTTCTCACCCGTAGCGATGCTTAAGTCTGTCCGAATCATGTTGGCTATTGCTGCATTTCATGATTATGAAATTTGGCAAATGGATGTCAAGACTGCATTCTTGAATGGATTTCTAGAAGAAGAGTTGTATATGATGCAGCCAGAAGGTTTTGTTGATCCAAAAGGTGCTGACAAAGTGTGCAAGCTCCAGCGTTCCATTTATGGACCGGTGCAAGCATCTCGGAGTTGGAATAAACATTTTGATAGTGTGATCAAGGCATATGGTTTTATACAGACTTTTGGAGAAGCCTGTATTTACAAGAAAGTGAGTGGGAGCTCTGTAGCATTTCTAGTTTTATATGTTGATGACATATTATTAATTGGAAATGATATAGAATTTCTGGATAGCATAAAGGGATACTTGAATAAAAGTTTTTCGATGAAAGACCTCGGTGAAGCTGCTTACATATTAGGCATCAAGATCTATAGAGATAGATCAAGACGTTTAATAGGACTTTCACAAAGCACATACCTTGACAAAATATTGAAAAAGTTCAATATGGATCAGGCAAAGAAAGGATTCTTGCCTGTGCTACAAGGTGTGAAGTTGAGTCGAACTCAATGCCCGACCACAGCAGAAGATAGAGAGAAAATGAAAAATGTTTCCTATGCTTCAGCCATAGGCTCTATCATGTATGCAATGCTGTGTACCAGACCTGACGTATGCTTAGCAATAAGCTTAGCAGGAAGGTACCAAAGTAATCCAGGAGTGGATCACTGGACAGCGGTCAAGAACATCCTGAAATACCTGAAAAGGACTAAGGATATGTTTCTCGTATATGGAGGTGACAAAGAGCTAGTCGTAAATGGTTACGTCGATGCAAGCTTTGACACTGATCCGGACGATTCTAAATCGCAAACCGGATACGTGTTTATATTAAACAGTGGAGCTGTAAGTTGGTGCAGTTCTAAACAAAGCGTCGTGGCGGGATCTACATGTGAAGCGGAGTACATAGCTGCTTCTGAAGCAGCAAATGAAGGAGTCTGGATGAAGGAGTTCATTTCCGATCTAGGTGTAATACCTAGTGCATCGGGACCAATGAAGATCTTCTGTGACAATACTGGTGCAATTGCTTTAGCAAAGGAATCCAGATTTCACAAGAGGACCAAGCACATCAAGAGACGCTTCAATTCCATTCGGGACCAAGTCCAAGTGGGAGACATAGAGATTTGCAAGATACATACGGATCTGAATGTTGCAGACCCGTTGACTAAGCCTCTCTCACGAGCAAAACATGATCAGCACCAAGACTCCATGGGTGTTAGAATCATTACTATGTAATCCAGATTATTGACTCTAGTGCAAGTGGGAGACTGAAGGAAATATGCCCTAGAGGCAATAATAAAGTTATTATTTATTTCCTCATATCATGATAGATGTTTATTATTCATGCTAGAATTGTATTAACCGGAAACATAATACATGTGTGAATACATAGACAAAACTATAGTCACTAGTATGCCTCTACTTGACTAGCTCATTAATCAAAGATGGTTATGTTTCCTGACCATAGACATGTGTTGTCATTTGATTAGTGGGATCACATCATTAGAAGAATGATGTGATTGACATGACCCATTCTGTTAGCCTAGCACTTGATCGTTTAGTATACTGCTATTGCTTTCTTCATGACTTATACAAAGTTCCTGCAACTATGAGATTGTGCAACTCCCGTTTACCGGAAGAACACTTTGTGTGCTACCAAACGTCACAACGTAACTGGGTGCTTATAAAGGTGCTCTACAGGTGTTTCCGAAGGTACATGTTGAGTTGGCATAATTCGAGATTAGGATTTGTCACTCCGATTGTCGGAGAGGTATCTCTGGGCCCTCTCGGTAATACTCATCACCTAAGCCTTGCAAGCATGTAACTAATGAGTTAGTTATGAGATGACGTATTACAGAACGAGTAAAGAGACTTGCCGGTAACGAGATTGAACTAGGTATTGGATACCGACGATCAAATCTCGGGCAAGTAACATACCGATGACAAAGGGAACAAATTATGTTGTTATGCGGTTTGACCGATAAAGATCTTCGTAGAATATGTAGGAACCAATATGGGCATCCAGGTCCCGCTATTGGTTATTGACCAGAGACATGTCTCGGTCATGTCTACATTGTTCTCGAACCGTAGGGTCCGCACGCTTAAGGTTTCGATGACAGTTATATTATGCGTTTATGTATTTTGATGTACCGAAGGTTGTTCAGAGTCCCGGATGTGATCACGGACATGACGAGGAGTCTCGAAATGGTCGAGACATAAAGATTGATAAATTGGACGGATATATTTGGACACCGGAAAGGTTCCGGGAGAGTTTGGGAATATACCGGAGCTCCGGGAGGTTACCAGAACCCCCCGGTAAGTATATGGGCCTTATTGGGCCTTAGTGGAAGGGAGGGAGAAGGAGCAAGGGAGGGGGCGCCCCCCCCCCCCAAGCCCAATCCGAATTGGGATGGGGGCCGGCCCCCCTTTCCTTCTCTCCTCCCCCCTCTTCCTTCCTTCTCCTACTCCGAATAGGAAAGGGGGGGGCCAAACCTACTTGGAGTAGGATTGCCCCCCCTAGGGCGCGCCACCCCTTGGGCCGGCCTCCTCCTGCCTCCCTCCTTTATATACGGGTGTAAGGGGGCACCCTAGACACACAAGTTGATCATTGAGATCGTTCCTTAGCCGTGTGCGGTGCCCCCCTCCACGATATTACACCTCGGTCATATTGTAGCGGTGCTTAGGCGAAGCCCTGCGACAGGAGAACATCAAGATTGTCACCACGCCGTCGTGCTGACGGAACTCCTCCCCATGCCTCTGCTGGATCGGAGATCGGGGTGCGTCATCGAGCTGTACGTGTGTCAAGAACTCGGAGGTGCCGGAGTAACGGTGCTAGGATCGGTTGAACCGGGAGGACGTACGACTACTTCCTCTACGTTGCGTCAACGCTTCCGCTTCGGTCTACGAGGGTACGTAGAC
Source organism: Triticum timopheevii (assembly GCA_963921465.1). Taxonomy (NCBI): domain Eukaryota; kingdom Viridiplantae; phylum Streptophyta; class Magnoliopsida; order Poales; family Poaceae; genus Triticum; species Triticum timopheevii. The sequence continues at coordinate 3,884,499 of OY997274.1, read as the reverse complement.
AACACTCTCCCCTCTCATTGCTATGCATCACCATGATCTTGCGTGTGCGTAGGAAATTTTTTGAAATTACTACGTTCCCCAACATATACGTGTGCCAAAAGGCGCAAACGGTCCCGGGCAAAGGTAAGGCGACACCCGTGGGAATACCGTGCGTGAGGCCGCAAAGTGATATGAGGTGTTACATGCTAGATCGATGTGGCATTGAGTCGAGGTCCTGACAGGATTTAGTTATGTGTTCCTGCCTTGTGCGTCTGAGCTGATTCCGCGTCGCTAGTCCTGTTCTACGCCAAAGTTAGTCTGTAAAGACGGATGTTTAAAGGCAGCTGCATGTCCTGTTGTGGTTGAACCGCGGGTGCCTAATCGGAGTCTGGCTGAACCAGGCTATCATGCCATAAAGTAGCTCGGACTCCTTAGTTGGTGTCCGGGTAGTTGGCTGCCGAATCAAAATTTGATAAACAGGCACGACTCGCTATTCCCGCAGCGATATGATTTCCACTCTAAGGCTGGGGTTTGGTCTTGCCCATAGTTGGGACTATGTCACACGGGACTGGCCCAATGTTGTACCCCGTTGAATCTAGCCAACTTGGTTTGTCCCGGTAGTATGTGGTATTTACTATATAAGGGGACAGTGCCGAAGACTTATTCTTCGGCATGGTATTTGTTTGGTGATCCGAAGACAACCATTAGTGTGGTGGGCCAGTAAAACTTGGCCTTTGCACCTGGCATCTTTTAGAAGATATTATTGATGATTTCATGCCCGCGGGGGCTCGTGTGAGATGGAGCCCCAAACTATTGGGTCGATAGTGAGTGCAATTAAATTGCTATGGTTGATGTTGTCCGGACGGTCGATGTGATCGGGAAAGATCGGCCGTATTTTTGTACTGTGGAGGATCTTCTTTTGACTTCGCCATGTTTGATTGGTCTTTCATTGTTTGAAACCTCCTTTCATTGTTTCTGGCGCATGACCGGCCGTTTTTTTGAGGATCCGGCATTCTCTATTGGTATGCTTGGCCGCCCTTCTAGGGGTACCATGAATTTTACATGGTTGATCGAGTATGCTGCTTGGTCCAGATGGGCTTGAGCTGTTCTTTTTCCGCTGACCGGACTGGGAGCCGCTGAATTCGGCACCAACTTCCTTGACTTGACACTTATGACGATTGCATTGAGGTTTGTGGATGCTGCATCGTGTTTCCTGCGTATTGTCCCGGACTGTGGTATATTGACAACGGGGTGTGGGCTTGAGGTTCTCCTTCTTAGGTTGAGGTAGCGGATTGTGCCTTGTGTACCCTCTGACGGGGCGGTCGAGTCCGTATTCCTTGGTGGCCAGGACCTTAGTCCATCTGTTTGTGAGAAAATCTTGGTCGGCTTTCAGCTGTTCTTGCTTCTTTTAAAGGCTTTTCGCTATGGCCATAAGCCGTCGCTTAAAGCAAATCTGTTCCGCCGGATCCCCAGTCACGCTGGATTCATCATCGCCGAGGCTCACCTCATCTTCAGAGGGGGGCGTGTAGTTGTCCCTCTCCAAGTATCCATCTATCGCCTGTCCGGCCTGCTCGGGATTGTATTCATCTTCGGCACCTTCTGGATTGTTTTTGACTGCTGTGCCGGTATTGTTGTGGCGGGGCTTGGGGTGGCGCTGATGATGTTCATACTTCGCCTTCTTCCTTGAGGGGTTATCCTCCATTGCCTAATTGCTATTTGTTTCTTTTGGAGTGTCCACCATATATATATATCATATGAGGAGGTGGCTTTCCACCCCCCCCCCCCCCCTGGGCGGTGGTTCTTCTCCTACATCGTCGTCCATACCATCGATGTCTTCAGAGTCGAAGTCAAGCACGTTGGTTAAATCATCGACCGTGGCAATGAAGTGGGTGGTGGGTGGGCCACGAATTCCTTCGTCGCCTACTTCCCACTCGAGCCGGACATAGTTCGGCCAAGAGTCTCCTGACAAAGAGAGAGATTTTAACGAGTTCAGAATGTCGCCAAAAGGCGAGTGCTGGAAGATATCCGCAGCGGTCAACTCCATTACCGGAGCCCAACCAGATTCGGCGGGCTCGGGAGTGCGCGGACTAGAACCTACAGCCGGATACGTGTCCAAGGGTCCGGTGTCACAGGCTTCCTTGGGGGTGTAGTCTGTGTTCGGCTCTACCGCCGATGGGTGTGCAGCCTCCGGGGCGGGGTCCATCCACCCGTCCTCGGGTGATGCAATCTGCTCCAGATTTAGGTCCAGGGCTCCTGCAGGGGCAATATCCCAAGCATTGTCCGACAGCAGGTCTAAGCCGTGATCATCGTGAGAGTCCGGCGCTCCTGGCGCAAGCCCGAATCCGTTGAAGATCAAGTATCCACGGATATCGGCCGTGTAGTTCAAGTTTACGGACCTGACCTGATGGCCAGGGGCGTAACTGTCGATCTCCTCCAGATGGCCAAGCGAATTGGCCCGCAGTATGAAGCCACCAAACACGAAGATCTGTCCGGGGAGAAAAGTCTCACCCTAGTCCGTGTTGTTCATGATTGAAGGAGCCATCAAGCCTTGCAGCGACGACACAGAGGAACTCTCAATGAAAGCACAAATCTCGGTGTCAAAACTAGCGGATCTCGGGTAGGGGGTCCCGATCTGTGCGTCTAAAGCTAATGGTAACAGGAGGCAAGGGAAACGATGTTTTACCCAGGTTCGGGCCCTCTTGATGGAGGTAAAACCCTACTTCCTGCTTATTGATATTGATGATATGGGTATTACAAGAGTTGATCTACCAAAAGATCATAGAGGCTAAACCCTAGAAGCTAGCCTATGATGATTATGATTCTGATTCTAAGGACTAAACCTTCGGTTTATATAGATACCCGAGAGGGCTAGGGTTTACATGGAGTCGGTTACAAAGAAGGAAATACAATATCCGTATCGCCAAGCTTGTCTTCCACGCAAAGGAGAGTCCCATCTGGACACGGGACGAGGTCTTGAGTCTTATATCTTCATGGTCCAACAGTCAGGCCAAAGTATATAGTCCGGCTGTCCGGACCTACTCTAGGACTCACTCAGTCCGCGCGCGTCGTCGGGGGCAAACTGCAAGATAAAACCAAAATTTTCACAACTGTTCCTTATATACATGAAGCTTTAGTCCCGGTTCTTAGCACGATCTGGGACCAATGCACCCCTTTGGTCCCGGTTCGTGCCACCAACTGGGACCAAAGGCCTCTTATCAGCATCCCAAAGGGTGGGAAACAGAGACCTTTGGTCCCGGTTGGTGGCACCAACCGGGACTAAAGGGGGCCATTGGCCCTGGTTCTTGCCAAGAACCGGTACCAATTCCAGCCTTTTGTCCCGGTTGGTGCTACCAACCGGGACCGAAGGCCCTACACAGCGGCATGGTGGTGGGAGTTTACTCCCACCTCGCTAGTTTAGAGCGCCGCATGAAGGAAATATGCCCTAGAGGCAATAATAAAGTTATTATTTATTTCCTTATATCATGATAAATGTTTATTATTCATGCTAAAATTGTATTAACCGGAAACATAATACATGTGTGAATACATAGACAAACAGATTGTCACTAGTATGCCTCTACTTGACTATCTCGTTGACCAAAGATGGTTATGTTTCCTAACCACGGACATGAGTTGTCATTTGATTGATAGGATCACATCATTAGGAGAATGATGTGATTGACATGACCCATTCTGTTAGCTTAGCACACGATCGTTTAGTATGTTGCTATTTCTTTCTTCATGACTTATATATGTTCCTATGACTATGAGATTATGCAACTCCAGTTTACCGGAGGAACACTTTGTGTGCTACCAAACATCACAACATAACTGCATGATTATAAAGGAGCTCTACAGGTGTCTCTGAAGGTACTTGTTGGGTTGGCATATTTTGAGATTAGGATTTGTCACTCCGATTGTCGGAGAGGTATCTCTGGGCCCTCTCGGTAATGCACATCACTTAAGCCTTGCAAGCATTGCAACTAATGAGTTAGTGAAGGAAATATGCCCTAGAGGCAATAATAAAGTTATTATTTATTTCCTTATTTCATGATAAATGTTTATTATTCATGCTAGAATTGTATTAACCGGAAACATAATACATGTCTGAATACATAGACAAAACTATAGTCACTAGTATGCCTCTATTTGACTAGCTCATTAATCAAAGATGGTTATGTTTCCTGACCATAGACATGTGTTGTCATTTGATTAGTGGGATCACATCATTAGAAGAATGATGTGATTGACATGACCCATTCTGTTAGCCTAGCACTTGATCGTTTAGTATACTGCTATTGCTTTCTTCATGACTTATACAAAGTTCCTGCAACTATGAGATTGTGCAACTCCCGTTTACCGGAAGAACACTTTGTGTGGTACCAAACATCACAACGTAACTGGGTGATTATAAAGGTGCTCTACAGGTGTTTCCGAAGGTACATGTTGAGTTGGCATAATTCGAGATTAGGATTTGTCACTCCGATTGTCGGAGAGGTATCTCTGGGCCCTCTCGGTAATACTCATCACCTAAGCCTTGCAAGCATGTAACTAATGAGTTAGTTATGAGATGATGTATTACGGAACGAGTAAAGAGACTTGCCGGTAACGAGATTGAACTAGGTATTGGATACCGACGATCAAATCTCGGGCAAGTAACATACCGATGACAAAGGGAACAACGTATGTTGTTGTGCGGTTTGACCGATAATGATCTTCGTGGAATATGTAGGAACCAATATGGGCATCCAGGTCCCGCTATTGGTTATTGACCAGAGACGTGTCTCAGTCATGTCTACATCGTTCTCGAACCGTAGGGTCCGCACGCTTAAGGTTTCGATGACAATTATATTATGTGTTTATGTATTTTGATGTACCGAAGTTTGTTCGGAGTCCCGGATATGATCACGGACATGACGAGGAGTCTCGAAATGGTCGAGACATAAAGATTGATATATTGGACGGATATATTTGGACACCGGAAAGGTTCCGGAGAAGTTTGGAGCTCCGGGAGGTTACCGGAACCCCCCGGGAGGTATATGGGCCTTATTGGGCCCATGTAGGAGGAAGAGAGAAGGAGCAAGGGAAGGGGGCGCGCCCCCCCAAGCCCAATCCGAATTGGGGAGGGGGGCCGCCCCCCCCCCCCCCCCTTTCCTTTCTCCTTCCCCCTCTCTTCCTTCCTACTACTAGTACTACTTCCTAATACTAGTACTCCTTCCTTCCCCCTCCAAATAAGATAAGGAAAAGAGAGGGAAACCTACTTGGAGTAGGTTTCCCCCTCTTCATGGCGCGCCCCCCCTAGGGCCGGCCACCTCCTCCCTCCCTCCTTTATATACAGGGGTACGGGGGCACCCTAGGACACACAAGTTGATCATTGATCGTTCCTTAGCCGTGTGCGGTGCCCCCTCCACGATATTACAACTCGATCATATTGTAGCGGTGCTTAGGCGAAGCCCTGCAACAGGAGAACATCAAGATCGTCACCACGCCGTCGTGCTGACGGAACTCCCCCTCGGAGCCTCTACTGGATTGGAGATCGAGGGTGCGTCATCGAGCTGTACGCGTGTCAAGAACTCGGAGGTGCCGGAGTAACGGTGCTTGGATCGGTCGGACCGGGAGGACGTACGACTACTTCCTCTACGTTGCGTCAACGCTTCCGCTTCGGTCTACGAGGGTACATAGACAACACTCTCCCCTCGTTGCTGTATCATCACCATGATCTTGCGTGTGCGTAGGAAATTTTTTGAAATTACTACGTTCCCCAACAGTGGCATCCGAGCCTAGGTTTTATGCGTTGATGTTATATGCACGAGTAGAACACAAGTGAGTTGTGGATGATATAAGTCATACTGCCTACCAGCATGTCATACTTTGGTTCAGCGGTATTGTTGGATGAAGCGGCCCGGACCGACATTACGCGTATGCTTACGCGAGACTAGTTTTACCGCCGTGCTTTGCACACAGGTGACTAGCGGGTGTCTGTTTCTCCAACTTTAGTTGAACCGAGTGTGACTACGCCCGGTCCTTGTGAAGGTTAAAACGGAGTCTATTTGACAAACTATCGTTGTGGTTTTTGATGCGTAGGTAAGAACGGTTCTTGCTAAGCCCGTAGCAGCCACGTAAAATTTGCAACAACAAAGTAGAGGACGTCTAACTTGTTTTTGCAGGGCATGTTGTGATGTGATATGACCAAGACGTGATGCTATATTTTATTGTATGAGATGATCATGTTTTGGAACCGAAGTTATCGGCAACTGGCAGGAGCCATATGGTTGTCGCTTTATTGTATGAAATGCAAACGCCCTGTAATTGCTTTACTTTATCACTAAGCAGTAAAGATAGTCGTAGAAGCAATAGATGGCGTAAACGACAACGATGCTACGATGAAGATCAAGGTGTCGCGCCGGTGACGATGGTGATCACGACGGTGCTTCGGAGATGGAGATCACAAGCACAAGATGATGATGGCCATATCATATCACTTATATTGATTGCATGTGATGTTTCTCCTTTATGCATCTTATCTTGCTTTGATTGACGGTAGCTTTTTAAGATGATCTCTCACTAAAATTATCAAGAAGTGTTCTCCCTGAGTATGCACCGTTGCCAAAGTTCGTCGTGCTGAGACACCACGTGATGATCGGGTGTGATAAGCTCTACGTCCATCTACAACGGGTGCAAGCCAGTTTTGCACACGCAGAATACTCGGGTTAAACTTGACGAGCCTAGCATATGCAGATATGGCCTCGGAACACGGAGACCGAAAGGTCGAGCGTGAATCATATAGTAGATATGATCAACATAGTGATGTTCACCATTGAAAACTACTCCATCTCACGTGATGATCGGTTATGGTTTAGTTGATTCGGATCATGTGATCACTTAGATGACTAGAGAGATGTCTGTCTAAGTGGGAGTTCTTAAGTAATATGATTAATTGAACTTAAATTTATCATGAACTTAGTCCTGGTAGTATTTTGCAAATTATGTTGTAAGATCAATAGCTTGCGTTGTTGCTTTCATATGTTTGTTTTGATAAGTTCCTAGAGAAAATTGTGTTGAAAAATGTTAGTAGCAATGATGCGGATTGGATCCGTGATCTGAGGTTTATCCTCATTGCTGCGCAGAAGAATTATGTCCTTGATGCACCGCTAGGTGACAAACCTATTGCAGGAGCAGATGCAGACGTTATGAACGTTTGGCTAGCTCAATATGATGACTACTTGATAGTTTAGTGCACCATACTAAACAGCTTAGAATCGGGACTTCAAAGACGTTTTGAACGTCATGGACCATATGAGATGTTCCAGGAGTTGAAGTTAATATTTCCAGCAAATACCCGAGTTGAGAGATATGAAGTCGCCAACAAGTTCTAAAGCTAAAAGATGGAGGAGAATCGCTCAACTAGTGAGCATGTGCTCAGATTGTCTGGGTACTTCAATCGCTTGAATCAAGTGGGAGTTAATCTTCCAGATAAGCTAGTGATTGACAGAATTCTCTAGTCACCATCACTAAGTTACTTGAACTTCATGATGAACTATACTATGCAAGGGATGACGCAAACGATTCCCAAGCTCTTCGTGATGCTGAAATCAACGAAGGTAGAAATCAAGAAAGAGCATCAAGTGTTGATGCTTAACAAGATCACTAGTTTCAAGAGAAGGGCAAAGGGAAAGAAAAGGAACTTCAAGTGAGAAGACAAGCAAGTTGTCACTCCTGCGAAGAAGCCCAAAGCTGGACCATAGCCTGAAACTGAGTGTTTACACTGCAAAGGAAATGGTCACTGGAAGCGGAAATGCCCTGAATATTTGGTGGATAAGAAGGATGGCAAAGTGAACAAGGGTATATTTGATATACAGATTATTGATGTGTGCCTTACTAGTGTTTATAGTAGCCCCTGAGTATTTGATACTTGTTCGGTTGCTAAGATTAGTAATTCGAAACGGGAGTTGCAGAATAAACAGAGACTAGTTAAGGGTGAAGTGACGATGTTTGTTGGAAGTGGTTCCAAGATTGATATGATCATCATCGCACACTCCCTATACTTTCGAGATTTGTGTTGAACCTAAATAAGTGTTATTTGGTATTTGCGTTGAGCATGAATATGATTTGATCATGTTTATTGCAATACGGTTATTCATTTAAGTTAGAGAACAATTGTTGTTCTGTTTACATGAATAAAACCTTCTATGGTCATACACACCAACGAAAATGGTTTGTTGGATCTCGATCGTAGTAATACACATATTCATAATATTGAGGCCAAAAGATGCAAAGTTAATAATGATAGTGCAACTTATTTGTGGCACTGCCATTTAGGTCATATTGGTGTAAAGCGCACGAAGAAACTCCATGCTGATGGGATTTTGGAATCACTTGATTATGAATCACTTGATGCTTGCGAACCATGCCTCATGGGCAAAATGACTAAAACTCCGTTCTCCAGAACAATGGAGCGAGCAACTGACTTATTGAAAATAATACATACTGATGTATGCGATCCGATGAGTGTTGAGGCTCGCGGTGGGTATCGTTATTTTCTGACCTTCACAGATGATTTGAGCAGATATTGGTATATCTACTTGATGAAACATAAGTCTGAAATAGTTGAAAGGTTCAAAGAATTTCAGAGTGAAGTGGAAAATCATCGTAACAAGAAAATAAAGTTTCTGCGATCTGATCGTGGAGATGAATATTTGAGTTACGAGTTTGGTTTTCAATTAAAACAATGTGGAATAGTTTCACAGCTCACGCCACCTGGAACACCACAACGTTATGGTGTGTCCGAACGTCGTAACCGCACTTTATTTGATATGGTGCGATCTATGATGTCTCTTACTGATTTACCAATATCGTTTTGGGGTTATGCATTAGAGACAGCTGCATTCACATTAAATAGGGCACCATCTAAATCCGTTGAGACGACACTGTATGAACTATGGTTTAGCAATAAACCTAAGCTGTCGTTTCTAAAAATTTGGAGTTGCGATGCTTATGTGAAGAAACTTCAATCAGATAAGCTCGAACCCAAATCGGAGAAATGTGTCTTCATAGGATACCCAAAGGAAACTGTTGGGTACACCTTCTATCACAGATCCGAAGGCAAAACATTTGTTGCTAAGAATGGATCCTTTCTAGAGAAAGAATTTCTCTCGAAAGAAGTGAGTGGGAGGAAAGTAGAACATGATGAGATAAATGTATCTACTCCCTTGTTGGAAGGTAGTTCATCACGAGAACCGGTTCCCGTGACAGCTACACCAACTAGTGAGGAAGCTAATGATATTGATCATGAAACTTCAGATCAAGTTTCTGCTGAACCTCGTAGGTCTACCAGAGTAAGATCCGCACCAGAGTGGTACGGTAATCCTGTTCTGGAAGTCATGTTACTTGACCATGATGAACCTACGAACTATGAGGAAGCGATGATGAGCCCAGATTCCGCGAAATGGCTTGAGGCCATAAAATCTGAGATATGATCCATGTATGAGAACAAAGTATGGACTTTGATTGACTTGCTCGATGATCAGCAAGCCATGTTAAATGAATGGATCTTCAAGAGGAAGACGGACACTGATAGTAGTGTTACTATCTACCAAGCTCGACTTGTTGCGAAAGTCTTTCAACAAGTTCAAGGTGTTGAATACGATGAGATTTTCTCACTCGTATCGATGCTTAAGTCTGTCTGAATCATGTTAGCAATTGCCACATTTTATGAAATCTGGCAAATGGATGTCAAAAAACTACATTCCTTAATGGATTTATTAAAGAAGAGTTGTATATGATGCAACCAGAAGGTTTTGTCAATCCTAAAGGTGCTAACAAAATGTGCAAGCTCCAGCGATCCATCTATGGACTGGTGCAAGCATCTCGGAGTTGGAATATACGCTTTGATAAGTTGATCAAAGCATATAGTTTTATATAGACTTACGATGAAGCCTGTATTTACAATAAAGTGAGTGGGAGCACTACTGCCTTTCTGATTAGTATATGTGAGTGACATATTGTTGATCAGAAATGATGTAGAATTTTTCTGCAAAGCATAAAAGGAGTGTTTTAAAGGAGTTCTTTAAAAAGACCTCAGTAAAAGCTACTTACATATTGAGCATCAAGATCTATTGAGATAGATCAAGACGCTTGATAAGTTTTTCAATGAGTACATACCTTGGCAAGATTTTGAAATAGTTCAAAATGGAACAGTCAAAGAAAGAGTTCTTGCCTGTGTTGCAAAGGTATGAAATTGAGTAAGACTCAAATCCCGACCACAGCAGAAAATAGAAAGGGAATGAAAAGTCATTCCCTATGCTTCAGTCATAGGTTCTATAAAGTATGCTATGCTATGTACCAGACCTATTGTATACCTTGCTCTGAATTTGGAAAGGGAGTACAATAGTGATCTAGGAGTAGATCACTGGACATTGGTCAAGAATATCCTTAGTAAGGACTAAGGAGATGTTTCTTGATTATGGAGGTGATAAAAGAGTTTGTTGTAAAAGTTACATCAGTGCAAATTTTTACACTGATCCAGATGACTCTAAGTCTCAACCTGGATACATATTGAAAGTGGGAGCAATTAGCTAGAGTAGCTCCGTGCAGAGCATTGTGGACATAAAATATTTGCAAAATACATACGTCTCTGAATGTGACAGACCCGTTGACTAAGCTTCTCTCACGAGCAAAACATGATCACACCTTAGTACTCTTTTGGGTGTTAATCACATAGCGATGTGAACTAGATTATTGACTCTAGTAAACCCTTTGGATGTTGGTCACATGATGATGTGAACTATGGGTGTTAATCATATACAGATATGAATATTGGTGTTAAATCACACGGCGATGTGAACTAGATTATTGACTCTAGTGCAAGTGGGAGACTGAAGGAAATATGCCCTAGAGGCAATAATAAAGTTATTATTTATTTCCTTATTTCATGATAAATGTTTATTATTCATGCTAGAATTGTATTAACCGGAAACATAATACATGTGTGAATACATAGACAAAACTATAGTCACTAGTATGCCTCTAATTGACTAGCTCATTAATCAAAGATGGTTATGTTTCCTGACCATAGACATGTGTTGTCATTTGATTAGTGGGATCACATCATTAGAAGAATGATGTGATTGACATGACCCATTCTGTTAGCCTAGCACTTGATCGTTTAGTATACTGCTATTGCTTTCTTCATGACTTATACAAAGTTCCTGCAACTATGAGATTGTGCAACTCCCGTTTACCGGAAGAACACTTTGTGTGCTACCAAACGTCACAACGTAACTGGGTGATTATAAAGGTGCTCTACAGGTGTTTCCGAAGGTACATGTTGAGTTGGCATAATTCGAGATTAGGATTTGTCACTCCGATTGTCGGAGAGATATCTCTGGGCCCTCTCGATAATACTCATCACCTAAGCCTTGCAAGCATGTAACTAATGAGTAAGTTATGAGATGATGTATTACGGAACGAGTAAAGAGACTTGCCGGTAATGAGATTGAACTAGGTATTGGATACCGACGATCAAATCTCGGGCAAGTAACATACCGATGACAAAGGGAACAACGTATGTTGTTTTGCGCTTTGACCGATAAAGATCTTCGTGGAATATGTAGGAACCAATATGGGCATCCAGATCCCGCTATTGGTTATTGACCAGAGATGTGTCTCAGTCATGTCTACATCGTTCTCGAACCGTAGGGTCCGCACGCTTAAGGTTTCGATGACAATTATATTATGAGTTTATGTATTTTGATGTACCGAAGTTTGTTCGGAGTCCCGGATATGATCACGGACATGACGAGGAGTCTCGAAATGGTCGAGACATAAAGATTGATATATTGGACGGATATATTTGGACACCGGAAAGGTTCCGGAGAAGTTTGGAGCTCCGGGAGGTTACCGGAACCCCCCGGGAGGTATATGGGCCTTATTGGGCCCATGTAGGAGGAAGAGAGAAGGAGCAAGGGAAGGGGGCGCACCCCCCCAAGCCCAATCTGAATTGGGGAGGGGGGCCGGCCCCCCCCTTTCCTTTCTCCTTCCCCCTCTCTTCCTTCCTACTACTAGTACTACTTCCTAATACTAGTACTCCTTCCTTCCCCCTCCAAATAAGATAAGGAAAAGAGAGGGAAACCTACTTGGAGTAGGTTTCCCCCTCCTCATGGCGCGCCCCCCTAGGGCCGGCCACCTCCTCCCTCCCTCCTTTATATACGGGGGTAGGGGGGCACCCTAGGACACACAAGTTGATCATTGATCGTTCCTTAGCCGTGTGCGGTGCCCCCTCCACGATATTACACCTCGATCATATTGTAGCGGTGCTTAGGCGAAGCCCTGCGACAGGAGAACATCAAGATCGTCACCACGCCGTCGTGCTGACGGAACTCCCCCTCGGAGCCTCTACTGGATTGGAGATCGAGGGTGCGTCATCGAGCTGTACGCGTGTCAAGAACTCGGAGGTGCCGGAGTAACGGTGCTTGGATCGGTCGGACCGGGAGGACGTACGACTACTTCCTCTATGTTGCGTCAACGCTTCCGCTTCGGTCTACGAGGGTACGTAGACAAGACTCTCCCCTCGTTGCTGTATCATCACCATGATCTTGCGTGTGCGTAGGAAATTTTTTGAAATTACTACGTTCCCCAACAGTTAGTTGCGGGATGATGTATTACAGTACGAGTAAAGAGACTTGCCAGTAACGAGATTGAACTAGGTATTGAGATACCGACGATCGAATCTCGGGCAAGTAACATACCGATGACAAAGGGAACAACGTATATTGTTATGCGGTCTGACCGATAAAGATCTTCGTAGAATATGTGGGAGCCAATATGAGCATCCAGGTTCCGCTATTGGTTATTGACGGGAGACATATCTCGGTCATGTCTACATAGTTCTCGAACCCGTAGGGTCCGCACGCTTAACGTTATGATGACAGTTGTATTATGAGTTTATATGTTTTGATATACCAAAGGTTGTTTGGAGTCCCGGATGTGATCACGGACATGACAAGGAGTCTCGAAATGGTCGAGACATGAAGATTGATATATTGGAAGCTTATGTTTGGACATCATAAGTGTTCCGGGTGAAATCGGGATTTTACCGGAGTACCGGGAGGTTACCGGAACCCCCCGGGAGGTAAATGGGCCTTAGTGGACCTTTACGGAGAAGAGGAGAGGCGGCCAGGGCTGGGCCGCACGCCCCTCCCCCCTAGTCCGAATAGGACAAGGAGAGGGGGCGGCGCCCCCCTTCCTTCTCTCCCTCCTCTTTCCCCCTCCCGAATCCTATTCCAACTAGGAAAAGGGGGGAATCCTACTCCCGGTAGGAGTAGGACTCCTCCTGGCGTGCCCTCTCCCTGGCCGGCCGCACTCCTCTTGCTCCTTTATATACGGGGGCAGGGGGAACCTGTAGACACACAAGTTGATCAGTTGATCTCCCCCAACCATGTGCGGTGCCCCCCTCCACCATAGTCCACCTCGATAATACTGTAGCGGTGCTTAGGCGAAGCCCTGCGTTGGTAGAACATCAACATTGTCACCACGCCATCGTGCTGACGAAACTCTCCCTCGACACTCGGCTGGATCGGAGTTCGAGGGACGTCATCGGGCTGAACGTGTGCTGAACTCGGAGGTGTTGTACGTTCAGTACTTGATCGGTCGGATCGTGAAGACGTACGACTACATCAACCGCGTTGTGCTAATGCTTCCACTTTCGGTCTACGAGGGTATGTAGACAACACTCTCCCCTCTCGTTGCTATGCATCACCATGATCTTGCGTGTGCGTAGGAATTTTTATGAAATTACTACGTTCCCCAACAGTGGCATCCGAGCCTGGTTTTATGCGTAGATGTCATATGCACGAGTAGAACACAAGTGAGTTGTGGGCTATATAAGTCATACTGCTTACCAGCATGTCGTACTTTGGTTCGCGGTATTGTTGGATGAAGCGGCCCGGACCAACATTACGCGTACGCTTACGCGAGACCGGTTCTCCCGGCGTGCTTTGCACAGAGGTGGCTAGCGGGTGTCAGTTTCTCCAACTTTAGTTGAACCGAGTGTGGCTACGCCCGGTCCTTGCGAAGGTTAAAACAGCACCAACTTGACAGACTATCGTTGTTGTTTTGATGCGTAGGTAAGACCGGTTCTTGCTAAGCCCGTGGCAGCCACGTAAAACTTGCAACAACAAAGTAGAGGATGTCTAACTTGTTTTTGCAGGGCATGTTGCGATGTGATATGGTCAAGACGTGATGCTAAATTTTATTGTATGAGATGATCATGTTTTGTAACCGAGTTATCGGCAACTGGCAGGAGCCATATGGTTGTCGCTTTATTGTATGTAATGCAATCGCCCTGTAATGCTTTACTTTATCACTAAGCGGTAGCGAAAGTCGTAGAAGCATAAGATTGGCGAGACGACAACGATGCTACGATGGAGATCAAGGTGTCGCGCCGGTGAAGATGGTGATCATGACGGTGCTTCGGAGATGGAGATCACAAGCACAAGATGATGATGGCCATATCATATCACTTATATTGATTGCATGTGATGTTTATCTTTTATGCATCTTATCTTGCTTTGATTGACGGTAGCATTATAAGATGATCTCTCACTAAATTATCAAAGTATAAGTGTTCTCCCTGAGTATGCACCATTCCGAAAGTTCTTCGTGCTGAGACACCACGTGATGATCGGGTGTGATAGGCTCTACGTTCAAATACAATGGTGCAAAACAGTTGCACACGCGGAATACTCAGGTTAAACTTCACGAGCCTAGCATATAACAGATATGGCCTTGGAACACGGAGACCGAAAGGTCGAGCATGAATCATATAGTAGATATGATCAACATAGTGATGTTCACCATTGAAACTACTCCATCTCATGTGATGATCGGACATGGTTTAGTTGATTTGGATCATGTGATCACTTCGAGGATTAGAGGGATGTCTATCTAAGTGGGAGTTCTTAAGTAATATGATTAATTGAACTTAAATTTATCATGAACTTAGTACCTGATAGTATCTTGCTTGTCTATGTTTGATTGTAGATAGATGGCACGTGCTGTTGTTCCGTTGAATTTTAATGCGTTCCTTGAGAAAGCAAAGTTGAAAGATGATGGTAGCAATTACATGGACTGGGTCCGTAACTTGAGGACTATCCTCATTGCTGCACAGAAGAATTACGTCCTGGAAGCACCGCTGGGTGCCAGGCCTGCTGCAGGAGCAACACCAGATGTTGTGAACGTCTGGCAGAGCAAAGCTGGGGACTACTCGATAGTTCAGTGCGCCATTCTTTACGGCGTAGAACCGGGACTTCAACGACGTTTTGAACGTCATGGAGCATATGAGATGTTCCAGGAGTTGAAGTTAATATTTCAAGCAAATGCCCGGATTGACAGATATGAAGTCTCCAATAAGTTCTACAGCTGCAAGATGGAGGAGAATAGTTCTGTCAGTGAGCATATACTCAAGATGTCTGGGTATAATAATCACTTTATTCAACTGGGAGTTAATCTTCTGGATGATAGCATCATTGACAGAGTTCTCCAATCACTGCCACCAAGCTAGAAAAGCTTCATGATGAACTATAACATGCAAGGGATGGAAAAGACAATTCCCGAGCTCTTCACAATGCTAAAAGCTGCGGAGGTAGAAATCAACAAGGAGCATCAAGTGTTGATGGTCAACAAGACCACTAGTTTCAAGAAAAAGGGCAAAGGGAAGAAGAAGGGGAACTTCAAAAAGAACAGCAAGCAAGTTGTTGCTCAGGAGAAGAAACCCAAGTCTGGACCTAAGCCTGAAACTGAGTGCTTCTACTGCAAGCAGACTGGTCACTGTAAGCGGAACTGCCCCAAGTATTTGGCGGATAAGAAGGATGGCAAGGTGAACAAAGGTATCTGTGATATACATGTTATTGATGTGTACCTTACTAATGCTCGCAGTAGCACCTGGGTATTTGATACTGGTTCTGTTGCTAATATTTGCAACTCAAAACAGGGGCTACGGATTAAGCGGAGATTGGCTAAGGACGAGGTGACGATGCGCATGGGAAATGGTTCCAAAGTCGATGTGATCGCAGTCAGCACGCTACATCTACATCTATCTTCGGGATTAGTATTAGACCTAAATAATTGTTATTTGGTGCCAGCGTTGAGCATGAACATTATATCTGGATCCTGTTTGATGCGAGACGGTTATTCATTTAAATCAAAGAATAATGGTTGTTCTATTTATATGAGTAATATCTTTTATGGTCATGCACCCTTGAAGAGTGGTCTATTTTTATTGAATCTCGATAGTAGTGATACACATATTCATAATGTTGAAGCCAAAAGATGCAGAGTTGATAATGATAGTGCAACTTATTTGTGGCACTGTCGTTTAGGTCATATCGGTGTAAAGCGCATGAAGAAACTCCATACCGATGGACTTTTGGAACCACTTGATTATGAATCACTTGGTACTTGCGAACTGTGCCTCATGGGCAAGATGACTAAAACGGCGTTCTCCGGAACTATGGAGAGAGCAACAGATTTGTTGGAAATCATACATACAGATGTATGTGGTCCGATGAATGTTGAGGCTCGTGGCGGATATCATTATTTTCTCACCTTCACAGATGATTTAAGCAGATATGGGTATATCTACTTAATGAAACATAAGTCTGAAACTTTTGAAAACTTCAAAGAATTTTAGAGTGAAGTTGAAAATCATCGTAACAAGAAAATAAAGTTTCTACTATCTGATCGTGGAGGAGAATATTTGAGTTACGAGTTTGGTCTATATTTGAAATAATGCGGAATAGTTTCGCAACTCATGCCACCCAGAACACCACAGCGTAATGGTGTGTCCGAACGTCGTAATCGTACTTTACTTGATATGGTGCGATCTATGATGTCTCTTACAGATTTACCGTTATCGTTTTGGGGTTATGCTTTAGAGATGGCTGCATTCACGTTAAATTGGACACCATCAAAACCCGTTGAGACGACGCCTTATGAACTATGGTTTGGCAAGAAACCAAAGTTGTCGTTTCTTAAAGTTTGGGGCTGCGATGCTTATGTGAAAAAGCTTCAACCTGATAAGCTCGAACCCAAATCATAGAAATGTGTCTTCATAGGATACCCAAAGGAGACTGTTGGGTACACCTTCTATCACAAATCCGAAGGCAAGACTTTTGTTGCTAAATTCTGAGTTTTTCTAGAGAAGGAGTTTCTCTCAAAAGAAGTGAGTGGGAGGAAAGTAGAACTTGATGAGTTAACTGTACCTACTCCCTTATTGGAAAGTAGTTCATCGCAAAAACCGGTTTCTGCGACACCTACACCAATTAGTGAGGAAGTTAATGATGATGATCATGAAACTTCAGATCAAGTTGTTACTGAACCTCGTAGGTCAACAAGAGTAAGATCCACACCAGAGTGGTACGGTAATCCTGTTCTGGAAGTTATGTTACTAGACCATGACGAACCTACGAACTATGAAGAAGCAATGGTGAGCCCAGATTCCGCAAAATGGCTTGAGGCCATGAAATCTGAGATGGGATCCATGTATGAGAACAAAGTGTGGACTTTGGTTGACTTGCCCGATGATCGGCAGGCAATTGAGAATAAATGGATCTTCAAGAAGAATACTGACGCTGACGGTAATGTTACTGTCTACAAAGCTCGACTTGTCGCGAAAGGTTTTCGACAAGTTCAAGGGATTGACTATGATGAGACCTTCTCACCCGTAGTGATGCTAAAGTCTGTCCGAATCATGTTAGCAATTGCCGCATTTTATGATTGTGAAATTTGGCAAATGGATGTCAAAACTGCATTCCTGAATGGATTTCTGGAAGAAGAGTTGTATATGATGCAACCGGAAGGTTTTATCGATCCAAAGGAAGCTAACAAAGTGTGCAAGCTCCAGCAATCCATTTATGGACTGGTGCAAGCCTTCGAAGTTGGAATAAACACTTTGATAGCATGATCAAAGCATTTGGTTTTGTACAGACTTTTGGAGAATCCTGTATTTACAAGAAAGTGAGTGGGAGCTTTGTAGCATTTCTGATATTATATGTGGATGACATATTGCTGATTGGAAATGATATAGAATTTCTGGATAGCATAAAGGGATACTTGAACAAGAGTTTTTCAATGAAAGACCTCGGTGAAGCTGCTTACATATTGGGCATCAAGATCTATAGAGATAGATCAAGAAGCTTAATTGGACTTTCACAAAGCACATACCTTGATAAAGTTTTGAAGAAGTTCAAAATGGATCAAGCAAAGAAAGGGTTCTTGCCTATGTTACAAGGTGTGAAGTTGAGTAAGACTCAATGCCTGACCTCTGCAGAAGCTAGAGAGAAGATGAAAGATGTTCCCTATGCTTCAGCCATTGGCTGTATCATGTATGCAATGCTGTGTACCAGACCTAATGTGTGCCTTACTATAAGTCTAGCAGGGAGGTACCAAAGTAATCAAGGAGTGGATCACTGGACAGCGGTCAAGAACATCCTGAAATACCTGGAAAGGACTAAGGATATGTTTCTCGTTTATGGAGGTGACAAAGAGCTCATCGTAAATGGTTATGTTGATGCAAGCTTTGACACTGATCCGGATGATTCTAAATTGCAAACCGGATACATGTTTACATTGAACGGTGGAGCTGTCAGTTGGTGCAGTTCTAAGCAAAGCGTCGTGGCAGGATCTACGTGTGAAGCGGAGTACATAGCTGCTTCGGAAGCAGTGAATGAAGGAGTTCATATCCGATCTAGGTGTCATACCTAGTGCATCGGGTCCAATGAAAATCTTTTGTGACAATACTAGTGCAATTGCCTTGGCGAAGGAATCAAGATTTCACAAGAGAACCAAGCACATCAAGAGACGCTTCAATTCCATCCGGGATCTAGTCCAGGTGGGAGACATAGAAATTTGCAAGATACATACGGATCTGAATGTTGCAGACCCATTGACTAAGCCTCTTCTACGAGCAAAACATGATCAACAGCAAGGCTCCATGGGTGTTAGAATCATTATTGTGTAATCTAGATTATTAACTCTAGTGCAAGTGGGAGACTGAAGGAAATATGCCCTAGAGGCAATAATAAAGCAATTATTTATTTCCTTATATAATGATAAATGTTTATTATTCATGCTAGAATTGTATTAACCGGAAACATAATACATGTGTGAATACATAGACATACAGATTGTCACTAGTATGCCTCTACTTGACTAGCTCGTTGATCAAAGATGGTTATGTTTCCTAACCATAGACATGAGTTGTCATTTGATTAACGGGATCACATCATTAGGAGAATGATGTGATTGACATGACCCATTCCGTTAGCTTAGCACATGATCGTTTAGTATGTTGCTATTGCTTTCTTCATGACTTATACATGTTCCTATGACTATGAGATTATGCAACTCCTGTTTGCCGGAGGAACACTTTGTGTGCTACCAAACGTCACAACGTAACTGGGTGATTATAAAGGAGCTCTACAGGTGTCTCCGAAGGTACTTGTTGGGTTGGCATATTTCAAGATTAGGATTTGTCACTCCGATTGTCGGAGAGGTATCTATGGGCCCTCTCGGTAATGCACATCACTTAAGCCTTGAAAGCATTGCAACTAATGAGTTAGTTGCGGGATGATGTATTACAGTACGAGTAAAGAGACTTGCCGGTAACGTGATTGAACTAGGTATTGAGATACCGACGATCGAATCTCGGGCAAGTAACATACCGATGACAAAGGGAACAACGTATGTTGTTATGCGGTCTGACCGCTAAAGATCTTTGTAGAATATGTGGGAGTCAATATGAGCATCCAGGTTCCGCTATTGGTTATTGACTGGAGACATATCTCGGTCATGTCTACATTGTTCTCGAACCCGTAGGGTCCGCATGCTTAACGTTACGATGACAGTTTTATTATGAGTTTATATGTTTTGATGTACCGAAGGTTGTTCGGAGTCCCAGATGTGATCACAGACATGATGAGGAGTCTCGAAATGGTCGAGACATGAAGATTGATATATTGGAAGCCTATGTCTGGACATCGGACGTGTTCCGGGTGAAATCGAGATTTTACCGGAGTACCGGGAGGTTACCGGAACACCCCGGGAGGTAAATAGGCGCCTTTACGGAGAAGAGGAGAGGCGGCCAGGGCTGGGCCACGCGCCCCTCCCCCCTAGTCCGAATAGGACAAGGAGAGGGGGCGGCGCCCCCCCTTCCTTCTCTCCCTCCTCTTTCCCCCTCCCGAATCCTATTCCAACTAGGAAAGGGGGGGAGTCCTACTCCCGGTGTGAGTAGGACTCCTCCTGGCGCGCCCTCTCCCTGGCCGGCCGCACCCCCCCCCCCCCCCCCGCCCTTGCTCCTTTATATACGGGGGCAGGGGGCACCTCTAGACACACAAGTTGATGAGTTGATCTCTTCCAGCCGTGTGCGGTGCCCCCCTCCACCATAGTCCACCTCGATAATACTGTAGCGGTGCTTAGGCGAAGCCCTGCGTCGGTAGAACATCAACATCGTCACCGCACCGTCGTGCTGACGAAACACTCCCTCAACACTCGGCTGGATTGGAGTTCGAGGGACGTCATCGGGCTGAACGTGTGCTGAACTCGGAGGTGCCGTACGTTCGGTACTTGATCGGTAGGATCGTGAAGACGTACGACTACATCAACCGCGTTGTGCTGACGCTTCCGCTTTCGGTCTACGAGGGTACGTAGACAACACTCTCCCCTCTCGTTGCTATGCATCACCATGATCTTGCGTGTGCATACGATTTTTTTTGAAATTACTACGTTCCCCAACATCGCACACCAGTTTATAAGCTCCGCTGCCTCTTCTGCCTCGAACTCCTCTGAACTACAGGCCTACGGGCCTTATCTAACACTAATGTGCCTGTAGGCCTACTGGGCCTTCTGCGAGCCTGAATCCTGGCCCATTGATGGGTTTCTAGTCGTATTCAGGCCGTGGTGGCCCAGTAGGTGGCATTTTTATTATTTTATTAAAGTTTATTTTATTTTATATTGTTTCTACTTATTTATTTTATTTTGTTTCTACTTATTTATTTTATTTTATGATAATTCTTTTTGCTATTAAAGTTTCTAACAAAAAAGTTCTTTATGAAAATTCCTTTTGCTTTTAATGTTTTGAACAGAAAATACTTTCATAATTTTAGTTGCATAACTTTTATATAATAATTTATTAAAAATGAAGGAGAGGTGCAACTCACCTGCACTTTGGTTAGCTCCATGCAGTTTACACCATTTTCACAAGGCCTGGAGCTAACCAACGTGCAGGTGAGCATTGCGCCTCTCCTTCACATTTCTTTGTGTCTGCACTCGGGGCATATAAACCGCTGCGAGTCCCTCTCAACTAGGGAGGTGGGACTAAATTTTAGCCACCGCCAGGACAAGGTGGGTATAGGTCCCGGTTGGTGCCACCAACCGGGACAATCTCTTTCGAAGTATCAGGGTTTCGGAGGAAAACTCATTTGTTACAAAGGGATTTCAATTTTTTTAACTTATTTGAACTCCAGACTTTTTGTGTATTCAAAATGCACCATTCAAAGCCACATCATCAATTTTCAACCCTTTTCTGACTTCATTTGTTATTTTTCATGCATTCACTGATATTTTTGAGCTAAATGACCCTGAAATAGAAAAGCACTACAAATGAACTCTGAAAAGGTTGAAAGTTGGCATGGTATCATCATTTCACCCACATAGTATGTTCTAAAAAGTTGAGAGGGTTATGGAAAAAACTTGATGCACTTCGTGTACAAAACGGGCAATCTCTTTTGAAGTATCAGGGTTTCGGACGAAAACTCATCTGTTACAAAGGGATTTCTTCTTTTTTGAACTTATTTGAACTCCAGACTACTTGTGTGTTCAAAATGCACCATTCAAAGCCACATCATCAATTTTCAACCCTTTATGACTTCATTTGTTATTTTTCATGCATTCACTGATATTTTAAAGCTAAATGACCCAGAAATTGAAAAGCACTACAAATGAACTCTGAAAAGGTTGAAAGTTGGCATGGTATCATCATTTCACCCACATAGCATGTGCTGAAAGGTTGAGAGGGTTAAGCCAAAAACTGGATGCACTTCGTGTACAAAACGGACAATCTCTTTCAAAGTATCGGGGTTTCGGACGAAAATTCATCTGTTACAAAGGGATTTCATATTTTTTATTTTTTTGAACACCAGACTCTTTGTGTGTTCAAAATACACCATTCAAAGACACATCATCAATTTTCAACCCTTTTTGACTTCATTTTTTTATTTTTCATGCATTCACTAATATTTTTGAGCTAAATGACCCTGAAATTGAAAAGCACTACAAATGAACTCTGAAAAGGTTGAAAGTTGCTACTGTATCATCATTTCACTCACATAGCATGTGCTAAAAAGTTGAGAGGGTTACGGCAAAAACTGGATGCACTTCGTGTACAAAACGGATAATCTCTTTCGAAGTATTAGGGTTTCAGACGAAAACTCATCTGTTACAAAGGGATTTCATTTTTAGTTGCGTAAATTTTATTTTTTATTGATTCTTTTCAGTTGATTCCTTTTCCTTTTATAGTTTTATTAAAGCTTTTTAGTTGATTCTTTTGGCTATTGTAGAATATTATAGTTTTGTTTTAGTTTTGTTTGGGTAGAAAACACACCTTTGGTCCCGGTTCCAAACACCAACCGGGACTAAAGGTGGTGGGCCAGGATCAAGGCCCATTTGTCCCGGTTTGTGTCTGGAACCGGGACCAATGGTCTCAGACGAACCGGGACCAATGGGCCCTGAGGCCCGGCCCGCGCCCTGGCCTCATGAACCGGGACCGATGCCCCCATTGGTCCTGGTTCATGAGTGAACCGGGATTAATGGGCTTGCCCTACCTGGACCAAAGCCCTGTTTTCTACTAGTGTACATATTGGCTTCGGATGAAGGAGTTCTTTGACACACACAACAAGAGTGGAGTTGAGCGCACAGAAAGATCTCTTCGCTCCCGGTGATTGACGATCAACAAAGATTGTCAAAAGTGGGCGGCGGCAATGACGGCGGTTGACAAGATAAACCCAAGTGGCACTAATGATAGAGATAGGGTAAGTGCCATTTCTTTATGTTCTATGTTCTGAAGGAAATATGCCCTACAGGCAATAATAAAGTTGTTATTTATATTACCTTATATCATGATAAATATTTATTATTCATACTAGAATTGTATTAACCGGAAACTTAGTACATGTGTGAATACATAGACAACCAGAGTGTCACTAGTATGCCTCTACTTGACTAGCTCGTTAATCATAGATGGTTAAGTTTCCTAGCCATAGACATGAGTTGTCATTTGATGAACGGGATCACATCATTAGAGAATGATGTGATTGACATGACCCATGCTGTTAGCTTAGCACTTGATCATTTAGTTTGTTGCTATTGCTTTCTTCATGACTTATACATGTTCCTATGACTATGAGATTATGCAACTCCCGAATACCAGAGGAACACTTAGTGTGCTATCAAACGTCACAACGTAACTAGGTGATTATAAAGATACTCCACAGGTGTCGCCGATGGTGTTTGTTGTGTTGTCATAGATCGAGATTAGGATTTGTCACTCCGATTGTCGGAGAGGTATCTATGGGCCTTCTCGGTAATGCACATCACTATAAGCCTTGCAAGTAATGTGACTAATGAGTTAGTTATGGGATGATGCATTACGGAACGAGTAAAGAGACTTGATGGTAACAAGATTGAACTAGGTATAGAGATACCGACGATCGAATCTCGGGCAAGTAACATACCGATGACAAAGGGAACAACATATGTTGTTATGCTGTTTGACCGAGAGAGATCTTCCTAGAATATGTGGGAGCCAATATGAGCATCCAGGTTCCGCTATTGGTTATTAACTGGAGATGAGTCTCGGCCATGTCTACATCGTTCTCGAACCCGTAGGGTCCTCATGCTTAACACTCGATGATGATCAATATTATGAGTTTATTTGTTTTGATGTACTTAAGGTAGTTCAGAGTCCTAGATGTGATCACGGACATGACGAGGAGTCTCGAAATGGTCGAGACATAAAGATTGATATATTGGAACATGTTATTCGGACACCGGAAGTGTTCCAAAAGGTTTCGGATAAAACCGGAGTGCCGGAGGGTTACCGGAACCCCCCCCTTGGGAAGTTATTGGGCCCTTAGTGGGCTTTAGAGGAGAGATAGGGCAGCAGCCAGGAGGTGGCACGCCCCCCAAGGGAGTCCGAATTGGACTAGGGGAAGGCGGTACAGCCCCTCTTTCCCTCTCCCTCCCCCTCTCCTTCCTTCTCCTAGTTGGATTAGGAATGGGGGAATCCTACTCCTACTAGGAGGAGGATTCCTCCCCCCTTGGCGCGCCTATGAGGGCCGGCCGGCCTCCTCCTCTCTCCTTAATATAGGTGGGGAGGGGGTGTCGGTGTCAAAACCGGCGGATCTCGGGTAGGGGGTCCCGAACTGTGCGTCTAAGGCTAATGGTAACAGGAGGCGGGGGACACGATGTTTGCCCAGGTTCGGGCCCTCTCAATGGAGGTAATACCCTACTTCCTGCTTGATTGATCTTGATGATATGATTATTACAAGAGTTGATCTACCACAAGATCGTAGAGGCTAAACCCTAGAAGCTAGCCTATGATTATGATTGTTGTTGTCCTACAGACTAAACCCTCCGATTTATATAGACACCGGAGGGGGCTAGGGTTACACAGAGTCGGTTATAGAGAAGGAGATCTACATATCCGAATTCCTAAGCTTTCCTTCCACGCAAAGGAGAGTCTCATCCGGACACGGGGCGAGTCTTCAATCTTGTATCTTCATAGACCAACAGTCCGGCAAAACTATATAGTCCGACTGTCCGAGGACGCAGATTGTCTTCGGCATTGCAAGGCGGGTTCTTCTCCAAATTCTCCAGGGTGCCTGCTGTAACGAGTTGTGTCCGACTTCGCATTAATGTTACACTCCTCGGCTTCTGTGCTTTAATAATGGTTGTCTCCACGTGTCGAGCGAATGCGAGAAGTCGGGCATTTTTACATTTGCCACCCTGACCATGTGAGTAAATCGTCTATTTAAAGAGACGGGGATCCTCAGATCCAAATCACACCATCTCCTCCCAGCGAGTATCCATCAGAGCGCGCCCGTAAAAATCCATACCACCATGGCCGGCCATCGTGGCTCCTCCTCTCGCTCCCGTAGCACTAGGCCATGTGATTGGGAGAAATGTTCTGTCCCCCACAGCCGACTAGTAGAGTTGCAGACCAAGGGGTTTCTCCCGCCTGCATACATGGTCCCCGTCCGAGCTGGACTAGCCACTTAAAACAACGGGGAACAAGCCGAGAGTTGTCCAAACCCATCCAAGGGGGAGCGGGTATGCTTTGTCCCTTATTTGCTGAGGGGACTCGGATTTCCAATCCATCCTTTCCTCCGCGGGCTCCTGGAGTTCTACGGCCTCCAGCTGCATAATTTTACCCCAGCCTCCATACTGCAGATCGTAGGCTACATTGCCTTCTGCGAGCTATTTCTGGGTTGCGAAGCTCATTTCGAGCTGTGGAACAGGCTATTTTGCCTCGTACCCCGCACTCAGGAGGGGTCGGTATATCAAGTGGGCGGAGCCGAAATATGGCGCATCACCGAGACCGGATACCCGTCCGGTACCCCGAAGAAGATATCCGAAGATTGGCCTTCGGAGTGGTTCTTGTCGGTGTCAAAACCGGCGGATCTCGGGTAGGGGATCCCGATCTGTGCGTCTAAGGCTGATGGTAACAGGAGGCAAGGGACACAATGTTTACCCAGGTTCGGGCCCTCTCGATGGAGGTAAAACCCTACTTCCTGCTTGATTGATATTGATGATATGAGTAGTAGAAGAGTTGATCTACCACGAGATGGTAGAGGCTAAACCCTAGAAGCCAGCCTATGATGATTATGATTCTGATCGTGCCTCTAAGGACTAAACTCTCCAGTTTATATAGACACCGGAGAGGGCTAGGGTTTACATGGAGTCGGTTACAAAGAAGGAAATATAATATCCGGATCGCCAAGCTTGTCTTCCACGCAAAGCAGAGTCCCATCCGGACACGGGACGAAGTCTTGAATCTTGTATCTTCATGATCCAACAATCCGGCCAAGGTATATAATCTGGCTGTCCAGATACCCCCTAATCCAGGACTCCCTCAGTTGCCCCTGAACCAGGCTTCAATGACAATGAGTCCGACGCGCAGTTTGTCTTCGGCATTGCAAGGCGGGTTCCATCTCCGAATACTCCAAGATAATTACCGAACACATAAAATGTGTCCGGAACTGCAAGATGATCTTCACATACCACCGTAGAGAGAATGATATTTCACAAATGTAATCTGCTGACAACTTTAGACAGCATGACATGACACTACGGTCCGGTCATTATTCGAACCATTTTCCCACAACCAGCCATAGCGCATATTGCAAGGCGGTTTCCTTGACACGTCTTGTCAAAGCAGAGATCATGCCCCCTTATCACAGGATTCCCATCAATATGGGTATGGGTAATCCAACCGCGCCATTAATCGTGGCGCTTGGGAGATAAGCGACCCTCAACAGGTAAGTGGGGAGGCGCACCGCTTTCGTCACCTCTATAAAGGGATAAGGATTCCCCATTTTCATCCACGCCTTCTTCCTCCTCTCCTTATCCATTCTCACACCCTCGAGCTCCATCGCCCTAGTTCACGCTTTCTCTGCACAGCCAAACATGTCCGGAGCAGGAGGCAGATGGGTGGCCTCCACCGTGAAGGAGGAGCATATTGCGAAGCTCCGGGCGGCCGGATACTTGGCCGCAAACATCGGCACCGGCTACCGGACGAAGGGCAGATCATTCCCACTCCAGAACCCCACGAGAGGGTCGTGTTTCTCGCCCACTTCGTCCATGGACTGGGATTTCCACTTCATCCCTTCGTCCGCGGGCTCATGTTCTACTACGGGCTAGATTTCCATGATCTAGCCCCAAATTTCGTCCTCAACATCTCGGCGTTTATCATCGTGTGCGAGGCCTTCCTCCGCATCAAGCCTCACTTTGGCTTGTGGCTACGAATCTTCTGCGTGAAGCCGAAGATCGTGAGCGGCCAACAAGCGGGGTGCGGAGGTGCCATGGTGGGCAAGATGCCCAACGTCACCTGGCTTGACGGATCCTTCGCGGAGACCGTGAAAGGGTGGCAATCGGGGTGGTTCTACATCACCGGGCCGCGCGACGCCAACTGGCGGCGGCCCCCGAATTCCGATCCGGAATCCCCATGCGGCTCACCTCCTGGGAAAAGAAGGGCCTAGCCTGGGGCGAGCCTGCAGAGCTGACCGGACTTCAGAACTGCATCAAGAATATGAAGGACAAGAAAATCAAGCTTGTCAACGTGGTCCAAGTCATGCTTGTCCGCTGGATTCTTTCATGCCAAAGGCGGGCATTTAATCTGTGGGAGTTCATCCCGGCCGAACACCAGACGCTTCAAAAGCTCTACGGCATGGAACACAAGGGCGCATGGAAGGCGCTATTCAAGGCCTCCGAAATACCTCCCCCCATATCCGAGGACCGCGGACTTCACGCCACGTGGCTTCCCCGTCCGGTGAGTTTTTTGACTACCACCGGATGCAGTTTTTCCCAATTTCCTCATGGGGGAATCTTAAGTCATTGTGTGTATTTGATCAGGAGTATGTGGAGACGGCGGAGCAGATTGACTGTCCGGCTCCACTGCCAGAAGGTCCAGCAGATGCTCTCCTGACGAAGATGCTAGTCCCGGCGCCCTACAAGGCGCCGGAAAAGAAGGTCGAAAAGAAGGCCCCGGGGACCAGGAAGGGTCTCCGGCGTAAGGTCGTACCGGACGCCTCGTCCGAAGACGACGAGGCACATTCCTCCCCCGAAGGGGAGGCGGAAGAGGAAAGGGCCGCCCCATCCGGAGAGGATGAGGGGCCTAGGGAGGCGGTCCAGGGGACCAGGAAGGGTCCCCAGCGCAAGGCCGTCATACCCTCGTCGTCCGAAGACGGCGAGGCATATTCCTCCCGTGGTGGCAGGGGAAAACACGAAGAAACTCTTCCTCCCCGCACTGGGGAGGAGAAGAAGAGGAAAGCCGCCCGGAAGGGGGAGGCTAGGATGCCCAAGAAGGGAAAGGCATCCCTTCCGGATTACTCCACCACTGCCGCCTACAGCGAGGAGGAGTGGCTGCCCAGGGGGAAGCCCCTAGTAAGATCGTAAGTATCCGCACTCTATAGTACGACTTTGCTTCATAGTTTGTTATAACGCCGAACACGTATATGCAGTCCGGCCAGGGTCCATCCCGAGGTATCCTCTTCGGATGGGTCCTTGAGTGATTCGGTGATGAACTCGCTCCCGACGGCCACTACCCCTCGGCCTGCGGACGACATGGAGGTGTTGTCCCAAAGGTTCCCCGAGCAGGGGGAGGTGACTCTGGAGACGCCCCAAGGCGAAATCCCAGACGCCGGGAATGTGGGGCATAAGATCCCTGCGGATTGTGTTGACGAGAGCCGCAACAAGCCGGGCTCTCAGCCGGACACTGTACCGGAACCTCCAATGGTTCCGGAATCGGGCAGGCGGCCCCTCGCTAAGGAGGGCGAGCCGTCCGTGCCCATGACTTCTGTTATGCCAGAGGCGTCGGATAGTCTGCTGGAAGCGCTTCACGGCGCTTCCATGGATGAAGAGCACCGTACTCTTATGAGTGCGGTGATTCAGAAGGTTCTGTCTGCCAAGAGCGGACTAACCAAAGCCTGCACCAGCCTCCTGACAGGTTTTGAGGTAAGTAATAAAAAATGTGTGAAATTATCGCCCGATAGGTAGTAGCCCCTAATACTATGTTTGGTGTTCGGAATGAAAAGCCAAACGTACGGTCGATTATAATCCGCAGGAGTCTAATAGTAGGTGTACATGTGAATAAGCAGGCGGTGCCACTTGTCGCTGCTGCCCGCACGGCCGAGATCGCCGGACATAAACGGGACCTGGAGCAGGCACAGGGAGAGCTCGGCCTCACGAAGAGGCGGCTTGAAGAGAACAAAGGTGAGTGATACCCCGTTCGCATATCATAAAGAATAGACAAAATTGGTTATTCTAACGACAAAGCGTCGTGACGTTGTAATAGGGGCCACAACTGAAGTGGCGTCCTTGAAGAAAGTGTTGTCCGAGGCCAAAGACAAGGCGGCCCTGGAGCGCAAGGAGCGTGAAAAGCAAGATGCTAGAGTGGGCAAGGTACAGCAAGAGCTCCAGGAGCTCGGTAAGAAGTTCTAGTCCTTGGAGCATGGTCTCAAGATGAAAGAGTCTGAGCTTGCGAAGGCCCTTGCAAGTATAAAAGACACCAAGGCGAAGCCGAAAAGGCACAGCAGGAAATCCAGGCGGCCAAGAAGATAGCGGCGGGTAAGACATTTTTTATGCAAAGCAAGCATGTGGAGGAGACATTTCTTTTGCTTACCCGGATTCGGAGCTCTCCAGGGGCATTTGCAGATCTGCCTTGCAGCGTATGTGATGCTGCGGAGTTCTACCGTGCTGAGGAGGGGAGCTCAATGGAGAAGCTGTTCTGGTCCCAGTATGCTGGAGCCGAACACCCGGTGCCTCTGAGTGACCAACTGAAGCAGTTGGTTGAACTCCACAGGGCGGCCGAAGTGGCTATGAAGGATTTCATAGTCCGGATGTGGCCTGGTGAGCCCCTGCCCGCTAGCTACTTCGGCCTGATAAAGCGGATGGTAAACGCCTGTCCACGGCTTGAGGTGATCAAGCCATCCGTTTGTATTGAGGGTGCCCGCCGGGCCTTTGCCCGTGCGAAGGTGCATTGGGGCAAGCTGGATGCGGAGAAGCTGGTGAAGGACGGGCCGCCGGAGGGCAAGGAGCATCGTTGTCCCGAAAAATATTATGATGGCGTTATGAAAGGCGCTCGTCTCGTGGCCGATGAATGTACCAAGAACATGATCTTTGAATGAATGTACTTCTGTCGTTTTTGTAATACAAAGACGAAGTTATTTGCGCTATATAGCGCTTTGTTTTGATTTAAAATATTACCTTCTGTGTGCCTGTTTATAAAATTCTGAAAGTAGGCCAGTCGTCGGCTTCCGCCCCACATAACTAGTACCGGGGTGTTTGTGGAAAACCCAAAACACTCTTTTATTCAAATTTTTGGGCTCAATGATCCACGAGAGCAGCATTGCGGATCTGCACGCGCTGCTCGACTTCAAGCAGGGCATCACCGACGATCCACGAGGTGCCTTGAGCAGCTGGAGCAACACCACCCACTTCTGTCGATGGCATGGTGTCAATTGCACCACGACACCACCATTTCGTGTCACCGAGCTTAACCTCAGTAACCTGGACTTAGCAGGCCAAATCAGCTCCTCTCTTGGAAACATGACCTTCCTTCGATCACTCGACCTTGAGTGGAATAAATTCGTTGGCCCCATACCTATCCTTGGCCGTCTCCAACAACTTCACACACTTTATCTAAACAACAACCATTTCAACAAAACGCAATTAGATGCTAGGGTTTCAGGAGTCTGGCGACCATGGGGCCCCGCCCCCGCCGCCGCCGCCGTCCGGCTTCGGCCTGCCGGTGGTCGGCACCGTTGCCGCATGTGCGCCTCCGCGCCATGTTGGCCCTGTTGCGGCTTCGTCCGCTCCCGCATCGCTCGGCCCTCAGGGCGGAAGCGATCCCGCTGTTTACTCCTGTGGAAAGACCCAGTCTAGATTTCCACCTGGTTCATGCTACGAGTCCGGGATGGATTCGCTCTACAGCTCCTCCGCCAAGATACTTCCTGTAGATGGATTCAAATCAAGCCCAAGGGGAGGTCCGGGAAGGCACCTGAAATTATGTGATCCGCCTGATCGATCCCTTCCCCAGATGCCGCAGAAGCCGCTGCGCCCCATCGCACGGCTGATCTCGTCGTCGGCGCGAACCTTCGGTAAGCTGTCGGTGAATGTAGAGGTGTACTCGAAGTGCGGTGGGGGCGATCATGGGGCTCCCTTCGCGGATGCTGCCCGCCCGAAACCGTCCGGCGAGGGAACCGAAGCACTCCTGGCGGCAAACCCCGACGCGCGCGTGCTCGTCGTTGTGAACATGAGGATACTGTCAGATTGTCCTAAGGCACAAGGAGGAGTGTTGATATTTGCAGAAGGGACTACTGGAGGTGATATGAAGAGGGGAAGGGTGGAGGCGGACATGCAGATGGACGCAGAGATTAGGGACCAGCAGACACAAATGGAAGCGACCGGCCATAGGGCTGCCGGCAACCTGACGGGGACGCGTGTTGCGCCCCGTCAGGAGCAATGATAGGCCTGAGTTGGAACTGCCGAGGAATCGGAGGCGCCTCGACAGTTCGCGATCTCACCGGCCTCGTTGAAACTCACCGCCCACAGTTCGTGTTTTTGTGTGAAACTAGGCAAAAGTCTGAAAGGGTTCGTCGTTTGTGTCATCGCTTAGGTCTGCGTGGCTTTTGCGGTGTCGACAGTGAAGGCCAGAGTGGTGGTTTAGCTCTGTTTTGGAATGATCAGTTATCAGTTGAGATTAAAGATAAGAGCAGTAGAATGATTTATGCTTATGTTCGTGCCTCCCCATCAAATCCTGAGTGGCATCTTACTTGTGTTTATGGGGAACCCCGTACTGAAAACCGGCATCGCATGTGGTCCATAATCTCAGACCTGCGTGCGAATAGTAACCTTCCATGGATGCTCATGGGGGATTTTAATGAGGCCTTATGGCAATGTGAGCATTTGTCTGCAACTCCTTGACCGGCCAATCAGATAGCTGCCTTTCGGGAAGTAGTGCAAGATTGTGAACTGCATGACATTGGTTTTTCTGGGGCACCGTTCACGTATGATAATAAGAGGAGAGGTGGAGCAAATGTGAAAGTAAGATTGGACAGGGCCCTGGCTGATGAGAGATGGCGAGATATCTTCTCTGATGCTCACATGGTACACCTAGTGTCGCCGTGCTCGGATCACTTGCCAATTTTAGTGCACATGCAAAGGGAAGAGCGCACGCCGGTGCGTCGGCGAACAAGCCAATATGAGATACTCTGGGAACGTGCTGGAGAGCTACCTGAGCTAGTGGAGAAAGCGTGGGCAGCCACCCAGACTAGTGGCAACCTAGCGTCTGTTACGGCTGGTCTGCATGCGGTCATGCAAAATCTACAAGGTTGGAGTCGAAGGAGATTTGGTAATGTAATGCGTGAGCTTGAGAAAACACGTAGAAAACTGGATCATCTGATGCAAACTGATGGTGACCAACATGAAATAAGAAAATTGTCTGATAGCATGAACGAGCTGCTCTACGAGGAAGAACTCCTCTGGCTACAACGTTCACGCATCGATTGGCTAAAAGAGGGGGACCGTAACACCAAGTTCTTCCATAACAGATCGGTTTGGCGAGCACGCAGAAATAAAATCTCAAAACTGAAAGATGACGACGGTGTTTGGCAGTCTACTCCGTCAGTTATTGAACTAATGGCTTCATCCTTTTTTAAGGAATTATTCACACGTGACCCATCTCTAAATGCTGATGAGATTGTTGGTCTCATAGAGAAGAAGGTGACAGATGAGATGAATGAGACATTATGCAAGGAGTTCTCGGAGACGGAAATCGCAGATGCACTGTTTCAAATAGGACCACTGAAGGCCCCAGGACCAGATGGGTTCCCAGCTAGGTTTTATCAAAGAAATTGGGCTGTTTTGAAGGATTCAGTGGTTGCTGCTGTAAGGCTATTTTTCACAACTGGACACATGCCATCTGAAACAAACGCAACCGTTATTGTCATGATCCCCAAGCCGGATCAACCAGAGACACTGAAGGACTTCCGACCCATCAGTTTGTGTTCGGTGTTGTACAAGATCGTCGCCAAATGCCTGGTGAACAGATTGCGTCCATTGTTGGGTGAGATTGTCTCCTTAAACCAGAGTGCCTTCGTCCCTGGACGTATGATGACTGATGATGCACTGGTAGCATTTGAATGTTTTCACACTATTGAACACTGCAAGAAACAACAAGACTCCTTCTGTGCGTACAAGTTGGATCTATCAAAGGCGTATGACAGAGTTGACTGGGATTTTCTTCGAAGAACGATGCAGAGCTTGGGTTTCGCTCCCCGATGGGTAGATTGGATCATGTCCTGCGTGACCTCGGTGAGCTATTCCGTAAAATTTAATGGAACCCTGCTTGATTCGTTTTCCCCAACTCGAGGTCTCCGCCAAGGTGATCCACTGTCTCCGTTTTTGTTCTTGTTTGTCGCTGATGGTCTCTCTGCACTGATGCAACATGAAGCAACACAAGGCATAATAACTCCTCTTAAGGTATGCCGGCGAGCACCAGGTATATCACACTTGCTTTTTGCTGATGACACACTTTTGTTCTTTAAAGCAGAAGTGGGGCAAGCACATAGAGTGAAGCATGTTCTGGATTTGTATGCTAAAGGTACGGGACAAATGATCAATCCACAAAAGTGCTCAATATTGTTCAGCCCGGCATGTCAGCAAGAAATTCAGGAGGGTATTAGGAGTATCTTGCAAGTCACACAAACCGCCTTCGAAGCCAAATATCTTGGCCTACCAACACCTGATGGCAGAATGAGCAAAGGGAAACTAAAAGGCCTACAGGAGAAGCTAGCAAAGAGCCTAATGGAATGGGGTGATAATCATCTATCCATGGCCGGGAAGGAGATAAAAATCAAAGTTGTGGCGCAAGCACTACCGGTGTATATTATGAGTGTCTTCAAACTTCCAGTTGGCCTATGCGATGATTTAACACAGATGATCCGTCGGTATTGGTGGGGAGCAGAGAAAGGAAAACGCAAGACCCATTGGGTCAGTTGGGACAGCATGCTACGGCCTAAAGGAAGAGGTGGTATGGGCTTCAAGGATCTTCGGTTGTTTAATCAATCTCTGTTAGCACGTCAAGCATGGCGTCTCATAGAATTTCCGGATAGCCTTTGTGCTCAGGTCCTCCGTGCGAAGTACTACCCCTCTGGCAATATTACAGATACAGTCTTTACAGGCAATGGGTCAAGCACTTGGCTGGCTATTGAACATGGCTTGGAACTAGTAAAGCAAGGGTATATATGGCGTGTCGGAAATGGAGCAAACATCAGAATATGGCGCGACCCCTGGATCCCAAATGGTGCACCTTTCAAACCGATCACGCCTAAGCGCCGCTGCAGACTCAAATGGGTGGCCGAACTTCTGAACGCTGATGGCACATGGAATGTTCCAATCCTCAGGCAACACTTTTTCCCAATAGACGTTGCAAATATACTGAAAATCAAGGCATCTAAGCGGTTGGGGGATGATGTTATCGCATGGCAACCAGACAAACATGGGTGTTTCTCAGCCCGCTCAGCATATAACATGATCAGAGATAATATCATGGCCCGGCAGTGTGTCGGTGAGTCCAGCACAAGGCCTGATGGATTCAGACCAGCATGGAACCTCCTGTGGAAATGTGGAGCACCACCTAAAGTACGTATCTTTGCTTGGAAAGCTGTGCGCGAAGCATTAGCCACTCGGAGCAACATGCAGCGTAGGCACATGGAACCTGATGGTATATGTACGATCTATGGGCTAGAGGAAGAGACGACGCACCATGCACTCCTACGATGTCCTCATGCTAGGAACCTATGGGATGTAATGAAATCTGTATGGGATCTCCCACCGGATGAAGCACTATGGAACTCTGAACCTGATTGGTTGCTCATGCTAATCCAGCAGCTCAATGACACACAACGCATGCTCCTTCTCATGGTACTCTGGCGGGTGTGGCATGTGCACAATGAGCTAACACATGAAAAGCCATTGATTCCTGTTGAAGCTTCCAAGAAATTCTTATGTGGGTATGCAGACCACCTACTAATGATAACACACTATCCACACGCTGATTTCACTAAAGGCAAGGTTCCTGCTAACCTCAGTGCAAATACCACAGCAGTAGTTCATACCGTGACCCACCCAAAACCTGAAGTTAAATGGGAACCCCCACCAGCAGGACATGTGAAGCTTAATTTTGATGGTTCATTTGTGGCGGAAAATGGTGCTGCGGGTGCCGGAATGATTCTACGGGACCATGAAGGGCAGGTTATCTTTGCTGCATGCAGATGGCTGTTTGATTGCGAGGGACCCCTAGCAGCAGAACTAGCAGCGTGTGAGGAAGGTCTCCGTCTAGCTCTGCATTGGTCTCAAGCCCCGCTTCAGGTTGAGACAGACTGTGCCGAGATCATCACCCTTGTAAAAGCTGGGCAAGGTGATCGATCCAGAAATATGCACCAAGTTACTGAGATAGTGCATCTGCTCAATGAACGCCACACTGAAATCCATAAGATTAGTCGTGGGCAAAATAAAGCTGGGCATGCAATGGCGGCAATTGGTCGTGGACAGCAGCGCACAGCTTGTTGGCTTGCAAATGCTCCCCAGGAGATTAGTATTATCATTACCGATGATTGTAAAACTGTTATTGCTTAAGTAATGAAATGCTTTCTCCCCGCAAAAAAAAAAAAAACAACCATTTCAACGGCATAATTCCTGATTCGCTGACCAACTGTTCCAGCTTGGCCAACTTAGATCTCTCTGCAAACTCGCTAGTGGGTCAAATTCCTATCCTTGACCATCTCCAGCAGCTGGAGACACTTTACCTGTACGACAACCATCTGCATGGGACAATCCCTGATTCGCTTACCAACTGTTCCAACTTGGCCAACTTAGATCTCTCTGTAAACTCGCTAGTGGGTCAAATTCCTCCAGAACTATACTTTCCTTCACATCTTTCCTACCTAAACCTTTCTGGAAACTCCATAGCGGGTCCAATCCCTCCGGAACTAGGTTTCCTTTCAAATCTCACCGTCTTAGATCTATCTGAAAACTTGCTAGTGGGTCAAATCCCTCTGAAACTAGGCCTCCTGTCAAATATGATCTTCTTGGATCTCTCCACAAACTTGCTAGTGGGTCAAATTCCTCCGAGTTTAGGCTTTCTTCCAAATCTAGCATATATCTATCTTCGATCAAATCAACTAGAGGGGAGCATTCCAGATGAGCTTGGGCAATTGCAGGAATTAAAAGAGTTGATCCTGGGCAGAAATAAGCTTTTAGGTGAATTTCCAAAGGCTGTCTTGAATCTTTCAGCTTCTCTCCAAATTCTAGGCTTGGAATTTAATATGCTAGGCAAAGCACTGCCACCTAAAATTGGAGACCTTCTTCCTAACCTCAAAGAACTTTACTTGGACAGCAACACGTTTGAGGGTAACATCCCAGCTTCCCTAGGCAATGCTACAGGGTTAGAACAGATAGAATTATCAAATAACAGTTTCACCGGAAAAATTCCTACTTCTTTTGGAAAGCTTTCAAACCTGACCTTTTTAAATCTTGAGCTTAACCAGCCGGAAGCAAGGGAAAGCAGAGACTGGGAATTCTTCAATGAACTGAGAAACTGCCGATCTCTGAATATGCTATCACTGTCTGGCAATCAGCTGCATGGACATATCCTACAGTTCGTTGGTAACCAACCACCCAGCCTTGAGGAACTTTATTTATACGGAAACAGCTTAACGGGACAAATACCCCGAAGTATCCGAAACCTTAGTGCATTGACTAAACTGGCACTAGGAGAAAATGATTTAAGTGGTACGATTGAAGGATGGATTGGAAACCTGAAAAGCCTACGAGTGTTGGGTCTCCAGTCGAACAGTTTCACGGGCCCAATCCCATCCTCCATAGGCCAGCTTTTGTAACCTCCAGCAGCTCACATCCTTGGACCTTAGCGACAACAATTTCCAAGGTGGTATAACCCAGTTTGCTAACCTTATTCGTCTTGAAAAATTGTATCTGTCATTCAACAACTTTACTGGCGGAATACAATGAGATTGGTGTCCACGTGCTCTCATTTACAAGCACAAGGGTGTATTCTGTTAGAAATATGCAACGGAAGCAATTGTAGAGATGGTCATACTTTGCATTTAAAGTTTGAATAATATCTTTTGTATTGATTCACACATATTTGACTTGTTTGTACTACTTTTTTATATAAGACTTAGCACTTGTTTAGGCAACATGACCATGATGCAGAAACTCAAGTGCGATGTGAAGGAGAGTTAAGACTGAGTATCCTCACACTTGCCTGCAGAGCAGTTGAAGTTACTACTTACCAAGAGGTTAGGGATAGAATCGTAAGACTTGATGCTTACCTTCCCTGGTGCATACAGCATATACACAAACAAAAGACAATATTCTAATTCTGCAATCCAATGCCATTCTCTGCAATGAATTTTCACGGCATATCGAAACTGTAAGCAAGCCTAGTTCATCCCTTCCCGATCAACACATTTGCAACAGAGAAGGAACTTAGCTCTCACTTTTACTGAAAAAAGGAGCATTAATTTGTACGAAAGTAAAGCACATGTCAAAGGTAATTACCTAATTAGATTCGCCTAGTAACCAACCACACAGAACAGCCTACACGCTGAAGAATATATACTTGTACTGAGAAGAAACTCTCCTGAAGTGGATTCACAATCTGAACCACCACAGTTCAACCTTGGACTTACATCATGTTTCGGGATTTCATG
The DNA here is from genome assembly GCA_963921465.1 of Triticum timopheevii. Lineage (NCBI taxonomy): Eukaryota > Viridiplantae > Streptophyta > Magnoliopsida > Poales > Poaceae > Triticum > Triticum timopheevii. The sequence goes on along the minus strand of OY997274.1, from coordinate 3,846,958 downwards.
CCTGGGTGGACAGAACTGTAACGGCTTCAGCCACGCCGCCGCTGAGCGCGGCATCTCCACATCCCCCCGCTTCGGCCGCGGTCGCCGCCGGTGCTCCTCTCCACTCCCCTCCCCTGCTCACGGGGAGAGGAAGCCAGGGTCGCTGAAGCCTTCGAGCGCGAAGGGATACGAAGAAGAGCGGGGAGGCGCGACGGGAGAAGAATGGATAGAGCGTCGGCGGAGGTTCGTCGGCGGCGGCGTGGAGTTGTGGTGGAGGGCGACGGCATTGGTCTTTTCCCCTTTCTTCTTCAGGAGAGGGAGATTTTTTTTTTTTGAGACAATCACGCGAAGCTTTATTATATCGTCACCACATTTACAGGGACGGAGGGAAGGTTCCCTGGATGGCCTAGCCATACAAGACGGCCTGGAGCCAATTTTAAAGCATGCTTCGCTAGATTGTGAGCCTCGAAATTCGAGCTCCTACTTTCATAAACTATATTACAAGAGATAAAAGCACTAACACCCAAGTTCACCTCCTGAACGATTGCACCATAGCTCGCTCTGCTCCCCACCTTGATCTCCTTCACCACATTCAAGCAATCTGAGGCTAACTGGATTCTCTGACTGTTTAGGTCCATTGAGAGGGCGATGCCTTCTTTGACCGCCATGGCCTCCAAAGTCTCGGGGTCGCACACAGAGGGAATGACTACCAATGATGCTCCCTCAAACTTCCATCCCTGCTTCGACTAATAGCAGCAACAGCTCCATATCTGCTGGTACGACTGACAGCGGCATCAACATTGACCTTTACATGATTCTCTGGAGGTGACACCCATGCCCTGCGACCAGGAGGTACCGGTACTATGCCAGGCACCGGATTTGTGTCCACTGTCCGCAGTTCTGCCAGATACGAGTTTATAAAGCCATTTATTGAATGCGGACTTTGGAAGATATCTTCGTGCAAAGCTTTTCTCCTGGCACTCCAGATTGCCCAAAGAGAAACTGTCAAGCGCATGAACTCGTGCTCATCCAGATTTTCGCACATACTGAAGATCCAACTCCTTGCATTGTCATCCTGAATACCGCTGATCTGCTCAAGCACAGGATCGGAAGATAGAGCCCATGTACAGCGAGACATAGGGCAGCTCAAGAGGGCATGGCGCCAGCTGTCGTGTGCTCCGCATAACATACACGCCGGCGAAGTGGCCATGTTCCTGTGATGGAGTAGTTCTCTTGATGGTATGGAATGCTGTGCTAATCGCCAACAACTTCAGCTTTGCCGGAACATGTAGTCACCAAATATTACTCCAGTCTCCCTGATTCATTCCCGTATGTGATGTACTCTCCCTTTCTTCTAGCCATGCCTCCCTTTCCGACTTGATCCTCACAATCATTCGGTACGCAGACCGAACAGTGAATATGCCTTGTCTCTCCTCGTGCCACGCCCAGAAATCTTGAACTCTTCTGTGACAGATGGGTATCTTAAGTATAGCTTCCGCATCAAAGGGTGTGAACACCGCTCGAACAACTCCTTCTCTCCAGCTTGCAGTAGCACTGTCGATGAGTTCTGCCACTCGCACAGGAGGGTTTTGCATCAGAGACGTGATCGGACGCTTGACACTGTCCCGTGGTAACCAGTTTTGGTCCCATATCATCGTTGATTCTCCATCTCCAATCCTTTTCAGGATCCCCTGTGCCAGAACGTCGCGCCCGTCCAGGATGGCTCGCCATATCTGAGAAGGGTGTGATCCCAGCCCAGCTTCTAGTATATCTGAATCTGGAAAGTAAGCAGCTTTCAAAATTTGAGCACTCAAGGATTCAGGTTCAGTTAGCACTCTTCTAGCATGTGGGAGGTTTGGGTTTTCGAGATATGGAGATTTTCAGGAGAGGGAGAAAGAAAGCCGAGCGAGCGTGGTAGCTGCGCTCAGGTGGGCCGACGGCACATCGTTCGCGCTAAACCAATTTTCTCCCCGGATTCCCGCGTTCTAGGCCCATTTCGATTGTGCACATTTTTTTTTCCGCTGACATGTGTACGTGTATGTGTGTAATTGTGTAAACTATACAAGTCATCACTGTGCCCACTTTTAGTTCTTTGGGTACAACATTCAGTACAGATGTCTATGTCTGTCTCAACACTGACGCCGTCCCCCTACTCTGACCATTTAAACCATCAGTGCCTCTTTATATGACAGGCATAGACATCTGTACTGAATGTTGTCTGTACTGAAAGTTGAACACAGACATTGAACTCTTGGCCAACCTTTGAATGTTGGATGTTACATGCATGCAAGTCTTGGAGTGAATCTCACGCAAAATTCTAGAGCCTATTGAATTACACAATGTCCCTGATGAATGTGTGATGTGCATTAGCTCAAGGTTTCAGAACCTTTGTGCAGCGTATATTAGGTGCCATCGAAACGGTGCTTTGCAATCCACCCTTCCCAATCAACATATCTGGGATCGAAGTAACAAAATAAGCTTTCATTTTTTGCTGAAAAAAAAGGAATGTTTATACGAAAATGATAATGTCTTCAAAACTACCTCAAATGGAAAAGTGTTTAACATGAAAATTCTTCACCTCATACTGTTTTGCCTTTTCAATCATCTCAATCCAAGGCCATTTGCAAAATTCACTGCCAACACATTCCGACCTGACCATGTCCAGAATAAGGTGCCACACAACAGACACTCATGTCTGATACATGATGCAAGTTATTCGGCCCTCAAGATTGACTCAAACTGAAAAAGTGATCAACTGAAATTTGTCGGCATCATCGGGGCGCACAACTTTGCTTTTAGCGTCATCTCCATCTAGGGTCATATGCAACCTCCAAAGCTACTCGATCGGTTTCGTAGCGATCGATCGCTATATATACTTCCTACTTCCGCGGTGCTAAGCTCGCGCCACCCACGACCACGACAATGCAGATCTAGCTTGGTAAAGACCATCACTGGGCAGATTCTCACGCTCGAGGTTCAGATGATACCTACCACAAGTGCACCAGTGATCAGCATCTCCTGCTTGGCATACATATATTCGTGTAGCACCTCATGCGCTTTGCCTCATAAAGCCAATGTACAATTGCACTTTTTTAGTATCTAGCATTCCGAGGACATTGTCATAATGTATTATTGTTGTTTATTCTACTCAACATGACTTTACAAATTGTGATGCATCATCCCCTATTTGTCACGTAAGTTCTTTCCAGCAAGTCGAATGGTTAAAGCATCATATATTCCATTAATTAGTTGAAAAGCACATACACTTATAGTTCCACACATGGTGAATTTGGTTGATAGTTCGTACATGCAAACTATTTTGCTATTACTATAGCATGGTAGGAACCGCAGAATAAGTCACTCAAGACAAGAACTGCAAAGAAAACATTGAGAATTGGGTTTTTTAAGGGTTAAGAATTGGGTTGATAGTTCAGTTACAATGCATTTTTAGTAATACAACACGTAAACAGTGAACAAATCACGAAAGCAAGAAAAAAAAATGAAGCACCGCGTCACGCTTTGACGCGTGTATCGCGTCACCTCATTTTTTTTGTCTTTGATGTTGTTTTCTTTGAGTTGCATTTCCTCTGGTCTTTTTTTTCCATTAAATGTTTGTTTTGTTTTTGTTTATCTTTTCCATTTATTTTTTCTGCTTCTATCTCATTTTTAACTTTTTGTATCTATATTGCTTTCTTGGTTTTCTCCTTTTCTGTTATATTTTTTCTTTGTCTTCTGATTTTTTTACCTTATTTTCTTTATTCCTGGGAGGTAAAATATATGTTTTTCAAAGAGTGATGTGAACAATTATTTAGATATGCCAACATTTTTTAAACTATAGTATTTAATTAGATGAACATTAACCTGGAAAAAAAAAGTACATGAAGATTTCATTACATTGTGCACTATTTTTTTTTCTAAATTTCAAATAGTACTTGAACATTTTACCTACTTCTTTCTTATAAAATAAAAAAGTTTTAACAAATACATTTTTTAATGCATGATGTTTCAAAAAATATGATGAACATATTGATACACGTTAAACATCTTACAAATACACTATGAGTATTTTTAAATAGATGATGAACTTTGAAAATACACGATATTTTTTTATAAATAGAGGATGATCATTCATGACACATTATGTTTTTTATATTCATGTAGAACTTTTAATATTATAAGATGGATATTTCTTTTATTCATGAGCATTTGTCAATACATGATAAAATTTTTCATAAACACACAATAAAGAGTTTTCATGCACGATGGACATTTTTCATGCACGATGAACAATTTGTAAATACACTATGAACATTTTTAAAATAAATGCTGAACATTTTAATACATATTCGAACGTTTTATATATACACGATGAGCAGTTTACAATAGACCGTGAATATTTATAAAATACATGATTAATATTTATGAAGTACTTGATGACACTTTTTTAGGCAGATGATGACATTTTTATAAGACGCACTGAGATTTTTCACATGCACATTGACATTGTTTATATATATATAGTACATACAATGCTATATATTTTGAAAATCATGGGAAACTGTTTTTAGTTACACATAAATTTACTATACTGACGAATTTTTTTCGGTATATGAGAACATTGTTTTAAAAATACAAGAATATATCTCTTTTGTATGGTGACTTTTTGTTGCGACGACGTCTGCTCCAGCGTCGGCGCGGAGCTTGGGATGTAGTCATGTTTGTCTTTAGTGACTTGTACTTTGATCTTTATGATATGAATGAGACACACTTTATCATGCCAAAAAAATAGACATGAAAAATCTTTATATCCACGAATACGTTTTGAAATAAGTGGATATTTTATTTTGTAAACACTTGATATTTGTGTAATTTGCCCAAAAAAAATATAATAAATATAAAAATGTTAAAAAAAGAAGAAAATAAGGCGCTGCTGGGCCTAGCGCAGTGCCACGCACTTTAGGTGACTGTACCCACCCCATCGGAACTCCCATGGCGACTTCCCCCGCCGCCGCAGCCGCCGCCGCCGCCTCACTCACCCGCGACGAGGCCGCCCTCGCCGCCGCCATCGGCTGCTGCGCGGCCCTGCTCTCGTGCGAGGCCGCGCGCTGCGCCTCGCCAGCCAAAGACGAGGCCCACGTCACCGCCGACCTCAAGAGGTCCTCCAATCTTGTTGATGGAGACGGAGGATGCCCGCCGTTCACGGGACTTTTCGCGCGGCGGCGCGAGCTCAACGCTTCCGTCAGGACTGCTGGGGAAGTGGGACGCCGCTGCCGCTGAAACCGGCGAGGGGAAGGAGGAGGAGGGGGCCATTGCTGATGCTGAGCTATGGGCAGCAGCTCATCAGATAAATCGAAAGGCGACATGAAGAATAAGTGTTTCGGTTGGGGATTAGTGAAGGAAGCTATGGGGAGCAGTGAATTAGCGACGAGGAGGTTGCCTAAAGTTCCCAAGGTATGAATTAATGAACCACTGCGCACGTTTTTGTTACTTATATTCAGTAGATTTCAGAAGCATCTTGAACAAATAGCCAGTCAATTCTCTGTATAAATGTTCATCCTTACTCCTGTCCTGCTAGGCAACACGTGACTTTGGGGCAGATCAATATGGTCAAGACTCTAACTTGGTGTATGACCTTCTTGATCAGGTACAGACAGTTTCAATGTCCTTTTATAATTAATCTTAGCTGAAGGGTTTGGTTTTGTTGAACATCCTAAATTCTGTGTGATTTGTCATCTGCTGCTTCTGTATATAAATTGTTATTCGGACAACGTTAATTCCGGAGCTCTTAGAACCACGGCATTCAGCAACTCTTTCAATCCTTTATTGCATTATATACATCCCTAGATGTTTGAACTATGAAATCTTACCATCAAGTAACCTGCAGGCTGCCTGAGCTTTGCTCTCTGCGGTATGATCTGACCAATCCATTCGCACGGTATCTTGCCAATAACATAAGTGCACCGAGGAGGTACCAGATAGCAAAACTATACAGGAGAGATATAACCCATCAAATCAAAGGGAAGATACCAAGAATTCTACCAGTGTGACTTTGACATTGCTGGAGTATCCGAGCCAATGGAATTCTGACAGAATTGCTGGATAGGCTAGATATTGGCACCTATGATAAAACTAAATCACATAAAGTTGCTTGATGTCATGCTGGAGATCTGCGGTGTGCCCCCTGACAAGTTCAGAATGGTCTGCTCAAGCATCGACAAGCTCGACAAACTGACATTCGAAGAGGTGAAGTAAGAACTGGTATGCATGCAGTGGTAGTAACTACTCTGTTTCTTGGCAGCAGATCATATTGACACTTTGCATCACTCTTTCGCTCTGTCGGCCGAGATGAGGTACCCTGTTCTCTCCCCCCTGCTCCTGCTTTGTTCTTCAGATTAGCATCCATTTATGTGATAAATGACTGTGTAGGATCTACTCTCCTGACCTCTCTGTAACCTTACATTTTGGATGTATACAGCCAAAATGTCAAAAACTGTCACTGGTAGTATTGAACTTATATGCATTCGAGAATTCCTATGATAAAATAAATGACTTTGTTGCCAATGTCCAAACACAAAAATTGGCTGTTTTCAAACTCGAAACACGGCGTAGTTTGCTACAGTGTGGTCGCAAAAAAGAAATCTTCGAGCATTGATATACAAAATAGGGGTTTCTTCTTTGCTTCACTAAGACAACCAAACACGTACAAAGCGAGAGTTCCTGGTAAAATAGGTTAACACAAAGTCTACATTGCCTGCATGCATTTGAAGGCAACCTACCTTCCTAAAACTCCAGCACTTTGGGCCAGAGACCTCCATACACCAACTGAACCATGTGACTGCTATTTAGTTAAATATAGGGTACAAAAATCCCAATCAAACACGTGCTGTGGGATATATACATACCATAACCGAACACGAGGTAAGTTCAAAAAGATAAATAATGGAAGTAACATTACAATAGAAGTACAAATTACAAGAATCAGTGACGGATTCAGCAGTACCACATACCTATGCATTACAATATTCAATAATGGATGCAGTCTGTTTATTTAGCCCTCGAGAAGGCGATGCAGACTTGATGAAACAATCCCCACTTAATTATACAATACGTACCAGATGATTTGTTGGTCAATCAAAAGATAATGTGACATATTCCAGTCTCTTCACTCGGTGATTATCTTTGGCCACTTGTTGGCATACTTTTCATCCAAGTACTTGGGGGTGTCCTTCAAATCTTGTACCAAGAACTTGGTTATTTCATCTGCTTGATTACCAACACTGAGATGCACCTCTTGGAGGCTCTTGAGAGTCTCAATGCCGTAAATCCCTTCAAAGGCTTCAAACCGCATATCAATCCTCTCCAGTGCTGGCATGACCTCTCTTCCTGTAACTGCAAAGCTCAGCCTTGGCACCATAGTTGCAAAGAAGCGAAGCAGCTTTAGACTCTTGAATCCTCCAGGTGGAATAATGATCTCCCTGTCGGTTAGCTGTTTATTTTCCTCAAGAATGTCCACTATGTCCCTATCATCCTTGCCTGCACTAAGTGTAAAGGTGAGCGTAAACAATTTGGGCAGGTCCTGGATGAGCTTGAAAGTACCAGTCCGAAGAACTGTCACAGAAAGGGTCATCTTATAGAGGTTATTGAGTTCTTTGATCCACTTTGGGGGCCTTTCCATCTTGCCAGACAACTCTAGGCCGATGATGTATCTTGGAGGAGTGGTCATGGTGTCTAGTGAGTTGATAAAATTAGAGCTCTCATCATTGATTGCCAATGTCTGCAGACCGCAGCTACAGAGGTACTCAATGGAGGAGCGTAATTGTTTGAAGGTCTGACCGCCCTCCCTTATATTGAGCTTGTAAATGGCAAGTTTCCTTAGCCCTGTCAGCTGATGAAGGCTTGCTACAGCTGATGAGTCCTCATCGATCTCAATCCCTGACAAGATACGAAGTGCTTTCATCGGCTCCTTGTTCTTCTCATGTGGCAACTTCAAAGCCTTCTTTGTGTTTTTGTTCCCTCCAAGCATGCTACGGAGCTGTTTGAGCTGCCCAAAAGCTTTTGGAAGAGCCCCGACATTTGTCTCCCTTATGTCAAGAGTTTCTAGATACTGGAGCTTCTCGATCTTTGATGGGATCTCAGAAACCTCTGTTCGTCTGAGGCTCAAATACTTCAGCACAAGCATTTTACATATGTCATTAATATGTTTATCTGTCAAACCCTTCCAGCCCTCAAGATCAAGCACTTGTATTATTCCATTATTGAATGAATGGAATGGGAGTCGTCGGTTTTGGCTTCCAAATGCTGTCAGTGACCGCACTTGAGACAAGTTCATGCCTTTTGTTGAATTCCCATGCTTGGAACCACTGCTTTGCATGGAGAGTCGACGGACTTTGTTGCTAGGAGTTGGCATCAACCAATGTCCACCAACAACAGTAATAAAATTCTCTTCGCTTGACTTGGACACGATATATTCCAGGATCATGTCATGAACTTTAAAGGATTTTACCTTCCCGTTGCTGCTGTGATCCACAGGGCGTATTATCTTCCTGCTTACAAGCTGATTGAAGTATGTTTCTGCCACTTCCTCTGCACTCAGCCCTTGCTTCTCAGCGACGAAACATTCTGATATCCATCGCCGGGTCAGACGCTTCTTACTAACTTTCGAGCCCTTGGGGAATATGCTCAGATACAATGAGCAGGTCTTGAGATCTGCTGGCAAGTCATTATAGCAATAATCAAGTATCCTTGTGACTCCCTCCAATGTAAGGGGAGCCACCTGCTCCGGAAATAATGACTTGCAAACTTTACTCCAATGATCATTGTTTTTTGTTGGGTTGCAAGCCACAAGGCCAGCCATGGTGACTATGGCCAAAGGCAGCCCCCCACAATATTTCCATATCTCCTCATGGACCTCTTCTATCTCCCTTTCTTTGCTTCTCTGTGGATCAGAAACACGGTCATCGAACGGACCTTTGGCATTGGCATCACTTGGGACATCGGCTGAATGCAGATGATCTGTTCCATCTCCTTCAGAGGACTCAGCACCAACAGCTTGAGATCTTGTATCCATTCTTTTGCTTTCTTGGCTGCTTGGCGATTCAGAAACACCCTGATGAAATAGACTTTTGGAGTCGGGATCACTTAGGGCATTAACTGTATGCAGATAATCAGTTCCATCTCTTTCTGAGCAAGCCGCACCAACAGCTTGAAATCTTGTAGTTACTATTACTCTACTATCCTTATTATTATCATGTGGCAACCAATTTCTAATGGTCTCCCATGTTTGTACAGACCATACATCATCAATCAAGAGGAGATACCTGCCAAAAAACAGGAAACAAAATACAAGTGAGAAGAAACATCCTTAGCTTATTTAAGTTCATACCACTGAGAAAAAAAAATCCTTCGAACAGTCCAAGAGAGCCTTATACGTATTCAGATTCAACACAAATTCAACTAGTTCGACCCAACCTATGTCCAAATTGCCATATTTTTATGAATTGGATGGATATAATTTTATGATTTTGACTCTACTTTTTAGGTCCAATTTTAGTATGTTACCTGCTACGTTTTCTACAGAAATTTTTATTTATACTCGACTAGGTTCAGCTATAAAATTTGCTATTGGTAACAAGTTGAAGTTCAGTTATAAAATTTCCACAATTATTCCTTGTGCAACCTTTTTTTACGAAACTTCCTTGTGCAACTTTAACTATTAATATTTTGGTGTTTATTTATCAAGGCTCCACTAGGTAGATAAGGTTTCTATTTTCTGAAAAATATTCCTTTTCTCATTCACTATTGTACATACTTTAGAACGAAATGGCTGTGGTACAACACAATATTATCGCAGCTTTACTACAATTTAGACACTTGATGCATATACACAGTCATTACTAACTAACTACGAGTAATTTAGAAAAAAACAAAAGAAGTGATTTTGAGGTACCTCCTTCCAAGCAGGCGCTTTTTGAGTTCTTCAATAAGCATGTCACGATTCATTGTTTCTATCTTATTCTGCATGCTGCCATCATTGCTTTGCGGCCTGTGACCAGAGAGCAGTGGCACAACTCGCTTAACTGAGCTTTTAATACCTGTCACTAGGCTCTTCTTCCCCACCTTCCCTGTGTTGCTGCCCTCCTGCACCTCCTCCTTTGTCTTGATTTGACTGTCTGCTGGCTTGATTTGCCCAAGAACATCCCTTAGGACTTCATCTTCATCAAAGTTCTGAGACACTGTGACTGATGCCCGGCAGTCAAATTCATTCCTGAAATCTCGGTACAGTGCCATGGCAATGGTGGTCTTTCCCACACCACCAAATCCAATCAATGACACAACAGCTCGCTGAGAGCCTTTATCATGTTTGGCTAGCCAACCTCCGAGCTTCTTCATGTCCACCTTCACTCCCACAGGGTTCTCTGTGCGGATGAGCTGACGGCTCGCCACCAAATGCTCAGCAATGCCATACGTAACAGCATGGGTTGCTCCGGCTCCGGAGCTTGTTCTTGGGTTTGGTTTGTTCACTCCATATCTGCTGCGCCTCTCAGCAATGTATTGTGCCCGGACCTTGAGCTCGGAAATCTTAGAGGCAATGTCACGGCGAGGCCAGAACGTCCACAGCTCATAGACTATCGTCACGATGAAGGAGCATCTTGCATCGCTGAGAGAGTCCTGAGGGAGGCGATGAGCAAAGTCATCGATGCAGTCTTCCATGTCGTATGCCATGTCACGAATCTGCTTCATCCAGTTCTTGAGCCGGCGATCATGGTCATCCAGGGCAGAGCCGAGGTCGCCAAGAAAGGCCTGCATGCTGGCGAGCTCGTCGCTGATGTACTGGATGTCGCCACGGACGCCGCGGATTAGAGTGTACTCTTGGGCAAGGAGACCGCCCAACTTGCCTAGGAGAAATCTCATGGTGGCTTCCGAAGCACCCACTACGAACTCCATCGTGCTTCTCTGTGCTCTTAACTACTATAATCTGCCCCGGTTGTTGTAACTTGCAAGTGCAAAGACAGTGCTCAACAGTTGTTGATCTATGAAAAGAACGGAAAAAAGGAAGATAAGGGTCAGCATGAATTATGACTAGAAAAATAATTAATCGTAAAAAGGCTCCACAATCAGATCATGGAACAATTCTAGCGAATATCAATTTGCCCCCAATCAAAGAAACTATACCAACAAAAGTTTTATTGATGACTGTATTTTATGCATATAGAATTGGCTAACCACAATATATATCAACACCACTAAGTTATCCCCAAAAATGAAATAAAAACCAACAATGCCTAAAGATTGCATATAATGCTGAGGAAATTGTAGACGTTATGCACTTCACGGGATTTTCCTATTTGTACTTTTCATATGTCATAGTGCTACTTAATTGAGCAAAAAACATGCTCGCAATGATGGTAGGTTGCCAAGATCAACTGCCATGGCAAGTGGAACAAAAAGCTACCAGACAAAAGAAAATGGAGTTGGGGGTAGAGGAGGCACCTGCAAACTGGACAATAAGCTGCTGGTCACTGGACAGGGCAGCCACTGCTCGAAGGCGACGGCTGCACAGGCAGGTGCAGGTGCGGTGTACTCCTGGCAAACTCTATCCTCATGGTTGCTTCCTAAGCACCCACCACAATCTCCATCTTCACCTTCTCAGCAATGGATGAGTGGGCCACAGAAAGTCCAAATCAAGCATAGACAGAGCTAACTTCAATTGCCACCTCCTCAGCAGTTTTCAATCTATCTATAACACCGTAAAGGTGGGTCATCGATCATGATGGGAAAAATAATTTAGGTAATGAAACACTAAATCGTCCCCAGGTGGGTGCTTAGATAATACTACATGGAAATATGGCAATATGTACTCAGGTGGAAATTTACTCACTGATAGACGACATGTGGAATGATAGATGCTAGATGCTAAGATAATACTCTGCTGTTTAGGCATCTAGTACACCCTGTAGGACGACTAGAAGATCTGGCTAATTAACCACAAGATTGAAATGAAAAGCAAAAAAATGTAGGTCTTGCATATTTTGTCCATGCTTGCACAGCTATGAAATTAATTTTCAGGCAATTGTAGACATTGCATACTTCTCAGTTTTCTTGTCAACTTGGCAAGAAAACAAGAGGCTATGCTCCTGATTGGTTCGATCTCTCTTCCTCTCTTCCCTCAGAAAGAAGAGAGAAACAAGAAGGGGGAGGATGAGAGGTTGGCACCTGCGATGCTGGCCGCCGAATAGGCTTTAGCAGTCGGTGACCGCCGTCGAAGGTGTCAGCGGTGGAGGCCTGCGTGGTGGCTCCCGGCCAGGCAGAGGATTTAGTAGGCGGCTGGAGGGACACTGCAAGCGGCGCCAGCGTCTGTGTTTGATTGTTTTGCCAGGTAGAGGGCGGGGAATCGAGGATGGTGGTGGACACAAGTAAAGTTGGCAAGCTGCTGGGCTTTTGCTTTTGCTGCATGCATGATTTTACGTCACATGACCGTGCATGCATCAACTTTGCTCCTTTGAGAAGGGAAGCATCATTCCTGAAGTATGTCACCCGCTCACTCCAAAGACACAAAGAAAAAAGAAGCGGCAACGCGTTATTGAATCATTTGAGGAAAGGTGTGGAAGGGGGACTTGACCAAAGGAACAAGGCGCAAACATTTTTCATCAGTGTCATTTCGTCATTTATCAGGCACAACATTTTCTCTGGATTATGCAAGACACTAAAGAATCGCACACATTATAAATTCATCATTACATCAGTACGCTTAAAGAAAAATGGCAAAGCTCGAAATGATAGTGTTCTACAATAACAAAGAAAAAGAAAAGGGAAGGGCGGTTCTTTTGGAAAGCACCGAGTAGCTTTGCTGGTCTCCGAGGAATGCATCAAACAAGAGGCACTCTATTCTTGGGGTAAGTTAATTAAGGAGAGCATCCTGTTCTGTTCCTTGCTTCGCTAGTACAAATGGAGCACTGCTTTTTCGAAAGCAAAAGCAGTAAAAGTAAAAAACTTCTCCAATATAAAACCGAAAAGAAGAAGATAATTATAAGCTTCCGGCTTGTGTTTGGTTATCAGTTTGGTGCAATACGTTTGAGATCGCTTGTCGTGTGGGGGTAGCCATTCATTCATTAGAAAAATCAAAAGAAGCACAATGATCAAGGCAAAGAACCGTTTTTCTATTTGTTGGAATCTGGGTTTGCTGCAAGAACCAGGAGAAGGCATAACTTGATCTCACCTCTGCTATGATAACCAGCTGAAGTAACCATTTGGAGGTTGATCTCCACATTCCACCCAGATAGACACAATTCGCAAGGACAGCTGCCGGACCGGCGTCGGCTTCCACACACACACATATATGATCTTTGGCGGCGGCGCTCCAGTGCATACAGCCTGCACGCCCTAGCTGAACCATGGACGGAGCTCCTGTGACAGCAGCCACGGGGGTCTTGGGACCCGTCGTCGTGAAGTTGGGTGCTTTGCTGGGCAGCGGGTACAAGCTTCGGCGCCAGACTCGGAAGGACATCAAGTTCATCAAATCCAAGCTCAAGTCTGTGCACTCTATCCTTTGGGCGATATGGGAGAGGGAGATTTTCAATGCGGAATCCAAGGACCTGAAGAAAGAAGCGCTGGATCTCGCCGATGATATGCAGGACACTATCGACGACTTCATCCTCACCATGGAGCCCAGCCATAGAAACAAGCGCTTGGTAGAAAGGAAGATTGAAGCCAGCTCCCCTTTCCAGGATTTCAAGACAAGAGTAGATGAAGTGTCGGGCCAGTGCCACAGCAAGTGGAAGTGGGACAAGAACAAATGTGGCACCTCCAGCTTATTTTCAAGAAAAAACGACAAATCCAGCAGCCCCAGCAAACTACCTCATCCTCGAGCTCCATTTGTCCTCAAGGATGAGTCGGAGATCATTGGAATGGACGCATGGAGGGATGAAATCATCAGATACCTTGTAGGAGAAGAACCACATCTTGAAATGGCATCCATTGATGGAATGGCCGGTGTGGGGAAAACAACCCTTGCCAGCCTTGTTTATGGGGACGAGGAGATTGGAAATAGGTTCCAGTCCCGGGCTTTTGTGTCCGTCACTCCAACTCCTAACATGAAGGAGGTTCTCACAACTATTCTCCAACAAGTAGGAGCTCAACCACTTACTGACAGTGAAGCAAGGACGGAGGAACAAATCATCCAGGCCATATCGAATTTCCTGGAGGACCAAAGGTGCGTGGAAAGTTTTTTAGTTAATTAATGTCTTCTGACATGTGCACTGTGAGGGTCAGGATTTCAAATTTAGATATCTACCAACTAAATCTGGTCAAACTGTCTACTAACTATCTTGTGCATCCAACTTGCCTAGGTACCTAGTAATAGTTGATGACATATGGCATCGTGGAGAATGGGACAGCATCAGGAGATCTTTTCCAGAAAACAATCTTGGCAGTAGAATTGTCATCACAACTCGTATTGATTCTGTATCAGGAGATGATTTCGATAATAACAAGCTCTGCATCAGAATGAATCCTGGATGGATTTTTGAAGAGGAAAGATGGGTCTACGGACCTCGTGTGCAAGATTTCACCGCTTGGATGAAGCCTGACATGGTTGGAGAAGGTTTTGACTGTGACCATCCTATTGTGCGCAAGTGTGGTTGTCTGCCGTTAGCACTACTGTGCATGTTTTCAGCAATGGCAATTGTCAGAGAGCAACAAGAACAACTAGGGGTACATGTAAAGGCATGTGATGTGCAAGATATGATTGAGAAGCAAGTTAAGCAAAGTGGAATTCAGAACACTCCAGGGTTTGAACCGTTGGTAGAGAGTCTGCAGCTTGGCTACACCGATCTTCCTCACCATATGTTAAAGACCTGCTTGTTGTACTGCAGTGTATACCCTGAGAATTACCCTTTTCACATGAATGATTTGGTCATGCGATGGGTTGCTGAAGGATTTACTTATAAAGAGGATATAGCAAAAGGTTATCTTGAAGAGCTTTGCAACAGAGGGTTGATGCTGCGTCTAGAGGGTTTATCAGACATGCCCTACTACCAAATGAACCCGATGATGCGAAATTTCCTTAGATGTAAATCGCGTGAAGATAATTTCATTACTTGCAGTTCCGACATCACATCGGCATATGCATGTCCAGTCCATCGGCTATGTATAGATGATCATCGAGATGATGACGGTGCAGCGGAGGAGGCGGATCCCTTCTCTAGATTGGATTGGTCCCAGATCCGATCTCTTGTTGTTTTTGAAGGTGCTAAGAGATATGTCCCTTTTGAGAAGTTGGAACGTGTGCGGGTGTTGGTTCTTCAATATCATCATCATCATCATCTTGAATTCCAGAAGTCTCATTGGAATCCTTTTGGGGACTTTGGATTCGAGGCCCTTGGAAATCAGCATGTGAAGGATATATGTGGACTGCTCCGTGTGAGGCACCTATTCGGCCTAGAAGGGACAGGAATCAGTGAGATACCGCTGGAAATAGCAAGGCTACAGCATCTGGAGACTTTGCAGGTAAGATTCACATCGATCACAGAGTTACCCTGCGAGATTGGAGGCCTACAGCAGTTGAAGACTCTGGCCGTGAGTCAGAACCGAAAGCTGGCAGAGCTGCCCAGGGAGATAGGGGATCTGCAACAGTTAGAGACTCCGGACCTGAGTTGGACGAGGCTGACAGAGCTGCCACGTGAGATCGGGAACATCCAGAATTTGGAGAATCTGAACCTGCAGTACACCAAGCTCAAAGAGCTGCCTCCGGAGATTGGGAAGTTGCAGCATTTGAAAACACTGGAGGTGGGCTGGGCAAGCATCACAAGGCTAGGCAGTGAAATTGGGGACCTGCATCATTTAGAGACCCTGGACCTGAGTCACAACCGGGGGCTCACACAACTGCCTTGTGAGATTGGGAAACTGCATAATTTGAAGCGGCTGCTCTTGAATGTTACAGGGGTGGTGAGGATACCAAGGGAAATAGGAGGGCTGAAGAAGCTGGAGATTTTGAAATTAGACGATACCATCAGTGCACTGCCTTGGGAAGCTAGTCAGTTCTCGAAATTGGAGGGAGTGCCCGAGTGCGTCCGCCAAGCCTGGAAGAAGAGTGATCTTGTGTCCGAGTTAGCCGGGGAGATCCTGTCCGTTCGACTGGTCACTTGGAGCACTGATAGGGGGGGCCTAATCGTTGGCACAAAACACATGCACATTCCAAGGTGGATCAAGGATCACTTCAACGACCTTGGCTCCCTGGATATCAAGATGTGCAAACTAGAGAAGCGGGATCTCACGATTCTGCGGGAGATGCCCAACCTGTACGATCTGAAGCTAAGGTTTGAGGTCGTCCCAAGAGAGCCCATAGCCATCAGCGGTGAAGGGTTCCCGAGGCTCATGCAACTCGTTGTTGACAGCCGGTGCATGCCATGGTTTACTTTCCAGGAAGGAGCGATGCCGGTGTTGTTTATGCTTGTTTTCGAGTTCCAATTCTACGGTGGCCCACCCCCACCTGCAAATAAAGGCCCTCAACTGGGTATCAGACACCTCCGAAGCCTCTGGTTGGTCTACTTTAAATGCAGCCAGGAATGGTATGGAGGAGCAGCAGAGAGCAGCCCGTGCATGTGCGCCATGATTGACGTGGTGAGGAAAGAAGCCCAGGAGCATCCCAACAAGATCTACTTTCGTGTCACTGGCCGCGAGAACGAGCGTTTTCCAGCAATCGAGGAGAGCGCACAGGCTTCCAGCAGTGGGACATGCAAGATGGACGACGCTCCAAATAGTGGGAGGGGCGAGATCCAGGAGGAGGAAGAGACTTCTCCAAGGAACGAGAGTGGAAAGGTTTCGGGCAGTGGGACGACCGGCAAGACCCAGCAGGAAGAAGCGTAATTGGGTTTCTTGACGAGTATTGCTGAGGTAATACTCTTGGCTCTTAATTTCCTTGTTTTCCATTTATTACGGCCACTAGCTAACTAATACACGTACTTACTTGTACAGTCGTCCTAATTTGCAGGTTGGCTGGCTGGTTATTTCATCATCGTAATTAACGACTGCCTCAATATAATCTATCTGCAACCATCTTCAACTATATATCTATTCATGGCTCTTCTTCTTCAGGCTTTCTCCATCTGATGCTAGCTGTTGCTTAATTTCCATTGTCATATATGCAACAAAAGCTTCCAAGTTGAGTTGGCCCTTCAAAGGCACCTGTATCTGTATCTGTATGCCACTTCAAAGGTGCGTCTGCCTTGCACCGTGGAACACTTTGAATTAGGGCCCGGCCCGGTATTGTCATGTAATTTAATTGTAATCCCTTCGAAGGCAGCCAACAATTTGCTCCTCTTATCTAGTAGACTAGGTTTTATCATGCACTTCATTGCTACCAAAACTCTCTTGTTATTATTATGTATGTATAACAAATGTAACGTTTTTTTTTCTTTGTCTTCGAAAGCAGAGATTATTTATAGCTAGCTAACGATCAGGCTAAGATTAAATTATATATTTGGTAGGTACTCAGTAATATAAGATCGTTTAGATCACTAAGTAGCTGGGGTTGTATGTACTGATAAGCATAAGCAGATAGAATTAATCACTCCCTCTGTAAATAAATATAAGAGTGTTTAGATCACATAACAAGTATATCCGTCTACATATTATACTACTACAACAACCCGGCAAAAGCTAACTGATAGTATCTTTTACCAAAAGATTGACCAAAATGATCAGGAACCAACAGACAGAGGGAAGGCTAAGCTGCAACTTGTTTCAATCTTCTTAAAAGGAAAATTATACACCAACAAACAAATATCAACCACAGGGAGCACCGGCCCGATCTGCTTGAAATTGGTAAGATCTAAATGAATGCCAAATAGGTCCCCATCCTCCAATCAAAGAGGACCCCAAATAATATCAGCAACACAACACAGAAGAAGAAAATGCATTTAATCAACTATTCCCTCCGTTCCTAAATATAAGTCTTTTTAGATATTCCACTACGGACTACATACGGATATATATAGACATGTTTTAGAGTGTAGATTCATTTTACTCCATATGTAGTCTGTAGTGGAATCTCTAAAAAGACTTATATTTAGGGGCAGAGGTAGTAGCATAAACAACATACTAATACAGAAAAACCTGGGAATTGAACCAACAGCTATGAAAGGACTTGTTTTTACATTCTCATTCTTCACCCAGTGATTTCCCCCCAGATGAATGACCGGTAACAAATGTAAAAAAAATGGCTCCAACTTGAGGGCACTAGCTCAAAAATGGGATGTATCCTCTAACTCGACCGCCTGCTCGCTCCAAGGCTAACTAAAACCCTGGTAAAACCGAGAGGTCAGCGATCCCCTTGGTCAAACTCGCAACCTTTTGCAGCAGCGCCAGCCGATTGTTGTGGATCCTCTCGTCTTCCTGTCCCATGGGCCATCACCATACAAGTGTGATTAGCAAAGTTATAGATATGTGCATATATACACTGTCAAGTGGTAAAATGAAATGAATCGTGCTACATCTTAAAACACATAGATTTGTGCTCACCGCCATGACAAAAACATTGTTGAAGAAGTCCTCCAGGGGTTGTATCAGAAGCAGGGAGGCCTCGGCGAAGGTTTTGACGTCGACTCCTGCAACGGCAGTGAACAGAATAGAGTACAGGTGAGCAGCATGAACTGCAGATCTGAAACCTGTCGCTTTGAGAAATGAGAACAGTAGACTTGTGTACCAGGATGGATCTTATCGGCAGCCTCCAAGTAGGCGCTCCACAAGGCCTTTTCTTCTTCTTTCTCGAATGCGCTTGCATCGACCTGCATAGCATCAGCAAGCTTAGTTCATGACTCAAGCTGCACTTTGAGTATGTTAAAGAATTGCGTTCGTAGGTGTCTACGTAAAAGCAGCTCGTATCTCCCAAGCAGACTCAATTTGCTTCCCACGTATAATTCGAACTGGCCTTGAATACGCCTCGACAATTTTTGGAAAATCTTCAGTTCTTGAAAAAGCTTCCATCTGCAATTGTCCACATAGCAAAACCATCACCCAAAAACCCACGATGCTTCAATAAATTCCAGCAAGCTAGTAAGCACATAAAACTTAAACGCAGATATTTTACACCGCATAATATGGAGTTCCAGGTTACGAATACAGTATTTGAAATTAAATGTAGTTTCTAATCTATGGAGCATTAAAAAAATGATCTTAAGGTTTTAGCACTATATGATTTCTTACTTCAGCTGCCGTTTGTGATGCTAGATAAGGGCAGTTTGCACGCTCCATAAGCACTGACCGGACTATTTCATAGATAATTCCTTCATCCACCTGATACAAAATGAGGAAACACCGAGTCAGTTAAAAAAGACATGGAATTTTACTCCCATACAGGTTTTATAACAATGTTTATATGTCTATCCTCAGTACATTCTAAGAGGGTAAAGTACAAGAATCTTGGAGAAGAACAGCCTTATGTGCAACTCTATTGTTATGACAGGTCAAGAAGATACTTAACAAAAGTTGTTCCAGTCTCCGTGTTAAAAATTGTACTACCTAAGAAATAATTTGATCAGAGTTCTCATAAACCATTTATTCATGAACATACTACATATACCGACCTCATTTATGACATTACTGTCTATTCTGATAGGCTGCACCTCTGCCACCAAGGTCAAGGCCTTGGTGAGGTCAAAGTTCTTCTTGTTCTCAACCAATATTTGGACCTATATAAATATATTATGAGAATAGCTTACATGTAATGATATTTCAGTTTCAACTTCCCTTACCAGTCCATAAGAGATCCTTCTCAGTCCAAATGGATCGTTCGAAGAACTTGGCTGACATCCAGCTGCAAACAGACCCACTAGGATGTCTAATCTGTTAAAATAAAGAAATCATTAGCAGACTCATGGTTCTCTGAATGTACCCAAAAAAAGTTTATGTTTTCAATTCGGCGTCTGATAGACAATGTACCAGAAATCATTAGCAGACTCATGGTTAAGGCCTTGGTGAGGTCAAAGGTCTTTTGTTCTCAACCAATATCTGGACCTGTATTCAATATATTATGAGAATAATGTACATGTAATGATCTTTGCAGCTTTAACTTCCCTTACCAGTCCATAAGAGATCCTTCTCAGCCCAAATGGATCATTCGAAGAACTTGGCTGATATCCAGCTCCAAACAGGCCCACCAGGCTATCCAACCTGTGAAAATAGAAAGGTCATTAACAGAATCAAGGTTCTCTTGATTTACCTACATTTCATGTTCTCAATTTAGCATTTGATTAACAGCAGCACTACATGTGCAGGAAGTACCTATACCAGCATCTGTTTTTGGAAATATATACATACAGATTGCAGCTGCCTGTCGATTCCTCTGCTTTCTCAACCCTGAATGCTTGCCCTCCTTTCTGAGTGAATAATTGCCTGTCCCTTCCTCTGTTTTCTGGACTCTGAATATTTTGGCTGTAGCTTGAGGGTTGAGGCATCACGCCGACTCGACTTGGGGCCTGACAGACAATCTTACTCCTTGCGACCACTAACGGCGGGCGGACGGAGATGCTGCTTGCCTCCTCACGCTAATGGTGGATAATATATATTCCACCCTCTCTTTCGTTTTAGCAAGTACGTAGAATGCACACTAGGCTGTGTGATACTTGATCTTGAGCGCCGAATCAACGGCATCACGGACCCAACACTTAGAGATCAAGCCGAGACGACTCCACTCCAGCTCTGCCAGGGCCCAGGGGATGTCGACAGCATCTCTCTCTCCACTACTCTGCTCCGGAGAGACAACCGCGTGTATATCAGCTTTCAGCTCACAGAATCAGTTTATACAACCACCAGGAACCGCAACACGCACGCCTCCTCCCCCTGAACCGCACCAATACTACGTGTGATGTGGCATGGGAAATGGATTAGCGCCCCCTCCTCAAATTCGTCCATGGTCGCGCGTCGATGACCCAATCTCGATCGCCACAAAGCACCAGCCACCGCTCCTTCACACGCCGGACAAGGGAAACCGGCCACAAAACCAGGAGGCTCACCGCATGTGTGGAGATAAAAAAAAAACACGTACAGGAGTCGCGTGTCGCACGCCATCCGCTCCTCGAGGTCACGCCATGGACCTCGAGTATACACTCAAAAAAAAAAACTACTACTAGTAGAGTAAATTCAAGCCATGGATAATCTACCGAATTGATCAGAAGCCGGCATCATGAAGAAGAGGAATATATCAGTACTACTATGAAGGTAGCCTACAAGACTACACTCAAACTCTTCGGTACAATCACAAATACCATATATTTAACAAAGCATTCATAACAGCATAACATTTCTTGTTTCCTATAAACACACAAATCAAGCTCAGTTTATATGGTTCATCAATCACACACACTGGCACACGCCACACCACGCAAGGTTTACAAATCTTGATTGATTTACAGCCAGGCACAAACAACAATTTTATTATAAACCACCCAGCTTAAATGTAATTGCAGGAACATTAAGTATATCAAAATTTAAGCTGACGTACACCATGCCATCAGTGCTTTGGTAACTATACACCTATACTGTTATGAGTGCTTTTTTTATGGAGGGTGGGGTGGTGCAGGTCCACTTTCCGTGACGGTGAGTGGTTTTCGCTTTTTCACTTTATCGATTGGTTGTAAATCTATGCATATACCACTTGCTTTTTTTTACTCGCATATATCCCATAGAAGGCGAAATACTATATAAACTGACAAATGATTTCTTTGTAGATCACGCTTGCTTCTTCGGAGATTTTGAAGCAAGTTACGGGAACAACCAACAACATTGGAGGCGACACTGTTGTAACGTCGCTTGCCTTCGCCACCAGTGTTACCACATATGGGCCTTTCGGAAAACCAAATGGCACACCTTTCAGCAGCCAGGTGCCAGACAATAGCAGCGTCGTGGGTTTCTACGCGCGTGCTGGAGGGTCTGTTAATGCACTCGGAGCATATGTCTGCCCAAATTAGCTCAAGGAAATGTTGCTTTTTAGACAAGGCCATCCCTTCTCCAGTATTCGTTGATCGTGTGGTCGGAACTACTTAATTTGCTTTTCATCACATTTTGTATTTCATGTAGCCTACTTTTTCCATTTTCATGAGAATAAAATTGCGATGGATCTTTGTTATTTTGATTTATCTGTGTCTCTAGTTGAACACCATTTATACATACTACTCCCTTGGTAACTTAATATAAGACGCTTTTTGGAAAAAAATAATCCGCAACACGATCTACTCCCTCCGTCCAAAAATACTTGTCATCAAAATAGATAAAAAGATATGTATATCTAGAACTAATATACATCTAGATACATTCCCTTTTATTCATTTTGATGACAAGTATTTCCGGACGGAGGGAGTATGATGCAATGGTAGAGTTTGGGCGATGGGCCGGTAAATCGGGTGACTCGCGAGGCGTCCTTCGGCAGACGCGTAGCAGCGCCCAATAAATCTAAGCAGCATGAGCGCGAGAAGCCAAGGTTCCCCGAAAAAAAAGGCAGGAGAGGCCAGGGTAACGCGCAAGGAATTTGATTATAAACACAAGGCAGCAGGCACGGCAGTAGAGGTGCAAGCCACCAGTGCTATGCATGTGACAATCTAAGGAGATGAAAACCACGTACACGAGGAGGCACCACTTGTTGCCGGATCCAAACATTGAACACCAGATCATGGGTTTCACTTCCAAGATCAATTTTGAGAAAGCATTCCGCCAAAGTACTGCCAGAGAGCGCAAGGGATAGAGAGAAGGAGAGAGAGATAGTACCATGATGATCTCCATTTCTTTTTTTCACATGCGGTGAGAGAGAGAATACACATGAGAGCGCTTGCGCCATTTTGTCCTATACGCTCCATGTGCATGCCCCCAGCATGCGTGCGACTGGGGCAGGAGCCTGTCGACGTTCACTCGCAAGAGTCTCCTCGAAAAGCAATAATCAAAGGGTGTACACGTATTTTAAGTTTCATCAATATAATAATTGAGACTAAGTACAACTCTTTCAAATGAAATAAAAAGTTCAACTCTTTCAAATGAAGAGTAGATTTTTTTTTCAAAAAGAGGGGACATCCCTCGGCCTCTGCATCGAGTGATGCACACAACCTTTTATTTATCATATCAAAGTTTATCATCCGACCATAACAAACTTCAACCAATAAATTGCTGCACATGACTGCCCGAAGGGTAAATTAAAGTCCACCAACCAAATCGGTTGAACAAATCCCAGGAGACCATCTCCCATCGGTTGCACCGAAAGACCGTTAGCGCCCGATCCTCCTCCTTGCGAAGTAATGACCACACATGGATCCAGCTGGTAGCCTTGAAGATAACCTGCAAAAAGTTCGGAACTTTCGTTCTGTTAAAAATACAATCATTACGAGTGTTTCAAATGGCCCAAAGAATAGCATAAATTCCCGCACGGATCTAAGACTTAAACTTGGGCTGCACCCCCAATAACCAGTTTCCAAACATATTCGTACTACTCGTAGGTGGAGGTAGGTTGAAAGGTATATGGACCGTTCTCCATAGCAGCTTGGCAAGTGGGCAATGAATGAATAGATGCTGAATCGATCCCCATTGCCACAAAAACTACACTTAGTGCATCCTTGCCAATCTCTTTTTTACAGATTATCTTTTGTCAGCATAAGAATCCAATGAGCTTGTCTAATCAGATTTCAGTGTTTGAAACTATGCAGTGTGAGTGGGAGAGGCCAAGGTAATTAACAAGACAAATCAGCGCAAGCACCGAGGCAGTCGACAAAAGCGCATAGCGTCCGAGGAATTAACGGGAAAAAAAAAGGAGGCCGGCACGACAGCAGAGGCACAACCAGTGCGATGCATGTGATGACAGTAGAGGCACCACTTGTTCATCTCCTTCCTCTCTCCTCTCGCCACAACGCTACTAGCCACTCTACTTCGGATGAGGCCACCGGAGATGTATGACCCGGGCGGCAGCTCGTCGTCCCGGCTGCCTGGCAAGGAGGAGCTACAGCCGGAGGTAGTTCTCTACACGGCGTCAGCTTCAGAGCGTCACGCCGCAGAGCACGCACCTCCGCCGATCTCTACGCCTTGCGCGCCCTGCTGCGGGGCTACGACCTGACCATGGATGAGCGCGACGAGTCCAGGAGCAAAGCGCACAGCTGCGAGCTCAAGTCGTTACTCGCGGCTCGGGGCTGCGCCTTCTGCCTCCCACAGCTCCTCGTCGGCGGCCCTGACAATGTTAGGCAGCTGCTCCTTGTCCTTTTTTATCCAACCCAAGGTGACACTTCCTTTCTCTCCTTCCTAATTCATTCGTTTTCCTCTACTACTATAGCTCCTACAAAAAAAAACCCCAAGACTGAACTTGCTTAGAGCCGTTTCCTTTTTCCTTTTCTTGATGCTGACATAACTCGACCGTACGTGTTGCGCTATAGAGGGCAAAACATTGCTGCTGTTATTATATTAGCCTAAACACTGCTGCTGTTGTCATTTTCCTCAGATAGCAAAATAAACTGCCAGCACATGTCCCTGTACATGACTTAGTCGGGCTGATTTCTTATGTTAGTTAGTTAGCTGATGAATAGGCGCAGCCTTGATCTGGTCATGGATTGGCATGACACGGTGATCGTGGCAAGTCCGCACACCTAGCTCCCATCGAGCGTTGTGGGATGGCACGTGTTGAGTATATTGTGTACGTGTATATGTGTGTGTAGGGCCATCTTCTGTTTTTCCTGTATAGTTGAGGTTGTGGCCCACCTCTGTACTTATATATACGTGTCTGGTGCACCGATCAATACATCGCGATTGCACAGCCCATAATCTCTCTCTACATGGTATCTATCGCAGTACGGTCCTAACCCTAAGCCGCCGCCGCTGCCGCCGCCGCCGTGCCTCCGCGCCGCCGCCGTTGCCGCCTCCCGCCGCCGCCGTCACCAGCCGCCGCCGCCGCCACACCCCAGGCCGCCGCCGCCGCCGCCGCTCGTCACCGCCGCCGCACCCTGCCCGCCCCGCCCGCAGCCGCCGCCGCCTCCCGACCCCAGGCCGCCGCCGCTGCCCCGCTTCCGCCCCACCACCGCCGCACCCCGCTCGCCTCGCCCGCCGCCGCCGCCGCCGCCGCACCTCTCCCACACCCGCGCCGCTCCCAACCCCGCGCCGCGCGCCCCCTCCTTGTACCCGCGCCGCGCCCTAACCCCAACACCGCCGCCATCATGAGCTCCTCCTCCTCTACCGTCTCCAACCCGTTTGCCGGTCCCGACGTCACCCTCGTCCGCGATCTCAACATCCATGAGCGCGTCCCGGTCAAGCTTGACCACACCACCGCCTTCTACTCCGCGTGGAAGCGGTATTTTTCGCTCGTGTTCCGTGAGTACCTCCTTCACGGCCACGTGGACGGCACCGTGGACTCCGCGCTCATGATCCACGACGAGGAGTGGATGATCCTCGACGCCACCATCATCCGCTGGTTCTACCTCACCATCTCCAGCGACATCTTCCACACCGTGGTGAACGACGAGGACGATGCCCATGCGGTCTAGACCAAGCTCAACGGCCTCTTCACCGACAATCGGCTGCAGCGCAAGGTCCTCCTCTATGGTGAGTTTTACGGGTGCCAGCAACTTGACTCGTCCATCGATGATTTTTGCATGCGCCTCAAGAAGCTCGCCGATGAGCTCCGTGATCTGGGGGAGAAGATTGGCGACGAGCTCCTCATCAGCACCCTCTCCGGCGGCCTCAACGAGGACTTCGGGAACGCCGCCTCCAACCTCACCCTCATCACGGAGCCCACCTTTGGCAAGGTGGTCGCGTACCTCAAGCTGGAGGAACGCCGGATGCGGGCGGCCCGGACGCGCGCCACCCACACCGCCCTTGTTGCCGGCACCCGCGGGGGTTCGGCCCCGCCACCGCCCCGCCAGACGCCGCCCCCGCAGGCGGCGCCCGCCTTCCCGCCGGGCTTCCCGCCCGCCCCACCAGCCACCTTCCCGCCGCCCCAGCAGGCGGCCAATGGAGGAGGCCGTCGCGGCGGCCGCCGGGGTGGCCGCAAGCAGGGAGGCGGCGGCGGCGGTGCTCAGGGAGGAGCGCCCCGCCAGCAGCAGCCGGCTCCTCAGCCGGCGGCCCCGTGGTACGCTGGTCAGAACCCGTGGACCGGCGTCGTCCACGCCTACTCCATGCCGGTTCCACGGGCTCCTACTCCGGGTCTTCTCGGCCCTCGGCCTCCGTCACACCAGGCGTACTACGCCGCGCCGCAGCCCTATGCGGCGCCCTACGGGCAGCAGCCGCCGCCAGGCGGGCCGCCGCTGCTGCCCCTGACGTCTGCGCCGTCCCTCCCACCGGCGCCGTGGGACCCGGCTCTCCTGGCGGCTCTCCACACCGCCCCCTCCCCGTCCAGCTACACCGGCGGCGGTGATTGGTACATGGACAGTGGCACCACCGCTCATATGGCGGCGTACCCCGGTAACCTCCATACTGCTCACCCTGTCCACACTTCCAACCGCATCACCGTCGGTGACGGTTCTTCTCTTCCTATCACCCATATTGGACATACATATTTTCCGTCTAACTCCACCCCTATCTCCATGTCTAATATTTTGGTTTCTCCTGGTCTTATTAAAAATCTTGTTTCCGTTCGTTCTCTTACACGTGAAAATCCGGTGACCGTTGAATTTGACGACTGTGGTTTTTCTGTTAAGGACGCTCGCACGCGGATGGTGCTCCACCGATGTGACAGCCCCGACGAGCTCTACCCGGTTCACTCCGCCGCCTCCACCACTTCCGCCGCCCCCGTCGCTCTCGCCACCGGAGTGGATCTTTGGCACGCTCGCTTGGGTCATCCTAATCATGCCACCCTTCGCCACATACTTCGGAGTTTTTATTTCACGTGTAATAAGAACGAGGATCACTCATGTCATGCATGCCGCCTTGGCAAACATGCTCGCCTTCCGTTCAGGCCTTCTTCCTTTGTTGCATCGTACCCGTTCGAGTTGATTCATAGTGATGTTTGGACATCTCCTGTTGCAAGTAACACGGGCTTTCTTTACTATCTTGTTATCCTTGATGATTTTTCGCATTATGTGTGGACCTTCCCGTTGCGCCGCAAGTCGGACGTCATCTCCACTCTTGTTGGTTTCTACTCTTACGTCCGCACGCAGTTTGGCCGGCCCATTCTTGCGTTGCAGACAGACAACGGGAAGGAGTTTGACAACACCACTGTCCGCGATCTTCTCGCCACACATGGCACGATTTTTCGTCTCACTTGCCCGTACACCTCGCAGCAGAACGGTCGTGCTAAGCGCATCCTTCGCACTCTTAATGACTGCGTTCGGACTCTTCTCTTTCACGCCAATGTGCCCCCGCGCTTTTAGCCTGACGCTCTTGCCACCGCTTCTCTTCTCATAAACATCCGTCCATGTCGTACTCGCGGGAACTTTACACCTCACCATCTTCTATTCGGTGCACCCCCCTCTTATGAAGGGCTTCGCATCTTCGGCTGCCTGTGCTACCCTAGCATCCCTGCCACTGCGCCTCATAAGCTCGCACCCCGCTCCGTCGCCTGCATCTTTCTCGGCTACCCACCTAACACTAAGGGTTACCGCTGCTACGATCCAGTCTCTCACCGTGTTTTCACCTCCCGACACGTTTACTTTGATGAGATGGTCTTCCCGTTTCAGCAGCAGGCACCCCTCGTCGTCTCGTCACCGCCGGCCACCAGCGGCTCATCGATGACCTCGTCAGGTGGACGAGCACGCCTGGTTCGTGGACCGCCTCCGGGCTTTGGCGGTCCACGGCCCCTACTGCCGGCGCCCCCCACGGCCGGCGCCCCGACCTCACCCGCCGCCCCCGACTCGGGCGCCGCGGGGTCGGGCGCCTCCTCGCCGGCTCCGTCGCCGGCCGTCTCACTGGCCGCCTCGACGGCCTCGCTGCCGGCCGCCTCGCCGGCCTTGCCGCCGGCCGCCTCGCCGGCCCTATCGCCGGTCGCCTCGCCGGCCGCCTCGCCGGCCTCGGGCGCCGCGGGGTCGGCCGCCTCCTCGCCGGCCGCGACGCCGGCCTCGACACCGGCGGTGACGCCGGCCTCCTCGCCGGTGGCCTCCTCGCCGGCCGCCTCGCCGGCCCCGGTGGCCCCGTCCGGCCCTGTCACCCGAGCTCGTGCCGGCATTCACTGCCCGAGCCTCCGGTACTCGCGTGATGAGTACGTCCTCGCCGCCTCTGCCGCGGAGCCGTCGCCCATTCCTGCGTCCGCCCGCGCCGCCCTACGTGATCCTCACTGGCTTGCAGCGATGCAGGAAGAGTTCGATGCTCTCCAGCGGAACCGCACCTCGACTCTGGTGCCCCGGCCTCCTCGCGCCAACATCATCACCGGCAAGTGGGTCTTCCGTCATAAGACCCGCTCAGACGGTTCACTTGAGCGCTACAAGGCTCGCTGGGTGGTCCGCGGTTTCCGCCAGCGCGCTGGAGTCGATTTCACAGAGACGTTTGCCCCGGTTGTCAAACCGGGCACGATCCGCACAGTCCTCCAGCTCGCCGTCTCTCGCGGCTGGCCCGTTCACCAGATGGATGTCTCCAACGCCTTCCTTCACGGCCATCTTGAGGAGCAGGTGTTTTGTGAGCAACCCACCGGTTTCGTCGACGCCTCATTGCTCGGCCATGTGTGCCTGCTGTCGCGCTCTCTTTACGGGCTCAAGCAGGCACCCCGTGCCTGGTACCAGCGGATCGCCGGGTTTCTTCAGACACTGGGCTTCAGCGTCACTCGCTCGGACGCCTCACTGTTTGTCTATCGCCATGGTGACACGACTGCATATTTGCTGCTCTACGTCGACGACATCATCCTGACAGCCTCCTCCGCAGCCGTTCTTCAGCAGATCACTCTGCGGCTGCGTGACGAGTTC
This sequence comes from Triticum timopheevii, assembly GCA_963921465.1. Lineage (NCBI taxonomy): Eukaryota > Viridiplantae > Streptophyta > Magnoliopsida > Poales > Poaceae > Triticum > Triticum timopheevii. The sequence continues at coordinate 3,818,135 of OY997274.1, read as the reverse complement.
GCTATCAAGGACTTGGGTGCTCTCCATTACTTCCTTGGCATTGAGGTCGTTCGGCGCCCGGACGGCTTCTTTCTTCATCAACAGAAGTATGCCCATGACCTTCTTGAGCGCGCTGGCATGCTCAACTGCCATCCGGTTGCTACTCCTGTTGACACGAAGGCCAAGGTTTCTGCTCTTGAGGGTTCGCCTGCGTCGGATGCTCCATTCTACCGGTCTATTGTAGGCGCTCTTCAGTACTTGACTCTCACCAGACCGGATCTTCAGTATGCTGTCCAGCAGGTGTGTCTCCACATGCACGCCCCTCGTGACTCTCACTGGACTCTCGTGAAGCGGATCCTTCTCTACATCCGCGGCACGATGTCCCTTGGGTTGACAGTCACGGCGTCCGCTTCTTTGGAGATGGTGGCTTACTCCGATGCAGACTGGGCCGGCTGCCCCGACACTCGCCGGTCCACCTCTGGCTACTGCGTCTACCTCGGTCCTTCCCTCGTCTCGTGGTCGTCCAAGCGACAACCCACGGTTTCGCGCTCTAGCGCCGAGGCTGAGTACCGAGCTGTGGCCAACGCTGTCGTCGAGTGCACCTGGCTTCGACAGTTACTTCAGGAGCTACATCATGATGTCTCCCAGGCTACGGTTGTCTACTGCGACAACGTCTCTGCGGTGTACCTCTCCGCCAACCCCGTTCATCATCGCCGGACGAAACACATCGAGCTAGACATTCACTTCGTGCGCGAGCAGGTGGCTCTTGGACGCATGCGGGTTCTCCATGTGCCGACTGCTCAGCAGTTCGCTGATGTGATGACGAAGGGACTGCTGACTTCCACCTATGAGGAGTTTCGTTCCAGTCTCTGCGTCACTGGCGCCGCTTCGACTGCGGGGGGGGGGGGGGGGTGTGTTGAGTATATTGTGTACGTGTATATGTGTGTGTAGGGCCCACCTCCTGTTTTTCCTGTATAGTTGAGGTTGTGGCCCACCTCTGTACTTATATATACGTGCCTGGTGCACCGATCAATACATCGCGATTGCACAGCCCATAATCTCTCTCTACAGCACGACCGGTTGGCTCGACTTAGGCAGGAAATTTCCTGCCGTAGCGACCATACAAAAAACAGTGAAGAAAGTAGAAAAGTAGTAAGTTTTAAACTGCACAAAACCTTCCTCAGAATATGCCCTCTCACATTCCCATCCATATTATATTTATCAATAAGCTTCGCAAAAAGTTTAAAATGGAGAATCTTTCTGAAAACAACTTTGGAAATGCGAACATTTTTTTGAATACATGGACATTTTTTTTATGAAACCAGAACATTTTTATGAAAAGTTCAAACATATTTTTCAAAGTGCGAACAATTTTTTAAACTTTGAACATTTTTAAATGCATTTTTTTGAATTTTTTAAACATATATAACTATGAAAATGAAAAGCGAAGGAAAGGGAAAAAAGGAACAGAAAAAACAAAAAAAAAAGATGAGAATAAAACTTGAAAAAAACAGAAAAGGAAAACAGGGAAAAGATAGAGAAGAAAAAAATTAAAGAGTGGAAGGATAAAGGAAAAACGCTGGTTCAATCTGTGTAAGGAATGTGGTCCTTAGTGGGCTGAAAGTGGAATGGCATCCGGGCCGTGGGCCAGTTCCAGCCATGTAGGAGTACACAGACAGCTTGTAAGAAGCGTGCGTGTGGGGTAGGAGACGACCGACGACTGGCAAAGTCATGGCGCGTGAGTTGTTGCGTCGGACCGGAGTGTTAATCGTTCCACTTCCACTTCCACTTGCTCTCTTCCCGAATCCCCCTTCCCTTCCCTGGCTTCCACTTGCTCTCTTCCCAAATCCCCCTTCCTTTCCCTTCCCTTGTGTATCAATCGATCAATCGGTAACACTCTTCAGGGCGTCGTCAGCTGATCGAGGAACACAAAATCGGTCTTGGGGATTCAACACGCTAGGGTTTAGGATTTGGGGATTGGGAATTTTGCAAAATTCTTAGGATTAGGGTTTGCAGGGATCAATTAACCCCTCTCTTCCTTATCCATCTCCTCTGTTTGTCCAGGCCGACCGATCGATCCATCGATTCTACTCGTGCGGAGCAAGAGATGGACACTCTGTACAGCACCCTAAAGGAGTTCGTGGGGTTTGGGTTCAAGATCATCAGCGCGCTGGACAAGGCCAAACACAACATGGAGGACTGCAGCAAGATCAACGCCCTCCTGCTCAGCCTGAACGCCATCGCCAAGCACCTGCAGGGGTCGCCCAATATCATGGAGGACGACTTGATGAGCAACACGTCGGAGGGCCTACGGAAGGCCCTGCAGCTGGCGTCCAAGCTTGTCGCCAAGTGCAAGGGCAAGGGGTTCCTGGACCGTGCTTTTAACGCCAAAGACATCGCCGAGAAGCTGCACGGGGTCTGCTTCGATGTGCTGCTCAACATGTGCGCCGTGCTGCTTGCCATCGGTGTCTTTAACAGCTTGCAGCAGGCCGAGCTCAAGGAAAATATGGCTCAGCTCCACACCGACGTCACCAATACCAACTCAATGTTGGCCAAGATTCTGCAGATTGTTGCTGCTGCACGGCCCGATGTTGATCTGCCACAAGAGGTATCGTTGTCTTACCTTGCCACACCACAGCATCTTTATGCAGGATGATACCAAAATCTATTTGTTTTGTTGTTAAATACGTACAAAAGCAGAGCTCTAAATAAATACCACATTGTTTTATGTAAAGCTTATCAGTTGTAATGCTGTATATGAATTTGGTTTAATTTTCTTTTCCTATTTCAGGTGGCAAAATTGGCGGAGGACGACCAGATCAGTCCTCAAAACAAAAGGGAGTCAAAGAAAACAGCTGTACCTAGTTCTCAAAACAAAAACAAAGGGGAGGCAAAGAAAATTGATGTTGCCAGGTAAGGTACCTGCACAAGTACGCTCAATTAGCCTGCCATAGAGCTATCCAAATGTATATGTCCCTTTTATATATCTTGGTGGATTAGTATGCTCAGTTACTTGGCATGCTCTATGCATTATCCAAACATGCCTCTTTTATCTATTTTATGAATTTTGTTGGTTATAAATGTCGATGAGTTAACCTCCTATACCTTGTTGGTAAAGCATTTGATTTTGTAGCACGAAACTTGCAGGCCGGAAGGGAAGAATCAAAAGAAAAACAAGAAACAGGGGCGTAGCACGGTGGTGCCAGATGCTTCCTTACCAGATGGTAACGTCGCATCTTCCATGTTACTCTGACCATTACTTGCATCATGCTGTTTAATAAGAATGGGTGAAATCATACTTCAAAAGTGTCTTTTACAGTACCATTAGTACACATATGTGCTCTTACAGATATTACACGTGTAATCTAAACTGTGACATGTATTTATTGTTCTTCTGGCAGGCTTACCTGAGTCCGCTTCAGCGGACAGTATGGGTGAGAAAGGCTCTAGTACTATTGTTGCTGCACAGCCTGATGTTGATCTGCCAGAAGAGGTATCGTTGCCTTACCTTGCCACACCACAGAATCTTTATGTATGTATGTATGTATGTATGTATGTATGTATGTATGTATGCCTAGGCCTAGTGCCTCATCGATTGATTATGCAGGATGATACCAAAATCTATTTGTTTTGTTGTTAAATACTGTACAAAGCAGAGCTCTAAATAGCATACCACATTGTTTTATGTAAGCTTCGCAGTTGTAAATACTGTATATGAATTTGTTTAATTTTCTTTTCCTATTTCAGATGGAAAAATTGGTGGAGGACGACCAGATCAGTCCTCAAATTAAAAATAAAGGGAAGGCAAAGGAAACAGATGTTGCCAGGTAAGGTACCTGCTGAAGTAAGCTCAAGTAGCCTGCCGTAGAGCTATCCAAATATATATGTCCCTTTTATCTATCTTGGTGGATTAGTATGCTCAGTTACTTGGCGTGCTCTATGCATTATCCAAACATGCCGCTTTTATCTATTTTTATGAATTTTGTGTGTTATAAATGCCGGTGATGAGTTAACCTCCTACCTTTACTTGTTGGTAAAGCATTTGATTTTGTTGCACGAAACTTGCAGGCCGGAAGTAAAGATTCAGAGAAACAAGAAACCAGGGGGTAGCACGGTGGTGCGACATGCTTTCTTACCAGAGGGTAACGTCGCATCTTCCACGTTACTCTGACCATTACTTGCATCATGCTGTTTAATAAGAATAGATGAAATGAAACTTAAAAAGTGTCTTTTACAGTACCACTAGTACACATATGTGCTCTTACAAATATTACAGGTGTAATCTAAACTGTAACATGTATTTATTGTTCTTCTGGCAGGCTTAGCTGAGTCCACTTCAGCGGCCAGTGTGGTTGGACAAGGCTCTAGTACTGTTATTATCAATAAGGTATTTCATATGCTTAAGTTTCATTTAAATCATTGTCATAGTTGGGCAACCCGATTTCATATAAAAGGATGCCTCAAGCTATGATAACTGATCGATACCAGTAATTAAGCTGAACTTCTATAACAGTAATTTCTTGTCAAGCAGAAAAGTTGTTTGTTTTAATGAGATGTTACATTCCATGCGCAGAAAATAATCAGCATCTCCAAGGAACCCGGAGAGACAGGCATATATAAGGTACCTTTTGTTGCATCCAAACATGCATTCCAGGGAAACTGCAGCATACTGAAGTCGATAGTGAAATCTAAGTTATTTGAAACTGCTGGACGCCACGCCAATTGCTATACATGGCACGTCAAGGTACCATTTGTGTGTTGATTATTGTGGCTGTTTCTTGCAGATAGACCCCCATTCCTCTGAGACTAGCAAGCTGCTTGAGGTCTACCCGCAGCAGCTTCTCTTCCCCTTGGAGCCAAAAAACAAGGAAACTACTGGATGCCTAGTGGCCCTAACCAACAATACAAACGATCACGTTGGCTTGATTAAACCAATAAATGGGAAATTTACAGAACCAGAGATAATGAAGCCCCATTCGACTTTGGTTGTGTATGCGACAATGAAGATGCATGCACAACCTCCCAAAGACACGGTCATGTTTGAGGTGCTCATGATTATCGTACAGTCGGAGGGAGACCATAGAAAATTGAAGTCATTCATTGTTGACAAGCTGAATATGGACAGTGGCTTTATGGTGCATGTTAAGAACCTTAAGGCAGAGGTGTATCGGGCAATGCTGACACCTATCACTTGTGACCCAGCAAGCTGCTGCCAGGTAATTATAATGTTGACATGCATGATTCAAGCTACCCATGCCCATATGTATCCTGTGAAGACTTGGGATATATATTCCATGTTCCTTCCAAAATCCCTGTGTTCCAATCAAAACAGCACTCTTCAATCGATGGGCCTTAGATAATTTTTTAACGTTTTGTAGAATGTTGTAGATTGATCATTTAATTTCCTGCAGTGGTTAATTCTCTTAACTATTTGCATTATGTTAACTGGTTTTACCAGATCATATCAAGAGCAATAGAGAAAATGAACTTGGTGACATCCATTGACGCACACCCCACTAAGCCATGGTGAGTCATATTTATAGAATTATAACCCATCTAGTGACGCAACTCTTATGTTAGTTATTCCAAGATTTCCTCTTATTTGCGCTATAATATGCATCACAGGATTGTGATGGGTCATGAGGGAGGGAATTTTTCCATTTGGGACTACCAGAAGCAGGTATCATTACTGCTACATTATAGCCAGCGTGTGGTTGCTAATGCAGTGAAAATTAAGTTGGTGAAACTTAAATCTGCTGATTGTGTGGCAGGAAACAGTGATGAAGTTGCAGGTCAATGAGGTGCCAGACAAGACTACACTCAAGTTCCATGCCTTGTCTCAGCGCATCAAAGTGAGGCCTCCCAAACATTCCGTTTTTTCAGTCAAATTTATCGCTGAAAGGAAATGGTTGGTAGTGGGGGATGGTCACGGATACATCTATGTCTATAATTACACCAACACTAAGCTGCGCATGGTCAACAAATTCAGAGCTCATGATAAGAAATCTGTGAACTCTCTGGCTGCTCACCCAACAGAGCCATACCTTCTTTCATCATCTACTATTGGTACAAATATCAAGGTTTGGGACATGAGCAATAAGTGGAAGATATTTCGAAATTTCGACACGAAACCTAAGATTGCATATTACAATGGTGTGCGCAGTGTCAAGTTGAATCCAAGGGATACCAACACTTTTGCTTGTGTTACCCGTTATGACGGAGTAAAGGTTTGTTATAGCCTCTTCCTTTCCTAAGTCCTCGTACGGTGTGCATGTTGTAGTTCATGAATAATCAACAAATTCAGTTATTTCGGTAGTTATTTGTATATTTGATGTTAAAAGATGTCTTCACTGCATGAGATTTATAGGTCGGGAACATCAAACCTCCCAGTCTTGAAACCACACTGACGGGGTCATTCGTCATGGCCGATTATTTGTTCACTCGCGGTGATGAGCACTTGATGGTTACTTTGAGATTTGACTCACACAACTCTGAGGTGAAGAATATTAAGCATTAATGATTGTTTTCATAACAGGATTGATAATAGTTGTTTGCATATATAAGCCTCATAATCTGTGTGAAAATCAGATATGGGATTTGAAGACACAAAAAGTTGTTCACACTCTTAGCGTGAGTGGGCACAAAACGACCTGGGTTGCTTGCCACCCAAAGCTTCCAATACTGGTTACAGTGTTACATGACGGGACTGTATGTTTGTGGGATGCCAGTACCTACAGGTAACTATAATGCTTCTGCTCAATATACTAGCTCTGTCCATCTCTTTTTTTAAGATATACATGTATTCCATGATTCAAACATATTATTTTGACCAAAAATCTGTTTAAAATATTGAAGACTGCATTCATGTTATCACAACCTATAAAGATTACCCAAACCACCATGACTACAATCGGGTCATCTCATATCTTGGCACAACTAGCTATTCCGGTGGGTTGGTACCTGTAGTTTGTCCACAAGCAGTGTTTTTTTATTAAAAAAAAATAGCATTGTCTGCATTACTTGATTTCTGGTTTGTTCTTGGGGTTGCATGTAAGGTTTGGCCAGGCATTGCATCATTTACTCCAGTGACATGGAAGGTTTTTTATTTGTTCCTGAAAGCAACACATATAACTAACGCCGGTCTCCTAATTATATAGGCTTGAGAAAATGGTTCACATTACCGACAGCAAGTGTCGTGATTTGGTATTTGTCCCAGACACAACTGGCCCACTCAGGTACTTCTCAAGTTCTTTTTTTTTGTATTAGCATTTTCATTTATCTCTAAAATACATGTTGGGTGTGGCTTCTCTATAATAACTAAAGGATATCCCACAAATTGCTCCGGGATTTGTAGAAAGTACATATTGACCAAAGAATGAGAAAAAAAGAAGCAATTGATGCTAGCACTATTATTTTCAGAAATTTTGTAAAGGAAGCTCTTTAATGAAACGTTGAATGTAAATGGTGGATGCTTGAATGTATCAAATGCTAATGCCACCTATAAAAATGGACAGAGTACTATACATGAAAACTTGGACAATCCGAAACATTGTGGGTGTGCAAATAAAGATAGCAAACTGACAAATGCTTGTATATTTTATTCTCAAGTTATTACTAGTCTAGCTAAAAGAATTATGCCAATTTTGAGTCTAACGCTGAGAGGCACAAAATGGTTTCTCATAAACTATAATCCTCAACTCAACTGTTCTTGCTCGGTTTGTTTTTTCTCTGTTATTATATATTATGATTCTATCCAATTTCACAATGCTAACCTCTGATTATCTATTCTAATTACATAGGATCGCTATCGCATTTGAGACAATGATAGCAATCATTGAGGTTAATTTGCCAATTGCGAATACAAGCAATGCAAGTGGACAAATAACGGGAACTAACTAGGAACGACCTCCCCGGGAGGCAAGGCAACGAAGTCCATCACGGAGATTGGGATTATGTATTTATGTATTTGGCGAATTGATATTTCCTCTTGTAATTGATATTGTAAAATACTGTTGTGGATAAGAATACTTTTGTGAGCATTGCGATATTGTTATTATATTCTTCAGAATTTTATTCTATTTATTATGAATTTTCTCATTTGAACTCAAGTTTGAATAATTCAAACCTCAATTTTGAATTCAAATATCTTTGTATGGTTCATGTTTGTTTTGGAACCCTCTATCTTGTGTAAGTCTTTATGAGTCAAAGACTCACTTATGTTATTAATTAAATTTGAAAGCCCAAATTTTGGATTTGAACAAAGATCATGTTGAAATTTACTTTGAAACTTATGATGACCTAGCTCTAACTCATCACCAAGTTCAAATCTCAATCACTTTGTTATCTCATAACAAAAGTTTGAAATTTCCCCACATTTTCAAATGCATGCTATGCAAATGTACACATCCTAATTCTACCCCTTCCGTGTCCTACTTCTTCGGGTACACATCCTAATTCTACCCCTTGATGATGGATGCCGCCACCTTTGCTTTTGCTCTGTTTTCTCAACTCTGTTTTACCTGTAGTTAGCCTCCTCTACTACTCTGCTATGCTCTGTTTTCTCAACTCTGAATATTTGCAAGTCCCTTCCTTTGCTTTTGCTCTGTTTTATGAGCTCTGAATATTTTGGTTGTAGCTTCAGAGCTGTTCCAGACGTCAGGTTGACTCCACTCAGGGCCAGACAAATAATCTTCCTCCTTCCGACCACGGGACGGATAGAGATGCTGCCGGCCTCCTAACGCTAATGGAAGCTGCTATCTATCATCTCTTTCTTTTTAACAAGGATAATACACACTAGACTGTGGGATACTTGGTCTAGAGCGCCAAATCTACTTCACCAAAGGCACACCATCCAGAATGGTTCAAATGTTCAGTTATTTTCTTTTTCAAAGAATGAGCGATTGAATCAGCGAGGTCGGAACTTTCATACATAAATTATTGTGATATAAAAATGGATCGGTGGATTGCAAATGCCTCGTCTCGAGCCTGGTGTTTTCACTTTCGTCAGTCAGAGAAGTCGACAGGGTCGGTGAATCTCGCTCGAGATAGAGCTGGGGTGTGTTTCAGGTATCAGGTTGGCATTTTAAGTAGTTGCGGCTTCTGTTGCCTCGACAACTGGGTTGTCCTTTCTAGCCTTTGGGCATTGTGCTATCAATTTTTGATGCGGTAATGGTGGATTCTTAGGCGCTGGATGTGCCGCTATGGTTATGGGGACTCGTCTCCTAAAGACTATAAAGTGCTTCTCATAAGTTTGTCCAGAATGCACATGAGTTTGTTTCTCATGAATTCAGATTTGGTGGCTTCCTGCTATCCTGTGACAGTCCATCATTTATGTTTATGTTGTTGGACAATGGTTCCTGAATGTAATCAGGACATCACTTGCCGATTATGTGTGTCCTAAATTATGCGTGCTAATTGTGCATACTAATCTTAGAATGAAAATAATATAATACAATGTTGCACTTTACACCAAACATTACATTTGGTACAAAAATAATAATTTGGGGGATTGCACATGGGAATTCAGCATGGAGGTTTGTTCCCCTGCTTGGTAATGGCAACTCATGGTCTTTTTTTGAAAAGGAGGATGTCCCCTGGCTTCTACATCAGAACGATGCATGCGGCCATCTTATTATAGATGAAAAGACTAATACTATAAAGCAAGTTTCCCCATTCTCCTCGCATTATTTGCTTTGCTGCTTGGGACTCAAGAGACGAACAACACTTCTCTGCTATGCAACTGAAGCTCCTGAACAACATGTTAATGGCGGACAGAGACGCTGCCTGCCCCTGTCCTCGCGTCAATGGCGGATGCTACCTTTTTTCCCTTGGAGCACCAACTGGACTATTTCAGAGTTAATCCCCTCGTCCACCTGATACAAAATGAGGAAACAACGGGTCAGTCGAAAAGGACATGGAATTTTACTCACATACAGGTTGTTTGAATGGATCGTTTGAAGAACTTGGCTGACATCCAGCTCCAAACAGACCCACTAGGCTGGGAAACTCTGTTGATCTCTAGCGACATAAGCTGAATGTCAGCGTCGCCAAGACAAGGACTGAACCACTGGTTCAGTCGAAAGAGCTATTGCCGATCAGCGGACTGTAGCGGATCCGGCAACAGAAGATGGCGAGGTACAATTCAATCAAGGAGATGGGCCGGCCCGGCGGCCCAAGCGAGCGACCAACCCACTGCGTTGGCTCGACGACTACAGCCTGGCACGTTAACTGAGCTAACGGTCACTGGTTTGAATAGAGATCGATCTCTTCCTGTAATAGTGGGCTTGGAATGGAATGACGGCTTCGGCCGGTGTAATCGGATAGCTGCGAGGGTGGTTGGGTGGATAGCTACCGAAACTTTTCCCCATTCAAATTCGAATCCCTAAATTCTCCCCCGATCTAGCGAGTTGCTTACAGTTGGTATCAGATTCGGCGGTCCTGGAGCTTCCGCAGCATCGCCACAGGACGCGGTGGCGAGATCGGCGGCGATTGGAGGCGATGGACAAGCTGTCCGAGGACGGGCGCGGCGTCTACGCGCTTCTGCGGGCGGATTTCACCGCTAACTTGGACCAGCGCTTCAAGGAGCATGACGACAACCTTCTCCAAGCCGCCGACAAGCTCATCTAGGCGAACACGACGACGCTCGACGCTCTCCTGTCGGCGCGGGTGGACGGCGTACGAGACGAGTTCTCCCTCGAGATCGAGCAAGTCCGCGGCGAGCGCCCGCGGGAACAAGCCGGGCGCGTCGAGATTTCATCGTCACGGATGGCTGGGAGTGGTCGCGGCGCCGCCTCCGACTCCCTTGGCATCGATCAGGAACACCGGGGGAAGGCACATAACACTTATGTCCCTCCTCCGGTCAGAGGTGCGCGTGATTCCACTTTTCGTGCTCGTTCTCCTTCCATCGGTGATGCAGGTTACCCGGATGCTGCTAATGCGTTTTCATTTGGTGTTTGCGCGGATCTACCTCAATTCGACGGCGCGAGTCCGAGGTTGTGGCAGAACAGATGCGAAGACCAGTTCAAACTCTGGAATACTCCGCCGCACAGATGGATTTCACTGGCAACATCTCAATTTGAAGGAGCAGCGGCTTGGTGGTTGGAATCAGTCCAGCGCAAGTCGCCAAACATATCGTGGTCTGAATTCTGCTGTAGTTTGCAGAGTCGCTTCGGCAGAAATCAACACCAGACACTGCTTCGCCAGCTCTTCCATATAGCCCAAACTAGTACAGTTGCGGATTAAGTGGATAGATTCGCGGATTTGTATGATCAATTGTCAGCATATGAGGAAATTCCCAACACCTTACACTACACCACCCGCTTCCTCGACAGACTCAAGCCAGGTGTTCGCGTTGCAGTGGCGCTCCAGAAGCCTAAGGGTCTAGATTCAGCATATGACTTGGCTTTGTTGCACAAGGAGCTTGGGGAGGGGGTAACCCATATCAACTCGCCTGCAGGCGTGCAATCAGGTCCATTCCCACTTCCTCTTCCCCCAAAACCCCGTGTTAGTGAAGATCGGTGACAGTCTGATACTCTGAAACCCACACCAGCTGACAACAAATGGTCTGCATTGCGTGCTTACCGCAAGTGCAAAGGGCTATGTTTCATTTGTGGGGAAAAGTGGTCCCGCGATCACGTGTGTAAATCGACAGTTCAGTTGCATTTTGTCCAAGAACTAATTGATCATGTTCAGTCGAGGGAATCCACTCAGATAGATAGTTCAGAGTCTGAGACAGCTTCTGTTCACAGTATGCGGTTGTCAGCTGCAGCAGTTGGAAAAGACCCCAATGCTCCGTCCTTACAATTGGAAATTCAGTTACAAGGGCACACTATGGTATTTTTAGTGGATTCAGGCAGTACTCACTCATTCATCGATAGCTCTTTTGCTCCTGTGTTGGTGGATATTCAGGATACTACGGCAGTTGCTGTTACAGTGGCAGGAGAAGCATCATTGCAGTGTTCTCAAATGATGCAACAATGTAAATGGAGTTGTTGTGGTGCTGAATTCTCTTCTGATTTTAGACTATTGCAGTTGTCCACTTATGATGGCATCTTGGGTCTTGATTGGTTGGCTCAACATAGCCCTATGCAAGTGGACTGGACTCAGAAGTGGATGTCAGTCCAGCAATCTAGCAGAACAGTTACCTTGCAAGGCCTATTGCCTGATGATTTTACACTTACAGTGATATCATTGTTCCTCGTTCAGTGTTCTGCAACTTCTTCAGTTTGTCCTGAAATGCAAGCAGTGTTGGACAAGTTCCCTACAGTCTTTCAACCTCCTACTGGCCTTCCTCCTCAACGAATGCAAGACCATCACATTCCTCTGATCCCTGGTGCACGACCAGTTTCTGTCAGGCCATACCGGATTGCTCCCCAGTTAAAAGATGAGTTAGAGAAGAAGGTTGCAGAGCTATTGGCATTGGGAATGATTCGACCCAGCAAAAGCCCTTTTTCCTCTCCTGTCCTCATGGTTAAGAAAAAGGAAAAAGGAGAATGGCGACTTGTCATTGACTTCAGACATTTGAATGCTATGACCCTAAAGAGCAAATACTCTGTGCCCATTATAGATGAGTTGTTGGATGAACTAGCTAGAGCATGTTGGTTTACCAAAATGGACCTCAAAGCTGGATTCCACCAGATCAGGTTAGCTCCAGGGGAAGAGTACAAAACTGCATTTCAAACACACCATGGCCACTTTGAGTTCCTGGTAGTTGCCATGGGCTTGACTGGAGCTCCAGCAACATTTCAGGGCACTATCAACTTTGATCTGTCCCCTCTGCTCAGGAAGTGTGTACTGTGTTTCTTTGATGACATACTAGTTTTCAGCAAAACATTTGAGGAACATTTGGAACATGTTGCTCAGGTTCTGACAATTCTGAAAGAGAAGGGATGGAAAGTTAAGATGTCCAAGTGTGCATTTGCTCAATAGGAAATTGCTTACTTGGGACATGTAATTTCTGCTCAGGGTGTATCTACAGGTCCTGCCAAGATAACAGCTGTCCAACAGTGGCCTACTCCAACTAATGTTAAGGAAGTCAGGGGTTTCCTTGGACTCAGTGGATACTATAGGAAATTCATCAAGCACTATGGGATTATTGCCAAATCTCTCACTGAACTTCTCAAGAAGGGGATGCCATTTGTGTGGACCAGTGTCACTGAAGAAGCCTTTGTGGTGCTCAAACAAGCCCTAATATCTGCTCCAGTATTGGATGTGCCAGATTTTTCAAAACCATTTACTGTAGAAACAGATGCATGTGAATATGGCATTGGGGCTGTTCTAATGCAACAGGGACACCCACTGGCATTTGTTAGCAAGGCTTTGGGGCCCAAGAATAGAGGTTTGTCAGTATATGAGAAGGAATACCTGGCTATTCTGTTGGCCGTAGATCAGTGGAGGTCATACTTGCAGATGCAACAGTTCATTATCAAGACTAACCACAAAAGTTTGGCACACCTGCAGGATCAGAGATTGCATACCCCATGGCAACAGAAATGTTTAACTAAGTTACTGGGCTTAAACTACACAATTCAGTATAAACAAGGAAACACCAATGCTGCTGCTGATGCACTTTCCAGGAGACCTCCTGATGGAACAACTCTTTACCAGATTTCTTGTGCATGACCTACATGGTTGTTGGAAATTGTTAAGAGCTACACTGGTGATCCTAAAACACAAGACATTTTGCAACAACTGACCATAGATCCTGCATCTAAGCCACAGTTCTCTCTGCACCAAGGTCTCTTTCGTTACAAGAACAGTATATGGGTTGGACCTGATGCAGATCTGCACCTCAAGATTTTTACAGCCTTTCATGCTAGTCCAGTTGGGGGGCATTCTGGTTTCCCAGTCACATACAAAAGAATTATCTCCCTCTTCAGGAATGAAAAACTTCATCAAAACTCAAGTCCAGTCCTATTTGGTGTGCCAGCAAGCTAAACCAGAGAGAGTTCAATACCCTGGATTGCTATCTCCTCTGCCAGTACCTTCCAAAGCTTGGGACACAGTGTCCATGGATTTTATCTCAGGTCTCCCTACATCCTTCCAGTACAACTGCATACTGGTGGTGATTGACAAGATCTCTAAATATGGCCATCTCATTCCTCTCTCACACCCCTTCAATGCTCAGAAAGTGGCTGAAGTTTTTATAGATAATGTGTACAAGTTACATGGTATGCCCAGGCTCATAATATGTGACAGAGACCCCATTTTCACTAGCACTTTCTGGCAACTGCTTATATTGAGAACTGGAGCAGAACTAAACATGAGTACAACATATCACCCAGAGACTAACGGCCAAACTGAAAGAGTAAATCAACAAATTGAGTGCTTCTTGCGATGTTTCATTAGTGCCCATCCTACTAAGTGGAGCAAATGGTTGTCGCTTTGAGAATTCTGGTACAATACCAACTGGCATTCTGCAGTGAACAAATCACCTTTCGAAATCATTTATGGACAAACTCCGTGTTTTTTTGGGATATCTGCTTCTGATACAATTGCTCCTGTCGATATCCAGTCGTGGTTGGACTCCCGACAGTTGATGATCGCTTCAGTCAAACAGCATTTGCTGCGTGTCAGGCAGAGAATGAAACATCAGGCAGACAAGAAACGAACTGAACGAGTTTTTGCTGTCAACGATCTAGTATTCCTCAAACTGCAACCATACGTGCAATCATCAGTTGTCAGAAGAGCCAGCCATAAGCTTTCATTCAAGTATTTTGGTCCTTACAAGATACTCGACAAAATTGGAGATGTTGCATACCAACTGGAGCTGCCTCCTGACAGTCGCATAGACCCAGTGTTTCATGTATCTCAGCTCAAAAAGTTCATCCCACCAACGACTCGGGTGCAAACACAGTTACCTTCTCCTACAGCCAGTCTGCAAGTGCCTGTTCTGGTTCTGGATCGTCGCGTTCGTCAGTCTGGCCGCAAAACAGTGATGCAAGGTTTAATTCTCTGGAGTGACAGTACACCAGCCACTGCTACTTGGGAAGACTTGGACTCGTTGAAGCAAGAGTTCCCGCGCGCTCCGGCTTGCAGACAAGCCGGTTCACAAGGAGAGGCTTGATGATAAGCTGAAAAAAGTTAACTGGGTGCTCTGCAAGCAAATGATAAGCTGAAAAAAGTTACATGTATTATGTATTACCAAAAAGACCCCACTATTACATCCAGACTTGATGGAACAATAGCATCCATCAATAACAGACTCGAGCTTACAAACTGCAATTGGTTCATATCCCCAGATAGGTCCAAAGAATCCATTATAATAAAGATAGTAAGTTTCAGACAATAGAAAAGCAAGAGTAACAAAACTACCTCTCTATCAAACACAGTAAGAAATACAAGAACCAGACCAACAACTTGACTAGCCACATGACAAGTAACAAAAACAGTAAATGTCTATATGACAAGAAATTGAAGGAAAGAAATAGCAAGTAATTTGCTTACTATTGTTCAGTCCAAGAAAACTTACCTCTAGATACAAAGAAAGAAGTGTACAATTACTACAAGTAAATATTTAAGTCAAGTACTTACTCCGTTGCAAACCATGAGGCCCTCATATCTTAAGATTTAGTTTTGACAAAAAAATAGAGAATTAAAATCTTGAGCATACAGAGAGGACATCGACAGCAAACAAGTTAATCTAATATACGATTACAACTAGTTCACTCAGATAAGAACAGTGATACTATTGCTGTAGGTTTTGGGGGACTGGGGCTACCATCTTGGGGCTCTGCAAATTATTTCATATGCACCTGGTCACAGGATCCATTGCAATATGGCTAATAAAACTAGTACAAGTTCAGGTTTGAAGCTAAATTCTAACTAAGAGCCACAAATTTGTAAGCAATGAGCACCTGACTACTGTTTCAGGTCATCAAAAGCTGCTGTATGCAATCAAGTAAGCAAGAACATGCACATGAAGTCATTGTTTAGTTGATTCAGTGGTAGAGGTTGCTAGAAAATCTGGAGTATGCTAAATTACTTGGACGCCTACAATGGAAGCAAGCTGAAACATAGCTGAGATAACAATCTGCATAGGACAGTGACTTTATGGTCATTCTCAGAGGCAAGTCGCAGGTGACATTCTCTGGTTGAACATCTTAAACTAACAACTTGGAGGCAGAAAATCCAGGGCCCAAAATTGAGATCTCCACCAGCCCTTGTCCTCACCCCAACCCCAAGAATTCAATCCATAGTAAGAGAAAGCATGGACTCTGTGTGGATCTATTTGGTCGGCTCACAACAAAAAGAAGAGATTGACGGTGGCGGCAAGTGAGAGACGGGCGAGTGTCCGTGCCAACAAACCCGAGGAGGAGGAGGGGGGGGCACCACTCTAGCGGAGGAGGAAGCTGGCGTTGAGGTCCCGGCAGTGCCGTGTGGATGAGGCGCGGTGGGCGGCTTCGTCTTCCATGTCGCCGTCTTGTCCCTTCTCGTCCCGTGATTCCTCGAGGCCCCGCTCGATGCTTCAAAACCACGTGGTTTGAGGGGGATTTCAGTGGATCGGAGGGGTTTGCCCATAACAAACCCTGTCCGCCAAATGGACATGCGGGGAATTGTGGGATTTCTGGGCCCCTCGGGGATAATCCCCTAGAAACCTCCCTAAACCCTGCGCGCCAAACAAGGTCTAAGGGATCTCCCGCGGGTAAGAAGGCCGGGATGCCGGAGGGACAGTTCACGCTCAACATTCCTGTTGTGGATTGTTCAGATTCTGAATTCCTAAATAAATTCAGAAACAAGCACATTCGGTTTCGCTTATCATGCTTTCTACCTGGGTTAAGTCGATGTACATCGATGTCATCAACTCGAGTGTCATTCCTAGTTCCAAACATGTTTGGAAAGTAAAAGTTCCTTTGAAAATTAAAGTGTTTATGTGGTTTGTACATAAACAAGTCATTTTAACAAAGGACAACTTGGTTAAGCGCAATTGGACATGATCTACTAGGTGTAGTTTCTGTGATCGGGACGAGACCATTAAGCACCTCTTCTTTGAATGCCCGTTGGCGAGAATTTTGTGGCGCACCGTGCAAATTGCCTTTAACATTACTCCTCCGAGTTCGGTCGGTACGTTATTTGGAACGTGGCTTGATGGGATAGAGTCCGATACAGCTAGACACATTCGTGTAGGAGTATGTGCGTTGTTATGGGCAATTTGGAATTGCAGAAATGATTTGGTTTTTAACAGAACAACAACTATTCATTTTTTGCAGGTTTTATTCTGAGCTACGGCGCTGATCCGTATGTGGTCCTTACTCACTCCGACGGAGGCCAGGGAGCGTTTGGTTACTGGGTCTGTCCGGTGGGAGATGGTAGCGCGGGATATCATCAACCGGTCTGAATGTCGGTCATGTAATAGGATAGGCGATTAGTTTTCCTATCTTTATTTTGCCAGCCGGTTGTGGCTCTATGGCCTTTTTATATTTAGTGTTGAGGCTCTCGGTGAGCTAGCCTTTATTTTGTTTCACGATTTTAAGACCTTGTTGAACCTATTTTATTTATAAATATGGCCGTATGCATCGTTCTGATGCAGAAGCCGGGGAGTCCCCTTTTCGAGAAAAAAAATGCTTTCTACCCGGGCATCCTCTGGAACTCTGAATTTTCTGCTAAAAGGTTCCTTCTGTGCGTTTTGTTTGGTATATTCAGAGAACCATGAGCCAGGTAATGATCTCTTTTTTTTTACAGATTAGACAGCCTTCGGCGTAAGCACAGCCAGTGACTAACAGCAAAACAACATGTGGGACATGAGGCGCAGCAACGATGCCGAGTGACGGGGCTCAGACTCCGTTGGTTCCAGGCATGCCCCTTTTCTCTTGCGAGGCTTGTCATCGAAGTCGGAGCACGCCTAGTACTAGATGTGTTGTGGTCGATTGTTTGGCATATGCCGTAGGATTCTCGTGCTTCGTCCGGTCTAAGGGTTCTTGGTTGGTCATCTGTGTTGAACCCAGAGTCACTTCTCCGAGAGCAGTGATAAAGATGACGGTTCGCAGGCATTGTCCATGGTGTTCCCCTTTGCGATGGGGTGTGCGGGTCGTGTGGATAGCTAGGTTGGCCGGGTACCTTACCTTGTGAGCATCTTGTGATGGTTTTCGTCTGGTTTTCCTCGACTTAACCGAGTAACTCTCTTCTTTCTTTTTGAACTTGGACATTTCATTCCATTAATCAACGCGCCTGGCAAGGTGGCCAGCAACAGAACACTGGGCAAAGGTAAGGGCATGACCTTCTTCTTTATTAACAAATCGAGATCTTTGGGGCCAACTTATAAAACAAGATACAAGTGCATGTTAGATCTGTTGGATGGTAATGTTGTTTGTGAGATTCATTTCCATTGTTGATGATGGTGGCTCCATTTCCATTATTGATAACTAGCCGAACGCAGAAAATAATTGAGGTACTGGTTGTCTTAGATTCTTTCAAGGAAGTGATTGGCTTAGTTGGACATGTACAATGTTTTAAATAGAGGGTTATGCCAAATAGCAGCAGTCCTCCAAATCAGCTATAGCGGGCTAATAGCAGGCTATAGCTGGCTATTAGCGGACTATTGTACATGAGTACCATTTTAGCGGCACCCTGCTCAAAAAGCTATAGCGGGGTTGTAGACGGCTATTTAAAACATTGCGTGTAACGCAAGTGAACAATGGGTATACTTATAGGACCACATTAGGGGATCATGTTTGGATGGAACGATACTAGAGGACACATGGATTATTTGCAAATGATCTTGAAGAAATAGCAGGAGCTCAGTTTGCTACACAACTATTTCTTTATATGTAACTAACTGCCAACCAGTAGCTACTAATCACACATTGTACCAGTACAAAACATGAGGGCAATACAGAAAACAAACTAGCACCATACAGACTAAGTTATGTATCACCGACAATTTCTACATAATAAAAGGGAAGAGAAAACAATGTGCTAATTAAATGAGAATTCATGACCAAGGTTTTGGTTACCGATTGGGACATTTTTTCCGATGGGGACCGGTAAACGTGGTTACCATGGTGACCACAAAATTTCAAGCAAATTTTGAACGAAATTTATAATTCAATTTTGGATTCAATTTTCTTCAAAATAGGTATAGATAGCACTTAAACTTATATTTATCATAAAAGAGCTACTAGCTCAGTGGAATGTTGTCTGCGCGAGTGTTGTGAGGTGTTACCATACTTTACTGTACATTGAGCGTTTGAATTCAACAAATTCAAAAAATGCGATTCTTTTTTCTCGAAATGGCCATTTACCGAGGGGGGCCGAAATATGTGTAACCACGGTAAATCTTGAAATTTCGAGCGCTAACCAAAACCCTGTTCATGACCAACAAGCAGGGATGATAATGTCAGCATGAAGATAATCAAGATCATTAGCAGGTCGTTTAGCTCTTGACAACACCTTGGCCACCTGCTGCATTGTTGGACGGTGTGATGGATTAGGTTCTATGCACTGAACCGCGACCGTGACCACTTTGAATATTTCACTTGTGATCTCAACTTCAGGGGGTGGAAGCCGTGTGTCCAACAAATTCTCTAGTAATGTGCTTCTCTTGTCCATAGATGAAAGATAATCACGTGGATGATGTCCCATAAACAACTCTAGAATGAGCACTCCAAAACTATAAACATCACACTTCTCTGTCACCCTTGTTGTGTATGCAAGCTCTGAAGAATCATCAACATTGGAGAGTTAATCTTGATAGTTATACAGTACTGCAATACACGTTTAATTAACGCACACGAACTTAACTTTGGCATTTCTTTGGAGTAGAAAATGAAAAACAACCTTTAACAGATTGGATGGGATGCATGTGAGATCCACTTGTATATATAGCTAGCTATTTGAACTTTGGAGACGGAATGTGTAGAACTATATTAAAAATACTGTCATGTAACAAAAGACATAGCTTCCAAAAAAGCTAAACACATAGCTTCCAACTATTTAAAGTGCCAATGTCGCATCAATATTATATGAATCGTATAAACTGATAAGCTAATGTCTGCTGCAGATTTAAACATGTAGTCCACGAGGAGAGGATGGAAAAAAGCAATATAGAAAATATATAGTGGTGTGGGGTGCACAAGGTTGATAACTAGTGTAGTGCATGCTAATGTACATTGTATAAATTATAGACAAATGGAGAGAGAGATATTTCTTCAACATGATAAGTTTATTGATGTAACCAACACAGAGTTATAAGTTTACCTGGAGCAAGATATCCTTTTGTACCAGCAAGACTTGTGTAGTTTGATGCTTCCACGTCTAGTATTTTTGCTAGACCAAAATCCGAGATGCACGCTTTAAATTCCAAATCAAGCAAAATGTTGTTGCTTGTTACATCTCTATGGATTATCGGCACGAAACAATCATGATGCATGTAAGACAAAGCATGAGTAACATCACAAACAATATTTAACCTCCTCGTCCAATCCAATTCAATTGCAGTTTCCTTGCCCTTCAAAGTTGCTGCTAAGCTACCTCTATCCATGTACTCATACACAAGGAATCTTCCCTGAGTTGCAGAGCAGTAACCAAACAACTTTGCAATGTTGCGATGTCGAACATGCATCAAGGCTTGTATTTCTTGGTTAAATTGCACATCATCTTCCGTCATATGGATCTTTTTCACTGCAAATAATTCACCAGTTGGTAACTGAGCTCTATAGGCAGATCCATTCCCTCCCGTTCCAATGCAACGAGAGCTGCTGAAATTTTTTGTGGCATCAACAATTTTATTGTACACATCTTCCCCATCAAAATTCCAGACGGAGAACATGTTGGTTTGTTGTACTTCATTTGCAGTTTCTGTCCATGGTTTTTTCTTTTTGCATTGCCATGTTACTGCTGCAGTCATAAACACAAAAGATACAACAATTGGTATAATAGCTAGTAAAATAGCCCCAGACTTTTTTCCTTGTTCGCTACTTCGAGGAAGATCACAAGTGGGCAAACCTTTCACAACACCACACAATTTCTTATTATGCCAGAACCATTTGATTGGAGCTTTTTCGAAGAACCTAGTATGTGGCAATGGTCCTTCCAATTTGTTGTATGACACATCCATGGATAGGAGACTTGTCATGCTTTGAAATGATGGTGGAATGCTGTCATTCAGTGCATTGTGAGAAAGATTCAAGGCTTCAAGCATACCGAGACTTCCTAACACACTTGGAATATTGCCATCAATTGAATTGTCACTGAGATCCAACAGATCTTGTAGGTTTACCAACATTCCTAGTTCAATAGGAATTATACCATTGAGGTGATTATGGCTCAACTTTAGAAAGTGAATCTTTTGGCAGTGTCCAATTGAGTCTGGTATCTGCCTAGTTAGGTTGTTTGATGATAAATCTAGGTACTCCAAGTTGTTCATTGATCCAATTTCGTGTGGCATGTTTCCCCGCAGTAAGTTGCCGGAAAGGCTCAAATTGAACAACATCATTACATTACCAATTTCTGGTGGAATCTGTCCTTCAAGCTTGTTTGATGAAACATCAAGTATCCCTAGCATAGATAATTTCCCTATGCTTGATGGTATTACTCCAGTTATATGATTGTTTGAGGCACGTAGCACAGTAAGTTTGCAACACTCACCCCAAATATGAGATAATTGGCCAAATAGTTTATTCGAACTGATATCAATATAGACAAGATTTGGATAAGATCCCATCCCGGTGATATCTCCTTCAAGGTAATTCCGTTCAAGTCGAACCCTAACTAGGCTTGTACAATTTAGCAAGCTTGATGGCAATGGTCCAACCAAGTTGTTGCCAACAACGACTAAATTTTGTAGCCGGCCTCCCACACAAAGTCCAGATGGCAAGGAACCGGATAGGTTGTTGAAAGCAAGGTCCAACTTAACCAAACTCATTAACTTGCCAATTTCTTGAGGTATAGACCCTGAAAGTTGGTTGCGATAAAGGTACACGAGAGTGAGTTTTGTCAAATTCCCTATGGTGATTGGGATAGAACCTGTGAGTGTGTTTTCTTGAAGTGCCAAATTCTCTAAGTTCACAAGGTAACCCAATTCTCGTGGAATTTGACCAGAAAGTTTGTTTTTCCAAAGGCGCAAGAAAGTGAGTTTGGTTGAATTACACAAATTTCTTGGAATGGGACCTGAGAGTGTGTTGTTGCTAAGATCCAAGCCCTCTAAGTTCACAAGGTAACCTAATTCCGGTGGAATTGGTCCGGAAAGTCGGTTCTGGAAAATTTGCAAGGTTTTGAGTCTTATCAAATTTCCCAAGCTGCCTGGGATGGAACCTGAGAGTGTGTTTTGGCTAAGATCCAAGACCTCTAGGTTCACATGGTAACCTAGTTCTCTTGGAATTTTACCAGAAAGTTGGTTCTGAAAAAGGGACAAATAAGTGAGTTTTGTCAAGTTCCCTATAATTATTGGGATAGAGCCTGAGAGTGTGTTGTTGCTAAGATCCAAGTTCTCTAAGTTCACAAGATAACCTAATTCTCTTGGAATTTGGCCGGAGAGTCTGTTGACCCAAAGACGTAAGATAGTGAGCTCAGTTAAATTACCTAAATTTCTTGGAATGGAACCTGAGAGTGTTGTTGCTAAGGTCTAAGTCCTCTAAGATAACCAGGTAACTTAGTTCCCGTGGAATTTGCCCAGAAAGCAGGTTCTGAAAAATATGCAAGGTGGTGAGTTTTGTCAAATTTCCTAAGCTGTTTGGGATGGAACCTGAAAGTGTGTTTTCACTAAGATCAAAATCTTCTAAGTTTACCAAATAACCTAATTCTCTTGGAATATTGCCTGAAAGATTATTTTCAAAGAGGTTCAAGGTGGTGAGTTTTGTTAGACCACCTATGTTGCTTGGGATTGAGCCGGAAAGATTGTTACTAGACAAATCTAATGTAACTAAGTGCCTTAGGTGGCCTATTTCAGAAGGGATGTGACCAGCTAAGTGATTGATTGACAAATTGAGGGTCACAAGATTACTGCTCATTTTGCCAAGGTGAACTGACCCTCTTATCTGGTTGCCTTGCAGGAGAAGAGCTTGGAGCTCTCTGAGGACCCCAATGCCAGGAGGGAAGGCCCCGGCAAGGTAGTTGTGCGAGAGGTCAAGGCACGTCAAGGTTGTGAGGGCCGAGAAGTTGAGGGACTCTAGCGTCCCTCTCAGCCGCATCCCCCATAGAGAGATGCCGCTGATCGCCGTCTGGCGCCAGCGTCGGTGCACTGTGCACCTGACTCCGAGCCAGCTGCAGGGCGCGGACATGTTCTCCCAAGACCGCAGGGCGTGCTGGCTTTGGTTGCTGAGGCTGGCTTTCCAGACGAGGAGTGCCCTCGCTTGTTCTCCGGGCACCGGTGCGAGCGCCAGGCGGTGGCCATCGCCAGCAGCAACAGTACGGCGAGAGAAGCGAGCACTTTGGGTGGCTCCGTCTCCATGACGAGGATTTTGGGTGGATGGAAATGGCTCTGATGGTTGTGTCTTGTGTGGGCGTTGGTGAGAGCGTGCAGCACGTCTATTTAATATTTAGAGCTTGCAGTAGGCTAAGTGGACGGGGTAGGTAAAATGCTCGGAGTATGTGGCTGTATCTTGTGGAGAAATATATCTTCTCAGTTCCCACGGGAGTTTTCGTAGGAAGACTAATTGCACCGAGCGTACGTCAGACTGGTCTTGACACCACAGCCCCGGCATGTGCATTCACATTGCATGAACGTGTAGCGTGTTGGAAACGGAAAGGTACGGTAACAACATCTCAACCACTATTCTCATCCCCATTTGTGCTTGAACACGTGTCCTCCATGTGGGCATCGTCGTCAAAACGGAGTCCTCCATTGGCCGCCATTGTCCTCCATGAGGGCGACACGTCCAAGGAAGCTTTATCGGCACAGCTTCGCTCCAGCACATGGGATCAACAATGCGTGTCCAGAGAAAGGCAAGGCGTACGTGTGAATGGGTGAAGTGCATGATTGTGCAGGAGACGACGGGGCGGCGACGATTGCTCGACAGGAAAGGCGAGGAGGGTTTTTCGTATACTTCCATTATAATTTTGAAAACTTCTATAGCCAATATTTCCTTGCAAAAAGAATTAAAAATCAAATACAGAGGTTCAACTCGAAAATATTTCAGATATGATACTTTTATTGGGTATTTAGTAAGCAATAGTACGCTGGTTTCAGAGAAGCTGCCACCTAAAATACTTGAAGCATAGAAATTCAGCATAGTATGCATGCAGACGCGTCTCATACAGACAGGTGAGCACGCATGCGACACTTGACTTTCATATCCGGTTGGTATGAAGTACTCCCTCCGTTCGGATTTAGATGTCGCAACGTTTTTTTTGCGAAAACCCCCTCCATCTATTTCCGACCAAACCCGCGGTCCTCGACCTCACTCTCTTCTCCGGCTGGCCGCCGCGGTCCGCTCGGTGCTCTTCTCCGGCTCGCCGCCGCGCTCTCCCCCCTCCCCTACCCTCCCCACCTTCTATCGCGTCGCCGCGCTCTCCTCCCCCACCTTCGGTGGCCTCGCCACGCTCCTCTCCTCCTTCCCGCGGCGACGGATTGGGTTCAACCTTCGACCTTCGAGTTCAAGTCGGCGATGGATTCCGTCGATGCGAGGCCTTCACCGCCGCCAAGCTCCTGGCGCCGGTGGCCGCGAGCTTCAGGGGAGACCCCATTCTCTCTCCCTCCTAGATCCACCATGCACAGCTCACCTCGCTCGCGCCTGCTCCGCTCCGTGCCCCCGACGCTCCGTGCCCTCGCGCCTGCGCCTGCTCCGCTCTGTGCCCCCGACACCCCTGCTCTGCTCCGCCATGGAGGATGCTGCTCCACCCCGCCATGGAGGATGTTGCTCCACCCCTGCTCCGCTCCGTGCCCCCGACACCCCTGCTCTGCTCCGCCATGGAGGATGCTGCTCCACCCCTGCTCCGCTCCGTGCCCCCGACGCTATGGAGGACGCTGCTCCACCCCTGCTCCAGCCTCAAGGTACTCCACCCCTGCTCAAGCCTGAAGGAACAACCATGGAGCTGCTTGTGAATGCTGCGCTGCTGTTCATCTCTGAATGTTGGGCTCCATATCTGAATATTGAGTGCTCTCGCATATTCTGAATTACTAGTGCATCCAGGAATCATTTAAGTTATGAACCATTGCATATTCTGAATTTTGTTCTACTCGTTGTGGTAGTGCTGCTGCTAGATGATGATGCCATGCTCTATGTTGTACTCGATGTTTCAGACTGCATAAAAGTTCTGCATTGCCACTGAACTGGAGCATTTTCTGGTCGCCGCCTTGCTTGCGGGTTCCGCCGGCATAGGGAGGCCACGAGGACCATGTTGGCGAGGTCGATCGGTTGGTCGCCCTGCATCTCAAGTAAGCAAGGAGGGAGCTTGCTGCCATCAAGATCACCTGGTACTCCTCCCAATCCTGAATCCAATCTTATTACCTTACCTACAGTAGCAATCTCAAAACTACGTAGTCCTGAATTTTGGCTACTCATCATCTGAAACAATACATACATTCTGTTTTCTTTCTTGACATTACATAGCATCCCTTCCTTTAATACCAAGGCCATCAAATACCAACTGAACAGTCACTGCCCAGTTTTTGATGATCAAAAACCAGTCCTCAACCTGCAAGTTTGTTTCATAAACTGGGCAGTGGCTGATGCATTTGGAAGTTTTGACCTATAAATAGACCCCATTTTCATTTGGAACCAGCATTCTTCATAGACATAGGATTCTTGTTACATGAAGACCATCAAATGCCAAATGAACTGTGAATTTTATATCATCGATGATTAATTAAAAAACTAGTCCTGAACCTGCAAGTTTGTTTTTTAATTCCCTAAATAATCTCTTCCAACTTGCAAGTTTTGACACATACAGTACTCCAAATTTAGGAGTACATCTCAAGTAAGCAAGGAGGGAGCATCTCAAGATTCAGTGTAACAAAGATTAGATTCTACAGTACATCAATGTAACAAAGATTAGATTAACTATAATTAGTCAGATATAATTAGTCAAGCTCTCTGTTTGGAGTAGATATAATTAGTCAGATGTTATCCAGTAAGTTGAGATACTTGACTATATCCGGTAAGTTGAGAAACTTGAGTAGATTTTAAAAACACTTTGCTGAATCTACTCCAGGAGTATATGCACCATGTAATCCAGTAATCATCTGACTACCCTTGCTTAATTCACCAATCGAGTCCTGAGCATCTCAAATGGGGATAATGCTGGTGATTTGGGTGACAACATGGGGAGTACCTTCAGAATACACAATATAACCAACAGTAGAGAATAGATGAATCGACTGTCAGTTGATTGTAGCACTAGCTGACCCCAAGTAAAGAAGAGCTGCTCTTTTCACTACTAGGAAAAAGGCTATAGATGGAATTGACACTAATGGCGCACCAGACATGTGGTGCGCCATTACTATATACTAATGGCGCACCATGTGTTGGTACGCCATTAGTGTTCAAATACTAATGGCGCACCACATCCACGGTGCGCCATTAGTAAAAATATTTTTTTTTAAAAAAATTCAAAACTACTAATGGCGCACCGTGGGAGTGTTGCGCCATTACTAGTTGAACTAGTAATGGCGCACCATGCCACGGTGCGCCATTAGTAACTTGGCCACCACTTCAATCGAATGCACCACACACACACCCCCCCCCCCCCCCCCCCGGATCGCCTTTTTAGTTTTAAAAAAAATAAAAGAAAATGATGAAAATGTCAAAAAATAAAAGAAAATAAGTTTCCCATGTGATATGTGGTCTAGTTGTTGGGAAAATTTGCAAATATGAATTTCGATTTCATTTGCAAAATCTCGCGAGAATTTGTAAAAATGGGCATAACTTTTGCATACTAACTCGGATGAAAAAGTTTTTTATATGAAAAATCATCTACTCGAAAAGTTACATCCAAATTTAACCGGGGAACGTTGTTAAACATTTTCAAAATCCTCAAAAACCTAACACAAAAAAAGATACGGGGCTTTTAAGATCTGGAGAGGCAAAAAAATTCAAAAAAATTCAGGGGGGGTTTAGGGTTTAGGGTTTAGGCGCACCTACCCATGGTGCGCCATTACTATCTTCCCGCCTTCAAAATTCAAAATAAGTCAAAAAAAATAAAAAAAAGTTACTAATGGCGCACCTGCCCATGGTGCGCCATTAGTATCTTCCCTCCTTCAAAATTCAAAATAAGTCAAAAAAATAAAAAAAATACTAATGGCGCACCTGCCCATGGTGCGCCATTAGTATCCCGGCTTCAAAATTTAAAATAAAAAAAAATTAAAAAGTTACTAATGGCGCACCTGCCCGCGGTGCGCCATTAGTATGCCGTATATATGGCTAGCCGTGGTTCTCTCCTCCTTATCTCTTCATTCCACCTCTCCTACACTCCATCTCCTCCTCTCCTCCACTCCATCCTCCCTTCTCTCCTCCACCATACTACCCTCCTCCTCTCCGGCGACCTCCTCCTCCTCCCTCCTCTCCTCTCCTCCCCTTCCCTTCCCTCCCCTCATGGTTTCTTCTCCCTCCTCTCCGGTGAGCTCCTCCTCCCTCCTCTCCGGTGAGCTCCTCCTCCCTCCACTCCGGTGAGCTCCTCCTCCCTCCTCTCCTCCCATCCCCACTCAAGGCTGCTGCGCCATTAGTACTGCTTGGAGGCTGCTGGTACTCGAAGGGTGTTTCTGCTTCTTCAAGGCTGCTGCGGCTCTTTTCTTGCTGCTCTTTTCCTGCTGTTTCTGCTCTTTTTCTGCTGCTAAGATTGCTTCTACCTCCTCTATAAAGGCTATGGTCTGTTCAACTAGCTCACAGTCGATAGATAGAGCTATAGGAAGTCGTCCTTCTTCCTGCCAGCGTTCCTTGTTCATGTGAGGGATCGAGTAGTTTATCGCTCCCTTGTTTCTCATTACTTCTCGGATGCATGACTGCAGTGTCACGAAGCTTCTAGCTAGCTTATCAACCGGGTAGTTTCGATATTCCTTCTCCACACCTTCTATCAGTTCCCTAATGCTTTGAGGTGCTCTGCTATCAGTGTGGGACTGGAGAGACCTGAATATGCAGAGATCAAGAATGTTCATGTCGGGACTGTTTGGAGGCTGTTGAAGCAACTTAATATCCAAATCAGTCTGTTCTATGACTTGTCGGAAAACCGGGTCATCGGGAAGAATATGTGGCGTGGCATTATCTTGTTGGATATAGATTGTCCGTCCTTCATCTTCGTCTGGCCAGCGCTCTTGGATCGCAGGAATAAGTTTCTCACACATGTAATACCTCACTACATCTTGTGTGACTTTCAATGATTTGAGCTCGAGCGTCCCTTTATGTCTGTTTTCACTGGTTCTTTGAGCAGGAGACTCTATGACAAAAGCCCAAATGCCGAGCTTTCCACCAAAAGTGACCTCACAACCTTTGCCGTATCTTGGTTTAGCCACGGCTGCGAGAAACATCACCTTGGCGATGCTATCCTTATGATGCAAGGTGCGCAAGGGGTCGGGTTCTTCGGGAAGCAAATAGTAGTTGTTCACCTCCCCAGTCATGTTGAACCACTTTTCATCCATGTAGGCTATGTTGTCTAATTCCCGTGTTGCAGACCAATAATCTTCACACATAGCCAAGCACCATTTCAATCTCTTTACAATGTTGGATAGGTTTAAGTGGGGCCTCAAACTGTGACGCCTCAAATGACCCCACTCAAACCTTGAGTGTAAGGTTGTGCAGCTTACACCCAATGCCTTTGACAAACCTCGCAATGTTCTCCTTCTGTTCAATGGGATTGTCACCACCCTCGACAGATCCAAATCTTTCCGCTTGCGGCCAACTCTACCTGGCTTTGGATTTGAGACACCAACTTTCTCCCCTTTTTCAATCTGTTTAAGAGCTCTTTCCCATATTCTCTCAACAGTTCTTATGGTTGTATCGAGTAGGCTAGCAATGACCTCCTTGTCTTTTTTCAGAACTTGTCCATTTTGGGTGTTGATCACCATGAGTGCAAAATAAATACGATATCTCTCCTCATTTGTGAGTTCCCCATGAATTGGTTTCTGTACAACACTTGCTTCCTCATGAATTGCTTCCTCTACACCTCTTGCTTCTTCATGAATTGGTTCCTCTACACCACTTGCTTCTTCCCCTGTCAAATAAGAAGCAAAAGATAAGTCATGTAGCTATTGCAAATAATAGGAGTAGATCATTAAAATGAAAATGCAAATGCAAAAGTTTTGGAGGTAGTACTGTACCTGTTGCTTCATTATTGACTGGTTCCTCATTGTTGTATTGTTGTTGACTGTTGTGTTCTTCCTGTTGATCTGCAGGTTCTGAGGCATCATCTTGTGGAGGACTCATGTTGAGATCAATCCCAAACATCATTGCGGCGGTGGAGCACTTGCTCAGGTAACTGTTCATTTTCCAATAAGAAAGAACATTCTGGTCAAGTTAAATCAGCTAAATCAAAGAGGCACCTGAAAATAGTTCTCTCCACAAGAATTGTTTGCTAGACTGATGGTTATTGCTTCATTGGTTATTTGCTTCATTGGTTATTGCAGAATAAGTAGGTAGTGATGGGCTGCTTGCTTGAGCCTACACCATGCTGTCTTTTGTTCAGACTTGAGAGTAAACAAAGAGCAGCTATTAAAAGCTTTGTTTCTTTTACAATTCCTAGATAAGTGGAACAGTGGAATGACATTTGGCATTCAGGACATGTACCACTCAAAATGCATAATGCAAATGTTCAAGCTCTATTCAAGTTCTGTTTAATCCAGCTTCATTTGGTATTCAAGTTCTGTTTAATACCAGCAGCAATTAAGTTCTCTTTAATTCAGTATTCAGTACAGAACATCAAGTATTTAGTATTCATAAACATCAAGGTGGACCCGGCCGAGCTCTGCCGGTGGCTCAAGAGGAAGATGAGGAAGGATGTCAAGATCGTCTGCCCTCATCTGCCGGCTGCGAATCCTAAGCAGGTGTGTATCTATCTTGTTTCTCTCTAGTGCTACCTTCAGATTGAAGGATCATGTGTACCATCAGTATTCCGTGTAATATTAATACCCAAAGGAATGCACTTCTGAATTTGTACCGTACTTTGGTTGGTATCCTCTGCAAATAGCAAAAAGGAACATACGTACTGTGTGCTTGCTAGAATGATGATACAGAGACCAAATTGCAACAGAAAGTACAAACCAGAGAACCTATTGGTCTAAGGCCGTTGTAAAAGAAGAGATCAATCTGCAGCTCCAAACAGTGAATTTGATTGACAGATTTTACAACTTCAGAGAGTGATATTTTTTTTCCCTGTTTCCACAGTTACCTCCACAACTCAGACTAAACCCCGCTTCTTGTTTGCAGAAAATGATACTGGTTCTGGGAAGCAGCTCAAGAACCGGGAACCGGGGACAATCAAGGGAGGTGATCAGCAACAGTAAGAAGGCTCTACTAGACAATGCCCTGAGCCAGCCCGACGCGTTCAAGAAACTAGAATCACTCCCTCAGTGCCCTGATCTTTCAAGTATTAAGCAATCCAGCAATTAAGAACTCCTGATCTGAGTAATTCAGTATTCAGCCTTACAATCAAGTTCTTTTTAATTCAGCAGCAACAGTAACAGATGCGGGGGCGGGGAATACCAGCAGCAATAGAGGCGAGGGCGGGCACGACCTTCGGAGGAGGGCCAGCACGGAGAGGAAGACCCTGGGCTTGGAGGAGAGCTTGAGCAGGGCCAACACGGTGATGAAGACCCTGGGCCAGAGCGGCGACGAAGACCCAGCGCCGCGACGGCGTCCAAAATTGTCCGCGGCGACGGCGGCCAAGGCGGACCAAATAGAGGACCTAGTCGTCGATTTACTGCTTCTTGGCACGATTCAGAGGGAGGTGACAAAGAGGAAGAACTTTAGGAGCAATCCCGCTGCTCAGGTAGGCGAGGGCACACCCATGGCGGCTGCGCAGCTAGGCGGCGGCGCAAGGCGCCTCCGTGGAGGTCCTGCGCGTCTCCTCCGCGACGACGCAGGTCGTCTCCTGCACAGGCGGCTTGGGTCCTGCGACGCGCAGAGACTCTCTCTGGGTGCTAAGGAGAACGGGGGAGGAAGACGGGGGATGGTGGCCGGAGCCGGCGACGCGCGAGCGACGGTGGAGAAGTGAGGAAGGAGACGGGGGCGTTTTTCAAATGATTCAAAAGTATAAGGACATGTTTGCAAAATGCATAACGTGCAGCAGCCGCGACATCTAAATCCGAACGGAGGGAGTACTTCTCAAGAACAAACCTTTCAAACAGCTAATCAATGGAGAGAGAGAAATAATCTCACACCCAAATTGAAAATTAGCATCAATTGTAGCCATTTCATGCTACTTTTATGCCATGAAAGGGACACGGCGAGCTATCTCAAAAACATTGGAAAAAAACAATGAAAAAGGGTATGTCTCAATCAGATGACGTCATCTCCTCGTCTAGGTTGTCTTTTTATTTTACTTTACTTGCCTAGGTCCGTTGTCTGTTGACGGTTGGCTGTAGTTGTTTGTTGAGCCTTGTTGTATTCTTTGTCTGGTCCGTCTCTCTTTCTCTCCGTTGCTCCCACTTTGATTCAAGCAATAGTAGTGCGTATGTTGTTTACATGTGGGAAACGAGTTGGGTGGTGTGTGTGTGAGTAGTTAGAGCATCTTTATCTCTAACGCTGACCTGTAAACAGGACACCGCATCAGTCTGCAGGACAAAGGAAACCAGTCCGCGGACATGAATGCGGGAAACGGTCATCCAAAGCTATCCGTGTACATTTCAAAACAAGTTTAAACCAATTGGACGTATTTCATGCAAACCTAATGATTTTCATACAAACCAGACGAACACATTTACATTTCAGACATATTTTCACTAAACTATACCGGACTAGGCTAAAACTAGTCTAATGCCGACCGGGGCGAATCTTCACTCCCATGACATATCTTCCCTGGAGACGGCGGCCATCTAAAGCTATGTCCGGGAGACGACATTGGCTAGCCTGGACGTGCGAGGACAGACTGGTGATGGCGGTGGCACCGAATCCGAATGGTTTGCCGGCAAGCCAACCTGTATCAGGCCGGCTCGCTGGACAACCCAGGCGCTGCAATGCCGGAGAACTCCTTCTACTCATCGTGGGAGGCCATGGTCCAAGTCCAGCCAACCTCTCTATAAACAAATGTAAGACGTTTTAGATCACTAGTAGTGACCTAAAAACGTCTTAAATTTGTTTACAAAAGGAGTATTATATTTTGAATAAGTATAAATACGAAGTATTTAAGGAGGAGGTAAGAAGCGAGGATGCGTGAAATGTTATTCCTAAGACAGTGAGAGAAGGGGTTAGTAGGTAGTGGAAAGCAATTCCTTGGGGATAAATGAAATATAGTCATTAAACGCCGAATATTCTTGTCTGAAGAAATTTTTATAACCAGGTAATCCCGCTCGGTAGCAAGGGCCATGGGTTGGACAACTGACTCTTGATACATGCCATGTATCGGTCAAGACGTACTTTGGATATATCCCCCACTTAATCACGTAGCAAGCACATCATAGCGGTTGTCTTACAGTGAATGTTTATTATCAAGATGAGATCCCATGAACAAATATAAGGTTGTGAGAGTAAGACGTCATACCCATGCGTATTTTCATAACAATGTTTACTTTCAAAAAGCTTGTTAAAGGCCCGCTCAAAAAATTGGAATTTAATTTGATAACTATAGCTTGTTTGACTCTCTTTCATAGTGCACATCCTCTCATGGGTTTGATAACCCTGTGTCACTCCTTGGCGAAAAGGTTTGGGAACCTTTTGATATCCAAACCGGATTCCAAAGGGCATCATGAAGCGCAACCCTTTATTTTTGTTCTTGTATGCAAAATCCATGCTCACCATGCATGCATCGGTCTTGTGGCTCTTGTCTATCCAGTTTTATTTTTCTCTTTGTCGCCTGATTCTCTACCCCTTCATGGTGACCCCTCCATTTGAAACCCCCCCAAAGCACTCCCCTCTCTCTTGTTTAACTGCTTAGGATTTTCAAACAAACTGTCTGAATTTTCAAACAGATTCTAGAGGCATGCGTATTTAAGCCATTTGTCGGTCATAGCCTCCGAACAAATTTTGATCGGACCATCTGAGATATTTCAAAGTTTCCTCCTTTAGCTTTGTACTTAGATTCTGAACCGATCATCCAGAGCTTCTGAGCTATGCTAAAAGGTCGTGTAACAGTCAGATTTTAGGTCCAGCCTATTGCCCCCCCCCCCCCCCCCCCCCCCCCCCCCACAGACACACACACACACATATCCCACCAATTCACATCCTTGTGCTCAGTTCAAAGGGCTTTCTACTCCAACCATCAAGCCACTCCTTTGATTTCTAATCCCCTCCTTACTGTCCACTCCTATCTATCCAATACAAAGCCATATTATCTTTTGAACCACAAGTGAAAGAGAGCCATCACCAAGCAACTCCAATTTTATTACTTTTGGAAGGTGTGCGCCACCTAGATCGACTAGGTGTGTGAAGGAACCAAGAAGTTTGTACGTTCTTTGAGATCGGCTACTTCGTGAGACTAGACCTTCGAGTGGGACTAGACCTTCGCTATGTCATGATGGCACAGCTTCGTTGCTCCATCGTGGAGCCTTCGTGGACTAGTTTCTCCGTGGAATCGCAACCGGGGTCTCCATAATCCTAGATTCTTTGTGGTTCAAAGACTCCGTCAACATGGAGTAGGATAGTGTCAACTATCTAAATCATGGAAAAAATCTTCTGAAAAACGGTCTGTCAAGTATGTTGTTTGATAAATATTTGGTCACGGCCGACTTTCACGTCTAGTTGATTGCACATGCTATATACGATCATGAGCATGAAAGTGTATTGTCTAAGTCACATGCCTATTTCCTTATTTTGTTTGCGGTTGTTGTGTGTTGAACCATTGGTTTTATGGATGTATTAGTAAAACACAATTATCTCCCAAAAGAAAGAACACTTGATGATGTTTCTTTCATTCAAATTATGTGTGCAGGTTATTATTTGAGTTGGACAGTAATGCTTCATGGTTAGAAAATATTAGCACGTCATATGTGTGTTTACAACCTGATTTATCACATATACTGTTTTACGACTAATACATCCACCGTACATCTGCAAGGGGGATTGACACACCTACACTAGTAGAAAAAGGGCCATTTGTCCCGGTTCTAGAGGGCCTTTAGTCCCAGTTCTGAAACCAGGACTAAAGGGTCGGTACTAAAGCCCCCCGCCCCCCTACGTGGCTACTGTCTGGAGCTCCACCTTTAGTCCCGGTTGTTGTTACAACCGAGACTAAAGGAAATTTTATGAATTTTTTTGATTATTTTTAAAAAAAAATCCGATTTTCAAATTTCTGAATTATTTTACAATTTAATCTCTAATCACCCCTCATCAGTCCAAATCATCTAACTTCCCGACCGGTCACCCATCCTCTCACTACTCCAGCCTGAGCACGCTTAACTTCCGAGTTCTATTCCCCCTCGTTTTCAAGTCAACACTTATTGTCAATCCTATTAACCCTCAGGAGTTTAGCTTGAGCAAGAAGTCGCACGTTTCACTGTTTGAGTTTGAAACTATTATTCTAAAAAATTATTATTATTTAGTAACACTAATATTTCTTGAGTAAGTAGTTTGACCATAGTTTGACCAGATTTGATCAAAATTTTAAAAAATGAAATAATTATTTAGATGCTTCCTTTTGAGTCAATAAAATCCACCCTTTGTCCAAAAAAAACTCTCAAGTTTTTCACACTACATGGACCAAAACTACATGCTCTCAACTTTTAGATTGCGACGCTCTGGTGCCTCGCGACCTTCTCTGTGATATTTTAAATCAGGGCACCTCCAAGGCTGACCCATAAAATGGACATCGCATCCATTCGCGGAGAGGGAGGACCAATCCACGAACATGAATGCGCGCGGGTGTGGCATCCAATGCTACCCACATACATTTCAACAGGCCGGACAAAATTCTTGCAAACCGGCAGATTTCTTCAAAGTTCGGATACAAAATAGCATAAATCGTCGAA
This sequence comes from Triticum timopheevii, assembly GCA_963921465.1. NCBI lineage: Eukaryota > Viridiplantae > Streptophyta > Magnoliopsida > Poales > Poaceae > Triticum > Triticum timopheevii. Next base: position 3,783,175 of record OY997274.1, on the reverse strand, counting down.
CATAGCATGCAAATAAGTCTAGTACAAAAATAAATTCAAACTAAATGAAAAATAGCTCAAAATCAACAAAGATTAAACCGGGTGTTTAACAAGTTTTTCATGAATGGATCATGTTGTCCCACACATACTGCACCTTGAGCTTCACCCAACAATGTGTGTGCTTGAATGGCCCGCCCTCTTCCTTGTGATACAACACGACATCGCGTACACGCTACACAACGAATATAGCAATATTGAGTGAATGAATGAATCAATTAACCAGTTGAACAAGAAGAAAAATCAATGCTTGGCGTGCACAATGGCCACATTGCCTCCTCTTGATCAACCATTATATAAAACTTGACCACAGTGTTCTGAATGGCGTACCATCGATACACTAACAACTTCACATTATGTTCAAGGGTTATGTGCATGTCGTAGGGCGCAATGTGGTTTAGTCCATGAAACGAACCCTGGATGCACTGCCCAAAGACCCTGCCCCTTGCAACCCTGCCTACAAAGTCTGCAAATACGGCCAACCACGCACTGCATAACAACTCATCCTCCATGCTCGAGTACCCCACCATATCGGCGGACCGAACCGATCGGCGGACCGATGCAGGCCCATATTAGATTACAAAACACATCCGGACGGTTTGAGAGTCGGTCTTGAAGATGCCATTAGTTCTCGTTTCTCCACGTAGCTCGTCGATCCAAGCGACATTCAAAATAAAGTTCATCAATCCAAGCAATGTATTATTTGTTTAACCTGACATGTAATTTAGCACTGGCATGGTGTCGATCTGCATTGCGTGCAACACTGCCAATTCACGGCAGACAGTGTTACATTAGTTGGACAAAGGCCAATTCTAGCTGATCCCCAAAAAATCTATAAGGGCATCTCCAATGCTGACCCTCAAACTTTTTCCGGCATCTATCTGCGGACAGGGGACCAGTCAGCGGACACTGATCTTGGAGGCCGCCATCCAACGTTGGCCGCATACATTTCAAACAACTTTTCAAATAATCGGATGAAATTCATGCAAATATGACGGATTTCTATAAACCGACCATAATTCAACTAACAAGGGAGCTCGTCCAACTGTGGGGATATAATTTGTGACATACTTCTATTCTAAACCTAATCTAAATGATGGTTGGCGGCCGTTCCCCATGTATGGTTATGAGTCTCGAGAACTGAAGCTCCAACACTTGCCTTCCCCTTCTCCAGTTCCGCCTCGGTGCTCTCCAGCTCTACCCCTGTAGCCTCCGCCACCGCAGCTTGAGCGACTAATAGGCCGATGATTATCAGCCCGTCAAGCCTGGCTTCAAGTGGGGGGGGGGGGGGTGGCATTTCGGGACCCGAGCGGCGGTGATGTATCATGCACTACCCTTCCTTCCTGACGTCGGTGCCCGCGGATGTGCCGACTTCATGGTCGTGCTGGCGAGGCGCGGTCTTGGCAGAGCCGGTGATGTCCTCCTAGTCATTGGTCTTGCCCACATCTCGCCCACTGCCTCATCGAACTCCTTGTAGGCAGCCTCTAGTTCCGCGTGACACTGGCGGTACCGCCAGCTATAGAGGCGGATCTCACTGGTAGAGATGTAGGACTTGAGTAGTGTCGCATGCGCCGACACTTCCGCTTCCGGCGCGATTGCCTTATCGGCAACGATCTGCTCCTCTGCCCGCTCATGCTCCTCGAGGAGCTGGAAGTTGTAGGCCACGTCGGCTTGCGCCTCCCGGAACAGCTCCGCCCACACCATGTCCATGTAGTGAGCACGGGCCTTGCCAATGGTCATGCTAATAATGCACCTGTGAGGGTGGCGCCGGCGGGGACGGCTGCACCATCTTGTCCTCGACCGCATCCTCCATTGGGATATCATCGGCCTCCGAGCTGCCAGCAATGGAGACCATCTCCTTGTTCTACTCCAGTAACAGTTCGTCCCAACGAGCTTTGGAGCGGGAGTAGGCAATGATGGGAGTTGCATGAAGAGGAGAAAGGGACCGGAGGACAATGACTACGGCTATGGCCGGGCTACAGTTTATATGGCGGGTGAATAACAATGGTGGGCGGCAAATGGATAGACGGGCGGCGCCAGAGTAGGTTCCTCGACAACCACATGTCATTAATGTGGCGGCAGACGAACGGCCGTGTTGTCATTTGAACGCGAAGCAGTCGCGTGCACCGAGAAGCGGCACGGGCAGCGCTCTCTTGGCCGGCATGCCGCTTTAATGTTGGCGCTAGTGAGAAGTCGTGTCCGCTCTGCCCGGGCATGAATGCGACACTGACGCGCTGATCATTTTGGGCGGGAAGCGCCCGCAGGTGAGGGAGGGTGTTTGGGTGGGGCAGGGCAGTCAGACGTTTGCGCGATAGCGGTCCAAACGTCTGCAAAGCCTCCAAGTTTGTGGGAAAAACACGTCCGGACCGTTCAGCGGACCGATACAGGCCCACGTTGGATGGCACAACATGTCCGGGCAGCGTGGTTGGGACGTCTGCGAGTGGTTTGAGGGTTGGCGTTGGAGATGCCCTAAGGGAGGATAAATTCAACGAAGGTCACCCTGAACGATGTTTTAGCAACAAAGATCTACTGTTTTTCTGAAGCATATATTATAAGTAGTTGGTGTACTCAGTACACTTGCCATGCAATATCCAGTAGCTCATGGACCATGATGTATATATCGTTCATAGTTCTGCATGTTAATTATTAAAAATATGAAGAAAAAAATAAGGAACTTCCATGTCAAAGCATGCCTTAATAGGATTACCCCTCTTTTTCATTCTTGCACTTGGTCCACTTCCATCAGTTGGCAGTGGGATTTTCCTAGGTTTGCTACTCTCATTCAATGCATCGGCCTTCTCTTGCTCACCTTTCAGCTGAACAAGAATATCGGTAGTCACCCTTTGACATGAACTCACCCTAATATTGGGAATCTTCAAAAGGTGCGCCTTTGCTCTTGAGGGGATTTCACGTCGAATGAGGGGTTTCACGTATCCAAAAATGTATCGCATCAGTATCCCAAGAGTATCAAACATTATTTTATTTTTATGAAAATCAGAAAAAACAAGGAATACGTACGGGAAACGTATCGGGTTGTATCGATGCAGTATCTGAGTATCGGGACACTATCCGACAGGATACACGTGCTTTTGAAGTATCCGCATAATGTAGGTCGGCAAGAATGATGTTACAAAAAAGATACTCCTAAGATTGTCCCAGTCTCTGAACTCGTAGACCATGGTATGCACTATCCTATGTTTCTTATTTGTGGAATACTCTTTATTCATGGTTCTGTTGTCATCAATGACTTGTTCTACTTTTTTTGGTGTACAAAAAGATATTAAAACCCTAATGCGTCTGCTCTTTGCTAGTGCCAACTCAGTCAGATCGATAGCTGATGAGCATATGTCTTGCATCGGTTGTTGTTACTCAGGTTCCGGATCATACTGTCCACGACCTTCACATCGCAGGGGCGATCTTGGGCTATGGGTCGACTGAACTGTATCCGCTACTACGGATCTGCTGTGAATCCTATTCCGTGACTGAGACACTGCTGTGTTCTGCTCTCCCGCTGCCCGGAGCAAGGCCCGGATCTTCATCAAACCTCTGTCGGCCTCCAACTGGGAAGGTTGAATTAACTCTGCTATTCGGGCTGTAGCTGTGAGATTTTGGATCGGAGTGCGGTATACCTCAGGTGGAGGCGGGAAAAGCTGTCGTCGACTGGACTCAGGGACCCGCTCCCGAGCACGCTCGTCGAGAGCGCGCTGAAGGTTCTCCAGTCGAGTGTGCTCAGCCAAATTAGCTAGGCACACCTCTTCCAGGGCCCGAGCCTCGGGGGTTTCTCCAACGATGGGCGTGTGGAGTGCATCCATGTTGCGGCGACGAAGTTCTTCCCTCTGCTGCGAAGAAAGGGGTTTGGGATGGCATTCCTCATGGACGCGCGATGGATCGCCGCCACCATCTTCGCCGTCTTCACGGCGGAAACCAGGCGGACCGCGCGGTCCATCGACCGCCAAGACTTCAGCCGCAGGGTCGCTGCTATCGCACTCGGATGCGGTCTCCGCGGAGCCAATCGACAGATCGAACAGGCCGTGGAGAGTTTCGTTGGGCTTGATTGCCGCGACTTGATGGGTGGCCGAACGTCGAGCCACCACGTTTTCACCTACCGCTGAAGCCGCGACCGACCGGATCGCTTGCGGCGGCGAACAGCGGGGAGGGAAGACACCATCGGAGCCGACCGATACTGAGTCGACGGCTGCCGGAGAATGACGCCATGAATGCACGCGCGAAAGTGCGTCGCCCCTCGAACGGGGAGCGCCTCAACGTCAAGGCAAGGTTCCTGAAGCCAAGAGGAGTCGTCGGCGATGAAAACGAGCGCGCCGAGACGGATCTCGCGGCCCTCAGCCAATCCACCGCCAGAAACCATGATGATGATGATCGGAAAAACTTGCAACTTCACCAACAAGTCGCTAAGACACCTGCTCCAAGGTGGGCGCCAACTGTCGTGGTTCTAAGGCTGGCAGTAGAAAGGGGGGTAGGTATGGAGAGGCAAGATCTCAGCTACGGTGAAGGTGTACACACGGGGTTTATGAGTTCAGGCCCTCCTCGATGGAAGTAATAGCCCTACGTCTCGGTGCCTGGAGGTGGTCGATTGGATTATATGTGTGTGATGTTATAGGGGGTGCGATCCCTTGTGCCAGAGGAGGGGGGTGGCTTATATAGAGTACGCCAGGACCCTCACCGCCCTCCATTACAAGGGACTTAATGTACATAAAGTGGGGGTGTTACTGGTAACGCCAGCCTTAAGTGCTGTTAATGACCTTAAAGACTACGGAGTGAACGCCTGCACGTTGCAGTGCTGAGTGACCCCTGATCTTCGGTAGGTCGGCTGACTCCTTGGGTGGTCGAGTGACAATAGGTAGGGGGACTCCCGAGTGACATAACTGTCGAGTGGATTGCACTCGACATCTTTAACTGGGGGTCCCTTGTTACCTCTTGGACTTCTTATCTTCTAGGGTAGTGACCTTGGGTAGGACATATGGGTCAGGCCTATGACCCTACCCCAGGTCTGTATCCTCATCAGGTGGCGCGCGCGACGGTAACGAGCCGCCTGACGCCCCCGACGAGAAGCCGCACCCCATGGCAGTCAAGACAACACGCGAACGGTGGCGTGGCATGTGGTGTGGACTCCGTCACGCTTGCTCGGGGCGGGAGGCGCGCGCGGCGAGGACGAAGGTGCGGGCGGCGAGGGCGGGATGGACAGAGGTGCGGCCACACGAGTTCGGGAGGGCGGAAGGCGGTGTCGGGGCGGGAGCCCGAGACCTTCTCCTTCTCGACGGCGACATGGGGATGGGTGAAGCTGCACGTGGTGCGCGTAGGCCTGCGGGGGCGAGGTGGACGACGACTGGCGACTGGGCCGGCGGCGTGCAGCTGCTCCGGGGAGGCGCGGCGCGGGGCAGCGGCAGGCGCCGGGGCCGGATGCTTGTGGCTCCTTCGGGGAGTCGCAGGGCAGGGCCGACGACGGGAGATGGGGCCGGCTCACCGGAGCGAGGAGCAGGGGAGAGAGGAGAGAGAGCAGAGGAGCGAGGAGCAGAGCGGCGGGCATGTGGGGGAGAGAGAAGCTTGTATTTTTGCATGCATCACATGGTGGGCCTAGCGAGGAAAAGAAGGAGACAGAAATTTAGGAGGCTGGCAGTCATCCTTTTGCAGCTAAAGTATAGCGCCAGCGCCCCCAGCTGTCCCCCGATTCCCTAGGTTTGCCTTGCGTGCGCCGGTCGTAATTTTCATCAGATCCGGCGCAAAACGAGACTCTGGGGTTTCGGCTGGGACGTTTTTTAATCGCCGGTACTAAAAAAAGGCTCCTGGGGGCCGTCTTGGGGGCGCGGCTGGAGATGCTCCAAGACAATGTCCAATTGATCTTGGTAACTGCCCAGTTAGGTTGTTTGATGATAAATCTAGATACTCCAAATTGTTCAGCGATCCAATTTCTTGTGGCAATGAACAACGTCGTTACATTGCCAATTTCTGGTGGAATATGTCCTTCAAGCTTATTTGATGAAACATCAAGTATCCTGAATTGAGATAATTTCCCTATGCTTGATGGTTTTACTCCAATTATATTATTGTTTGATGCACGTACCTTGGTAAGTTTGTGGGACTCACCCCAATGATGAGACAATTTAGCAAATAGTCTATTTGAACCGATATCAATATAGACAAGATTTGGATGAGCTCCCATTTTGGTGATATCTCCTTCGAGGTTATTTCGTTCAAGTCGAAGTCTGACTAGGCTTCTACAACTTAGCAAGCTAGATGGCAAGAGTCCAACCAAGTTGTTATTAGTAGTGGAGACTTTTTTTAGCCGACCTCGAGCACAAAGACCGGATGGCAAGGCACCAGAGAGGTAGTCAACAACAAGTTCAAGCTCAACTAGACTCATTAGCTTGTCCATTTCCCGAGGAACGGATCCGGAAAGTTCACTATAGTCAAGGTACAAGATAGTGAGTTTTGTCAAGTTCCCTATGATGATTGGAATAGAACCTGAGAGTGTGTTGTTGTTAAGCTCCAAGTCTGTAAGTTCAACAACCAACCTAGCTCTCCTAGAATTAGCCCAGAATCTTGGTTCTGGGCAATGTACAAGCCAGTGAGTTTCGTCAAATTTCCTAAGCTGTATGGGATGGAACCAATTAGCTTGTTGAAGTTAAGCTCCAAGTTCTCTAAGTTCAACAACCAACCTAGCTCTCGTGGAATTTGCTTAGAAAGTTGGTTCTCGCCAAGGTATAAGGTAGTGAGTTTTATCAAATTCCCTAAGCTGTTTGGAATGGAACCTAAGAGTGTGTTGTCGCTAAGCTCCAAGTCCTCTAAGTTCGACAACAAACTTAGTTCTCGTGGAATCTGCCCAGAAAGTTGATTAGTAAAAACTTTCAAGGTAGTGAGTTTTCTGAACTTCCCAATGGTGCTTGGGATAGAACCTGAGAGTGTGTTGACGGCAAGCTCCAAGTCCTGCAAGTTCAGTAACCAACCTAGCTAGTTCTCATGGAATTATCCCAGAAAGTTGGTTACTAGAAAGAAACAAGATAGTTAGTTTTCTCAAATTCCCTATGGTGCTTGGGATAGAACCTGACAGTGTGTTGATGGCTAACACCAAGTCCTGTAAGTTCAATAACCGACCTAGTTCTCGAGGATGTGTCCAACTAGTAGTTTATTATAAAGGTACAAGGTAGTGAGTTTGGTCAAATCACCTATGTTGCTTGGGATTGAACTGGAAAGATTATTATTTGACAAATCTAGTGTAACCAAGTGATTCATGTGGCCTATTTCAGAAGGGATATGACCAGCTAAGTGATTGTATGACAAGTTGAGCGTCACAAGACTACTCATGTTACCTATCTGCCTTGGTATTTCATGAGAGACATCATTTTTCTGAATCATTAAGGAATGGATTTTTGTGAGATTTGCTAGACCTAGTGGAATCGAGCCTCTTATCTGGTTGCCCTGTAGAAGGAGAGAAAAGAGCTCTCCGAGGGCCTCGATATTGGAAGGAATGCTCCTAGCGAGGTGGTTGTGCGATAGGTCCAATGATGTCAGGGTCCTCAAGGTTCAGAAGTTGAGGGACCCCAACGCCCCTCTCAGCCGCATCCCCCACACAGGGATGTTGCTGATGGAAGGCCGATGCCGCCGCTGGTGCACAACGGTACCACAACTGATGCCACGCCAGTTGCAGGGCGTGGTCGTGTTTTCCCAGGAGCGTAGGGCGTGCTGGCTCTGGTTGTCGAGGCTATCTTTCCAGACGAGGAGTGCTCTTGCTTGTGGTCGGAGAACTGCCGTGTCCGGCGCAAGTGCGACAGAGGTGGCCACCACCATCATCATCATCATCATCATCACTATGGTCATGGTCATGGTGAGAGAGGCAAGCATTTTGGGTGGTGGATGCATCTCCATGACTAGCTAGCTAGGCTGTAATTGGTTTTGGTTCTGAGAGAGCCAATGGCAGCACATTAAATAGTCGAGCACACATCCGTGGGCATGAAAGTCTGCAGAACCTGCCATGCTTGATGGAGATTTACGGATAGCTCCAGCTAAGGGGTCAAGTCATTCGTGTCGGCGGCATGTGCATACTCATTTGCGGATGGCTGTGTTGCATTCCTCACACGGCATGGCAATGCTGTACTAGCTTCCAATACTTGGATGGTGACTAATAGTAATGTATATACACTAGAAGCAATAATGTGTTAAATCGTCTTACAGTATATGATAGCCTTATCAGTTGGTTATTTTACCAAGTACGTAAATATAGTGGAGTGTCTAAAATTACGTAAGTGTGTTCGTGAACGGATTAATACAGCGCAGCGATGTTTCCGCGCGAAGCACAACCACGCCATTAACGATTTCAATTACGTAAGTGTGTTCGTGAACGGATTAATACAGCGCAGCGATGTTTCCGCGCAAAGCACAACCACGCCATTAACGATTTCAATTAATAGTTGGGCACACCTCTGTCCATATGTTAACAAATACATGTCAAAGCATAGAATAATTGGACAGCACTGGCCATGGAAGTCTAGACCGTATGAGAGTTACCGTCAACCGTGGCCATGGAAGTGTGCAGAACCTGCCGTGCTTGATGGAGAGTATGAGAGCTACTGTCAGCTCCAGCTAGCTAGCGGTCAAGCCATTCGTGTTGGATCAAGATTGGAGGGCATGCCTCCATCTCTCAACCTAGTTCTACTTGATTCTACCCAAAAATACCTCAGCCCTACGTCTCCTATCTTTGCACGACCACACTTTGTACCCCGCTGACAAGCCAACGTCCAACCTGTATAATTTTCTAATGCATAGTCCAGGACGGACGATCTATATTGTTTTGACAACAAGAGAGAGCAGGAGGAGGAAGAATGTTGATGCTGACGTGTGGGTTTCCCCTGCAATAATGGTCAAAATAAATGGGGTCGACTTTCCTGCCACCTCAGCCCTAACGGGTGGGTCACACTTGTCATAAACGTGTTTAAATCGTCTAAAACGGTCATCAATCATTTTCGGTAGTTTTTTGCACCAAAATTAGAAAGAAAAAAGTGGTAGTTTTCGGTCATTTAAAAAATAACAATTGTAGTTCAGTAGGACAACGACCTCAAATGTGGTAGTTTTTTTGTCAAATACTCGTCCAAAACAGAATAAGAGAAATGGAAAAAAGCTAGTTTCATGTGGTAGTATATGCTTAAAAATACTCCCTCCGGTCCATTTTACTTTGCATATAAGAATTATCTGAAGTGTATTATATGAAAATTAAATTCATGTCGCATCAAAGGGTACTGATTTCATATTGTTAATGTTGATATTTTTTGCTACAAAGTTGGTCAAACTTTATAAAGTTTGACTTCTGACAAATCTTATATGCACAGTAAAAAAGACGGGAGGGAGTACATGCGACTGGCTGTGGTGCTATCCGATTCGTTTGTCGTGCGTGCTGATAGCTTATTCGGATTAATTGGCAGTCTTTGGGTACACGATCCGCATGTAGCACAAAATTAGATCAGTAACTATCCAACGTTGCGACATCATTTAGATCAATATAAATCTGTATCGTTCAATCAAAATAGCAAGGAGTATGATCCACATCTCATTCAATCTTGAGCTGAGGAATCAAAGGTGATGATTCTATGTAACAGTCCGGAGGGTCAGGAAGTGCGTGAACCTGAGCCTGATTCCTGGTCTCCAGCATTTGCACCACCATGTGCATGGTTGGCCGCAGCAGCGGATTGGGCTCCATGCACCACAGCGCCACGCGCGCAAACTGCTCCACCCTCTGCTTGTCCTCCACGGTCTCAACGTCCGGGTCGCCGTCCAACATCAGCTCCGTCCTCCGTGCTACCACCAGCTGCGCCGCCCAACCAAACAGCGTGACTGTCTCGTCGTCATCTCTCGCGTCCGCTGACAACCTGTCATGCACCACGCGCTCCTGGCACCTCCGGCAGCAAATCATCTCCAGGAGCACGACGCCGAAGCTGTACACGTCCGCCTTGGTGTCCACACGTGCATCGCTGCGGAGCCACTCGGGCGCGATGTACCCTCTGGTGCCCCTGACGTTGGTCACCGTGGTGTGCACTTGCTGGCTCCCGAGCAGCTTTGAGATCCCGAAGTCGGTGATCCTTGGGACGCCATGGTCGTCCAGCAGGATGTTGTCGGGCTTGATGTCGCAGTGGATGATAGGGGCGCTGCAGCCATCGTGGAGGTACTCGAGCCCCCGGGCGATGGCGAGGGCGGCCTCAACACGCCAGCTCCACGGGGGCCGCCTCTCTGGGTCGACGAAGAGGACGCTGCGGAGCGACCCTCCCGGCATGAACTCAAAGACCAACATTCGGTGTCTGCCTTCTTTGCAGTAGCCGATCATACGGACCAGGTTCCGGTGGTGGATCTGCCCGATGGACTGCACCTCGTTCGTGAACTCCTGCTCGCTGTACTCGTTGGAGTCAATGAGCTTCTTCACCGCGATGAAATGCGGCTGCGGCGATCTTATCGTCCCTTTGTAGACCTCCCCGAAACTCCCTTTACCCAGCAGAGTGTCGAAGCCATTGGTGGCTTGGTAGAGCTCCTTCCAGCTGAATACTCTCACACCAGAGTTCAACGGCCGCCGGCTATCACTGTTCCTGACGAGGTAATGCTGTGCCACGAGGCCGCCGATGGCGATCAACAGGAGACAGGACATGCAAGCGGTGACGATCTTGTAGGGACGTAGTATCTTTCTCCTCGCCGACGGGTCGAACTCCGGCGTGCACCCGATATTGGTTTGGTGCGCGTCGATGTAGGTGTACCCAGTAGGGCACAGGCAGCTGAGCCTCTCTATCGTCTGCACGCAGTAAGACCCCGGGCCGCACAAGCCTTGCCTCGAAGATGTTACCCTGTTGCAGCCTCCGTCACCGGGGAGTGCTCCCGACACTGTCCAAGGCGTGGCCCCGCTACCGTATCTAGGGCGGGTGTAGGTGCGGACGATGCCGTCAGGGTCCATCCTCGCCAACTGCAAGTAGTTGCCGCCGTCGGAACCTTTCGGCAAAATCAAACCGTGAACGCTGCCATCTTGAAGCGTGTAGTTGAGGAAGCCCCGGTTGTCGAAGGTGACGGTCGTGTTGCCATTGGGGCCGTAGGTGCGCGTAGCCCAGTAGGCGTTGGTTGTTCTGTAGTCAGCGGTGAAGAGGTCGAGGTAGAGGACGACGTTGCCGTCGGGCTGGACTGCCAGGCTGAACCGTCCCGTCGCGAACTCCGCGTCCGCGCGCTTGGAGACGAGGAGTCCCCCGGGCGAGTAACTCGAAGACAAGGGCTGCCCTGGGAGCAGCGTGTCCGTCGGGTTCCGGAAGCTCTCCCAGAGCACGATGCCGCCGTCGCCGAGGAACTGGACGTTGCCAGAGTCGCTCAGCGCGAGGACGGACCCGCGCTGCATGCCAGTCGTGGCGCTCCACAGCTCTTGGTTGCCGCGGTCTGTGAGCTGGAGTTGGCCGTCGGCCGTGACGTTGAGGACAGACGTCGCGCTGGCGACGACCGCGGAGCCCATGGTCATCTTTTTCAGGAACCATACCACGGACTGCGGCTGCGGCTGGGAGGAGTTGCCGTCGTCCGCGAAGCGGAACCACGTGGCGAGGAGGAACTTGGTCGGATCGGAGTCGAGGGCACGGAAGCCGAAGGCGAAGCCACCGGACGGGCTGGTGATGTACAGGGGCGGCGTCAGGGTGTCTCCCCCGGTCAGGTTATTGGTTTGCGCCATGGCCACTGGCAGCAGACGGGCTTGTTGCACCAGCGTGGCAACCAAGGTGGCGAGGCGGAGGAGACCAAAGCGAAAGCGGGGCAGCGCCGCCATGATCGCCTCTCGGCTTTGTGCAATCGTGCAGAGGAAGCAGCGTGTGCCTCCTTGATTTATACTCCTATAAGCTGCATGATGAGCATGGTCGTATGATAGTCGGGGGCGGGAAAATTCTTATTCAGCGCGCGTGCATAAACGCTTCAACGGATATGGCACACAGGGTCGTAGGATAGAGACCGGCTACCAGTCAGTTTGACTAAAATACGAAATTTGGGTCACTCGACTGACCCATATTTTGTTTCAGTCGCCACTAACGTGAACATCATTAACGTGACCAGCGTCATGCATGCATGAAACAAGGCCCCTAATAAAATATCTGATGTATATATCCATGTTTGGTTCACTAAGTAAGATTCTTGTTGTGAAAAATAAGACTCACATGTCATGCACATAAAAAATATGGCTAACAATTTAAGCACCTAAGCTAAGTAATGTTTGGCCAAAACAGCTGGTGTGGCAAACTATTAGACCAGCTACCGGTTTTCACTACCATGCTTTTTTTTCGACAGTACGCCTAATTGGCGTACTATATTTTTATAGAAGATAGAAGATAATTACAAGCAGTCTAGCAAGATGCGAACATCCTGCTTGACAAGCACCAACACCGTGTTAAGTACAAAATCACTCTCTCACAAACGGATCTAAGCCTCCTACACCAAATCCAGCTAGCGACCACTCCTTGATCTCCGAAAGTACCAACGTCGCCAGTTGCTCGGGCGTCCTTTGATCGAGCACTCTATTGAACACCCTCACGTTTCTCTGTTTCCACAAAGCCCAAGCCGTGCCAATCGCGAAGGAGTCAAAACCACGACGAATTTTACCCGGGAACCTCGTCCTTTGTTGGAACCACCAATCGGTGAAAGTGCTGCTCTGGGTTGGCAGTGCCATGTCCATTTACATCTTGTCAAAGTAGCAATGCCAAACCTACCGCGCATAGACGCATCTCACGAGAATGTGATCAACGTTGTCCTGGTCCTGCAAGCAGGTGAAACAAGCGGATGGCTCATCCTGGAGCCCATGTTGGGCGCGTCTGTCAGATGTCCACAAGCGGTACTGGACCATGAGCCAGGCGAAGATCTTGCAGCGCAGCGGTGCCCAGCTTCGCCAGATTGCCATAGCGGTCGGCGAACGCACCAAGCCCATGCAAAAACTATGGTATGTCGACCTAGCCGTGTAAGCACCGGACTTGTCAGCAGGCCAGCTAAACTGATCAGGAAGGTTATCGTCCCGCGGCACTGTCGCAATGGCGAGGCACAAGTGAGACACCTGCATGTGCGCCAGGAAAGAGATGTCGCCTTGCACGTCTCGCGCCCACGCGTTATCCAACAGGGCCTGCTGGACAGTCCTGGCATTGCGCGCCCTCGTGCTAACCATCTCCAGGATCAACGGGGCGATTTCGCCGACCGTGAAGCCATGAATCCATTTGTCCGTCCAAAACATAACCCTCTGTCCATTGCCGAGTGTGATCTTGATCAAGCTGTTGAAGATCGACTTGACCTCGACGTCTTCAGTGAGCGGGATGCCCTGCCACAAACGAAGCAGATCCGTTCTGCGGAGCCATTCGCAACGCACTCTCAAAGCGATAGCCTGCAACCTCAGATCCTTGACGCCCAACCCTCCAAGACTCGTCGGCCGACAAATTGTGTCCCAAGCTACCAGGCACTGCCCTCCATTGAGTTTGTCTTTTCCGCCCCAAAAGAAAGTCCGCATCCATTTGTTGATTTCCTCGAAAACCCAAGCCGGGGCGTCAAGAACCATGATTTGGTGAATGGGCCTTGCGGAGACGACAGATTTGAGGAGGATAAGCCTGCCAGGTCTATGTATGAGCCCACTCTGCCACGCAGGAACCACCTTCCTGACCTGATCAAGGAGCGGGTGCCAGTCCGTGCGGCGCAACTGGTTGATCGATAGCAGGATGCCTAGATACTTGCACAGGAACGTACCCAATTGACAGCAAAGAGTCGCAGTAACTCTCTGCCCATCCTCCTCCGAACCACGAATAAGAACAACCGCGGATTTGGCGAAGTTGATCTTGAGCCCCAATGCTTCCCCAAAGACCTCGAGGAGCTCTCTCACGCAGTGCAAATCTTGCGCCACTGGCTTGACAAACAAGGCGACGTCGTCCGTGTAGATGGATAGCCTTTGCAAAGGCAGGATGCCGCGAAACAAACTGAGCACGCCCTCGTCTGAAGCTTTGCAGATCAACGCAGTGAGCACGTCCATGGCGGTCACGAATAGAAGGGGGGAAACCGGATCCTCTTGCCTTAAACCTTTAGCATGATAGATTGTGCGTCCCGGGTTCCCGTTCACAATGATCTTTGTGCTCACGGAAGAAAGCAGCGTGGACACCCAACCGATCCATCTCCATCCTAAGCCCCTGACCCTTAAAACTTCCAGAAGGAAGGGCCACGAGAGTGAGTCGAAGGCTCTCGCAATATCGAGCTTGAGGAACCCCTTGATCTTAGCCGCGTGGATTTTGTGGGCTACTTGCCTTACCAGGAGGTAATTATTGTGAATGCTTCTTCCTCTGATGAAAGCAGACTGATTTGCACTCACCACTTCGTGCAATCTCATACGCGCCCGCATGGCCAGAATCTTAGCAAAGATCTTGGAGAAGCTGTGAGGGAGGCTGATGGGCCTAAAATCCTTAACCTCCAAGGCCTCCGCAGTCTTAGGAATAAGCACAATGTGCGCCTTATTGAGCTTGCTGAACCCTCTGCCGTCCCCCATGTACATCTTAAGCAAGGCAGCCATAATGTTGTCCTTAATCACCGGCCAAGCTTTGTGATAGAACAGCCCAATGAAGCCGTCCGGGCCGGGGGCTCTGTCAGGTGGGAGCTCCTTGATCACGCCCCAAACCTCCTCCTCCGTGAAGATTTCCTCCATGTCCGCGAGGTCTAGCTGAGGCAAGCCCAGCAAGTCGAGATTTAGAGAGTGCGCACACGTGCTGGTCGTGCCCAACAGCCTGTCATAGACCCCGGCGAACACGTCCTCAATTTTGCCTTGGTCCGTGAGGATCTCCTCATCATGTTTCAACCGTGCGATGTAGTTCTTGGCTCTCCTACCATTGGCCACAGCCTGAAACAGCTTAGTGTTGGCATCCCCTTCTTTCAACCACCTGATCCTAGATCTCTGACGATCAATAGTCCGCTGGAGCGAGGCAAGACCCAGCAGCGCCACCTTGAGCGTCTTCCTCAACCAGCATTCCATGTCCGAGAGCTGGCGAGCTTCAGAGGCTTGGTCGAGCCTGTGAATGAGCCAGTTGGCCACCGCCATGAGGGTTTTAATGTTACCAGCTTTTCATTGACCCCAAGCCTGAAGATAGACAGCCGTATTTCTGAAGAGAGCCTCCAATCGTTTGAACGGGTCCACAATCTCGTCGCTGCAAGACCAAGCCTCCCGAATCGCATCGTCAAAGGCATCCAAGTTGGTCCAGAAGATCTCGAATCAAAAACGCTTCTTGTGATGGATATGAGCGTTTGTCAACAGGTGCAAGGGGGCGTGGTCCGAGACACCCGTGGAGAGGGCTTGGAGCAGGTGATCCGGGTGCGACAACCCAATCGACCGACACCAGCACCCGGTCTATCTTAGTGAAGGTGGGGGCATTCCTCTCGTTCGACCATGTAAACATCCGACCATGCATATAGAGCTTGTTTAGCTCGTGATCGTCCAGGAAGCTTTGAAATCTGTTCATCATCGTATGGTTGATATGATCATTGCTCTTCTCCGATGCCCACAGGATCATGTTGAAATCGCCTAGCACCATCCACGGGCCAGGGCATCTCGCTCTCCGGGCATAAAGATCCAAGAGGAATTGAGTTTTAAGCTCGTCGCCCTGAGGTGCATACACCACCGAAATCCACCACGGCTCTCCGTCCTTATTAGTTACCATGCCCGTAACAAAGTTAGAGTCCAACTGGATGTGGTCAATTGCGATCACCGTCGTGTCCCAAGCGAGTAGGATACCACCACAGGTCTCCTCCGCATGCTTTCAATTACTATGAGTTGTAAACCTGATAACCAAAAGAAGAAAAAGTGGTCGTCTGAAATTCTAATAATTGTGGTAGTGTCCCCATATATAATATATGAGTAAAAGAAACAAAAGAAAAAAATTAGAGTTTTCTAAGGAAGAATAAATTAGTGTCACTTGTATTACTCTTAAAAAAGGAAATATAAAAAATCAAATAAAGATAAAAATTTGCACGTAATTTGCACAGAAATTGCGTTTTATAATAATATGCAAGAATAAATATCTAATAGTGAAAGTTCCGCAAAAAGTCAGTTTTGTAAGCAGGATTGAATTAGGGGCATCAATTTACCATTAATATGGAGTAAAAAAATCAAATATTGACAAAATTTACCCACAATTTACACATAAACAGAGATTTTTTAGAATATCCAAAAATAAGCATAATGGTGGAAGTTTATTCGTAAAAAGAAGTTTTGTAAGAAGGGATGAATCAGTTTCATTAATATTACCTTAAAAAAAGCAAAGCAAAAAAACTCTACATAAAAAACAGGAAATGTATAAGAAGCATCAAGCCCAGTAGAAAAATCGACTTATCTCAGACAGGGGCAAGTCAAAATTCCACCTCTGAGAAAAAAGAGGAGAAACTTTTTTGCTCTATGTTACTGGATCACTAAAGGGACACATCAGCGATCAGGTGAGATCCTGCGCTCCGCGTCTTCCCTTTTTGATTTTTCTGCCTTGTCATCCTCCGCCACTCATTTTTCTTGTCCCCATGCATATTTTTCCCCTTACGTGTACGTTTGATTTCTTCTTCTCTTTTCTTCCCTTTCTATTCATGGACGCTTCTTTCTCCCAGCCACCCACCTCTGTCGTCTGCAGCAGGGCGACATGGCAAACTCGCTACCCTCAACCACTCACCTTAGGGTGGACATGGTCCGGACAGGTCCGGTCCCTGATCGAGCCGCCACTTGGACCGGCCGCCCGCGGACCGCGCCGGACCGGACCGACCAGTCTGACGGTCCTGTTTTCGGGGACCGGACCGGCAGCGGCCAAGCCGCGGCCGGACCGAGAGGACCAGTCATGAAGAGGTCGTGGTGAACATGGCATCGGCAACGATGGCAAGAGACGGATGTGCTGACCATGGTGGCGGCGGCGGGACGTGGAGGTCGTGGTCATTAGCTTCTGCGCGCCGACCATCGACGCCGGAAGGCACGAGAGCGAGCCGTCGGCCCGTCGCGGCCATGAACAGCACACCGGCGACAGCAGCA
Source organism: Triticum timopheevii (assembly GCA_963921465.1). Classification (NCBI taxonomy): domain Eukaryota; kingdom Viridiplantae; phylum Streptophyta; class Magnoliopsida; order Poales; family Poaceae; genus Triticum; species Triticum timopheevii. The sequence continues at coordinate 3,766,113 of OY997274.1, read as the reverse complement.
ACGCACGCGTCAGGGTCCTTCAGCGTGTCGCCAGCGAAGTGCTGGTGGCACTAACAGCAACTGGCACGTGCCGTGGTCCTCCAGAAGGAAGAAGCCAATGACGGGGGCTATGTGTACGGTGGCCATGCCAGACCTTGCTAGCATATCCTGTACACGTCTTTGTTGTTTTTTCTTAGCATTTTTTTAGAGCAACTCCAACCGGGCGACCCATATTGTCTGTTTGGGTCATCCGAACAGAAAACTTGGCCCAACCGGGCGATCCAAACGGCCACAAATGGGTCTGCGGCGGATAAAACTGGGCGCTCCCGTCGTCTGCTCCTCCCTCCTCGTGTACGCCCTAGTCCCACCTATCAGCGACCCACATTTCCTCCACAATCGCCACGTTGCATTTCCTCCACAACTGCAGCGACGAAGCAACCGACGCAGGCCGCCGCGGAGCTCACTGGTGAGGCCACCGGCGCAGGTCGCCGCGGTGCTCGCCGTCGTGTTTGAAGGTCGGGCGCCAGATGTGGCGCGCGATGTTGTAGATGGTGCCCTCGTGCGCGCTCTTGAAGGCGAAGGCGGCGCCCTGCACGGCCATGCGTGTGGCGCAGACGTGTTACTTCTTCTCGAGGCGGCGCAGCTTCTCGATGAGCTGGTTCTTGGAGAAGTCGAAGGAGAGCTTTCGGCGGATCTCCTCGCATAGAAGGACCATGTGTCGTACTGGTGCGAGGAGAACGCGGTGCCCCAGCGCGACGTGAACTCGAGGAACCCGCGCAGGATGAGCAGCAACTCCTCGTCCATCCACAGCCGCTGGAACAGCCGGCTCGAGTCCTCCGCCGCGGCCACGACACGTCCCCTACGGGCCTGTGGCGGAGGCGGTGGAACTGGACCGGCTGGTTTGGGGAAGGCAGTGGCAGCGGGCGCTGGAGGAGGCGGGGCCGGGCAGTCGGGAAGCGGGGCCTCCTGGTCAGCGGCTGGGTGGGAATTGTTGGAGGCGTAGATGTCGGTGCCCTCCTCATCTTCGTCGGAGGAGCAGGAGGACGAGGCGGAGGCGGGGTTGTCGGCCATGGTGGCGGGGCCTGTGGTGGGAGGGGGAACGCGGTGGCGCGTGCAGGCCACGGCCGCGGAGAAGCGCGGCGCCACAAGAGGGAAGCTGTGTCTTCCACGCCGGCAGCCTCACTTGTCCACTTTTTGCATCTTGTGCATTGGGTTCATCCATCGGCCGTACGTGTCTGCCTATGTCCGCTAGGTGGACGGGGGACCCGAACAGACAAAATCCGTGTCCATTTGGGTTGGAGTTGCTATTAGGTGCATGCAAATAAGGTAGGACGTGCATGGGCCAACAAAATCTGTGTGTGTGCTACTTTTCCGTGATTAGTGGATCAAAACATGACGTGGAGGTGAGTACTAGTCGTGGGCATAGTGTACGCACTTCGTTTGTTGGACGTGAAAGGAAAGGGAAACGGCTGTATCAGATCGATCCAGTCTTTCTAGTTCTTTCTGTTTATGCTACGATGAATGAAAGAAAAGGGAAACGACAGAAAAACTCCAAACTTTCACGCTAAATTTACGCTGAATGAAAGGAATGGGACTCCCACCATTGCCGTGGGCCACGACGACGTCCTTCTCGCCGCCGTCGCCGAACCACATCATCCCCACGTCCAACTGCCTCGCCTTGCCCACGCCGGATTCAGATCCCATCGCTGGTTCACCTTGCCAGAAGGCTGCCGGATAGAGAAACTCACGCGAGCTAAGAACGACGGCGGCGAGTTAAGGGCTGATTTGTTTAGGTCCACCCAAGTTAACCGAGCTAAGAGCATCTCCAACCGCGTCCTCAACAGGCCCTCCCTCAGGCCCTTTTTCGACGCCGACGCCCAAAAAACGGTCCAGTCGCGTCTCCAGGAGCCCAGTTTTCGCCGGTTAAGGCCGAAACTGGCGCCGGCGGATTCAGGCCGAACCCGGCACGCTGGGGCGCCCAAGGGCGCCAGGACGATCGTTTTTTGCGCGAAAGAACGGCGGGCCCGCCGAGTCAGCGACTCGTGCATTGTCGTCCTCACATCGCCTCGGTTTCCCGCGGGGAATCAATGCCAAGGCTGCCGCTGGTCAGCCTTCCATTGATTCCTCACGGGCGGCACTATGTGGCGACGCGCCCCCTCCCCGCCACGCATATGCACGGCGCCACCCCCCCTCCCCGCCCGCTATATAAAGCAGCGCCTCCCCCGCCGGTGGACACACCCGCCCGCAGCCCCTCTCTTCCCGTGCACAGCCACCGCCGACGAGCCCTCTTTCCTCTCCCTCCCCGTTCACAGCCACCGCAAACGATGGGCGAAAGGTTCCCCAGCGATGGGGCGACGGCGAATGGCTTCGGCCGCCGCTCTCTGCACGAGTGGGAAGCCCATATCCTGCACGAAGCTAACTACTCGGCGCCTCCTGACATGCGCGCACCGGGGCAGTGGAGGCTCAGCGCCGGGGGCGTCCCCGCCCCCCCGCTGCCCGACATCACGCGCCCCAGCTAATTCCGCGTCGAGATCGAGCGTGCGCGGGCGTCTCTAGCGGAGGAGCAGCGGGCCCTCTCTGAGTACAACGCCGGCAACCACGAGGCACGATGATTGGAAAATATGCCCTTACATGTGGGCGGCGTACTTCGAACGCCGGCAGGCGGAACGGGTAGCCTCCACCAACAACGCGCCAGTGGTGCGGGGTATCAAAAACAGCGACGGCCGCCGCCTGTGGAGGGGCGCCCTGGCCGCACGCTCCACGCCGTCCTCAGTACCTCGAGGGCGGCAACGAGCCTCCGCTGACCTACCCGGCCGCCCTGGTCCCCGCCGGAGTGGCGGCCAATCGATGGCGAGGAGGACCGTCTCCTCTTCCTCCTCCTCCCACTCCTCCTCCCACTCCTCCGGGTTGCCGGTGCTCTTCAGCGTCAAGGCCGAGCCCGCGGAAACGCAGCTCAGCCGGCGCACCCGCAGCGCCGGCATAGTCATCAACGAGGGCAGTCGTGCCTCCTCTTCGGCTCCCCCCCCCCCCCCCCCCCCTTCATTAAGCCGAAGACGGAGCCGGGGCTCGCCGCCGTGAAGACGGAGCCGGAGCTCGACGAGGAGGCGGCCATGAAGTGGGCGCAGGAAGATTGGGCGCAGCTGGAGATGGAGCACCAGCGCTGCGTGCCGCCGTGAGCGCGAGGAAGGGGGCGTCATCATGCTTGAAGATAGCGACGGCGACGCGTCGCCACCGGCCAAATCTGTCCGCCAGGGCGACCCTGGGCAGGGGTCCAGTGGCGTGAAGAAGGAGAAGGACGACGACGACGGCGAAGACGGCGACTAAGTCGCGCTTAGCGAGTTTTTTATTTAGTAAATTTTAAGTTTTCTATGTAAAATAATGAAGAACGCCGGAATTTATGTCTTGTTTGCTGAATCTTTGTAATGTTTGTCAAATTTTTAGCCGAATTTATTTTCAAAAATATTTTTAAAAGGGCGACTGGGGGCGACACTGGGGGCGGCGGCTGGGACCCCGATAGCCTCCACGCTGATTTTTAGCGCCGGTTCGCCCGCAGGCGGCAATTTTCCGAGCCCCCTGAGGGGCCAACGGCTGGATATGCTCTAAGAACGACCCGACAGGTCGATTTCCTGGCCGAAATTCACTGCTCGGACTGGCCATATTTTCCAGCAGGCCGGACCGTTCGGTCCGATCCAGATCGGTCCACAAGCGGGCCGAAAAGCCCGCTCGGTATGTCCAGCCCTAATCCCGCCCCCCCCCCCCCCACACACACACACACACACAAAATGCGAGCTCTATCCTATGCTGACGAAAAGCGCCCGCGCCCGCTGATGTGAAACATGATAATGAGGGAACGACGAGCTAGTTTGTTAGACACGATGCAACGATAGGGTTGTAAATCACACCAGTCCAATTTCGATAGAGAGTATTTAACTTTCAAATTTTCAGTTGGCCAATACTGTCTAAGGCTATCAACAATTGCAGGAGAGACAGTATCAATGTGACCATAAAATGCGCAAGGAATACATATGATTCTTCACAAACGGGATAATAATTTGTGTTGTTATATATATTAGGTATTTAAATATACACTCACCCCATTCTTGGGCATGCATCCAGTGACTTCTACCACTCCAGCCACCAAAAAATAGGCTCTTTGAACACCAACGCGGCACGGTGCGCTTGGTGGGAGAGGTTGCGGAGCGAGTTGCAGCTGCTGGCTGATGCCGCCACCAGTGTAGGAATTAACCCCAACCAAACGTTAAAAAAATTAGGAAGAGCTCAGGGCACCATGGGAAGATATGAAAGTAGAAAAAGGGCTCACCCGGCTGTACTGGCATCTCCTCCACGAAATGGGAGTTGTACTCGACCTCTCCTGGCGAGGGTGGGTGCTCGACCAGCCGTCGTTCTGTAGCCTGCCTAGTCCGTGTGCCTGTATCCACTGTGCTAAACAGGAGAGATAAAAGGAAGAAGAGGGGCAGTGAGGAAGAGGAGATGACCGTGGAAGAGAGAAAGGAGAGAAGGAGAACTCACCGACAGCACCCAGGGGATGAGCAGGCAGCAGTGGCCGCTGCCTCACCTTGTACTGCATGCTCCTCCCGTGGCTTTCATCGTCCGTGCACTCCGACACGCCTCAGATGCCCGCCGCTAGTCACCCCCATGACCCGATCGCCCTTGTGGCGTTGTGGATGGCATATAGGAGGGCTAGCTTGGGGTGGAGGAGGAGGATGAGAGGCGGCGGCAAGGGAGAGAGAGGAGGAAGAGGAGGAGAGGTGGTGGTGGCTGAGAGGGAGGTCGAGGAGGAGGTAGGGTCATGTGCAGGCTAGGTTTTGAAACAGAGGATCGCTGCAGCCCACCCTTTCTTGACCCGAACGCATGCAAGCAACACATACTGCAACACCGGTCCTGCGCGTAAGAGTGGCTCAGGCGTCATCTACCGAAACCCGAGCCCATTGTGTGCCGTAAAACCAACACCCAGATGTTTAACAGCATGACAAAAAAGTACGGAGCAGGGTAGAACATGCGAGCCGGATTCGCCCCGCGAAGCAGATGCATCAGGTATGCGGGTAGTGTAGCATGGTTTATAGGAGAAATTGTGTGACCATTCTATCTTCTTAAGGTTGATTGTACCCTTTATTTGTAGCATTTGCAGAACCAGAGCAGGCAGCGGTTTTTTTTTTTTTTTTTGCATTTCCTTTTTTGCCTCTTAGAGTTCCATTTCCATTTAGTGTTATTTTTTCTGAGGGCGCAGCTATATCTTGGCAGCCATCCATACCCATCTGGTACATGATGTCAAGGAGATCTAACGGGCGAAAGAAGTATCAGGTATGACATGTTTATGTATGAAAATTTTGATGTAAAGGCGAGGAGTCTATACCTTCTGTCTGTAGCTTGATTCATGATTTCAGATCTGGATTGACAAACTGAAGCTCTCTGGCTGAAAGAGCCAACTTATGCAGAGAATTCACTGTTGTTGATAGAAAAATACTCTTTGGACAGGCTTACACGCCAGATCAGTACCCAGATGCAGATCTTCCTATTTGGATTGCTGCACAAAGGGCAGTCTCTTGTTATGAAGGATCTCTTCAAGAAGCAACACTAAAGTCTGATATTGAAAAAAAAACAATCTGAAGACTATGTGAGGTTAGATTTCGAGTACATGCTGGTTACCTTCTAGTATTTTAGGGGGCACACTTTTGATTTTTGCTTTATATCAACTTAGGCAAATCTACTTCATTATTATACTAGCGGAGACGAGGGTTTGACTATGAACCTCATAACCACTTGCTTATTATAAGATTCCAAAGTTCACATTCTCGTTATCTGTTGCGTCCATGCCGCCAGAACCCCACAAGTACTGCTGTCACCCTTATTTATCGGTTTCTTTCTTTACCTATGTATATTATCATTGAAAGAAGTGTGATATAATCAACATTAAAATTGACACTATAGGGTTTTCCCTGTTTATTTGTGGTGCCTAAGTTGGTACTTGACCACTATATATTCATTAATTTATGAAGTATATTCTGGTTTTGCTTCAGGCCAAATTTTCTGCCTTGAATTACCCTTGCAAACATGTAGGAGCCAGCAAGCAGAGAATCTTGTGGCAACAATAAAAAGGCAGCCCGGTGCACATAGCTCCAATTTGCGCAGGGTTTAGGGAAGGGTTGGGAGATAATGAAAGCTTCTTTTGGCATTTTATTTGCCAAGTCTACTATCCTGGTATCTAGGATTTGATATCTGAGCCCCCTTTCTTAGCAGTAGGTTATGAATACAACTATTTATATTATGGCTGTGCAGTATTCGCCATGGTGTGTAAAACATGTAACCATTAGGAGATGGTGTAGTGGAAGTGTGGAACAGAGGACTGGCCAATATAGAAAATGTCGATGGATTCTAAGCAATGTAACTAATGTAGACAATGTGTGAAAAAGCGATTGAAACTCTCCCTTTTATTTTTTTAAACATTAAAAGCAGATTCATCTACAATGATGCACATTGTTGTACTAACTTACCATGGCATCACAGACTGGGTAACACCACCTTGATGCAGAAATTCATGTGCCTTTTGCGATGTGAAGGACTGAATATTCTCGCACTTTGCCTGAAAACAGCAGGAGTTAGAGTTACACAGTTAGCCTACTTGCCAAGAGGTTAGGGATGGAACAGGAGGCATGTTCCATCTTGATACTTACCTTCTCTGGTGCATACACAAACTCAAGTCTGTAGTTATCAGTTGCAGTGTCAATGTCCCTGATGAAGGCTAGTTGTGCATTAGCTGAAGGTTTAAGAAACTTTCTGCAGCATATATATATCAGGAGCCATCAAAAGTGGGCCATGCAATCCTCCCTTCCCAATCAACATACGATCTGAATTGGATAAATAAAATTAGCTTTCACTTCTGCTGAAAAAAAGGAACATTTATACGAAAGTAAGGCAGAATGTCAGAGAAAATTACCCAATGAGTGAAGCCGATTCACATTCTGAGCCATGGTTCAAGAACCTTGGACTTGCGTCAGATTTCGAGGATTTTCTGCGTGTGTGGACCGAACTGTAACGGCTTTAGCCCCATCGCCGATGCGCGCGGGACCTCCACATCCCTCCTCTGCGGCCGCCGCCGGTGCTCCTCTCCCCTCCCCTCCCCTGCTTACGGCGAAAGTAAACTGGGGTGGCTGAAGCCACGCGCGAGAAGGGGGACAGAGAAGATCGGGGAGGCGCGAAGGGATGATAATGGAACAGGGGTGGTGGCGGAAGTTCGTCGCCGGCGGCGTGGACCTTTGGGACCGACGTGGTGGAGGGCGACGGCATCTTTTTTTCCCCTTCCTTCGAGAGAACAAGGTGTCATGCGTGTAGCTGCACTCAACTGGGCTGATGGCCCATAGTTTCCGCGTCCTGGGGCCCATTTTGTTTACGCACGTTGTGTGTTGTTCTGCACAACGAAAATTCAGAATGGGTATATTTCAAACCTCATCTTTTTTTTTCTTTTTTTTCCTTTTTGAGAAATCTCAAACCTCATCATCTAAATGGATAATCTATGTCGGCACCCACCTTGACCTCGCAGCCCATTGCAACCTGGCATAAGATGAAGGAAGCTTGGTTGCCCGGATAAGGTGGCATTGCCGTCTGAAAAGGATAAAAAGGAGATATTAGTATCTCTGAACTTACATATAAATTCGGATGTGACACCATAGATCTGACAGAGGGGCTGTGTTTTAGATGTGCAATAAAAATAACCCTATTTGGACAAGTCTTAGGTGCCGACGCGGTTTACACGGTGGCCCCTGGACAACCTATGGGGCTAGCTGCATACTATGAAAACCAATTTCATCCTGTACTTGACTTGGTCTTGTATTGACTAGATTAGCTTGCATATACTAGTGTTAGGGTAGCAGTGGGACTAAAATTAAATTAACTTGGTTGTTTCTTATTTAGAGGACGTACATGTCACCGACTACCTTCTTATGATTATAGAATGTGTGGCTTACAGAGTCAAAGGGAGCATAATGCTCTTTGGGGTTTGCCAATGCCTGATGGTCTTATATGTGCACTGGCATCTCTCGCCAAGGGAATATTCATGAGAATTTGGTTACTCTTAAGCAAACTATGAAAGCCCCCTTTTTCCTTGGAAACTGTCATGTTCACCTCTTGAAGAATATGGAAGTGCATATCTGACCACGTCTGTAAATGAGTCTTGCCGAGTCTGATGGACATAAGGGAACTCCGCTTTTAATTCAATGTTGACTAACAAATATATGTAACTTGCACAAGTTGTTTTATTGTTAATTAGCATTAGCTCACAATATATGGCATGTCACTCCAATGGGCAAACTAACAGCTTTTTTTGCTAGTAAAAACTAACAGCTTTCGTACACACAATAATTACTTGTTTTAAATACCAATGAGGAGTCCCTATCTATAGCTAGCGTAACCGCGTGATGCTTGAATGCTTCGTGTTATTTTCAACCAAACTACGTGCATAAATGTAATCATAATTTTACTACTGTGCCACATCAATACCAAGACCTAGCTAATCCAGCTAGCTAGTGTATCCATCTATATCCATAATTCTATTATGAGCTACATATAAATACACTTGCACATGGACATAACGAGCTCCCCCACAATAAAGAAAAGCATTGCACACAGATACACAATCAATAGAGCAAACCACTTCAGCCATGGACCTCGCGACAGGGGCCATGAGCAGCCTCCTCCTCAAGGTCGGTGAACTCCTCAAGGGGGAGTATGAGGTACATGTTGTCGTCAAGGAAGATGTAAAATATCTCGAGAGAGAGCTGAGAAGCATGCATGCCTCCCTTCACAAGGTCAGGGATGTACCACGGGACCAACTCGATGAGCTAGTCAAGATTTGGGTCGATGATGTGAAGGACCTATCATTCAAAATGGAGGACATCATTGACACATTCCTGGTTTGTGTCGAGGGATCTGAGCCAACTGTTAAGACACACGAGTTTAAGAAGCTGGTGAAGACGATGGGTGACTTTTTCACAAAGGGAAGGACTCATCTTGAGATCGCCAATGAAATCAATGACATCAAGGTCCGCATCCAATCAGCAACTCACCGACGTGATAGGTACAAGGTCAATGACATACTTGTTAGTTCAACTGTCGCAACCATGGTTGATCCTTGCACCTTGGCTTTGTACAATGATCAAAAAGCTCTTATAGGCATTGATAGGGCAGTGAGTGATCTAACCAAGATGTTGACTGATAGGGATGGTAATATCTTCACTCAGCTCAAGACAGTCTCTATTTTTGGATTTGGAGGCCTTGGCAAGACAAGTATTGCGAAAGCAGTGTATGATAACCTCCAAGTGCAATTCAGTTGCAAAGCTTTTGTTCATGTAGGACGGAATCCTAGTGTGAAGAAACTTCTCAATGACATTCCCTTTGGCATTAACAAGAAAATGTACCCACATTTGGATGAAAGGCGGTTGATTGATGAACTCCGAGGACTACTTGAGAAAAAAAAGGTATGCGCCCTATTACATATATACTAGTTCGTTATAATATCAAGTAAATGGAGAAAACAATAATGCCAAAGCTCACAAAGAAATGAATTTGAGAAAATGTTTATGCTTGTTATTATGCATTTTTTTAAATAATATTACAATAATGTATTCTATCCTTCTTTGCAATCATATGGGTCTTGAATTACGGTCCAATGTTCTCAACACATTCAAATGTGTTGAGAATATATATAATTTGAATTAAAACATTTAATCCATTGCGCAATTGAAACTCGAAGTGAATTCTAACTAGAGACATGGTTGTTGAAATGAAATCATACACATGGAGGCATGTCTGCCATGACATGCATGCATTTATGATGCTTTTTTCTGTAAATACTTAATGCCTTGACAAATCATTTCACTAATTTATTATGGGTGTTGTGTTATGAATGTCGATAGGTACTTCATCGTTATTGACGATATATGGGATACAGAAATATGGGATATAATCAGGTGCACGTTGATGCATAATAACTGTGCTAGTAGGATAATCACAACTACTCGTATCCTTGAAGTTGCCAGAATCATCGGTGAAGTATATAAGCTCGAGCCTCTTTCTCATGATTTATCCAAGGAGTTATTTACTACAAGATTATTTGGTGGTAAGAAGAAATGCCATTATGATCCCTTGATAAATACATACCATCAATTTTTACATAAATGTGGTGGTGTACCGTTGACTATAACCACAATAGCTAGCCTACTTGTTGGCAAACCAATGGAATATTTGTCCAAGGTATATCGCTCAATTGGTTTCAAATACGAAGATAACACGAGAACAATACTTTTATTGAGCTACTATGATCTACCTTGTCATCTGCGAACATGTTTATTATATCTAAGCATATATCCAGAATATCGTATTATTGAGAAAGATAGTTTGATATGGAAGTGGATTGCCGAGGGTTTTGTTCATGACCAGGAACCAGGGGTAGGATTATATGCTATTGGTGAGAGATTCTTTGATGAGCTGATAGATAAAAGTATGATACAACCATGTGATTTTCCTACAAATAAGGGCATGATAAGTGGTTGTCGTGTCCATGACATGGTGCATGACATGATATGTCTGCTAGCAAAGGAAGAAAATTTTGTCACTATATTGGATAGTAATGAGCAGCACATCAATTTAGTACATAGAAGTGTTCGTTGGTTAGCCATTGGAGACAAAATCCGCCTGGCTGACATACCTATGCCGCAAGTAAGGTCATTAAATGACTTCAACAATGATGTTATGTTGCCATCACTTTCATGCTTTCAAGTTTTGCGTGTCCTAGCTCTAGAAGGTGGTGCTTTCTCTCAGAACAACAGTATTTGCCTTGAAAATCTTGGAAAGTTAGTACATCTGAGGTATCTTGGACTAGGGAAGATGGTGGGCATCCTTGAGCTCCCAAAGGGAATAGGGGACCTTAAGTTCTTACAGACACTGGATTTGGGTTGTGATAGATTATGAGAACTACCACAGAGTGTTGGCCTACTAAGACAACTCAAGTGCCTACGCGCTTATGGTAAGCACATAATAATGCCAGACTGGATTGGGAGCCTAACATCTCTACAAGAGCTATGGGTGAGCCAGGTCCATGAGTCTTCAAACTTTATGAATGAGCTTGGCAAGCTTACAGAGCTGAGGAAGCTCCGCACTGCTGGAACATTATGGTTGTTCGGTGCGAGCTCGATGAAAGCTTGGAAGGAGTCTCTGATAAAACTGAAGAAAATCCAAACCATAGACATGATTTTGGTTATGTCAATGGGATATGATGATTCCACTTGTTGTTGGGAAGGCTACATCCCTCCTCAGCAATTTTGTCTTTTGTACCTATGGTACAACTACGAAAAACCTGGTTGGGGTGGACCTATTGACTTGGCGCTTCTAGACCCCTCCCATTTATCCATGTTGGTGGAGACCGTGATCTTTGGAAGGTTTCCAGAGCTTGTTACTCTCCGTTTGAACATGCCGAGGGGTCACCAACGTGAGATCATGGGAGCTGAAGGTGCATTGCCCAAATTGAGGGTTTACAAGAGTGCATCATCTGGTCATATTCCAAAGGGAAGGTTTTCAAGTATGCCCAGCATTGAATCTCTGGATTTCCACATTGAAGTGCGTGTCTCCAGTGACAGCAAGGTTGATTATTTTGACTTTGGTACCTTGAGGAACCTTCCTTTGCTCCAGAGTATACCAATCGACACATGGAGCCCACGTCCATAGTTAAGGCAAGATATCTTGGGGGTAAGTTTAACTCCACAGGCAACACTGGTTTATATCTATCGCATGCTAATTAGTATGTAGTATATCTATTCAATTCCAGATGCGCAATCTGATTGAGCTAAATAAGATAGCTAACCAGCTCCACCTGCACTGGTACGTATGCTCCTGCCTATTTTTCAATACATCCTGCAAACTAGATGTGTCTTCCTTGTCCTTTTATCAAAAAATATTAACAGCTAGCACTATGTATATATGCACCCTACATCTGTCTTCCCCATCAAATATGTATACACACGAGATATTATCTATATATTTATACAGTTGTTTCCACTCATTTTATGTGACCATGTACATACTTTCTGTGACAGTAATCTTTTCTATATGTAGGTTGGCAGTGTTAGCAAATCCCAGCGGAGAAAGAAAAAAAAGTTAGCGAGAGACTTCCGGAGCAGTGTTACCAACTGGAAGATTACCTATCTACGTATTCATCCATTTAGCTTAATTCTTGGCCAGAGAAAAAAAAGTAGTTTATCTGTGTGATTGAAGGATTTTAGTATTCATTTGCCTAATTCAACACTAGTTACAAAAAAAGGAACTCGATAGCCTAAATACAAAAAAACAGGTTCCAGATTTGGTACTGGGTTGTTTGATCCTTAATTATGTTGTATTTTGTAGCAAACAAAAAAGAAAATCACAAAAAAAAAGTGTTTGTATGCCTTAGTGTGTTGCTTCGCTTTTAGTCAGGGAAAAAAACTAGAAAAAATGTCTTTGGGCTTGTGTTTGTTTTGGGGTTTTGGTTTTGGGGGTCGGATGTGTACATATTTCTTGCTTGTGGTGTGGGGGAGGGGGCGGGGGTGTAACTGCGCCTGTGGCACTTGATGTTGCATAGCCGGTCCCAAGCCCGGATAAAGGAGGAGGGACCAAACATCTATTTGTTACGAAATGATGTGTTAATGTTCTGACAGATGACTTTATCCTTTATTTGTAGTGTTTGTTATTTGTATTCTTCATTATGTTGGTCAGGTATATAACATCGTAAGTTCATCACATACAGTGGTTCAAATTTGACTACTCCACAACATCATTACCCAAGGAAGAAGAGAACTCTTGGTTTCCTTTGTAGGCTTCTCTGCCGCAGAAAGTTTTGAACCCTTGTTCATATTTTATTTACTGATTCCTTTTAAAGGATTTAATGCCTGGAGGTGCGATCTCCTGCAAGCATCAGAGGTACGTGTGATCGAGCAGGTTGATTTTTTTTGTATGCAATGATGGGGAGTCGATAATCTTTAAATGCCGTTGGGATAGTCTGCAGAGAGAGCATTGGCTCAGTGGTTGGGTATGTGGTTGTACAACCCAACGACCCGAGTTCAATTTCCAGAATTGACAGGTGATGCACAGGGGTTTTCCCCCGTTTATTGAGGCTCAAGTTTGATGTGTGGTGGAACCACTCATCAAGAAATATCTTGATACTCATTTAAAAAATTCCGAGGACCATGCTTATCTTGGTACTCATACTAAAATAGCCGTATGCATCCTTAGTTGGTGCAGAGGCCGGGAAGTGAAAATCTCCCAATTTTTAAAGTTGTAGAGAGAGCCTTGGCTCAGTGGTTGGGTATGTGGTTGTACAACCCAACGACCCGAGTTCAATTCCCAGAATTGACAGGTGATGCATAGGGGTTTTCCCCCGTTTATTGAGGCTCAAGCTTGATGTGTGGTGGAACCACTCATCAAGAAATATCTTGATACTCATTTAAAAAATTCTGAGGACCATGCTAATCTTGGTACTCATACTAAAATGGTCGTATGCATCCTTAGTTGGTGCAGAGGCCGGGAAGTGAAAATCTCCCCATTTTAAAAAAAGGCGCCTTTGCTCAAGTCCCAGGGAAAAGTCTCTCGCGAAACAGGAGGCGATCTAGGTCTCGCGCACGGCCGCCTCCGGCCGCCACTTCGGCAGCGGCAGTTCAGCGACTGCTCTCTCCGATCCCTCCACACAGCGCCGCCCCTCCCCGCTCCTCCCCCGCTTCACCGCCGCCAGAGGGGACACCGGCGAAGCCCGCGTGGTCCCCAGGGAAGGTGGCGGCGGGGCGTCCTCGTCGTTCTCGCGCAGATCTCGCGGTGGCCGGTGGCGCGCGGCGGTGTTCCGCCGGTGGCTGGCGCCTGCTGCCCGTGGGGCGGCGTCCCTCATGGCGGCGGGGCTGCCCCTGAACGGCGCTTGGTGGTGGCCATGGGGTGGCGCGTGGGTGAGTCAGATCTGGGCTTCCGGTCTGCGTCCTCATCGTGGCAGCGATTGTCGTTGCCCTCGGCCATAAGGCGTGGTCCGGGACGGGACGAGCGCCGGTGGTGCTGGCCAGGACGCACGCTGGCAGCGCCCTACTTCATCTCGCGTCGTCTCGCTGGCCAATGGTGGTGGTCAACTTCATCGTCAGAGATGGCCGGCCAGAGGCTTGATGATCGGATCTCGAGATCCATCAACTAGTCCCGGCTGCGAGTTGGGGAGACATGGTTGCCGGTGAAAACTGAGCCGTTTGCAGGCGATGGCGGTGTTCTACGCCGTTACCTTGATGGAGGCATCGTCGTGCAACTACTGTCGACCCACTCGTGCTACTCTGGGGGGAACCCTAGAATCTGGTGTTCCAGATCGGATGATGGCGGCACTGCGGTGTCGTTTCTCTCTTGGGAGCATCGTTTGTGGAGCAGCGCTGGAAATCAGTGGTAGGAGGTGGAGCGGCTTCGTTTTGCACGGAGCTTCGGTGGAGATGTTAAGTCATGCCTGATCAACAGGTGCTACGCTTTGTCATGCCTGGTCGGCAAGTGCTACGCACGACAGATCTTCCAAAGACTTCAAACTGTGTTGGCTGGTGGTACTTGGCAGCATGGTGTTGAGGTGTATCAGTGGCGACCGCGACGTGCACAGCTGTTTGCGCGCAGGAAGGAGGTGTTGTTGGGCGCCGTGGTGGCGTCGATGATAGCTAGACCGAGCAAGGTTGATGCATCAGTACAGATCTAAAGATGGAGCGGTGGCAGTTGGCGGTGGCGGCCTCTGAGAGCACGCCGGACCGGCGAGACCTATGCCCGGCAGGCGTCCTGGATGGGTCCTCAGGTCTTAGATGTTAGGTTTGACTGCGATGTCTGTTTGGTATTAGGCCCAGGCTATCTGCGCCCCTTCATCAACTGGATAGGTGTAGTGACAGTTTGTTGCTTAGACGGCGGCTTTAGTCTTACTGTGGTATTACTTTGTAAGGTCTTGTGAGAATAATTAATAAAGTGGCTGTATGCATCGCCCAGATACAGAGGCCGGAGATCATCCTCCTTTTCTAAAAAAAAAGACCCAGGTAGAAACTGCTGATGAATTCTAAGACTTATGTTGTTGTATGTTTTGCAGGACGATGGAAATCGGGACTCATTTCTACAGCAGAACAACAGCATAGTAAAGTTTAATTGTTGATAGGAGCCGCTGCTGATCTTGGTGTACACTAGAGAAGTTGTAGGAAAATAATCGTCTGAATTCCAACCTTGAGCCAAGGAGAAAATCATATAGCAACTATCAGCGCCCACCTATGGAGGCGCATATAGTTCTGATCTGCCGCTTTTGGATCACGACTATTCCATTGATGTGCTCTCAGCATGTGCCCACGGTAACCTTGTCTTCAGCACCGCCATTGACATCGTCCTAGTCGCTCTAGTGGATTGCGTAGTCAACCGTACTGAAAGTTGAAAAACGGCGTCGAATTTTCTGCCTGCCTTTGTTCTCCGCATCAAATGTTGAACACTTCTTGAACTTGAATGAATATACTTGAAAAACACGTACAAGTATTGGGAAGTGAATCTATACTGGGAAAGAATTGCTACCTCGTCAGTTATAGTTATCTCATTACAGGCTTAGTTTCATGATCTACTACAGTAATGAACATCATCAGGCTCTCTGCTTCACTATCTCCCTTCTCCCACTTCTTTGATTATATCCATATCCTTTGGTTCATGGATCCACATGCAGTACTTATATTCACACAAACACAACTTTAAGGATCAGCCAAGCAGTGTCTTCAGTCCTCACAAGTTTACGGATCAGCTTGAAATATTTGTTTGCAAGCACTTATCATATCACAAGATCCAATATAAAACCAAACACCATAAGAGATTCCTGACATTGATATTACAATGCAGCTGATTCACATGCAGATTTTAATACAGAAATGTAGTTTTAAGGGGGGAGTGCAATTATCTATTTTCCAGCTTCAATATATGGTTCAAGCTTAATTGATTACAACAAATCCCTTCAGAATATTAATACATCACCACAACATAGCCTAAACTCAAATAGTGGCGGCAACTGCTACAACACAACATGCCGCCGCGCGAATAAGGGATTGTCATCAACGGGGCCTATCAATCATTAATGGCTGACCACAACCCTGAGGCGCCTGTACGACCTAAGTTCTTTTTGGAATGTCAGCACCGTGTTCGTGGGAAACATATGATTTTTCAGGCAAATCAATGATGCATCTTTTGGATGGTATGATGGTCAAGAGTATGTGTCTGCACAATAAAGTCCATGCGTGAGGCATGAACATGAGAGAGAGAGTGTGTGGTATTATAGTGGGTATAATTGAAAGACGAGCCAACCAACTGATGACGATGGTCATTCGGGAATCAACTGGAGTGTATGCTAAGCTCACTGCCTCTGCAAAGACATAAACCATGTTAAACTTGTATGTCACGGTGTAAATATAAACCGTGTTAGCTAGGGCGCGGCGTGTGTTGTAACAAGTTAGGATAGGTTAGGTTGTTGTGATCTGATCCTAGTAGTTAGCTTGAAGATCAATCCACACCTAACCTAATCCTAACCTCTCTGTAATCTTGGCACCGGCCTCTGGCCCTTATTAACACGTAGCGCGCCCCTGGATCATGCATGTGCTTCCAGCCTTTTTCTAATATGGTATATAGACCCTAGTTCTTCCATCTCATCTAGGTCATGTCATCCTCCTCCTCCTCCCACGCCATGGCCATGCCCTCGCTTGCCTCCCTCGGCCACACCATCACGAGAAACTCACCCGCGACAACTTCCTGGTGTGGAAGGTTCAAGTCCTCCCGCACGTCAGGGCCGCGGCGATGATGGGCTACCTTGATGGCTAGATCAAGGAGCCCGCTGTTGTCATCGTCACCGGGAAGGACAACAACGGGAAGAAGGAGATCACCGAGATGCCCAATCCAGAGCATGCGATCTGGGTCACCCAAGATCAACATGTGCTTACCTTTTTGCTTGCATCTCTGTCCCATGAAGTTCTGATGCAGGTGTCCAATCACACCACGGCCGCGGGCGTCTGTCAAGCCCTGGTTGAAAGCTTCTCCGCGCAGTCTAGGGCGCGCCAGATTCAGCTCCGCTCAGCTATCGGCAACGCCCGCAAGGGCGACCTCTCTGCTTCCGCTTACTTCACAAAGATGAAGGGGCTAGCGGATGAACTCGCTGCTGCAGGAAAGCCCCTGGATGAGGATGATATTGTCTCACACATCCTCGAGGGGCTCATGCACGAGCCTGACTACAACGGGTTCGTCACCTCCATCTCCACGAGCGCTGCCACCGATCAGCCGATCGGACTCAGTGAACTTTTCTCGCTACTGCTGTCAGCGGAGGCCCGAATTGCTGCCCAGCACGCCGCCTACACCGCTCACCACTCCGACAACCTCGCTGCAAAGGGTGGTCGGGGCGGCTACGGCGGCGGACGCGGCGGCCAGGGTGGCGGACGCGGTGGCTATGGCGGCGGCAACTACTCCGACAACCCGGGTAATGGTGGCGGTGGTGGTGCGCCGCGCCAACAGGGTGGTGACCGCGAACGCTGCCAAATCTGCAAGGAGGAAGTCCACGGTGTGTGGCGCTGCAGGAAACGGTTCGACAAAGGCTACAACAACAACGTGCGCAATCCCGCAGGAGGTGGTGGTGGTGGTGGACGCGGCAATGGTGGGCGTGGTGGCGGCGGGGGGGGGGGGGGCGGTGGCAACTCTCGCTCTACAAACTCCACTCACTCCTACGGCGTGGATACCAACTGGTATCTTGATACTGGCGCCACGGACCATGTTACAGGCGAACTGGAGAAACTAGTCATCCGTGATCGCTACACCGGCACCGACCAAATCCACACGGCTAGTAGTCAAGGTATGGACATAGCGCATATTGGTCATTCAGTACTATCTACTCCCTCTGGTTCCTTGCACTTGAACAATATTCTCCATGCTCCTAGTGCCGACCAGAGCCTCCTTTTTGACTATAATCTTATGCGAGATAATGATGTGTTTATTGAACTTCACCCTGAATTCTTTCTTGTCAAGGATCAGGCTACCCGGAGAACAGTACTTCAAAACAAGAGTAGATGGGGCTTGTCCCCCGTGACCCGACGGCAGAGTGCTCCCCATCGTCAAGTTCTTGGTGCAATCAAACCGTCCACATCTCGATGGCACAAACGCTTAGGGCATCCTGCCTTTCCGGTAGTTCAGAAGATCCTTTGTGACCTCAATCTTCCTGTTTCAAATAAACAAGATCATCTCTTAGTATGTGATGCGTGTCAGATGGCCAAGAGCCATCAGTTACCTTATTCTCGTTCAACTAGCGAATCCACAGCTCCTTTAGAGCTTATTTTTTCGGATGTCTGGGGTCCTGGACCCGTCTCTGTAGGAAGACAAAAATATTATGTCAGCTTTATTGATGATTTTAGCAAGTTTACCTGGATCTATTTGCTCAAAAATAAATCTGATGTCTTTGACAAATTTCGTCTTTTTCAAGCTCATGTTGAACGACTCTTTGATCGTAAGATCATTGCTATGCAAACCGATTGGGGGGGATACCAATGGTTGAGCTCATTTTTCGAACACATTGGTATCACACATCATGTTTCGTGCCCCCATGCTCATCAACAGAACGGCTCCGCGGAGCGGAAACATAGACACATAGTGGAAGTGTTGGGGAACATAGCAATAATTCAAAATTTTCCTATGTGTCACCAAGATCAATCTAGGAGATGCTAGCAACGAGAGAGAGAGAGAGAGAGAGAGAGAGAGAGAGAGAAGGGAGAGCATCTTCATACCCTTGAAGATCACTAAGCGGAAGCGTTACAAGAACGCGGTTGATGGAGTCGTACTCGCGGCGATTCAAATCGCGGAAGATCCGATCTAGCGCCGAACGGACGGCGCCTTCGTGTTCAACACACATACAGCCCGGGGACGTCTCCTCCTTATTGATCCAGCAAGGGGAGAGGAGAAGTTGAGGGAGAGCTCCGGCAGCACGACGGCGTGGTGGTGGAGCTTGTGGTATTCCTACAGGGCTGCGCCAAGCACTATAGAGGAGGAGGAGGAGGTGTTGGAGAGGGAGGGGCTGCGCCAAGGGAAGGGGTGCAGCTGCCCTCTCTCTCCCTCACTATATATAGGGGGAAGGGGGGAGGAGGAGGAGCCCTAGGGTGTCCCTAGGGGAGGGGAGGCGGCCATAGGGGAAACCCTAGATGGGTTTGGGTGCCCCCACCCCTAGGAAACTTGCTCCCCAAGCCGGGAGGGGTGGCTGCCCTAGGGGAGCCGCCCCAACCTCTCCAAGTTACGTGAGATGGGGTGGGAGGGGCTCTCAGCCCCTTAGTGGGCTGATGTGCCCCCTCCCCTTGGCCCATAAGGCCCCCCAACGCTTGCCGGGGCCTCCGAAACCCCTTTCGGACACGCTGGTCATCACCCGGTACCCCCGGAACAATTCCAGACTCCAATACCCTTCGTCCAATATATCGATCTTCACCTCCGGACCATTCAGGAGTTCCTCGTCACGTCCGGGATCTCATCCGGGACTCCGAACAACCATCGGTAACCACATACTATTTCCCATAACAACTCTAGCGTCACCGAACCTTAAGTGTGTAGACCCTACGGGTTCGGGAACCATGCAGACATGACCGAGACACCTCTCCGGCCAATAACCAACAGCGGGATCTGGATACCCATATGGCTCCCACATGTTCCGCGATGATCTCATTGGATGAACCACAATGTCGGGGATTCAATCAATCCCGTATTCAATTCCCTTTGTCTATCGGTATGTTACTTGCTCGAGATTCGATCATCGGTATCCCTATACCTTGTTCAATCTCGTTACCGGCGTGTCACTTTACTCGTTACGTAATGCATGATCCCGTGACTAACTTCTTAGTCACATTGAGCTCATTATGATGATGCATTGTCGAGTGGGCCCAGAGATACCTCTCCGTCATACGGTGTGACAAATCCCAGTCTCGATTCGTGCCAACCCAACAGAAACTTTCGGAGATGCCTATAGTGTACCTTTATAGCCACCCAATTACGTTGTGACATTTGGTACACCCAAAGCATTCCTACGGTAACCGGGAGTTGCACAATCTCATGGTCTAAGGAAATGATACTTGACATTAGAAAAGCTTTAGCAGACGAACTACACGATCTTCTGCTATGCTTAGGATTGGGTCTTGTCCATCACATCATTCTTCTAATGATGTGATCCCGTTATCAACGACATCCAATGTCCATGGTCAGGAAACCGTAACCATCTATTGATCAACGAGCTATTAACTAGAGGCTCACTAGGGACATGTTGTGGTCTATTTATTCACACATGTATTACGATTTCTGGATAACACAATTTTAGCATGAACAATAGACAATTATCATGAACAAGGAAATATAATAATAACCATTTTATTATTGCCTCTCGGGCATATTTCCAACAGGAAGTTGGTCTCTCTACTTGCTCATGCCTTCATGCCGCTCAAATATCGGGACGAAGCGTTCCTCACGGCAGTCTATCTCATTAATCGTATTCCCAGTAGAGTTATCAAGAACCAAACCCCGCTACAAAAACTCTTTGGCACTAAACCCAACTATTTTCTTCGCATCTTCGACTGTGCCGTCTGGCCCAACTTGCGTCTTTTCAACAAACACAAACTTGAGTTTCGGTCAAAGCAATGTGCTTTCTTAGGATACAGTACCCTTCACAAAGGTTATAAGTGTCTCGATATTGCTTCTGGTCGTGTCTATGTTCTCGTGACGTTATTTTTGATGAGCAAGTCTTCCCCTTCGCAAAACTCCACTCCGATGCCGGCGCCCAACTTCGGAAGGAGTTACTCCTTTTGCCATCTCACCTTTTACCATCCCCTGGTTTTGGTCAAGAGGGAGCTGATTTTGCTGCTGATCATATGCCTATGCCTAACGCCACTAACCCAGCTGAAAGTATGCAGGAAACAGGGTAGCAAAATGTTGAAGTTTCTGGCGAAAACTCTTATGATTTTATGCGCTAACAGTGAACTCCACAGAAGATCCGCAGGAGCCCTCGGGATCCGTCGCCGCAGCGATCCCAGGCGAATCCGCCACGGGATCTATGTCCCTTGGCGCGTCAGGCGAATCCTCGTTGGGATCCGCGTGGCCAAGTGGGCGGCCAGGCGGAACGGGCGGGCCAGGCGGGCGCACCAATGCGATGTCCCCTGGCAGGCCGACCCCTACGCTGTCCCCCGCATGGGATGATGCGCGCTCCCCTAGCGGGTCGCCTGGGCGAGGCCCACATAGCGTCAGCGGGCAGGGAGCCCGGACCCCGCTGCGGTGCGGATCCCCTCCCACCCTGCGCCCCTTCCAGAACTGCCAAGTGGTAGTTCGCCATCGGCTGCCGCACCAGATCCATCTGGTTCTCCACAGGCAGCGACTTCAAGATCTTCTGTGGCTGCGTCTGCTTCATCTGACTCCGCCGTGTCGTCTACACACAACCGCCTTCAAATCCAGCAAGCTCGGCCAGCTCCGGCTCCTCCCGCCCGTTCACATACTCGGTCACAAACTGGTATTGCTAAACCCAAGGTCTATAACGATGGTTGTGTCCGTTGGGGCTCTTTCTGTGCCACAGGTGAACCGAAGAATCTGCAAGATGCCTTGGGTGATCCCAAGTGGAAACAGGCAATGGATGAAGAGTTTTCTGCTCTTGTTGAGAAAAAACATGGCGCCTGGTGCCTCCAGTTCGAGGGAGGAACGTCATTGACTGCAAATGGGTGTACAAGGTCAAGCAGAAATCTGATGGCACAATTGACAGGTACAAGGCACGTCTTGTGGCCAAAGGTTTCAAGCAAAGGTACGGAATCGATTATGAGGACACCTTTAGTCCTGTGGTCAAAGCTGCTACTATCAGGTTAATTCTTTCAGTTGCAATATATCAAAATTGGTGCATGCGAAAATTAGATGTTAAGAACGCGTGTTTGCATGGTGTTCTGGAAGAAGAGGTTTTTATGAGGCAGCCTCCTGGGTATGAAAGTTCAGTTTTGCCACGACACGTCTGCAAGCTTGATAAAGCAATTTATGGCTTGAAGCGAGCCCCTCGAGCTTGGTATTATTGTCTGTACTCCAAGTTGCAGTCTCTTGGTTTCTCTGCTTCCAAGGGAGACACCTCCTTATTCTTTTATCATCGGCATGGAGTCACTTTTTTTATGCTTATTTACGTTGATGATATTATCGTCACCAGTTCCTCCTCTAGAGCAGTTGAAGCTCTTCTTAAGGATCTACGCATGGATTTGGCGCTCAAGGATTTGGCAGTCTTCATTTTTTTTCTTAGGATTGAGGTAAAGCATGTTGCTAGTGGAATTGTTTTGTCTCAAGAAAAATACGTGCAAGATATCCTTGAGCGAGTGGGCATGAAAGGCTGCAAGCCTTCTCCAACTCCTTTGTCTACTTTAGAGAAATTGTCTCTTTATGATGGTGACATGCTTGGAGCTGTGGACTCCACCAGGTACATGAGTGTTGTAGGGGCTCTGTAGTATTTGACTTTAACTAGGCCAGACATTTGTTTCTCAGTTAACAAAGTGTGTCAGTTCTTTCATGCTCCCACTAGTACTCATTGGACAGCAGTAAAAAGAATTCTTCGTTATCTTCAGGCAACCAAGAGTCATGACCTTAAACTTGCCAAGTCAGATTCTACACTTGTTAGTGCCTTTTCAGATGCAGACTGGGCAGGTTGTCCTGATGATCGAAGATTCACTGGCGGCTTTGCAGTGTTTTTGGTGGTAATTTGATTTCTTGGAGTGCACGTAAGCAAGCTATTGTGTCTAGATCGAGTACTGAAGCTGAGTACAAGGCCTTAGCAAATGCCACTGCTGATATTATTTGGGTACAGAATTTGTTGACAGAGTTGGGCATTCGTCACTCACCTGCAGCGTCACTTTGGTGTGACAACCTTGGTGCTACCTATCTCTCAGCCAATCATGTTTTTCATGCCAGGATGAAGCACATTGAGATTGATTATCATTTCGTCCATGAGAGGGTGGCCAACAAGATTTTGAACATTCGGTTTGTTCCTATTGGTGATCAAGTGGCGGATGGTTTTACTAAACCACTATCACTGCGGCAGCTGGAGGCTTTCAGACGCAATCTCAACTTAGATCGTTGTGATTGAGGGGGTGTGTTAAACATGGTATGTCACGATGTAAATATAAACCGTGTTAGCTAGAGCACGGCGTGTGTTGTAACAAGTTAGGATAGGTTAGGTTGTTGTGATCTGATCCAGCCTTTTTCTAATAAACCATAGCAAAGGACGCAATGTAGAGGGAAGCCCCCCTAACAGAAGGTAAGCACGGCCCATCCCAATGTCCATTGAAGAAAGCCCTGCAAATGTGCAGCAGAATGCAGAAAATGCAGATGAAGAAAATGCGATGGAATCACAGATGATTAGCATTTTCAGTAGTACTAGCAAGAGCAAGAGCAAGAGCAGGCGCAGGAGCAACGGAACCAGTGTTAGATATGCGTGGCCCTCCAATTCTAAAAAATGCTGTAACCGACATATTCAGAGTGACAGCTGCACAGACAGCCATGAGTCCCGCATACTTGCTAATTGATTCGGATAGTTTTGCCTCATCAACTTTTCCTGTCATGTTATCAGCGAGTTCATCCCGTCTGTTAGAATTATGTCGAATATTATTGTACAAGTTAGGTTACAGTTGGACTTGATTTTGGACTGTGTGTAGACAGGGTAGGAGTTGTGTCCTAATAGGACACTTGTATCCTAGGCCTCTCATATATAGCGGGGTAGACACACGATGTAACCTATGCCAACATAATAGCACAGGCACGCGGGGAAGCCGGCGGCGTGTGCCGGCGCCCGGGCGGCCAGGGTGCGGTATTGTGACGGTGTCACGGGGAGGAGCGCCCGTAGTCAGGCCCCGGGGATGTAGCCATGACGGTGAACCTCGTTAACAAATCTCGGTGTCGTGCTCGTGTGATTGCTTGTTCCTCGGTGGATCAACCGCGTACCTCGGATTTATTCTAACAAGTGGTATCATGAGCAAGGTTCAATTTGAGGTTGCAGGTTTGTTGATCAGAGCAGAGCGACGGGGATCGGCTGCAGATTGACACGATGTTCGTGTGGGATGTTGGCGGCGATCGGAGAACGTCGCGTATAAAGCAATCGGCAGCGGGACTCTTTCGGTTCCGTGCGAAAGTGCAGCAGCGAGGCTCGCGTGGCGGTCCAGGAAGCTGCGTCAGGCGCGGTGCCTATACGACGCGGTCGGAGGCTCGGGTGCTCGGTGTGCAGGAGGTTCGGTCCAAGTGCGACACGATTGATTGGAGCGATACAGCGCAGGGGCAGAGCGGAGCCAACGTGGCGCCAGAGAAGCAAGCAGGCCGTGCTGGGTCATGGCTTAGTGGGCAGATTGGGCCGTGATGGAGCACGTGACAGCTGCTAGTCAAGGCGTGTTGAGTATGTGCCTGCTACAGGCGCACGTGTACACAGGAGCTGCGGAGCGTACAGATATGCTGCTGAGCCGTGAGATTTGTTAAGAACAAAAGGCTACGCATAACAGACTAGGTGCTACCGGTTGGAAAAGAGCTAATGGACCAAGAGCCTACAGGAGCATGTGGTGGAGTTTGGAGATTTTTCCATTGATCTTCACAGTGAAGTGCACACGGGAAGGCTTATATGGTGGAGTTTGGCTTCATTTCTTTGTACATGGTTGTGTACGAGGATGGTAGCGTGAGGGTCTGTGGTGTGCGTTGCGAGGATGGCGACGTGCGTATAAGGCTCAGAGGAGTCTGGAGCGCGTCGTGGCAGGATCATGCATACGCAGGGCGTCAAGGCAATGCACGGAGATGTGCAGTCACGACGCGGGGTGGAGCATGGTTGCAGTCGGATAATTTCGACTGGGTCGGACTGGACTGTCTGACGGATCGATGGATATGTTGGTCAAAGCAGAAGACGGCGGTGATTTCAGCGACGACGACATAGGAGCGTGATGCTGATGGTGGCCGACTTCTGGGGCGTGGAAACACGTGGTGCATGCCTGAGGGCTTGTGCGGCTTCGACAAGACTATGGCGCAGGGTTGATTCAAGGCAGTGCACACATGAGAGTTTGAAATCGACGGAGCGTGGGGGTAGCATTGCGCAGCTACATGGAGTCATGTTGAAGGTGGAGCTGGAGTCTGATGGATGACTATGCTCTGTGCTGATGGAGGGGCTACGGTGTAAGATATCGGAGAATCGAAGCCTATTTCAGCGGGATAGCGAGAGACACGTGGATCGGACTGGGTACCAGTGGTCTGATGGAGACGTGATACTCGGCATCGGTCGGTGATGATCGATGGTTCTCTGCAGTGGGGGTTGAGGCAGTGGGGGCTAGCTACCCGGGAGACTCGACCAGGACAGCAGAGGCTCGACGCGGTGATAGCGGCGAGGCGTGCGGTAACCACGGGACACAGCGACAGACCAAGGCACTGGTGGTCAGACATGTGGTCGGACAAAGTGTACAAGGGTGCTGAAGAAGTGTTGACGAGTATCAAATTCAAGTTGGTGACTGGGTCTATCGGTGCTAGTTGATGGACAAGAGTTGACCATGGAGAATCTGAGAAAGTGGCGGAAAGTCTGAAATTGTCAAAGGCTGAGAGAGTACATGGCCGTATATTCTGTGGTGTTCAGTGCACATGGCAAAGTGCGGATGACAAATACAGAAGGAGGCGGAGTGCTATAGCTGTGGGACATGTCAGAGACTATCCGGAAGAAGGGTGAGACAACTGCAAATTTGACTCAGGGTGACACAGGGCGACGGTGAAATTCCTTCAAGTTTCAGACAAACAGTCAAGAAAGAGCGGTGACGTTGAGTTAAGGTAACTCTTATATGTGACATCCAATATGTGAGTTGTTCATTTTCATGCAGATAGGTTATCGGTGTGTGATGACGTTGAACGGAAACTCCGGAAGTTGGGAGCACAAAGTAGAGTAATGAAAAACTTAACTTTGCTCAAGTATTGACCGTGAAGAAGACGAGAAGGGACTACAGTTGCAGGTGGAGTCACATGGAGTCCGGGAGTAGCAGCGGTGCTCACGGCGTATCTCAAGTCCAATGTACATGGAGGTTCGACGCACGGACGAATTCAAGGTGGTGGAGAATATTCGCCAAGGTGGAGTTTGTTAGAATTGTGTCGAATATTATTGTACAAGTTAGGTTACAGTTGGACTTGATTTTGGACTGTGTGTAGACAGGGTAGGAGTTGTGTCCTAATAGGACACTTGTATCCTAGGCCTCTCATATATAGCGGGGTAGACACACGATGTAACCTATGCCAACATAATAGCACGGGCACGCGGGGAAGCCGGCGGCGTGTGCCGGCGCCCGGGCGGCCAGGGTGCGGTATTGTGACGGTGTCACGGGGAGGAGCGCCCGTAGTCAGGCCCCGGGGATGTAGCCATGATGGTGAACCTCGTTAACAAATCTCGGTGTCGTGCTCGTGTGATTGCTTGTTCCTCGGTGGATCAACCGCGTACCTCAGATTTATTCTAACACCGTCGATAAGTACCATAATCAGCTCGAGCCAGTTTCAACTGTCAAGTGACGATATATCAATGCTTTTGAATCCTACAGCAACATGAAGGAGCAAAATTCTCTGTTAGACAGGGGAGAGCAATTTTGTAAGAAAAATGATAGGTAAAAATATACAGGCAAGGCTGCGTACCGTGAAACTAAAGAGTGGAGGTTCCAGGTTGAAGGCGGCAAGATCTAGAGGTGTGTCCCCCTCGTTGTTTGGGATAGTCAAACAAACTCCCATGTTATTATTCATTGAACTGCAGAAGGAGCGCTCACTCCCACCCATCAAACATAAACTGAAGGCGGCAGATGAAGAGCTGTATTTCCAGTTTGGTCTGTCAAACTTAAGAATTTGAAATAAAGTTTCTTGTGTACGTACGTAGTCCACCACGTTGACACGCTTAGTGTCAACAGCAACATGAAGAAAGCTCTGGCAAGAGGCACTGCGGGCCCACATACAGTCAGGGCAAGCTTTCAGCAGTTGCTTGATGACATCAAGACTTCCACTTGTGGATGTATGTAACATGAATGGGAAACCAACCAGCCTGTGTTGCATCTCCCACACGGCAATGCAATGCTGTACGTAGATTATTCCCACACTTTGATTTGCTGGCATAACCAAAATACCTAACAGGAAGTAAAAGCTAGATTATTAATTTGCTCCAGGTGTACACAACACACACACAGCTACACAGGCTGCTGCCAAGCGCTTACCATTACGGAGATGATTTAACGGAAAATGGTCAAAACTGAGAAACGCCAAAAATTAGGAGTAAAACGGATTAGTGGGACTGACCTAAGGGCAGAAATTTACTAGTTCCTAAAATAAACAGAATCTTGGCGGCAAATCCAAATTGCCCAACAAAGAGTGTGCACCCCCCAACCAGATTTGTGCCTTGAGCTTTGGGGTCAACCCACCTAACCAATTACTGAACATATTCGTCATGCTCCTTGGTGGAGGTAACAAATTAAATGAGTGTGGTTTTCTGTAGCTCAGGCTACGTGGTACCCCTTATCTTTGCCATCCATTTCTGCATCGCGATCTGTGCAGACGCATTTGTCTTTTTTGTTTCTCTTAAACGACACAACATATAAACTTCAAATTTTGCAGGACAACAATACATTCTAACTACAATCTGGGAAAAAACTTTCAGATTTTTTCATGCATTTTAAATGCTTAAAAATTATTTTTAGTCAAACAAAATCTTATTTTCTATATTTATATCAGACCAAAAAATCTGAAAGTTTTTTCACACATTGATGTTCTAATGTTTGTTCGATCTGCAAAGTTTGAAGTTTATATATTGTTTCATTTCAGAGAAACAAAAAAGAGAAATTTGCTTGTTGTAAATTAGTTGGAGAGTACAGATCTCAAAGCAAGGCTGGAGGATTGAGAATAAGAGGTTTCATGTAGTCTGAGCTATAAAGAAACCTTGCGTAAATTAAAAAGCAAGGTGAACAGTCAATACTGACACTTGAGCCTTTCATGACAGGCTCGTTCATGCCCGTCGGTGGAGGCCCCTGTGCTACTGTAGTACTTAAAATAAAAAATAATGCTAGGATGAATCTCCCATTCTTTGGAAAAGAAAATAACTGAACATTTGAACCATTGTAGATGGTGTGCTTTCGGTGAAGTAGATTCGGCGCCGTAGATCGAGTATCACACAGTCTAGTGTGTATTATCCTTAGACCGGACGATGCACGAGAATCCTACGGCATATGCCAAACAATCGACCACAACACATCGTCATGCGCAAGGAACCTACTTGGATGACAAGCTTCGCAAGAGAAAAGGGGCATGCCTGGAACCAACAGAGTCTGAGCCCCATCACTTGGATGACAAGCTTCGCAAGAGAAGGCAAGAGATGATTTCTTAGCACAATATGTCTCACCACGTTTTTAGGAATAACTAGTTATTGAAAATAAATCTAAAAGATGACCCATTGTAGACATTTTTTTTGTCATCTCTAAATTACATGCAAGATTTAAGATAAAACTACCTTGTCGACCATTGTACATGCCCTAAGGGTTGAATCCGTAGCTACAAGCTAGGGTTGACTTGCAGTGGAAATATTCATCTTGCGCATAGCCAACTTATCGGTGGACTTCCTCTTATCTTCCACAATATAGCACCAACAAACCTCTCTCTCTCTCTCTGAATTTTCACACTGTTCTTACTGATCATCACAAAAAAAAAACTTACAATCCGAACTTCAAAATTCAAATGTAACATATCATTTCCCCGTCGATAACAGATCGCCCATCTGAGAGACATCCGAGACGTAGCTAGGGTTTTTGACACTGTAGATCGACTATCACATAGTCTAGTGTATATTATCCTCGTCCTTTTGTATGTTAAAAGAAAGAAAGGGTAGGTAGGTACCAGCTGCCATTAGCGTGAGGGCCAGGCAGCATCACCGTCCGCCATTAGTGGTCAGGCCCCAAGTCGGCCAAATGTTCAGAGTCCAAAAAACAGAGCAAAAGCAGAGGAATCTCACTACACGCAAAAATTCAGACTTCAGAAAAACAGAGCAGAGCAGAGCTACAGGCAAGCACAATTGCAGTCTGTATCAATTCTGATTCTCCACTGCCTTCTGCCTTCACAAAGTTTGCTGATGACCGAAGTCGAGACGAAGTTCACAAAGATTATTTTTTTGACGGGAACAGCAGGAGCTCTGCCTTTGCATTATAGAAGAAAAAGGTCATACAAGAACGGAGCGACAATCCTAGGATTCAGGTCGCATCCCCACAGTAAAGAACGAAACCAAAAAGTAGCAAACATTACATCACAACCCTACAGCATGAACCCCGCTAGTGGCCTCACTGAAGCACTTAACGTCTTCCTTGATTATCCCAGTTAGCGCAAGAACCGTCAATTCCTTGTGTTCGAAAACTCTCCGATTCCTCTCCTTCCAGAGATTCCACACAATGTAGGCCTTGTTCGGTTTGGCAGGGTTTGAGGAGGTTTGAAAGGGACTGAAGGGGATTAAATCCCTTGCAAGTCAAAATCCTTCTCAAACCTCCCCAATCCCCTTCAATCCCTGTGGCAAGAGGATTAACCGAACATGGCCGTAGGCAGCCAGAGTCATCTCCTCCCTGATTCGCTCCCTCGACCCTCTGGCAGAGCACAATCTCTCCCACCACTCGCCAACGGACAGCGCCTCATCGGCTACATCGCACATGGCAGGGTTAGTCTGTCGGAACTGAAACCAAATCTCCTTAGCAAATGAGCAGTCTAGAGCAAGGTGATTTGCCGTTTCAGGCTCTTGGTCACATAGCTTGCAAAGATCATTATGTGGCCAGCCTCTTGCCTGCAAGCGGTCAGAAGTCCACAAAGATGAAGTCAGTGGAGCATCGAGTTTGCAATGCATGGCCTGTGCCCAAGAGATAGACCGAATTAACAGCATCGTCGTCAAGGGATGTCCTCCTGTAGGTAAACTTCACAGCTCAGCTACATATTTAGACCATCAGCGTGCAGAACTTAACCTCGCTTTAGAAAACAGTGCACAGGAAGCACTGCACATCAAGTAAATTAAGATTCCAGAATTTATCCCAAACAAGTACTAGGATATTCTAGTGCTAAATTATTGAGAAATAAATAATACAAGCCAACTAAGTTGACTAGCTAGGACCGAAATAACCAAATACATGTCCAACAAAAACAGAGTAAATTTATTTATTACAGCAGGAAGTCACCATATTTCTTGCAAAGAAAATCGTTTGCTCCGCTTAACAGGTCATTAATTTTGATCCATTACAAATAAATAAATCCTAGTGGTGACACAACATAAAAGTACGACGACGGGGAAGTCACCAAATCGACATGAGAGCAACGAGGACTAAATTATTCGACGCACTTGATCATGCTGATGAATGGTCATCAACCAATAAGCAGCAGACGAGAATGCTTTGCCATCAGCAAGTCGCAGCCTGTACTGCCTGCACAATTAAAAAAAATGTCATTACCAGGATGTGAACTGTGCCACTATGGAGAGGTGAGGAGGAAGCTCAATGCAAGGCAAGTACGACAAAATTCATTACCTGGATGTCGATGTGCTGTCTAGACAAACATGATCTTGGGACATCTTGGGTGTTTCCTTGCTGCTTCTTTCCACTTCTGTTTTGTGTCACCACCCACTTCACAATGAAGAGAAATCTCCTTCAGATGTTTAAAGTACTTGATCGCTGATGTGCCGGAAAAGCCATCTAGATCTTTACATAGCAGCTGGAGCGACTTGAGGCAAGATAGAGCTCCATCTTGGATTTCCAGCTCAGTCATCACTTCCACCGTGATGCTTAGGTGTTGCAGGATTCTGAATGCACCTTTCCCGATGATGTGCTTGTCCAGTTGAGTTGCAGTCAGCTTCAGCTGCTTCAGGCTGCACATTCCGCTCAGGGCTGCAATAATGTCACTACTCAGCTGATGAGTGACTGAAAGGCACAACCTATTGAGGCCAGCCAGCATGGTAACAAAGGGAGGGAGGCTGAAAAAATTGCCCCCTTGTAGCTTGAGTGAGCAAAGATAGTAGGATTTGCCAGTTTCAAGGGAGAAATTCAGCAAGTCTTGAGAACGTTCACCACTGAGATTGAGTGAGAGTGCATGTGAAGTCATGAAACTGGTGCTTCGCTCGATGAACCCCTTGATGGCCTTCGAGAGAGTACTTGTGCTGCTGGCATCGGCGCAAGAATCATACCATATTTTCACCTTTATAAAATGCTTCATATGATCCATGAGTTGTGCAAATCCTTGGCTCTTGTTGCTGTCCACAACAAATCCTGCTACTGTTTCCAATTTGCTGTTGGCTGACAACCATGCCTGTAGCTTACTCATTCTGCGCGCTCCTACATCTTGTTTCAGCTTGAACTTTCCAAACAGATGAAGTAAAAATGGCAACTCCATGACTTGTGTTGGCAGAATCTCTATCTTCGTCATTCTTACATCCAGTGTCTCCAAGAACTGAAGCTTCTTGATATTTTTTGGCAGCGCCGTAACAGCGGCTCCGAGGCTTAGGTACCTCAGCAGCAACAGGTTGCTGCACACCAACTTGAGCATCATGCCATGCGTATGGCATGTCTTCACCTCTGTGCTGTTACCACTGGCGTCAATATGTTGGATGATACTCCGGTCAACTAGCTTATCGAAACAGCTAGTAGCGGCGTCAAGGGCACTGCTTGTAATGTTTCCTGGTGAAAACCCCTCGGCTAACCACTTCCTTATTAGGGTTGATTTCCTGACAGGGCGACCACTTGGGTAGGTACTCAAACAAGAATGTCCTGTCAACCTGGCTATCAAGGCTGGTGTAGCTCTGGACAAGCACACGCCTCATTCTTGCAAATAGATCATCACTCTCCATATGTGTACCCAGATCAGCGCATAACTTTGCCCATTTCATGGGTGTTGGATTACCCATGCTTTGAAAGAACCTAGCGGTGGTAACAAGAGCAAGGGGAAGACCATCACATTTCTTGAGCGCTGCAGAGCCGAGCTCCTCCGCATCCGGTGGTGGATCGTCGTCTTGGAAAGCTTCCTTTAAGAACAAAATTCTTGAGTGTTGGTCGGCAAGAGTTGTCATTATGTACACATGATCATGAACAACTGAGCTGCTGCAGATGTTTGCTATGCGCTGAATGGCCGTTGTCACCAGAAATCTGCCGCTTAACCCTGCAAAGGCCACTTTTATATGGTTCCAGTATCTTGCTTTCCGC
Organism: Triticum timopheevii; assembly: GCA_963921465.1. Lineage (NCBI taxonomy): Eukaryota > Viridiplantae > Streptophyta > Magnoliopsida > Poales > Poaceae > Triticum > Triticum timopheevii. The sequence continues at coordinate 3,733,873 of OY997274.1, read as the reverse complement.
AAGTCATCAATTACAATGAAGAACCTATGTATCAAATTAAACATAACAAGCTAATTAGACAAGGATTACATTGGTAGATGAATAGAGATCTGAATGAATGGAAAAAAAACACAACAGGACAAAAGTGAATGGCAGAAAATGCAAAGACAACGAAAATGCACAGAAGCAGCTTAACTCCAGAGATAATATGCATCTCACTACCAGAGGCGAAACATCGAGAAAAAGAATACAAGATTTATATCTGAGCTACTGACATTTAAATTCCCACAGAACATATATACATTTATATCTTGGTGATTTCTTTTCAGAATAACATTTGCTAGAAAATAAAAACAATGGATGTGCGCGCGTTTAAGTGAAGAAGCAAAATGATAGTATGAGTAAGTATGATTTTACATGACTTTTATACAATGGACAATGGATGAAGTGCCACTGAATAGTCTTGAAGTACCACATATCGGTGTGTCTTTGACAATAATTTAACGTATCCAAAGTTTTAAACCAAAGTCTAACACTTTTTTCTTGAGATGTATATATTTACTTTAATATATTTTTTAAGTTATATGATGATAAAGGATTTCCCCGCTTTATATTATAAAGCAACAGCCGAGCAATACAACCACCGATACAACAAAAACGAAGAAACAAAGATAGGCGGCAGAAGGACACAAGATGCTACCGAACAGCTAATAGGCCCCGACTACACCTAAAACATGCTAGGACATCGAGGCCCGGCAACTCCAGGTTATGCCATCAATGCGATGACGATAATGGAGCAGCCCGCCGCTGGAGGAAGACCATGCGACGTCAGCTCCCAATAGGCCACCGTTTTCCGGCCATCCGTCTCTGCCTTCAAAGACGGCCCCTGCCCTATCGTCCTGGATCATAGGACACCAGACCGTCGACAAGCAGAAGAACTCACCCCGAGCTCATATGGACTGGAACAACATTTTACCGCGGAGAGGACGACCACACATTAACCTTGTCTGGCAAAGCCACTCCCATCATCGCCTCTGCCTCTAGCCACAACTACAAATACCACCGTAAGCCACCGAGCAGGAGCTTCACTGAATAACTCCGGCAAACCGAAACATGCCACAACCGTGATTACCACTCCACTGGCCCAAGGCGGCGTCTTCAGGAAGACAACGACGCCTTTGGCACCGTCACCACCAAATCTGTTGGATTTTGGGTTTTCACCCGGACAAGAAGAGGAGGGCATGGGCAAGAACTCGATGCTGACTCCGAGAAGTAGAACGGCGCTGGAGTGCCGCCGACATCATGGCCTCCGCCGCTGGTCAAGGGTCTCCCCCATCTAAATCCCACCCCGACTAACAACGACACCGGCCACAAGATTGGTCGTCGGCATCTGGGTCGGCGTGGGAGGGCAAAGAACGCGGAGGTCGGCATCTTCAGGTTGGAACCATGGGCAAATGGGGCCGCCCAAGTCTGAGATTCACGCTCACCGCCGGCTCACCGCCCGCATGGCAAAGCACGGCGCCCAACACCATCAGCAACAACTCCCCAGGGAAGGGGGTATCCTCGCTGGAGGTGTCCGCCGCCACTAGACTTGCGCAATGCACTAAACACTACCACCCACCCATGCCAGCAGGTGCTCGACAGGATCTAAATCGGGCTGAGACCTAGCCACCTCTGCAAGCCGCACTACCGCCTCCGAGCCACCTAGGCGCCAGACCCCCACGCCTCCGCCACTGGAAGCCCCGCCGGACCCCACGCTCCCATGAGCAGTGTCCCCTGCGCCGCTAGGATCTCAAATAGGGGACGGAGGATGATACCCCGCCGCCGCTAGTGTTGCGCGGGCTTGGGCCGGTGGACGCCCTCGGCGGTGGCGAGGAGGAGGAGAGGCCGAAGGGGGAGATCTAGCACTAGTGGTAGAGCTCAGGCTCCCGGGCACGCTCGCGGGAGAGGGGACTGGAATTTTTTTCTTGCAAGTTATATATGGATGATAATACGTTGAAGCAGGTTAAACGAAATAACAATTGTTCATGGGAAAAATAACTAGAGAAGAAATAATAGTAACTAGAATAAAGTGCAAAAAAGAATCTATCACACAAATGTGTGGGTCATCTTGCTAGTTAGAATGAAGAATCCACATATCAAATTAAACTTGACAGATTAATTAGAGAAAAATATATTTAAGGCCGAGTTTGGCAGATCGATTGATAGACGAATTACCTCTTGGTCCCAATGAAATCTTTGATTCTTGCCTGAAGCTTGGGGAGAGGGCCATCGGTGCACTGGCCAAGTTGTTGGAGTATCTCCTTGAGAACCTCACTAGCTGTTCCCCCTAGTTTTGCTGGAGGGACCCAAGCCAGAGCTTCATATTGGCTCTCAATTGCCTTGTACACATGATTGGCGAGGAGAGTCTTGCCCATACCATGGAACCCAACAATGGTGATCACCTTGAGCTGCTGCTGTTGCTGGATCAGATTCAGAAGCTCACTGCAGGGACCGTCCATACCAACGGGCACAGGGCCGGTTGCTGCAGAATGCTCGTCTTCATCGTCAGTCATCACTGCCATCTCTGTGTGCTCAGACGACAGCAGCGACCGCCCTGGGGAAGAGGTGGTGCTGCTACTGTAGGTCCCTTTCAGCTGGGAAGCATCCTCTGATATCTTCTTGAGCTTCCGGATGGCAACAGCAAACTCATTACGGGCCTTCACCGTCTTCATCCGGTGCACAGCCCGACGGAGCCACCCAGCACCCGTTTCAGCCATCGCCACGCGGTGCGTGAATCTATCGAGGCAGTCCTCGATGGCATGCGCCAAGTCACGCACCATATTGATCCACACAGTATGCACCTCTTCGCCACCATGAACCATCATGGCAATTCTTTTGCTCATCCTTGATGGCGGCAGAAATCATCTCAAACTCGTACTTGATGTAGTTGACGTCACTCTTCAGGTTCTTCCGAAGCTCACTATTCTCATCCAAGAACTTGAAGAGCCTCGGCACCATGCAGTCCACGAAAGCGGTGGCCACGGCCATCGCCACAGCTTCCATCTCTCTCTCTCTCTCTCTCTCTCTCTCTGTGTGTGTGTGGTTGGTTGCAAGATCAAATAATGGAGTATCGACCCGCTGGTGAGGACGAAAACACATATGAGGTTAAGCTAAGAGATAAGCTTGCTATGCCGGCCAGGAGGCTACCATTTTAGTACTCCATGATTCGAACCTATCACGTGACAACATATGGACAAATCTGCCAGCAAAATATTTTAAATTGCACTAGTTATTTTTACAAGACCTATTTTATTTTATTTTTTTCAAAAAAAGAAACAGTGCACAAGCGCCATCATCGCGTGATCCAAGATCTTAGATTTTCACTCTGGAGAAAGTCTGAGTTCTCAAATCCGTAGTTTCAGCAAGGCAATTGCCAGGCACAACCAATGAAGGTCAGACCTTATGTTTTCACCCTGAAAGTTACAACTCGGCACCCGAGGAGCACCACAAAAAATGAAATCCTCGAGTGTTGCCTTCCCCACTTGTCACGGCTGCTTCTGAAAGTTATCAAACTCTTGGTTGACTCCATCTCCTCCAGGCCCCCCTCCGTCTTACTGATGCTCCGATCTCAGCCACCATGACTTTCTCCACCGCTGTATAAGCCATGGAAATCAAGATACCAACAACTCACATGGTGCTAACAAACATCAGAGCTTCGTGTCGCGCCCTCATGGAGCCGCGTAAGTTGACATAGGCGCGCACGACCAGATTCTATCTAATGCAGATATCTTTGGCCAAGATCTTGGCTGCAGTTCTGAAAACATTGACAACCAGATCGACGAAGACCGATCATGTAGATTCGTTGTCGCGATGCAATAAGAGCACAAGGACTGCCACCACATCGTTACCTTCACCACGCCAACGCCATCGCCGCCATGCCCGCACAGACCACAACCCACGCCGCCACGGCGTAGGACACCGACTCGCACATGCCACAGCGTGCGCTGCCGGCTGAAGACGGACGCCAGATCGGGCGGATCCCACTTCGCCGCCACCCCCTCACCTGCATGATCCGCTACCTGGAAGTACATCATGCGCCTCCGGTCATGAGTGCCGCCTCTGTGGAGATCCGCCGCCGCACCATCACGACCCTCACCATTGCGGTGTGCCGACCCAGCCGTGCCACCCCTTTGCAGAGGCCCTGCGTGAGCAGGTGAATATCATGCAAACCATCATTTATTAAGATGTAAACTCATTTTGCTTTGTGATACGCTATGTTACAGTAACATATTATGTTAGGCTGGTCATAGTGGGGAGTAACTTATACTAGTCTCATGCATATGACACTAGTCTAAGTTACTACCTCCATAGTGCAAAATAACATAGTAGTAGTGTCATATGTTGCTTCATTTATTAGCTCATAGACTCATTTTGCCTCGGGAAGCGCTATGTTACAGTAACATATTATGTTACCACAAGCACCTCTTTTTTCTCATTAAATACTTGCCACATAAGCAAAATTGTCTTGGGATGTGTTAAGTTACTACCTAAGTTACCCCCACTATGGCTAGCCTTACTCCAAACACCTCTCTCCTCATTAACTACATGCCACATAAACAAACTTTTCTTGGGATATGTTATGTTACTTGCTAAGTTACTCCCACTATGACCAGCCTAATAAAGCATTGCAAGCATCCTCAATCTCTATGTAAGTTCACAAGATGCCTCTGCATAGTACACGGTTACTGCATCTCAATTGCTGCCTCACATGTTTATAGATTTTTTAAACTTATCTCCCATTTCTCGACCTCATCGGTCCAAGCAGTGTATTAATTAAACCTGGCATTTTGGCAGGCTGTCGAGATGCGCACTGTGTGCCCCAATTTGAAAAAAAGTTACACATTAGATGCGCACTAATTAACTCACTCATCGTTAGCGCCTTGTCTCCGGGTTATCCGCCTCGTCGATGCAGCAATTGGGGGTGCATTCGTAGTTTAGAGTTAATTACATGTATGGTACATGAACTTGCACGGGTACAAATTCATACAACAACTTGAAAAATGATACAAATTCATCACCCAACTTGTATTTTAGGTACAGTTAGATACATTTTCGTTCTTGCCGTCAAATGCGCCGTTAAGTCTGCCTAGTGGCTCACCATCGTGGCAGCAGGCCCCTTCATTGTGTGGGTCCCACATTTTAGTGAGGGATAAAGAAATAGAAAATGCTGTATGAGAGACGTAGAAAATGGGTGGTGCGGCTCTGGGTTTCGAATTTGTCAATGGCGATGAGATGGAAAGAAATAAGGATGGAGTAAAATGTGAGATGCAAGGGAGTTCAAAACCGAGCACATGCACTACATTGCTTCTCCACATACGAGAGCTAACCGAGCCTATTGAACAGTTGAGATGTTAAATAATTTGTGTCTCTCCTTTGTCAAACAATTGCCATCTAGTGTGTAAGCTGGCTTGGTCATACAGGTTACACAGGACGCTACAAGCTCTACGGTTTGAAATTCTGCGCAGATAACTTTCTTGTTCCAATTTATTTCTCTTGTTGTTGTATATAGAAAATTTAAATGTCAAGCCTTAACCTGATGTACCATCGGAAATCCAATTTGGCTCCCGGGAGCACGTGCTCCTACGCCCGAAAAATGATTTTTGAAATGTAAAAAAAATCCCAACAAACTTTTTATGTACTCACAGAAAACTATGTCAGGGCCAGTCCGCTCACGTGCCCAAGGGCCTATGGACTGCGCGATTACCGCTTAAAATCAAGGTTTTCTTCTGGCAAATGTTTCGCAACAGATTGCCTACCTCGGCCAATGTTGCCAAACGCAACAGTCCGTGCTCTGGCCACTGTGCTTTGTGCAATGCCCCGGAAGACGCGAATCATGTGTTCTTTCGTTGCCCGTTAGCGCGTTTCGCATGGGCTGCGTTTCGCACCGCGGCCAACACCACATGGAACCCGAGCTCGACTGCCGACCTGGTGGCCATCGTAGACTCGGTCCATGGTGGCAACAAGCGTGTTCTGTGGAGCTGTGTGGGGGCGCTGGCCTGGGCCCTCTGGCTCACTAGGAACAAGTTAGCGATTGAAGGCCTATTTCCTTCCCACCCTGCTAATGTTATCTACAAATGCAACCTTTTCCTGCAGCAGTGGAGTCCGTTGGCGAGGCGCAAGGATGCTGATAAACTCCAACATGCACAAGAACGTCTCCGTCAAGTTTACCTGATGGCTAGGGAGCCACCTGCCTCTTCTCCGACGTGAAGTGGCCCTTTTGGACGGCGCTCGAGCGAGCCTGCGTGCTCTTTGCTTGGCTGCGAGCCATGTAATCCCCCCTTTTGCTCAGTGCCGCTTTTGGCCTGCCTTTAACTATACAGACCTTGCGCTGCCTCTTGGCCGGAGCCTCCGTGCTCGTGTTTGTAATCCCAGACCATGTCAGTTACGCTGCCTAGATGTGGGCTTTATTAATTTAAAGCCGGACGCGCCCAGCGTCTTCGTTCTAAAAAAAAAAGCTACATCCAAATCCTACCTGCAAAGTTTTAGGCAAAAAGGTTAAACATTTTGGCATGTGCATAAAAACATAACACATTAGACACCATATGTTACCCTAAAATGTCACCCTGAATTATTATTTTTCAATCAGCGAAACACTACTACTACGTTTCCTTATGAAAATTGTCAAGCATGTTTGCGGCACTAACACAATTTCCACAAAAAACCACTTTTTTTACAATTACCACATTTTGAGTTACTGTACATCCGGTAGCAAATGCTCTCGGGGGGCAAAACGCCTACCGTTCTTGTGAGGTGTGGCATGGGGTGTGATTACCATTGCAACATTTTATGTTTCAACTTATTTCTCCCAATCCCTCAAAAAGTCACCCGCAATGTTTTTTTGTTTCGATGTATTTACCCCGCTAAAGGATATACAAATATTATATGTCTAACTTAAACTAGAAGCTGCATTTTTTGTTTCAATTAATTTCTCCCAATCCCTAAAAAAAAAATCATCCGCAATATTATTGGTTTCAATTTATTTATCTCGCTAAAGGATATACAAATATTATATGTGTCCAACTTAAACAAGAAGCTGCATTTTTTTTGTTTTAGTTTATTTCACCCGATCCCTCAGATATATAAACATAATATATCTAATATATCTAATTAAAACTAGAAGTTGCATGTGCTTCAGTGGTTACGTCCTTGAGTGATGTGAGATCGGTTGTAGCTGTTTTTACAGCTACGAGTAATTTCTCCACCTATCTGAAAGGTGGGACCCACATGTTGAAAGTAAAAGATTGCATGCCCACTGCCACATAGGCAGACTTAACGGAGCACTTGACGACAAGGACGGAAATGTATCTGGATGTTACTAAAACACAAGTTGTGTGATGAATTTGTGTCATTTTTCAAGTTGTTGTATGAATTTGTACCCACTATGCAAGTTTGTGTACCTTAGATGCAATTAGCTCCGTAGTTTACTTCCACCTTGCAAGCATGTCTAGCACACACCGAGGATCATCTTTGCATTTGCATTGACTCGAAACAGACAATGCTACCGTTCAGTAGACTACTTTCACACCACACGGCTACCAAAACATTTATATCTTCACAAGTTTCTGCATTTGCAAAATGAAAATCGTATGCTGTCCCACCAAGGGGATTGGTGGAGGATGGGCAACAAGGGGCGCATAGAGACAAAAGTATGAGGATAACGGAAATGAGTGGGTGGCCTGCAAACGCAACGGCAACTGGCGACCACCTAGTTCTTACCTGCACCATGCCGATGCGGAGTTGAAGTGATGCCAGAACAATCTTCAACAGAAAAAATAAGTACCAAAACATATGCTCGGAACTATGGACAGTAAGCACACTGCATAAAGACAAAGTCGAGTGACAAACGATCCACAGAATGCGATGAAGATAATGTAAACTCAATGTACTCCAAGTTACAAAATCTAAAAATATCTGAGTTGGTGGTTGTCCCTTGGTACACCGTACATGGAGGTTACCTCTTAACTTGCCAAAAAAGAATTTACCCGAACTATATGATATAATCAACCTACAAGGCTACAATTAAGCACTGCAATTACGACACAAGCCAAAACTCAGATGTAAAAAAAAGATTTAGTAGCCAGCAAAACATCACAGTGGCTACCTCGTGGGCCTTCAGGTTTCAGCAATTTGTACTGGGTAGTTCCAGAGTGCATAGATATTAGCCAGGCCTGAGATGCAACCTTGGGAGGGGAGAAAGATATGAAATCCATGCGTGAAGCTCACGCTCAGTTAGTGTGCAGAGTACACAAGATAGTGGTTGCCCTTCCCTAATGGCTTGCTCCAGCATGCATTTGCATCGATACTGTCGAGCTTAGAGGACTGTGCGTTTGGGGTTTAGTTAAAAAAATAGTCTTTTAAGCAAGCAAGCAAGCCAGTTGTCAAACTTATCTCCCTGTTTGCAAAGCGGCAGGGGCCTAATCGAACACCCTCCGTTCAACATGGTATATTTTTGGATATTCTTGAAATGACCTCAACTTCTACAAACAGGTGGGCATGCTCATGATAGTAATACATGACAGGTTTGAACAATTTCCGACATTGTATACAAGTTGTGACACAGCCGGCAATTCATCGGCCTTTTTTCACCAGAAAAACTCCAAAAAAAAATGCAGAACTTGTTGAAAGCCCAAACAACTTGGTATGGATCCATGAATTGGTCATAAAAGGCCATGGAAAAAAATTAGGGTCATTTTAAGGATGTCAGAGAAAAACCGTGCTCTCAGACAGATCCTTCTAAACAACTAGTAGTGTGTGCATAATTGTTTGTCAATAATGTTTTTGCTGTAGACATTTTGCTCCACTCGATTTAGCCATCCTTCTTCATTTCCAGCTCAATTGCTAACGCGATGAAGCCTATAGGCACCATTATTTGTTGGTGGTTGCCTTGTTGACGACGAAGAACTCGCGATGCACATGGGGCTCATGCATGATCAGCTAGTTCAACGCGTAGTGATACTGGCTACTTCGAAGTGAAATTATTCTTGTTTTGGAATAAAAAATTTATTGTTATTATCAATTAAATTTGTGCATGTGTATATTCTTGTTTTGCTTCTGTACAATTTACTTTGCAAAAAGTAAATGTTTCCATCAAACTAAAATATTGTTTTTGCTACATCAAAATATATTCACAGATCATCAACATGGTATCATAGCATAGAAATTATGGTTTTGTCGGTGCAAAAAACATTTCTATCTGTACGGTTGATAAATATGGAATAAATATGTTCTCACCACACCATAAAACGGATGCTTCTACTGTAAAGGATGATGCTTCCATGCCACCTAAGCATGTTGAACTGCACAAAATGTTGAGCTATACGGTTGATAAATATATTTGTTTGTATGAAGCAAATCACAACTTACTACTAGACTTTTTTATCTCATAGAAGGTATTTGACGTGATTTATGGGAAGCAATTTCCGGCTGACGGCTAGGGCTGCAGAGTCGAGTTCGAGCAAGTTGGACTAGGCTCAGCTCAGATTATACTAAAATTCGAGCGAGCTCAAACTGAGTGAAACTCAAGGTCGAGCCGTAGAAAGTGGCTCATGCTCAGCTTGTATCGATCTCGAGCCAATCTCGAGCTATTTTCGACCCAAAAAATAATATGATTTTATGAATAATCTAAGGCAATTTTTCAAACAATATAGCCAACAATACAACATAGAAAGCCACTATAAAATTTAACTTATTCGCTCTCAACTGGCGACTAGCACTTGATAAATAGGGACCAATGAAGTAGAAAGAAAGAAAAATAAAGGTACATCTGCTCTTAAACTTTGGCTGAGAATAATAGGATATTTGACACACGACTGACCACACACCATGTTGAGGCTAAATTTCTCATGCTTAATTAGGACTGCATGTTTCCTACTAGGTAAAATTGAGAAAAATTGTACACGGCATATATGAAAATAAATTATCTTTTTTAGTAAATATAAATATTATTTAATATAATTATAAAACATCGAGCTACCGAGCTACCGAGCTAAAATCGAGCGAGCTAGTGTTCGCTCAAGATTAACTCGTTTCTCTATCGAGCTACATAAATGGTTCATACTCAGCTCATTTCTTTTCGAGCCGATCTCGAGTCGAGTCAAAAGACGAGTTGATCTCGAGCGGCTCACGAGCATCGAGCTTTTCTTGCAGCCCTACTGACGGCCAAGTACGTACTATGAAACTACTATATGTACATGCGCACGTTCAATTAGAAAGCAACGAGAGTTAGCTTCTGTAGCGGACGAGTTTAGCGGAATCAGTAACCGAGCAATTAATGAAGGACCCAAACCAAAAAAAATATTGGATGGCTACAGTGCTTGGGCTGCTCGGTTTTTAACTAAGAGAAACTTTATATGCCTATAATAGTACCTGTTCAACTCAAAAATAAAATAAAATGCTACAGTTTATACGGTGGCCAGAAGTCCCGAGTTCGAAACTTGTCCTGTGCCTTCTCTTTTGAACATTAATAGAAGACAAAAAAAAGGGCTGTAAGTGGGCCGTTGAGCTACCCACTATACATACGATTTGTCAAAGTCCATATTACCCTTTATATGTTTTGTGAGGGTGAGTGTACCGAAGCGGGTCTCATATTAATATCTGAGTTGCTGAATGTTCCTTCACCCTCGAGCAGAGGTTACCTCTTAAGTTGTCAAGAAATTAATTAACACAACTATCTTACATTTTTACCCCAGGGAAAAATACATTCTATGTAGTAGCTATGATACTTATTTTGAGATAAAATATATTAGTGAGTATGATGAGAAAACCGGTTTAAGCAACCCATGCCTTTAGGAACAACTTCTCTAGCAATGCATGAGCATTCAACTTCTGTAGTAATGCACAAATATTTAGCTAGTTTCAACTAAATAACTCCTAGAAACTCAAAATGTGTTGGATGTTTCTTCAGGCACTTCTTTTATGAGGTTTTTTAAGTCCAACGGGAGAGCTGTTGGTATTCATTGATACAAGGGAAGGTTATTGAAGTACTACTGATAAGTTTCTACTTGATGCACATGAGGTCATTTTCATGATATGTTAGTGATTATAGATATGGAAGTTGCTAGAGATAAAAATGTATTTGTAGCTAGAAAGGAGAAATCTGACAGCGTGCACGGTATATGGGAAGCAAGAAATGTTGTTGGCTTCAAGAATAAGTTTTTCTACTACTGCTTTGTTTTCAATTGCCATACTGCTTATCGTCTGGACTTGTTTAAAGAAACAAGGACAGAACGAGCACCGCGAGGGCGCTGCTCCTGGGCTAGGGTTCCTCCCAACCTCTCCCCGCCGCTGCCGCCGGCCGCCCTTTCCTCCCGCTGCCGCCGTCTGCCGGTCACCCGCGCCCCCGTCCCGCCTCTCTCTCCCTCCTCTCCCGCGTCACCTCCCCGAGTAAGGCGACCAGGGGCTTCTCCTCGTTCCTCATCCAGCGCTTCCCTCGCCCTCCCTCCTCCCGCCGCCGTCGACGGGCGCCGCAAGGCCTTGCCCGCGTGGTGCTGCTGGCGGCGGCGGGCCTGCCCTTCCCCGCGCGCTGACCCCCCTGCTTGGGCGGTGGTGGCTGGCGGCGGTGCCCTTCGGCCGGCGCTGGTATGGCAAGGTGGCGGCGATGCCGCACGCCATGGTGGCCCTCGACGCGGCGGCGCGGCCGTTGGTTGTGGGGTGGCACGGTGGCGCTGTTGGCCGGCGGCGCCCGCTGAGCCCAGATCGGGGCCATTTTGGGCCCATCTGGGTTGGGTCGGGCCGGTGGCTCGGCGCTCGACGACGTCGCTTCCTGGTGGCAATGGCGAGATGGCGGCGGTCTACGGGCGGGGAGAAGAAAAAAGAGGGAGTGACCAGAAAACTCAACAGCAACAGGTCACCCACGAGGGCTTACAAACGCCATGCAAACTTAGAGTGATGCATATATAATCGTCGGATGAAAGAACCGCTCCTTGTGTCGGAAGCCAATAGTAGCCAGGAGTGGAGGATATCTTGATGAGTAGAGGAGTAAATTAAAAATTAAGAAACATTTTTGTACTAAAGTAGATGCTCGAAGGTAACTAATTGCAACGCAGTACATATGGGCAAAAACTGAAAACTTGATGCACTCCGAAATACGACAAGTACAATCAAAAAATAAAAATAAAACATATTTTATGCAAGCAAAGACTCAGATGGGACCTTGGGAGGGGAGAAAACTACTCAAATGCGGTTTAGAGTGCTGTGTCGTGCTTAATTAACCTATATATGTAACCTAAAGCACTACAAGCGTCTTCAATTTCCATACATTAACAAAACAAAGGTGTTCAAGTATTTTAAGCAAGCATCGGGAAGCACACTCTGTGGTGCCCGGAGCCTGCTTTGAGGATTGTTAAGCATATCTTCTGGTTTACAAAGCAGAGGTCGACGGTGACTAACAGTATCGTGCAAGGTGTGGGTCGAAAGGGCAGTGTTACCGTTTGGATGTACTGGTAGAGGAGTGAATTCCATTTTTTACCTTGTAGTTGTACATTTGTGACACATATTACCCTATTTAGCGGAACTTTTATCGAAATGTCAGATTTTGGAGACTTTTAACACGGTTTTACCCCAGTTTTACATTTTGTTTGTTTATGGTCGATAGGATCGGCATGTTGCGTCATTGATTCGTAAAAAAAACTGTAAGGATCGGAGGGCATCATTGGCGATCTTGTCCAAGCTTCTCTTGTCTATCTGTTCCACTCTTTGTGGCCGTCCACATGTTTTTGGATACAGGGCGTCACCTCACACCTTACCTGATGGACACGCATCAAAAAACAAGGGTCCAAAGATTTCAAAAGGGGTATTCTAGACGAATTTTCACTCGAAGGGGTAATTAGTGTCACAAATGTATAAATATAGGGTAAAAAGTGGAATTCACTCTATATTTAACGCCACACCTACCAAAGCAACATCTACATGAATTTAGCTCTGTGTGTTGGTGTTCTTAGAGTGCTACTATACAGGACGCCCCAAGAAGATTTGTAACTGTTTTTATTTTGAAAATTTTGTTTTTTAAGTGACACTGCCATGCGACACCGCCTACTGACTGATACGACATTATTAGTGACACTGCATACTGGTGCCATTTCGACTAGACAGTCCTGTAAGCAAGCTTGTATGTGCATCTTATTCTACTTTGGTTATTTCTTCTGCTGTGTTGAGCTACATATAAACTCTCTCTACAGATAGGCACATCATTTTTTTTATGTTTTTACTATGCAGAACTGAATGATATTTCTGAAATGGGAACTGAGCATCCCGCCGAAATCCCCATGGCACCAGCTACTATCGATAATATGGTGCTGCTGTTGAATCATGGAGCTTTTGCTAATGCACAAAGAATATCCGGTAATTAATTAAGTGTTGTATGTGCATCTCATTTTCTTAATTGCTACTTTGGTTAACTCTTGGGGCGTGTTAAGTCGCATATATGCTCTCTCTTCAGCGGGCACCTGCCAATTTCTATTTAATTTTTAGCCGCAATACAACTTGTTACTTTCGAGATGGGAAATGTGGTGGCCGCAAAAACCCATGTGGTGCCAGCTACTACTGATAATACAACGTTGTTGATGAATCACGTCGCCTTTGCTAGTGCACAACAAGAATATGGTCCAATCACCAACATTGAATGTTTTTAAAGGAAGGTGGAAGGGGTGGCGGTTTGAGAGGACCAACAAATAGAAGAAGGCACAAAGATAATTTACACAAGCTAATAATTGTCTTAGTTTCTTCCAATGCCATCTTATTGGGGTAACTAGTAGAACCGAGGTGAATAAATCTATTCAAGTGGCAAGTGATATGGAAGCTGGTAGATCAGAGTTTTTTTGGATTTCAAGCATATGTTCCGGTATTTATTTTCTTTTGAATATTGCTCAAATTATATGAACACATGGAGTATAACATTTTTCACATTTTATTCCTCCTGCTTGTCCAGATATCAGCCACTGCCGCAAGGTGTGGTGCCTGCATTCTGAGGAAGCACCACTCTAAATCCACATCGGCATGGCGCATGTGAAGCTCTACAGGGTGTGGCCAGGTGCCATTGTGCTTGCGGGCCACCAACTCATTTCCGTTATCCCCATACTTTTGTCCCACTGCTTCCCATGTTGCTCATCCGCCACCGCTCCACTTGATTGGGAAATTTGTGAAAATATAAATACTATGGTAGATGGGGTGTGAAAGGCTTATGAGTTGATTAGTCTATTGAATGATATCATTGTCTGTTCCGACTCAATGCAAATGCAAAGTTGATCGTCACTGCATGCCAGACCTCCAAGTTGAAGTGAAGTACGAATGCACCACCAGCTCCATTGATCGATGAGGCGGATAACCCGGAGAAAAGGGAGTGAATTGCAAAAAAACATCGACATTGAAGGCTAGGGTTGCAGGAACCACACTTCTATAGTTTTGTGCCCAAAACCACTAATTCCGAGGCTAATTTTTTGCAAAAAACACTACTCACCCGATTTGCTCTTTTTAAGCTCGATTATGACAGGTGGGACCCGCTGGACAAGGTGATGTGGCACGAAATAATGGGTTTGCAAATAGACAGAACAACACGGACTAAACTGTAAAGAAGTAAAAGAGGAGAAGGACATCTTAAAAAAAAAGGTCACACACCTCGCCCCGGGCCCCCGGCTAGCGACACAACCATCGTCGCGGCCTCCCTCCAGCAAACCATCAGCGGCGCAACCACCGCCGCGGCCTCCCTCCGGCAAACCTTCGGCGGAGAAACCACCGCCGCGGCCTCCCTCTGGTGGCGCAACCACCGGGATGTGCCGCCCCTCCCCCCTTGTATTCCCGCCATGGCGCGGTGGCGCCGCGGCCAGCAGGCCTCCTCTCCTCCCCTGACCTTCTCTCTGGTTGTGCCGCCGGAGGAGTCAGTAGCACGAGCCGCCTCCCAAATCCTCGCCGACTCGCCGGTCTTCGCTGCCTCAGCGCGCTACCGGATCGAGCTCCGTCGCCCGCTGCCGGACCGAGTTCCACCGCTGCCAGAAACCGTCAGATCCGGCGGGCGTCACCGACCTCGGGCCGCCCCTGCATCTGCCTCGTCCGCCCCAGGGACGCCGCTTCAGCCCACCTACGCTGAGCTCTGCCACAGCCATGCCACTGGTCAGCAAGGTTCGTCGCCCCCCCCCCCCCCCCCCCCCCCACCTCGTTGGCTCCATGTCCGGCCGCACACGGTTTGGGAGTGGCCGGCGGCCTCCACCATGGGAGATGAGAGGGCCCAATTGCGTTTTTGTAGGGATCTCTTTGCAACACAAATTTTTATCGGGATGTAATTGGCTTTTTTATTTGCCATGTCATCCTGTCTAGTGGGACCCACCTGTCATAATTGTGCTCAAAACGGCCTAAGCCACTGGTTAGTGTTTTTTGCAAAAAATTAGCCTTGGAATTAGTGGTTTTGGGCACAAAACTGTAGAAGTGTGGTTCCTGCAACCCTAGCCTTCAATGTCGATGCTTTTTGCAATTCACTCGAGAAAAGGTGACAAAGGTCCAGAGTTGATTAGTGCATCTACTGTAACATTTTTCGTTTCACATTGGCTGGCACGCAGGGTGCATCGATGCCATGCCACACTGCCAGATTAAACTAATAATCTGCTGGGATCGATGGGGTGGAGACATAGGAGATGAGTTAGAAAACCTATGAACACGCGCTGTGGCAGTCGAAAAGTAATATCTTTTGTAGGTAACCGTGAACTACAGAGAGGCATCTTGTGAACTTACTTGTGGACTCAGGATGCTTGCAGTGCTTTAGTAATAGGTTAGTGAACTCTAAGCTGCATCTGATCCTTTATATTTTTCTGCCCTCCCAAGGTTGCAACTGAGCTTTGCCTAATATCAAGGATCTGACTGCTATGTAAAAATCTGGATGGCTTTTGTGGCACATCGGCGATCAAGTACTTTAAACATCTCGAGGAGATAGCTTGATCGTGAAGTGGGTGGTGACACAAAGCACAGGTGGAAAGAAGCAGCAAGGAAACACCCAAGACGTCCCAAGATTTTGTTTGTATATACAGCATCAATATCCTGGTAATGAAGCGTGATGTACTTGCCTACTATTTAATTTTCATTAAGCTGCTTCCTCCTCACCTCTTCCTGCTAATAGTGGCATTTTCTTATTGCACACACAGTAAAAGTTGCGAGTATCTAATGGCTCTGTAATAACTAGCTGATAAATTGTTGACGGCCATTAATGGACAAGTGTGTCTCATCATCATGATCCAGTTTATGGAATAAGTTTGCCCTATCATGTCGATTTGGTTGCTTCCGCACCATTTCACACCTAGACTTTTACTTTGTTGTTGGATATGTATTTGGTCCCAGTCAACTTTTAATTGGAGTATTATTTGTCACAAATTTAGCACTGCAATGTAATTGTTTGCGAGAATTTTGGAATCTTGATTTAAATAATATGATTATCAATATATACTACCAAACAAGTCAGCAGGTGAGCTGCTCTTTGAACTACAAGAAGAAATACCTCAAAAAAATATTTGATACAAAATAAAAGAAAGGAAATAGAACAAGCCTCAAATATGACTTGCCGAGAAAATTCACTTGATTTAACTTAGTGTGCTTTTTTCAGCTCAAGTGTAACATATTAATATCATGCTGATACACCCAGCCCTGAGTGGATGTGCCTCCTCTCTGGCCCCGAAAGCTAGTTGAATGGCCTGCGGCATGACTCCTTACTAGATTATTTATACTGATGTTTCCTAAAAATAGCATTTGTAGACACATTAAATTGTTCTTTTCCCGGGCTTTGAATAGTTTTTGGGTCCAAAATGCACCTGGCTTCTGTAATTCAAGATCTAGACAAGACATCGAGCATGTACAAATTCAAGTCATTAATAAAAGCAAAACAAAACATATGACACCTAACAAATGATCAAAAAGAGTCGCGCCCAAATTATTAACAAGCGATCAGCAACATGCCGCAAGAATCAATAACACCAACCATCAAAAAGAGTCACGCCCAAATTAACTCCGCTCAACCTTTTCGCCAATGTGTCGCCATGGATTGTCCAGTGCTAGTCCCATGACTCTTTCCCATGTGCATGTCACATGATGTGGTGGTGTGAGGGCGGGGTTACGCGACCGTGCCATATCGTCTCATCTGTATATGCCCCCTACACATGCACGCGTGGGCCGGCTGACACAAAGTCTCCTTGGAAACAATAATCAATTGATGTATGTGTAATTTAAGTTTCAATAAAACACTTAGCAAAGTACTCCTCTTTCAAATCCGGAGCAGACAAGATAGCAAGTGAGACTGTCCAATCAGATTCCATTGTTTCACTAGTGCAGAACCGGGCTATAGCACCGATTCATAAGGGCTATTAGTGCCGGTTATGTAACCAGCACCAAAGGGTGGGGACAGACCTTTAGTACCGGTTCGTCACGAACCGCCACTAAAGTGCCACCACGTGGCATGAGGCAGGGCCGGGTGCGGGGAGACCTATAGTACCGGTTGGTAACACCAACCGGTACTAAAGGTTCGGGTGGTTTTGGTTTTTTTCCTTTAGTTTTGTGTTTTCAATTTAATTTAGAGATTATTTTTACACTATAATGAGTTGTTAAATCATTAGGTGAAAGTACCCGCAGATTAGTTTCAACTGGATATGCATGGATCCTAGCTGGCTAGCTAGGATCCATCCAGTTGAAACTAATCTGTGGTTTCTTTCATAAATGCTATAATAACTCATCATCATCATATTAATATAAAAACTATTGCATCATATATATCATCACCAACAAGTTAACGATATACTAGCTAGCTAAAAATCATTATAGTTGTCATTACCACTATTTAATCATCACAGTCATTACCGCTACCTAATCATCACCAATACCGTCTTAAAGAAGAAACATTCACTTTGTACCCGAAGGAAAGATATCATCGAGTTCAACATGATCACTCTTTGAGATTAAGTTCAGGACGAAGAACACGGACATGAGAGGACAAGTACTAAGAGCATGTTAATCACTCCTGCTGCTCTCTCTCAGGTAAAATGGCATAGAACATGTGTAGCTGTCCTGATTCATCATCTTGGACCATGAAGATGAACCTGTCTCCTAATCGTGGGTTGCGCTTCTGCTTGTGGACTCCTAGTACTTCTCTGCGATCATTCACAATTTTGCTCCAGTCTTTCACTATTAAGCATTCCTCGGTTCTAGAAATCTAGAATGAACTCGTGTGCAATGTAGGATGTCTTGGCCATAAGCTAACAATTGACATGCGACCGTTAGTCGAGATCCACTGAGGCACAACTATCATCGGGAGTCCCTGTTGAAGAGAACATCGTATAGTACCATACTTAGCAACATGAAGTTTAGGTTAAAAAATAATGTATGCAAAATATGCACTGAGGACAAATAGTAAAAATCTTACCATCTTTCCTAAATACATGTGACCGTAGTTCAATAGAACACTATTGGTCGCACGTTTTGAGTACTAAGATTTGCAAGTCTAGAAAAGTAATTTCTCTTGACAGAATAAAGATCCTCAAGCCATGAAACATATTGACTTATATCCTCGCAGTTTAGTTCAGCCCCGGGATAGTGGACGGTCCTGTCTACCAAGCACTGGACATGTTTGCTTGAATGGAAATAAGCCGTCAATTGAAATTAGTTCTCAACTATTTTTGAAAAAACAATATCAACATAAATATGGCATGAGAAACTCACATAATGGTAGAACTGGAGGCGTCTGCACCTCGACCCAAATGTCTCTATTACCTTCAATATCATCTTTGGGACGAATATCAAAGGTGATAAACATATCAGGCTCAAATGCATAAGCCTTACATAGTGCTTGCCAAGTTTTGCATTCAAAATGGGTGTAGGTTTCTTGATTATATAATTTGACGTTGAAGGTATAACCATGCTCGGTCTTCAAGTAAACTCTTTTTACCTCCATAGTTTTGTCACGACTGAAACCTATCTTATCCAAGACAAAAATTCTTGCATGGCAGGGGATACGCTAGTAGAATAGTGAAAATTTAAAATAATAAGTTGAAGCAAATGAAGCATATATAAGTCATGCTTAATTACGAAAAAAGATTTGTCATTGTGACTTACTATATTCATTTCGAAGGTCTCATCCACCTTGATGCTGAAGCGCTTATCATCAACTAGAAAATTTCTGTCGCATAGGCCGCGTTGGTCTTCGTAGTCTTCGCACATAATGAAATCGTTTTCGTCGTTAGACGACATTTCCTATGTTCATAGGTGAAACATAAACACTTATTAGTTATATATTAATTCAACTAATTAGACTAGTTCTATTAATTCGACTAGCTAGTTCAACTAATTAATTCAACTAAGCACTTACTAAACATATACCTAAATAAAGTATATATAGCTCCTAATTCAACTAATTCAACTAATTAACTAGTTCAACTAATTCAACTAAACTAGTTCTATAAATTTTCTTACTAAAAATAAAGTAGCTAGTTCTATATACTAAAATTTTAATTAGATGATCAAATCTCATATACCTAAATTTAGTATATATTAATTCATCTAACTTTAATATAAATTCATCTATAGCTAAAAGTATAAAAAACTAACTTTCGGCTAACATTATCTAACTCTTATATAATCTAACATTTTGACATTAAACATTTGTGTGTGTGTGTGCGTGTGTGTGCGCGTGGGTGGGTGTGTGTGTGTGTGTGTGTGTGTGCGCGCGCGCGCGTGTGTCTGTGTGTGTGTGTGTGTGTGTGTGTGTGTGTGTGTGTGTGTGTGTGTGTGTGTGCAGGAGGCCGCCGGAGAGCGGCGATCGATCTTACTGCGGTGGCGGCGACGACGACGATGGGGACGGCGACGACCGCGACGGGGACGGCGACGGGGACGGCAATGACGTACGGCGACGGGGGCGGCGCGGGGCGGCGGGCGGGCCGGGGGGGGGGGGGGGGGGGGGCAGCGCGACGTACGGGGGCGGCGACGACGTACGGCGACGGGGGCGCGCTGCGACGACGGCGACGGGGGTGGCAACGACGGCGACGAGGGCAGCGCGCGCGGGGACGGGGCGCGACTAAGATGATAATTGAAAATTTTCGTAAGTGCTGGTTATATAGGGGAGGCCTTTAGTACCGGTTGGAGACAGGAACCGGTACTAAAGGTTAAATTTGGCCAGGTGAAGCGACCCCCTTTAGTACCGGTTCGTGGCTCCACACGGTACTAAAGACCCACCCTTTAGTACCGGGTTGAGCCACGAACCGGTACTAAAGGGGGTGCGCTCCCATTCCGCGCTGCTCATTGTTTAGTCCCACCTCGCCAAGCGAAGGGTAGCCACACTGATTTATGAACCCAGCCGCGGCTGCTCCTTCGAGCTCCTATATAATGCAGGCCTCTGGAGCTAACTGTGCTGCGCTGTCCTGTGAGCCTGCTGGGCCTTATGGTCCTGCATAAGCATGTCCAAGGCCGAGCAGGCCCACTGGGCAGCGAGGAAATAAATTTTTTCATATAGTTTTTTTCTTTTGGTTTATATATTTTCTTCTATTTATTTGTGAGTAGATTTTGTTGTATTTAGAGTTTCTTATATTTAATATTTGTGTGTTTTATCATTATATTCATATTTGTAGTGATTTTTCAGTACATTTTGTAGTGCTTTTCACTTTCACGGTGATTTAGCTTTGAAAATAAATCAGTAAATGCATCGAAAATTGCAAATTATGTCAGAAATGGTTGAAAGTTGATGACGTGAATTTGAATTGTGCATCTGAACGCAAAAATGTCCGGAGTTGTACTAAGTTAGTAAAATATTGAATAGCCGGTGTAACAGATGAGTTTTCGTCCAAAACCCTGATACTTCCTAAGAGATTCTCCAGTTCGTACACGAAGTTCATCCAGTTTTTGCCGTAACCCTCTCTACTTTTTTGCACATGCTATGCGGATGAAATGATGATACCTTGCCAAGTTTCAACCTTTTCAGAGTTCATTTTGTACTGCTTTTCACTTTCACGGTGATTTAGCTCTGAAAACAAATCAGTAAATGCATCGAAAATAGCAAATTATGTCAGAAAGGGTTGAAAGTTGATGACGTGGATTTGAATTGTGCATTTGAACACAAAAAAAGTCCGGAGTTGTACTAAGTTATTAAAATATTGAATAGCCGGTGTAACAGATGAGTTTTCATCCGAAACACTGATACTTCCTAAGAGATTGTCCAGTTTGTACACGAAGTGCATCCAGTTTTTGCCGTAACCCTCTATACTTTTTTGCATATGTTATGCGGGTGAAATGATGATACCTTGCCAAGTTTCAACCTTTTCAGAATTCATTTTGTTCTGCTTTTCACTTTCACACTGATTTAGCTCTGAAAACAAATCAGTAAATGCATCGAAAATAGCAAATTATGTCAGAAAGGGTTGAAAGTTGATGACGTGGATTTGAATTGTGCATCTGAACGCAAAAAAGGTCCGGAGTTGTACTAAGTTATTAAAATATTGAATAGCCGGTGTAACAGATGAGTTTTCGTCTGAAACCCTGATATACTTCCTAAGAGATTGTCCAGTTCGAACCGGCTCTTGTGTAAACATGTAAAAATATACATAAAATACATTGATCAGTACCGCCTTTCTGCCAAAACGCGCTACTGCTACAGAGAAATACATCAAAAATACATTGATCATCAATGATCTTTTTGTGTACAATCTGAATTGTCAATATGAGTCCTCTCCGGTAGGAACCGGAGAAGACTCATATTGCGGCCACAAATTCTACACATAGAGTTCAATGAAGACCAAGTGGTTGTGATAGTTTGAGAAGTAACATATTTAAGGTGGTAAAAACTCTGTTAGCGGAGCGAGATGGGACTAAAAAATTGTTGTTAACTAGGAACCTCTAGTGCCGGTTTGTGGCATGAACCGGTACTAAAGGTGCCGGTGGGCCCCCAGCCTGACCACAGCCGACAATAGGCACTTTAGTACCGGTTCGTGGCTCGAACCGGTACTAAAGGGTCGCCACGAACCGGTACTAATGATCTCCGCCCCCCTAGCCGTTTGGACCGGCACTAATGATCACATTAGTGCCGGTTTTGTTACAAACCGGGACTAATGTGCTTTACATTAGACCCTTTTTCTACTAGTGTTTGGAAGTAATCAGCGTGAGCGGGAGGGGCAAAGGTTCCCCGGGAAAAAAAAGGAGGAGAGGTTAAGGTAACACACCATTGGCAATCGACAAGAAGCATAGCGTCCGAGGAATTTGATAATAAACACAAGGCAGCAGGCACGGTAGTAGAGGCGCAAGCCGCCAGTGTGATGCATGTGACAATGCAAGGAGATGAACCACGAGAGAGAGAGAGAGAGAGAGAGAGAGAGAGAGAGAGAGAGAGGCACCACCTGTCCGCGTCTCCATCTACTTCCCCTCTCATCTCGCGAGCCATGAGGCCAGCGGACATGGGCGATCCTGGCGGCAGCTTGTCGTCCCGGTTTAAAGTGCAACATGTTAATATCAACCTGATATGGATCTACCGCCTCTCTGGCCCTGGAAGCTTCCCCGATGACCTACGGCGCGGTGACCTAGTCGGATTTTTTATAGTGATTTTATCTGAAAAAATTAGCATTTTAGACGGCTTAATTTGTGGTTTCTAATACACTGTAAAATCTAGCCAAGACATCAAACGTGCACAACTGCACACCTTCCAATTATTGATAAGAACAAAACAAATATATCACACCAAACAAGCGATAAGAAGGACGCTACAAGAATCAACAACACCAACCACCGCGACAACACATGAACTGCGAGAGAGAGGTTCTTCAAAAGCAATGCCTAAATGAAGAGAACGACAGGGCAAAACACAAATGTCACAGGATCCAAAAAATGAACACCAGATTATGGATTTCACCTCTAATATTAATTTCAAAAAAGCTTTCCGCCAAGGTATTTGCCCGAGAGAGGGAGAGAGAGGTAGTACCGTGGCAATCCCCATTTTCTTCTCATGTGCATGTCATGTGATGTGGTGAGAGAGAGCATACACATGAGAGTGCTCGTGCCATTTTGTCCTATACGTTCCATGTGCATGCCCCTAGCGTGCGTGCGCCTGGCCGGGACCCTGTCGACGTTCACTCGCAAGAGTCTCCTCGAAAGTAATAATCCAAGAACTTACGCGTATTTTAAGTTTCAATATAACACTCCTACTTGAGACGAAGTACTACTACTCTTTCAAATCTAGAGAAGATAAGAATCCAATGAGATTGTCCAATCAGATTCCAATGTTTGAAACTATGTAGTGTGAGCGGGAGAGGCCAAGGTAATTAACAAGGCGGCGTGAGCACCTAGCTAGGCAATCGACAAAGACGCATAGCTTACGAGGAATTAACAAGAGGCACGACAGTAGAGGCACAGCACGGTAGACATTAGGAGGCATTTTTAAATGCCTTGAAATGGTAAGAAAATGCCTTCAAAGAGCTAAGGTGGTGGCGTTCCTAGAAAACGCTAAGTATACTCGCGAAGGGAAAGCTGTTTGTTGGCACTTTCGAAGAATGCCTCGGATGGTTAATGTGGAGGCGATTTTAGAAAGTGCCTTGAAAGGTCAGAACGCCTCCAACAAAACTGAACTAGGCAATTATTCAGAGCCGGGCGCTGGGCCACGTTGTACAGTAGAGCAGTGACAATGGATTCTCGTGTGTATTTTTTACTGCCGGGCCACCTCCTCGTATTAATTATATTACTGCGCCGTCGCAAATCTCTTTTTATGCCTGGAGCCTCCTAACGTAGGAACACAGCGTCTTTTTAGTTCATCTATATGAGATCTTCCACACAGGTTATCAGAGGGCTCCCCTTTTAAACAGCCTAAATTTCTTCTCGCTAAGCAGTATGGGACAAAACAAATTGGTATGCAACGGCTCTGACGAAGTAAAAAAATGTATCTCTCAATGAACCGATAATACAACAGCGCCGTGGATCGAACTGACAACCTCTGCATAACTCGTAAATCAATTTGCCACCAAGCTGTACCTGGAAATATGGTTGACTATAGGAAGTAGAATTATATATTGCGTGCATGTAGTGAGGCCTGGTGCAAGACCTGACGGAAGGCGATTTTCAGAATGCCTTTGATTGAGCATAATCGGAGGCACTCTCTATGATCGCCTAGGAAACTAGGGACATTTGAAGGCACTTCTCAAGAATGCCTCTAAGGAACACTATCTAAGGCATTTTTCAAAACGCCTTGTAGAAAATGCCTCTAATACTTAACCGTGTTGTAGTGAGTGCGATGCATGTGATGTGACGAAGAGATGAACCACAAGAGGAGAGAGAGACACTTGTCCCCGTCTCAATCTGCTTCCACGCTCCTCTCGCCCTAACCATAGCCACACTCTTCTTCGGATGAGGCCGCCGGACATGGATGACCCCGGCTGCAGCTCCTCATCCCGGCCGGACGGCAAGCAGGAGCTGCAGCCGGAGGTGCTTCTCTACACGGCGTCAGCGTCGCGCCGCAGAGGGCGGTCCTCCGCCGACCTCTACGCCTTGCGTGCCCTGCTGCGGGGCTACCGCCTGACCGTGCACGAGCGCGACGTGTCCACGAGCAAAGTGCACCGCCGCGAGCTCAAGTCGTTGCTTGCGGCTCGGGGCTGCGCCTTCTCCCTCCCGCAGCTCCTCGTCGGCGGCCGGCTCATTGGCGGCCCCAAAGATGTTAGGCAGCTGCACCAGGCCGGCGGGCTGTGGCCTCTCCTCGACGGCGCTCCAAGGCCGAGCCCCGCCTTCGTCTGCCAAGCCTGTAAGAGGGTCGGCTCCGAGCCCTGCCCAAAGTGCAGCGAGTCCCGCAACAAGATGCTGGATCATGGCATCGTCGACGAGGAGGAGGAGGAGAAGGTTGTCCTTTTTTATCCAACCCAAGGTGACACTTCCCTTCTCTTCTTCCTATCCCCGTACAAAAAGAAAAGAGAAACCCAGAGACTGAACTTGCTTAGAGCCGTTTCCTTTTCTTGATGCTGACATATTACTTTTACTACATGTAATCATTCTTTCTACATTCAATGATGTTAGCCTAAACCTTGCTGCTATTATTTTCTTCAGTTAGCAAAATAAACGGCCAGGACATGTGCCTGTACGTTACTTGGTTGAGCTGATCTCTCCTTTTAGTTACTTAGCTGAGTAGGCGCAGCCTTGATCTGATAATGGGATGGCATGCCATGGTGATCACGGCAAGTGCACACACCTAGCTCACGCCGAGCATTGTCGGATGGCACGAAAGGTAGGCTTAGGCAGGAAATTTCCTTCTATAGCGACAGTACAAACAACAAAGAAGAAAGTAGAAAAGCAGCAAGTTTTACACTGCACGAAACCTTGTCTCTGTTGCCCGTTTAAAATTGTTGTTGTACCGTCATCTCTGCTTCAGTGGTAGGCTTGGGCTATCCGCATTGTCATGTTTTTGGTGGGGTTTGAAAGAAAAGCATTTGGGTTTTGGTCACTCTAACTATATATAGTTGTATAAAAAGATATGGCAATCTAAATTATTTCAGTTACCATCTACTCCTACATACTAGTGGTAAATAACATACGATATTTTTTCATGTACTTTTTTTAATTTTAAATTTATGGTTTATCAATTCATCCAAAACTCACAACAAAATATTTTGAAATTCATGAAATTAGTCATAAAAATAATAAATGAAACCCAAAACATTGGCCACAGCAGAGGCCTCCACCTCCCGCGTCGATCTCTCATCAACACAATCCTCTATGCTAATGTGTACGAATTACATCAAACGGTGACTGCTGCCACTAAAAAAACTGGTGACTGTGTGTGTGTGATTTTGCAAGTGCACGGGCAGTTGACCATAGTGGAGTTGGGTGTCGTCGAGTGCATCAATGGCATCATGGCTATTTTCAAGGTATACTACCACTAACTACGCTCACCATAACTTTGTGTCTAATTATATATTTTGCACCAATACCCATTAAAAAAATAGGACCTTGCGTTGGTGATACCTCCAGGCAGCCAGCGCTAGAGGCTCCTTCACTTTATTTCCTCCTCTCACCATTGTCGATGAAGAGGGTAGTGGACCTCGATGGGCTTCCGACTAGCGCACCGTAGCAACAAACGGTAGCTCACCCTACTCCATTGTCTTCCATTCCTGCAACAGCAACATCGGCCGACGTTTTTGTGCCGGCATCCAGGCTACTTCGACCGTATTTTCCCGTGGTAGTGTTTGTGGAGACATGGCAACATGCTGTCGACTTTGGTAGCTGATGTCTGACACATCTGCGACATCCATCAACAACGATTGTCAGTGGAGCTATGCAGTTGACGGTTTCATGTCAATCTGGCAGGTGGAGCATGTGCAGATCGGCTAGGGCTTCATGTATACAAGTGTGCCGTCTGTGACGCATGTCCTATAGATAGCAGTCCCAACCTCCTCGTGGCGTGGTGCAATGGCGCCGTTGGCCCCCGCATCCAGCTAGGCTAGATTGACAAATACGGTAGGAAACTCCCAGATGGTGATGAGGCAATGGCTAGAAGCGACGAGGAGGCAGCCCTGAACATGCTTCTGGCGTTTTCTCCTACATTTCCCCCCTCTTTTATGTAGGCCAATTTGTTGAGCATTAGTGCTTAACTTGCTTGCCATCACTGAATAATCAATCATATATGGCCGTGCACATCAACAGGTCTAGAAGGCAGGGATTGATCTACATTTAAAAAATAACGATTCAATAATTAACAAAACTAGTCGCCAGCCCGTGCATTCGCACGGGCTAGCATATTGAGAATGCTATCGTTGTACCTTTTTTTGCGGAGAAAACTTCCAATGTACTCACTCTGTAAAGAAATATAACAACGTTTAGATCACTATGGGAGTATTCACCAACTGTGAAATTAGTTGTACAATTTTGAAAAACAATACAATTAACCTGTTATTAGTTGACGATGGCTTTGTATATTTATTTAATCATTTTATTGCAATGGCGAACATATTTTTTCATGTAAGCATGACATAATTTTTTGTGCACACATTTATGTTAGTATACATACAATAGATTTAGAGCCATTTGTAAAAGTATGCCGTCCAAAAATTTCAGAAATTGGTGTGTCCTAATTTATTTCACATTAGGAAAAAAATTCCTAAAGCAATAGTGTATAATTTTAAATGTGGCCGAACTCTAGGATATAAGAATGCTAACCTAGTTTAATTGGAAAACATTAATTTTTCATTGGAGGATTACTTACTATTTATTCCAGTGGTTTAGAAAGATCTTCTGATGATGGTGCTAGTGGTTTCCAAACAAAAAATTGAATAGGCTAGCACTATTTGCATATTCTCCCCCAATCCCATTTCATTTTGGTGGTGTTTCCTCACTCTTGCACATGATATCGGTGGAAGGTGTCATAGAGAGATGATTGTTCATAGTCATCAAGGAGATTGCTAGATTTTTAAGTGATATGTTTTTTTTTGCTATGTTCCTTTTGACTCACTCAAAGGAAATTAGTGATTTGTGATCTTAAATGTCTTATATTTCTTTGCAGAGGGAGTATATTTTATATGTATTATGTTTCTGTACTTTCCATTACATTGATGCCATAAATTTGTATTCTGATTTTGTGGTTTTAGGAAGATAAATTACACGGTGTAAACACAAAATGTTTATATTTTTAATGCTTAGAGTTCCTATTAGGAATATGTACCATATCATTCAAACTTAACCAGACCAAGGAATGAAAACAGAAATATGATCACCGTACAATGTCTACAGACTACATCAAATATCTATGTTTTAAGAAAGCCCAAGAAAAAGAAAAGAGGTAAAATAGGGGGAAGAGCAATACCTGTCCACCCGAAAACTTCTGCCTCAGTGCAATCAAGATATTTGTGAAAGAGGATAACCCTACTTAAAGAGAATTGAAATTGGAATTAAGTTTTACGACCTCTTGGGCTAATTTGTGTGGAAATAAAATTGCTACATATGCAATCATATCTACAATATAATTTCTGCACTGTTTGGCCATAGAAAAATGCAGTTTTGTTAAACAAAGCATCACTAACACTTTCCAAAAAAAAAGGCAAGAGCTTCAACAAAAGAAGAAATCGAAGTTAATTTGTAAACAATATGTTCTTTTACTAAAGAATAACAACACGACGAACAAAGAATAGTGCAATCCCACTGGTATACTTTATATGCTGCTATAGCATTAACCCATCCGTAACACATAAACACACGGAGAGGCCAACAATCCTCCGTGCCTTGGCATAACAGGACGCAGATCCGGGAGGCGTGATTCGCCGCCGATAGAACTCGCAGCCTCCAGGTCGAGGAAAAGAACGTGATTGGAGTTTTTCTTTTTTCGTGGGTGACAAACAGGAGGAAAACGGGTTATGCAGAAGAGAGAGGGGTCGTGGACTCCTTGATAGAATATAATCTGATGGTTACTATTTTTTCTTAGGTTTTGACTATATCTTGGATTTTTTGGGAACATGGTTATGGATAAAAGAGAAGGGCCGTGGACTCTTGCTAGAATCTGATGGTTAATATTTTTTCTCAAGTTTTGAATATCTTGGATTTTTTGGGAAGATCTGGACCGTAATAATTCGGTCCCACCCGATTAACGGCTCCTAATTATTGATTGACGTGGGAATTTTTAGGAAGTCCCTAATTAGTATAGGTATAGATAGATAGATGCCTAGGATACAACCCAACCAGCCGCGCCACCCTCCTTCCACATGTACAAATCTCTTGGATAAAACATTTAATAGATTTGTGGTGGTGGCTTGTGTGTTAAATACTACATCCATTCATAAATATAAAATGTTATTGATATTTTTAATATAGACTACATACAGACTGAAATGAGTCAAAAAACACACTAAATCGTGTCTACGTATATCCAATTTAGAAAGTTGTTAGAACATCTTATATTTGTGAACGGAGGGAGTAGATATGCATAGCCGTCTTAAGAAGGTGGTGACATGAAAACTAAAGTAGCTCTATTGACCCAAAACAGAGTCCACACGAGGAAAAAGAAAGTCCAATAGTAATAACGTATTAAATGGAGAAACAACTTCTGTAATTTTGAACTACATTTAAAGTTCGGGATTTGATGTTGTAATTTGAATGAATGTAGTGTGTAAACGCTTGTAATTACCCTCCTCCAGTATATGTAAACGGTTGTAACTCCTGCCATGATCCAACACATTGTCTCCCAAGCGAAGAGTGCACTTCAAATTGTGCCTATGAAGACAGCAAACACTCAAGAACAAATGATCTATTTCGATTATATAAGAGGGAAAAATTAGGCAGTTATAAACATTGTACATAGATTTATCGCTTGTGGCCATTGCATTCAACTAGAAATATAGATTTGTTCGAAAAGGAGGATTACCACCGGCCTCTACATACCAGGTGATATAGATACACTAGTTGATGCTGGAGGTGCCTGTGCCATACTTGTCGGTGTGGCTTGATGCCTTGGTGTCATGGAAGGCAGCACAGGTGTCGGCCTCCCATTCTGAATGCCTGGAACGAACTGCCAAGCCATCCAGGCGACCAACTCGTCAGCTATGATTGTGCATTCACCCACCTTGTTGATGGTGCGCTCCATCGCCAACCACCCTGTGTTCTCTTCCAAGACTGGGCCGGGCGGGCCTCATGGCAGGGATCCTAGTATTGCCTAACAGTGAGGGCGTGGAGCTGGGGCTGTCGTGGCACATATTAGGCAGTGTCGTCGGGTAGCTTCCGCATGGTTAGGCATACAATGTCATCTGCAAGTATAGTACACACGTTCAACTGTGCGAAATCGTGTGAACCTTGTTCGACACAATTTCGACAATAATTTTTCTGTGCTAAATGTAAAACACACTGCACACAGTTGAGCTCATAAAATCATGTTCAATTTATCTCACACATGGTTTATTTATCAAACGTTGTGAGGTGCCCGCCAATATCACACAGATATCTCCATCTAACCTATCGGTAAGACATTGCACACAATTGTTTACCAGTGACCGTGCGCGATGTGCAAACCATCACAATTTTGCACAATTTTGCACTAGTGCAAGCATAGGTTAGCAAAACCATAATAACACTAGATGAGACCCAACTGGACATCACAATGACATAGCAATGTGCGCAAGCTAATTAGGTAATCCCAAATTTGCTGCCCTTATATTACAGAGTTGTTGTTGTTTCAGAAAAAGGGAGTACCCCAGCCTCTGCATCAGGGTTGAGCTTTTGTCTTTTATAGTAATCTACCAATTTTATTAAACATGAAAACAAGTTTAAGTCATCGAGTACCAAACAAAACTTAAAATAAAAATGAAACAGGGTTGAGCTTCTGTCTTTTATGAACTTTCTGTTTGCCTGTTTTCTTTGTGTGTGTGTGTGTGTGTGTGTGTGTGTGTGTGTGTGTGTGTGTGTGTGTGTTAGAGCATCTCCGGCCATTCTGCCCGCCAGGGGCTTGAAATAGCATCGCCTGGGGGCCAACCGGCGAGGGGGCGGTCGGTTTCCCAACCGCCGCCCCAAGCTGCCCCAGATGCCGCTTTTTGAAAACAAAAGTCGCCCAAATTTCGGCCAAACGTCATACAAAACGACACAAATTTGGAGGAAATTCAGGCATTTTCATTGATATTTGTACAAATTAAAAACATAATTTTTTTAAAAAAAACTAGAAACTACTACTACTACTACGCCGCCGTCCTGCACGCCGCCGCCGTCCTTGCTGCACCCCTGCCCTGGGTCGCCATGGCGTACGGGGTTGGACGGCCCGGACGCCTCCTCGTCGCTGTCGTCGAGGATGACGACGCCGCCCTCCTCGCGGCCGCAGCGCCGGGCGGCGATCTCCTCGAGGACATGGCGCTGGCTCCATCTCCTTCCTGACATAGTCGTCCCGTGCCCATTTGAGGCTGGCTCCTCGTCGGCGACCATGGCCTCGTGCTCATTCTTCACGGGAAGGAGCGTTGGCTTGATCTTCGGCTTGACGAGACGGGAGGAGGGAGGAGAAGGGACGCCGCCCTCATTGATGACGAGGGCGCCGCCGCAGGTGCGCCACCCGAGCGGCGTCTCCCATGGCTCCAACTAGACGGGGAGGAGCGTCGGTGACCCGGAGGAACGGGAGCCCGACGAGGACGACGATGCCGTCTCCATTCGCCTCGGCATCTAGGAAACATCGCGGCGGCGAGAGAAGGAGGGGGCCGCTAGGTACACCATCCGCAGCGAGTTGCCGGCCTTGATGTGCTCGAGGACGGCTTCGAGGGTGCGCCCGGGGACGCCCCACCATTGACGCCACCCCTCGGAGTTTGTAGCGTCCGCGGGGTTCAGCGCCGTTCGTGGCGGCGACTTGGTCAAAGTGGCGGCGGTCAAAGCATATCGTCCATAGCGTTAGGCTGTCGGGGGCGTACCTCGGCCGCTGCCGCACGTGCTCCGGCAGCGACGACCTGATGTGCGCGATCTCGGCGTGCCGTTCAGCACCGGAGGGCGGCGGTGGCACCGGGACTCCGTCGGTGCTGTGCCTCCACGAGCCCGGCACCCGTATGTTGGGCGGCGCCAGGTAGTCCACCTCGTAGAGGAGACGGGCTTCCGCTTCGTGCAGGTGGCGGCAGCGGAAGCCATGGGCCGCCGCTCCAACACCGGGGAACCGTTCAGCCATCGTTGGCGTAGGAGAGAGAGTAAGCCGGAGGCGAAGGAGAGGAGGGCCGTCGACGGCGACAGAGAGAAAGGGGCGTCGGCGGCGAGAGAGAGCGGCTGTGTGAAGTGTGTGTCCAGCGGCGAGGGAGGGCGATTTTTATAGCGGCTAGTGGGCAGCGAGCGGGCGGCATCAGTGTGGATGCGTGGTGGGAGGGGGCGGGATGCATGGCGGTGGCGTGCTTTCACTGCGCCGCCCGTGAATCAATGGAAGGCTGACCGGCGGCAACCTTCGCATTGATTCCCGTGGGAAACCGAGGCGATGAGGACGGCGAAGATTCTCGATGACACGCAGCCGATGACTCGGTGGTCCACCAGTTTTCACGCAAAAATTGTTTCCCCGGGCGCCCCCCGACTCGCCGGGTTCGGCCTGAGTCCGCCGATGCCAAATTACGCCTGACCGGCGAAAAATGGGCTTCTCGGGGCGCGACTGGGCCGATTTTTTCGAGCCGGCGATAAAAATGGGGGGGCTGTTGGGGGGCGAGGGGAGATGCTCTTAGTGTTGATTGTGGGCATCCTAGCCATGCAGACAACGAGTGGTGTGCTCATTGTGCTCGTATCTTCAATGCTTCATTTTGAATCAATAAAGCCTACTCTTTATCAAAAAAATAAATCTATCAGAAACTTGTTTGTTCCACAATTTAAATGTGTTGGTGGATATGATGAGTGAAGTGTAAAGTACAAAATCGATATAATTTGGCTTTTCTGAATGTCAGATATGTGAACAGAAATAGATGTGAGTGTGACATGTACTGGTAGTTACGTATTACACACAACATCTGTTGTTTAAATTAAATCATTCTTTCTTGTGTATGCTTTTCAGATGTTTCAATAGGAGGTAGAGGCAGAGAGATGGATGCCAGTATCAGTGTTTCTTTGGGTGCCATGAGACCCCTTCTTAAGAAGTTTGACATGATGCTAGGTCTTCATGGATGCAAGCTGACCAGTGGGGTCAATGATAGGTCGCAGCTCCTCAAAAATGATCTTGAAGAAATAGGTGCATACCTTGAAGATCTATTAGAGGTGCAGGATCCTCCCCTGGCGGCCAAGTGCTGGATGAAAGAGGCACGGGAATTATCTTATGACATCCAAGATTCTATTGACAACTTTGTGCCCCCTGAGTCACTTGGCTACAAATCTGACCACAAGATGACTCATGTTAAGATTCCCAAGAGGCTCAAGTGGCAGAAACAGATTGAATATGCAGCTCCTGATGTGTCAGGACATGTTATCTCCAAAACCACTCGTGTTGATGTCATTTGTGCTCCGAGGAAGCTCAAGTGGTACCAGCAGATGGCTGAAAAGGTATTAGAATTCAGGATCTATGCCCGGGAGGTGATCCGACGGTACGAGAGGTACCAGCTCCATTGTTGTAGCACCTCGGCAGCACGTAGATTTTCAGCCATTGGCCCTATAATGCCAATGCCGCCACTGCCTTGTGAGAAAACGTGTTTCGGCCTAGTAATTGATGGTCGGATGAGCAAGTTTATTAACTCGCTGGCTAACGATACGGATCAGCAGCTCAAGGCGGTGTCTATTCATGGATCTGGATGTCTTGGGAAAACAATGTTTGCCAAAGTGTTGTACAATAAAATTGGGAGGAAATTCCATTGTCGGGCTTTCGTCCGGGTGTCCAAAAAGCCTGATATGAAGAGGCTTTTCCGCGACATGCTATCACAATTCCAGCGGAAGCAGCCCCAAGCAAGCCAAGACGCTTCCGATGAATTTCGCGTTAGTGCTGAAAATATCAGGAATTATCTACATGGCAAGAGGTACTTATTTTCCACATGCAAATCATATGTACTAGTTGTATTGCAAAGTATGTACTTATTTTTGACATGGTCCAGAATCGCATGTACTACGTTAAATCCCTACAGGTTGCTCTTTTGTTTTTGACAAAAAAAGGCATGATGATATATAGTCAATTTCTGAAAAGATGTTTTTCAGACAAGCTTTTACAGTGAGGTAGAAAAGCTCGATAGTAAGCTTTACAGTGAGCTAGAAAAGCTTCAGTACATGTCTGTCGAGTGAACGGACATTAGTTTTAATCTTGATGATCACTAACTTGATGCTGGCAGTAACATTTAACTTCAGATTAATACCATATAAGTCCTGCACATGTATGGACTAAAAATTCTTTCTTTTCTAGCATATCTAAGTGTTGTTACTGTTAGCCTGACACATAAATGTGACATGCAGGTATCTACTTGTTGTTGATGATTTATGGGATACCTCAGCATGGGATGTTATTAATCAGCTTTTTCCCAAGTGTAGTCAAGGAAGCAGAATAATAACAACTACACAGATTGAAGACGTTGCATTAGCATGTTGCAGCGATGACCCAGAACAAGTTTTTGAGATGAATCCTTTGGATGATGATCACTCAAGGAAGCTATTCTTTGACAGGCTTTTTGGTTCTGAAAGTAACTGTCCTGAAGAACTGAAACAAGTTTCAAGCCAAATTGTAGAAATATGTGGTGGTTTGCCGCTAGCCACCATCAGCATTGCTAGTCTTTTAGCAAACCAGCCTTCTGTATCAGTGGATTTATTGACACACATACATGATTCTTTAGTGTCTTGTTTGTCATCAAATTCAACTTCAGAAAGAACGAGACAAGTACTGAACCTCAGCTACAACAGCCTTTCTCATTACCTCAAGACATGCTTGCTCCAACTTGGTATGTACCCAGAGGGCTCCATAATCTTCAAAAATGACCTGGTCAGGCAATGGGTGGCTGAAGGGTTTCTTGCTGCAAGTGAAGGGAAAAAGATGGAACAAGTTGCCGGAATGTATTTTGATGAACTTGTTGATAGAAGATTCATCCAACCTGTGTCTATCAACTTCAACAATGAGGTGGTGTCCTGCACAGTTCAGGCCATGGTTCATGATCTTATTGCACACAAATCTGCAGAAGAGAATTTTATTGTGGTAGTAGATCACAATCGAAAGGTTTTGGCACTTTCTCATAAGGTCCGTCGACTATCTCTCCAACTTGGTGATGCAAAATATACCATGATGCCAGCAAACATCAGAAAGTCACAAGTACGTTCACTTGGAGTTTTTGGATTATCAGAGTGCATGCCTTGCATTGGAGAGTTCAAGCTTGTTCGTGTTCTGAACCTTCATCTGTCTGGCCATCATAATGGCGACCAAGAACTGGCTGTGGACCTCACTAGGATATCCGGACTGTTCCATCTTATATATCTAAAGATTGTATGTGATGTCTGCATAAGACTTCCAAACCGTATGAGAGAGCTGAAGTGCTTGGAAACACTGGATGTTATGGATACACCAAGAGGCACTTATGTTCCATGGGACATTATATATCTCACACGCTTGTTGCATCTCAGTCTTCCTCCTGACACAAATCTGCTGGATTGGTCTGTCGGTGAGGATTTGAGCCTTTGCAAGCTGTACCGCCTGCAGGATCTTTGCATTTCTACACCGCTTTCTTCAGATTCCGACCATCTGAAGAGAAACATGCATGCTATGGATTATTTAATGTATGAACATGACAGCCTGAAAACTGTAAAACTGGTGGCTCACGGATCCTCAGCTAGCTATGGTGACGCTTCAAAAGCAAGAGTTTTGTGGATGTTGGATAAACCTAACCACCATACCCAGAGATTTGAGGTCTCACCTCACAGCCCCGTCATATTTTGCAAAATGCATTTGTGGAAGATCCAACTTGGCAACCTATGTATTCTGAAGATTGGAGTGGATGGACTGTCAGTAAATGATGTTCGTATTCTTCAAGGGTTGCCTGCCCTCACTGCTCTGTCGTTGTATGTGGAGAAGTCCCCTAATATGAAGATAATCTTTGGCACGGATGCTGGATTCACAGCTCTCAAGTACTTGAAGCTGAGGTTCATGAGTGGAATAGCTTGGCTAAAATTTGAGGCGGACGCAATGCCTAATCTGTGGAAGCTCAGGCTCGTTTTCGACGCCATCCCCCAAATGGACCAACGACTTGATCTTTTTTCGGAGTCTGAGCAGTGGAAACAATATCGACATGGTAATGCATTAATCAGCATCGAGCATATGGCAGGCCTTAGAGAGGTCTCTGCTAAATTTGGGGGTGTAGCTGCTGATCTGCAGTATGTCTCGAGGATCGGTGTAGTTAGCAATCATCGGAGCAATCCTATAATCGATGTGCAATTGGTGGATTCTGGTTCCCATGGTGATAAAAGGTACTAGTACAGTACTAGTCCAAGCTAAATGATTGATGTTGCTGTTGTAACTCTTCAGTTTAACCTGGTTTGACTATACATGGTCTAAATGGTTGTTGTAATCTGCAGGATATCATGGAGGTCACCGGAGTCCTCTTCGTGCCTGCATCCTCCAGGTATGCTTTTTAGTCAACAAACAGGAGTTCCAATAGAAATTAAATTACTTGTAAAAATTAGCAGAACGTTCAATGAACTGTTGACTTTTGTCAGGTGCAGATGCTGGAGAGCAGCATGATTTGGTCTCGTGGAGCAATATGATTGGTGTGATAGGTCGTGACCTCTTCATCTATTGCCTCCACCGCCTCTCCAGGTGGGAATATGGCGCCATCGCCTCCCTCAACCATGATTTCAATTCGGTGGTTCGCAACGGCGACATCTACCGCCTGCGTCGCAAGAACGGGGTGGCGGAGCACTGGATCTATCTCTCTTGCCATAATAATCCCCAAGAGTTGGAGGCTTATGACCCGTCCACTGGGCGCTGGACCCATGTGCCCAGGATGCCACCGGCTGAAACCATCATCTTGGAGTTGCTCGCTGTCGGAACTGTTGGCCTCGATCCCGAACGTACTAACTCCGACGAGTACTTTCCGCGGAGACACGTACGTAGGCAGCAGCCGTAGCTAACCAGGCACACAAGAGACAATTCGGCGAGACGCACGCGTATGCTCGAAGCTAACGCCTTAAGCAGCTGGATCGATTCTACGCTTGTACACGGCGAGTTGATGGCAAACAGGGCCGTGTCGGTCCTGTGCTTTTTATTGCTTTGATTGATCTGATCTTTACAAGGCGGGGGTACAGCAGTATATAAAGAAGCCTAGCTAGCCTACTCTAAATACGACTCGGTGACTGCTCCTAGTCCATACCGGACAGGACACTAGATCGTGGTTTATTCCAACAATCACCCCCCTAAACACGATGCCCTCACTTCACAGCTTGGACGCCGATCGTTCCCCGCATCTCTATGAACTTCTGTCGTCCCAAAGACTTGGTCAGGATATCTGCAAGCTGATCGTCGGTGCAAATGTAGTTGACTTCAATCTTGCCTTCTTCCACGCAATCCCGTATGTAATGATACCTTATATCAATGTGCTTACTTCTATCATGATGCACTGGATTCTTACATAGAGCAATCGTGGACTTGTTGTCAACATAGAGCACCACTCCTTCCGGTTCCTTGTCAGTGAGGTCACCGAGTAGCCTTTCTAGCCACACACCTTGACCTGCCGCGGTTGCAGCTGCAATATACTCCGCTTCACAGGATGATAATGCGACCACCTTCTGCTTTTGTGATAGCCAACTCACTATGCTTCTTCCCAAGAAATATGCCACGCCCGAAGTACTTTTATGGTCGTCAATATCTCCTGCCAAGTCGCTATCACTGTAGTCAAGCAGCTCCACCATCTCCTTCCGCTTCTCTCTCAAATAGACACAACCGAAGTTAGTTGTCCCTTTGATGTACCTGAGTATTTGTTTCACAGCTGCCCAATGTTCTGTCGTGGGTGCTTCCATGAAGCGACTCACTACGCCAACGGAATAGGCCAAGTCTGGTCGTGTATTCACAAGATACCTTAGGCTTCCGACCACACTTCTATACTCCGTTGCATCAACCGCGGGTGCTTGGCTCCTCTTGCTAAGTTTAAGTCGAGGCTCCATTGGAACATGACTTGGATTGCAGTCCTCCATGCTACAGCTTTCAAGAATCTTCTTTGCGTATGCCTCCTGGCATAGTGTGATTCCCTCTGGCTTTTGATGTACCTCGATCCCGAGATAGTAAGTCAAGAGCCCTAGATCACTCATCTTGAAAAGCTCCTTCATTTGTAGCTTGAATCTAGCAATCTCCTCCTCATCTGCTCCAGTTATCAAGAGATCATCAACATAGATGCCCACTAGGAGACGATCCTTGCCTTTACCTCGCTTGTACATAGCATGCTCCAGTGGACTTTTCTCAAAACCAAGAGAAACTAGTGTATGATCAAGCTTGATGTCCCACGCCCGAGGAGCTTGGCATAGCCCGTACAATGCCTTGTGTAGTTTCAACACCTTGTGCTCCTCTCCCTTTTTGATGTAACCCGGTGGTTGCTTCACGTACACTTCTTCTTTTAACTCCCCGTTCAAAAAAGCGGATTTTACATCCATGTGATGTAGCCTCCAAGATTCTTGAGCCGCGAGAGCTATAACTAGCCTCACCGATTCCATCCTTGTGACAGGAGCGAACACTTCCTCGAAGTCTACACCTTGCTCTTGCACGTATCTTTTGGCTACGAGCCTTGCCTTATGCTTCACCAAGTTTCCTTCGGCATCTTTCTTGACCTTGTACACCCACTTGAGCCCTATGATTTTATGGTCGTTGGGTGGATCCATGAGCTCCCATGTATTGTTGTCTCGGATCGATCCCAACTCCTCATCCATAGCACGACGCCAACACTCCTCCGTATTTGCGTCTTCAAATTTCGTCGGTTCCTCGACGCTAAGCAGACACTGTCGTCCTCTTCTTTTTATTTTCACCGGATTTACTTTTGGAAGCGCTTTCTTTGGATATAAATCCACCACTAATCGAAGACGTACTGGTGTCGGCGGACGTTCCCTCGTCTCCTGTTCAGTCGAAGACGAAGAACTATCATCTGAAGCTGCCTCACTTCCGATTTCTGGCGGTTGAAGCACTCCTGGATTGGCTGTACGTCCATCAGATGAACCAGTTGAAACTGGTGTTCCTTCTGCACGTACAGGAGAACCAACTTGGTGCTCACGTGTGTGGCTTTTTGAGCTAGCTTCCACACCACGTGGGCTTCCCAGGCTGGTTGATGAGCCACCTGGGCCTTGAGGTGGACAGCCTCCTGCTGGGCTTCGTCCAGCGCCTCCACGCAGATGTGAGCCACCAGGTTGAGCGTCGCTCGCGCTACCTGGCGTGTCTTTGGGCGTAGCAGCCGGTCCTTCTCGCGTGCGCGCGTGTGACGTAGCGGGAGTAGCTGGCGCGTCTCCATTTTCTGTCGCGCCGTCCGCGCCGTTTGTCGCGGCCGACGTCTCCGGTTGATCACCAATGTTTGCATGCTCGTAATCATCGTAAACAACGTTGAAAATATCATCGGAAGACGAGTATACCGGCTCGGTGGAGTTCCAATTCCATGACCTTGCTTCTTCAAAGACCACGTCGCGCGTCACAACCACCTTATTGGTTGAGGGGTTGCACGCACGGTACGCCTTCGTGCCTTTTTCATAGCCAACCAACACCATTGGAGTACTCCGATCCGCCAATTTGCTAGTATGCCCGGTCACTGTCTTCACATGCGCTACGCACCCGAAAGTGCGAAGATGATCAACCGTGGGCTTGTGTCCGTACCATGCTTCGAACGGTGTCATCCCAACCACACTCTTGGTTGGAGCCCGGTTCAGCAAGTAAACGGCCGTATTGACCGCCTCACCCCAAAACTTGCCCGGCATGCCTTTACTTTTCAACATGCTTCGTGCCATCGCCACCACGGTTTGGTTCCTCCGTTCCACAACACCGTTTTGCTGCGGTGAATATGGTGACGTAAGATACCTCTTGATCCCTTGAGCTTCGCAAAATTCCGTGAATGCACGAGACTTGAACTCACCCCCCCGATCGGTACGGAGGGCCTTCAGCTTGGCTTCAGATTCTACTTCAGCCGCCATCTTTATAATCCTGAAGGCTTGCAAAGCTTGGTCCTTCGTCTTCAACAACACAATCCACATGAATCTGCTAAAGTCGTCGACCACGAGCAAGAAGTATCTGTTTCCGGCAGGGGTGGCCGGTGTAATCGGTCCGCACAAGTCTCCGTGGACCAACTCAAGAGCTTTACTCGCTCTAAAGTTTCCCTCTCTTGGGAACGGGGCTCGCCTTTGTTTCCCAATGAGACAACCGTCGCACACTTGGTCGACATGATTGATGCACGGTAGACCACGTACCGTCTCCTTTTGTCCAAGTTGCCGAAGAGCCTGGAAATTTAGATGACTGTAGCGTGCGTGCCACTTCCATGCCGAGTCATCCATGCTCGACAAGAGACATACCGGATCCACACGATCCAAGTTGAGGACGTAGAGCCTGTTTGGTGACCTCTGTACCTTCATAATCAACATCCTCTGACGATCATACCCCCATAGAAAGCCATCTTCGAGCACAATCTTGCAACCACGCTCCTCGAGCTGGCCAAGACTTATGATGCTACTCTTTAGCTTGGGAATATAGTACACATCTGTGAGTACCTTGTGACCGCCATTCTTCAACTCAAACAGGACAGTACCTCGCCCTGCGATGTCAACGGTCCGTCCGTCGCCGAATCGAACCGTGCCTCCCACCGAAGCACTGAGCTCAGAAAACTGGTCCTTGTCGCCGGTCATGTGGTTGCTAGCACCCGTGTCGAGGTACCACACGTGCCTCGACGTGTTCATCCTCTTCTTATCGTGAAGATAAACTGCCTCCTCTATGAGCGTGACAACCTCTGTAGCCGGCGCCTTTGGAGCTGGACTATCCTCATCCATTAGCTCGCATACTTCGACCATGAGCATCATGTCTCCATCATCGCCTCCTTTGGCCATGAGAGCTTTCTCCTTCGGTGGTTTCTTGCACTCCGACTTGAAGTGCCCCATGATGCCACAATTGTGACACTTGATCTTGCGCTTGTCGAACTTCTTCTTCTTCGGAGCGCCGTCGCCGGCGTTCTTCTTACTTTGTTCTTTTGGCGCATGATCTTGGCGAGTGTTGCTGCTAGAGCCCTCGCCTCCTCTCCGTGAGTCCAGCGCCAGCCACTGAGCCCGTGTGAGCATGACATTCTCATCATTCCTCCCATCCCCGAGACTGTACCGCATACGCTCGTCGTGAGCCTTGTAGCGTCCGACGAGATCGTCGATGGAGAGAGTCCCGAGATCGACGCACTGCTCGATCGCCGTGACAATTTGCAGGTACCGGGGAGGGGCTGCGCGCAAGAACCGCCGGACAACCGAGGTCTCCGTAAGGTTTTCACCAAGCGCGCGGATCCGATTGACGAGAGTAGCCACCCGTGAAGCGAATGCATCCACGGACTCATTGTCGCCCATGACCAAAGTCTCATAGTTCCTTAGGAGAGTTTGGAGATTGGCTTGCTTGACGGGGTGTGTCCCTCGAACATGAGCTTCAAGGTATCCCACGCCTCCTTCGCCGTTTCTTTGGCGATCAGGTGTTGGAGGACATCCATCGGCATCACCGAGTAAATCGCTGACGCTGCCTGCCGATCCTTCCGGTGCTCGGCTCCCTCCTTCTTGAACGCGTCGCCTCCTGGATCGACCACGTCCCATAGCTCGTTGGCGCGGAGACCACACTCCATGAGGGCCTTCCAGACCCCGAAGTTCTCGCGATCAAATCGTGGGTATGACGTACCAGGTACGGCAAGTACTTTAGCCGCTCCGGACGATTCCACGATCTCCTTGCCCGTCATGACCTTCCGTTACTAGAAGATCAACCTTGCTCTGATACCAATTGTTGGCCTCGGTCCCGAACGTACTAACTCCGACGAGTACTTTCCGCGGAGACACGTACGTAGGCAGCAGCCGTAGCTAACCAGGCACACAAGAGACAATTTGGCGAGACGCACGCGTATGCTCGAAGCTAACGCCTTAAGCAGCTGGATCGATTCTACGCTTGTACACGGCGAGTTGATGGCAAACAGGGCCGTGTCGGTCCTGTGCTTTTTATTGCTTTGATTGATCTGATCTTTACATGGCGGGGGTACAGCAGTATATAAAGAAGCCTAGCTAGCCTACTCTAAATACGACTCGGTGACTGCTCCTAGTCCGTACCGGACAGGACACTAGATCGTGGTTTATTCCAACAGGAACCGAGCTGCTGGTGTTTGGGGACTACGGAAGGGTTCCCTTGAGATATAGCATCCTTACCAATTCATGGACAGGGCTGGCTGATGCGATGAACACCCCACGGTATTGGTTTGGGTCAGCAAGTGCCGGTGAAAAGGTGTATGTCGCGGGAGGCGCTGATTCTTCTCATAATGTTTTGAGCTCCGCAGAGATGTATGACTCAGAGACACATACTTGGACACCCCTTCCCAGAATGAATAGGGCTAGGTACAGATGCTCTGGCGCGTTCATGGATGGCAAGTTCTATGTGATCGGTGGTTTTAGAGGTAGCGATGAGCTATTGACATGCGGTGAGGAGTATGACCTGAACCGGCGGTCATGGAGGCTCATCGACAACATGTCTCGCAATGACGTTACATTTAACAGACAAACCATTACCAACTTTTTGCAGGTCATCTTCAGAGCGTCTACTTGGATCCGTACGTGGTCATTACTCAGTCGTGCGGACCACAGGGAGCATATGGATATTGGGTGCAGCCGATGGGAGATGGTTGCACGGGATACTTACAACCGGTTTGGATGGCGGTCCAATAATAGGATAGACGTTTAGTCTCCTAGTTTTGCTGGCGCCGGTTGTGATTTTTATTTTTGGCCGCTTGTGGCTTTTCTTCGCTTAGTACGACCTTTGTTTATTTTTGAGACCTCCGTTTGGAACCTTTGAAACCTTTGAGACACTTTTTAATAAATGGCTGTGTGCATCAAGAGATGCAGAGGCCGGGGGTATACCTCCTTTTCGAAAAAAAAAAAAAAAATCGACAACATGTCTCAGGGGCTCAAACAGACAACACCCTCCGCTCCTCCGCTCATTGCAGTTGTGAACAATGAGCTTTATGCCGCTGATTACAGTGAGAATAATGAGTTGAAGCAGTATGATAAGTTGGACAGCAAGTGGATTACTCTTGGAAAATTGCCTCTACAGTCTAAGAATGATGGCTGGGACATGGGTTTCCAAGCATGTGGTGACCGGCTGATTGTTCTTGGGCATCCAATCTATTCTACTGATGAAAAGGTGGTTGAGCTTCATTCATGGACACCCAATGAGCAACCGACTGTGTGGAATTTGATTGCCACACGGCCAGTACAATATAGGCAACTGGGCAAAGATGTCCTGTGCGCGGTGATGGGTTGCTGAGTCGGTCGACTGAAATAAGGTTGGATGCATGCAAGATATGAGCAAGTTACTTACCTTGTACTTGCTTTGTATAATT
The DNA here is from genome assembly GCA_963921465.1 of Triticum timopheevii. Classification (NCBI taxonomy): domain Eukaryota; kingdom Viridiplantae; phylum Streptophyta; class Magnoliopsida; order Poales; family Poaceae; genus Triticum; species Triticum timopheevii. Next base: position 3,690,929 of record OY997274.1, on the reverse strand, counting down.
TTTTTCTTTATCCAGTTTGCTCCATGATTTGAATGACACCGAGTTTCTTTTCATATAACCATGCAGTGCTGGCTGTGCCTCATTCGCAGTCTGAATTTCCTGGGAGGGCTGAGAAGACATGAATGAGTTCCAGAGGAAGTGCCTGCAGAAACATCCCATTTTTAGTCACTAGCTGTTATTTCCAGTTGCAATTTGTGTTCCAATGATGTTTTAACGCTTTTTACGGCGTTCTGACGATGTTCCATCACCCAACTTTATGTGTACTGTAGAAGATTACACTCAGTTACTTTTCGAACATCAAATTCAGTCTCTAGCTTGCCCTCTTTCATTGTTCAAGATTTTTCGAACTCTGAATAAAAAACAATTTGGACCCGACGATATTCAGTTAGCTGTTCTCAAAATGTATTTATTCGTAGTTTGGTATAGATTAATTTGCTCTAAGAGTGTGAAGTCATGATTATTCTTTCAGATTGTTTACTCTTTTAGATGAAATTGGTTATTCCTAAAGAGTCGTTTGAACAACCTTCGACCGAAAATAAGGAAAGGCTGAACATGTTTTCCCTTCTTTTACTGCACTTGCAATATTCGTGTTCCGTGTGACATTAGCTAGTGGCTTTGGTTCAGTTTACTTTCTTTTAGATGCTTCCGGGCAACAACAGGTAACATTCTATGGTCAGGCAAAAACATAACTTTTAGAGCAACGATAAGCGCCGGCGGACCGGTTCAAATTTCGGTCGGTCAACACGCGCACGATGGATCAAAACGCCATGCGTCGTTAGATTTCCTCGCCTCCCCAACGTGAACCTCTAATCTGAACGCATGCAAACAAAAAAACCGCATAGTTCTCCGGTCGAATGCTTCGCCTGCGCTTGCCGGCTATCCGCGCCCGCCGCGCACTCCTCCTACGCCGCCCGCCACGCCACACCACGCCTCGTGAAAACAGTAATTGGAACACAGGACACAATGGGCTCTCGAGATCTAGTCGGAGATTGTTGAAATATGGGGTGGGCTTTAGGCCCATCTAACAATTTATGAAAATCTCTAAGGGCCCATGTGGGTTTAATTGGCATCAGGTGTGGTGGGAAGTTTAGTCCCACCCCGCTAGTGGAGAAGAAGTTGGACCTCCTTATAAGGGATTTTTTTTCACATGCTATTGGAGCTTGAAAAGAGAAGAGGCCCTCGCGCACTCCTCCTTCGCCCCCGTCACGCCTCGTCACGACGCGCAAGCCGAGCCGAGCTCAGATCTATGCACTTACTTTTGCCGCTCAGGAACGGCGAGTCTTTGACGGGTGGACCATGATCTGAGACGTCAGATTGCAGGTTGTCGCTGACTCGGACTTGGTTCAAGCCCACGTATCTCCACACGGCCGCGCCTATATATGTGAGTCGTCTGCTAAACCCTAGCCGCCACAAATAGATCGCATCTGCTTCACGCGCACCACCACTGTCGTTCCTTTTGCTGCTGGCGCCGACGACTCCACCCCGTCCGCCGCATACACGGTCAACAGGAGAGCAGGTCTCCGAAACCCTCTCTCTCCGGATCCTGCGGGAGAGGGGCGATTAGGTTTTGGGAAGCGACCACGCGACTGCTCGCCACACCGATCCACTGCTTCCTCTACGTCTTCGTCATCACCATGTCTCCGCCAACCTCCGCCAACCGTCCTTCCGCCGAGAAGCTCGAGGCCGACAAGAAGGCCGCCGAGGACGCCGCTGCTGCCACCGCCGCCGCGGCTTCTGCCTGGCCTACTGGAGGGTATAATTCGTTTATTCCGCTCCTGTTTATTTCAGTGTTAGCAGTACTAGCATCATGTTTAGATATGTCTACTGTTTGCGTAGTACATGCCTTTCTAGTTCATAATCAGTATGTTGTTAATTATGTCAATGCCATATTCATGATTATTTCCTGGATTAAATTATCAAAAAAATTGCCTATTTATTCAACACAACCATATCATACACGGGTAAAAGCAAGTCACATCAGACACTGTTGCCGGAAGAATTCAGCAACATGTTGATTTAATACATAGGAGTACAAACATACATACATAGGTGCCCTCAGGATTTCTCTTCTTCCATTGTAATCTGTAGGCCCTTACTAAAACAACTACGTACGCTATTGACCCGGATTATAGCAAAAGCTAACTGATATTTTTTTGCTACAAGATTAACCAAAGTGATCAGGAACCAACAGACAAAAGGAAGGAAGGCTAGCTGCAAATGTTTCAATCTTCTTCAAACAAAGTTATACATCGACCAACAAATCTCAACATCAAGGAGCGCCCGCCCGGTCTGCTTGAAATTGGTAAGATCTAAATGAATGCCAAATAAATTTTCTCTGGGTCACCATCCTCCAATCAAAGACGACCCCAGATAATATCAGCAACACAACACAACACAGAAGAAGAAAATGCATTTAATCAACTAGCATAAACAACACCTCATTTTGTCTATTGGTTTGTCTTTTAGTTACACCTCATAACTGATATCCTCCAATCAAAGACGATCCCTTGTAGTTACATTATCATTCTTCTCCCAGTAATTTTCCACCAGATGAATGGCCAGTAAGAAAAGTACAAAAAAAATGACACCGGCTCAAAAATGGGACGCACGCTCTCAGCTCGCTTCAAGGCTAACTAAAACCCTGGTAAAACCGAGAGGTCGGCTATCCCCTTTGTCAAACTCGCAACCTTTTGTAGTAGTGCTAGCTGGTTGTTGCGGATCTTCTCATCTTCCTGTCCAATGGGCGCCATCACGAGATACAAACAAAGGTTAATCAGCAAAGTCACATGTCCATATATACACGGTCAAACGGTAAAATGAGATGAATCACAATAGATCTGTAAAACAAAGAGTTTCTACTCTCACCGCCATGACAAAAACATTGTTGAAGAAATCTTCCAAAGGCTGTATCAGAAGCAGGGTGGCCGCGACGAAGGTTTTGACGTCAACACCTGCAAGAGCGGTGAACAGAATAGCGCAGAGGTGAGCTGTATGAACTGTGGACCTGATACATGTCGCTTTGAGAAATGAAGATAGTCTTCTGTTACCAGGATGGATCTTGTTGACAGCCTCCAAATAGGCGCTCCACAAGGCCTTTTCTTCGTCCTTCTCGAATACGCTTGCGTTAACCTACATATTGCATTCATGGTGAGGCAAGCTTAGTTCCTAATCAAAGCTGCTCTCTGAGATTGTTACTCAATTGTGATGGCACGTGTCTACGTAGAAACAGCCAGTACCTCCCAAGCAGACTCGATTTGCTTCCCGCGTATAATTCAAACTGGTCTGGAATACACCTCAGACAACTTTTGGGAAATCTTCGGTTCTTAAAAATGCTTCCATATCTGCAAGTTTCCACAGAGCAAGAACATCACCACAAACCCAGGATGCTAAGCCATTAAAGATGAACGATATGATATCTTACTTCAGCTGCCGTCTGAGATGCTATATAAGGGCAGTTTGCAGGTTCCATAAGCACCAACCGGACTATTTCACAGTTAATTCCCTCGTCTACCTGATACAAAATGAGGAAACAGGGAGTCAGTTGAAAAGGACATGGAAAAGAGACAGAGACTCAGGTACAAAAAACAGCGGCCCCTCCCCTCCCTCCCCCGACCCCGCGCCCGCGCCGCCTCCCCGGGGGGCGGCCGGGGCGGCTCCCCTTGCTCTCCTCTCCTTCCTCCTCCCCCGTGCCCCTCCCCCCCGCCGCCGCCGGCGGAGCCCTCGGATCTGGCCGGGCGGGCTGGCGGCGGCGGGCCCTTCCTTACCCCGCGCGCGCACCTCCTGACCCGGGGACAGGGTTGGCGGCGGGTGCTCTTCGGCTGACGGCGGCCCGGCGGCCTGGAGGTGGCTGGCGGCGGCCCGTCACGGTGGTGGAGCCGTCCTTTGGCGGCGGGGCGGCCTGGTTGCGCAGGGTGGCCGGCGGCGCGTCCTCGGCCCAGATCTGGGCCCTTAGGGCCCCATCTGGGTCCTAGCGGGCCGGTCCCTGGGCGTGGCCTCGTTATCTGTGGCGCGGTGAGGAGGAAGAGCGGCTCGGATTTGGGGCGGCGGCACCGCCGGCGTGCCGGCAGCAGCGTGAAGGCGGGATTTTTGCGGGCCCACGAGGGCTCGGCCGGGCCGGTGGGCCCACGGGCCTGGTGTGCTCCCGCTATTGCGTCCGGACGGCTACCGTCGCGGACGGTGGAGGTGGGGCCCTCCCGCGTGCCGATTGTGCTGATGCCCTAGCCCCGGCTCTGATTCTTCGTCGTGCTATCCTCACTTCGCGGTGCCGTGGTGAGACGGCGTGGAGGACTCAAGACCGTGTTGGCGCACGATGGTGGTTGGTTTGGTGGCGGGCTCCGGGGCGCCCGAGGTGCGGGTTGGGATCGGGGGAAACTCCTGTCGGCATGGCCAACACCGGCGCGGTGGCGCCTGTGGGTGCCACCTGACCTTCCGGGAGGGCGTCGGAGCTACCCTTCCTCTCGCCTCGTCGTGTACCGGGGGAAACCCTTGGCAGCAGCGTCGTCATCGTCGCGATCCTTCTTGGAGGTGTTGATAGGTGCCGGCGCTTCGGAGTCTTGGAGTCTAGTGGAAGATCCTGGTGGGCGCTGCGATCGCGAGGCTTCTTCGTTTTGTTGATCCGCCGTTTTCGGCATTTGTTTCTTTTGCTTTTCTCTGTCGTTTCTTTTGGGCGTGACAGTGCTGCTTCCGCCCCAGCACCTATCCATGTATGGTTCGGTTGGTTGCTTTGTATACAAAACGGGGGAAACCCTTTTTCGGCAAAGGACATGGAATTTTACTCACATACAGGTTCTATAACGGTGTTTATATGTCTATTCTCAGTACATTCAGAGAGGGTAAAATACCAAAAATTGTTATGTACCTTGGAGAAGAACAGCCTTATATGTGACTATAATTGTTTTTTTTTTTGGCGGGGTGGACTATAATTTTTATTACTTGTTACTCCCTCCATTCCTAAATATAAGTCTTTCTAGAGATTCCAGTACGGACTACATACGGATGTACATAGTCATGTTTTAGAGTGTAAACTCACTCATTTTACTCCGTATGTAGTCTAGTAGAATCTCTAAAAAGACTTATATTTAGGAACGGAGGTAGTACATGCCAAGGGAATACGTACCAAAAGTTGTTCCAGTCTGCGTGTTACAAATTGCACTACCTAAGAACAATTTGATCAGAGTTGTCGAAAACCATGTATTCATCAACATACTACATACTGATGATCTGAAATATATACAGACCTCATTGACAACATCACTGTCGATTCCTATAGGCTGCACGTCTCTGCCACCAAGGTGAAAGCCTTGGTGAGGTCAAAGTTCTTCTTATTCTCAACCAATATTTGGAACCTTTATATACGATGATATTTGCAACTTCAACTTCCATTACCAGTCCATAAGAGATCCTTCTCAGTCCAAATGGATCGTTTGAACAACTTGGCTGACATCCAGCTCCAAACAGACCCACTAGGCCATCCCTCAAAGCATAATGGCGTGCCATAATCCTAGTAATTTCCGTAAAGATCAAAGTGGCAAGATCTGACATAGGCAATAAAGCTGCATCTTTGACAGCTGGTATCATCCTCTCATTTATCCCGAGAACAAGGGTCATCCTCTGCAACAAAATTTTCAACACGCGCCGCAGAATCCAAATACTGAACATTTTTCGTAAAGGGCATGCAGCCTGCCAAACAAAAGGCTCAGATTGGTGAACCAAATCTGAAGAATCACAAGACAGAAGGAATCTTTTGGCAGAAAATTCAGACTTCTAGAGGATGCCCAGGCAGAAAGTATGACAAGCCAAACCGAACGTGCTTGTTTCTGAATTTGTGTATGCAGAATAATAAATACTCAACAGGAGTGTCGACCGTGAACTGTCCTTCTGGCATCCCGGCCTGCTTACCTGCAGGAGATCCCTCGATGATGATGCTGTTAATTGTTGTCTGTATTTCGAGCCCATGGCCTGGATTGCAAACTTCATCTTCGTTAGGTTGCTGACTCGACTCAGTGGGTTGTCAGCGAGCTTTGTGAACCCTGAACAAAGATGGACAATCAGAACTGATGCATATATATAGATACAGACTGCACTTGTGCTTCCTCTACTTTGCTCTGCTTTTTGAACTCTGATATTTGCCTGTGGCTTCCTCTGCGTTTGCTCTGCTACTGGACTCTGAATACTTTGCCTGTAGCTTGAGGTTTCAGGTGTCGCACTAGACTGCCTTCCTCCTTCCGATCACTTATTCCTTTTGCGCCCTAAATCTGAATATTTGTGGTGCAGTCGAAGCTGGGCTTCTTGCTACCAGAGATCTACCAGATATTAGGGCAGATATTATTAACCCTGTAGATTCATGCACCCTAGTGTGTATTCTGCTTGCTAATGAAAAGAGAGTTATCAGCCGCTGTTAACGTGAGAAGGCAGCATCTCCGCCTGGGCTTCTTGCTGCCAGAGAAGGACGCCATGGCACTGCAGTACACTGCTCAACTGGGGCTGAGCTGAACAAGGCGGTGGGTATCATCGGTCTCATCTCGCACACGTTGTAAGGGAAGTAAGGGAACTAAGCAGACAAGCTCCGAGCTTATACTTGTAATAAAATTGACTCGGAATACACACTTTCGTGAACTGGGTGCGATCTAATCAGGCTTCCCCTGGTAGAAGTAGACCCAAATATATACTTTTGTAGTGCTACAGAAGCTGTAGACCACTTATTCCTTTTGCACCCTGTTTCCAAATATTTGTAGAGTGCACATTCAACATTAAGGTTGTTTTCTGTTTCTTTAAATGATTTGTCTAGTTCAATTTCCAAAGTTTACAGGAGATGTTAGACATTTGATGGCTGGTGGACTAGTGCTCTAGTTTAGACTATAAGGAAGGAGCCTGTGCTATCAGTTTCTAAAGATGAATTGGATCATCAGGTGGTGCCAATTTGGTGGGCTTTTCTGCCGTAACAAGGCTCACCATGTACAGTTAAACCATATCAAATTTACAGATTTTACAGAGTTTTTCTTTTTTTCTTGTACTCCTACTATTGTATGTCTGAAGTCTGAACTAACAATTGACAGACAGAGCAAGTGGATGTCAGATTAAAAAAAATGCAGACTCCTCTGCCCCAGGGACTCCATTTATCCTCCTCCTGAGCAGAGGACCAAGGGAGATGCTGCTCCATCACGCTAATGGCGGATGCTATCCTTTTGTTGGAGCAGGGACTCTCTGGGTGACTCTCCGCATCAGGAACCCAATCTAGCTAGCTACGGGTGTCTCTCTGGTAGAGGGGTCGAGAGAGAAAAAGATGCCGGAGAAGCGGCGAGCGAACGGCGCCGGCACCATCCTGTCCCAGAGCATCGAATGAGGCACACATGGCGGCTATATCACACACTCTAGTATGTGTTCCTTGGTGATACCCTCGACCCCCGAGCCGCTCCCGCGAGCGTCCTTGGGGGAAACCCTAGCCGCCGCCCCTCGTCCTCCATCGTCGATCTCTCCCCCCCGCCGCCACCGCACAGCGCCGCCGGGCAAAGACCGGCCGGCGTTGGTGGCGGCGGGGATCTTGCCCCTCTCCTCGCGGTTGGCGTCCGGCGCGGGACGGCGCTGGGCTGGGCGGGGCCCAGCGGCACGGCGGAGGGCGTGCTGGGTGGCGGCGGGGCAGCTGCGGCCTGAGGCCTCTCCAACGCGCGGCGGCTGCGGCTTCTCTAGTGGCGGCGCGAGTTATCCCGGCGGCGGCTTGGCGGCGTGGCGCGGCGGAGCTCCGGCGATGACTCGGCGGCGGGCTGGAGGGCTAGGCACCGTCCAGTGGTGCTGCCTCCGCGGCGGTTGCGGCTTGGGGCCCTGGACCCCGATCCGATCTGGATCTGGTGGTGCCGGGGTCTGGGCCATGGCGGCTGGCAAGGCATGGGATTCGTCGGGGCTGGTCGGCCTCTAGGCACCATGGGGGTGCCGGCGGCGACGCGTGCCCGGCGTGGTGACACTGGTGGACGTGGTGGTCATCTTCTTCCCGAGATGGCCGGCCAGAGGCTTGGTGATCGGATCTCGAGATCCATCATCTTGGCCCGGCTGCGAGTAGGGGAGACATGGTTGCCGATGAAAACCGAGCCGACGGCAGGCGATGGCGGCGTTCTCGCCGTTACCTTGATGAAGGCATCGTGCATATATATAACCCTGAACAAAGATGGACAATCAGAACTGATGCATATATATAGATACAGACTGCACTTGTGCTTCCTCTACTTTGCTCTGCTTTTTGAACTCTGATATTTTCCTGTGGCTTCCTCTGCGTTTGCTCTGCTACTGGACTCTGAATAATTTGCATGTAGCTTGAGGTTTCAGGTGTCGCACTAGACTGCGCTCCTCCTTCCGATCACTTATTCCTTTTGCGCCCTAAATCTGAATATTTGTGGTGCAGTCGAAGCTTGGCATCTTGCTACCAGAGATCTATCAGATATTAGGGCAGATATTATTAACCCTGTAGATTCATGCACCCTAGTGTGTATTCTGCTTGCTAACGAAAAGAGAGTTATCAGCCGCTGTTAACGTGAGAAGGCAGCATCTCCGCCTGGGCTTCTTGCTGCCAGAGAAGGACGCCATGGCACTGCAGTACACTGCTCAACTGGGGCTGAGCTGAACAAGGCGGTGGGTATGATCGGTCTCATCTCGCACACGTTGTAAGGGAAGTAAGGGAACTAAGCAGACAAGCTCCGAGCTTATACTTGTAATAAAATTGACTCGGAATACACACTTTCGTGAAGTGGGTGCGATCTAATCAGGCTTCCCCTGGTAGAAGTAGACCCAAATATATATTTTTGTAGTGCTACAGAAGCTGTAGACCACTTATTCCTTTTGCACCCTGTTTCCAAATATTTGTAGAGTGCACATTCAACATTAAGGTTGTTTTCTGTTTCTTTCAATGATTTGTCTAGTTCAATTTCCAAAGTTTACAGGAGATGTTACACATTTGATGGCTGTTGGACTAGTTGCTCTAGTTTAGACCATAATAAGGAACATGTGTCATCAGTTTCTAATGATGAGTTGGATCATCAGGTGGTGCTTGGTGTGCCAGACAGAATGCTATGACTATTGACTCTGTCTCCTGAATATGATGAAGTTCTCCCAACAAGTTTCTCCTCCCTTCACTTTTGCTTCTAGTTTGTGACTTTGGTTTAAAAAGCATGTCAATTTGGCAGGCTTTTTCTGCCGTAACAAGGCTCACCATGTAAGAATGTATGTTGTTGACGTCTCTGAATTTGGTCCCGGCCGACTTTGCTGTGTCTGAATTTCAGAGAACTTTTACCATGGTGCTTCATTCAGTATGCTGTTAAAGGACCCTCTATTTGTATGCTGTTGACAATGCTATGCCTCAAGTCTTATCCAAGAATTTTATTTAACAGTTACAGTTAAAGGATATCAAATTTACAGATTTTGCAGAGTTTTTCTTCTTCTTCTTCTTCTTTTACTCCTACTATTGTATGTCTGATGTCTGAACTAAGAATTGACTTGAGGCATATTTTGTGTGCAGGATTCAAAGCATGACATTTACACTGCCGTTCAAAAAGAAAAAAGAAAAATACTAGTATCAGGTAACGTGCTAGGGAGAGGGGGTTCATAGTTCAGAAGCAAGCATCCACACAAGCACCAATGGACTGGAGTGGGCACAACAATGGATTTAGATATGCACACAACACAAGCAGCAATGCAGCTAGATATGGACCCAGTGGAACAGTGAACTAGAACTAGCCAAACACCTATGGAAGCACCCAGTCGGTCAGGAATAAAGACAAGCACCTGACGGCCAATCAGGCAGGCTGACCCCATGGAGATTCCAGCGAACAGTGAATCGGCGGTCCCCCGGCGAAGCAGCGGACTGGGAACGACCGACCATGCGCGTGACCGCATCTTGCATGCTGCTACACACCTCGTCATCCGCCGATCGCCCCACCGTCAGCACCTAAGGTGGGGGATAACTTGACGGGCTGAATAAAGATTGGACGCGTCTAGGGAGCAACCGGGTGCTCCCTAGCGTTCCGTGGCATCCACCCCAAATATAGCATATTCCAATCCACTTTTCCAGGAAAGGAAAGCACTTCCTGGTCCCCGCGAGCAACCATCGCCCTGATTCCCGCAACCAACCATCGAGCGGCGAAAACTCACCTGGTCCCCCCCCTCTTCGCCCGATCCCTCTCCCACCCCTGCGCGTCTTCTTTCCCCCTTCTTTTCTCCTCACCTAACCCCCAGCCCCATCTTCTTCTCTCCCAAGCCAAGGACAGCACGCCCCTTCTCCCCCACCACTTCCAGATCCAGAAAACCTTCACAGCCCTCCAATGGCTGCTCCATTGGTGTTTCTTCTCTAGGCAAAATCAAGGTGCCTTGTTCCTGATTGCCTGGCAAGAAGGCAAAAAAGCAAGGCAAAAAGGTCAGATTTTAGCTCATCTTCCAGATCCCCCTCCTCTTTCCCCACGATTTGTACAAGGCTTCACTTATGCAAAAACATTGTGCAAAAAAAGATGTGATGTTAAGCATGTTTAGTCTGCTGTTAAGGCAAGTTTTAGCCCCCTGATTTCAGAATCTATTTACAAATCTATTGTGTGTGAATACATTTATATAATCTGTAGGCAAGTGCTGATAGTAAATGCTGGGGACAAAAAAATTTAGGAAAATATAATGCCTTAATCAAGAAAAACAACTGAGCAAAAAACAGTACTTATTAAGAGGATGTGAAACAACTGATCATGATCTATTTCTGATGTATTCCGATTCTATTGATTGCTTATAACAGTGCAAAAAAGACATTCTGTTTGGGCAAAAACAGTGCTATGATGAGGCAACTAAGTGTATGTATGCACAAAAACTTTGAAAAACTTCTGCCATGACAAAACATGAACACTTTTGAAACTTATAAGACAATGATATACTGACATCGCTATGGAAAGAGAAATGGAAAACTAGAGAAAGATTCCCCTTGGTTTCAGTAGTGAAAGAACACTAGAAGAAAATAAATGTAACTAAAATTGGAACTAAAACACAAAGAGACAGTTGCATAGTACAATTTACCTTTGTTGTATCATATCCTTCACCATGGTCCAAGAAAAAGCTGAAAAGTTCCCAGCATACAGTGGCAAAATTATTAGTGTTTCATCCTGCAAAAAGGAGGAAAAAGCCAACAAGAAAATCCATATACGAACAGCTATCTCAGCGGCGAAAACGTTACTTCAAACCATGCTGAGTAGTCTGAAAACACACAAACTTGCCTGCTGTAAAAATAGATGAAACCTAAAACAGTCAACTTAAGTTCTTTCTAACACACAAAACATAGGTACTGAAAAGCAGGAGTAGTCTGAACATAAAAGAGCAATCATTGCCCATAATTCTGACTTAAGTTTTTCCTAACACTAAACATGCTCTAATCTCTCTGGTTTGGGAGTGAAATCAATTCTAAATGCAATTCAAAGTAGCACTTCTATGGCAGTATGCTTGCTTCCCCCGGAATCAACTGTTGCCTGCGTTTAAGAAAAAACAAAATAAGACCAAGTGAACAAAACATGATTCATACAAAACATGAAAACATGCATATCCTGAAAAAAAAAATATTGCCTGACATATATATTTGACTTGCCTGATTATATGGTTTGGGTTGCCTGATGGTGCAAATTGAATTGGCTGCTTAATGTTCAATTGCTATCTTATGAATCTGGTGTGCTTGCGTTGCTGAGTTGTTTGCTTGCGTTAGTGTGGTACTAGCTTGCCTCAACAACATAAAAAATGCTTTAATTTTTCTGGTTGAAAAAATGCACAGGTTGAACATGATTGAGCTATTTTTCTGTGCTTGGGGCAGGTGTGCTATTGGCTTGCCTGAATTTACTGTGCTACTTGCTTCCATCCCTCTGCTGACTTGCTTTACTTTTTCCCATATTCTCAATAAAATAAACACAGGTTGGCGATGATTGACTTAAATGAGGAACCAGCTGAAAATAATGATGATCCTTTGTACTGTACACAACATGCTACTGGAAATGCAGAACTTGTGGCGGAATCACCTAATCCCCCTATCATACAAAGAGTGGATGGTGCTGCTACAGATGCAATGGAGACGGATCGGTAGTCGAGTCATGGGGGGGGCGTGCTCCGGACAGTACACAAGTACCTAGAGCTGTAGCAGCTGGTAGTGATGCTCATACCCTTGATGGCACAGGTGCTGCGGGTGATACCGGTGGCACTGTTGGTAATGGTTTGGGTGCTGAAAATGATGATGAAGCTTGGTCACAGCCCAAGGAGCCTTACGTGGGCATGAGATTCGACACTTTGGAAGATGCCAAGGTGCATTACAATGCATATTCCTTGCAGATGGGGTTTTCAATCAAAATGAATAGTTCAAGGAAGGATATGAAGACTGGGGAATTGATAAAACAACAGTTTGTTTGCAACAAGTTTCGAAAGCCTGATGTTGATGACGGAGGAGCAGAGAAGATTCCCGTGCTCGATGACATTGTTGAACAAGCAAAAGATGATAATGAAGATGAGGCTATTGTCTTTCTTGATGATGATAGTAAGGGCAAAAAAAAGCAGCAAGAAACAAAAAAGAGATAAAATTGTACAAACTGGTTGCAAAGCTAAGATGATTGTGAAGGTAATAGATGGCAGATGGGAGGTGATCTACTTTGTTAGCGAACACAACCATCCGTTGATTGACAAACCATGTTTGACTAAGTATTTGCGATCACACCAAGGGATACCGCCAGAAGAAAGGGCCTTCCTTACTCACCTTCATAACTGCAATTTGACTACAGGTTTTGAAGCACACCCACCTCCCCCCACTATCTTCCAACTTTAAGAACTTGGACATGCCTACTTGTTTTGTTGTTTCTTAGCCCATCAACAAGTTGCTTGATTTTGCTTGAAACATGACACTAATTTGCTTCAAACATATGCCTTAGTTGCTTTATATTGACACTAAATTGCTTATAACAGTACAAAAAGAGATAAAATGCCTAATTTGTTTCTGGATGCTGGACTTGCCTAATGTTTACATATTTCTTGCTCAATTCCAAAGTTCCTACTTGCCTACTTTTTTTATAAAATAAATTTGGTGTTGAACCTAAACTTGCTCACTAAAGCATAGTTACCCCCCTGGTTTGTTTTGTGTATTTTGCTCATGTGTTGCCTGAGGCGTACGGTTATAGTTGCTTGTATAGCTTCAGGAATTGCCCTAGCTTTGCATTTGAGTTGCCTTGCTGAAAACAAAAAAAGAAGCTGTTTTTGGCGCTTTTTTGTGTGGATAAAGGATTGACCACCAATGTGACTTTCTTGTCAACAGGTCGTATGATGCACATCATGTCAGATTTCTATGGGACAGAACTCATTGTACCTTATAGCACAAAACACATTACAAACCTCAAGATGCTCTTGAACAAGCATGATACAAAAGAAGGGGATATGATAGAGACAGTTGCTTACTTTAAAGATCAGCAGAGGGAGGATCCAGAATTTTTTTACAAGATAAAATATGATGAGGAAGACAGGGTTGAGAATATTTTCTGGGTCGATGGTGCAGCAAGGAAGGCGTACGTGGAATCTTATCATGATTGCATCTCCTTTGACACGACATATATGACTAACATGTACAACATGCCCTTTGCACTATTCATTGGGATTAACAGGCATGGGCAGTCATTCATGTTGGGCTGTGGGTTTTGATAGGCAAGAGTTGGCGTCAAGCTTTGATTGGCTATTCGAAACCTTCCTTGAGGCAATGCATAATATAGCACCCACCAACATCATAACCGACCAAGACATCGCGATGGCACAATCGATTAAAAAGATCTTTCCTACAAGTGTGCACCGCTGTTGCCGCTGGCATATTATGGAAAAGGCACAAGAAAAGCTTGGAGCATTGCTGGGGAGAGAGCCTGGCCTATCCAAAGATTTCAACACGTGTGTTGACTTTAGCTTGACGCCGGAAGAATTTGAGGCAAGGTGGACTGAGCTGATGATGAAGTATGAGGCTATGACTGACTCTCACTTCGAGAATCTATACAAGTACAGAGAGACATGGGTACCCTGCTACTTCAAGCACCGATTCTTCCCTTTCTTGCAGTCAACTCAACGCAGGGAGGGGTTCAATGCTGTCCTTAAGCGATATGTGAACCCACACAAGTCAATTCTGAACTTTGTGAAGCAATATCAGAAAATCCAAACACACATACTAGTCCGGGAGGATTCAAAAGACTACAGGACAGCACATTTACAGACTGAAATGTGGTCATCTTACCCAATAGAGAAGCAGGCGTACAGATCGTATACTAGGGACTTGTACGAGAAGTTTCGTGATGAGTTTCAGTTGACTACAAGGTACAATGTGCGACCACATGGTGAAAACTTGTATGAGGTTTACCCCAATCAAGAGTGGGTTGCCAAATATGGTTCTAGGGGCTATTTTTTCACGGTCGAAGCTAGTGCTGGAGACTACAGGTGTGACTGCTGCAAGATTCAGAGGGACGGCATGCTTTGCTGCCATATCTTGAAAGTTTTCAACCAACTTGGTGTTGATGAAATCCCAGCGCAGTACATACTTAGAAGATGGACACCTATGGCAATCCCCAACGCACCCCCTGCTATCGAATACCAACCTGATGAGATGCCACCACAGTCGAAGAAGGAACTCAGGCATGCAAATTTGATGATGGATTTTGGTAGTCTTGCCCGGGTTGCTAGTGCGTCAGATGCTGCAACGGATATTGTAAAAAAACATATGCGTGGTGCGCGTCATGAAATCAAAAATCTCAACATGTCAAAGAAGAAGAAAACTGCAGCACCAAGAAGTGGGCCCTCTAGTGGTTCTGCGCCACCATCAGCTGGAGGTTCTGCGCCACAGCCAAGTAACTCTCAGGCGACTGCTGGCCCTGCGGTGCGTCCTGAAGGGCCTGCAGTGCATCCTGGATCTAGACAACAGCAACATACTACTGCGCCACCGCCGAGTAACACTCAGGCAACTAGTGACCCGGCGGTGCGTCCTGGGGAACTCGCACAAACCTCTTCTGGACCTATGCAGCAGTGACCTAGTTCTGCACCGCAGAGAAAAAAGGCACCAAAACTAGCTGGCAACTCTATGAGTGAGGATGGACACCAACAAACAGCGTTCAGGGCTGCAGTGATGCACAGTGGGACTATACCACTACCCAGGAGCCCTCCCGCACAAATCTGCTAGCCTGTACAGCAACTGTCGGGATATGTGCCACTAAACAGTGGAGCAGCACCGCACCTTTCAATGACAAGGCCTATGCAAGCGCTAAGAGGAGCTGCGCCACAACTTTTGATGCATACAACACTATCAAGAGGTCCTGCGCGACCTCCTGTGGGTCCTAGACCAGCAATTTGGCCTGCACCACAAACTATGGGGGCTGTACAATCACCACGGGGGCCTGCCGCGGCAAACACAACCTATGTGGCTATTCCTGGACTGGCACCATCGCCTGCATCATCATCAACAGTTGATGGCAGGTATGGACAGCACCCAGGTTCTTCAACTACACAAGAAGAAAATGACAATGCAATTCCATCTCCTATTGTGCAAGCTCCTGGTGGACATGCGCACCAGCCGCTCAGTACGGCATCTCTACATGCAGCTGTTGCTGCCGCACAAGGTACTACGATGGTTGAACCACAGTTTGGAAGACCTAGTACCACACTTGGCCCTGTACTTCCTAGAGACCCTCCAAAATCAACAACAAAAGGGAGGGCAAAGTCAAAAAGAATTCGATCAGCACTTGAGCTGCATCCGAAGAGAAAGAACAAGTGCAGCTATTGTGGTTCTGTTAACCACAATGGTGGAAGCTGCCCGACCAGATTGGTGTAATGGTCAAACAGTGACCAGATGGCTGAAAAGATGTGTCGAATGAAATTGACAAATTAAACTATTTGTGGGTCTGTATGTTTGAACATCCTAAACTATTATTCTCTGGTTTACAGTTTCTTCTGGCTAACTTGCCTCACACTAGAGTTTGAGTTGCCTGGTTATAAGTTTTGAGTTGCCTATTGTGTGCTTTGAATTGCCCCGTAGACACCCTTGATCTCCCCCATAATGGTCGAAAAACTTACATACACAAGATTCTGCAATGCTAAAAATGCAACAATTCCCTGGTTATGTAATGATCATATTATTTGTCTTTTATGGGTTATTCTGAACAACTTGCCTCGTGGTAAAGCTTAAATTGCCTGTTTATGCAATTGAGTTGCCTGCTCCAAGATCTTATGCAGGCAACTCCCCTCCCCTCCCCTGCCCCCCCCCCCCTGGCACTCCAAAAGTTCATAAAAGGAGCAAAAGAAAACAACACATGAATTTACATGGGATGTAGTGTGCGCGAGGGGAGAAAAAACTGACCTATGCTAACTTGAGTATGCTTTTCCATGGAGCCTTGTTGTTGGCGTTGTCAACCCACGCGTTAGTCAACTGTTTCCTTATGCTTGGAATATCCTCCGCTGTGAAATTTGGAACAACCCTTGCCTCCCATCCGTTTGCTATCGTCAGAGCAAAAACACCACAGTCGAACCTAAACAAAAAATTGAAAAAAAGAACTTTTCTAGTTAGCTAGCTTCTTCTATGTAGTAGCTAGCTTCTTCTATGTCACTTGTAAAAAACTAAACAAAACCATAGTTAATATGTGAAAAAGAAGTGGTTCCTTACTCATTGTTCTGCTTTGGAACGTCGATGTTGGTAAGCCCAAAGTCATCCAGCGAGACACGGGAACTGGCGTAATGCTCTTCCCATAGACACCGGAAACATGCAACCATTTTCCTAGCGCAAACATCTAGAGACTTGTTTTTTAGCGTCCTCCAAGAATCAAGAGCTTCGAAACGTCGATCCCTTATGTTCACGTTAAAAATCCAGTAATGATTGCCTGTTTTAGGCTTTGTCTTGTCAATGTTCTCTAAAACTGGGAACATAATCTGTTAGAAAAAAACAAAATGAGGTTAGTGTAAAAAAATAAAA
This sequence comes from Triticum timopheevii, assembly GCA_963921465.1. Classification (NCBI taxonomy): domain Eukaryota; kingdom Viridiplantae; phylum Streptophyta; class Magnoliopsida; order Poales; family Poaceae; genus Triticum; species Triticum timopheevii. The sequence continues at coordinate 3,673,963 of OY997274.1, read as the reverse complement.
TACTAGAAGCTGGATTTAAGCAACTTTTTTCTGTTGTGCTCTCGCAAAAATACGACATGGACTGAAGAAGCGTACATGCACATGCAAGTTTGGTACTTGTGTGAGTAATTTGCCAAAAAAACAGAAAGATGCATAGGCAAAGTTATGTACTTATGTAAGCAACCATATAAGAATGCACAGGCAAGTTATGGACATATGTAAGCAACTTGTCACAGAAAGCAATTTCATGGGCAAAAGTTTTAGCATAAAAAAGTCATATATAATGCATTGGTAAAAAGTAAAAAGAAACAATTGACTTACCATGTCTTTACGGTCCAAGCGATTCGACTTCTTGAACCGGGAAATGAGCTCCTGGCCGTTCAATTCCATATTTTGCATCTGAACCTGGTGTAAAAGAAGAATACAGACATGACCATGACCTTTTATGAAAAAAGAAAAAGAAAGAAACGCAAAACTACACTGTTAGTTGCTTCGCGTTTTCTTACCGAGAACCTCACTGGCATCACGAGCTTCTTTGATTCTGGTGGCAAGTTCATCATTATACTTTCTATACCAACTTCCATTACATGGCTCACGACAAAACCTCCCTTCTTCATTGAGTTTGCGAGCTCCCTGACAGTGACAAAGTACTTGCAATATTCAATTACCCTTGGGCTGCATGAAAAAAAAGAGAGGCACTCAGCTCACAAAAATCCTTCTGTAATTTGCCTACCCCCATTTCAACTTATGAAAAACATATGGGCATGGTCATGTCAAGGATAGACTGTTTCAAAAAAAAAATTCACACTAAGACAAGTTGCCTGATTCCATAAGTGGATTGCTTGTAAATACAGTTTGAATTGCCTGGATAAACATGATTGGGGGAAGTGCATTGTGCAAGAAGCTGACAAAAATATACTGTCATACCTGGTATCCACATCTGGTGATTCTTCTTCATTAATTCTTCCATGCAAAATAACTGATGCATACAGTCTATTTGCTTCGGGTTTGGGCATGTAGACTTTCTTCTCATTATAGTCAATAAATGGTGACCTCTTGCAGGGAGGTGGCTTGATAATCCTTCTCTCGAATTGATGTGGATGCATCTCTCCTGAGCTACTACTGCTGTAAATCTTGCTGCCTGACCCCACTTCTCCTTGGATAGAACTTTTTTCAGGTGTCTGGTACACATTTCCTTCTGCTTGCACACACGGGTCAATGCCTTCAACGTCCAACAGATAATCATCCCCGGTTATATCAATGATTGGCTGGTTATGTGGTGGGAGTTCCTTGAACTCATGCTCTGCAAATGTGCTTGACCCAACATGTTCATGTGCTTTGTTGTCTCCAGATCTTGTGAGCAAATCATCTATGCCTAGATCGAAACTTGGTGCTGGGCAGTACTCTTTGAAAAAATCATTAGAACTTTCGGTGTCCCTTTGCTCAAAATATTGTTTATCTTCATTTGCTAAGCTGTGATTTGTGGAGTTGGATTGGGCATTCTTGCTGTTTGGATCAACACACCTTGCAAACAGCTCACTCACAGCTAGAACATTGATTTCTAGTGCATTGGTTGCCTTCCTATTAACACGCATGAATTCATGGTACTGCTCCTCCACATTAGAGAAATGGTAAGTGTTCCCCTGGCCAGTTGCTTCTACTGCTTGTGGAACACTTGTGGCCTCAGGTTGGGCAAGTACAGTTGAGCAGACAGGCAATTACCCTAGGGCTACTGGCAACTTTTGTTCTGGGCTTTTTCCCATTGTTACTACTTCTGGAACACTAATGGCCTCAGGTTGGGCAAGTACAGTTTGGCAGACAAGCAATTTCCCTATGGCTCTTAGCAACTTTTGTTCCGGATTTTTTCCCATGGTTACACCTTCGGGCAGGTTTTGTATCCTATTTGTTGGGGAACGTAGTAATTTCAAAAAATTTCCTACGCACACGCAAGATCATGGTGATGATACAGCAACGAGGGGAGAGTGTTGTCTACGTACCCTCGTAGACCGAAGCGGAAGCGTTGACGCAACGTAGAGGAAGTAGTCGTACGTCCTCCCGGTCCGACCGATCCAAGCACCGTTACTCCGGCACCTCCGAGTTCTTGACACGCGTACAGCTCGATGACGCACCCTCGATCTCCAATCCAGCAGAGGCTCCGAGGGGGAGTTCCGTCAGCACGACGGCGTGGTGACGATCTTGATGTTCTCCTGTCGCAGGGCTTCGCCTAAGCACCGCTACAATATGATCGAGGTGTAATATCGTGGAGGGGGGCACCGCACACGGCTAAGGAATGATCAATGATCAACTTGTGTGTCCTAGGGTGCCCCCCTACCCCCGTATATAAAGGAGGGAGGGAGGAGGTGGCCGGCCCTAGGGGGCGCGCCATGAGGAGGGGGAAACCTACTCCAAGTAGGTTTCCCTCTCTTTTCCTTATCTTATTTGGAGGGGGAAGGAAGGAGTACTAGTATTAGAAAGTAGTACTAGTAGTAGGAAGGAAGAGAGGGGGAAGGAGAAAGGAAAGGGGGGGCCGGCCCCCCTCCCCAATTCGGATTGGGCTTGGGGGGCGCGCCCCCTTCCCTTGCTCCTTCTCTCTTCCTCCTACATGGGCCCAATAAGGCCCATATACCTCCCGGGGGGTTCCGGTAACCTCCCGGAGCTCCAAACTTCTCCGGAACCTTTCCGGTGTCCAAATATATCCGTCCAATATATCAATCTTCATGTCTCGACCATTTCGAGACTCCTCGTCATGTCCGTGATCATATCCGGGACTCCGAACAAACTTCGGTACATCAAAATACATAAACTCATAATATAATTGTCATCGAAACCTTAAGCGTGCGGACCCTACGGTTCGAGAACGATGTAGACATGACTGAGACACGTCTCTGGTCAATAACCAATAGCGGGACCTGGATGCCCATATTGGTTCCTACATATTCCACGAAGATCTTTATCGGTCAAACCGCACAACAACATACGTTGTTCCCTTTGTCATCGGTATGTTACTTGCCCGAGATTTGATCGTCGGTATCCAATACCTAGTTCAATCTCGTTACCGGCAAGTCTCTTTACTCGTTCCATAATACATCATCTCATAACTAACTCATTAGTTACATGCTTGCAAGGCTTAGGTGATGAGTATTACCGAGAGGGCCCAGAGATACCTCTCCGACAATCGGAGTGACAAATCCTAATCTCGAATTATGCCAACTCAACATGTACCTTCGGAAACACCTGTAGAGCACCTTTATAATCACCCAGTTACGTTGTGATGTTTGGTAGCACACAAAGTGTTCTTCCGGTAAACGGGAGTTGCACAATCTCATAGTTGCAGGAACTTTGTATAAGTCATGAAGAAAGCAATAGCAGTATACTAAACGATCAAGTGCTAGGCTAACAGAATGGGTCATGTCAATCACATAATTCTTCTAATGATGTGATCCCACTAATCAAATGACAACACATGTCTATGGTCAGGAAACATAACCATCTTTGATTAATGAGCTAGTCAAATAGAGGCATACTAGTGACTATAGTTTTGTCTATGTATTCACACATGTATTATGTTTCCGGTTAATACAATTCTAGCATGAATAATAAACATTTATCATGAAATAAGGAAATAAATAATAACTTTATTATTGCCTCTAGGGCATATTTCCTTCGGTCTCCCACTTGCACTAGAGTCAGTAATCTAGTTCACATCGCCGTGTGATTTAACACCAATATTCATATCTGTATATGATTAACACCCATAGTTCACATCATCATGTGACCAACATCCAAAGGGTTTACTAGAGTCAATAATCTAGTTCACATCGCTATGTGATTAACACCCAAAAGAGTACTAAGGTGTGATCATGTTTTGCTCGTGAGAGAAGCTTAGTCAACGGGTCTGTCACATTCAGAGACATATGTATTTTGCAAATATTTTATGTCCACAATGCTCTGCACGGAGCTACTCTAGCTAATTGCTCCCACTTTCAATATGTATCCAGGTTGAGACTTAGAGTCATGTGGATCAGTGTAAAAATTTGTACTGATGTAACTTTTACAACAAACTCTTTTATCACCTCCATAATCGAGAAACATCTCCTTAGTCCTTACTAAGGATATTCTTGACCAATGTCCAGTGATCTACTCCTAGATCACTATTGTACTCCCTTGCCAAATTCAGAGCAAGGTATACAATAGGTCTGGTACATAGCATAGCATACTTTATAGAACCTATGACTGAAGCATAGGGAATGACTTTTCATTCTCTTTCTATTTTCTGCTGTGGTCGGGATTTGAGTCTTACTCAATTTCATACCTTTGCAACACAGGCAAGAACTCTTTCTTTGACTGTTCCATTTTGAACTGTTTCAAAATCTTGCCAAGGTATGTACTCATTGAAAAACTTATCAAGCGTCTTGATCTATCTCAATAGATCTTGATGCTCAATATGTAAGTAGCTTTTACTGAGGTCTTTTTAAAGAACTCCTTTAAAACACTCCTTTTATGCTTTGCAGAAAAATTCTACATCATTTCTGATCAACAATATGTCACTCACATATACTAATCAGAAAGGCAGTAGTGCTCCCACTCACTTTATTGTAAATACAGGCTTCATCGTAAGTCTATATAAAACTATATGCTTTGATCAACTTATCAAAGCGTATATTCCAACTCCGAGATGCTTGCACCAGTCCATAGATGGATCGCTGGAGCTTGCACATTTTGTTAGCACCTTTAGGATTGACAAAACCTTCTGGTTGCATCATATACAACTCTTCTTTAATAAATCCATTAAGGAATGCAGTTTTTTGACATCCATTTGCAAAATTTCATAAAATGTGGCAATTGCTAACATGATTCAGACAGACTTAAGCATCGATACGAGTGAGAAAATCTCATCATATTCAACACCTTGAACTTGTTGAAAAACTTTCGCAACAAGTCGAGCTTGGTAGATAGTAACACTACTATCAGTGTCCGTCTTCCTCTTGAAGATCCATTCATTTAACATGGCTTGCTGATCATCGAGCAAGTCAATCAAAGTCCATACTTTGTTCTCATACATGGATCATATCTCAGATTTTATGGCCTCAATCCATTTCGCGGAATCTGGGCTCATCATCGCTTCCTCATAGTTCGTAGGTTCATCATGGTCAAGTAACATGACTTCCAGAACAGGATTACCGTACCACTCTGGTGCGGATCTTACTCTGGTAGACCTACGAGGTTTAGCAGAAACTTGATCTGAAGTTTCATCATCAATATCATTAGCTTCCTCACTAGTTGGTGTAGCTGTCACGGGAACCGGTTCTCGTGATGAACTACCTTCCAACAAGGGAGTAGATACAATTATCTCATCGAGTTCTACTTTCCTCCCACTCACTTCTTTCGAGAGAAATTCTTTCTCTAGAAAGGATCCATTCTTAGCAACAAATGTTTTGCCTTCGGATCTGTGATAGAAGGTGTACCCAACAGTTTCCTTTGGGTATCCTATGAAGACACATTTCTCCGATTTGGGTTCGAGCTTATCTGGTTGAAGTTTCTTCACATAAGCATCGCAACTCCAAATTTTTAGAAACGACAGCTTAGGTTTATTGCTAAACCATAGTTCATACGGTGTCGTCTCAACGGATTTAGATGGTGCCCTATTTAATGTGAATGCAGCTGTCTCTAATGCATAACCCCAAAACGATATTGGTAAATCAGTAAGAGACATCATAGATCGCACCATATCAAATAAAGTGCGGTTACGACGTTCGGACACACCATAACGTTGTGGTGTTCCAGGTGGCGTGAGCTGTGAAACTATTCCACATTGTTTTAATTGAAAACCAAACTCGTAACTCAAATATTCATCTCCACGATCAGATCGCAGAAACTTTATTTTCTTGTTACGATGATTTTCCACTTCACTCTGAAATTCTTTGAACCTTTCAACTATTTCAGACTTATGTTTCATCAAGTAGATATACCAATATCTGCTCAAATCATCTGTGAAGGTCAGAAAATAACGATACCCGCCGCGAGCCTCAACACTCATCGGATCGCATACATCAGTATGTATTATTTTCAATAAGTCAGTTGCTCGCTCCATTGTTCCGGAGAACGGAGTTTTAGTCATCTTGCCCATGAGGCATGGTTCGCAAGCATCAAGTGATTCATAATCAAGTGATTCCAAAATCCCATCAGCATGGAGTTTCTTCGTGCGCTTTACACCAATATGACCTAAACGGCAGTGCCACAAATAAGTTGCACTATCATTATTTACTTTGCATCTTTTGGCCTCAATATTATGGATATGTGTATTACTACGATCGAGATCCAACAAACCATTTTCGTTGGTGTGTATGACCATAGAAGGTTTTATTCATGTAAACAGAACAACAATTGTTCTCTAACTTAAATGAATAACCGTATTGCAATAAACATGATCAAATCATATTCATGCTCAACGCAAATACCAAATAACACTTATTTAGGTTCAACACAAATCTCGAAAGTATAGGGAGTGTGCGATGATGATCATATCAATCTTGGAACCACTTCCAACAAACATCGTCACTTCACCCTTAACTAGTCTCTGTTTATTCTGCAACTCCCGTTTCGAATTACTAATCTTAGCAACCGAACAAGTATCAAATACTCAGGGGCTACTATAAACACTAGTAAGGCACACATCAATAATCTGTATATCAAATATACCCTTGTTCACTTTGTCATCCTTCTTATCCACCAAATATTCAGGGCATTTCCGCTTCCAGTGACCATTTCCTTTGCAGTGTAAACACTCAGTTTCAGGCTATGGTCCAGCTTTGGGCTTCTTCGCAGGAGTGACAACTTGCTTGTCTTCCCACTTGAAGTTCCTTTTCTGTCCCTTTGCCCTTCTCTTGAAACTAGTGATCTTGCTAACCATCAACACTTGATGCTCTTTCTTGATTTCTACCTTCGTTGATTTCAGCATCACGAAGAGCTTGGGAATCGTTTGCGTCATCCCTTGCATAGTATAGTTCATCACGAAGTTCTAGTAACTTAGTGATGGTGACTAGAGAATTCTGTCAATCACTATCTTATCTGGAAGATTAACTCCCACTTGATTCAAGCGATTGAAGTACCCAGACAATCTGAGCACATGCTCACTAGTTGAGCGATTCTCCTCCATCTTTTAGCTTTAGAACTTGTTGGAGACTTCATATCTCTCAACTCGGGTATTTGCTGGAAATATTAACTTCAACTCCTGGAACATCTCATATGGTCCATGACGTTCAAAACGTCTTTGAAGTCCCGATTCTAAGCCGTTTAGTATGGTGCACTAAACTATCAAGTAGTCATCATATTGAGCTAGCCAAACGTTCATAACGTCTGCATCTGCTCCTGCAATAGGTTTGTCACCTAGCGGTGCATCAAGGACATAATTCTTCTGCGCAGCAATGAGGATAAACCTCAGATCACGGATCCAATCCGCATCATTGCTACTAACATTTTTCAACACAATTTTCTCTAGGAACATATCAAAACAAACATATGAAAGCAACAACGCAAGCTATTGATCTTACAACATAATTTGCAAAATACTACCAGGACTAAGTTCATGATAAATTTAAGTTCAGTTAATCATATTACTTAAGAACTCCCACTTAGACAGACATCTCTCTAGTCATCTAAGTGATCACATGATCCAAATCAACTAAACCATAACCGATCATCACGTGAGATGGACTAGTTTTCAATGGTGAACATCACTATGTTGATCATATCTACTATATGATTCACGCTCGACCTTTCGGTCTCCGTGTTCCGAGGCCATATCTGCATATGCTAGGCTCGTCAAGTTTAACCTGAGTATTCTGCGTGTGCAAAACTGGCTTGCACCCGTTGTAGATGGACGTAGAGCTTATCACACCCGATCATCACGTGGTGTCTCAGCACGACGAACTTTGGCAACGGTGCATACTCAGGGAGAACACTTCTTGATAATTTTAGTGAGAGATCATCTTAAAATGCTACCGTCAATCAAAGCAAGATAAGATGCATAAAGGATAAACATCACATGCAATCAATATAAGTGATATGATATGGCCATCATCATCTTGTGCTTGTGATCTCCATCTCCGAAGCACCATCGTGATCACCATCGTCACCGGCGCGACACCTTGATCTTCATCGTAGCATCGTTGTCGTTTACGCCATCTATTGCTTCTACGACTATCGCTACCGCTTAGTGATAAAGTAAAGCAATTACAGGGCGTTTGCATTTCATACAATAAAGCGACAACCATATGGCTCCTGCCAGTTGCCGATAACTTCGGTTACAAAACATGATCATCTCATACAATAAAATATAGCATCACGTCTTGGCCATATCACATCACAACATGCCCTGCAAAAACAAGTTAGACGTCCTCTACTTTGTTGTTGCAAATTTTACGTGGCTGCTACGGGCTTAGCAAGAACCGTTCTTACCTACGCATCAAAAACCACAACGATAGTTTGTCAAATAGACTCCGTTTTAACCTTCACAAGGACCGGGCGTAGTCACACTCGGTTCAACTAAAGTTGGAGAAACAGACACCCGCTAGTCACCTGTGTGCAAAGCACGGCGGTAAAACCAGTCTCGCGTAAGCGTACGCGTAATGTCGGTCTGGGCCGCTTCATCCAACAATACCGCTGAACCAAAGTATGACATGCTGGTAGGCAGTATGACTTATATCGTCCACAACTCACTTGTGTTCTACTCGTGCATATAACATCAACGCATAAAACCTAGGCTCGGATGCCACTGTTGGGGAACGTAGTAATTTCAAAAAATTTCCTACGCACACGCAAGATCATGGTGATGATACAGCAACGAGGGGAGAGTGTTGTCTACGTACCCTCGTAGACCGAAGCGGAAGCGTTGACGCAACGTAGAGGAAGTAGTCGTACGTCCTCCCGGTCCGACCGATCCAAGCACCGTTACTCCGGCACCTCCGAGTTCTTGACACGCGTACAGCTCGATGACGCACCCTCGATCTCCAATCCAGCAGAGGCTCCGAGGGGGAGTTCCGTCAGCACGACGGTGTGGTGACGATCTTGATGTTCTCCTGTCGCAGGGCTTCGCCTAAGCACCGCTACAATATGATCGAGGTGTAATATCATGGAGGGGGGCACCGCACACGGCTAAGGAACGATCAATGATCAACTTGTGTGTCCTAGGGTGCCCCCCTACCCCCGTATATAAAGGAGGGAGGGAGGAGGTGGCCGGCCCTAGGGGGGCGCGCCATGAGGAGGGGGAAACCTACTCCAAGTAGGTTTCCCTCTCTTTTCCTTATCTTATTTGGAGGGGGAAGGAAGGAGTACTAGTATTAGGAAGTAGTACTAGTAGTAGGAAGGAAGAGAGGGGGAAGGAGAAAGGAAAGGGGGGGCCGGCCCCCCTCCCCAATTCGGATTGGGCTTGGGGGGGCGCCCCCCCTTCCCTTGCTCCTTCTCTCTTCCTCCTACATGGGCCCAATAAGGCCCATATACCTCCCGGGGGGTTCCGGTAACCTCCCGGAGCTCCAAACTTCTCCGGAACCTTTCCGGTGTCCAAATATATCCGTCCAATATATCAATCTTTATGTCTCGACCATTTCGAGACTCCTCGTCATGTCCGTGATCATATCCGGGACTCCGAACAAACTTCGGTACATCAAAATACATAAACTCATAATATAATTGTCATCGAAACCTTAAGCGTGCGGACCCTACGGTTCGAGAACGATGTAGACATGACTGAGACACGTCTCTGGTCAATAACCAATAGCAGGACCTGGATGCCCATATTGGTTCCTACATATTCCACGAAGATCTTTATCGGTCAAACCGCACAACAACATACGTTGTTCCCTTTGTCATCGGTATGTTACTTGCCCGAGATTTGATCATCGGTATCCAATACCTAGTTCAATCTCGTTACCGGCAAGTCTCTTTACTCGTTCCGTAATACATCATCTCATAACTAACTCATTAGTTACATGCTTGCAAGGCTTAGGTGATGAGTATTACCGAGAGGGCCCAGAGATACCACTCCGACAATCGGAGTGACAAATCCTAATCTCGAATTATGCCAACTCAACATGTACCTTCGGAAACACCTGTAGAGCACCTTTATAATCACCCAGTTACGTTCTGACGTTTGGTAGCACACAAAGTGTTCTTCCGGTAAACGGGAGTTGCACAATCTCATAGTTGCAGGAACTTTGTATAAGTCATGAAGAAAGCAATAGCAGTATACTAAACGATCAAGTGCTAGGCTAACAGAATGGGTCATGTCAATCACATCATTCTTCTAATGATGTGATCCCACTAATCAAATGACAACACATGTATATGGTCAGGAAACATAACCATCTTTGATTAATGAGCTAGTCAAATAGAGGCATACTAGTGACTATAGTTTTGTCTATGTATTCACACATGTATTATGTTTCCGGTTAATACAATTCTAGCATGAATAATAAACATTTATCATGAAATAAGGAAATAAATAATAACTTTATTATTGCCTCTAGGGCATATTTCCTTCACTATTGATCTCCGTACATAGGACCGGAGGGATGTTCTCTTTCTCCTTCTTGTGTCCTGCATGATTTAATGATCGAGCCTCAGGTGATGCCTTCAAGTCTTGCACCTTGGCCCTCTGCATACCATTGGCTGACTGCGTCACATTCCCCCGAGATGGGGGAGGCACTTGAACATTTAAGTCAACTAGTGGTTGTGCTCTGCTGCGGTTTCCTGTGCTTACTAGCACTGTGGGTCCCTCCTTTAGTTGTGTTGGCCTTGCTTTTGTGGGGTCCAGTGTTTCCTCTGCAGAACTTGCCTGAAAAGCAGCTTGTCTTGCTCCCTCCTTGGACTGAGTTGCCAGAATATGTGATCCACTTGCTTGACATTGGGAATGAAAAATACCTGAAAGCTTTGGATCTACTCCTGTAGGTACTGCCTCATCTCCAACTTTGCTTGTTGACCTTGATGTTGTACTCTTTACTTGTTGAACTTTGGATCCACCATGAATTGCCTCTTTTGTTTCAGAATTTGCTTGTTGTTGCTGCTGAGAAGGACCAGATTTTTTCATGGCTGACTGCCTTGGCTTTCCCCCTTGGCCATAACCGGGATTTTCGGCGCAATATGCTTGCGGATGCATTGCTGTTTTGTTCATCACAGATGGCTCCAATACGAAACTGACAGTTTTCTTCATCTTCTTTGATGGTGGGAGTGGTGGTAGTTGGTTTCGAGAAGCAATCTTCTGTTCTGTAGCTTCATTTAGAGCGGCGCCAAACTGTCTCATTATTTTCTGCCGAGTCGCCTTTGGGCATATTTCCTTGGGGTTGAATGTGAAGCCCAAATCCAAGTCTTCCCCCCTAAGCAACTCTTTGAACATCCTCTTCGCTTCGGTTGCCATGGTTATGTCATCAATATCCCACATTTCTTTCACTTCGAAAAAAGGGAAACGTGGTTCTTGGGAAACAGCAGTTTTGAATTCTGTCAACACAAGGTCTTTCATACAGATGCTATCTGCCTCATCCAATCCTTTTGCCTTTCTGTCCTTCTTCTTTTGAATCAGAAATTGCAGCGTGCATTATTCATCATCATCGCTGCCTGACTGCTCAGCTGCGGGATCCTCGTCCCGATCGAAGCCACCATTGCTGCCTGAACCACCGTTGCCACCTCCGCTGTCATCTTCATCATCTTCATCCTGCTTCCCTTGCCCATCGTCTTCCTTGTCTTTGCCATCCCCATCACCTTCTTCATCGTCATCGTCCTCCTTTCCTTCAGCATCTTCTTTTTCGTCATCCTCTTCTTCATCATCATCATTGTCCTCGTTCCTCTCAGTTCCGTCTTCCGTTCCCGTGTCAACCGTGAGGGCCAGTGCTCCCTGGTTACTTGATTTCCCCTGAACTCCACTTGATCCATCATGACCATCATCGCTGTCTGAACTTTCATCGCTGTCGCTTTCATCACTACTTTTATCTCTGCCATCTCCCTCGCTTTCACTGTCGGCTGCCTCGCTGTCGTCGCTGTCTGAATTAAACGACTCCTCCTCACTTGGTAAGCTGTCTCTTCTGGCTGGTGCTCGCTTGCTCCTTCTGTTAGACTGTCGCCTACTTGTCTCTGCAGTAGTAGGATCTGCCTCCTTTGTCCCCCATTCATCATCATCTATCTTCCCAACCCCAGTCACGAGCTTCCCCACTGCATGAGAAATTACGGAACACATTTCGTGCACCAAACCTGTGAGCTTCTTTTGCTTCTGTAAAACATGAAAGTGGATGGTAGAGAACATGATAAGTACATATCTTCTATTAAAGATAAAAAGGGGAACAACAGTGAGAGCAAAAAAACAGTGCTCGATAACTTACTGATTTGTCATATGACTCGGGCAATCTTGCGGCAACAAATTTGGTGATGTGGTCCATACTACCAAACAAGCTATCATCCGCACACCGAGAAAACTCCGTCTTGAGCTGGTGGTTTATAGCAAAAGAAGATTAAAAAAAACTATGAGTGAACAATTCTAGCACTCCCATAACAAAAAAAAGAACTCAGAAATGAAAGAAAAACAGTACTACTAAAATATTCTTTAAATTCCTGCAACCATTATGGCACTCCCCCCCCCCCACCCCCCTGTTGCCTACTATTAGTGGATACTGTAATGAACAAAAATGAAGAACTAGTTTGAATAAGTTGCTAGTTTTCAGAACATAAGTTGCTTGGGTGGGTGTATAAATTTGCTACTTTTCAACATGTGAATTGCACAGACAAAAAAAAAGAGCTAACAAAGATGTACTCCAGCAGCTACTGTTAGAATACAACAACCCCACAAATCCTTCCTATGAACATGATCCAACTGTGTGCATGGCAAATGAAAAAGGTCTGATAACTACTTGGACCTACTTGAAATATATGTATGGCACTTGCCCAAAAAGGTACATTACCTTGCATGCTCTTTCAAAGTGAATTGCCTACTCTAAAAAAAATTGTGGTGTTGCCTGAAAACAATATGACAATAAAATATATATCCTAAAACAGAGAAATTGCGTTACCCGTAAATGTCCATATTCTCCTGGTGCCTTCCTGTCCTTCTTGATAACTCTGGAGATTAAATCTGAATTCCAGACAGAAACCCTTGGTACCAAGTTGGGGATTGGCTCATCGACATCCAAAGAGTCTAGGTACAACAGCTGCGTATAGACAATGAAAAAAGAACAGAAATGGTTAAGTTACCTAATGATTGCAAAAAGAAAAAGAAAAAGAAAAGTAAACAATTGATGCTTAAAAAACAGCTTGAAGCACTTACAACAAGGTGGAAAACACAAAAACAAACAGCCTTCTTGTTAGCACGCCCCGAAGTGAACGCAAGCTTTAATTGATCAACAACAAACTGGCATATGTTGGTTTCCGTTATTCCCTTAACATCCATGACCGCCGGGAAACTCTTTGGGAAAATGCTCAAACTAGTTGAAGGGGCAAGGAAGCACGAAAAAACAAGAGCTAGCCAAGCGCGGAAAAAGTCATCATCATGAGATCCTCCCATGTCTACAATCATCTTGCACCATTCTGTCAGGGTTGGGGAGTTCTTCGATGTGATGTTGTAAATACTGTACATTGCCTTTGTGATTTCAGGCCGATTCTCGAAGCACACCTTCCTGCCCCTGTTGGGCAAACCCCATATCCTACGGACACTAGCGGCATCTACAGGAATCTTCCCCCTTTCTGGAATGACTATCTGCGAAATCTCCGGATCGTAATGCTGCATTATCCACTGGCTAAGATCTCCAGGCATGCTACTCGCCGCAAGGTCCAGAATGCCGCCAAATTCTTTTGTGATGATGACACACTTTTGGTCAGGGACCAAGTCCTTGTTCAACTTGAAGAGCCTTGCAGGAGATGCCATGTTCCTACGACCCTATAGCACATAAGGAAAAAACAGAAAAAAAAGGGATTAGCAAAAAGGACGGGAAAAAAAGGTTAATCACAACATAGGCAACTTATTCATCATGCTGGGCAACTGCTGAGTGAAACTGAGGCAAGTATGCAAAATACCTCACTTCCTCCCGTCTTCTGGCGTTTTGCTTTTGGAGGTTGGTCGACGTCTGCACATCCTCCATTTTTATTCCCAGCATCTGCAGCTTGGCTCTCGTTGCTATTGTCGTTACTAATGATATCATCAGGGCGCTTCCCCCTTACGGCAGCCGCTTTAGTTCTCATACGCTTGTACCCAGATATTGGTGCACTGCTCCGTGGCTGGAAGATAGAAACCACAATAAAATAAATAAAAAATGGAAAATAAAATATGTTATGTACATGAAGAACATAAAAACTCCTGAGCATGTGCACACCTGTGTTTGATGCTCTTCATCCCCGTGAGATGCAGGGTCGTCGTGGCTTGATCCAGCAGGTACATCCCGTTTTGACTTATGACTTGCCCCAGCCATCTAATATCTCCTGCTAGGCAACACATGTTGGCATTTCAGGCAAATGGCTGAGAAAGCTTGAGCAAAAACACAGGCATTACACAAAGACAGTAGGCAAAAAACGGTTGAGGGCATGATAGGGCAACTGACTAACAAAACCTTCACAGCCAGGCACACTAGGCAACGAGCAATTCGGGCAACTAACTAGCAAAACTCCAGCAAAAAAGACTGACAACTCAGTCACAGAACTTAAAGCGAAAAACTGACATACATATCTACAACTCATTCGAAAACAAACACGAGCGTCGAATGACATCACACGAACCTAATACACAAAAAAAATTCCAACAACATGAATCTATAGCATAGTTCCATTTGTTGTAAACTATCTGATTTTCACTATATTACAACTATCTGATTTGTTGTACCTATTACCCTCCCTCTAGATTTCCTAAAACATATTAAGGCCCCCTAGAACAAAAAATCACAGAATGAATTCTCGTGAGAATGCTTAAAACTGTCCTACAAAATAGCCCTATTAACCTCCCTCTACTGATTTACTTCCTACCTCACACACACACAAAAACAATCACATGTACATTTTCCATTGCGAAATCATTACTGTCCTGCGCTAAAAACAAAGAACACACTCTGTAACCACCTTCACAGACAACACATGAGCCATATCAGGCAAGACACTCACAAAAACAAGGGCAACATTGACATGGGAGAGGCATTACTGTCCTGCACTAAATCAAAACACATGAACCACCTGCACAGGCAACACATGAACCATAACAGGCAAGTCACTCACAAAACAAGGGCAACATTGACATGGGATAAGCATTATTCTCGTGCACTAAATCAAAACACCGTCAAAAACGCCTGTGCAGGCAACACATGAACCATATTGAGGCAAGTCAGTCACACATCAGCCTTAATAGCCCCACCTACAGCACCAATGCTTGCCTTCGAGTACTACCAAATCTTAGTTCAACAGTACCCTATGAACACGAAAAATGCCCCATGTGGTCGTCCCTCTCCAAACTAACGAGTTCTCCATCGATTCTACAACCTGCTGCTCGATTTCGTCAACTTATTCAACCGTGGAGGAGCACATCGACCCCCCCGCGATTCGGCACTTCTACAACAACCGCACGACGGCCGCACGCGCGCCGTTCCTCCCCTGTTCGCGGCGGAGCGGCAGAGCGCGTCGATTTGGACAACCTAAACGCGCATGACCGGAAGAGATCTACGGACATACCGGGGATTCGCGGCGATTTTGCCCTTCTGCGCCAACAGAACAACGGCCGCGCTCGCCGTTTCTCCTCTGCCGCGTCTCCGGTACTGGTCCTTCGCCGCGGCGTGCAGCGCGTCGTCCCTCCTCGGTCGCGTCTCCGCCGCTGCACCGCCTTCCTTCGCGCCGCGCCCCCGTTGTCCCGCCCTCACTTCGGCGGCACGCTACCACCGAATCGCCGCCACGCCGTCGGCTGCTCTCGGGTCTCGACCGCCGGATTTGGGGGAAGAATGGGGGATTGGAAGGGGATGCGCTCCGCTGCGCTCGCTCAGGGAGCAGTTTCGAATGGGGGCGGAATGAGCGAGTGGAGAGGCGAGACGAAACCGCACAGAACACCCAACGGGTCTCGACCACGACGCCACGACCAGGGGACACCTGGCGCGCGCATCGATTACCACGGGCGGCGGTTTCCAGCTGTTTCGATTACCATGGGCTGGCGACCGCTGGATCTGGATCGGACGGCGCACGAGACAGAGTGCTGTGTAAGACAAGGTGGCACTCGACCACTTTTTAGGATTTAGGATAAAGATTACTTAGATGGATCAATGATGGGCGTGGGAACTGCGGCCCATGAGGGGGGCAGGATGACCCTGTTTTTTTTTCGTTTTTTTTCTGTTTGTGTTTTTTGTTTAATTAACAAATGTTCCATAATTAAAATAAAATTCTAATTTCAAAATATTCACGAATTTAGTAAAATGGTCAAGAGTTCCAAAAATGTTCGCAAGATCGAAAATATTCTTCTTGAATTTAAAAAATGTTCATGAATTTAAACACGTTGGTGAATTCCAATAATTTCGTCATCTTAAAAATATTACTGATTTCAAAAATCTTTGCCAAATATGGATAAAATGTTGAAAAATTCAAAAAAATGATTATGAATTTCAAAAAAATGTTCGTGATTTCAAAATATATTCACAATTTCAAAAGATTTCCGTGACATACAAATGTTCGCGAATTTAGAAAAATGTTCATGATTTCCAAAATTGTTCACAATTTCAAAAACAAACATTCTAAATTCGTAAATATTTTCATGTTCGCGAATTACATTCTTGGTGCTTAGTGGGAATTTTTTTACTTTTTTCTGCTTCTGCCACATTTTTAACCTTTTCTTTCTATATTACATTCTTGGTTTCTTTTCTTGTCTTCTGATTTTTTATTTTTTTACCATTTTTTGCTTTATTCTTGGGAGGTAAAATATATGTTTTTTGAAAGAGTTATATGAACAACTATTTAGATATGCAAACATATTTTTAAAGTATATGTTTCAAATACATGAACTTTACCCCGCAAAACAAAGTACATGAACAATTATTTCACCTCTAACATTTCTAAATTTCAAATATTATTTATTTTTACTCCCTTCATTCCTTTATGTAAACTGTATTATTTCCGGTGCGGTGACCAAGGCACATAATTATAGACAATTTAGGACGAAATTACCCTCGTCTAATTTGTCGATTAGTGGAAAGTAAATCATTTAGGCTTGGAAAAAAGAGATACACGCAATACAGAGAGAGATGGTTTCCCTTTTTAAAACAGGTGATATTTGTGTAATTTAACCCGAAAAATATATATAAACAAAACAAAAATGTAAAAAAAGAAGAAGATTAGGCAATGCTGGGCCTAGAGCAGTGCCACGCACTTTAGGCGACTGTACCCCATCGGAACTCCCATGGCGACTTCCCCCGCCGCCGCAGCCGCCGCCGCCGCCTCACTCACCCGCGACGAGGCCGCCCTCGCCGCCGCCATCGGCTGCTGCGCGGCCCTGCTCTCGTGCGAGGCCGCGCGCTGCGCCTCGCCAGCCAAAGACGAGGCCCACGTCACCGCCGACCTCAAGAGGTCCTCCAATCTTGTTGATGGAGACGGAGGATGCCCGCCGTTCACGGGACTTTTCGCGCGGCGGCGCGAGCTCAACGCTTCCGTCAGGACTGCTGGGGAAGTGGGACGCCGCTGCCGCTGAAACCGGCGAGGGGAAGGAGGAGGAGGCTCTGATGGGATGGGGCAGGCCACAAGCCTCGTGTGGTCGGCACACTCGATGTGCAAGCTGATGCTGATGCTGAGGGCCATTGGTGCTGCTGAGCTATGGGCAGCAGCTCATCAGAGAAATCGAAAGGCGACATGATGAAGAACAAGAAGAATAAGTGTTTCGGTTGGGGATTGAGGAACCAAAGCTATCGCTCTTGTTTGGTGTCCCAAATCGGAGTCCGTTGTGGATAAAGTGAAGGAAGCTATGGGGAGCCTAAAGTGAATTAGCGAGGAGGAGAGGAGATTGCCTAAAGTTCCCAAGGTACTATGAATTAATGAACTATTATACTGTTGCACACGTTTTTGTTACTTCCATTGAGTAGATTTTAGAAGAATATTCAACAAATAGCTAGTCAATTCTCTGTATAAATGTTTATTATCCTTACTCCTGCTATGGAATGCGTGACTTTTGGGGAGATCAAATGGCCATAAGGCGGCGTGCGCTTATTTCAATAATAACATGCGTATTTGAGATCCATGGTGCTGTTGAAATTGATGCACCCTCATGGGCAAATATGGTGAAGACTGGTATCTCACCTTGCTGCTCAGGTACATGCAGTTTCAGTGTCCTTTTATAATTAGCTAATGTTAGCGGAAGGGTTTGGTTTTGCTGAAAATCCCAAATTCTGTTTGATTTGTCATGTGCTGCTTCTGTATATAAATTATTATTCAGACAAGTTTAACTGTTGAATTGTTAGTATGGCGCCATTCAGCAACTCCGTCAGTCCTTTATTGCATTATATACATTCCTAGATGTTTCAACTTTGAAGTCTGGCCATCAAGTAACCTTCAGGGTGATGAGCTCTGTTGACTGTGGCCAGATCTAACCATCTAAGCTCTCTTTGTTTTTGGTGATTCCAACTATTTGCCCTATGCTGAATTTACAAAGCAATTAATGTGTATGCAGATCAATTGATTGCTCATGGCTCTCTATGTCTCAATTCCAGGGAATCATATCGACCCGCTATGCATGCAGTGGTAGTAACTACTCTGTTTCTTGGCACCAGGTCATACTGACACTTCGCATCATTCTTTCGCTCTGTCGGCCGAGATGAGGTACCCTGTTCTCTCCCCCCTCTTCAGATTAGCATCCATTTCTGTGATAAATGACCGTGTAGGATCTACTCTCCTGAGCTCTCTGAAACCTTACATTTTGGATTGTATGCACAGCCAAATTTTCAAAAACTGTTACTGGTAGTATTGAACTTATATGCATTCGAGAATTCATATGATAAAATAAATTACTTTGTTGCCAATGTCCAAACACAAAAATTGGCTGTTCAGGTTGGGTGTTGTGTTGCCCCATCCTTTAGTCTGTAAAATGATAAATGAGTGACGCTGACGTTTGTTTGGTTGTCGCTTCCCTTTCTTCTCCTTCGGGCCTCTGGCTTGTAGTAGGTTATGTAAGGCTAGTTTGCTGGCCTGTGCTTTTCTACACCTGCAGCTGGGTGTGTTCTCAGGCTGTGGCCTTTTGTTTCTGAATTTTGTAAAACCTTGATCCTGGCAGTTTCTCAAATGAAAATTGACGAGGAGGCTCATTGTTCCAAAAAAAAAAAAGTAATCTATGGCCGCATGCTAGCGTTTTTTTTTTTTTTGTCGAAAAGTGCTAGCGTTTTCTTTGTGATGTTGACTACTTCTTCTATAGTAGTTGTTCCTGCATATTTGCGGATATTCAAACGATTTGGCAATGTTACATAGACTGTGATCCGTACCGACTCCTCCAACAAATACTATGTGTGTGTGTATAAAAAGATGTAGACTTGATAAGTTAAATAAGTGAGGAATACTCCCTGCAAAAAAAAGTGAGGAATACATGGAAGACTTGGCTCGATAACTTATGACACTGGTGAATGGCATCGGTAAGAGCACGCTGATAACGTGTGAGAATAAAATAAGGCGTTATAAGTCAACCAATATGAGCGGGAGCTCCCATTAGCATTATTACCTCCATTACTTTCTCCCATTGGCTAGTGATCAGTAATTGAAGCGGTGTCACCATCCTAAGAAGTGGGAATGGGTCTCATAAGCAACATTAGCATGGATGTGTGCATCACAATGATGCGGAGGCCCGGGGGTTTCAACCTAATTCAGAAAACGAACATTGGCATTCGAACGATCTCACATGCACCTGTGTCAATAGTCTTCGTCCAAGAAACTTGTGTCAGTAGTGATCAATAATGGAAATGGAGCTACCATCAGTGGCTACCATCATCCAGCACCCATGGAGGTCCGGGGCTAGCCGGGAATCGCCAAGCGGGAGGAGTATATTTTTGCAGAGCGTGACACAGAGGTCGTTGCAGCGATGTCTTCGAGTTTTTCCCCCCACAAATTTGTCAGACGATGGCAAGCCAGATAGGGAGGTCGTTAGTCTTGCCCTAGTAGGCAACATTGTGATCATAGTTTGGGTGGAAGTCGAGCGGCACATTGATTGGAAAAAATGTGATCGTCATGCATGCAGACCGCTACAGTAGTTTTCCATGCAATTTGCTTGACGAATTCAAAGTTTTCCAATGACTACACTGTGATCGTGATGCCGAGTCTAGTCAGTGGATTAGATGACGAGGAGGTAGATAATCCATATCTCTTCACAAGCTACCAAGGCACATGAATGGCCGATCATTTACCTACTGCGTGGACCTAGCATGCTGTAACCTCTAAGTACTAGTACACCTCTCGCCAACCATCGGAGACATTTCCATCAAAGCCAAAATTCTAGTCATGGAGACGGAGCGACCCAAAGTGCTCGCCTCTCTCGCCGCACTTCTACTACTGCTGCTGATGACGGTCGACGCGCTCACGCCGGACACCGGAGTACAAGCGAGGGCTCTCCTCGCCTGGAAAGCCAGCCTCAGCAACCAAAGTCAGCACGCCCTGAGGTCCTGGGAGAACACATCGGCGCTCTGCAGCTGGCACGGCCTCAGCTGCACGGTGCACCAGCGCCAGCCCGTGATCAGTGGCATCTCCCTGAGGGGGATGCAGCTTAGAGGTACGTTGGAGTTTCTCAACTTCACGGTGTTGACGACGGTGACAAGTCTCGACCTCTCTCACAACTACCTCTCCGGTGGCATCCCTCCAGGCATCAAGATTCTCGAGGACCTCCAAAGTCTGCTCCTGCAAGGCAACCAGATAAGAGGCTCGATACAACTAGATAAAATGAGTAGTAATCTTGTGACCCTCAACTTGTCAATCAATCATTTAGTTGGTCACATCCCTTCTGAAATAGGCCACCTAACTCACTTAATCACATTAGATCTGTCTAGCAATAATCTTTCTGGCTCAATCCCAAGCAACATCAGTGGTTTGACAAAACTCGCCACCTTGAATCTTTGCCAAAATGAACTTTTAGGGTCAATTCCACAAGAATTAGGTTACCAAGTGAATTTAGAGGTCTTGGATCTTAGTGAAAACACACTCTCGGGTTCCATCCCAGACATCTTAAGGAATTTGACAAAACTCAACAGCTTGTACCTTTGGGACAACAAACTTTCCGGACAAATTCCACAGGAATTAGGTTACCTTGTGAACTTAGAGGGTTTGTCTCTTCAAAAAAACATACTCTCAGGTTCCATTCCAAGAAATTTATCTAATTTGACCAAGCTCACTTTCTTACGCCTTTGGGAGAACAGACTTTCTGGTCAAATTCCACAAGAATTAGATAACCTTGTGAAGTTAGAGAACTTGGCTCTTCAAGATAACACACTCTCTGGTTCTATCCCAATAACCATAGGGAATTTGACAAACCTCACTCTCTTGTACCTTTACAAGAACCAACTTTCGGGACCTATACCTCAAGGAATTGTCAAGTTATTGAGTCTGGTTAAGTTGGACCTTGCATTTAACAACCTATCAGGTGCCTTGCCATTCAACCTTTGTGTGGGAGGTCAGCTACAACATTTGTCTGCTACTAGCAACAACTTGGTTGGACCCTTACCATCAAGCTTGCTAAGTTGTAAGAGCCTAGTAAGGGTTCGACTTGAACGAAATAACCTTGAAGGAGATATCACCGGGATGGGAGCTTATCCAAATCTTCTCTATATTGATGTCAGTTCAAATAAATTGTTCGGCAGATTATCTCATCTTTGGGGTGAGTGCTACAAACTTACTGTGTTACGTGCATCAAACAACAATATAACTGGACTAATACCATCAAGTATAGGGAAATTAACTCAGCTGGGGATACTTGATGTTTCATCAAACAAGCTTGAAGGACAGATTCCAAGAGAAATAGGCAATCTAACGATGTTGTTTAACCTGAGCCTTTCTGGTAACTTGCTCCAGGGAAATATGCCACAAGAAATTGGATCGCTGAACAACTTGGAGTATCTAGATTTCTCATCAAATAACCTAACTGGGCAAATACCAAGATCAATTGAGCATTGCCTAAAGATTCACTTTCTGAAGTTGAGCCACAATGACCTAAATGGTACAATTCCTATTGAACTTGGGATGTTAGTAAACCTACAAGATATGTTGGATCTAAGTGACAATTCAATTGTTGGCTCTATTCCAAGTCTGTTAGGCGATCTTGGTATGCTTGAAGCCTTGAATCTTTCTCACAATGCACTGAACAGTAGCATACCACCATCATTTTGGAGCATGACTAGCCTCCTATCCATGGATGTGTCATACAACAAACTTGAAGGGTTAGTGCCACATACTAGGTTTTTCAAGGAAGCTCCAATTAAATGGTTCAGGAATAATAAGAAATTGTGTGGTGTTGTGAAAGGTTTGCCCCCTTGTGACCTTCCTCGAAGTAGTAAACAAGGGAAAAAGTCTGGTGCTAGTTTACTAGTTATTATTCCAGTTGTTATATCTTTTGTGTTTGTCACTACACTAGTAATAACATGGCATTGCAAAAGGAAGAAAAATAAGATAGAAACAACAAATGAAGTACAACAGACCATGATGTTCGCCATCTGGAACTTTGATGGGGAAGATGTGTACAAGAAAATTGTAGATGCCACAAGCAACTTCAGCAAAGATTTTTGCATCGGATCTGGAGGGAATGGATCTGTCTATAGGGCTCAGTTAGCAACAGGTGAATTATTTGCAGTGAAGAAGATCCATGTGGCAGAAGACGATGAGCAATTTAACCGTGAAATACACTCGTTGATGCACATTTGACATCGCAACATTGCAAAGTTATTTGGTTACTGCTCTGCAACTCAAGGGAGATTCCTTGTATATGAATACATGGGCAGAGGGAGCTTAGCAGCATCATTAAATTGTCTGGAAACTGCAGTTGAAATGGATTGGAGGAGGAGGTTAAATATTGTTAGGGATGTTGCTCATGCTTTGTCATACATGCATCATGGTTGCTTCGCGCCGATAGTCCACAGAGATATAAAGAGCAGCAATGTTTTGCTTGATCTTGAATTTAAGGCTTGCATCTCTGATTTTGGTCTAGCAAAAATACCAGATGTGAATGGATCAAACTGCACAAATCTTGCCGGGACCAAAGGATATCTTGCCCCAGGTAAAATTATATCATTATGTTGGTACTTTTAGATAAACATACTAGAAGAGTTTTTATTGATCAATGCACTTAGATGATAGAGGTAGCAAAATTGACGCTCGAATGTTGATATTTCTTCAGAGCTTGCATACACAACAAGGGTGACTGAGAAGTGTGATGTTTACAGCTTCGGAGTGCTGGTCCTAGAGTTGTTCATGGGACATCACCCAGGTGATTTCCTTTCATCCATTGTCGACAAAACTACATTACTTCGCAATTTGCTGGACACACGGCTCCCACTCCCGGGAACTGAAATCGCAAGTGACATGTTTCAAATGATCGTCGTCGCTATTCGGTGCATAGAGCCAGATCCATCACACCGTCCAACGATGCAACAAGTACTCAAGGTGTTGTCAACAGTTGAACGGTCACCTGCTGATCATCTTGATTATCTCCAAACCGGCATTGTCATCCCTGCCTGCTGGTCATGAATGTTCATGTGGCTAGCACATTGTTGTTTCTTTCCTTATGATTACATAGCCTCTATGGTTGGTAATTTGTTTCCTTCCTTACCTTCATGCCCTGTAGCTATTGTTTCACAATTAGCTAGATATGAATATTTGTATACAAGACAGAGCTCCTGCTATTTCTTCAAAATCATTAATGAATAATCCATTCACATCCTTGTGTCGGATGCCTACTTTTGGATCCTATGAACATTATAAGATTCTCAAGCCATGGGCTGCTGCCTCTCACTTGGGGCATATAAACAAGAATAAGATGGGCACAATGAAGCACCATGTGGAACAGAGCGGACGCCGTTGTTGCCGTGTGGCGGAGATGATTTGACGAGTTCATATGCTCGGCAAAACAGAGGGCTTTGTAACATGGTGAACAGTAACAAAATAATCGCCATGGGTGGGCCGCTGTCTAGACCGCCGCACCGCGCCGCAGCGGTACAGCCTCATGACAATCCTGTGGTGTTGCCATTAAGTACTGTACAGAAGAGTTCATCATTTGGACCGATAACTTGTTCCCTTCCAAAAATAATAATTCTAATAGGTTGTATTCAGATGATTGCTACAGTAGTTCATAAATGGGTCGATGCAGTCCTTGTTACATAGAGAAAAACTGATTCTGTGAGCTGATATACACACGTGGGCGTCTCTCCGGAGCAGAGTAGCGTGCGTGCACACACACACACACACATAGAGATGCCGGAGAGAGACAGAGAGAGATGCTGGAGCAGATAGTTCTGCCTGGCGTCATGGACATCCCGTCACAGAGCTGGAGTGGAGTTGTCTCGGCTTGGTCTCTAAGAGGCTGTTCGGCAACCCGCCAGCTCCAAAAATCCCAGGATCCACGGAGTAGCTATTTGCTCGCTCCGCTGTTTTTACCTGCCGCTCCGGAAGCGGAGTTGTGTGGAGCGGAGGGGCTCTGAACAGGCCCTAAGTGTTGGGTCTGTACCTAGCTAGGGTTTCTTATACCGTAGATTCGGCGCTGAAGATCGAAATATCCCACAGTTTAGTGTGCATTCTATTGTACTTGCTAAAAAGAAAGAGAGGATATATATCAGTCGCCATTATCATCTCTGTCCATCTGCCCCGTGGTTGGAGCATTGGCGTGAGGAGGCAAATATTCAGAGTTCAGAAAACATAGCAAAAGCAGATAATGCTTACTACATGCAAATATTCAAGTTCAGAAAAACAGAGGAAGTTTAGGGTATGTCCCTGGAGCCCCTCGGCTTGAAAGAGAGACAGAATTAACAGCATGATCATCAAGGGTTCTCCTGCAGGCTGGGATGCTGGAAGGAAAGTCACGGTCAACATTCCTGTTCAGGATTGTTCAGATTCTAAACACATAAATTCATAAACAAGCACATTCGGTTTGGGTTATCATACTTTCTGCTCAAGGATTCCTTCAAGCTTATGATTCTTCAGATTTGGTTTACCAATCTGAGCCTTTTGTTTGGCATGCCGCGCATCCTTCTTGAAAACATGTTTACTATTTGGATTCTCCAGCACGTGTGGAAAATGTTGTTGCAAAGCTGACCCTTGTTTTCGGAATAAATGAGGGGATGATCCCAGTCATCAAAGACGCAGCTGCATTGGCCACTTCGATCGTTACGGAAATTACATGTTGTACGGTGCAGTAGACACACTTGTGCCGCTTATTTTGAATGAAATGAAAATGGAGTAACGGGCCGGCGTTTGGGCCGGGATACGAGATTTGAAGGCAGGGAGGCTGAAGAAGAATATCATAGTCATGGTGGAAGATGCTTGCAGATTCGTCAGGTAGTAACGCAATTTTCCAAGTTAGCGCTAGGTGTCGTGGTTCTAAGTCTGACAGTAGAGTGGGGGGTAGGTATGGAGAGGCAAGGTCCTAGCTATGGAGAGGTTGTAAACACAAGCGATGTACGAGTTCAGGCCCTTCTCGGAGGAAGTAAAAGCCCTACGTCTCGGAGCCCTGAGGCGGTCGAGTGGATTATGTGTATAGGTGTTACAAGAGTGCGAACCCCTCTGCCTGTGGAGGGGGGTGGCTTATATAGAGTACGCCAAGACCCCTGCCAGCCCACGTAATGGAGGGTTTAAAGTACATTAAGTCTGGGGCGTTACTGGTAACGCCTCACATAAAGTGCCTTAACTATCATTAAGTCTATTCAATTACAGGCCGTTGCAGTGCAGAGTGCCTTCTGACCTTCTGGTGGTCGAGTGTATTTTCATGGTCGAGTGAGTCTCCATGGTCGAGTCCTTCTAGTCAGTCGAGTGGGTTCCTCGTTGGTCGACTGGAAGGTGATCTCTTCTAAGGGTGCCCTTGGGTAGGATATTTAGGTCAGGCCTATGACCCTACCCTAGGTACATGAATCCATCATTAGCCCCCGAATGGATTGAGGCTTGAATGAGGAAGGAGTTGATGCTGTTTCCGATTGATTTTTGGCATACTGGCTACGCGTCGTTCGTGACCAAGATTTTCTTTGTTGATAACGAGCAACTTTTCTTCAGTCGACTCGATCCATTCTTGTCTTTCGTCGAGTGATCTTTTAGACTTTGCCGGTTCCCGAGCGACGGATCGCAGGAAATCTCGCGCCTGACAGACCGATCTGCTGCTCGCGGATTCCACGGGATACGAAATTTGGGGAAGCGCGCGAAGCGGAACGAACCGCGGCGCTCGGACGGGACAGGACATAGACACCTCGATCTCCGCGCCGCTTTTTCCGCCACGTATCGTGTCAATGCAACTGTTTCGGGATATGATTAGATTGACCGGGTCCACCTGTCATCCACTCGGAAGGGATGTTATAAATGCGACTTGTGAGGGTTTCTGAACAGTGCTCCATTCTTTCTCCTCTGCTCTCCTCGTCTCCGCCCAACGCTCCTGCTTTCGCCTCCGCAAAGCTCTTCTTCGCGCATCTCGCCGGCAGCCATGGTCAAGGAGAAGACGGCGGCGCTGGAACGCGCAAAGAAGGCATCGGCGGTGGAGAAGGCGTCGGCGGCGGAGAAGGCGAAGGGGAGATCCACCAGCCGCAGCGGGTCTTCGTCGAGATCCCGCCTGCCGAAGGGCTGGGTCCAGGGAGATTGGATCCAGTCGACCATCAAGGAGAAGGATCTCCTCGACATGGCCGACGACGGGCTGATCCCCCACGGCGTCGCAAGACTTCCAGGAAAAGAGTGGCAGCCCCAGCCGGAAGAGGGTGAGTGTGTGCTCCTGGCCACCCATGTCGATCGAGGATTTTCTCTGCCACCGAGCATTTTCTTTCGCGGTTTTCTGAACTTCTTTGGAGCCCAACTCCACCACTTTACTCCGAACTCCATCGCGTATCTTGCTGCGTTTGTATCCATGTGCGAGAACTTCCTGGGCTGTCGACCGCACTGGGGCTTGTTCAAGCACATCTTCACGTGTCGTTCTCAGACCGTGAAGAAGGCGAGTCCAGGCGATGAGAAAACCCAAGTTGTCCAAATGTGCGGGGGCCTGGGAATTCAAGTGAGGAATAAGAGCACCTTCCCAGCCATGACGTTTCCCGAGTCGGTCAGGGGCTGGCAGTCGACCTGGTTCTACTGCCAGAATGAGCCGACGCCGGGGCAGTCGAGTGGACTCCCTCCATTCACCATGAGCCGAGTGAACAAGCCCTCCTCTCTGAAGGTGGTCCCGGAGGAGAGAGCTGATGTGAAGATGTTGATGGATCGCGTGGTGCAGTTGGTTCGTGACGGCGTGACTGGCATGGACCTTCTGGAGGTTTTCCTTCGGCGGCGTATCCAGCCTCTTCAGTTCCGGAGCCATTGCATGTGGCTGTACTGCGGAACTGAAGACGAGACTCGAGTCCACCCGGAAGCAGTCGACGACGCCACAGTGGAAAGATGGATGGCCGCGGTCACTGGGAACAAGGATAATCCCCGTGGATCCAGGAGGATTCCTCCACTCGACCATCATAGCGTTCCAGATAAGGTACATTTGCTCTGCCTTCCATTGTATATTTGTCGAATTTGTTTCTGTATGTTCTGCAACTTGGTCGATTGATCTCTGTCTTGACGTCTTCCAGGCCCTTACCGAGCTGTACTCAATGCCCAATGGAGCTCAGGCTCCGACTGAGGAGGGAGAAGCCAGCGGGGGCGAGAGCCAGGACGAGTGGGATTCAGATGCTGCCGACGATGACGACGATGACGATGACGATGACGAGGACGAAGAAGAAGAGGAGGAGGAGGTTGCACCACCGCGCTCGGAAAGGCGGTCGAAGCTCGTCCATGACCCAGCGACTGAACGCGGTAAGGGGGTTGCGACTGCTTCGCAGTCGACCAAGCGCCCTCGGACCGCATCTTCGGCGCCGACTGAAAAGGCGCCGAAAGCAGTCGAAGGTGGCTCCTTCAAAGCCAACCAAGCTCCTGCCGAAGATGAAGGTGTCCATCCCCACCATATCAGGGTAAACATGTTGCTTAAGCCTCCTTGTTTTGTACAAGCTTTTCTCTGGTTGATACTTGAGCTAGTTCGACTGATTCTTGGGAACTTCAGTGCTGCAACTTCTGAGACTTCAGGCAAGGCTGAAGACCATGAGATGGAGGATGCAACAACTTCAAATCCTGGTACTATACTCTTAATTCTGTCCTTAGTCGACTGACTCATGATTTCTAACTTTGATTCTTTTCTGAAGCTCCACCCAGTGACATTATCACCCTTCCTGATGATGATGATGATGAGGATGAAGAACCGCTGAGGCATAGGAGGAGCAGGAAGGCGTCTACTGGTAAGGCAACCCAGGATGCGACGGCGCCCGAGACTGTGGTCACGGAGGGGGAGAACATCACTCGACACACCGTGTCTTTCGCGGTGCCGTTGACGAGTGCTCATCCCACTTCGTCGAGTGCTGCACAACCTTCGCTCTTCACAACACATCACGTCCCAGAGGACCAAGCCAGCGCTGCTAAGGAGGCGATACGCCAAGCAGGGATCATGATGGAGCAGGTGAAAGTCATCCGGGATGCAAGCCAAGCTGCTTATGACGCCAGCTCCGCCCTTCAAAGCAATGTTCAGGTTAGTCGACCACCGCCTGTTCTGTTAGGATATGCTATCAAAACTTTTTCTTTCTGAAATCCATAGCAATCACCCACTAGGTGTGTCGATAAAAAACTCCGTGTTAGCGGGGGCACGCTGAGTGCACCCGCTGGGTGTAGTCCCCAAGGCTGAGGTCGACTGCTGGCAGTCGGCCTTAGGCTTTATAAGTAAAGGTTTGTTCATCATTCGACTGGGGTGAATGGGTTTCCGAAACCATTGGGGGCACGCTGAGTGCACCCACTGGGTGTAGTCCCCGAGACTGTGGTCGACTGCTGGCAGTTGATTATAGTCTGAAGAAGACTTTTTTTTTGGTTGACTGGTTGACTCTGTCTTGAATAGAACCAGTGGGGGCACGCTGAGTGCACCCACTGGATGTAGTCCCCGAGACTACGGTCGAATGCTTGCATTCGACTGTAGTCTTAGAAACGTATGATTTTCTCTTATCCACTCGGAAGTGAATTATCTTTGATATTTTGTCGATTGGTTCTTCATAGAAATCCTGTGACCTTGCGTCTCGCTATACCGAGCTGGAGCAGAAGCACATTCAGCTCGAGCTGGATCTGAAGCTGGTGCAGGAGAATTCTGTCGAAACTTTGAAGAAGAGACTAACCAGTTGGAGCCGAACCTTGACCCTGTCGATTCTCCGGTGAATGACGAAGTTGCCATGAATGTCTTCCGACTGGAGTCCCGCATTGCAGCTGTCGTGGACTACCTTGCAAGGCTAAAGGCCGCCACTTCTCGCATCGACTCGACGCTTTGGCCCAGGGCGACACTTCAGAATGACCTTGAGTCGTTGATGGCTCGACTAAATGCGGTCCCCAACCGTGTGCAAGAGTGGAAGAAGTCCTCGGCTCGGTGTGGCGCGGATGTTACCCTGTGTCTGGCCCGAGTCCACTGCAAGGACGCGCGAGAAGAGAAGCTGGCGGCTCTCCGAGTGGCCAACACCAAGAAACACGACTTCAGGTCCTTCATGGAAACTTTCATCGTTGCTGCTACCCGGATCGCAGACGGGATCGACCTCGATGAGTTCGTTGCTCCTTCCAGCCCTCCACAGGAGGGGTAAAAAACTTTCTTTAAGCCCGATACTTTAAATTTGCCTCGGTATGCCGAGTGGAATTGTAACCGATAAACCTTAACAGGCTTAGCGCCTGGGCACTCTCGGTTCCTTTAGGTATCGACCTAAACTTGGATTTGATGTTTGGATATGATTGCCTTTGGCTCGAATTGTCCTTTGCAGGTTCACAGCAAGGTGCTTTCTGCAGTCGACTTATTCCTTAGGCGAGCACTGGGCTGCACCTAAGCCCCCGAGTGAGAGGTTTGCTCTTCACTCGGCAGGATTTCTTATAACTTAGGCGAGCACTGGGCTGCAGCTAAGCCCCCGAGTGAGAGGTTTGCTCTTCACTCGGTAGGATTTCTTATAACTTAGGCGAGCACTGGGCTGCAGCTAAGCCCCCGAGTGAGAGGTTTGCTCTTCACTCGGTAGGATTTTTTATACCTTAGGCGAGCACTGGGCTGCAGCTAAGCCCCCGAGTGAGAGGTTTGCTCTTCACTCGGTAGGATTTTTTTTATACCTTAGGCGAGCACTGGGCTACAGCTAAGCCCCCGAGTGAGAGGTTTGCTCTTCACTCGGTAGGATTTTTTATACCTTAGGCGAGCGCTGGGCTGCAGCTAAGCCCCCGAGTGAGAGGTTTGCTCTTCACTCGGTAGGATTTTCTCGTTGTATTTGTGGCGAAGCTCGGAGGAGAGGGTCGCAGTCGACTTGCACCTCGTCTTCCTTGCGAGCACACATTATACTTATGGCGTAGCTCAGAGGAGAGGGTCGCAGTCGACCTGCACCTCGTCCTCCTTGTGAGCACACACTTTGTATTTATGGCGTAGCTCAGAGGAGAGGATCGCAGTTGACCTGCACCTCGTCCTCCTTGCAAGCGTATGTTGTACTTAGGCGAGTACTCGGACTGCAGCTAAGCCTCCGAGTGGAAGTCTGGCTTACCACTCGGTAGGATTTCTTATAACTTAGGCGAGTACTCGGACTGCAGCTAAGCCCCCGAGTGGAAGTCTGGCTTACCACTCGGTAGGATTTTTATAACTTAGGCGAGCACTGGGCTGCAGCTAAGCCTCCGAGTGGAAGTCTGGCTTACCACTCGGTAGGATTTTTATAACTTAGGCGAGCACTGGGCTGCAGCTAAGCCTCCGAGTGGAAGTCTGGCTTACCACTCGGTAGGATTTTTATAACTTAGGCGAGCACTGGGCTGCAGCTAAGCCCCCGAGTGGAAGTCTGGCTTGCCACTTGGTAGGATTTTGATAACTTAGGCGAAACGGATTCGCGGCTAAGCCCCCGAGTGGAAGTCTGGCTTACCACTCGGTAGGATTTGTACAAACTTAGGCGAAACGGATTCGCGACTAAGCCACCCACTGGGGGAAATTTTTACTGGACAAAAATAAAAAGTGACAAAAATTATGAAGGAATTATGGCACTATTATTTCGAAATCCATGAACTACAGAAGTACTTTATTACAACTCATCCGAGTAAAAACCTTTAAGTGTAAAACGGGCGGAGCAGATCCGCATTCCAAGCTCGGGGCTCTTCGATATTGTGTTCGACGTTGTAGAGACGGTATGCCCCATTGTGGAGAACCTTGGTGATGATGAAGGGTCCTTCCCAAGAAGGAGCGAGCTTATGCTGTTTCTGCTGATCCACTCAGAGAACTAGATCTCCTTCCTGGAAGGCTCGACCCCTCACATTCCTGGCGTGAAAACGACGCAAGTCCTGTTGATAGATGGTCGATCGGATCAGAGCCATCTCTCTTTCTTCCTCAAGGAGGTCGACTGCATCCTGATGCGCTTGCTCAGCTTCTGCTTCATTGTAGAGTTCAACTCGAGGAGCATTGTGAAGAAGATCACTCGGCAAGACTGCTTCAGCTCCATAGACCAGGAAAAACGGAGTTCTTCCGGTCGACCGATTGGGCGTGGTCCTCAACCCCCAAAGCACCGAAGGGAGTTCGTCGACCCATGCTCCAGCCGCATGCTTGAGATCACGCATCAGTCGAGGCTTCAAACCCTTGAGGATTAGGCCATTGGCTCGTTCCGCTTGTCCATTCGACTGTGGATGGGCGACTGAAGCGTAGTCGACTCGTGTGCCTTGAGAGTTGCAGAAATCTCTGAATTCTTCTGAGTCAAAGTTCGACCCATTATCCGTAATGATGCTGTGCGGGACTCCATATCTAAATGTCAGCTCCCTGATGAAAGTAACAGCAGTACCGGCGTCAAGATTCTTGATTGGTTTAGCCTCAATCCACTTGGTGAACTTGTCGACTGCTACCAGTACATGCGTGAAACCACTCCGACCTGTTCTCAAGGGACCGACCATGTCTAACCCCCATACTGCGAACGGCCAGACGAGTGGAATGGTCTTCAGGGCTGACGCAGGCTTGTGTGACATATTGGAGTAGAACTGACATCCTTCGCACTTGTCCACTATTTCTTTCGCCATCTCATTCGCCCTCGGCCAGTAAAATCCGGCTCGGTATGCTTTGGCTACAATGGTCCGAGAGGACGCATGGTGACCACAGGTCCCCGAGTGGATATCATTGAGAATGATTCGACCTTCTTCTGGCGTTATGCATTTTTGACCAACTCCAGTCGGGCTTTCTCTATATAGCTGTCCTTTGATAACAGTAAAGGCTTTGGATCGACGGACGATCTGCCGAGCCTCTTCCTCATCCTCTGGGAGCTCTTTTCTCAGGATATATGCGATATAGGGAATTGTCCAGTCGGGAGTGACCACTAAAACCTCCATGACCAAGTCGACCACTGCTGGGACCTCAACCTCAGTCGGATCTGTGGCACTCTTGGGCTGTGGAGCTTCCTCTGTGAAGGGATCTTCTTTAACTGACGGAGTGTGTATATGCTCCAAAAACACACCACTCGGAATGGCTTCTCTTTTGGAACCTATCTTTGCCAGATCATCTGCTGCTTGATTTTTCAGTCGGGGGATGTGATGGAGCTCCAACCCCTCGAACTTCTTTTCCAGCTTCCTCACTGCATTGCAGTATCCAGTCATGGCTGGGCTTCTCACGTCCCACTCCTTCATCACCTGGTTGACCACTAAATCTGAATCGCCATAAACCATCAGGCGACGGACGCTGAGTGAGATGGCCATGCGCAATCCATATAAAAGGGCCTCATACTCTGCCTCGTTGTTGGAGGAATCAAAGTGAATCTGGAGCACATATCTAAGCTTATCTCCTCTGGGGGAAACCAGAACAACCCCAGCACCAGAACCATTCAGCATCTTAGAGCCATCGAAGAACATGGTCCAATGCTCCGAGTGAACTTCAGTCGGCTGCTGTTGTTTAATCCACTCGGCGAGGAAATCTGCTATTGCCTGGGACTTAATGGCTTTCTTTGCTTCAAATTTGATATCAAGGGGAAGAAGTTCAATCGCCCATTTCGCCACTCGACCAGTTGCATCTCTGTTGTGCAGAATCTCTGATAGTGGGGCGTCGCTGACGACTGTGATTGAATGATCAGAGAAATAATGAGCAACCTTCTTGGTGGTCATGTATATTCCATACACAAGCTTCTGATAATGAGGATATCTCTGCTTGGATGGAGTCAAGACTTCAGACAAATAATACACCGGGCGCTGAACTTTGAAGGCTTTTTCTTCCTCTTCCCGCTCGACCGTAAGCACTATACTGACGACTTGTCCTGTGGCTGCAATATAAAGCAACAGAGGCTCTTTGCTGATTGGAGCAGCAAGCACTGGCTGGGTGGAGAGCAGAGCTTTTAGCTCGGCAAACGCTGCATCAGCTTCTGGAGTCCACTCGAACTTGTCTACCTTCTTCATCAGTCGGTAAAGAGGCAATGCCTTTTCACCGAGTCGTGAGATGAATCGACTTAATGCGGCCAAGCATCCAGTAAGCTTCTGGACATCGTGCACTCGCACAGGGCGTTTCATTCGGAGAATAGTGCCGATCTTCTCTGGATTAGCGTCGATCCCTCGTTCGGAAATGAGAAAACCGAGTAACTTTCCACCAGGAACCCCGAATGTGCACTTCGATGGATTGAGCTTGATATCATACCTTCTGAGGTTAGCAAATGTTTCGGCGAGGTCAGCAAGCAGGTCGGAACCTTTTCGCGACTTAACGATGGTATCATCCATATACGCTTCCACATTCCGACTGATTTGAGTGAGAAGACACTTCTGAATCATTCGCATAAATGTGGCTCCGGCATTCTTGAGGCCGAATGGCATGGTGATATAGCAGAAGCACCCGAATGGAATGATGAAAGCTGTTTTTATTTCGTCGGGTCCATACAGACGGATCTGATGATACCCGGAATATGCGTCTAGAAAAGACAATCTCTCGCATCCCGCGGTCGAGTCAACAATTTGATCTATGCGAGGGAGAGGGAAATGATCTTTCGGGCAGGCCCGATTGATGTGCTTGAAGTCAATGCACATGCGGAGTGAGTTGTCCTTCTTGGGAACCATGACGACATTAGCGAGCCACTCGGAGTGGTATATCTCTCGGATAAATCCTGCCGCCAACAGTCGAGCTACTTCTTCACCAATAGCTTTTCTCTTCTGGACGGCGGACCGCCGAAGATGCTCTTTGACTGGTTTCGCTGATTTGTCGACTCTGAGGCGATGCTCAGCCAGTCCCCTGGGAACACCTGGCATGTCAGCTGACTTCCATGCAAAAATGTCCCAGTTCTCAGGTACATGAATCCATCACTAGGTACATCCATTTAAGGGGCAAGTTTCGGACAAACTTTTTGGGACGGAGGGAGTATCAAACAAGAAATGTAAGAGCATCTCTAGCTGCGCCCCCAACAGCCCCCCCCCCCCCCCCGGGCGTTTTTTGGGCGCCGACGGCTGAAAATCGGCCCAGTCGTGCCACCATGAGCCCGTTTTTCGCCGGTTTGGGCCAAAACTGGCGCCGGCGGACTCGGGCCGAATCCGGCGCGCTGGGGGCGCCGGGGGAAGTGTTTTTGGCGCAAACGGGATGGGCCCACCGAGTCAGCGAGACGCTGCTTCGTCGTCCTCATCGCCTCGGTTCCCGCGGGAATCAATGCCAAGGTTGCCGCGCTGTCGCCGGTCAGCCTCCATTGATGTCTCACGGGCGGCGCAGTGAAGGCGCCACCGACCCGCGTCCCGCCCGCTCCCCCCATGTGTCGCCCGGCATGCAAGCTCTTGCCTCCCCTCTGCGGCTATAAAAGTCGACCTCCCCGTCGGGTAGCCACACATCGCCTTGCATCGCCACACAAAGGAACACACTCCCTCCTTCCCGCAAACGAGCAATGGCTGAGAGGTACCCAGGTGACGGCGCATCGGCGAAAGGCTTCGGCCGCCACCATCTCCAAGAGCCGCCCCCGGACATGCGTGTGCCGGGGTTGTGGAAGTTGAGCGCCGATGGTGTCCCGGTGCCACCGGTGCCCGAAGGGGCTGCACAGCGGGCCAAGATCGCCTGCATCCGCTCGTCGCTGGCGAAGGCGCAGCGGAACGAGCCGAGGTACGCCGTCGACAGCCACACGCCGTGGACGATGTACTTCGAGCGCCATCGCAAAGACCAGATCGCCTCCACCAACGGCATCATCCCCTGCGGACGCCACAACACCGACCGGCGGCGCGAGTGCTGGGGCGTGCCCGGCCGCACCCTCTAGGCCGTCCTCGACCACATCGAGGCCGGCAACACGCTGCGCCTCGAGTACTCGCCTCGGCCGTCCTTCTCTCGCCGTCGTGGCAGCTCCTGGACGCCGCAACAAATGGAGCCGTGGGCTCCGGCTCGCCAGCGCTCCGCCCCGTCAAACCGGAGCCGGAAAAAACGTCGCTTCGACGCCACACCCGCAGCGGCGCCCTCGTCATCAACGAGGGTGCCAGCCCCTCCCCGCGCTCCCTCCGCCTGAGCCGGGGCTGCTCCTCGTGAAGCCGGAGCACGCGGACATGGTGGCCCTCGACGACGCGGCCTTCCTCAAGTGGGCGAGGGAGGACTACGTCCGCGAGCAGGTGCTCCGCCAGCGCCGGGCGTACGCGGAGCTCCAGGCCTGGCGCCGCGGACGCGAGGAGGGCGGCGTCATCGTCCTCGACAACGACAAGGAGGACGAGGCCGGCCCGTCCAACCCCCCACCGCGCGTCGGCGACCCTGACGCCCGAAACCTGAAGATACAGGCAAGTATTCAGATTTCAGAAAACAGAGCAAAAGCAGAGGAAGCTAACTTCATGCAAATATTCAGAGTTCAGAAAAACAGAGGAAAGCAGAGGAAGTTCAGGTTATGCCCTTGGCTCGAAAGACAGACATAATTAACAGCATCATAGGGATCTGCGGCAGGTCACGGTCGACATTTCTGCTGAGGATTGTACAGATCCTGAATACATAAATTCAGAAACAAGCACATTACTTTCTGTCTGTGCCTCCTCTGGAAGTCTGAATTTTCTGCTAAAGGGTTCCTTTTGTGTGATGTTTCTTTGGATTTGGTTCGCCAATCTGAGCCTTTTGTTTGGCAGGCTGCGCGTCCTTCTTGAAAACATGTTTAATGTTTGGATTCTGCAGCGCATGTGGAAAATGTTGTTGCAAAGCTGACCCTTGTTTTCGAAATAAATGAGGGGATGATCCCAGTCGTCAAAGACGCAGCTGCATTGGCCTTGTCAGATCTTGCCACTTTGATCGTTATGGAAATAACTTCACTCGCCGGGATTATGAAACGAGGGGAAGGGGACTTAACTTGGATAACTACAGTCTTGTGTTTTATGTATGCACCATGGCTGAGCGCTTCAAGGGGAAAAAGAGACTGAGAACCACCTCCCGTCGTCCCCAATCCCCAAGCTCCATGCCGCCCGTGTCAATCCTCCGCCGTTGCTCTCCCCAACTCGCGCAGGGCTTCAGCTACCGTGGTTTCCTTTTGATGTAAGCAGGGGTGTCCGGGTGCCGAGAGGAGTATAGGCGGTGGCAGAGAGAAGAATATGGAGGTCTTGCGCCCATAGGTGATGAGGCTTCTTAATCAGTTAAGATTCTGTCCACCCAGGCACAATGCAAATCAGTTAAGATCAGTTAAGATTCTGTCCAAGATTGTGATTCTGTATTCTTCAGCATGTAGGCTTTTCAGTTATGAGAATCTGAAACTTGGCACATTAAACTTCTCATCACCAGGTGATTTCCTTGGAAGTCTGCATTACTTTCATTCAACTGTTCTATCAGCAAAAGCGAAAGCTGACTTTTTTTTCCTTTCTGTAAAGCAGATATGTTGATTGGGAAAGGAGGATTGCAAGTCACAGTTTTGATGGCATCTGCAAAGACTCTGAAACCATCAGTTAATACACAACAAGAGTTCATCAGGGACATTAACACTGTAATTGATAACTACAGCCTTGTGTTTGTGTATGCACCAGGGAAGGTAACCATCAAGATGAAACTTGCTTACTATTCGATCCCCAACCTCATGGCTAGTAGACTAATACTATGTAACTCCAACTGTTCTCCAGGCAAGCGTGGGAATATTCAGTCTTTAACTCTTCTTCACGTCGCAGAAGAAGGCGCCTGAATTTCTGTGATCTCATGGTAAGTTATACAACAATGTGCATCACTGTACATGCATCTGCTTTTAGTGTTATCAAAAATAAAAGGGAGAGCTTTGAATCGCCTTTTCGCACATAGCCCAGCTTTTGCACTTGCATTGGTTACTACAACTCTGCCTTGTTGAATCTCTGGAAAAAAGAACACTTGTATGGTTGTCTGGCCGTTGTACTCCCGTAAAGGCCAGACTTAGGTAATGCACCTTTGGCAGGTGTTTACTCTTGTAAAGGCCCGACTTAGGTATGGTGCCGGAAACCTTGTAAAGATATCACTCTTAATGGAAGTCCCATGAGATCTTCAGCTATATTAGATTGCCAAGTTCAAACTAGCCAAACTTGAACCACCATATTTAGAACTATGAAAATATATACATGAACAAGAAAATGGAGGAAACAATATATGGTCAACCACGATGGTATACACTTGATGAGCAAGAAAAATGAAGAAAACAATGAGAAAAATTCAGCTACAAATAAAAGAGACGGTAAATTGTAAGAACATCAATGGTTTGACATTTAACGAGTTTATGATTGGCCCCTCCTCCTTCTTCCGGGCTTGGGACCGGCTATGCAAAGATATTAGCATAGGCGGAGTTACACCCCCCCTACCCTTCCCAGAAAAAACGAGAAACACATATAAACACACACCTGCCAACCAATACACCAAAAAGGACACAGAAACTTGACACACACACACTAAACAGCATGAGAACCCAACAATTTTTTTGGAGTTTTTTCTTCCTAAGTGGACAACCAAGTAACAAACTACTAAAATCCACAAAGTAAACTTTTTTTTGTGATTTTCATTTTCCTTTACTACAAAAGAGATAGAGAGAAAAAAGTTTTTGTGATTTTTTCATTTGCTACAAAAGAAAACATAGCAAAGAGACACATTTTTTTTGCTGTCTTTTTTTTTGCATTTGCTACAAAAGAAAACAAAGCAAATATAAGTTTTTAACCTTTGCTTCGAAAGACAGTAATAAATAGAGCAAGCAAAGGTAAGCCTTCCAGTACTTTTCTTTCTCCATGGTGATTTGTTAATCCTGCCATCCTACATGTATGAAGTGACTCTCAGAAAACATACATGTGGAATATGCATGGTTATTTAAAAATGATGAGAAAGATATATGTAGCATGCATTCAGATTGGTAACTGTTGTTTTTACAATTTATCGGCAAATGCTGCTATTTACTCTAGAAAGAAAAGAAAGACAAGGTTCTGACAAATAGTACTCTATCTGTTCCTATATATAAGATGTTTTGGCAGTTCAAAATAAACTGCTACAGCGTCTTATATATGGGAATACAGGTAGTATCAGATAGGGAGCATACGTACATACCTTGATTCACACAGTTGGAGGTACGCGGCCAGCTTAGCTCAACCAGTTTGGCTGGAAAAAATGAAAACGGAGATTCGTGAGATACACGCCTGGCTTTCCATGGAGATCAGCAGTATTGAATAACATATACACATATTTACCTCCTATTTATTATTATATCATATGAATGGATACGAGGGCTGGGACGGTTGGGAAGCATATCAATTGCACGCCTCACCATTTCCTCAGCCTTCTTGTGGTCCGCGGGATGGGCAAATAAAAAGACTCTGACGGACTGAAGCAAAGGGAGGTTCCTTAGGCTATCAAAGTCAAAGTCAAAGCTGATGCCGTCATCATTGGACTGCGCAACCACGCGGAACTGGGGAGATTCAAGGATGGGCATATCTCCCTCTAGAAACGAGCCAATCGTTGCTTCTGTCTTGAATACCCTCAGCTTGGGGAACGCACCTGCACTGCCCATGGTGTCATGGCGGAGAGCTGACCACGTGCATAGCTTGAGGGTAACAAGCTCTCGGAAACTTCCAAAGACCTCCAGTTCCGAAGTGTATACAAATAGTTCCAAATGGGAGAGGTTTGGAAGAAGCCGTGGATTGATCCTTGCAACTAGCCCAGGTTCACGATAGGCCATGTGTAGAACACGGAGTTGTGGAGAGAGGGCATACCGTTTCCAGGGGCTCTCATCACCAGGAAGGCAGGAACTCTAAACGAACCAATAACATTAATGTCAATGACTTGGATCTTATTCAGTTTAGCTATAGACTCTGCCCAAGCATTCCTTGCGGTGTCACTCCATAGTTCTAAAGTGTTAGAAATGCGGAGCTTCCTCAACTCTATCAACTTGCCCAACTCTGTCACAAAGTTCGATTGCTCATCAACTTTATATAGACATAGCTCTTCTAGAGAAGTCAGATTCGTGATCAAATATGGTACTTTAATGTCTGTTTCGCAGATGTTCAAGCACTTGAGTTTACTTAGTCGACCAATACTCTCTGGAAGTTCACTTATGCTATTTCGACCCAGGTCCAATACCACCAAGAACTTCAGATATCCCATTTCCTTTGGGACCTCACAGATGCCCATGCTTGCTAGTTTTAGGTGCCTCAAGTGAACTAACTTTCCAACATGCTCAAGATGATCAGGGTTGCATGAATTAGCGGGGCCTTCTAAAGCTAGGACACACAAAACTTCAAAGCATGAAAGTGATGGCAACATCTCAGCATTGCACATGGCATTAAGTGACCTTGCTCGTGAGGTGGATGTGCTAGCCAAGGGTTGGACTCTACGATGAACGGCTAGCCTATGAGCATTGCCATGTGAAGTTGTATATTGCTCGTTATTGTCTAATACAGTAACAAAATTTTGTTCATTTGACAATAGGCATATCATATCCAGAATCATGTCATGGATGCGGCATCCAGTTATGATGCCAACATGCTTTTTGATGCCAAGATACAGGGACCCCTCTACCGGCATTATCATGCTTTTGTTCACCAACTCGTTGAAGTACCTCTCACCAATCTGGTTCCTCATGGATAAAACCTTTGGTGACCCACTTCCATATCAAACTATCTTTTTCAATCAGATGATCTTCGGGGTATATGCTCAGATACAATAAGCAAGTCTTTAGGTGACAAGGTAGATCATAATAGCTGAATAAAAGTATTTGTCTCGTGTTCTCCACGTGTTCATTTTCTTCATCCCCGAAACCAATTGAAGTGTATACCTTAGACCAAAACTCCATAGGTTTACCGACGAGCAAACTAGCTATTGTGATTATAGCCAATGGTACACCACCACATTTATGTAAAATTTTATCGTATACCTCTGTTGGCAAATGATTAGGCCATTCTATTTCATCACAAGATAATCTTCTATGAAATAACTCCTTGGATAAACAAGGAGAAAGTGGTTGTAGCTTGTATACTTCACCGGTCGTTGTGGCAACTTTGAGTATACGAGTAGTTGTGATTATCCTGCTTCCATTATTATTACACACCAAAGCGGTCTTGACTAGTTCCCATGTTCTTTTGTCCCATATGTCATTAATAACAATCAAGTACCTGTCATCACCATCCATAGCGCAAGAGATATCACAAATTAGTGAAAATATATGTTATAGGGCCCCTAAGTATTCAAAATATCTATAAAATGAGTATGCATGCATGTCAGCCTACTTGTTGAGGAATCTAAAGTTCGCATTGTTGAATCGGGAATGCAGGTGTCCAGGAGAGAGACATGTATGCATGAGCAGAGTTTAATTCTATTTCATTGTCGAGAATTCTAGGTTTGATTAACAAAAATTCCCAATCTAGATACCTTGAGCTAATACATTTTCTTATTGACATCAATTGTAAGAAGTTCTAGAGTATATGTACACCGATGAAGATTCAACGGTATGTGCCAAGCCAAATTATAACAAAGAAGGTAGATAAACTTGATATAATACATTATTATCCACAAAAGCACACTTTTTTGCGAAATACACAACAGTGATGATAGATCATCCAGACCCTTCTGTTCTAATATGTCTCAAACAAAAAATTTCACTCATCTCTAACTTATTTCTTCTCAGGGTTGACGCTATTTCCCCTCATTTAGTATTTGATTTATTGCATACCTCTTGTTCTTAGAGTTCAACGATTGGCTGCCTTTCATGCAAACTCCTATTTACAACTTGAAGTATAGGGAACAACATAATAGGGTGCATACCTCTTGTGTTCAAGTAATTCTCGGAGTTTATCGATCAGCTGCTTTTCATCCAACCCCGGGTACTTGTTCTTGTGAATTCCATAGAGAATGTCATTCAGAAGTTTCTTCACGCTAGGGTTCCGTCCTACTGGAACAAAAGCACTGCAATCAAACTGCGCTTCAAACTTATCGTACAATACTTTGGCAAGAGTTGTCTTGCCAAGGCCTCCGAATCCGAAAATGGAGAGTATCTTGAGTTTCTTGGATGCATCACCATCCCCACCACTCATCATCTTGGTTAGATTGTTCAATGAATCGTCAATACCAATGAGCTCTTTCTGGTCCTTGTACAAAGCCAATAGGCGAGGGTCAACAGTGACTGTGCCAACTAGATTAACAACCACGTCGTTGACCCGGTACCTATCACGTCGGTCAGCCGCCTCCTTGACGCGGACCTTGATGTCTTTGATCTCATCGGAGATCTCATGGCGAGTCTTGCTCTTGCTGAACAAGTTTCCCATCTTCTTCATGACCTTCTTCAGTTTTTGTGGCTTGATGGCAGGCTCAGCTCCCTCGACGCGCACGAGGAACTTGTCGACGATGTCCTCCATTATGAATGATAAGTCCCTGACTTCGTTGGCCCAGAGCTTTACCTGCTCATCGAGCTGGTCTCGCGGCACGCCCCCCACCTTGCGCAGGGCAGCATACATGCTTGTCAGCTCTCTCTTCAGATACTCAACATCTTCCTTGATGCCGGTGATCTGCAGCTTGTACTCCTCCATGAGGAGCTCACTAAGCTTGAGGAGCAGGCTACCCATGGCCCCCGTTGCGAGGTCCATGGTCGCTCCCAGTAGCTGGTTGTCTGGTCTGTTTGTGCACAATAACGATTTGCTTGTGGTGGGGGGAGCTATGTCCTCACACGCTCATCTTTATAGTTGTTTCTAAATGAACCTGAGATCAAAGAAACTTCTCTTGTATTGTAACTTTGCTCCTTTCTTTAAATCAACCAGTTCTTCTCATATATTTTGAACACTTTTCTCTTTTTTATAGGAGGTCTAAAGCATGTGCCAAATGCACATGGTATAACATGCATTGGTTTAACTGATCGTGTGGATCTAGGCTTTGACCATGTCAAGTGCACATGGTACTACATGCATACACCTGCTGTCTATCAAGGCTTGATGGTTGTCTTAATTCAACAACTACCCATTTCTGAAATTAGACAACTAGTACCCCATTGTGTTTACATATACTGACCATGGGGAGTATAAGCTTAAGTGCGTTGACGAACATAGAGTCTATGGGTGAGAAAGTTTTCCCCTCCTCCCCCCGTGTCGCCCGCGCGGGTGACCAGAGGCAATCCCTAGCGGACGGCTCCTTCGTCCCCCACTCCCGGTGTTCCTCCCCCGCCGCCGCCGCCAATATGCGTTGTCGGGCAAAGCCCCGCAGGCGTAGGCGGCGGCGGGGCCTTGGCTCCTCTCTGCTGCGTGCGCAGCCGGCGCGGGACGGTGATACGGGCAGGGGCGGAGGCCCTTCGGCGCGATGGCGGCGGTCGGCGGCGCTCTATGGTTTGCCTGTAGCACGGCGGCTGTGAGGAGCTCACCTCGGGTGGGTGCGTGCGTGTGGCGTCCTGGTCAGATCTGGCCGGACCTGACACAGGGCTGCTCTGGCGCAGCGCGGGAGGTGGCGAGGAGGCTGGAGCGAGGGCTGTGCGGTGGTTGGAATGCTTCTGGCGGCGGCGGCTCCAGGATCGGGATCCGGCGCGGACGGGCGGCGCGAGGGCGGGCTGCGACCTCGGAGATGCGCCGCAGCTGCTGCAGGGCGGCTCGGGGCTGCCCCTCGGGGTCCCAACATGGATGTGGGCTGGCACGGCATAGTGGTGGCTCATGGCGGTGGTCCGGGTCGTTTCATAGCGGCGGTTGGACATCTCCGGTGTCGGCCCGTCGGTGAGCGGCCTATGTCGGCCTTCAATCCCTCTCCTCGTTGTTCGGGCGCGACCTTTGTCTAAGGGTTGGCCATCTCTCAGCTGCGGTCCATCGGTCGTCTCGCGCCTGGTGCTGCGGGACCGAACTCGTCTCGCGCATGATAGCAGGACAGAGCTCGTCTCGTGCCCGACAGCAGGACCGAGCTCGTCTCACGCCCGGTGCAGCAGGACAGGTCGATGGAGGCCAGTTTCAGCCGACCTATTGGGTCTCGACACTAGGGGCCTCCCAGGGGTGTGGAAGGCGGAGTCCTTCCACTCGTCTCTTTGGTTGGGGTAGCGGCGGGTCTCGGGTGAGGTGGTGTCGAGGTCTTGGATGCCGGGGCAGCGGCCCTGGGGGTGGTAGCACAGTGCTCATGGGCAGAGCCCGTGGCCTGGTGCTGCCCGGTGACCGCGGCCGTGTGGACGGCATGGTTTCCAGGGTGTGGTGTTC
Source organism: Triticum timopheevii (assembly GCA_963921465.1). Classification (NCBI taxonomy): domain Eukaryota; kingdom Viridiplantae; phylum Streptophyta; class Magnoliopsida; order Poales; family Poaceae; genus Triticum; species Triticum timopheevii. Next base: position 3,630,226 of record OY997274.1, on the reverse strand, counting down.
GGTGACGGTGAGTGTTGGCCGGGGTGAAAATCTGTTCTATCTTCGGACGGACCGGCGGCGGCGAAGCTCGTTCCCTTTCTTGAAGGCGTCGTTGCGGCCCTCATTGCCATCGTGTTGCTCCAGGAGAAACTGTGACCTTCGTGTCGGGTGGTGGCAGCGCTCCGGTGTCGTCTCCTTCCTGAAGGCGCCGCCTTGGAGCCCACGGTTCGTCATATGTGGCTTCATCTCTTCGCGGTGGCGTGTTCACGGCTGAGGACCCCGGTTGCTCTTGTAGGCTTCGGGTGGTGTTGTTGCGCTCAGCGCCAATGTATCCTGCCTTGGGTGTGTGCGTGTGTTGTGGTGGCGTGCGTATGTACCTGGTTGTTGATGATCATTGCTTTATACATAAAGCGGGGTGAAAGGCTTTTTCGGTATACTGACCATGGAAGAAGTATCACTACATTTGTTTTGCAAAATTCTCGTGTTATATATCCTTTAAATCTTCTGTAGGCATATTACAATTAAAAATTGTAACAAAAATTTACGTAGGTATATTTCTCTCTCATTCTAACTCAGCATACATATGTGGTTTCATCAAACACGGTTTGCTACCCAACCCTTCAAGCAGGTTAGATGACATGGTCTTCAAAACAAATTAACCATTATTGCACTACTTAACTACATATATACAAGTCGTTGGTTTTCTCCCTCTTGAAGATGCTGACAGGCTGTACATATATTGTGAGCTAATGCCAATTAACAACGTAAACTTGTGCAAGTTGAGACGTACAGTCTTCAATTTGATTCCGTATATATGCTTGTCAGCTTAGACACTATCAATGCGTTCATGGCACCACTTTGAACGAGAAGCGAAGCTTCCTTCTGGTCAACCTGGCAATCAGGCACTGGCCTCCTGTTAAACAATCTGGAGAGATAAGCATGCCCTCTTAGCAACATTCACACAAGGTTCATATACTCCCGTTTCTCTTGCAAGTATTTCCGGAGGGAGGGAGTATATCTCAAAGATCAAGAATAGCTTCAACTTTCAACTAATGCATGTGTCATGAAACAAAAAGAGGAATGCCAATGAAATAGAACTGTACCTAATTCAGAAACTACTTGCATCAAACTACTTTCCACCACATAATTTTGTATCTTTATTTCTTAAAGTGTGAATTTGGATTTGACACTTTAGGACATGATATTGTCGATGCATATTTTTGTTGCAACGCTGTCAAAAATAGTCTACCTTTTGCATGGATCGGACATTCGGACCTAAAGGGCGGATTATATACTCTCCCACTATATCCTTATTATGTCCATTGAGCATACAGTATTATTTTGTTATTTACAGAAGTAATTTAGCTGTGAAATGGCATCCTAGCTAATTCACCTCCCAGGCCCCCCCCCCCCCCCCCTACTTAGTCGCAAATTAAGCTCCACCACCAGTATGAACATGACCTCTGTGCATGTAACCACTGATAGCGCCAGTAATTAAGATGCTGCACTTAATTAAGTGCCACCACTTCTGTCACCCAGCTCATCCCTGTTTTAGTTTAGAGGGTGTTTGTTTCCAGGGACTTATTGGTTTAGGGACTTAAAAAAGTCCCTATAAGTCCCATCTAAACCAAACAGGAGAAACTTATAGGGACTTAAAGTGGGCATTTGGGACTTATGAAATAAGACTCTCAAGGAGGGACTTATAAGGACTTATAGTTGTAATATGGTCTTATAGGGACTTATAAGTCCCAGGAACCAAACAGGTAGGGACTTTTTAGGGACTTGAGACTTATAAGTTGGGACTAAAAAAAGTCCTAGGACTTATGAACCAAACAGGGCCTTAAGTCCATCTACAAGAGGTGAGCTGTACATGATACCCTAATTTAACAATGGGTAGTGTATTTTAGTCGTACCCAAACCGTAGCATATGCACCCTAATTACGATCCAAGAGGGCAGCGGCTAAGTCAAGTCCGGAACTAAATGGTTTTTCTTAGTGAGGAGCTTGCCCCATCGCTTGTCGAAGGGCTGCTGTCTATACCAGTGTCGGCATCCCAAGAGTTGTTCAAACATAGTTCTTTTATGGCACATCTAAATGGGAAATTTTTGTTTTTGCTACTCTAGATTTTGCCAATTTTCCTTATGCCACTCTAGATTTTGACATTTCACTTTTGCCACTCGTTGTTTTTGACAATTATCACAATTGTCATTTTGTGGCAAAAGCAAAATACTTTTATTTCATTTTTGCCACTCTTAGCTTTTGATAATTATCACAATTGCCACTCTGAAAATTTTGCTTTTGCCACGGGAATGGCAATTGTGATAATTGTCAAAAACTAGGAGTGGCAAAAGTGAAATGTCATAATCTAGAGTGGCATAAGGAAAATTGGCAAAATCTAGAGTGGGAAAACCAAAATTTCCCCATCTAAATCATGACACCTATCTCCCCATCGGTTGTCGAAGGGCTGCTGTCTATACCAGTGTCAGCATTCCAAGACTTGTTCAAACATAGTTCTTTTATGGCACATCTAAATCATGACACCCATCTCCCCATCTGTTGTTGAAGGGCTGCTGTCTATACCGGTGTCGGCATCCAAGACAGTTCAAACATAGTTCTATTATTGCACATCTAAATCATCCCACCTATGCCAGACCTTAATTTATGTGCAAGTCCATTGGCGATAAGATTTTCATTTTCCCGCCGAAAAACGAGACTGCACTCCTGGCCATCAATCTATCGATGCACAAAATCACATATTAATGTTTGGTGTTTGTTCATTGAGGTGGCTGGATATTCTGATCAGTTGTGCTGGGCCATTTGGGGCACAAGAAATCCAGCCAGACCTCCCTCTGCAGATGCAGGGAAAATTTTAGAAGAAGAGCTTGCCATGGTTATGCACAGTGCAAGAGATAAACCATACATGAATTCCAAGCATGGTTGACTTTGAATACTACTCTCTCTTTTTGTCTAGGGTTCATTGGGACGACGAGAGGGGGTGAAGGATTCCTCCTGCTCGTCCTCGTCCGCGGCTGGCCTCGTCGGCACCTCAGCCACCGGCTGCACCATGCTCGACCACCCAGCCGACCTGGCCCGAGCGTCCGCCACCGTCTTCACCATGCTCGACGACCCTGCCGACCTCGCCCGCGCATCCGCCGTCTCACGCTCATGGCGGCAATTCGGTTCGTACCAATTCATCTCTCTTTCTGGGTCTGACCTATGCCCCGCTCCCTCCTCCCTATGCATCCATACTGGCTGTATCTAGATTCTGGATTCTGCTCTAGCTGCTCAATAGCACTACTAATTTCCGATCCATTGGAAGCAAATAATCGCCGAGGTCAGCATGCCACCTTGTGTCTGTTATGAATTCTAAACTGAATCTCTTTTCTTATCCAGTTATCGCCAACCAGTTCAGCAAGCTGCAGTGCCTGCGGGCCTGCCCGGAGGTCTCCACCTTCACGCACGTCGACGTCATCACCTTCGGCTCCAGCAGTACCACACGCCAGGATCAGCTTGACCGGGACCACAGGGCGTACACACACCTCGCCCACGGCCTCCTCTCGCCGTACAAGCCAAGGGACTGCATCATCCACTGCATCGGCGCGTCCAGCACCGACAACTTCCCAGTGGAAACCATCAAGAACACCATCGAGCCCATGGACCTCGTTGAGTTTAGGCCCTCCTACTGGTCCAGCCGTGGCAACAGGGATCCTGCCGCGCCCGAGTACCTCATATACAGGCTCCAGGCGGATCTCTGCCTCGTCGATGAGATCAAGATGCAGCCGTTCCAATGTTTGTTGCCCTAACACAATACAAGCCTGCAGCGCAGTCCAGCATTCTTTCCTTCTGTATGGAGCCTCGTGTCTTAATTAACTTTATATTTTCTCAGCATTTTTCCAGATTGGTGACCCGATATATTCGGCAAAGAGCATCCGTTTCCAGATGGGCTATCCAAGGTCACCGCTACGCCCTGAAGCACTTGTATGTGATGAAAATGAGGGACAGTTGATTGATAATAGAAACTATGTCTGGACCTACGCATCTCCAGAATTTCCAATGCTGCAGGTCAGTTGAGTACATGATATTCACAAGCTCTTTATTTTTACCCGTTGAGCACAGGATCTCGTGTATAAATGAGCCATACAGCTGAACCAGAACTTTCTTGAAAGGCTGAACATGAAGAAATTGCATTTGATCGATCTATTGGAGCAGTTTTCTAGACGTGTTTATGACAGAGGTCACTTGGATTTTGTTCAATAATATCTAGATATTTGCAGTAGCCTTGTGCCATAAACCTGCTGAGTAAGGGCATCTCCAGCCGCGCCCCCAAGAAGGCCTTCCCGGGCGATTTTTTCGCGCCGGCGCCGAAAAAACGGCCCAGTCGCGCCCCCAAGAGCCCGATTTTCGCCGGCTTGGGCCGAAAACAGCGCCGGCGGACCCAGCCCGAACCCGGCGCGCTGGGGGGGCGCTCGGGGGCGCAGGCGAAGTTTTTTGGCGCGAAGAAACCGCGGGCCCGACGCGTCAGCGACCGGGTTACTTCTCAGCCCTTCGTCGTCCTCATCGCCTCGTTTCCCGCGGCGAATCAATGTCAAAGCTGCCGCGCTGCCGCGCCGGTCAGCCTGCGCCATTGATGCTTCACGGGCGGCGCAGTGAAGGCCGGACGACGCGCATCCCTCGCCCTCGCCTCGCCCGCCACGCGTACGCACGGTGCCACGCGTCTGGGCGGCGCGCCGGCCTATATAAGCCGCGCCCCGGCGCGCTCGTTCGTCACACTTCCCCTCCACCGTCGCTCCTTCCCCTCCGCCGTCGCTCCTTCCCCTCCGCCATCGCTCCTTCCTCCCTCTCCTCTCCACCTTTCCGGCGCCTTACAATGGCCGAACGTTTCCCAGGCGACGGCGCGGCGGCGAACGGCTCGCCCTGCCTCCGTCCCGTCAAGCTGGAGCCCCAGGACACGCCTGTGGCCGCGCGCACCCGCAGCTCCGGCATCCGTATCGGCGCCCCGTCAAGCCGGAGCCCCGCCGACCGTTTTGTCCTCGTCGAGCCCAAGCCGGAGCCCGGCCTCGTCGAGCCCAAGAAGGAGCCCGGCCTCCCCGCGGAGTACGAGGAGATAGCCCGGCGCGGCTTCTCCGACGAGGACGCCATGCGGTGGGCGCGGGACGACTACCTCCGCGAGGAGACGGTCCGGCAGTGCCGGGTCCTCGAGGAGATCGCCGCCCGCAAGCGCGGGCGCGAGGACGAGCAGGGCGTCGTGATCCTCGACAGCGACGACGACGACGCCCCCGGGCCTTCCAACCCGCCGCGCCAACCGGGGGAAGGGTGTAGCAGGGACGGCGGAGGTTTAGGCGGGGGCGGCAGCGGCGACGACGACGACGACGACGACGACGACGGCGGCGGCGGCGACTACACGTGGTTCTACAGCCTCCTCGGCATGTAGACGCGTTGGGTGGGCGGCGAGGCGGACGACGAGGAGGGCGGCGGGGCGGGCGGCGAGGGAGACGGCGGGAGTAGCCCGCCGGTTTTTTTTTTGTAAAATATTTTATGTTTGAACGAACTCGCCGAAGTTTGCTATGTTTGTGCCGTGTTTGCGCCGTGTTTGTGCCGTTTTAAAAAATTTTAAAATACCGTGGGCGCCGCGACTGGGGGGCATCACGCCCCCAGTGCGCCGTTAGCGCCGGTGCGCCCCCAGGAGGTGATTTTTTGCCCCTCCTGGGGGGCCAACGGCTGGAGATGCCCTAAGTAGCATGATGTGTGATATTCCAGGAAAATGTTATGCAATCCTTCCAAGTTACCACGCCCGGTTCTTTGTATTGGTGGGGTAGTGAAGGTTGAGCTTCTTGGGAGAGTTCAGAAGCAGACATTTGATGGTCTCTACTACATATGGTGAGTTCTCGAGCAATAAATACTACTACTACTATATTGTTTTGCTCAGAATGGTCATTTGTCTGTCCCATTGCACTGATATATTCATCATGTATACTTCCTTTCCAGCGTAACTCATGTCCAAATATTTGGGAAGCCACTGTCACGAGAGCTTGGGGTCGTTCCTCGTGGGAACGGCCTAGTCCTGAATTACTATCTGGATCACCGTACATGTGGCATTCCCCGCAGCGAGTCATCAGGGGATGATGCCGCAGCAGGTGGCATTGCTTGTCGTCGAGGATCTGGCATTCTGGCACGACACGCGGGATAGCAGGGCTCAACCGGACGCTGTTGAGCAGCCTGTTTGGGTGCTCTGTTGCGGCTTGTGGTCGCAGCCGACGAATCAGAGGAGGAGGATCTTCCTTAGAAGAAGAGCAATTGTGTTTTTTGTAACAGAAAACAGCACAACGAGATGCATCCAATCAGCTCACCTGTAAATAGATCAATCAATGTTAATGTTGTTGTTGTATCTAGTCAGAGAAAATGCATCCCTTCAATCAAAGAATGAGTGGATCAGATTATGTCAACATCTTCAGTCCATGTGGATTTGTAAAAATGAGTGAAATAAATAAATGAAAGCACCTACTAGCTGTACATAATAAACGAATGAATTAACCAGATCAATGCTACTGCTGTTTATTCTCTAGCTAGAGGAAATATGTGAGCTACTTTAGCAGGGCCGTACCTCAGAATTTTTGGGCCCAGTGTGAAATGACAATTTAGGGCATCTCCAATGGCGAGCCGCAAATTTTCTCCCGCATCGGTCCTCGGACAAGGGGGATTAGTCCGTGGACACGGATATGGGAGGCCACCATCTAACCGTAGCCGTATACATCCGGCTTCCCTTAATTTTGTAAGTCCGCACAATCAAATAACCACATACATAGAGTGCAGATGTTCAAATAGTCGCATGCAACACTAATTCAAATTTAAATAAGTTTAAATATTTCAACCCAATATTGTTGACCCCTTTAACCGCCCACTGATACTCAACCAGATCTTTCTTCAACTGCTCGTGACTTGGTCGATACCAAATTTGTTGATGCATTTGAATAAACTCTTCAAATGTGGCCGGAATATAATCTGGATGTTGGATGGGATCACCCAAGTCCTCAAATTTTAGAGTTGCGGTACCATCCTCACCCTCATCCTTGACGATCATGTTGTGCATGATCACACAACATGTCATTGCCTCCCACGTGGTCTCTGGATCCCATTGTTTAGCAGGTCTACGAACAACTGCAAAACGGGCCTGAAGAACTCCAAATCCCATCTCAATATCGTTTTTAGCTGCTTCTTGTATTTGGGCAAAGTGAGCCTTTTTCTGGCCAACTGAGTTAGAGATGGTGCTGACAAAGGTAGCCTAAGGAGGATAAATACTGTCAACCAGATAGTAGCCCATATTGTACTCATGTCATTGACAGTATAGTGGTACGAAAGAGTTTTTCCTTGAGTCAGCCTCGCAAGCAATGATGATCGTTGTAGCACATTGATGTCATTGAGACCCGGGCATATGCCAAAGGAAGCGTGTCAAATACAAAGATCTTGTGATGCAACTTCTTCAAAAATAATGGTGGGCATCTTAACGTGACCCTGATATTGCTCTTGTAAAGCCTTCAGACAGTTCTTTCATTTCCGATGCATGCAGTCAAGAGATTCAAGCAAACTTGGCCATCCTCTTGCTTCTGACAATGCTAAGAGCATCTCGGTGTCTGCCACAGTTGGTTCTCTCAGGTACTGAGGTCCGAACACCTCGACCACGGATGTTGCAAACCTGATCATGGCATCTCCTCATGTGCTCTCAGACATTCTTCGGTACTGGTCCCATGAATCAGTGGTCGTTACATATGCAAGCATCCGTAGCGCGGTCCTGCCCTTCTGGTAACCAGATAATCCAATGGTTCCCACGACGTCCTTCTTTAAGATGAAGTATTCATCATAGGACCGGACACCATGGTACAAACGATCGAAGACAGTCTTGTGCATCCTAAAACGCCGGTGAAAATGGTCATGGAAGAGTGCATCCCGGGCAAAGTAGTCGGCCATCAGTGTCAAGTAGCCGCGCGCCCTGTTGCGGTTGAGCACTCGATGACCCTTGATCGAGCCCTTGAAATTGAGAACATGCTCCGTGTCTTCAAGGACCACAAGCATCTTCGCCGTCTCATCCGAGTACCCCTCGTCGGACGAGTCGTTGGACAACTCAACATAGTGCTCGTATATGTACTCCAAGTCGGAATCCATTGCTAGAAAGAAGAAGAGAACACTTTTTTTAGCTCCGGCAATTCATCGAACAGTTGCCGGGCATGGTGACTACAGCACTAACGGATGGTAACCTGGCGGGTCGCTCGGAGGACAGGGGTTGAACGGCAATGGAGGAGAAGCGGGGTGGAGCCCGACTGAAACGCTGGAGGTGACGGGGACGTAGAGTTCTGGTAGGGGTGTGGCATGGCGGCCGGGGTGGTGGAGCGATGGTCAAGGCAAGAGAGAAAGAAGGAAGAAGAGAAAATGAGGAGGTTAAAGGCGTGGGATCCGGGAAGGGTTTTGGGTGGGCCGGAGATGTCGGAGTCCTACATGTCTGGTGTCCGTACTCCCGCAAAGCCCCCCATGTTTGTCTCCGGTTTGCGGGAGAAAGTACGTCCGGACTACGCCGCGGACCAATACAGACCCGCGTTGTATGGCTTCCAGACAGTGCAGCCCAGACGGATGCGGTCGATTTGCGGGTCCGCATTGAAGATGCCCTTAGGCCTCATATATAGGAAAACAAATTGAATTATTTTCCATTAACCATTGAAAAATATCAACAATACAAATCATGCCAAAAGAAAATCTTTATTAGTTTGAAATATTAAATTATCTTGTATTCTTAAAATCATGCCTACGTCTATTAGACATCTCAGAAAACTACTCCCTCCATTTCAAAATAGATGACTCAACTTTGTACTAACTTTAGTATAAAATTGAGTCATCTATTTTGGAACGGAGAGAGTATAAGCCAGCCAGATGCACACAAATTCATGAAAGAACAGCAAATTAACGTAAGAACAGAGGAGTGGAAAACAAAAAGGGACAAACAACCTACCGTTGTTAAGTGTTGATGGATGCAAACCATGCATGAAGCAACGACGGGCGTATAGCGCTCCGATTGCTCTGCTACTCGACCAAAAGAAACAATGAAAACTCGGATTACTCTGCTGAGCGATGAAAGAGAGCAAAGAATCAATAAAATCCACCCAATTTATAAGTATGAGGTACTCCCTTCGTTCGGAATTACTCGTCCAAGAAATGAATGTATCTAGATATATTTTAGCTATAGTTCGTTTTTGTGACAAGTAATTCTGAACGGAGGGAGTAGCACCGTAGCGGCCGAATGAATCAGCAGTTTATAGCCTTTTTTTGAAAAAAATGTGAATCCGCAGGAGAAAGGTCAGAAAGACGAGACGAGGAGACGAAGCATTAAGTTGTAGCGATTTGATTTGCGGCGGAAGCTGAGCAGAATTTGGTGCGTTTGTGTACGCGACTGCTTCAACTCCCGTGAAGATGAGACCAGGACATGACTGAGCCGGGGTCTCAGATCAGCATGTTGGGTCCTGCTCTTCAGTCTATCTGGATTTAGAAGAATGAATGAATTCAACATATTTTTTTAAATGAATGGAAAGAAAGTGAGTAAATTCAGCATGTATTCAGAAGAATGGATTTGTATCTGAGTGAGTGCCAGCCAAAAAGAAGAAAGGAAGAAAGCCGCTCTCGACGAGCTCGCCTACTCCGCGCTCCTCCACTGCCGCGATGTCAGGCTACAAATAACTGAACCTGAAGAAGTGTTGACATTCAGTTAACTGGAGTGCGTACGGCAACGCTTCGCGAGTATCTAACGGATGTGATCGCTCGGGTTAAAACCTCACTCGACGGACGAAATCTTCTTTACAGTTTCTTACATTATTTCGGTATATAGGTGAGCCTATTTAGAGCATCTCCAACAGGCGGTCCATATGAAAAAAAAATTGGACCGCGGCCTCTTCGTGATGTAAAATGCAACACCTCGCGGTGCAAATTTACATCACGAGGTGCATCTGGTCCAAAACCAGCCGCCGCCCGCGAACGCCCAACCGTCACTTCATTTCCTTTCCCGCCTGCCTGCCCGCGACCTCCCGCCCGTCCGCCGCCGCCCCGCCGCACGCCGCCCGCATCAGATCCGGCCCCGCCCCGACCCCCGCCGCTGTTTCCACGCCGCTCCGCCACCCGCCCGCCGCGGATCCGGCCACGGCCGCAGCGCATGCCGCCGCCCCGTCCGCCGCAACTCCGCCCGGCCCCGGCCCGCCCGCCGTAGCTCCGACCCGCCCCGGCTCCGTCCGCCACCGTCCCGCACGCCGCCGCCGCTCCACCGCTCTCAACTCTCTCCGGTGGCGCCGAAGAAGACGTCGAAGGGCAAGTCGGGCTTCTTCGGCGTGAGGCAGAAGCCCTCCGATAACTGTGGTGTGGAGTTCTCCGACGCCGGGAGGCGTTGGTGGATCGACACGTAGCCCTCCGCCCACAAGGCCGCGTGTGCCTACGACGTGGCGGTGTGGCGTGCCGAGAGGCCTCGGGAGCACCTCAACTTCCCAAAGATCGAGAGTAGGGCGGAAGCGGAGATGCTTGTGTCGCAGGGCATCAAGATGAAGGAGATCACGACGAAGAAGACGACGACGAAGAAGCCGTCGGTTGTCGTCAATGCCGGCGAGACCGACGAGGAGGCGAAGGCGAGGTTTGCTCGGGAGCATCCGGAGTACGTCCAGGCCGAGCTGGAGTACTACTGGAAGCGTGAGGCGGAGCAGAAGAAGAAGGAGGACGAGGCCGGTCCCTCGACGGTGATCCCCATCGAGTCCTCTTCCTAGGAGGACTGGGCAGACTTCTCGGAGGAGGAGGAGGAGGAGGAGGGGTGCGACGACCCGGAGAAGGAGGAGTTCTGGGCGCAGTTCCGCAGCTCCGACGATGAGGAGTAATTTATCTAGTAGTTTGAATAAGTAGTAGTTGAAGTTCATGTATGAAACTATGTTGAATTTGTTGTTTGAACCATGTTTAATGGACTAGTAGTTTGTCGTTTTAAGAAATTTACATCTTCATTTTGGACCATCTATTGGAGTTGCTCTTTTGGACCATCAATTTAGACCATCTGTTGGAGTTGAGTTTTTTTCGTAGCTCCAAAACGCACTTTTTGACGGTCCAAATTTTACATCTTCGGTTTTGAACCGCCAAATTTTGGACCATCTATTGGAGATGTTTTTAACAGCCGGGCTGTGGCTGAGCACGCATGCTTTTCATCTCCATTCTGCCTAAAGGCAAGAACTCATACGCAGAAACCCTAGATAAATATATATGGATGTGATGAAATTCATATACCGCCTGCGGTAATGAACGCATGTAGATCGATATGACTTCCACGGTACATGTAATTCTACCACAGTTACAATAGCTACATTCTTTTGAATTGGGACGACCAATGATGCAATGTTATTTATAGGGCCAGTCAAGTAATACATTGAATCTAGCGACCAGGAGGTGCTCGCGATCCGTTCTAGAGCCGCCGCCAAATCCTTTCTCCTTACCCCCGCTCCCATGCAGCGCCTCCATGCTGCACCGGGCGTCCCCGCCTCCCTCCTCCGCCCCCCCCCCCCCCTCCCTCCCGCCACCACTCTCCTCTCCGCCGCCGTCGGTGACGCCGCCAGGGCAAAGCCCGAGCGGCTCGGCGGTGGCGGTCTTCTGCTCGCGCGTCAGCTGCTCTAGATCAATGCGGCGGTTTCGATCTTGATTTTTTTGGCGGTGATGGCGGACAACGGCGGCTGGAGTGTGGCAGCGGGTCTATAGTCGCAGCGGGTGGTGGCGGCGGCGACCATGTTGCAGTCGCTCAACCTTCGGTTCGGCTTTGGATCGCGGTGGCGCTCCTGGTCTTGATCTGCATCATGCGGGCACCCGGGACGGTGACCCTGGGCTTGGTGGTGGTGTTCATCTCCTACGTCCGAGATGGTCGACCTGAGGCTGGGTGAGCAGATCTCGAGATCTGCAATCTAGTCCCAGCTGCAAGTTGGGGAGACATAGTTGCCGGTGAAAACCGAGCCGTCGGCGGACGATGGCGGTGGTCTGTGCGTTACCTTGATGAAGATGTCACTCGTGCTGCTCCGGGGGAAACCCTGGGATCTGGTTTTCCAGATCGGACGATGGCGGCACTACGGTGTCGTTTCTCTCTTGGGAGCATCATTTGTGGAGCAACGCTGGAAGTCAGAGGCAGGAGGTGGAGTGGCTTCGTCTTGCACGGAGCTTCGGTGGAGATGTCAAGTCATGCCTGGCCGACAGGTGCTACGCTTTGTCATGCCTGGTCGGCAGGTGCTACGCACGACAGATCTTCCAGAGACTTCAAGCTGTGTAGGCTGGTGGTACTTGGCGGCATGATGCTGAGGGGTACCGGCGGCGACCGCGACGTGCTCAACAGTTCGCGCGCAGGGAGGTGGTGCCGTTGGGCGACGTGGTGGTGTCGACGGCAGCTAGACCAGGCAAGGATGATGCTTCAGTACAACTCTGAAGATGGAGTGATGGTTGTTGACGGAGGCGGCCTCTGAGAGCACACCGGACCGGTGTGTGCCCCATACCCGGCAAGTGGCTTGGTTGGGGCCTCAGGTATTACATGTTTGGTTTGGCTACGAGGTCTGTGGTATTAGGCCCGGACTATCAGCATCTCTTCATCAACTGGATAGGAGTAGCGACAGATGTTGCCTAGACGGTGACTTCAGACTTACTGTTGTATTTCTTTGTAAGGTCTTTTGTGAATAATTAATAAAATGTTTGCATGCATCGCCCAGATGCAGAGGCCGGAGGTCTTCCTCCGTTTCTAAAAAATAAAAAATAAAGTAATACATCGATCCATTCCGGAAGCTTAAACATAATACAGAAGTAACCTGCAAGCAAGTGCACAAAATAATTTTTCTCATAGATAATATGCACAAAGTAACCAATTCGTATGTACTAGATTGGTATCTTGCAGGTTGCTAGAGAGGACGTGTTCTTTCTGTGTAGCTTAGAAAGAAAAGAAAAAAAGAAGAAAAAAGGTGCACTTTTGCAATGCTGGATGTTAGATGTTAGTGTTGCCGTGTGGCTGATTACCACTGTTGTGCACGTGCTGAAAAGATCATGTTTTGAACAAACAAGAACTCCCATGTCAGGAGGGGTTAGCAAGGAGAGATGAGAGATCAATGTACTGACCAGTTCTTCTATATCAATTTTGTTCTTCTCCAAAGAAAGTAGTAACTAGTACTAGTACCGGCAGCAGAAGAAATTATATCACGATGGCGACACCACAAATGTTGCTCATCACACTGCAAAAACAGAGTAATTAGTAAGCTGCTTCTGTCTTTATATGCATGTGCCTGCCTATGTACGAGATGCAGTTTGCAGCAGCAGCAGTGCCTTTAGCAAGTACTCCCTCCGTTCCGATTTACTCGTCGTGGTTTTAGTTCGGAACGGAGGGAGTAGATCCTCTAATCAAGCAGGACCGGAATCAGCAAAGAATCCAAGAAAGAAATATATCCAAACCCGGATGAAGATATGATGCCGCCTCGCCCGAAATCGAAGATGAAAACCGTGGCGACCGGGCAGGTATATATATCTAACCCATGGCCTGCAAATTATATCAATAGATTCAATACTCCGCTCCCGCCCTCTAAATGTTGCTGATCTGACACTGCACGTAAGAACAGAAGCAACTTAATTACATGCTTATGCAAAGAGAGAAGTCAGAGGAAGAAATGTGCCACCTGATTTATCCCCTAGCTCGATTCAGATCCAAAATGACTTCACTCACGCCGCCGGCCGATGGCAGCAGAGCTCGGCTCTCGGGAAAGGACAGCGATGGTATGGTGCAATGGTGCTGCTGAGAGCTAGCTACAGTACATTCTTGCACACACTACCCATGCACACGGACGGAGGGAGCCTTTTATTTTTTGCTTTTTCTTTGCTGCTTCTTTTGCTTTATCACCTAGTCTTGGTATAGATGCAAAAGGACCGTGGTAGCGAAAGTGCTCTTTTGATCCCAAGCTCATATGCTCCCGCATAAAAAGTAAAATCCAGAAAAATAGTAGAAAAAATAAAAAAAATCTGATTTTTTTGTGATAAACATTGATGAATGTTCTAAGTGCGTGCAAAATTTCAGGTCGAGATGACATTCGTGGAGGTCAGGACAAAAAAAACAAAATCGATGCTCCAAAATGCTTCCAACCCAGCGGTCTAGGCGTGATGTCTCTTCCTTGATTCAGCTCCCTCTCAAAGGTACGCCTAGACCGTTGGGGAGGAACAAGCTCAAGGCGTTCGCTGACTGCTGCGACCTCGATGCGGAAGGCATAAGCAGGGAGGCCGAGGCCCTCTCTTCTGCTTCGACGGCTGCTTCTCCTGTGCGCTCGCTCGATCTCAATGAGTAGGACCTGCACAACCTCGTCTGCATTAGTTGGCCTTCTGCCACGTTATCAGGAGTTGTTGCATTGTGATAGTTGCTCCCGGCGTGTCGGGAGTCGTTGTGTCTTTCTTTTTTTTGCAGTTCTCCTCGTGTGCTTCTGGCCCTTATGGCCGTGTGTGTGGTCGTGTCGTCTGGTGTGTTGTTAGCTTGTGCTCCGTTTCGTTCTGTAAGCTCTTGTTGTTACTTGATGCATGGCATGTTTCTCTCTGTTGCCTCTTACACTCCGTGACCTTCGGGTCCTCTTGGCGGTCGCTTTACTCTTATGATTATCACTAACTGGAATGTTCGTGGCTTGGGTGATCTTAGCAAGCACTGTCTCGTCAAAGACACCATTACCTCCTGCAAGCCTAATATTGTTTGTTTGCAAGAGACCAAGCTCAGCGCTGTTGATACTTTTCTGATCAAGAGGTTACTTCCAGCATCGCTTTGCAACTTCCGCTCACAGCTAGCACAGGGCTCCTGTGGTGGGATTCTTGTTGCCTGGGATTCAATGGTCGATGTAACTGTTATGGCGCAAGATGATTTCTCTATGACAATAGCCTTCTCGTCAGCCAATGATGACACCAGTTTTTGCCTGACAGTGGTTTATGCTCCCTGCGAGGCAAGTCAGCGGCCGAGCTTCTTCAACTCACTTGATTACATGTCCACTTCGATTGCCGGTGCTTGGATGCTAGTTAGGGATTTCAACATGTACAGATATGCCTTTGAGAAGAATAATGACCGTGTCAGCTGGTCCTTAATGGAATATTTCAATGACTGGATTAACAGTCATGGGCTGATGGACGTCAACATTGTTAACAGGTTGTTCACTTGGTCTAATAAGTGCAGAGATCCAACGCTGGTCAAGCTTGATCGGGTTCTCATCAATACAGATTGGAATTTGGCTTTCTTGGACACTACAACTGCTTCCGTCTCGTCGGTCACCTCGGATCATGTGCCTATTTGTATTGACTTTGACACGACCCTACCCACTGCCAAATTCTTTCGCTTTGAGAACCATTGGTTGCATATTCCAGAGCTCAAACAGCTTGTGTTGAACTCTTGGCATGCCGGCCATCGTCAGGTTGCTTCTGCTGCGTCCAGACTGAACTTCAAGTTTAGGCGGCTTCGGGCAAGCATCATACAGTGGGCTAAAAACAAAGGAAATCTGCAGCTCCTGATTGATAACAATAAGTTGCTGGTCGATTTTTTGAATGCTATTGAGGAACGGCGCAGGCTCACGGATTTGGAGTTTGTACTCCGCTTGCATGCAACTACAAAACTTGAGAAACTGCTAAGGTGGCGAGCTGATTTTTGGCAGAGGAGGGCCAAGCTCAACTGGTGTAAGTTTGGAGACGAGAACTCGCGTTTTTTTCACCTTGCTGCTAATTGGCATGCCAGAAACAACCGCGTCAGGGTTCTGGTGCACAATGGAGTTGAGCACTTCAACATTTCTGAGAAGCTGAAGATTGCCACGGCGTTCTTCCAGGATATTTTCAGCAATCGGCCGCATGATCCGCTTGCGGTTGACCTAACCGCGGTTTACTCCCAGATGTATTTTCTTGATCTCTCTGCCCTAGAGCAACCATTCAGTTGGGATGAGATCATCCGCGCCATCAAACTATCACCGAACAATAGAAGCCCCGGGCCGGATGGCTTCACTAACGAGTTCTACAAGCAGTTTGCCTCTGCTCTTAAGGATGACATTCTTATGTTCTTTGATGATTTCTTTCATGGACGGGCTGATCTATCTGGCATCAACTGGGCTCATATTGCATTAATCCCAAAGACGGAGTCCCCCTTGGAAATCACCAACTACAGACCCATTGCGCTCTCCTGCCACCCCCGCTCCGAGGCAGTGTCATTATCCTCCTATCCCTCTAGACCTGCACCGGCGCTGCTTTAGATGCCTTTCCTATCGGCATCGGAGAGTTGACTGCCGTGACCCATTGGTGAGTTGGCGCTGCAGGCGCACCGGCCACACCCGCCACTCCTGCTCTGTGCGCTCCCCTCACCTTGTCTATAAGACCAAACGTTCATCTTCCTCCTCCGCCCACCAAGCTTCTTCACCACTCCCGTCTCCGCCTTCTGCTGCATCCTCCTCTCCCAACTTGTGCACTGCCATCGTCCCATTCGCTCCCTCTCCGCCTCCTGTTGTTCCCTCCCCAGCCATGGAGCCTGTTGTCCGTGGTCGCCCCACCTACGTGGACGTGCACTAACTCTTTGTTCATGACTGCAACTCCCTTGTCTGCATCGTCAAGATCGCGCCCACCATGCCCAACTTCCTATCCTGGCTACGCCGCCTTTTCCACCAGCGTCTCGGCATCACAGCTGTGCGCTTTGCTAGCTCCTCCACCGCCACTGCTTTCGTTGTTTTTCAGCGTGAGTGCGACCAGATGAAGGCTCTCCGTGCTAGCCCTCTCGACGCGGGTTCGCACAGGGTCGAAATTATGCCGCACCACGCTGGCAGTAATGCCTTCTCTTTTGCTTATCGCCACATCGTCTGCCTCTCCCTGGAGAAGATGCCCTTGGAGCTCTGGAACCGGCGAGGTGTTGCCTCCAGTGTGTCGGGCTTTGCTGATCTGATCAACGTCGAGCATGCCAGCATTCATGGCCATGACTTCGCTGGTACCTTCGTTCTTGCTAAGGTGGAAGCACTTAGCCACATCCCCCACCATATCGCCTTCCACAAGTCAATGGCAACGGCGCTTACGCTGATGTCTACATCAACGAGATTTGGGATGTGGCGCGCTCCCTTGGCAACCCCGCTGCTCCGCCAAGCAATGTCCACCCCCCAGCGGCGGGCGTGCTCGCTCGCTCTCGCGCGGCCGCCCCGGGGCGTCGTCTGCAGGAGGGCGCGTCTACCGGAGGGCCTCCCGTGGCTTGCCTGCGGCGGTGGAGAGGGCCTTCCGCGCCTACAACCACCCCATGATGGCGTCCTTCGGCGACTTTCTGGCCTTGCTCAAGCTCTCCGCCAAGCCTGCGCTTAAGCGTCCGTCCTCGGTGGGCATGCTTGACACGTCCGACTTCGATGCGGATTTGAAGAAGGATGGCCACGTAAAGAGACAGCTGATTGCAGCCCCGATTGTCGGGCCGCACGCGGTCACTTTCTTCGATGTGGACAAAACAACTTTCTTCTTCCGCCTGGAGCTGAGCCCAGCCAGGGTCGTGGAGGGTGCTATCACGGGGGGACAGCCAGGCTCGACGACGGCTACTTCCCCGCGTTCGACATCACCACGGGCATGCAATCTAGGGAGAGCTGCAACTCCCTCCTCTTCAGGTTCTGGCCAAAACTTTTCAATTCGGATTCTTCTCCTTCGTCCCCTGAGCTCACCTGCGGCCGTACCTTCCCCCTGCTCCCTTCTGTGGACTGTCGCTTTCCTTCCAAAGCAAATGTGCCTGCCAGCCTCTTTGGGCATGTGGGGCCCTTGATTTCCCTTGCCCCATCCCATGACGATGACGCCACCGCACTCCCACCATCTCCACCACCTTCCACAGATTTCTTACAACTCCAATGCCAGCTCTGGCTCACCTCGCCTCCCATCTGCCCGCTCCCTCCACCATCATACACCCTTGCTGCTCAGCCCACGCATGTGGAATCCACAGCCTCCCCTTTTGCCGGCACCCCCCTGTTCCATGCCTACTGCTATTCCCTGCCTGCTACCATTGCTCGCTATAACTGCGGGTGTCGCGCCCCGCCGGAGAAGCCCAAGGCCTCTCAGGTTAAGAGCTACCTAGCGCTGCTACCTCTGTTTCCGGCGCCGCGGGTCGAGGCTCCGATCGAGAACTCTGTTGAGCACCCGATCCGTCTGGGCTCGCCGGAGGAGCCGGCGGGTGAGGACGGCTAGGGAGGGAGCCATGACCTTGACGTGCAGCTAGGGGCGGCGGGAGCGGCTAGCCTGGCTGTCCCTGCTGGCGCCCAGAGACTGGAGGTGGAACTTCCTGCCGCTACCGCTGCGAGGGTAGCCCAGGTGCCAGTGCTTCTGCGGCGCAGCCCTAGGCTCCTCAGGCTGCTGGATGGGCCTAGGGTTGACTGTATCAAACGCGCTACCAAGCGGAAGGCACGGATGACCATCTCCTCCTCTGGATCGTCCTCCGGCCGCTCGTCGGGCCGCTCCGCCTCCTCCAAGAGCACCAAGAAACTGCGTGATGTCTCTTCCTTGATTCAGCTCCCTCTCAAAGGTACGCCTAGACCGCTGGGGAGGAACAAGCTCAAGGCGTTCGCTGACTGCTGCGACCTCGATGCAGAAGGCATAAGCAGGGAGGCGAGGCCCTCTCTTCTGCTTCGACGGCTGCTTCTCCTGTGCGCTCGCTCAATCTCAATGAGTAGGACCTGCACAACCTCGTCTGCATTAGTTGGCCTTCTGCCACGTTATCAGGAGCTGTTGCATTGTGATAGTTGCTCCCGGCGTGTCGGGAGTCGTTGTGTCTTTATTTTTTTGCAGTTCTCCTCGTGTGCTTCTGGCCCTTATGGCCGTGTGTGTGGTCGTGTCGTCTGGTGTGTTGTTAGCTTGTGCTCCATTTCGTTCAGTAAGCTCCTGTCGTTACTTGATGCATGGCATGTTTCTCTCTATTGCCTCTTGCACTCCGTGACCTTCGGGTCCTCTTGGCGGCCGCTTTACTCTTATGATTATCACTAACTGGATTGTTCGTGGCTTGGGTGATCGTAGCAAGCACTGTCTCATCAAAGACACCATTACCTCCTGCAAGCCTAATATTGTTTGTTTGCAAGAGACCAAGCTCAGCGCTGTTGATACTTTTCTGATCAAGAGGTTACTTCCAGCATCGCTTTGCAACTTTCGCTCACAGCCAGCACAGGGCTCCTTTGGTGGGATTCTTGTTGCCTGGGATTCAACGGTCGATGGAACTGTTATGGCGCAAGGTGATTTCTCTATGACAATAGCCTTCTCGTCAGCCAATGATGACACCAGTTTTTGCCTGACAGCGGTTTATGCTCCCTGCGAGGCAAGTCAGCGGCCGAGCTTCTTCAACTCACTTGATTACATGTCCACTTCGATTGCCGGTGCTTGGATGCTAGTTAGGGATTTCAACATGTACAGATATGCCTTTGAGAAGAATAATGACCATGTCAGCGGGTCCTTAATGGAAGATTTCAACGACTGGATTAACAGTCATGGGCTGATGGACGTCAACATTGTTAACAGGATGTTCACTTGGTCTAATAAGCGCAGAGATCCAACGCTGGTCAAGCTTGATCGAGTTCTCATCAATACAGATTGGAATTTGGCCTTCTTGGACACTACAGCTGCTTCCATCTCGTCAGTCACCTCGGATCATGTGCCTATTTGTATTGACTTTGACACGACCCTACCCACTGCCAAATTCTTTCGCTTTGAGAACCATTGGCTGCATATTCCAGAGCTCAAACAACTTGTGTTGAACTCTTGGCATGCCGGCCATCGTCAGGTTGCTTCTGCTGCGTCCAGACTGAACTTCAAGTTTAGGCGGCTTCGGGCAAGCATCAGACAGTGGGCTAAAAACAAAGGAAATCTGCAGCTCCTGATTGATAACAATAAGTTGCTGGTCGATTTTTTGAATGCTATTGAGGAACGGCGCAGGCTCACGGATTTGGAGTTTGTACTTCGCTTGCATGCAACTACAAAACTTGAGAAACTGCTAAGGTGGCGAGCTCATTTTTGGCAGAGGAGGGCTAAGCTCAACTGGTGGAAGTTTGGAGACGAGAACTCGCGTTTTTTTCACCTTGCTGCTAATTGGCATGCCAGAAATAACCGTGTCAGGGTCCTGGTGCACAATGGAGTTGAGCACTTCAACATTTCTGAGAAGCTGAAGATTGCCACGGCATTCTTCTAGGATATTTTTAGCAATCAGCCGCACGATCCGCTTGCGGTTGACCTAACCGCGGTTTACTCCCAGGTGGATTTTCTTGATCTCTCTGCCCTACAGCAACCGTTTAGTTGGGATGAGATCGTCCGCTCCATCAAACTATCACCGAACAATAGAAGCCCCGGGCCGGATGGCTTCACTAACAAGTTCTACAAGCAGTTTGCCTCTGCTCTTAAGGATGACATTCTTATGTTCTTTGATGATTTCTTTCATGAACGGGCTGATCTATCTGGCATCAACTGGGCTCATATTGCATTAATCCCTAAGACGGAGTCCCCCTTGGAAATCACCAACTACAGACCCATTGCTTTAGTCCACAGTATCATCAAGTTGCTCACTAAAGTTCTTGCTCTGAGATTGCAACACTTCATTTCCTAGTTGATTCAGTGCATGCAATCTGGGTTCATCAGGGGGAGAGCCATCGTTGAAAACTTTGCGCTAGCTTCTGAATTGGTACAATGTGCACAAAAGAGGAAGATACCTATGATAGTGCTCAAGTTGGATTTCAGAAAAGCTTTTGATAGTGTTAACTGGTCCTGTCTCACAAATCTGATGCAGCACAGAGGTTTTGGCGCTCGTTGGATTTCTTGGGTCTCCTCCATTCTCAATTCTGGCAAGGCTAAGGTTATGATGAATGGCTGTCTCGGAGATGATATCTTCTTCAACTGTGGGGTTCGCCAGGGTGACCCTCTCTCTCCATATCTCTTCTTTTTGGTTGCTGACATCCTGCAAGTATGTGTGTTGCTGCCGTGAACGAGGGAATTCTGGAGCGCCCTATAGACGGACTGAGTTTTTTTTCCTGTGCTGCCATACGCGGACGACACACTTATTCTGCTCAAGGGCATGGCTTCGCAAGCTGCGCGCATTAAGCACATCCTACAGGCGTTCTCAAGTTTTACTGGATTGCAGATTAACTATCACAAGAGCACCTTCGTGCCTATACATATGTGTGTAGAGGAGGCACTGGCGGTAGCTACTTTTTTGGGATGCCCGATCAGCTCCTTGCCATGCAATTATATTGGCTTACCGCTCTCACTGCAGAAAGTCTCAAACTCAGTTTTGATGCCGGTTATCCAGAAGATCGACAGGCGATTGGCAGGCTGGCTGGCCACGTTTCTCTCCAGGGGAGGGCGACTCACCATGATCGATGTTGTCCTCTCTTCCATTCCGAACTACTACATGGCTTGTATAAAGCGGAACAAGAGCAGCATAGAAAAAATCGACAAGCTTAGAAGGAATTTTCTCTGGCAGAAGAAGGCGGACAGGCAGCGTGTTGACTGCTTGGTTGCTTGGGATCAAGTAGTTTCCAGCAAGCAAAGCGGTGGCTTGGGGATCAGGGACTTAGAGGCTCACAATGATGCGATGCTCTGCAAGTTCACCAGCAGGATACTCCAAAGTTCATCAGTCCCATGCTACCAATGGTTCCAACAGAGATATTTGCGCAAAAGCTTGCCTGACAAACCTAAGGCCACTGACACACACCTATGGAGAGCTCTAGCTAGATACATTCCGATGGTGCAGCACTCTTCTGTCTGCAGGGTCGGTGATGGGAAGCTCACGGCTTTTTGGCAGGATAAATGGTGTTGTGCCGGCCGACTCCACCAGCTCTTCCCCATGCTCTTCTCTTTTGCCAAGGATAAACAATGCTCGGTGGCCTCGCAATACCTTGATCAATGGCAGCTGCAGCTTCATCCAAACCTCTCCCGAACTGCTGCCTTGGAACTCCAAACTATGTGTGAGTTGCTTGCCTCCATACCCACCCCCTCTGCAGGCCATTCCGACTCCCGTATGCATATCTACACTGGTAAACCTGCATTGGCTAGCAACTACTATGCATTGCTTACTTTCATAGGAGTCCGTTGGGCACCAGCAGAAATCATCTGGAATAAAGCTATCCCCAGTCGATGGAAGGTTTTTCTATGGCTAGCTCACAGAGGGCGCCTGAATGTCAGAACGACAATGCTGCGTAAGCGATGGAACAACATTCAGCATCCCTTTTGTGACCTATGCCCGGCAGAGGAAACCGTTGATCACATCATTTTGCGATGTGCGCTGGCTCATTGCTTATGGCGGAAGCTTGGACTGCTCCGACAGGCCAGTTCCTCTACTTCCCTGAAAGATTTTGTGCTCACAATGACGGAAGTTACCAGACATTGGGCGGTTTTGATTGCTGCATGTGCTGCTCAACTTTGGCTCGTGCGCAACGCTCATGTTTTTGACAATAAAACCACACTAGCAGAAGTTCTTGGGGCAGCTATAGCTGAGATGTTACGCCTTTGGTGCGCCCGCTCGAACGATTTTTCCCTGAGAGCCTTCCTCCAGTGTAAAGCAGAGCTTCTTTCAAACGCTTTCTAAGCTAGCTCCGATGTATCTCCTCCCTCCTCCCTTCCAATGCCGCTAGCTGGCTGGCTTGGCTCCTTTGTATCATGACAACTCTCAGACTTTGGTCTGGTTTTGGAATATATAAGGTAGACTGCGGTCTGCCTTCTTATCAAAAAAAAAAAATGCTTCCAACATTAGTCTTTTTGGACCATCGATTTTTTCTCTTTTGCCCAGACCTCCACGAATGTCATTTCAACATGAAATTTTACACACAGTTAGAAAATTTATCAATGTTCATAAAAAAATCAGAATTTTTTTGAACTTTTTTACTATTTTTTTGATTTTACTGTTCATGCAGGAGCATATGAGCTCGGGATCAAATACTCCATGTCCCGGTGGTAGTAACTTGTAACATACTCCCTCCGTCCGAAAATACTTGTCATCAAAACGGATGTATCTAGAACTAATATACGTCTAGATACATCTCTTTTTATTCATTTTGATGACAAGTATTTTTGGACGGAGGGAGTACTATTGTTCTATTTCCCACATAGTTTGATCCGAGTTGAAACAAAAGTACTGCAAAGACGCTCAGCAGAAATCAATTAGGCAAAACGCCCAATTACCTCTTGCCTGCTCTCCTCTCTCTTCTCTCGTAGTCTCTGCTCCAGAAGGTAGCATGCTATAGATGCAACACACCCCGCCCAGCATCAATCGTGATGCAGATCGGACGACCACATGATTCGGTTAGAGTTCTTATTTTATTTTTGTTTTCCACGTAACAGTACTCTAGTAATCCCTCCGCCTGGAAATACTTGTCGAAAGAATGAATGTATTTTAGTTTTAGATACATTCATTTTTATCCATTTTTTCGACAAGTATTTTGGGACGGAGGGAGTATCAACTATCTATCGTGAACTGGAAAGTGCCAAGTGCCAAGTGCTTTCACTACTCGTTGGTTTCCTACAAAAATAGTATCAACTATCTATTGCGAAATGGAGAAACTATACCAGTGAATGGCAATTCATACATGGATGCAGTGGAAAATGTTAGCTACAGTATAAGGGGGCATAAAAACCAAGAACCGAAGACCGGAGCCGGAAAAACCGAAACCGAAGCCGAAAAGACCGAGGACCGAACCATAGGTTGTTCGCTCGGTTTGCAAATCTTAGAAACCAATGCGGTCGTTGGAGTCTACTGACCGAATGCCCCGAATTAACAGTAATATTTTATTACTGTAATTGTCAAGGCCAGCGTACTAAGCCCAATAGCCCATCTACATTTCTTTTGAAAACCCTCAAAGTTTATTGCTCATATCAAAAGAGTTACATCATCTAGTACAAAGGACAACAAGAACGAGGATGGATCACCATCCAAAATTAAATCTAACTTAGGATCATAAGAATTTTTTGCCAATTGATGGGCAACATTATTCGCTTCTCGTGGGCAGTGTGTAAATGAAATTCCTTCAATCAGTGACACCTTTGCAAGACACTCCGCTAACGTTGCAGTATAGGGGCTGATGATGTCGGCTTCACCATTACATGTGTTGATCAAATCCAAAGAATCAGATTCGATAGTGACCTGCGTTCACCCTAAACTCTCGACCATCTCAATCCCTTTCAACATTGCAATGGCATCCGCCAAGGCAGCATCAAGAACAGTTCTTAGGTAGCTTGCAGTACCAGCCACAGCTTCTCCTCTGTGGTTGCGAAGTCCCCGTTCCATTCTCATGAACGAAAGCATCCGTGTTTAGTTTATCGCAGCCAACTCATGAACCAGCCACAGCCCCCGTTCCATTCTCATGAACCAAAGCATCTGTGTTTAGTTTATAGCAGCCAACTCTTGGTTTTGACCATTATATTTCTTGTGGTTTGCTAGTGGGTACAACAGCCCCATATTTCGAAATCAGCGCTTGAATTGCAAAAGCAGTACGCGGAGGTTCAGCAACAATTCCTCCCTTAACCATCTCCCTCCTTTGCCACCATATGTACCAACATGCCACAACAATCGATTCCTGAAGGCCAGTGGTGGAGCCAGGATTGGACCAAGCCCCGGGCCCAAAAAAAGACGTTGCAAGGGAAAATCTCAACGTCCATAAGGCTTTCAGCTATCTCAAAAGACACCCCATACAAAATATGGCTCGCTTGTACGAAAAAAATTATAATTTAAATTCAATGCTTAACAATACAACGAAATAGATAAAAACATGATAAAAACTTCAAAGAACAGTACATGATAAAAAGAGTACCAAATCATTGGCTTGCTTCATCAGTGCCTCGCATAACCTCATCAGCGGTGGAAGAAGAGTCTAACACCACTAGTAGAAAAGGGGCCAATGGTCCAGGCCGGTCCAGCCCATTAGTCCCGGTTCAATCCAGAACCGGGACCAATGGGTGCCTTGGACCCGGTTCGTGAGCCCCAGGGGCCGGCCGGGCCACGTGGGCCATTGGTCCCAGTTCGTCTGGACCTATTGGTCCCAGTTGGTGGGACGAACTGGGACCAATGGCCCTCGTTCCTGGCCCACCACCATTGGTCCCGGTTTGTGGCTCAAACCGGGACCAAAGGCTTCCCTTTAGTCCCGGTTCATGCCACCAACCGGGACTAAAATGTTGGTCCTCGTCGCGGCCAGAGTTTAGTCCCACCTCGCCAACCGAAGGGGAATCAAACCGGTTTATAAGCCCCTCCCTCTCTGCCTTATTGAGCTCCTCTGAAAATGAAAATAGATGCCCTTATATAGGGAATTTAGCCTAAATTCATACGAATTTCTCTTGAAATTTGTTATTAATTTAAGTTGAATTTCCTCTGTAAGCGCATCTATGCTCATTTCTGAGTAGGTTTTTATATACTTTTTTTTTCTTTTCTGCTATATTTATTTTTTTCTTTTTATTTCTGAGTTGTAATAAGTCATTAAAAATAAGCATCTATGCTCATTTTTTAGTATAGTTAATCATAACTATTTTTTCTTCTATTTATTTTTGAATTCTAATAAGTCATTAAAAATAAGCATCTATGCTCATTTTTTAGTAAAGTTAATCACAACTATTTTTTTTTCTGTTTATTTCTGAGTTGTAATAAGTCATTAAAAATAAGCATCTATGCCCCTTTTTTATTACAGTTAATTACAACTTTTTTTTCTTCTATTCATTTTTGAGTAGTTTTTTATATAGTTTTTTTCTTTTCTGCTATATTTATTTTTTTCTTTTTATTTCTGAGTTGTAATAAGCCATTAAAAATAAGCATATATGCTCTTTTTTAGTACAGTTAATCACAACTATTTTTTGCTTCTATTCATTTCTGAGTAGTTTTCTGTATAGTTTTTTTTTGCTATATTTATTTTTTTTCTTTTTATTTCTGAGTTGTAATAAGTCATTAAAAATAAGCATCTATGCTCATATTTTAGTACAGTTAATCACAACTATTTTTTCTTCTATTCATTTCTGAGTAGTTTTTTATATAGTTCTTTTTCTTTTCTGCTATATTTATTTTTTAATTTTTATTTCTGAGTTGTAATAAGTCATTAAAAATAAGCATATATGCTCCTTTTTTTAGTACAGTTAATCACAACTATTAAAAATAAGTCATTAAAAATAAAAAAGAGGCGCAATGTTCGTTAATTTGCTTCAAGCCTTTCGGAATAGTGTCAACTGCACTGCACATAGCTCTGTGCAGTCTACCATATTCCTCAAGGCTTGAAGCTAACCAACGTGCAGGAGCATTGAGCCTCTTCGTCATCGTTTCTGCACTCAGGGCTTATAAACAGCTGCGAGTGCCTCCCGCTTGGCGAGGTGGGACTAAAAAAACAGCTGCAGGAAGAATCAACAAAAATACAGCTGCAGAAAATAAAAAAATAGTTAGACTGGTCCATTGGTACCGGTTCATGGTACCAACCGGTACCAATGCCACTCTTTGGTCCCGGTTCATGGCACCAACCGGGACGAATGCAGCTCTTTAGTCCCGGTTGGAGCCACCAACCGGGACCAAAGGCCTCCGTTTCCCGCCCTTTGGGCTGCTGAAAATAGCTCTTTGGTCCCGGTTGGTGGCACCAACCGGGACTAAAGGGGGCGTTAGTCCCGGTTTGTGCCACGAACCGGGACCAAAGCCTTTGCTATATATACAGCACTTAGCGCGACTTCGATCTCTCCTGCTCCACTCCCGTCGCCGCGCGTCTCCCTCCACCTCGCCGCCGCAGCCCCGCCCCGACGCCGTCGCCGCACCGCCCCGACGCCGTCGCCGCCCCGCCCCGCCACGCCACGCCCCGACGCTGTCGCCGGCCCGCGCCGCCCTGCCCAGCCCCGCCCCGCGCGCCGTCGCCGCCCGCGCGCCCCGCTTAGCCCGCCCGCGCCGCCCCGATCGACGTCGCCGCCCCGGCCCGCGCCGCCTCGACGCCGTCGCCGCCCCGCTCCGCACCTCGCCGTCGCCGTCGCCGTCGCCGGCCGTACGTGAGCATTTTTTTTATTTTTGTTAGATTCTTTTTAGATTTTTTTTGTAGTTCATAGATTTTTTTTGTTAGGTTTGATGTGTAGTAATTTAGATATGTAGTTCATAGATTTCTTTGTTAGATTAGATTTTTTTTTGTTAGATTACATGTGTAGTAATTAATTTGTTCATATTATGTTAGATTTTTTTTGTTAGATTAATTAGATTTTTTTGTTAGATTAGATGTGTAGTAATTAATTTGTTCATATTATGTTAGATTTTTTCTGTTAATAGATTTTGTTGGTGATATTATTATTGAATATGCATGTTTGGTGATATTATTGTTAATAGATTTTTTTGGTGATATTTAGATTGTGTAATTAATTTTGTTCATAGAATTTTAATGATTTTTTTGTTCATAGTATTTAGGAAAAGGAAAAAAATAAGAAGTAGTTTATATATAGTTGAACTAGCTAGTTGATTTAATAAACTAATTTATTTTACTATATATAGAAGTAGTTTGTTTTTAGTAAGTACTACTTATTTATATTTATAGTAAGTGCTTAGTAATTGAACTAGATAGTTGATTTAATTAGTAAAACTACTTTTATTTAACTATATATAGAAGTAGTTCCCGCGTCGACGTCGGCGATGCATATCCCGCATCCTCGTCGTCGTCGACTCGGCGGTGGAGGCCTGCTTGATCAGGGCCATGTTCGGGACTGGGCTCCGCCGGGCTGGTATTGGAAGGCGCTACCTTCCGGGGGACGTAGGTTGGTGAGGAGGCAGCCCGTTGTTGACCCGATCCTTGTTTGGTGGCGGTCGCATGGGCCAGTGACGGTGCCGAGGCATGCGGACACCGCGGAGGTGGTACGTCACCGTGTCAACGAGGAGGACGAGCACGTCCGTCGCTACATTGTTGCAATGGAGGGGAGGTTCGACAATACCTGACAGGTTCTTCAGGGATCTCACTGGAGCTATGATCCTGTGATGGTTCCTTATCTTTGGGTGTCCACCGCCCGCGTCGATACCCGTCGGGAGCTACGGTTCTAGTTGTATTAGTGATAATATTCGACGATGTACGGACACCAAGAGATGATGTACTTTTGCTTATAATTATTGAATGCATGCTAATTTGAATACTATACTTTATTTTATGATTTGGTTTTGCTTATTTTATGATTTGGTTTTGCTTATTGAATGCTCATATTGGATAAGTTCTCCTTCATTCCCGTGTGCTAGACAATTTGGTATAATAATGCATTCGGGAATGAAAGGAGGCCTACGTACATCGATCATCGATAGTCAACCCATGATTAATAATAATGATCTAATTTAATATTTGAATTATGAACGTAGGCCGGAAATGTCGTACTCATCGGACGACGAAAACTGCCCGGGGGAGTGCGACTAGTGCCACGACGACCGAGGTATCTGCGACAGGTTCATTGAGCTGGACGAAGATCAGCGCTTCAGCATTAAGCTCGGGAGACCTGCGATGTTCATATGGTACGCAACGACGACAATAGTTTTTTAACGTGTATTTTAACTTGTATTTCAACTTTTTCAATTCGACTAGCTTATCCCATGCTTTGCAAGATGCTGTCTTGGAGAGGATGGGTTTTGAAGACCATGAAAGTTTCGAAACCAAAAAAATTATCCTAAGTACCCATCATGGTGTGGATTTTCAAGTAAAGGTGTACAATGCTCAGAGTGTAACCCATTTTGGTTGCAAAAATTGGGAAGCACTTTGCAAGATGTATGGTCTTGATGAGGGTATGCTTGTCACCATGGATCTTGGTGATCCTACAATCGAGCAAGAGAGACCTTGGATTTGGGTCCTTGTGGATACACCTCCAATTCTTCCCCCATGTGAGCTTAACATAGTTATTAAGTAATTTATTATGTTTATTTCAAAATATATAGTTGACAACTTATCTCCATTGACAGCTTATTTTCATTCTTCAAAGAATGTGCGGAAGATGGTAGACAGAACGTACTACACCGAAGGCTCCGAATTAACTTATCAGGAGAAAAATCATCTGGTCGGATTTTGTACTGATCTTGAGAATTACAATATCTACAATCAAACTCCTCAACATTATGGTCAATACGTGCCACTAGTGCACGTGTTGAACTACGGTAACTACCATGGAGATACCCTGGTAAGATTATTTTTTACTATTACAACATCCGTGCATCTTTTTGCACACTTCTAAAACTAGTACATCATTGCTAACTACGAAGTTATTACTATGTTTTTCAACAGATAATCCCGAATGGTTGTGTGCCTCATCTGATGTATACGCATGGTAGCCTTCATGTTTTGAACATACAACCAGGTCGTCCTACGAATCTTAACTGTCCATACCGGGTTTCTATAAGAAGTGGAGAGGCCCAGTCGCCTGCTGGCACGTCTCTGCAGGTCCAGGCCAACCGCGGGTGCACGGCTGACCGCGCATGTGAGGCCAGATCTACCTTGGATCGGGAGCCGGCTGGCCCGCTGGCTGCTTTGGATTGCGAGTGGATCGATCCTCTGTGGCTGACTCTGCTGCGCCAGGATCGTCTGCGCCTTTTGTCACAACAACTGCTCATGTGTCCTCTACGCCTTTTCTTCGAAATACACGGTCTCGGTCAGGTATTGTCAAGGAAAAACAATACAATGATGATACAATAAGGTATGACAAACTTAGACATGCTTTTCTTACCACTACCGGTGAACCGATTCACTTGCATGATGCTCTTGCTAATAAGGAGTGGAAGGAAGCTATGGATAATGAGTATAATGCACTTATGAAAAATAGGACTTGACATTTAGTACCACCAAAACATGGAAATAATGTATTGTAAATGGGTATACAAGGTAAAAAGAAAGTCTGATGGAAGCATAGACATGTATAAGGCAAGACTAGTTGCAAAAGGGTTTAAAGAAAGGTTTGGATTGATTATGAAGATACCTTTACCCTGTTGTTAAGTAAGCTACCATTCGACTTGTCTTGTCTATTGCAATTTCCAGAGGTTGGAGTTTAAGACAGCTAGATGTTCAGAACGCGTTTCTTCTTAGTGTTCTTGAGGAAGAAGTGTTCATGCGACAACCGCCAGGTTATGACAATCAAAGCACACCATAATATGTCTGTAAGTTGGATAAAGCTCTGTATGATTTGAAACAAGCCCCAAGAGCTTGGTATTCCAGATTGAGCATGCATTTACAAAATCTTGGGTTCACACCATCTAAGGCAGATACTTCTTTGTTCTTTTATAACAAAGGCAATGTCACTATCTTTGTGCTTGTTTATGTTGATGATATAATTGTTGCCAGCTCAAGTTCAGATGCTACTACCTGCTTACTAAAGGATCGGAAGTTGGAATTTACTCTCAAGGACTTGGGTGATCTTCACTATTTTCTTGGTATAGAGGTAAAGAGAATTAATGATGGCATACTTCTCTCATAGGAAAAATATACTACTGATATTCTCAGAAGAGTAGGTTTGGAACATTGCAAGCCAGTAAGTACACCGATTTCTACCTCTAAGAAACTGACAGTTGAAAGTGGATAAGCACTTGGGTCAGAAGATGCAACAAATTATAGAAGTGTTGTAGGTGCTTTACAGTATTTAACACTTATACGTCCTGATATTTCTTATTCAGTAAATAAGGTCTGCCAATACTTGCATGCACCCAGAACCACTCATTGGACTGCAGTGAAGAGAATTTTAAGATATCCCAAGTTTTCAGAAGGACTTGGGCTTCAGATTACCAAGTCTTCTTCTATGCTTGTTACTGCTTATTCTGATGCTGACTGGGCAGGGTGTGCTGATGACAGAAGGTCCACATGTGGTTTTGCTGTTTTTCTAGGAACAAATCTTGTGTCTTGGAGTGCAAGAAAGCAAGCAACTGTTTCTAGGTCAAGTACAGAAGCTGAATACAAGGCCTTAGCAAATGCTACAACTGAAGTAATGTGGATGCAGACATTACTCTATAAGCTTAGAATTAAGGCTCCACAGGCTGCGAGGTTATGGTGTGACAATATTGGTGCAATCTATCTCTCAGCAAACCCGGTCTTTCATGCACGCACAAATAACATTAAGGTTGATTTTCATTTTGTCAGAAAGAGAGTAGCTCGATAGCTGCTGGATATTCGGTTTATACCTACTGGAGATCAGCTCGCCGATGGGTTTACAAAACCTCTCACCATGAGAAGGTTGGATGAGTTCAAGTACAATCTCAACCTTAGCAAAGCTTCATAAGGTTCAGACTGAGGGGGAGTGTTAGAATAATTGGTTAGAGATAGTGTTGTATAGAGATAGATATGTTTAAACTTGTACCCTTCTCTATCTCTTCTTCTGTTATCTCCTTTCACTTGATTCTCTTGTAACGACGATCGATCTCTGTAACGATCTGCCACGGCACCCTTTCTATAAATACAAGTGCGGCCCAAGACAAAGGGTTCAACACTTCCTATATCGTTTTACAGGCCGCCCGCTTGGCGTTCGTCCTGTTTTTTTGGGCCGGTCATGCGCCCAACACCCGCAATTCATTTCATGTCCGCGCACAAATTTCAAAAGGCCCATGGTCATAGATCATGCCAGCGGCGCCGTCCAAAGTTTATGTCGGCCCCATGCCAGCCTTCAAAAAACCCACCACACAGTTCATGCTGGCGCACTTGCCAGCGGCCGGCACACATGCCAGCACACAAAAAGGGGCGGAAATTCGACCACGCCATCTCGGTCGTGGTCATGCCAG
Source organism: Triticum timopheevii (assembly GCA_963921465.1). Lineage (NCBI taxonomy): Eukaryota > Viridiplantae > Streptophyta > Magnoliopsida > Poales > Poaceae > Triticum > Triticum timopheevii. The sequence continues at coordinate 3,598,531 of OY997274.1, read as the reverse complement.
CACACTTGTTGTCCTACAAAAAAGGGATGGCGCTCACCGCCATAGATTACTCGTCGTCGAACTTGAGCATGTCGGCCTGCATCTTCTCGAACCATGGCCTGTTCCTCGCCCCTTCGGATGATGAGGCACCGGCCACCGGCGTGGCGTTGAGGTCGATGGACACGGACACGGGCGTGGAAGGTGCCACCACGCTCACCTCCGACGAGCATTCCCCTAGAGCCGGGACGCTTGCATTTAGATGTGGAAGCCGGAAATCGGGTGTGTCGCAGACGCGCGCGCCGACTCGGTAGCACCATCTGAGGAAACGCGGCTGAGCCCGTGCTGGCCGCGGCCATGGCGGCGCTGACGAGCCTGTGCTGGCCAGGGTTTAACCCTAGGTAGATCAGTGCCTCCCTCGTTGCCACCGCGACTCGGGCGTTGGTTTCCTCCTGCCGTGCGGTGGCGATGAGGGCGGCGACGGCCGCTGCTTCGTCCCTTGTGTTCGCCATGTGGCTCCGGCCCTTCCTCTTGGCCGACTTCACGGCCCGTTCATTGGGTGTCAGCTGGTTCTTCTTCTTGGGCGGCGGTCTTGCGGGGGCCGCGGGGGTTGCCTTTGCCAGAGGGGGCGGAGGTGAGGCCGGATGAGGCAAGGGCGGCGAGGCCGGAGGCGGCATCGAGGGCATCGTCCATGGCGAGTGGGCAGGAGCGGAGCACGAGCGGGCGGGTGGCTTTTGGGAAACTAGATGACACCCCACGCGTTGCCGCGGGACTCACGGTATATTTGCTACTATAGTGAAGTCATACACGTGGTCATATACCGGAAACAAATAGATTGGTAGACAAAGTGATGAAGTACACTTGTGATGATAACCGACACCACCAAGGTATCTAGTTAGAAAATTTATCACATATACTGACGGATAAAAAACTCTATGCAACGACATAATATGAATGTTTATGAAGACACTAAGAAAATGATCCAGGATATGCCGTGTAATCCTTGTGTCATGTCAAGCATTTGTAGATGCGCCTTTTCCTTGATATAACTGATAGGGGAAAAATTAAGAATGTATGAAATGTCCGCATATATATATTGCACTTATGGTGTTGTGTTGCTCTTTCTTCTTACTCATCGGTTGATCTTTGTATAGTAAAATATAAATTAAATATAGCAAATATAAATCACCTGATGTAACTTGATGGCGGTCACGATGAAATTTCCTATCACAACAACAATCTTTCATGAAGGTCTTTTTATAAAAGCCATGCTTGATGGGCTGATAGCAATTAAATAGAGAGTATTCAGTGTGATGTTTCTCAGACCTAAAGAAGAGCGAAATTGAGTTGAAGAAAAGAGCAGAAACCATCTATTTGGACGTCAACGGTGACTATCGTTGACCTGGGTTAAATTTAGTGGTAGCACCTGATGTTGAAACTTTAGAACACAGAAATATCCGAGCTTCAAACGCAATGGTAAGCATCAGAAACAATTGTTGGTTGCTAAGAAAAATATCAATTGGTATAAATATATAGATGTAGGATAAACATATGATTTTATCCAAAACTGCATCAAACTGAAGAATTAACCCCAGCTCTCGCGACTAGGGTTCCCCCCGCTCCGCCGCCACCGCCGGGCCCCTCCCCTCCCCTCCCGCGCCTCCGGCCGCCGGCCGCGTGCGCTGCGCCGCGCCCCGCCTCCCTTCTCCCTCCCGGCCCGCCCCCGCGTCACCTCCCCGAGCGAGGCGACTAGGGGCCCATCTCCCGGCCCCCCAGCGCCCCCCCTCCTGTCCCCCTCCACCCGCCGCCGCCGTCCTGCACCACCGGGCCCTGCCCGCGTGGTGTTGGCGGCGGCGGCGGCCATCCCTTCCCCGCGCGCGGTGCCACGGCTTGGGTGGTGGCGTCCCCCGGCGGTGCTCCTCGGTCGACGGTGATTCCGGCAGCGGCGGCTGCTCCTGGCGGCGCAGCTCCGGGTGGCCTAGAGGCGGCGGCGCTGCCTCTTGGCGGCGCGCTGGCGCGGTGGATGGTGGCGGCGCCCTCCCGGCCCAGATCTAGGCCCTTTTGGGCCCCATCTGGATCTGGGCGGGCCTCACTCGGTCTCGCCTGCGGCGGCTCCGGCGGGGGCGGTGGTGGCGCGGCTCGTGCGTGGGGTGGTGGAGACGGCGGCACGTCTACTGCAGCTCGGCGACGGGTGCTTCACAAGCCCCTTTTGGGCTCGGCCGGGCCTCGAGGGCCTGGTACGCTCAGCTTGCCGCGTCCGGTCGGTGACCGCCGATGGCGGTGGAGGTTGTCTCCTCCGGCGTGGCTGCTCTTGCTGTCGTTCCCCGCTCCCGGCTGCTCCCTCTCGTTCTCGTCAGTCTCGCTTCGATGACCACGGTGAGGCGGCGGTGATGATGGCAAGACCGTGGTGGCGCACGTTCGTGGGTGGCTAGTCTGGTGGAGCGTGTCGGACCGTTCGGGGTTGTGGGTGTTTGGCGGATGGGAGAAATCCGGGCCGGCTTGCCGGCACCGACGCGGTGACGCCCGTGGGCGCCGTTGTTCCTTTCTGAAGGGCGTCAGATCTTCCCCTTCCCCACGCCCCTCCGCGTACCGGGAGAAACCCTAGGACCTGTCCGGGCAGCTGCGTCGTCATCGTCGTGTTCCTTCCTGAAGGTGTTGCTTGGTATGCGGAGGTTCGAGGTGCCTGGAGCAAGGTGGTACATCTCCGGTGGGTGCAACGGTTTTGGGTTATCGTCGTTTTCGTCGATCCGATGCTGTTGACTTTATTTTCTCTATTCTTTCTCTTTTGTTTCTTTTGGGCATGCTTGTGTTATTTGCCCCAGCATTGAACTCTTTGTTGTATCGGGCGGTTGCTATATCAATATAGCGGGGCGAAAGCCTTTTTTCTTAAAACTGCATCAACATAGGAAGACATATAACTCGAAAATAAGCATACATATTATCTCAATTTGTCATGCAAAAACATACCACTTCATAATCATAAGAAAAGAGAGGCAGATAGTCCAACAAAGCATACCAGGGACCAGATTCAACATGTATGTGGCTCATTTCCTTGGACAGATAGTGGCAGATGCGCAACCTGTATTAGTGGTAGAGGAGATAAGATATCCTGTCGATGTAGATAAGAAAATTCTGCAGAAACAAACGGAGTTGTAAACTGCTTGGATTTTGATAAGATAATACAAAGGTGACATGGATTAAAAATACATGCAGAACCAGACATGGGAAGGTAGAGGATTAAAGTTGGTAGACGACTGCAACATGACAGGTTGTGGTGCCTGCTGCATCTATATCTATATCTATACCAATATAAAAAGAGCCAAAGGAGGAGATCCAATTAATCTCGGCCATCAAATCATGTCAATCCGACGACCTAGACTGCTTCAATATCGAGTGCTCAACACGTTTAGCATGCAGTTAATTTCATGCCAAATATAATGCTAATCACATAATAAGACCCAATAATATCCTACTTAATATCCGCATGCACTTAATATACTTCCAAATTAACGTGTATTGCACTTACAAATTGACTAGTAAATAAAAAAAAAGATATTTATAACCTTCTAATGGACGTACATACTAAAACTTCACCGAGCAAAATCATCATGAGGCCGTGGACATTCAACAATTATTGGGAAGCGGCAGAAATTAGGGAGTATAGTTAGATAGAGGAAGATGATACCTGTGAAGAGGATAGAGTTGTACTTCCAAAGCTAGGAAAGAGACATGAGCTTGAGTGATTGATGCGAGGACATGCATGGGCGCTGAACGGGCGGATGGCAGATGCATAGTACTCCCTCTCTCTCAGTCTATAAGGCGTGCGCGTATTCCTAGATCGTCAATTTGACCAACCTAATAAAGTCATATATTACAAAAAACATAGCATTATAAACTTTAGATGTTCTATTTTCAAACGTTATAATCTGGATACGTGCACGCCTTGTAAACTGAAACGGAGGGAGTACAATGCCAAGTTGGATAAAAGCATTAAGCATCTGGCGATTATGCGCAACCTCGTTGATGATCTGGATATATAGGGACTATGGAAAGGAGATGATTGAAAAGAGGTGTTGACATTGTTGGGAAGGAGAAGCGGAAGGGATGTTACCACTTGTAGGGAAAGGGACCGAGGAACGTGCCTGTGGAAGGCAGTGACCGCTCAGTTAAATCCAACAGTTCCCACCGTATTTGCAGGGTAATGGAAGGCAAGGAGATGACCGGGCGATAAGGGCATGTACAATGGTTGATAAGATAGTCTTATCTTAAGTCTTGCATGTGATTTAGAGATGACAAATATTTTATGTCTACAATGGGTCATCTCTTAGCCTTATCTTCAATAATTAGCATTTCCTAAAAATGTGATGAGACATATTGTGCTAAGAGATCACCTCTTGTCTTCTCTTAAATAAGAGAAGACAAGCCTTTTCTTATGAGTTCTCTCTCCTCCACCTCATCATCTATCTTATGTGGCACTCGTAAGATAGCACCATTGTACGTGCCCTAAATGCTGTCGTTTGATGTGCCTTCATGGTTGCATTTTTGTCCGGGATTTTGGGAGAGACTCGCAGCGGGGAAAACGATGGCCAGGCAACTTGTTTCTAGGAGAAAGAGTTATTTTATTTTACTAGCAAAAGAGCCCGTGCGTTGCAACGGGGAAAAAACATAACACACGCTCTTAACCCAACAACCATCACTCAATAGGTCCATCTCCTTTATTTTTGTGAGGCATCATATTTATGTTGCCGCTTATCCTCGTTCTCACCCTCGCCGGCGATGGCCTTGGTGATCACACAAAACAACAAAGAACGTGTTTGAATATGGTTAATCCAAAGGCCTCTCTCTCTCTCTCTCTCTCTCTCTCCGAGAAATCTGTTGTTTTCCCCTGCAATATTTTTTAGAGGTATGCATGTGTAGTTATCGATGTTTTCTTTTCCCTATATGGTTATAGTGGGGTGTTTATTTGCAATCCGGATCGCCGCCGGTACGAAAGAAAAACGGATCTTTCGCTAGAAATTATAAGTTTGCTTCCAAAATAATATTTTTTAAAATATTTAACAGGTAAAATTAACATCATATTTAGATTCCACACATTTTTCTAATAAAATTTCATATATAATATATTAAAATCGAAGTTACGGTTTAAAAGATAGGGATAATTTAGAAAATCATTTGTTTGATTTATATATATTTCAAAATAATATTTAAAAATACTTAATAGGTAAAAATAATCTCATTTTCATGTTCTACATATTTTTCTAATCAAATTTCATATATAACATGTTCAAATCGGAGTTACGGTTTAAAAGATATGGATGATTTAAAAAGTATTTGTTTGACTTAAATATGATCCGCGGATGAATTATCTAAAACGTCAGGGGGGTTTTTGGAAAACCTAAAATAACGGATTGGGTGTGACTTAAATCCGGATGGCGGGTTGATTTGAAGAAAACATAGGGACTTTTGTGTAAAATACGGGAAAAACGATTCGTTTTGCCTTATAACAGGACCGCGGGTTGAATTCTCTGAAATAGAGGGACTTTTCTGAAAAATGCCATGACGGACGAAAGAAACCCAATTTGCTTTATTATTAGGTAAAGATTTTTTGACGGGAGAGCGACTTATTTTATTAGTTGAATGGCCAGCAACTTTTTGTAATGGGGCTACATCGGCGTCTAACAATCATGGGCTACAGCCCACGTACCAAATACCGGCTTGGGGAGCCCAGTTGTAAAAAAATTGAATAGTGCAATACATCGAGTCTATCCAGCGTGAAAGAAACGTCGGTTTGCTAATTGGAAAAGAAATGCTGATATGGCACTTTGATGAGCTGGATAGCCTGCATGTCAAGAGAAATAAAATAGTGGGGATGAACTATTTAGGTATTATAGATTATAGATTGGAGGGAAATGCCGGTCGCTTTACCACCGACTGACGAGCCAGGCGGAGGAGTAGACGTGCGCCGCGTGCGTCCGCCTCATGTCCGCACTAACACGAGTAAATAGCATAAAACTACTACAATTCGGGTTAGGGTTTCAAAAACCTACCGGATTTTATTTTTTTACTGATAACTACCAACTCAGGGGTCGGCTGTTTCAAAAAACCCAAATCACCTAGTGCTTTACAATTGATCGCGATTATGACATGTCAGGTCCACACCTAAACGAACAGTCTGTTTGACCGTTAGTTTGACCGTTAACTTACAAGTGGGACCCACATGTCAGTGTCTCTTCCTCATAATAAGCAATCGGGTCCCTGCAATTTTTCTAAAAAAGCAATCGGGTCCATGTAGTTTTTCTCGAAAAGCAATCGGGTCCCTGCTTCTTGCCGCCGTCGTGCCATGCCGTCCAAACAGCCTCTGCTACTGCTCCACGCCGCCACCGCGCACCTGCAGGCCTATGCTACTGCTCCATGTCGCCGCCGCCCACCTGCAGGCCTCCATTGCTACTCTTGGGCCACAGCGACGGCCTCTGCTGCTGCTCCTTGCAGCTGTCGAGCCGCGACGGCCTCTGCTGCTGCTCCTTCCAGCCGCCGAGCCCTGCTGTCGCGTGTCCGCGGCCGACGGCGCCACGGTAGAGTTGGTGCGGCGCGTGGTGACTTCGGCGACGCCCGGACGATGTGGCGCATGCGCCGGCCGTCTGAGCTGGTGGCTTTCGGCGGCGGCGAGCTGGTGGCTTCTGTCAGCGGAGGAGAGAGGGAGGCCGGGGAGGGGCGTCGCTGGCTTGGGAGAGGAGAAGGTCGCCGGCTAGGGAGGGGCTAGGTGGGTGCCGTGCTCAGGAGAGACAGAGTTCACGGGAGGGGAGGGGAGGAAAAGGAGAAAAGAAAGAAAAGAGGAGGAAGAGATAACTTACATGTGTGCCCCACATGTAAGTTAACGGTCAAACATAACAGTCAAACAAACGGTTTGCTTAGGGGTGGGTCCGACCTGTCATAAACATGATCAATTTTATAACACATGGTGATTTGGGTTTTTTGAAACAGCCGACCCCTGAGTTAGTAGTTATCAGCGAAAAAATAAAATCCAGTAGTTTTTTGGAACCCTAACCCGAATTGTAGTAGTTGTATGCTATTTACTCCACTAACACAAATGAGGCCCAAAAGGGGGCCGGGAATGGGTCGGCAGGTGTACGAAAAATGGATGCGCGTCCGGTTAAGTCGGCGTGTTGGGTCCGCTTTTCTGTCCGCGGCGATCCAAACGAACACACGCAGACGAAATGTGTTGGCGCGTTGAAGTTGCTCTAAGGTAATCCATCAAGGCTTTGGACCTTCTTTTCACTGGGCTACGTCCCCGGGCATGCAAAAACATCTATGTAAATGTAGCCTGGTAAGTTTTCCACGGCCCGGGCCTCGGCCCAGCTCCGCCCCTGATAGACCCTCAAGTTTCTGTAATATCCTTTGACTCTCAAGAAGTTGTTACGAACATCAACAAGGCATTGGAGGTTTATATGTAAGCATTGTCAGAGAGATCAAGGTGACATCTACCTAGTTTGCAGCTTGCTCCTTCATCTTTGAGGGACGCGATTCTAATATTGAGGCACATAGTCTCGCTAAACACGCTTTAGGGCTTTCTTTAGGACGCCATCTATGGCTCCTTGATACTCTGGACCTAAATTGTATCCCAATGTATTTGGACTATGATCATTAAATAAAGTGTGTTCAGACTCAAAAAAAACTTGCATTGAACGCCAAAATTTGAAACTTCATGTGTGTGTGGCCTGTATTAGAACAAGGAACTTCAAAGACACAATCATAACCCTGACATGTCTGACAGTTCAAAACGAATTATACAAAGGGGTAACCGAACTAATCTGCCCACTTTTAAGTTCGCCATATACACACGTTTCTGGCCTTACATGTGACATGTGAGTGTATCACCCACAAGCCTCTTACTTAATCTCTTCTCTAGGGAGGAATGGCAATACCTAGTTCTGATCAGCACCTAAGAGATCCCAAGAGCTTTACTTACTGGTCCCAGGAACTCAAGAAAGCCGGGCGTAGGCGGGAGTGAATCATCGTCTGGTCTCGATGGCAGATTTTTGAGGAATGCCCTAACTGCATCCCCAACACCGTCCTCAGACTCCATGGCCTTGGCAAGCTCCACGACCTTTTCTTTGACCTAAAATCACATGGGAAGTTGTTTATGCTGTAATTATACTAACCAAGAGGTCATATACAAACCAGTAATGGCATAATAAGTACAAAATAAATTCTGATTTTGGAAAGTTTAGTTCTGTATTGGTTTGTGTGTGTGCCAAAAGCCTGTCCAGTTTGAAAACAATAAATGGTTCCTGCTTATTGTGCAGTAACTAGTAACGGAAGTTCCTGGCATTTGGAACCCTAATGGGTACCAAGATAGTGGTGAGTCAGTTGACCAGGGACGAAGCTAGAAAAAAGTTTAATGGGATCATGTCTATGACATTCGGGTCATCTTCTATAAATGACTAATGATTAGTACTAAATCAATGAAGGATTTGTTAATTTCATTGGGGTCAATTGACCCCATTGCTAACAAGGGAGCTTTGTCCCTGCAGCTGACAACAAAGTATTTCCAAGCACTAGTAGAAACATGGCCTAATGTGAAGCACAATAGTCCCGGTTTGTAACTGAACCGGCACTAATGGCACTAATGTGACCATTAGTGCCGGTTCCAACGGCTAGGCGGGCGGAGCTCCTTAGTACCGGTTCATGGCGAACCTTTAGTACCGGGTCGTGCCACGAACCGGTACTAAAGAGGCTGTGGCAGGCTGTGGCCAGGATGGGGCCCCACCAGCAGCTTTAGTACCGGTTCGTGGCATGAACCGGTACTAGAGTTTTTTAGTTGATTCTTTTTGCTGCTGTTTTTTAGTCCCACCTCGCCAAGCGAGAGGCACTCGCAGCGGTTTATAAGCCCTGTGCAGAGACGATGAAGAAGAGGCGCAATCCTCACCTGCACGTTGCTTAGCTTCAAGCCTTGAGGAAATGGTGTAGACTGCACGAAGCTATTAGGGTTTCGGACGAAAACTGCACATAGCTCCGTGCAGTCTACACTATTTTTATAAGTAAATAACCATTTATCTTGACTAGTTGGAAATTGTTTTATAAGTAGAGAATGTTTTGTTGACAACTTCATTTTCACTCGAAACAGTAATAGAGCTGTCCGCATTTCTTCTGTGCGCGTCTAAAATGCTATAAGGTGAGGGAAGGGAGAGGTAATTATAGAAAATAAACCATAAAAATCGGAAGCATTTTCAGTTCAAGGAATGAAGTTGAACAAAAACCAGAACTGTTGTGGAGTAAACATCAACACGTGATACTAAAGTTCCGATTTTAACATAAATCTTGCGAGTTCTAGTTTTAACGTAAGTTAATATGATGGAAAGCCAAGAATTTTAGAAAGGGGATACACCAAAACTAACTATATCCTAACCAAGTCTTCACGACATGATGTATGAATGATCTAGCTCCTAAATGGTGAATGGATCATGGAGGTAAGATGATAATATAGAAATTATGTATATCAGTATCACAATCATAACATCTCTGTTAATATGCTTGTTATCTCTATTTCTAACAATAAACAAAAGATAAAGTAACATCAAGAATTGGTTGGTATTTTTGCCCAGCTAATAAGAATTAGTTACCTCTGGCTCCAACATGAATTTTATAGCATCAACCAGCTTCTGCAAATTGAATTGATCAACCGGTATAGGCGGAGGACCTACCCCTCTAGCATGCACCCGGTCTCCCCAGAATGGTTGGTCGCCAAAGAAAGACACAGTAGTTGTAGGGCACTAAAATTACAATAATATTGGGTTAGAAGTTAGAACTAATTCCAAGAGTAGTCACAAAAAATTGAGAAAAAGCATAAACATTATGACCAGGAGCTAATTTTCAGTTGATGACCTAGTTATTGAGAATAGTGTGAAAGTCACGTGGCATTGTGATGCATGGCTTGTAACATAGTGCAACTGACCATAAAGCACACCAAACTTTGCGCGCGCGCGCGAGAGAGAGAGAGAGAGAGAGAGAGAGAGAGAGAGAGAGAGAGAGAGAGAGAGAGAGAGAGAGAGAGAGAGAGAGAGAGAGAGAGAGAGAGTACCGCTGCTTTTAGGCCGGCAGCTGTCATCCCAGCTCCACCATGGTGCACCTACGGAGGTAAAAAAAGTTTCAGCACTACCCTCAAAAGGAGACACAAACGTGGATATTATTAGCACTATACATAGTGATCACACTGGGGTGCTTTCACCACATTCTTCGGCATGCGCCTTGAAAATTATAAATAATTAGCTTGACAAAATTACATAATATAATGTGTAACAAGCAATTGCTTACCACTGCCTTACACTGCGGGAAAAGCCAATCATGTGGGCAGTTGTCAAGCACATATACAGAATGTTTTGATTCTCCCACTGCAAAGGTTGAAGAATTGAGAATGGACACAAAATATATGCCACGAACATATAGTGCAACATGCACACAAAACACGAGATGAACTTACAGGCTCCAAGGCCATCCCAGCCTTTGTTGATAATACCTCTCTGTCCAGTCACTTCGAGTGCTTGGATAATAGTTTCAGTCATCTTTGCTGGATCTTTAACTGGCTAGTATATCAGGAATAATTTGTAAGGTTAGCTAAGTCATTGTGATGCCTTTCCAAAAGCACACATCATTTCAACTTCTAAATTTCATAGCTAGATGAGTCTTTCCTTTTTAGATGTAAAAGCAAACCTTTGTGGGAATTAGTAAAGATTCATCTAACTAACTACACTCGAGAGAGTAGCACAACACCATAACAGCAAACTGCACCTAAAAAGGAGGTCTCATAGCATTAGGCTCAATGGTACCCTTAAATTTCAGGTAATATTATATTATATTTATTTATTGAACCCTATATATAGGTACATCATACATGTCTAGCATAGGTATACAAGTGTAGCAGAGAAAAAAAATATAAGAATAACCCAAAGAGAACAAAATTCCTTTGCAACCTTCAACTTTCATAGCAAACTATGGACACAGTTGTGAAAAATGTATGAACCGGAAAAAATTTCATATGGTCAGGTGTTCAAGCCAGATTAAGAACAGCACTGAAAAACTCAAGGTTGGAAATGGCGGTAGGTGTAAGCGAGGCGGTTGGCCTTCACCTAGTGCCTAGGCAGTGACTAAGCGCCCTAGGCGCGACCTAGGCGGTAATATAGTTTTTACTCGTAATGTATTTGTGATTATTATGTAGGTGTTGATATTAGTTTAGGGCATATAAATAAGTTAGTTACCATCTACTGTCATTGGAATATAACCCGTTCGGCATGTCAGTGCAGTATGTGGCATGATTTTTTGCTTGGGTGGACAATTCCTTGCTTTCCCTGCCTACACCTCCATTTATGCCCTAGGCAAGGCGTTTGGCCATTGCCTAGCGCCTAGGCGTGCCTAAGCGCCTCCTAGGCACTGCCTTTTCCAACAGAGGAAAAACTATAGACATTTCAGACATCGACATGGTCACAAACATGCAACTTTAACCATTGTTTTCTATATTAACATAGCTTTAGAATTTGGTTTCTCTAAGAATGATCTCCTAGCATCAATATACCATATTTCTACCAAACAAGAGCTAAATATTGGTACCCTTGGCCCCAAGCACACAAATAACTTCTGCTATAAGATGGTGCCAAGCTTACAGGTGACAAAACAATTTTGTATTAGATGCTATTATAAGCAGAGGAAAAGGCATGTATGAAGCCGTTTTCAGCAGTAAACATGAAGAGTTCCACTAGTGCACAGGGTGCAGTCAGTGCCATTGACACCTTCAAATGCAACTACATAGGTAACCCTAACTTGTTAGGAAATTTGAATTTTAGACTCAAATCTAGGTCAACAAATGTGCCAGCACATCTTCAACGAGACGGAACACAATAGGTCAAGTAATGCACCACAACAGAATGAAAAATGACACGTAGTAAATATAATTTCAAACTGATCTTACAAGGCTGCCGAAGCCAACATAAATGGGCCTGTCGCCAGCTTCAAGCTAGTGTACAAGTGCTTGAGGAGGCACGTAAACTGAAGCAAGATCAAGGAAGCAGAACCCAACCACATCAATCTTGGGGCCCCAGTCTGCATTCAAATATATGTCATCTTTCAACTTGAGTTAAAGTTCATCCACAAAAAATTACTGAGTAGACAATAAACTCCTTTGGAAAATTTTAATGGTAGTTTCTGAAAAGCTACTCCATCTGTGCATCACAACTGCAATTACAATATCAGTATGAATTGTAAAAGTTCCTTATATAATTATCAGTGATAAGCATGCATAATGCACATTTTTCTAGCCTCTAGTAAGGACTTTGGTATGATGTTAGTATTCCCTAAAATTTCAATCTGCTATGCCACAATAATAAGAAAATTGATATGTAACTGCCCATCTAGTTGACTCACAATTTTAATCTTGCCATAACCTCTTGAGAGGTTTGAAGGAGTACTACAATTATTCGAGTAAGCTACATTATTAGTTTCATCACCGTTCGCTAGTTAATTCACACTACAAGGAGAAGGATGGAATTATGCGAAGAAGGTGAAAAGGGGAGAACGCAAGATATTCTTTCATTCCTAAATTACTAGGTCTCATGCTTCATTGAAATGAATATCTGATATATCCTACAGAAAAGACAATTCATTCAGCCATGGCTTTTTCCAAAGCTACACTATTACTGAAACACAATACTATACATAAATAGGGATCGACATGGTACATCTAAATGGGGTGCGGTAGCAATAAAATCCATCGACCATATAAATGCATGTAACGTTTGGCAAAAGGTAATAAGTACAATCAAGAATGACAAAGACCATATAAATCTAGCTTCAGCTAAATTAATATGATTCAAGTACCTTTTGGCTTTGGGACGAGATGAGGACTCCAGATGTATCCATGAGGAATGTCAGTTCCAGTACCCTGTGAACCACTTAAGTACATTCTTGGTCGCAGATTCAACTTCTTTTTCCTGAATTCATTTATTATACCCCGTAACTCAAGCCAAATAGCAGACTCAACAATTTGGTAAGATAACTGCAAATGTAGACAAGCATTAGATCAGCTGAGGGAAAGACACTATTTCAAGAAATAACAATCCATGCGGCCAATTAGTTGAGCCGAAAGGTTATTTGGCGCTAAGGGCTATGGTTGCAAAAGCTGAAACTAGTCACATTGGCACATCCAAGCAACTAAAACCAGTAAATGACGCTAACTAAAATTTATGTCATCAAAACAAACTTGAAGCTTATACCTACAACTATGAGGTCCTGCAGGCAGTACCAAGAACACAATATCTTATTGCTAGCAAGAACTCTGCTTGATTTAGGGAAACTAAACCCATCCGGAAATCAAGGGAACATAAATTTGAACAATTTAATACTTACAAACAGAACAAATTCCTGGTAAAAGAAATATGTACTTTTCGGCTACATATGAACAGAACACAATCAATTTACAAATGACGAATCAAAGACCATCCTTGCCATAATGCACATGTACGAGAGCTATAACCAACTACAAATTTCAAATATAACCAAGGTCCAGAAATATATATGATAGTTACTCAAAGATTCACCAGAATAAAAATAGAAACTAACTTAGTGGTGCTACTCTAGAAGATCAAATAGACCGCAAACTTTAACTCAATCCGTGGAGATGGAGGACAAATAATAATATATAGAAAAATATTTGTTTTTTTTTCTTAAACCAATTTCCACATGGAACTATGTTTGTATTCATTTTCATCAATTTTGCAATGATTTGGAATAGTTCGAACTAATCACCCAATACTCTCAACAAATAAGTAAGTACAACATAAACTCACTCGATATCCATTTTTCACACGAGAAAGAGGATGTGGAAATTCACTAGTTGGCCTGAACAAGTAGCATATATAAGTTAGATCTCCCAAGTTACAATATTCCACATCTCTTCAAAAAGGAAACAGAAAAATGGTGACTCACGTCCATGGCATCGTAGAGAATACATGAATGGGTACTTTTAGTGCCTCTGCCACGTGTGTATGTCCTGAATAAATAAATCAGGTGGACAAGAAAATTCGTAATTTTTCATATAGTAATGAGGTAAATTAACATGGTTATATGGATCATAAAAGAGAAGAATATAAAAAATAAATAAAGTGATACGAAGGAACATGAGAACACATACATGCGGAAAATACCACGTCATCATGCGGACACTAGTGGCCAGTGGTACATTCATTGAAGGTAATAAGGCATAGACCAAAATACACACATTCAAGAACTACAAGTCGGAACGGAGAGCTAAAACACAAAGGTTTTGTATTGTTTAAATCTCCTCACAACTGCCATGTCCTACTTTTGAAAAAGGAATAGGTCCAAATTCCCACATTGTGGTCAGTTCCGTATAATACCCTCTACTTTAACCAGATATCTAAACCCCTTAACGTGAGCAGATCAAATTATAGCATGGCACTGGTTTTCAAGATGAATCCACTATGCTATTAGGTTTATGGTGGTCATGTCAAGGTTTTAAATGCTAGCTCACACCACAAGCAACGCAAATGTAACTACATGTAATTATGATGATTTTCACATTATAAAAAAATAACTGGGTAAGTATTTCTTTGTTAGAAGGTAGTCTTGACAAAAAAGCCGGTCTCTTTTGCTCGCGTCAATCAATTTTATGCATGAAGTCATGAGTTGCAGTTCCTGTGTATTCTTATTTACTCAATTTGTTTCGACCATTATTTATTCGAAATTCTTGTATTCCGCAAATGAAAGGCAACATAACATGACACACTTAAAAACAATTTGGTACAAAATAACCAATCACAGGCCCTATCATATAAGAGTCCCTACAGAGATTTTTATGAGTTTACATTGATAATCTAATATATGCTTATTGATGGCAAGACAAAGCAGACCATCACCATGGTAAATCATATAAAGTAAGAAATTGATCTGTCACTACAAAAAATTGGTCTGTCTGTGTGTGAGCAAGATTGTCAGGGTTCGATTAATATTATAGAATATTATGATCATTATTTGGGAATCGTATGATCATGTGGGAGAATTTCAATCCAGGGTCTATGTAGGATCTTGCTTGAGAAGAACAATTTAGAATAGTGTTCTTCATCTTTTAATCGCCATAACCAAGATTATCGAGGTACAATGCTAAGAGGATCCTCATCCTAACAAAAATGTAAATTAGTATGTCTGTATACTGGTATTTTTTCTCTTTGCCAAGAAATAGACCCTAAGGTTGTACAGTATTATTAGTAAGTGAGGTTTGCCACTCAACCGTAAACACACATCATAAGAAAAAATCCAGAGTAAATAAGATATACTGACCATATGCCGGTGGATTAGCAATAATGGCATCCAGTTTGAAGGGAATGCCAGTGTCAGGGTCAGGATCCTTGCATGCCGGCAGCAAGGAAAATATAATTTCTTTCATGTCTGATGGGCCTGAAGGCAGGTATCCTTTATTCTTCACCATGTCTGCCGGAGTGTGAATATACCAAAGAAATTAATATTCATATGATGTAAAGTTGGGACAAAACAATTAGATCACGATACAAACATATATTTAGCGAGTACTTTTGGATCTCCACCAAGTGGGAAAAACTCCAGCCCGGCTGTCAGTACGAACACTTTATAGTTCGCATGAGTGGCTAATCTCACACGGTGTCCATAATCCTAGAATAAAGGTCACAGCTGATCCTTATTATAACAGAAAACATCAACCCGTGGTGTCATGCCGGAATTAAGCTAGAAAGAAGTACATGAGCTAACCAGAGTTCCGAAACAACAACATAGGGAAACGGGATTAACAACAATGTTAGCTTGGGCTAACCTGTAAGCGTTTTGCTATAGCAACAAATGGCAGAACATCTCCCCTTGTACCCACAATAAGCATAACAATCTGCATAGGTATGTCTGCTCTATCCAGGGATTCTTCAACATTGCCATCAACAACCACAGTTCCATCATCTTTCACTGTAGCAATCCGATTTAGCATTTTGAGCTGTGCGAAATTGGATATGGAGGGGATTAAAGAAAGAGGAAAACATTTAGTAGCCAGATACAAATCCGTGCATCTGATACTTGGGCATCTCTCAGGCTACAACGCAATGCATAATAATATGCTGAAACTTACAAGATTTAAATAACTGTATCATTCCAACCTGCTAAACTACTCTCAATTTCATCAGTTCCAACTTTCTAAAGAGATGTACGTTACATATACGAAAATCCCAGTTCCAAACATATTGATGAATACGTACATACTGAAGCTAACATAATTAAAAATTTCATAATTCATGAATTTATAAAACATATAAAGAAGATGATCAACATGAAGAAAATGCTACATTTCATCCTAGATAGAAAGATAAACAAGTGAATCTATACAGACCTGTTCTCTTTTTTTTCGAAAAGGGGGAGTACCCCGGCCTCTGCATCAAGAATGATGCATACGGCCCTCTTATTAATCAACGCAGCAAAGTGTGCATACAAGGTTCCATAGTCTCAAAATCAAACAAAGGATATGCAGCCCATATCGACCGCGGAAGGCTAGAAACACAAACTAGCCAGAAATAAAATGCCACAACCGGCTAGCTAAAGAAGATAGGAAAACTAATTGCCTATCCTATTACATGACCGCCATCCAAACCGGTTGAAGATAACCCGAGCAACCATCTCCCATCGGGTAGACCCAGTAACCAAATGCTCCCTGGCCTCCATCGGAGTGAGTAATGACCACGAACGGATCAATGCCGTAGCTCGGAATAGAACCTGCAAAAAATGAATTCGTGATGTTCTGTTAAAAACCAAATCATTTCTGCACAACCAGATGGTCCACATCAACGCACAAACTCCCACCCGAATATGCCTTGCTAATGCGGAATCAATCCCATTAAGCCAAGTCCCAAATAAAGCGGTAACCGTAGTGGGTGGAGTAATATTAAAAGCAATGTGCACCGTCTGCCAAAAGAGATGTTTAATTGTCTCATCCCGATCACAGAAACTACACCTAGTAGCTCCTGTCCAATTACGCTTTATCAAGTTGTCCTTTGTGAGAATGACTTGTTTATGAACAAACCACATAAACACTTTTATTTTCAAAGGAACTTTGACATCCCAGACCTTTTTGGACGTTGGAATGGAACTTGAGTTAATAACATCAAGATACATTGACCTCACTGTAAATACTCCAGACTTGGTCAACTTCCAGCGTAATGCATCAGGTTGGTCAGAAAGTTGTACCTCCATTAGTCTCCTAACTAACTGGAGCCAAACCTCCCAGCGATTGCCCACTAACGACCGTCTAAACTGAATATTAAGGGGGATAGTTTGAAATACCGTCGCCACGAACACCTCACGTCGTTGAGCAATACGATATAAAGACGGATATTGAATAGCCAAGGGTGAGTCTCCCAGCCAAGAATCCTCCCAGAAACGTGTAGTAGCACCATTTCCAAGGACAACTTTTGTCCTATTGAACAGTAATACTTTGACTTTCATTAGTCCCTTCCAGAAAGGCGAATCAGTCGGCCTAACTGATACCTGTGATAACGTTCTAGTCTGGAGGTACTTGCTGCGAATGATTTGCGCCCACATTGCTTCAGTGCCGGACGCGAGCTTCCACAACCACTTACTAGACCTGTTCTCTTATGGAAATCTTATCAGCCAATAACTGTTTAGCAGGATCATTAACTGGATTATTTCGGCGGCGTCTCTCTGTTTTTGTTCTTTCCAAATTCGATGGTCCGGTAGTTTCAGCAATAATATCAGGATTCTTGTCTGAAAGGAAGGATGAGTTGAGAATTGAGTAGCATTTATATATTACATACTCACACTATCACGACATGAATGAAGCTGGGATGATTCTTTATGAATAGAAAACAATGATCAGTTTTTTATCACACCTCTTCCTGGGTGCCTGTCATGCTATATTTTTACAATTGATGTAATTGACTCACGGGGTAAACTGAATACAACTAAAAATAAAGTTCGGAAACTTTAGATTAGGTAAAAATATGCTCTGGCTTGCGTTCCCTGACTTAAAGTAGCATTTTCTTATAATCACCAGCATTATTACACACAGAAACGTAGTGGACAGCAAAGACTAAACAGATGGACAGGTACAGTTCATAAGTCATACAATCGAACTCAGCTTAGAGCGCTGCACTTCGCTACATTCTGTTACACGATAAGCCAACAGCGTTTCCACTTACCAGTAGCATACCTAAAAGGGTCCAATCTGTTGAGCAAAAGAGACTAATAGCCACAACTTGCTGTCCGATTTAGCAGCGTGTTATTTTTCATATCTCCAATGTCCAATTAATTCCAACTTAGCCAAAGTATGTAAGAGTGCTTGATTTCAAACATATATTCAAGCTGTGATTCCTCAAGTGGAGGAGAAACAAATCCAGTACAGTGCAGATGACCCGGCCTACACCACCAATGCCACGTAGTACTCCTGGCGATGCCAAAATTAGCACCCAGCCTCCCGTGGGCAGGATTAATTCTCCCAGAAAGTCATATTTCCCTTCTTCTAGCAGAACCCAAGTCAGTCCCATTCCCGGCAATCTGAAAGCACGCAAACGCCGACGTGGGATCAAAAGTCCAACCCAGCATAGTGACGCGTGTTGCAATTTCACCCACAAGATCGATCGCATTAAATCACGACAAACACACGCACAAAAAACTTATAGCCAAAGGGCCCTTGTCGTGTCCTCTTTTTCTTCCTCTTTTATTTTCTCTTTTCTACTCACCCAAACCGAACACGACTACTTTTTGCCTAACACATACTAAGCCACGTTGCTTTTTCCTAATCTAATTACCCAGCAACGCTAATCACACCTTACCAAACTTAGCTACCTAAAAACTTACTAGCACACGAACTAGTACTCCCTCCGTAAACTAATATAAGAGCGTTTAGAAGTACTAGATATCTGAGTCAACACAACTAGCGCCACATATGTTACCACTTCCTAGTAAATCTACCAAAATTAAACTAGGTATTGTGTGGATTACCTAACAACGCAGGCACAAGGACCAGGACATGATGGCTACATAGACCCACTCACCAGAGACGAGCGGGAGGCAGATCCCCCTTTTACCTGCGGAGGACGACGTCTATGCCGCCGAGGATACCTCCGGGGCAGGGCTGTCGCTATGTGCGCCTCGGCCGTTTCTCCTACTACCTCTTCTTCGCCCTGCCTCATGTACCTCCACTCGCCTCAGCAGTGACCATTTGTACCCAACGCTACCCTGGTGGGCCCGGAGATTCCAGACATGCCGCGGCGGTTGATCCTAGTCCTTTGACTGCTTCGGTGGAGAGGGGGAAGGGAGACGGGCGGCAGGGGAGGCGGATTCGCACGGTGGCGGCCGCACCGCTTTGGGAGGAAGCAACTGGCACGCACCACCCAGCCAGGCATCATAGTTTTACATGTGTGGTCGAAGCTTGTCTCGGGCGGCGGACACATAGCAAGCGCTACTGTGAACGCATGGTGGCCACCCATGCAGGACTCACGAGTTATGTCTGATAGCTGTGATACTTCATATTATGGAGTTGCAAATTTTATTCAAACGAAGATTTTTGAAGAAATTGACCCACACTGTGTGTAGCTTGCGAACTGAGAATCATTCAGTATTAACTGAGCCAAGGTTGTCTTGCCAATACCTCCAGTCATCCCAACGATTTGTTCTTCTTCCACAGCTGATGTTGTTTCTCCTAAGTCGGTAACATGCTGCACACTGGAGCTATCGTCCGGCATGGAACTGCAACACTCATTTTGACGAATTGTGGGACCAGCTGGGGGTACAACTGTCTGCAGTAGTTTAATATTTGTAAGTATATGGGAAGATCAGAACAGACATCATGGTCATAATAATCTCTTACAACATGAACTCTTTGATATACCTACAGTATATGTACTAACGTAATTAAGTTAGAAGTGTTGTAAATTCACGCTGTGTGATGGATTATTTTTTATGAAACCACCCCTTGAAGAAAGTGCAAACCAGCTGAGAAAAGGATGTAATATTGTGTTCTGTGAGAAAAGTAGCTTGGATAAAATGCAACATCCCCATAATATCTCATGTCAGACCAACCAATGAACTACCACTCACCACAGTTTCGGTAGAAAAGTCGTCCACATTTTTGGTTGCACCAAGGCGGGCAACTATATCTTTTATATCTGGTCTTTTCACTGGGTTAGACTTAGTTCACTGTATTCCTATCTCCGTGCATACTCGTATTTGTATCAGTTGTGTGCCTTCCTGCATATTGTCCAACCTACTTCTCCACCTCTCAAGTACCTGTACAATTTGCATCAGTGGGTTATGATTTATAAAAAGGAGCAACATATATTTTTACATGCGGAAGGTCCACGTAACTTCATGTAAAGCAGAGTGGCAAAATCCAAATAAAGCGCAAAACAAAGGGCAGACGTAAGTTATAGCAAAACGCTATACCACCTCGAAGCAAAATCGACAGAAACTATGACCGGAAGCAATAGGCCGCCATCCTTTACATAGATTTCTAATAGCATGACAAGGTACACACCAACGTCGAGACCTTTTACAGTATATCAGATAAATACTGGCCATCCATTTTTGCTGATCTAAAGGTTAATATTAATCTATACTACTACCTCCGTCCAGGTTTATTGGTTCCCATTGTATTTCGTGCCAAATTTTGACCATAGGTTAAACTAACAAATTGTTCGTGCATGTCATCAAAAATTATATCTTTGAAAACTATGTTCAAATACGAATTCAACGATATAATTTTTGTTGACATGCATTAATATGTTGTTAGTTAAATCTTTAATCAAAATTTGACACAAACTACAAAGGGGACCTATAAACCAGGACGGAGGTAGTACTGGACTAGACGTGTAGTATTTGTTTCAAAAAGGGCACAATCGGAAGAGTTTAATTTCATAAAGACGGGAACCAGCGCGGTTATGCGGGGAAGATGGACAGGATTGGTGCCTCTCAGCGTTCCGGTGACGAGCAGGATCGAGAGAAGGTTCGTTGCGAGCAGACGAGCAGAGTTGGCCGGAAGCCGATCGACAAGACAAAGTGCCTCCTGTTATTAGCCCACCGTGCCGCAGGCCGCTGCAACAAAAAAGCTGACGAGGTTGAGTCCGCACATATGTGAGCTCTCTGTGGTACAAGGATCACCAACCCTCCAAGCTAGCTGCTCGGCCTGCAACTTGCGTCGCCCTGCTCCCACGCAGAAGAAAAGATGGCCGGATTGGTCCGGCCTCTGTGTCCCAAAAATTAAAGCACAGCTGACTATAGAGGCATGAGCTAGCTCATGTGGGTTAGTGAGGCACTCGGCTAGCTGGTGCAGGATTTGTTCGGACTTTTCGTTTCTATAGTTGAAGCACAACCGAACATGGCTTATTTGCTTGGCTGGGCTAGTTGCAGCCTGCAGGTAGGCGCTGGTTACCTAACCTAGCTCATGGCTGTGGTGAGGCCGTGAGGGGCATGGGCGCCGGTACGATCCGTAGCTGTATTGGGGGCGAGCGAGGGCAGGGGCGAACGGCTGGTGAGTAGTGACAGCAGGGGCGAGGGGAATACGATCTGGATTGGTCCCGTGCGCCGTGACTGCAGAACGAAATCGCTGATTGAAAGGAAATTCAGTTGATAACTGTCCTGGCGCGGAGGCGGGGAGGCTAGGTTGCCGGCGGCGGCGGGGGTAGGAGCCCTAGCGGAGCGGGCGGGAAAAAAATTATATGAGACCAGGTCGGGGGTGGGGGGGACCATGCGGCCGCGCCCTCGTCCCCACCTCCCTCCCCTCCCCTCCCCGTCGCCGGCGAGCTCCGTCGGGCAAAGCCCGGGGGGCATGGCGGCGGCGGGGCCCTTCTTCCCCGTCCTCTTTTGGGCGCCGGTGCGGGGCGGCCCCTTCGAGTGGCGGCGCTGGACGTCCGCGGGATCCAGCGGGGCGGCGGGGTGGCCTGCTGGTGGCGGCGCTCCGGCGACCTTCGTTCCGCGCGCGGCGGGGCGGTTGTGGAGCTCTCGTCAAAGGAGGTGGCGCGCGGCCGGTCTCTTGCCGGATCCGGCCGGATGTGGCTTTGGGCGCCGGCCGGCGGCGCCTGGCTCCGGTGGTGCGTGCCCGGCGGCTCCGGCGCTTGGAGCTCACGGGGCGACGCGGGTAGGGCAGCGGCCGGGCGTGGCCGCTGCTTCGGCCGTGGGCGGCGGCATGGGAAGGTCTCGGTGGTGGCCTACCGGTGTCGTGGCGGCTTCTCAGTGGCTCGATTGATCTGCCCGCGGCAGCGGCCGGCTTCTCCGGCGTCGACTTGTCTACGTTCGGGCCGTCTCGACCTTCACCCCGTCTCCTCATCGCCGGGGCGCTACTCCCGTCAATGGGCTGGTCCTCTCCCAGCAGCGGTCCACCGCTCGCGCCCGGTGCCGCAGGACCGAGCTCGTCTCGCGCATGATGCAGCAGGGCCGAGCTCGTCTCGCGCACGGTGCAGCAGGACTGACCTCGTCCCCCTCTCGATGCTGCAGGACCGAGCTCGTCTCGCGCTCGGGGCAGCATGACGGGTCGGTGGATGCCAGTTCTGGCAAACCTATTGGGTCTCGACGCTGGGGTCGCCCGAGGGCGTGAAAGGTGGGACCTTTCCACTCATCTCTTTCGTTGGGGTGCGGCGGGTCTCGGGTGAGGTGGTGTCGAGGTCTTGGATGCTGGGGCGGCGACCCTGGTGGTGGTAGCACGGTGCTCTTGGGAAGAGCCTGTGCCTTGGTGCTGCCCAATCATCATGGTCGTGTGGGCGGCATGGTTGCCGGGGTGTGGCGTTCGGTGGCAGTGAATGTTGGCCGAGGTGAAAACCTGCTCTATCTTCGGACAGGCCGGTGGCGGCGAAGATCGTTCCCTTCTTGAAGGCGTCATCGCGGCTCTCATTGCCCGTCATGCGGCTCCGGGGGAAACTCTGATCCTTGGATCGGGCGCTGGCGGCGCTCCAGCGTCGTATCCTTCCTGAAGGCGCCACCTTGGAGCGCATGGTTCGTCATATGTAGCTTCATCTCTTCGGGGCGGTAGTGCTAGGGGTGGTGTTGCTGCGCTCAGCACCTATGTATCCTGTCATGTGCATATGTTGTGGTGGCGTGGCGTGTATTTGTACTAGGTGCTTGTTGATTGGTGCTTTATATATAAAGCGGGGCGAAAGCCTTTTTCGGTAAAGGAAATTCAGTTGACTAAAATACCCTTTACATCCATCGTTGTATTAGATTAATACTACACACTATATGCAGTAGTATGATGTACCGTAAAATTTCTCAAAACAAACTACTAAACCTAGTATTACTGCAAGGGATTATATATAAACAGGGACCTACTATATTACTGCAAGGGATTAGACATAGTAACTTGCTCAAACTTTACATAGTTTGACTTTTCAAAAGAAGTATACAAGGGTATGCTAACACATCATTGTGTGTATTTAGAAATATTACCATTAGGTTGATAGCAGGGTATATTTGCTTCTTTTGCAGCTAATTTGTG
Organism: Triticum timopheevii; assembly: GCA_963921465.1. NCBI lineage: Eukaryota > Viridiplantae > Streptophyta > Magnoliopsida > Poales > Poaceae > Triticum > Triticum timopheevii. The sequence goes on along the minus strand of OY997274.1, from coordinate 3,575,040 downwards.
CTTTTTACTATTATGTAATCCTGAAAATAGGATATACTAAAGTCCGAATGGAAGAACGATATATTCATGACAATGTAACCCGGCAATTTTGAAATCAATACTTTACATTGAAATATTTGGTCTTACATTGTCGATCTTAGGACGTCCCCTGTTTCCTGTTAGCATCTCTATGATTATAATACCAAGACTGTATATGTCATTTTTTAATGTGATACGTTTTTCACGTATGAATTCTGGTGCCATATATTCCCTGCATGAACATTTAAATTGATTAATGGGAAATGCATGGATATTTATTCATGCATAACGCAAAAAGAGTTTCCCAAAGTCAAAGCAAGCTTACTTGGTTCCAATCGCTTCTGAAGTAATAGCAAAACTTTGCTCTTCATCGAAGCACCTCGATAGATCAAAATCAACTATTTTTGGCATCATAGTATCATCTAACAATATATTTCCTGGTTTAAGATCTAAATGAAGGATGCGCTTATGGTGAAGATAATATAAACCGTCACATATTCCAATGATAACTTTATAGCACCTGCTCCATTCAAGTTCAGGAGACGCATCTATGAAATAGGAGATGAGTAAATTGGTTAGTAGTTGACACACTTTAGGTCCTTGGTCATTGAACGCTAAATGGATGATTGAACCAAATACATGCCACATGATCTTACCGGTGATTTTCTTATCAAGACTCCCATTACGTAGATATTCGAAGCAGAGTAACCTTTCTCGCACCTCTGCTATGACAAACTTGCCATTGTAATCTGACATTGCACCTTGTGTGTCGGCGCAAATTCCTAGGAACCTTACAATGTTTTTGTGCTTTGCCATCCTCAGACAACAAACCTCTTCACTGAATCTCTTATCATCAATATCTAGCGTTCCAGAGAGCTTTTTCACAGCAACTATGCCATTGTCGAGCATTCCCTATAATCGCAACATGCTTCCGCAACGTTAACTTCAATTTGCATATTAAATTTGATCACAACATGGGCAACTTAGAGTTATCATAATCATACCTTATAAACATCTGCAAAGCCACCAGAGCCAATTATGTTGCCATCAGAGAAATTGTTAGTGATGTCCTTCAAAAGTGATAACAGTATGGCCTTTGGTTCTGCACTTTCATCAAGTAGGATACGCTCCAGTTCACTTCATGTAGCAATAGGTTGGTGATCCATATGTGCCATTGTAAACCAAATACCCTTGAAACAAGAGAAGGTGCATTATTTATGAGGCTATTAGACCTGACTCAGTTACCTTCACGGTAATAAAAGAGTAAATATTATGAAACAAGAGTTCTTTTAAAAACAAATTACAATACTACACCTTTGAGAAGAAAGTTCATAGCAGTATAGCACTACACTTTAGCATGGGATTTTTTTCACAGGACAAATAATTTAACATGTCACGCTTAGTAAACAACTTGCATGCAAAAGTTTCGACACTACATTGTAATATATCAAGAAACTACACTATGCAAAAGTACAACTTTCGATATCTTTACTATTAAAGTTATATATGTGGATGTCTATATCACAGTTTATGTCATGTATATCTACGAGAAGATAAATAAAAGCACCCTAAAATCAAGTCTGTTTATCCCTCACATCCTCTCCCACACAAACACCCACACACAACTCAACAATCCGCTCAATCCCTAACTAACCTGACACATGTAATAATGCAAACAATAAAGGAAAAAGAGGTGTAGGGTCTACAAGGGTGTGATCCCGAAATCCAAACCCGAGATCACAGTGAAACGGATGTCACATGACATGGAGCCGGAGATGACAGAGTTCATCGATCAAGTTCTCAGTGTCAGCCACGTTCAGCACATGAACCTCGTGCAGCTTCTCGGATACTATTGTCATCATGGGGAGATTCTCCTCGTGCACGAATGTATGGCCAATGACAGCCTCGACAACAAGACCATGCCCGCGCTCAATTGGGGGCAGAGGTTTCAGATCATCGGGGCATCACGTCTGGCTTGTTGCACCTCCATTAGGACTATGACAAGATCTTCATCCACCATGACATCAAGACGAGCGACGCCCTCATATACGGCGACATGGATGGGCGCCTTGGCAATTTCTGGCTGGTGAGGTTGTATGACCACGTGTGAACACACATACAACGCATGTCGTCGGCACAATGGGCTACCTTGCCTCGGAGCTGGTGCGGACGAGCAACGCGATGTTGGTGATCGACATGTTCCCCTTCGATGTGTTTGTGTTGAAGATGACATGTGGACGACATCAGCAATGCCCTCACATTCACCTGAATGTTGGCTTCATAATTAGATACATGTTTGGCCGTTTCCATGTTTTACGTTGTCATGGTTTCTTGTCATCTAATCGACAGCTACTCAACAACCATGTGGCTTCTTGTCATCTAATCGACAACTACTCTTATCGTGCCACAAGTCCATCATGACATGGATCATGCCGGAGATTTTCCTTTAATCATGCGCGCAAGTCAATTGTTGAGTATCAGTTTATGGGAAAGCTCAAGCGATATGACTATAGTACATATGATATTTCTCCTCTACTTGTCACAATCATTTTGCTAAGTGGTAGAACGAATTCTCTCTGTTTGTCCACTACCTCGGCTAAACCTAAGCAAAAGAAAAGGAGGTCCAAGAGACAGACCCGAATAAAGAAGAAACAGTAATCTTTGACGAATGTCTAAATTTATTTTTGTAAACTACGGTCCTCATAATAAGAAAGAAGACGATATGAGATGAAGGAAAATTAACTATACCAATTATATACATCTTATTTCATATTTAGATTTTGTTAATGTGATAATGATAGAGAGAGACTTTAAGACGTGTAGCAAGCCGGATTTCATATCATGTTTGCTGATGACACGAATTTATTTTTATCAACATCTAACTATAAAAAAGGCCTATTTTCCATTTTGAATTGAGAAGGTGTCATTATGTTAATAAAAAAGTGGTTCAGTGGTATATTAACTAATTGGTTGATTACGAAAATTAGACTTTCTCAATTTAGAGACTTAAGAGCAAAAAGAAAAGATAGGACTGTCCATAGATCTGACTAGAGTCTTTCTGGCTCAATAAAGGAGAATTGAAAAATAGAAGAAAAATACCATTGAAGGTTACCGAACTGACTGGCTCGTGTGGTGATTGCCAGCAAATCGGTACGAGTAAGATACCAATCCATACCATGATGCAAAACACGTAATGCTCGGAATGTAGAATAATGAGATATTCCATGGCAATGCACAGACATTCAGCTAGTAGTTACTTACAAGCCTAATTGTGTGATAATTTTGACAAAATAAATGCTGTTTTACGATAACTACACTCAAGGAAGAATTACACAAAGATGATCACTCTGCTGTTCTGTAAACAGAAAAATCTAGATAAGCATGCTGCCATTCCCAGGATGGAAAAAACTGTGAAACCATAACTTTAGATTTTTACATAAGGCTGGAAGTTCTCTTGAATAGAAATCTGATTTTTATAGTTGTCCTAACTCATAAGACACAACAGAAATTTTACGGTTAGCTAAAGTAGTCCATAGGGAAAACCTTCTCAACCCTACAAATCAAACAGGCTTTACAGGGAAAATAATCTAGTAGTAGAATATCTTCCAAAGTTCCTATGTAGTTCCCTTGAATCAAGAGATCCTTATAAAAAACATACGCAAAAGTACGACTCTCAGAATTTCTATTGAGTTTATTTGAATCAAAGATGCCACTATGCATGAGCCCAAAGCATCCTAAACACGATCAAGAAGAAGGGTCATGGAATTTAAGCTAGCAATCATGTGGGAGGAGCACACTACGGTTTGAAGATACTTTCCTCGAACAGGAGAAACAGTGATTACCTGGAGAAGCCCAGATGCAATGCTAGCGGCGTAGAGGTGGCGAGTTTCAGCTGTTGCTATTGCTGTAGAGAAGGAGAAGGGGACCTTAATCTCAGGACATGGGTATCTGATCAGAGGTGAGCTAGATGAAACCATTTTGAAATAGGTGAGAATGCGTCCAGACATGCCAAGTTGTAATGTCAACAGTCTCTAACCAATAAGCATCCCTGCACGTACAAAGGTAAGTGCAGAGATCGTATTCAAAGCTAAGTCTGAGTCTACATGGCATAAATTATTCCAAGACGAATGCTCGATGCACAATTTACAACACGCCCCTGGTTTGCAGCCCGCGGTTTTGTAACATTGCTAACATAGGGTGCGAGTCAAACTTCATAGTTTACGAGCAAGTCGCAACAATAGTGGCAGCAAGGTTTGTAAACAATGCCAACTAGGTAGAGGCATCATATGGATCGGCTGTCTTGTAGCTGCTTCACGATGCCAACTTGATGTATTATACCATTATGATATAATTAATTAGTGTGCGTTAAACTAGCTGTAAGAAGATTGATGGGAGCAATTATTGCAGACATGGACGATACCATTGTGGGTGGTAAAAGGATACTGTCTGCTCCATGATCTCCTCAATTACTGTCCTCTCAATCTCGCTGCATCACAACATTTTCTTTGCCAATGAGCAGCGGTCAAGATGGCGCAGGCTGTAGCTTGTCGCAACTCGAGGGTATAAATGCAAGTCACTCGTCCTCCATGCAGTACATCATAATTTTCTGTAAGCATTCTACTTTGCCTTGCTTCTGCTAGACCATAATTTTGTGTAAGACTGATTCTGCCAAGTAAGAAGGATCATAGTCTAAATCATTTCCATATCCTTGGGAAACAAAGATGTTGTCGTGCAGCAAGGTTGACACTACCATTAGCCTTCAATGCGCTTAAGGCCTTGTTATCATCGTCAGATGCAGTGGTCAATTGCTGACCGCAACAACGCTCCTACTACAATTAGTCTTCTTACTTCTAGCTTAACAGACCTCATCAGTAATTAAGTAATACACATCACACCTCTGCTCTCTAATGCCTGCACCTAGCTAGTTGGTACAAAAGAAACCCTGTCGAGTGTCGACCATACAAAACTGCAGGCTGCAGCTACCAGTGGTTCGTTTCGTTAAATACGTTATGACAAGGACAACAACTCTGCTTTGAACCGGGACGCGGATTGATTCAGAGATTGTGTTACCAATACAAGTTGACATGTCTAGGATGCTGCTCAACTATTTCAAAATGATTCATCCAGCTGCGTTCTACCATACGGAACGGATCTGGCCACAAAACACGGGCTGTGAAACAGTGGTGTGTTGTTAAATACATATGTGATTGGTTCAAAGACAGTCCATAATACAACTTGACATCATGGCATATCTATACTCTACACGGTTCATCTACGTCAAAATCATTCATCCAGATCTGTTCCAGTATACCAAGTAATCAAAGAGGACAAGGCCACAAGTAGGTGCTGCAGCCAACTAGTCCCAATTGGGCATCGAATAGTAGATCGGCTTTCATAGTTAAAATTTGTGAGGGGCACTTATGCTTAGTGGTAATTCACAAACACTTCATTTTCATACAACCTTTTTCATTTTCTTTTCTATTTTTCTTTCCCTTTATCTTTTTTATTATTTTTCCATATGTATTTGTTTTTTGTTTTCTCTTTCCATTATGTATTTGTTTTTTGTTTTCCTTTTTGTTTTTTGTTTTGAAATTCATAAACATTTTTTTTAATTTTTATTAAACATTTCTGAGTTCCTGAATATATTTTGAATCTACGAACATTTTTTGAATTTTTTGAACATTTATCTCAATGTTGGAACTACTTTTGAAATTCTCAAACATATTTTGATTATTGTGACATTTTATAAAAAATCCTAAACACTGTTTTAAAAATTCATGAACCTTTTTTGAAATTGTGAACAATTTTGAATAGACGAAAACTTTCCATGAATTCCTTAATATATTTTCAATCCGGCCGCCTTTATGATTTCCCGAATATTTTAAAATAATGACCAATTTTGCACTTGATGAATATTGTTTTCCACAGTTCGAAACTTTTTTGAAATCCTGAATTATTTAGAAAAGCATAAAACAAAAAAGAAAAGCAAAAAATGAAAAAAAAATATGAAGGGCCTTTCTGTCCCGCACATGATCTGGCCATGAGGGCATGCGTGGGTGGGGGGTGCGCACTTCATTGGTATCCGGTGCATAGGTCGCCATATAGGAGGGCTATATGGCGCTCACGGTGGCAAGTAGTCGCGACACGTTTACATTTATATAAAATTCAGAACTATTTTTTTTCATGAACAATTGAAATATTTTTCTAAAATTGGAATCAATTTTAAAATTTAATATTTTGGGGAAATTTTGCACAAAGTCTATCAGGCGTTGAATCAGCGGGCATCCTTCTATAGCAAGTAATGCTTAATTAAAATAATGCTCGTCTATAAATCCAATACCTCTCCCCTCTTGGGCTTAATCATTTTATGTCATCCAATATTTTTTCATATGTATTTCTTCATCATCCGACCAAAAATATCCTATCGGTATCTCATATTTCTTAGAGAATCATTTCACATTTAAAAAACAGTAATGTTATATTTTGGAAGTATTTGGAGTATCACACGGCCACAAACATTGTTAACAATACATACTCTATCATATGTGTACAACTCTTCAAATTCATTAACATTATTATTCGTGGTGGCACTTAAACGATTATTTGGTGGTACATCTACAACAATTTATACCAATTTTTTATACTTACTAATAATTGTATTTTACGATAAACCTGGATAATACACCCTTTGTAAAATAATACAGGAATTTTTAGATGACTACTTTAATGATTCAAAAAATCTTATATTAATGATTTAAAAAGTCTTATATTAGTTTACATCCAAAAAGTCTTGTATTAGTTTACATCCAAAAGGTCTTGTACTAGTTTACAAACGGAGTATTTTATAGCGAAAGCTATGTTTATTTTTGTAAGCATTACCATTTGAAAATTTTATATTAACCCAAATTATCATAAATGTAAAAAAGAAATAAAAAGGGTAAAATTGCTACCTCTACTTGTTAACTTGTGATGACAGACACATGAATTATATTATCTTATATACACACTCTATATATCTTTTTCTCGGTGTGTGTAGTACCATAAAATATAATGATAGAGAGTTCTAGAATAAATGTATGACCAAACATATATCTTTGTTGCAGAGGATTCTAGTCCAATGCATAGGAAAACTAGGGAGGGTAAATGAATGTGATTGTTCGTGCAATAAGAGTTGCAGATTTGCCACTTGTTGAAGATCCCTTTTTTTTAAGATGCACTAGTTGCAAATCTAACCAACTAGTAGCACATTGTGTCTTGGGAAGAAGTAAGGCGTGCACGCACCGCTAGTCCTAGCGCTCTCCTCCTCCTCATGTCGACGGCCACCTCGGCCCCAGCGTCCACCAATCCCGCGCCGGCGTCCGCTCCGGTCCCGGCGACCACCCCCCTCTAGCCGATTCTCGATGGCGTCTAGGGTGTCTCTCTCGGCGTCCTCCTCCGGCTCCCTGCCCTCATCCCCTCCGCCACCGCCGCTGCCGCCCCCTAGGCCGGTCCTGCGCTCCCTGCTCGTGGTGCCCGACGTGGTGGGCACGGCGCGGGGCCCTATCGTGCGCAATGTTGCAAGCCCCCCCCCTCCCCTGGTTGGTGGCGAGGCGCCCTGGCAGATGCAGGCTGGGCGTCGGGCGATGGCCGTGCGGGCGCGCTCCCCGCCCAGGCCGGCGCGCCGCTCTCCCCCGAGCAGGTGGCCCAACATCCTCCCGTCCTCGCGGCCTCCGCGGGGCCAGATCCCGGCGAAGCTCGTCGACTGCTGCTACAACTGTGGTAGTGATAAGCACATATCTGCCATGTGCACAAACCCTCCGGTGTGTGCGCTGTGATGGAGAGGGCCACATCTCCAGGGACTGCAGCCGCCCGCGCCCGCGCCCCCGCGGCTCGTCGCCGGTGGACCCCCCCCCCCCCCCCGGGCCGCCGCCAGCTCTTCGCTCTGGTCGTGCGCCGCAAGTGCCTGCCGTGGGTGGGTCTCTGCCTCGCCCCCCCCCCCTCGTCGTTGCCCTCTGCCCCCGCGGAGCCGGCCCTCCCGCCGCCCCCCTCCCCTGGGGCCGCCACTGGCGGGCGCGGTCCGTGTTGGAGTTCCCTAGAGCCAGGTGGTGAGTGTCGGGTCGGTGGCTGGCGTGCCCGGCCCGGGCTTTTCGGTGCCCTTCGCACCGGTGGATTCGTCACGGGCCTTGCCTGTGTCGGTGGAGGATCAGGTGGATGTGGTCTTCTTGGCTTCGGGCCCTGACCTGCGTGCGCTCGAGGCCGAGCTCAGTCGAGCGGTGGTGGTGACCATTGTGGGTGACCGGGACGCGGCTGATCTGGCCTCGGTTGCCGGTGTGGTGGTGCGGGAGTGCGAATTCGAGCCAGGCGACATGTCCATCAGAGAGTACTTCCCGGAGGACTTCCTTGTCCTCTGCCGTTCGCCGGAGATTCGGAACAGGCTGCTCCGTCGTGGTCGTGTAGGCAACGGGTCGTTCGACCTGGTGTTCGCGCCCTGGTCACGGCATGCCCATGCCACGGCCATTTCCATGCCTTTCCTGGTGCCGCTGGTGCTGCGTGGGGTTTCGGCCAATGCTTGGACTAGGCGTACTGCGGAGGCACTCCTGCTGGGGCTTGGTATCGTCGTCAAGGTCGGGTCGGCCACAGAGGCGCGCAGCGACATGTCTGGATTCTTGGTGTGGCTGTGCACGGACGATCCGCCGCGCATCCCCTCGCGGCGGATTCTTGCGGTGGAAGAGCCGAACAGGCGAAACAGTCATGCGGTGCTGGCAGATGGTGAAGACGACGCGCTCTGGTACCTGGTCGACATCAAGCTTGTTGCGGCGCCGGTGCGGCTTGGGCCGCAGGCGGGGCTGCCACCGCCACCTCCTCCGCCACCGTCCCCGCCGTCTGGAGACTAGTCTGGTGGCGACTCGTGCTTTGGTGGTGGGGAGGACCGTCCGCCGCCGCCGCGCTCGCCGGGGCGCTCGGTGGGTTCCTCATCGACGTCGGCACCGTCCCCCAACCCCGGTGCGGGTCTTCGGTCTGTTTGTATGGGGTCCGGTCAGCATGCGCTGGCTGCTGACGTGTCCGGTGCAGCGGCTGTCGTGAGGCAGAGTACGGAAAGTGTGGTGGGCCAGTTGGCAGCTTCTTGTCGTGGTTTGGATGTGGTGGGGGGCAGAATGGATGAGGCGCGGAGCAGGCAGCTTGTGGGCCAGGGGGATCCGTTTGAGACAGGTGGGCGAACCGCGGTCGTGCCGGGCGGAATCACCGCGTTCGGTGAACCAGATCACTATCAATTCATGCCTGCGGCAGGTTGGTCGATTGCTGGAGGCCCCACAGGAGGTTCCCGCAGAATGATCTCCTAGCATCAATATACGATATTTCTACCAAACAAGAGCTAAATATTGGTACCCTTGGCCCCAAGCACACAAATAACTTCTGCTATAAGATGGTGCCAAGCTTACAGGTGACAAAACAATTTTGTATTAGATGCTATTATAAGCAGAGGAAAAGGCATGTATGAAGCCGTTTTCAGCAGTAAACATGAAGAGTTCCACTAGTGCACAGGGTGCAGTCAGTGCCATTGACACCTTCAAATGCAACTACATAGGTAACCCTAACTTGTTAGGAAATTTGAATTTTAGACTCAAATCTAGGTCAACAAATGTGCCAGCACATCTTCAACGAGACGGAACACAATAGGTCAAGTAATGCACCACAACAGAATGAAAAATGACACGTAGTAAATATAATTTCAAACTGATCTTACAAGGCTGCCGAAGCCAACATAAATGGGCCTGTCGTCAGCTTCAAGCCAGTGTACAAGTGCTTGAGGAGGCACGTAAACTGAAGCAAGATCAAGGAAGCAGAACCCAACCACATCAATCTTGGGGCCCCAGTCTGCATTCAAATATATGTCATCTTTCAACTTGAGTTAAAGTTCATCCACAAAAAATTACTGAGTAGACAATAAACTCCTTTGGAAAATTTTAATGGTAGTTTCTGAAAAGCTACTCCATCTGTGCATCACAACTGCAATTACAATATCAGTATGAATTGTAAAAGTTCCTTATATAATTATCAGTGATAAGCATGCATAATGCACATTTTTCTAGCCTCTAGTAAGGACTTTGGTATGATGTTAGTATTCCCTAAAATTTCAATCTGCTATGCCACAATAATAAGAAAATTGATATGTAACTGCCCATCTAGTTGACTCACAATTTTAATCTTGCCATAACCTCTTGAGAGGTTTGAAGGAGTACTACAATTATTCGAGTAAGCTACATTATTAGTTTCATCACCGTTCGCTAGTTAATTCACACTACAAGGAGAAGGATGGAATTATGCGAAGAAGGTGAAAAGGGGAGAACGCAAGATATTCTTTCATTCCTAAATTACTAGGTCTCATGCTTCATTGAAATGAATATCTGATATATCCTACAGAAAAGACAATTCATTCAGCCATGGCTTTTTCCAAAGCTACACTATTACTGAAACACAATACTATACATAAATAGGGATCGACATGGTACATCTAAATGGGGTGCGGTAGCAATAAAATCCATCGACCATATAAATGCATGTAACGTTTGGCAAAAGGTAATAAGTACAATCAAGAATGACAAAGACCATATAAATCTAGCTTCAGCTAAATTAATATGATTCAAGTACCTTTTGGCTTTGGGACAAGATGAGGACTCCAGATGTATCCATGAGGAATGTCAGTTCCAGTACCCTGTGAACCACTTAAGTACATTCTTGGTCGCAGATTCAACTTCTTTTTCCTGAATTCATTTATTATACCCCGTAACTCAAGCCAAATAGCAGACTCAACAATTTGGTAAGATAACTGCAAATGTAGACAAGCATTAGATCAGCTGAGGGAAAGACACTATTTCAAGAAATAACAATCCATGCGGCCAATTAGTTGAGCCGAAAGGTTATTTGGCGCTAAGGGCTATGGTTGCAAAAGCTGAAACTAGTAACATTGGCACATCCAAGCAACTAAAACTAGTAAATGACGCTAACTAAAATTTATGTCATCAAAACAAACTTGAAGCTTATACCTACAACTATGAGGTCCTGCAGGCAGTACCAAGAACACAATATCTTATTGCTAGCAAGAACTCTGCTTGATTTAGGGAAACTAAACCCATCCGGAAATCAAGGGAACATAAATTTGAACAATTTAATACTTACAAACAGAACAAATTCCTGGTAAAAGAAATATGTACTTTTCGGCTACATATGAACAGAACACAATCAATTTACAAATGACGAATCAAAGACCATCCTTGCCATAATGCACATGTACGAGAGCTATAACCAACTACAAATTTCAAATATAACCAAGGTCCAGAAATATATATGATAGTTACTCAAAGATTCACCAGAATAAAAATAGAAACTAACTTAGTGGTGCTACTCTAGAAGATCAAATAGACCGCAAACTTTAACTCAATCCGTGGAGATGGAGGACAAATAATAATATATAGAAAAATATTTGTTTTTTTTTCTTAAACCAATTTCCACATGGAACTATGTTTGTATTCATTTTCATCAATTTTGCAATGATTTGGAATAGTTCGAACTAATCACCCAATACTCTCAACAAATAAGTAAGTACAACATAAACTCACTCGATATCCATTTTTCACACGAGAAAGAGGATGTGGAAATTCACTAGTTGGCCTGAACAAGTAGCATATATAAGTTAGATCTCCCAAGTTACAATATTCCACATCTCTTCAAAAAGGAAACAGAAAAATGGTGACTCACGTCCATGGCATCGTAGAGAATACATGAATGGGTACTTTTAGTGCCTCTGCCACGTGTGTATGTCCTGAATAAATAAATCAGGTGGACAAGAAAATTCGTAATTTTTCATATAGTAATGAGGTAAATTAACATGGTTATATGGATCATAAAAGAGAAGAATATAAAAAATAAATAAAGTGATACGAAGGAACATGAGAACACATACATGCGGAAAATACCACGTCATCATGCGGACACTAGTGGCCAGTGGTACATTCATTGAAGGTAATAAGGCATAGACCAAAATACACACATTCAAGAACTACAAGTCGGAACGGAGAGCTAAAACACAAAGGTTTTGTATTGTTTAAATCTCCTCACAACTGCCATGTCCTACTTTTGAAAAAGGAATAGGTCCAAATTCCCACATTGTGGTCAGTTCCGTATAATACCCTCTACTTTAACCAGATATCTAAACCCCTTAACGTGAGCAGATCAAATTATAGCATGGCACTGGTTTTCAAGATGAATCCACTATGCTATTAGGTTTATGGTGGTCATGTCAAGGTTTTAAATGCTAGCTCACACCACAAGCAACGCAAATGTAACTACATGTAATTATGATGATTTTCACATTATAAAAAAATAACTGGGTAAGTATTTCTTTGTTAGAAGGTAGTCTTGACAAAAAAGCCGGTCTCTTTTGCTCGCGTCAATCAATTTTATGCATGAAGTCATGAGTTGCAGTTCCTGTGTATTCTTATTTACTCAATTTGTTTCGACCATTATTTATTCGAAATTCTTGTATTCCGCAAATGAAAGGCAACATAACATGACACACTTAAAAACAATTTGGTACAAAATAACCAATCACAGGCCCTATCATATAAGAGTCCCTACAGAGATTTTTATGAGTTTACATTGATAATCTAATATATGCTTATTGATGGCAAGACAAAGCAGACCATCACCATGGTAAATCATATAAAGTAAGAAATTGATCTGTCACTACAAAAAATTGGTCTGTCTGTGTGTGAGCAAGATTGTCAGGGTTCGATTAATATTATAGAATATTATGATCATTATTTGGGAATCGTATGATCATGTGGGAGAATTTCAATCCAGGGTCTATGTAGGATCTTGCTTGAGAAGAACAATTTAGAATAGTGTTCTTCATCTTTTAATCGCCATAACCAAGATTATCGAGGTACAATGCTAAGAGGATCCTCATCCTAACAAAAATGTAAATTAGTATGTCTGTATACTGGTATTTTTTCTCTTTGCCAAGAAATAGACCCTAAGGTTGTACAGTATTATTAGTAAGTGAGGTTTGCCACTCAACCGTAAACACACATCATAAGAAAAAATCCAGAGTAAATAAGATATACTGACCATATGCCGGTGGATTAGCAATAATGGCATCCAGTTTGAAGGGAATGCCAGTGTCAGGGTCAGGATCCTTGCATGCCGGCAGCAAGGAAAATATAATTTCTTTCATGTCTGATGGGCCTGAAGGCAGGTATCCTTTATTCTTCACCATGTCTGCCGGAGTGTGAATATACCAAAGAAATTAATATTCATATGATGTAAAGTTGGGACAAAACAATTAGATCACGATACAAACATATATTTAGCGAGTACTTTTGGATCTCCACCAAGTGGGAAAAACTCCAGCCCGGCTGTCAGTACGAACACTTTATAGTTCGCATGAGTGGCTAATCTCACACGGTGTCCATAATCCTAGAATAAAGGTCACAGCTGATCCTTATTATAACAGAAAACATCAACCCGTGGTGTCATGCCGGAATTAAGCTAGAAAGAAGTACATGAGCTAACCAGAGTTCCGAAACAACAACATAGGGAAACGGGATTAACAACAATGTTAGCTTGGGCTAACCTGTAAGCGTTTTGCTATAGCAACAAATGGCAGAACATCTCCCCTTGTACCCACAATAAGCATAACAATCTGCATAGGTATGTCTGCTCTATCCAGGGATTCTTCAACATTGCCATCAACAACCACAGTTCCATCATCTTTCACTGTAGCAATCCGATTTAGCATTTTGAGCTGTGCGAAATTGGATATGGAGGGGATTAAAGAAAGAGGAAAACATTCAGTAGCCAGATACAAATCCGTGCATCTGATACTTGGGCATCTCTCAGGCTACAACGCAATGCATAATAATATGCTGAAACTTACAAGATTTAAATAACTGTATCATTCCAACCTGCTAAACTACTCTCAATTTCATCAGTTCCAACTTTCTAAAGAGATGTACGTTACATATACGAAAATCCCAGTTCCAAACATATTGATGAATACGTACATACTGAAGCTAACATAATTAAAAATTTCATAATTCATGAATTTATAAAACATATAAAGAAGATGATCAACATGAAGAAAATGCTACATTTCATCCTAGATAGAAAGATAAACAAGTGAATCTATACAGACCTGTTCTCTTTTTTTTCGAAAAGGGGGAGTACCCCGGCCTCTGCATCAAGAATGATGCATACGGCCCTCTTATTAATCAACGCAGCAAAGTGTGCATACAAGGTTCCATAGTCTCAAAATCAAACAAAGGATATGCAGCCCATATCGACCGCGGAAGGCTAGAAACACAAACTAGCCAGAAATAAAATGCCACAACCGGCTGGCTAAAGAAGATAGGAAAACTAATTGCCTATCCTATTACATGACCGCCATCCAAACCGGTTGAAGATAACCCGAGCAACCATCTCCCATCGGGTAGACCCAGTAACCAAATGCTCCCTGGCCTCCATCGGAGTGAGTAATGACCACGAACGGATCAATGCCGTAGCTCGGAATAGAACCTGCAAAAAATGAATTCGTGATGTTCTGTTAAAAACCAAATCATTTCTGCACAACCAGATGGTCCACATCAACGCACAAACTCCCACCCGAATATGCCTTGCTAATGCGGAATCAATCCCATTAAGCCAAGTCCCAAATAAAGCGGTAACCGTAGTGGGTGGAGTAATATTAAAAGCAATGTGCACCGTCTGCCAAAAGAGATGTTTAATTGTCTCATCCCGATCACAGAAACTACACCTAGTAGCTCCTGTCCAATTACGCTTTATCAAGTTGTCCTTTGTGAGAATGACTTGTTTATGAACAAACCACATAAACACTTTTATTTTCAAAGGAACTTTGACATCCCAGACCTTTTTGGACGTTGGAATGGAACTTGAGTTAATAACATCAAGATACATTGACCTCACTGTAAATACTCCAGACTTGGTCAACTTCCAGCGTAATGCATCAGGTTGGTCAGAAAGTTGTACCTCCATTAGTCTCCTAACTAACTGGAGCCAAACCTCCCAGCGATTGCCCACTAACGACCGTCTAAACTGAATATTAAGGGGGATAGTTTGAAATACCGTCGCCACGAACACCTCACGTCGTTGAGCAATACGATATAAAGACGGATATTGAATAGCCAAGGGTGAGTCTCCCAGCCAAGAATCCTCCCAGAAACGTGTAGTAGCACCATTTCCAAGGACAACTTTTGTCCTATTGAACAGTAATACTTTGACTTTCATTAGTCCCTTCCAGAAAGGCGAATCAGTCGGCCTAACTGATACCTGTGATAACGTTCTAGTCTGGAGGTACTTGCTGCGAATGATTTGCGCCCACATTGCTTCAGTGCCGGACGCGAGCTTCCACAACCACTTACTAGACCTGTTCTCTTATGGAAATCTTATCAGCCAATAACTGTTTAGCAGGATCATTAACTGGATTATTTCGGCGGCGTCTCTCTGTTTTTGTTCTTTCCAAATTCGATGGTCCGGTAGTTTCAGCAATAATATCAGGATTCTTGTCTGAAAGGAAGGATGAGTTGAGAATTGAGTAGCATTTATATATTACATACTCACACTATCACGACATGAATGAAGCTGGGATGATTCTTTATGAATAGAAAACAATGATCAGTTTTTTATCACACCTCTTCCTGGGTGCCTGTCATGCTATATTTTTACAATTGATGTAATTGACTCACGGGGTAAACTGAATACAACTAAAAATAAAGTTCGGAAACTTTAGATTAGGTAAAAATATGCTCTGGCTTGCGTTCCCTGACTTAAAGTAGCATTTTCTTATAATCACCAGCATTATTACACACAGAAACGTAGTGGACAGCAAAGACTAAACAGATGGACAGGTACAGTTCATAAGTCATACAATCGAACTCAGCTTAGAGCGCTGCACTTCGCTACATTCTGTTACACGATAAGCCAACAGCGTTTCCACTTACCAGTAGCATACCTAAAAGGGTCCAATCTGTTGAGCAAAAGAGACTAATAGCCACAACTTGCTGTCCGATTTAGCAGCGTGTTATTTTTCATATCTCCAATGTCCAATTAATTCCAACTTAGCCAAAGTATGTAAGAGTGCTTGATTTCAAACATATATTCAAGCTGTGATTCCTCAAGTGGAGGAGAAACAAATCCAGTACAGTGCAGATGACCCGGCCTACACCACCAATGCCACGTAGTACTCCTGGCGATGCCAAAATTAGCACCCAGCCTCCCGTGGGCAGGATTAATTCTCCCAGAAAGTCATATTTCCCTTCTTCTAGCAGAACCCAAGTCAGTCCCATTCCCGGCAATCTGAAAGCACGCAAACGCCGACGTGGGATCAAAAGTCCAACCCAGCATAGTGACGCGTGTTGCAATTTCACCCACAAGATCGATCGCATTAAATCACGACAAACACACGCACAAAAAACTTATAGCCAAAGGGCCCTTGTCGTGTCCTCTTTTTCTTCCTCTTTTATTTTCTCTTTTCTACTCACCCAAACCGAACACGACTACTTTTTGCCTAACACATACTAAGCCACGTTGCTTTTTCCTAATCTAATTACCCAGCAACGCTAATCACACCTTACCAAACTTAGCTACCTAAAAACTTACTAGCACACGAACTAGTACTCCCTCCGTAAACTAATATAAGAGCGTTTAGAAGTACTAGATATCTGAGTCAACACAACTAGCGCCACATATGTTACCACTTCCTAGTAAATCTACCAAAATTAAACTAGGTATTGTGTGGATTACCTAACAACGCAGGCACAAGGACCAGGACATGATGGCTACATAGACCCACTCACCAGAGACGAGCGGGAGGCAGATCCCCCTTTTACCTGCGGAGGACGACGTCTATGCCGCCGAGGATACCTCCGGGGCAGGGCTGTCGCTATGTGCGCCTCGGCCGTTTCTCCTACTACCTCTTCTTCGCCCTGCCTCATGTACCTCCACTCGCCTCAGCAGTGACCATTTGTACCCAACGCTACCCTGGTGGGCCCGGAGATTCCAGACATGCCGCGGCGGTTGATCCTAGTCCTTTGACTGCTTCGGTGGAGAGGGGGAAGGGAGACGGGCGGCAGGGGAGGCGGATTCGCACGGTGGCGGCCGCGCCGCTTTGGGAGGAAGCAACTGGCACGCACCACCCAGCCAGGCATCATAGTTTTACATGTGTGGTCGAAGCTTGTCTCGGGCGGCGGACACATAGCAAGCGCTACTGTGAACGCATGGTGGCCACCCATGCAGGACTCACGAGTTATGTCTGATAGCTGTGATACTTCATATTATGGAGTTGCAAATTTTATTCAAACGAAGATTTTTGAAGAAATTGACCCACACTGTGTGTAGCTTGCGAACTGAGAATCATTCAGTATTAACTGAGCCAAGGTTGTCTTGCCAATACCTCCAGTCATCCCAACGATTTGTTCTTCTTCCACAGCTGATGTTGTTTCTCCTGAGTCGGTAACATGCTGCACACTGGAGCTATCGTCCGGCATGGAACTGCAACACTCATTTTGACGAATTGTGGGACCAGCTGGGGGTACAACTGTCTGCAGTAGTTTAATATTTGTAAGTATATGGGAAGATCAGAACAGACATCATGGTCATAATAATCTCTTACAACATGAACTCTTTGATATACCTACAGTATATGTACTAACGTAATTAAGTTAGAAGTGTTGTAAATTCACGCTGTGTGATGGATTATTTTTTATGAAACCACCCCTTGAAGAAAGTGCAAACCAGCTGAGAAAAGGATGTAATATTGTGTTCTGTGAGAAAAGTAGCTTGGATAAAATGCAACATCCCCATAATATCTCATGTCAGACCAACCAATGAACTACCACTCACCACAGTTTCGGTAGAAAAGTCGTCCACATTTTTGGTTGCACCAAGGCGGGCAACTATATCTTTTATATCTGGTCTTTTCACTGGGTTAGACTTAGTTCACTGTATTCCTATCTCCGTGCATACTCGTATTTGTATCAGTTGTGTGCCTTCCTGCATATTGTCCAACCTACTTCTCCACCTCTCAAGTACCTGTACAATTTGCATCAGTGGGTTATGATTTATAAAAAGGAGCAACATATATTTTTACATGCGGAAGGTCCACGTAACTTCATGTAAAGCAGAGTGGCAAAATCCAAATAAAGCGCAAAACAAAGGGCAGACGTAAGTTATAGCAAAACGCTATACCACCTCGAAGCAAAATCGACAGAAACTATGACCGGAAGCAATAGGCCGCCATCCTTTACATAGATTTCTAATAGCATGACAAGGTACACACCAACGTCGAGACCTTTTACAGTATATCAGATAAATACTGGCCATCCATTTTTGCTGATCTAAAGGTTAATATTAATCTATACTACTACCTCCGTCCAGGTTTATTGGTTCCCATTGTATTTCGTGCCAAATTTTGACCATAGGTTAAACTAACAAATTGTTCGTGCATGTCATCAAAAATTATATCTTTGAAAACTATGTTCAAATACGAATTCAACGATATAATTTTTGTTGACATGCATTAATATGTTGTTAGTTAAATCTTTAATCAAAATTTGACACAAACTACAAAGGGGACCTATAAACCAGGACGGAGGTAGTACTGGACTAGACGTGTAGTATTTGTTTCAAAAAGGGCACAATCGGAAGAGTTTAATTTCATAAAGACGGGAACCAGCGCGGTTATGCGGGGAAGATGGACAGGATTGGTGCCTCTCAGCGTTCCGGTGACGAGCAGGATCGAGAGAAGGTTCGTTGCGAGCAGACGAGCAGAGTTGGCCGGAAGCCGATCGACAAGACAAAGTGCCTCCTGTTATTAGCCCACCGTGCCGCAGGCCGCTGCAACAAAAAAGCTGACGAGGTTGAGTCCGCACATATGTGAGCTCTCTGTGGTACAAGGATCACCAACCCTCCAAGCTAGCTGCTCGGCCTGCAACTTGCGTCGCCCTGCTCCCACGCAGAAGAAAAGATGGCCGGATTGGTCCGGCCTCTGTGTCCCAAAAATTAAAGCACAGCTGACTATAGAGGCATGAGCTAGCTCATGTGGGTTAGTGAGGCACTCGGCTAGCTGGTGCAGGATTTGTTCGGACTTTTCGTTTCTATAGTTGAAGCACAACCGAACATGGCTTATTTGCTTGGCTGGGCTAGTTGCAGCCTGCAGGTAGGCGCTGGTTACCTAACCTAGCTCATGGCTGTGGTGAGGCCGTGAGGGGCATGGGCGCCGGTACGATCCGTAGCTGTATTGGGGGCGAGCGAGGGCAGGGGCGAACGGCTGGTGAGTAGTGACAGCAGGGGCGAGGGGAATACGATCTGGATTGGTCCCGTGCGCCGTGACTGCAGAACGAAATCGCTGATTGAAAGGAAATTCAGTTGATAACTGTCCTGGCGCGGAGGCGGGGAGGCTAGGTTGCCGGCGGCGGCGGGGGTAGGAGCCCTAGCGGAGCGGGCGGGAAAAAAATTATATGAGACCAGGTCGGGGGTGGGGGGGACCATGCGGCCGCGCCCTCGTCCCCACCTCCCTCCCCTCCCCTCCCCGTCGCCGGCGAGCTCCGTCGGGCAAAGCCCGGGGGGCATGGCGGCGGCGGGGCCCTTCTTCCCCGTCCTCTTTTGGGCGCCGGTGCGGGGCGGCCCCTTCGAGTGGCGGCGCTGGACGTCCGCGGGATCCAGCGGGGCGGCGGGGTGGCCTGCTGGTGGCGGCGCTCCGGCGACCTTCGTTCCGCGCGCGGCGGGGCGGTTGTGGAGCTCTCGTCAAAGGAGGTGGCGCGCGGCCGGTCTCTTGCCGGATCCGGCCGGATGTGGCTTTGGGCGCCGGCCGGCGGCGCCTGGCTCCGGTGGTGCGTGCCCGGCGGCTCCGGCGCTTGGAGCTCACGGGGCGACGCGGGTAGGGCAGCGGCCGGGCGTGGCCGCTGCTTCGGCCGTGGGCGGCGGCATGGGTAGGTCTCGGTGGTGGCCTACCGGTGTCGTGGCGGCTTCTCAGTGGCTCGATTGATCTGCCCGCGGCAGCGGCCGGCTTCTCCGGCGTCGACTTGTCTACGTTCGGGCCGTCTCGACCTTCACCCCGTCTCCTCATCGCCGGGGCGCTACTCCCGTCAATGGGCTGGTCCTCTCCCAGCAGCGGTCCACCGCTCGCGCCCGGTGCCGCAGGACCGAGCTCGTCTCGCGCATGATGCAGCAGGGCCGAGCTCGTCTCGCGCACGGTGCAGCAGGACTGACCTCGTCCCCCTCTCGATGCTGCAGGACCGAGCTCGTCTCGCGCTCGGGGCAGCATGACGGGTCGGTGGATGCCAGTTCTGGCAAACCTATTGGGTCTCGACGCTGGGGTCGCCCGAGGGCGTGAAAGGTGGGACCTTTCCACTCATCTCTTTCGTTGGGGTGCGGCGGGTCTCGGGTGAGGTGGTGTCGAGGTCTTGGATGCTGGGGCGGCGACCCTGGTGGTGGTAGCACGGTGCTCTTGGGAAGAGCCTGTGCCTTGGTGCTGCCCAATCATCATGGTCGTGTGGGCGGCATGGTTGCCGGGGTGTGGCGTTCGGTGGCAGTGAATGTTGGCCGAGGTGAAAACCTGCTCTATCTTCGGACAGGCCGGTGGCGGCGAAGATCGTTCCCTTCTTGAAGGCGTCATCGCGGCTCTCATTGCCCGTCATGCGGCTCCGGGGGAAACTCTGATCCTTGGATCGGGCGCTGGCGGCGCTCCAGCGTCGTATCCTTCCTGAAGGCGCCACCTTGGAGCGCATGGTTCGTCATATGTAGCTTCATCTCTTCGGGGCGGTAGTGCTAGGGGTGGTGTTTCTGCGCTCAGCACCTATGTATCCTGTCATGTGCATATGTTGTGGTGGCGTGGCGTGTATTTGTACTAGGTGCTTGTTGATTGGTGCTTTATATATAAAGCGGGGCGAAAGCCTTTTTCGGTAAAGGAAATTCAGTTGACTAAAATACCCTTTACATCCATCGTTGTATTAGATTAATACTACACACTATATGCAGTAGTATGATGTACCGTAAAATTTCTCAAAACAAACTACTAAACCTAGTATTACTGCAAGGGATTATATATAAACAGGGACCTACTATATTACTGCAAGGGATTAGACATAGTAACTTGCTCAAACTTTACATAGTTTGACTTTTCAAAAGAAGTATACAAGGGTATGCTAACACATCATTGTGTGTATTTAGAAATATTACCATTAGGTTGATAGCAGGGTATATTTGCTTCTTTTGCAGCTAATTTGTGCTTTTTACTATTATGTAATCCTGAAAATAGGATATACTAAAGTCCGAATGGAAGAACGATATATTCATGACAATGTAACCCGGCAATTTTGAAATCAATACTTTACATTGAAATATTTGGTCTTACATTGTCGATCTTAGGACGTCCCCTGTTTCCTGTTAGCATCTCTATGATTATAATACCAAGACTGTATATGTCATTTTTTAATGTGATACGTTTTTCACGTATGAATTCTGGTGCCATATATTCCCTGCATGAACATTTAAATTGATTAATGGGAAATGCATGGATATTTATTCATGCATAACGCAAAAAGAGTTTCCCAAAGTCAAAGCAAGCTTACTTGGTTCCAATCGCTTCTGAAGTAATAGCAAAACTTTGCTCTTCATCGAAGCACCTCGATAGATCAAAATCAACTATTTTTGGCATCATAGTATCATCTAACAATATATTTCCTGGTTTAAGATCTAAATGAAGGATGCGCTTATGGTGAAGATAATATAAACCGTCACATATTCCAATGATAACTTTATAGCACCTGCTCCATTCAAGTTCAGGAGACGCATCTATGAAATAGGAGATGAGTAAATTGGTTAGTAGTTGACACACTTTAGGTCCTTGGTCATTGAACGCTAAATGGATGATTGAACCAAATACATGCCACATGATCTTACCGGTGATTTTCTTATCAAGACTCCCATTACGTAGATATTCGAAGCAGAGTAACCTTTCTCGCACCTCTGCTATGACAAACTTGCCATTGTAATCTGACATTGCACCTTGTGTGTCGGCGCAAATTCCTAGGAACCTTACAATGTTTTTGTGCTTTGCCATCCTCAGACAACAAACCTCTTCACTGAATCTCTTATCATCAATATCTAGCGTTCCAGAGAGCTTTTTCACAGCAACTATGCCATTGTCGAGCATTCCCTATAATCGCAACATGCTTCCGCAACGTTAACTTCAATTTGCATATTAAATTTGATCACAACATGGGCAACTTAGAGTTATCATAATCATACCTTATAAACATCTGCAAAGCCACCAGAGCCAATTATGTTGCCATCAGAGAAATTGTTAGTGATGTCCTTCAAAAGTGATAACAGTATGGCCTTTGGTTCTGCACTTTCATCAAGTAGGATACGCTCTAGTTCACTTCATGTAGCAATAGGTTGGTGATCCATATGTGCCATTGTAAACCAAATACCCTTGAAACAAGAGAAGGTGCATTATTTATGAGGCTATTAGACCTGACTCAGTTACCTTCACGGTAATAAAAGAGTAAATATTATGAAACAAGAGTTCTTTTAAAAACAAATTACAATACTACACCTTTGAGAAGAAAGTTCATAGCAGTATAGCACTACACTTTAGCATGGGATTTTTTTCACAGGACAAATAATTTAACATGTCACGCTTAGTAAACAACTTGCATGCAAAAGTTTCGACACTACATTGTAATATATCAAGAAACTACACTATGCAAAAGTACAACTTTCGATATCTTTACTATTAAAGTTATATATGTGGATGTCTATATCACAGTTTACGTCATGTATATCTACGAGAAGATAAATAAAAGCACCCTAAAATCAAGTCTGTTTATCCCTCACATCCTCTCCCACACAAACACCCACACACAACTCAACAATCCGCTCAATCCCTAACTAACCTGACACATGTAATAATGCAAACAATAAAGGAAAAAGAGGTGTAGGGTCTACAAGGGTGTGATCCCGAAATCCAAACCCGAGATCACAGTGAAACGGATGTCACATGACATGGAGCCGGAGATGACGGAGTTCATCGATCAAGTTCTCAGTGTCAGCCACGTTCAGCACATGAACCTCGTGCAGCTTCTCGGATACTATTGTCATCATGGGGAGATTCTCCTCGTGCACGAATGTATGGCCAATGACAGCCTCGACAACAAGACCATGCCCGCGCTCAATTGGGGGCAGAGGTTTCAGATCATCGGGGCATCACGTCTGGCTTGTTGCACCTCCATTAGGACTATGACAAGATCTTCATCCACCATGACATCAAGACGAGCGACGCCCTCATATACGGCGACATGGATGGGCGCCTTGGCAATTTCTGGCTGGTGAGGTTGTATGACCACGTGTGGACACACATACAACGCATGTCGTCGGCACAATGGGCTACCTTGCCTCGGAGCTGGTGCGGACGAGCAACGCGATGTTGGTGATCGACATGTTCCCCTTCGATGTGTTTGTGTTGAAGATGACATGTGGACGACATCAGCAATGCCCTCACATTCACCTGAATGTTGGCTTCATAATTAGATACATGTTTGGCCGTTTCCATGTTTTACGTTGTCATGGTTTCTTGTCATCTAATCGACAGCTACTCAACAACCATGTGGCTTCTTGTCATCTAATCGACAACTACTCTTATCGTGCCACAAGTCCATCATGACATGGATCATGCCGGAGATTTTCCTTTAATCATGCGCGCAAGTCAATTGTTGAGTATCAGTTTATGGGAAAGCTCAAGCGATATGACTATAGTACATATGATATTTCTCCTCTACTTGTCACAATCATTTTGCTAAGTGGTAGAACGAATTCTCTCCGTTTGTCCACTACCTCGGCTAAACCTAAGCAAAAGAAAAGGAGGTCCAAGAGACAGACCCGAATAAAGAAGAAACAGTAATCTTTGACGAATGTCTAAATTTATTTTTGTAAACTACGGTCCTCATAATAAGAAAGAAGACGATATGAGATGAAGGAAAATTAACTATACCAATTATATACATCTTATTTCATATTTAGATTTTGTTAATGTGATAATGATAGAGAGAGACTTTAAGACGTGTAGCAAGCCGAATTTCATATCATGTTTGCTGATGACACGAATTTATTTTTATCAACATCTAACTATAAAAAAGGCCTATTTTCCATTTTGAATTGAGAAGGTGTCATTATGTTAATAAAAAAGTGGTTCAGTGGTATATTAACTAATTGGTTGATTACGAAAATTAGACTTTCTCAATTTAGAGACTTAAGAGCAAAAAGAAAAGATAGGACTGTCCATAGATCTGACTAGAGTCTTTCTGGCTCAATAAAGGAGAATTGAAAAATAGAAGAAAAATACCATTGAAGGTTACCGAACTGACTGGCTCGTGTGGTGATTGCCAGCAAATCGGTACGAGTAAGATACCAATCCATACCATGATGCAAAACACGTAATGCTCGGAATGTAGAATAATGAGATATTCCATGGCAATGCACAGACATTCAGCTAGTAGTTACTTACAAGCCTAATTGTGTGATAATTTTGACAAAATAAATGCTGTTTTACGATAACTACACTCAAGGAAGAATTACACAAAGATGATCACTCTGCTGTTCTGTAAACAGAAAAATCTAGATAAGCATGCTGCCATTCCCAGGATGGAAAAAACTGTGAAACCATAACTTTAGATTTTTACATAAGGCTGGAAGTTCTCTTGAATAGAAATCTGATTTTTATAGTTGTCCTAACTCATAAGACACAACAGAAATTTTACGGTTAGCTAAAGTAGTCCATAGGGAAAACCTTCTCAACCCTACAAATCAAACAGGCTTTACAGGGAAAATAATCTAGTAGTAGAATATCTTCCAAAGTTCCTATGTAGTTCCCTTGAATCAAGAGATCCTTATAAAAAACATACGCAAAAGTACGACTCTCAGAATTTCTATTGAGTTTATTTGAATCAAAGATGCCACTATGCATGAGCCCAAAGCATCCTAAACACGATCAAGAAGAAGGGTCGTGGAATTTAAGCTAGCAATCATGTGGGAGGAGCACACTACGGTTTGAAGATACTTTCCTCGAACAGGAGAAACAGTGATTACCTGGAGAAGCCCAGATGCAATGCTAGCGGCGTAGAGGTGGCGAGTTTCAGCTGTTGCTATTGCTGTAGAGAAGGAGAAGGGGACTTTAATCTCAGGACATGGGTATCTGATCAGAGGTGAGCTAGATGAAACCATTTTGAAATAGGTGAGAATGCATCCAGACATGCCAAGTTGTAATGTCAACAGTCTCTAACCAATAAGCATCCCTGCACGTACAAAGGTAAGTGCAGAGATCGTATTCAAAGCTAAGTCTGAGTCTACATGGCATAAATTATTCCAAGACGAATGCTCGATGCACAATTTACAACACGCCCCTGGTTTGCAGCCCGCGGTTTTGTAACATTGCTAACATAGGGTGCGAGTCAAACTTCATAGTTTACGAGCAAGTCGCAACAATAGTGGCAGCAGGGTTTGTAAACAATGCCAACTAGGTAGAGGCATCATATGGATCGGCTGTCTTGTAGCTGCTTCACGATGCCAACTTGATGTATTATACCATTATGATATAATTAATTAGTGTGCGTTAAACTAGCTGTAAGAAGATTGATGGGAGCAATTATTGCAGACATGGACGATACCATTGTGGGTGGTAAAAGGATACTGTCTGCTCCATGATCTCCTCAATTACTGTCCTCTCAATCTCGCTGCATCACAACATTTTCTTTGCCAATGAGCAGCGGTCAAGATGGCGCAGGCTGTAGCTTGTCGCAACTCGAGGGTAGAAATGCAAGTCACTCGTCCTCCATGCAGTACATCATAATTTTCTGTAAGCATTCTACTTTGCCTTGCTTCTGCTAGACCATAATTTTGTGTAAGACTGATTCTGCCAAGTAAGAAGGATCATAGTCTAAATCATTTCCATATCCTTGGGAAACAAAGATGTTGTCGTGCAGCAAGGTTGACACTACCATTAGCCTTCAATGCGCTTAAGGCCTTGTTATCATCGTCAGATGCAGTGGTCAATTGCTGACCGCAACAACGCTCCTACTACAATTAGTCTTCTTACTTCTAGCTTAACAGACATCATCAGTAATTAAGTAATACACATCACACCTCTGCTCTCTAATGCCTGCACCTAGCTAGTTGGTACAAAAGAAACCCTGTCGAGTGTCGACCATACAAAACTGCAGGCTGCAGCTACCAGTGGTTCGTTTCGTTAAATACGTTATGACAAGGACAACAACTCTGCTTTGAACCGGGACGCGGATTGATTCAGAGATTGTGTTACCAATACAAGTTGACATGTCTAGGATGCTGCTCAACTATTTCAAAATGATTCATCCAGCTGCGTTCTACCATACGGAACGGATCTGGCCACAAAACACGGGCTGTGAAACAGTGGTGTGTTGTTAAATACATATGTGATTGGTTCAAAGACAGTCCATAATACAACTTGACATCATGGCATATCTATACTCTACACGGTTCATCTACGTCAAAATCATTCATCCAGATCTGTTCCAGTATACCAAGTAATCAAAGAGGACAAGGCCACAAGTAGGTGCTGCAGCCAACTAGTCCCAATTGGGCATCGAATAGTAGATCGGCTTTCATAGTTAAAATTTGTGAGGGGCACTTATGCTTAGTGGTAATTCACAAACACTTCATTTTCATACAACCTTTTTCATTTTCTTTTCTATTTTTCTTTCCCTTTATCTTTTTTATTATTTTTCCATATGTATTTGTTTTTTGTTTTCTCTTTCCATTATGTATTTGTTTTTTGTTTTCCTTTTTGTTTTTTGTTTTGAAATTCATAAACATTTTTTTTAATTTTTATTAAACATTTCTGAGTTCCTGAATATATTTTGAATCTACGAACATTTTTTGAATTTTTTGAACATTTATCTCAATGTTGGAACTACTTTTGAAATTCTCAAACATATTTTGATTATTGTGACATTTTATAAAAAATCCTAAACACTGTTTTAAAAATTCATGAACCTTTTTTGAAATTGTGAACAATTTTGAATAGACGAAAACTTTCCATGAATTCCTTAATATATTTTCAATCCGGCCGCCTTTATGATTTCCCGAATATTTTAAAATAATGACCAATTTTGCACTTGATGAATATTGTTTTCCACAGTTCGAAACTTTTTTGAAATCCTGAATTATTTAGAAAAGCATAAAACAAAAAAGAAAAGCAAAAAATGAAAAAAAAATATGAAGGGCCTTTCTGTCCCGCACATGATCTGGCCATGAGGGCATGCGTGGGTGGGGGGTGCGCACTTCATTGGTATCCGGTGCATAGGTCGCCATATAGGAGGGCTATATGGCGCTCACGGTGGCAAGTAGTCGCGACACGTTTACATTTATATAAAATTCAGAACTATTTTTTTTCATGAACAATTGAAATATTTTTCTAAAATTGGAATCAATTTTAAAATTTAATATTTTGGGGAAATTTTGCACAAAGTCTATCAGGCGTTGAATCAGCGGGCATCCTTCTATAGCAAGTAATGCTTAATTAAAATAATGCTCGTCTATAAATCCAATACCTCTCCCCTCTTGGGCTTAATCATTTTATGTCATCCAATATTTTTTCATATGTATTTCTTCATCATCCGACCAAAAATATCCTATCGGTATCTCATATTTCTTAGAGAATCATTTCACATTTAAAAAACAGTAATGTTATATTTTGGAAGTATTTGGAGTATCACACGGCCACAAACATTGTTAACAATACATACTCTATCATATGTGTACAACTCTTCAAATTCATTAACATTATTATTCGTGGTGGCACTTAAACGATTATTTGGTGGTACATCTACAACAATTTATACCAATTTTTTATACTTACTAATAATTGTATTTTACGATAAACCTGGATAATACACCCTTTGTAAAATAATACAGGAATTTTTAGATGACTACTTTAATGATTCAAAAAATCTTATATTAATGATTTAAAAAGTCTTATATTAGTTTACATCCAAAAAGTCTTGTATTAGTTTACATCCAAAAGGTCTTGTACTAGTTTACAAACGGAGTATTTTATAGCGAAAGCTATGTTTATTTTTGTAAGCATTACCATTTGAAAATTTTATATTAACCCAAATTATCATAAATGTAAAAAAGAAATAAAAAGGGTAAAATTGCTACCTCTACTTGTTAACTTGTGATGACAGACACATGAATTATATTATCTTATATACACACTCTATATATCTTTTTCTCGGTGTGTGTAGTACCATAAAATATAATGATAGAGAGTTCTAGAATAAATGTATGACCAAACATATATCTTTGTTGCAGAGGATTCTAGTCCAATGCATAGGAAAACTAGGGAGGGTAAATGAATGTGATTGTTCGTGCAATAAGAGTTGCAGATTTGCCACTTGTTGAAGATCCCTTTTTTTTAAGATGCACTAGTTGCAAATCTAACCAACTAGTAGCACATTGTGTCTTGGGAAGAAGTAAGGCGTGCACGCACCGCTAGTCCTAGCGCTCTCCTCCTCCTCATGTCGACGGCCACCTCGGCCCCAGCGTCCACCAATCCCGCGCCGGCGTCCGCTCCGGTCCCGGCGACCACCCCCCTCTAGCCGATTCTCGATGGCGTCTAGGGTGTCTCTCTCGGCGTCCTCCTCCGGCTCCCTGCCCTCATCCCCTCCGCCACCGCCGCTGCCGCCCCCTAGGCCGGTCCTGCGCTCCCTGCTCGTGGTGCCCGACGTGGTGGGCACGGCGCGGGGCCCTATCGTGCGCAATGTTGCAAGCCCCCCCCCTCCCCTGGTTGGTGGCGAGGCGCCCTGGCAGATGCAGGCTGGGCGTCGGGCGATGGCCGTGCGGGCGCGCTCCCCGCCCAGGCCGGCGCGCCGCTCTCCCCCGAGCAGGTGGCCCAACATCCTCCCGTCCTCGCGGCCTCCGCGGGGCCAGATCCCGGCGAAGCTCGTCGACTGCTGCTACAACTGTGGTAGTGATAAGCACATATCTGCCATGTGCACAAACCCTCCGGTGTGTGCGCTGTGATGGAGAGGGCCACATCTCCAGGGACTGCAGCCGCCCGCGCCCGCGCCCCCGCGGCTCGTCGCCGGTGGACCCCCCCCCCCCCCCCGGGCCGCCGCCAGCTCTTCGCTCTGGTCGTGCGCCGCAAGTGCCTGCCGTGGGTGGGTCTCTGCCTCGCCCCCCCCCCCTCGTCGTTGCCCTCTGCCCCCGCGGAGCCGGCCCTCCCGCCGCCCCCCTCCCCTGGGGCCGCCACTGGCGGGCGCGGTCCGTGTTGGAGTTCCCTAGAGCCAGGTGGTGAGTGTCGGGTCGGTGGCTGGCGTGCCCGGCCCGGGCTTTTCGGTGCCCTTCGCACCGGTGGATTCGTCACGGGCCTTGCCTGTGTCGGTGGAGGATCAGGTGGATGTGGTCTTCTTGGCTTCGGGCCCTGACCTGCGTGCGCTCGAGGCCGAGCTCAGTCGAGCGGTGGTGGTGACCATTGTGGGTGACCGGGACGCGGCTGATCTGGCCTCGGTTGCCGGTGTGGTGGTGCGGGAGTGCGAATTCGAGCCAGGCGACATGTCCATCAGAGAGTACTTCCCGGAGGACTTCCTTGTCCTCTGCCGTTCGCCGGAGATTCGGAACAGGCTGCTCCGTCGTGGTCGTGTAGGCAACGGGTCGTTCGACCTGGTGTTCGCGCCCTGGTCACGGCATGCCCATGCCACGGCCATTTCCATGCCTTTCCTGGTGCCGCTGGTGCTGCGTGGGGTTTCGGCCAATGCTTGGACTAGGCGTACTGCGGAGGCACTCCTGCTGGGGCTTGGTATCGTCGTCAAGGTTGGGTCGGCCACAGAGGCGCGCAGCGACATGTCTGGATTCTTGGTGTGGCTGTGCACGGACGATCCGCCGCGCATCCCCTCGCGGCGGATTCTTGCGGTGGAAGAGCCGAACAGGCGAAACAGTCATGCGGTGCTGGCAGATGGTGAAGACGACGCGCTCTGGTACCTGGTCGACATCAAGCTTGTTGCGGCGCCGGTGCGGCTTGGGCCGCAGGCGGGGCTGCCACCGCCACCTCCTCCGCCACCGTCCCCGCCGTCTGGAGACTAGTCTGGTGGCGACTCGTGCTTTGGTGGTGGGGAGGACCGTCCGCCGCCGCCGCGCTCGCCGGGGCGCTCGGTGGGTTCCTCATCGACGTCGGCACCGTCCCCCAACCCCGGTGCGGGTCTTCGGTCTGTTTGTATGGGGTCCGGTCAGCATGCGCTGGCTGCTGACGTGTCCGGTGCAGCGGCTGTCGTGAGGCAGAGTACGGAAAGTGTGGTGGGCCAGTTGGCAGCTTCTTGTCGTGGTTTGGATGTGGTGGGGGGCAGAATGGATGAGGCGCGGAGCAGGCAGCTTGTGGGCCAGGGGGGTCCGTTTGAGACAGGTGGGCGAACCGCGGTCGTGCCGGGCGGAATCACCGCGTTCGGTGAACCAGATCACTATCAATTCATGCCTGCGGCAGGTTGGTCGATTGCTGGAGGCCCCACAGGAGGTTCCCGCAGAATGATCTCCTAGCATCAATATACGATATTTCTACCAAACAAGAGCTAAATATTGGTACCCTTGGCCCCAAGCACACAAATAACTTCTGCTATAAGATGGTGCCAAGCTTACAGGTGACAAAACAATTTTGTATTAGATGCTATTATAAGCAGAGGAAAAGGCATGTATGAAGCCGTTTTCAGCAGTAAACATGAAGAGTTCCACTAGTGCACAGGGTGCAGTCAGTGCCATTGACACCTTCAAATGCAACTACATAGGTAACCCTAACTTGTTAGGAAATTTGAATTTTAGACTCAAATCTAGGTCAACAAATGTGCCAGCACATCTTCAACGAGACGGAACACAATAGGTCAAGTAATGCACCACAACAGAATGAAAAATGACACGTAGTAAATATAATTTCAAACTGATCTTACAAGGCTGCCGAAGCCAACATAAATGGGCCTGTCGTCAGCTTCAAGCCAGTGTACAAGTGCTTGAGGAGGCACGTAAACTGAAGCAAGATCAAGGAAGCAGAACCCAACCACATCAATCTTGGGGCCCCAGTCTGCATTCAAATATATGTCATCTTTCAACTTGAGTTAAAGTTCATCCACAAAAAATTACTGAGTAGACAATAAACTCCTTTGGAAAATTTTAATGGTAGTTTCTGAAAAGCTACTCCATCTGTGCATCACAACTGCAATTACAATATCAGTATGAATTGTAAAAGTTCCTTATATAATTATCAGTGATAAGCATGCATAATGCACATTTTTCTAGCCTCTAGTAAGGACTTTGGTATGATGTTAGTATTCCCTAAAATTTCAATCTGCTATGCCACAATAATAAGAAAATTGATATGTAACTGCCCATCTAGTTGACTCACAATTTTAATCTTGCCATAACCTCTTGAGAGGTTTGAAGGAGTACTACAATTATTCGAGTAAGCTACATTATTAGTTTCATCACCGTTCGCTAGTTAATTCACACTACAAGGAGAAGGATGGAATTATGCGAAGAAGGTGAAAAGGGGAGAACGCAAGATATTCTTTCATTCCTAAATTACTAGGTCTCATGCTTCATTGAAATGAATATCTGATATATCCTACAGAAAAGACAATTCATTCAGCCATGGCTTTTTCCAAAGCTACACTATTACTGAAACACAATACTATACATAAATAGGGATCGACATGGTACATCTAAATGGGGTGCGGTAGCAATAAAATCCATCGACCATATAAATGCATGTAACGTTTGGCAAAAGGTAATAAGTACAATCAAGAATGACAAAGACCATATAAATCTAGCTTCAGCTAAATTAATATGATTCAAGTACCTTTTGGCTTTGGGACAAGATGAGGACTCCAGATGTATCCATGAGGAATGTCAGTTCCAGTACCCTGTGAACCACTTAAGTACATTCTTGGTCGCAGATTCAACTTCTTTTTCCTGAATTCATTTATTATACCCCGTAACTCAAGCCAAATAGCAGACTCAACAATTTGGTAAGATAACTGCAAATGTAGACAAGCATTAGATCAGCTGAGGGAAAGACACTATTTCAAGAAATAACAATCCATGCGGCCAATTAGTTGAGCCGAAAGGTTATTTGGCACTAAGGGCTATGGTTGCAAAAGCTGAAACTAGTAACATTGGCACATCCAAGCAACTAAAACTAGTAAATGACGCTAACTAAAATTTATGTCATCAAAACAAACTTGAAGCTTATACCTACAACTATGAGGTCCTGCAGGCAGTACCAAGAACACAATATCTTATTGCTAGCAAGAACTCTGCTTGATTTAGGGAAACTAAACCCATCCGGAAATCAAGGGAACATAAATTTGAACAATTTAATACTTACAAACAGAACAAATTCCTGGTAAAAGAAATATGTACTTTTCGGCTACATATGAACAGAACACAATCAATTTACAAATGACGAATCAAAGACCATCCTTGCCATAATGCACATGTACGAGAGCTATAACCAACTACAAATTTCAAATATAACCAAGGTCCAGAAATATATATGATAGTTACTCAAAGATTCACCAGAATAAAAATAGAAACTAACTTAGTGGTGCTACTCTAGAAGATCAAATAGACCGCAAACTTTAACTCAATCCGTGGAGATGGAGGACAAATAATAATATATAGAAAAATATTTGTTTTTTTTTCTTAAACCAATTTCCACATGGAACTATGTTTGTATTCATTTTCATCAATTTTGCAATGATTTGGAATAGTTCGAACTAATCACCCAATACTCTCAACAAATAAGTAAGTACAACATAAACTCACTCGATATCCATTTTTCACACGAGAAAGAGGATGTGGAAATTCACTAGTTGGCCTGAACAAGTAGCATATATAAGTTAGATCTCCCAAGTTACAATATTCCACATCTCTTCAAAAAGGAAACAGAAAAATGGTGACTCACGTCCATGGCATCGTAGAGAATACATGAATGGGTACTTTTAGTGCCTCTGCCACGTGTGTATGTCCTGAATAAATAAATCAGGTGGACAAGAAAATTCGTAATTTTTCATATAGTAATGAGGTAAATTAACATGGTTATATGGATCATAAAAGAGAAGAATATAAAAAATAAATAAAGTGATACGAAGGAACATGAGAACACATACATGCGGAAAATACCACGTCATCATGCGGACACTAGTGGCCAGTGGTACATTCATTGAAGGTAATAAGGCATAGACCAAAATACACACATTCAAGAACTACAAGTCGGAACGGAGAGCTAAAACACAAAGGTTTTGTATTGTTTAAATCTCCTCACAACTGCCATGTCCTACTTTTGAAAAAGGAATAGGTCCAAATTCCCACATTGTGGTCAGTTCCGTATAATACCCTCTACTTTAACCAGATATCTAAACCCCTTAACGTGAGCAGATCAAATTATAGCATGGCACTGGTTTTCAAGATGAATCCACTATGCTATTAGGTTTATGGTGGTCATGTCAAGGTTTTAAATGCTAGCTCACACCACAAGCAACGCAAATGTAACTACATGTAATTATGATGATTTTCACATTATAAAAAAATAACTGGGTAAGTATTTCTTTGTTAGAAGGTAGTCTTGACAAAAAAGCCGGTCTCTTTTGCTCGCGTCAATCAATTTTATGCATGAAGTCATGAGTTGCAGTTCCTGTGTATTCTTATTTACTCAATTTGTTTCGACCATTATTTATTCGAAATTCTTGTATTCCGCAAATGAAAGGCAACATAACATGACACACTTAAAAACAATTTGGTACAAAATAACCAATCACAGGCCCTATCATATAAGAGTCCCTACAGAGATTTTTATGAGTTTACATTGATAATCTAATATATGCTTATTGATGGCAAGACAAAGCAGACCATCACCATGGTAAATCATATAAAGTAAGAAATTGATCTGTCACTACAAAAAATTGGTCTGTCTGTGTGTGAGCAAGATTGTCAGGGTTTGATTAATATTATAGAATATTATGATCATTATTTGGGAATCGTATGATCATGTGGGAGAATTTCAATCCAGGGTCTATGTAGGATCTTGCTTGAGAAGAACAATTTAGAATAGTGTTCTTCATCTTTTAATCGCCATAACCAAGATTATCGAGGTACAATGCTAAGAGGATCCTCATCCTAACAAAAATGTAAATTAGTATGTCTGTATACTGGTATTTTTTCTCTTTGCCAAGAAATAGACCCTAAGGTTGTACAGTATTATTAGTAAGTGAGGTTTGCCACTCAACCGTAAACACACATCATAAGAAAAAATCCAGAGTAAATAAGATATACTGACCATATGCCGGTGGATTAGCAATAATGGCATCCAGTTTGAAGGGAATGCCAGTGTCAGGGTCAGGATCCTTGCATGCCGGCAGCAAGGAAAATATAATTTCTTTCATGTCTGATGGGCCTGAAGGCAGGTATCCTTTATTCTTCACCATGTCTGCCGGAGTGTGAATATACCAAAGAAATTAATATTCATATGATGTAAAGTTGGGACAAAACAATTAGATCACGATACAAACATATATTTAGCGAGTACTTTTGGATCTCCACCAAGTGGGAAAAACTCCAGCCCGGCTGTCAGTACGAACACTTTATAGTTCGCATGAGTGGCTAATCTCACACGGTGTCCATAATCCTAGAATAAAGGTCACAGCTGATCCTTATTATAACAGAAAACATCAACCCGTGGTGTCATGCCGGAATTAAGCTAGAAAGAAGTACATGAGCTAACCAGAGTTCCGAAACAACAACATAGGGAAACGGGATTAACAACAATGTTAGCTTGGGCTAACCTGTAAGCGTTTTGCTATAGCAACAAATGGCAGAACATCTCCCCTTGTACCCACAATAAGCATAACAATCTGCATAGGTATGTCTGCTCTATCCAGGGATTCTTCAACATTGCCATCAACAACCACAGTTCCATCATCTTTCACTGTAGCAATCCGATTTAGCATTTTGAGCTGTGCGAAATTGGATATGGAGGGGATTAAAGAAAGAGGAAAACATTCAGTAGCCAGATACAAATCCGTGCATCTGATACTTGGGCATCTCTCAGGCTACAACGCAATGCATAATAATATGCTGAAACTTACAAGATTTAAATAACTGTATCATTCCAACCTGCTAAACTACTCTCAATTTCATCAGTTCCAACTTTCTAAAGAGATGTACGTTACATATACGAAAATCCCAGTTCCAAACATATTGATGAATACGTACATACTGAAGCTAACATAATTAAAAATTTCATAATTCATGAATTTATAAAACATATAAAGAAGATGATCAACATGAAGAAAATGCTACATTTCATCCTAGATAGAAAGATAAACAAGTGAATCTATACAGACCTGTTCTCTTTTTTTTCGAAAAGGGGGAGTACCCCGGCCTCTGCATCAAGAATGATGCATACGGCCCTCTTATTAATCAACGCAGCAAAGTGTGCATACAAGGTTCCATAGTCTCAAAATCAAACAAAGGATATGCAGCCCATATCGACCGCGGAAGGCTAGAAACACAAACTAGCCAGAAATAAAATGCCACAACCGGCTGGCTAAAGAAGATAGGAAAACTAATTGCCTATCCTATTACATGACCGCCATCCAAACCGGTTGAAGATAACCCGAGCAACCATCTCCCATCGGGTAGACCCAGTAACCAAATGCTCCCTGGCCTCCATCGGAGTGAGTAATGACCACGAACGGATCAATGCCGTAGCTCGGAATAGAACCTGCAAAAAATGAATTCGTGATGTTCTGTTAAAAACCAAATCATTTCTGCACAACCAGATGGTCCACATCAACGCACAAACTCCCACCCGAATATGCCTTGCTAATGCGGAATCAATCCCATTAAGCCAAGTCCCAAATAAAGCGGTGACCGTAGTGGGTGGAGTAATATTAAAAGCAATGTGCACCGTCTGCCAAAAGAGATGTTTAATTGTCTCATCCCGATCACAGAAACTACACCTAGTAGCTCCTGTCCAATTACGCTTTATCAAGTTGTCCTTTGTGAGAATGACTTGTTTATGAACAAACCACATAAACACTTTTATTTTCAAAGGAACTTTGACATCCCAGACCTTTTTGGACGTTGGAATGGAACTTGAGTTAATAACATCAAGATACATTGACCTCACTGTAAATACTCCAGACTTGGTCAACTTCCAGCGTAATGCATCAGGTTGGTCAGAAAGTTGTACCTCCATTAGTCTCCTAACTAACTGGAGCCAAACCTCCCAGCGATTGCCCACTAACGACCGTCTAAACTGAATATTAAGGGGGATAGTTTGAAATACCGTCGCCACGAACACCTCACGTCGTTGAGCAATACGATATAAAGACGGATATTGAATAGCCAAGGGTGAGTCTCCCAGCCAAGAATCCTCCCAGAAACGTGTAGTAGCACCATTTCCAAGGACAACTTTTGTCCTATTGAACAGTAATACTTTGACTTTCATTAGTCCCTTCCAGAAAGGCGAATCAGTCGGCCTAACTGATACCTGTGATAACGTTCTAGTCTGGAGGTACTTGCTGCGAATGATTTGCGCCCACATTGCTTCAGTGCCGGACGCGAGCTTCCACAACCACTTACTAGACCTGTTCTCTTATGGAAATCTTATCAGCCAATAACTGTTTAGCAGGATCATTAACTGGATTATTTCGGCGGCGTCTCTCTGTTTTTGTTCTTTCCAAATTCGATGGTCCGGTAGTTTCAGCAATAATATCAGGATTCTTGTCTGAAAGGAAGGATGAGTTGAGAATTGAGTAGCATTTATATATTACATACTCACACTATCACGACATGAATGAAGCTGGGATGATTCTTTATGAATAGAAAACAATGATCAGTTTTTTATCACACCTCTTCCTGGGTGCCTGTCATGCTATATTTTTACAATTGATGTAATTGACTCACGGGGTAAACTGAATACAACTAAAAATAAAGTTCGGAAACTTTAGATTAGGTAAAAATATGCTCTGGCTTGCGTTCCCTGACTTAAAGTAGCATTTTCTTATAATCACCAGCATTATTACACACAGAAACGTAGTGGACAGCAAAGACTAAACAGATGGACAGGTACAGTTCATAAGTCATACAATCGAACTCAGCTTAGAGCGCTGCACTTCGCTACATTCTGTTACACGATAAGCCAACAGCGTTTCCACTTACCAGTAGCATACCTAAAAGGGTCCAATCTGTTGAGCAAAAGAGACTAATAGCCACAACTTGCTGTCCGATTTAGCAGCGTGTTATTTTTCATATCTCCAATGTCCAATTAATTCCAACTTAGCCAAAGTATGTAAGAGTGCTTGATTTCAAACATATATTCAAGCTGTGATTCCTCAAGTGGAGGAGAAACAAATCCAGTACAGTGCAGATGACCCGGCCTACACCACCAATGCCACGTAGTACTCCTGGCGATGCCAAAATTAGCACCCAGCCTCCCGTGGGCAGGATTAATTCTCCCAGAAAGTCATATTTCCCTTCTTCTAGCAGAACCCAAGTCAGTCCCATTCCCGGCAATCTGAAAGCACGCAAACGCCGACGTGGGATCAAAAGTCCAACCCAGCATAGTGACGCGTGTTGCAATTTCACCCACAAGATCGATCGCATTAAATCACGACAAACACACGCACAAAAAACTTATAGCCAAAGGGCCCTTGTCGTGTCCTCTTTTTCTTCCTCTTTTATTTTCTCTTTTCTACTCACCCAAACCGAACACGACTACTTTTTGCCTAACACATACTAAGCCACGTTGCTTTTTCCTAATCTAATTACCCAGCAACGCTAATCACACCTTACCAAACTTAGCTACCTAAAAACTTACTAGCACACGAACTAGTACTCCCTCCGTAAACTAATATAAGAGCGTTTAGAAGTACTAGATATCTGAGTCAACACAACTAGCGCCACATATGTTACCACTTCCTAGTAAATCTACCAAAATTAAACTAGGTATTGTGTGGATTACCTAACAACGCAGGCACAAGGACCAGGACATGATGGCTACATAGACCCACTCACCAGAGACGAGCGGGAGGCAGATCCCCCTTTTACCTGCGGAGGACGACGTCTATGCCGCCGAGGATACCTCCGGGGCAGGGCTGTCGCTATGTGCGCCTCGGCCGTTTCTCCTACTACCTCTTCTTCGCCCTGCCTCATGTACCTCCACTCGCCTCAGCAGTGACCATTTGTACCCAACGCTACCCTGGTGGGCCCGGAGATTCCAGACATGCCGCGGCGGTTGATCCTAGTCCTTTGACTGCTTCGGTGGAGAGGGGGAAGGGAGACGGGCGGCAGGGGAGGCGGATTCGCACGGTGGCGGCCGCGCCGCTTTGGGAGGAAGCAACTGGCACGCACCACCCAGCCAGGCATCATAGTTTTACATGTGTGGTCGAAGCTTGTCTCGGGCGGCGGACACATAGCAAGCGCTACTGTGAACGCATGGTGGCCACCCATGCAGGACTCACGAGTTATGTCTGATAGCTGTGATACTTCATATTATGGAGTTGCAAATTTTATTCAAACGAAGATTTTTGAAGAAATTGACCCACACTGTGTGTAGCTTGCGAACTGAGAATCATTCAGTATTAACTGAGCCAAGGTTGTCTTGCCAATACCTCCAGTCATCCCAACGATTTGTTCTTCTTCCACAGCTGATGTTGTTTCTCCTAAGTCGGTAACATGCTGCACACTGGAGCTATCGTCCGGCATGGAACTGCAACACTCATTTTGACGAATTGTGGGACCAGCTGGGGGTACAACTGTCTGCAGTAGTTTAATATTTGTAAGTATATGGGAAGATCAGAACAGACATCATGGTCATAATAATCTCTTACAACATGAACTCTTTGATATACCTACAGTATATGTACTAACGTAATTAAGTTAGAAGTGTTGTAAATTCACGCTGTGTGATGGATTATTTTTTATGAAACCACCCCTTGAAGAAAGTGCAAACCAGCTGAGAAAAGGATGTAATATTGTGTTCTGTGAGAAAAGTAGCTTGGATAAAATGCAACATCCCCATAATATCTCATGTCAGACCAACCAATGAACTACCACTCACCACAGTTTCGGTAGAAAAGTCGTCCACATTTTTGGTTGCACCAAGGCGGGCAACTATATCTTTTATATCTGGTCTTTTCACTGGGTTAGACTTAGTTCACTGTATTCCTATCTCCGTGCATACTCGTATTTGTATCAGTTGTGTGCCTTCCTGCATATTGTCCAACCTACTTCTCCACCTCTCAAGTACCTGTACAATTTGCATCAGTGGGTTATGATTTATAAAAAGGAGCAACATATATTTTTACATGCGGAAGGTCCACGTAACTTCATGTAAAGCAGAGTGGCAAAATCCAAATAAAGCGCAAAACAAAGGGCAGACGTAAGTTATAGCAAAACGCTATACCACCTCGAAGCAAAATCGACAGAAACTATGACCGGAAGCAATAGGCCGCCATCCTTTACATAGATTTCTAATAGCATGACAAGGTACACACCAACGTCGAGACCTTTTACAGTATATCAGATAAATACTGGCCATCCATTTTTGCTGATCTAAAGGTTAATATTAATCTATACTACTACCTCCGTCCAGGTTTATTGGTTCCCATTGTATTTCGTGCCAAATTTTGACCATAGGTTAAACTAACAAATTGTTCGTGCATGTCATCAAAAATTATATCTTTGAAAACTATGTTCAAATACGAATTCAACGATATAATTTTTGTTGACATGCATTAATATGTTGTTAGTTAAATCTTTAATCAAAATTTGACACAAACTACAAAGGGGACCTATAAACCAGGACGGAGGTAGTACTGGACTAGACGTGTAGTATTTGTTTCAAAAAGGGCACAATCGGAAGAGTTTAATTTCATAAAGACGGGAACCAGCGCGGTTATGCGGGGAAGATGGACAGGATTGGTGCCTCTCAGCGTTCCGGTGACGAGCAGGATCGAGAGAAGGTTCGTTGCGAGCAGACGAGCAGAGTTGGCCGGAAGCCGATCGACAAGACAAAGTGCCTCCTGTTATTAGCCCACCGTGCCGCAGGCCGCTGCAACAAAAAAGCTGACGAGGTTGAGTCCGCACATATGTGAGCTCTCTGTGGTACAAGGATCACCAACCCTCCAAGCTAGCTGCTCGGCCTGCAACTTGCGTCGCCCTGCTCCCACGCAGAAGAAAAG
This sequence comes from Triticum timopheevii, assembly GCA_963921465.1. Taxonomy (NCBI): domain Eukaryota; kingdom Viridiplantae; phylum Streptophyta; class Magnoliopsida; order Poales; family Poaceae; genus Triticum; species Triticum timopheevii. Next base: position 3,534,706 of record OY997274.1, on the reverse strand, counting down.
ATGGCCGGATTGGTCCGGCCTCTGTGTCCCAAAAATTAAAGCACAGCTGACTATAGAGGCATGAGCTAGCTCATGTGGGTTAGTGAGGCACTCGGCTAGCTGGTGCAGGATTTGTTCGGACTTTTCGTTTCTATAGTTGAAGCACAACCGAACATGGCTTATTTGCTTGGCTGGGCTAGTTGCAGCCTGCAGGTAGGCGCTGGTTACCTAACCTAGCTCATGGCTGTGGTGAGGCCGTGAGGGGCATGGGCGCCGGTACGATCCGTAGCTGTATTGGGGGCGAGCGAGGGCAGGGGCGAACGGCTGGTGAGTAGTGACAGCAGGGGCGAGGGGAATACGATCTGGATTGGTCCCGTGCGCCGTGACTGCAGAACGAAATCGCTGATTGAAAGGAAATTCAGTTGATAACTGTCCTGGCGCGGAGGCGGGGAGGCTAGGTTGCCGGCGGCGGCGGGGGTAGGAGCCCTAGCGGAGCGGGCGGGAAAAAAATTATATGAGACCAGGTCGGGGGTGGGGGGGACCATGCGGCCGCGCCCTCGTCCCCACCTCCCTCCCCTCCCCTCCCCGTCGCCGGCGAGCTCCGTCGGGCAAAGCCCGGGGGGCATGGCGGCGGCGGGGCCCTTCTTCCCCGTCCTCTTTTGGGCGCCGGTGCGGGGCGGCCCCTTCGAGTGGCGGCGCTGGACGTCCGCGGGATCCAGCGGGGCGGCGGGGTGGCCTGCTGGTGGCGGCGCTCCGGCGACCTTCGTTCCGCGCGCGGCGGGGCGGTTGTGGAGCTCTCGTCAAAGGAGGTGGCGCGCGGCCGGTCTCTTGCCGGATCCGGCCGGATGTGGCTTTGGGCGCCGGCCGGCGGCGCCTGGCTCCGGTGGTGCGTGCCCGGCGGCTCCGGCGCTTGGAGCTCACGGGGCGACGCGGGTAGGGCAGCGGCCGGGCGTGGCCGCTGCTTCGGCCGTGGGCGGCGGCATGGGTAGGTCTCGGTGGTGGCCTACCGGTGTCGTGGCGGCTTCTCAGTGGCTCGATTGATCTGCCCGCGGCAGCGGCCGGCTTCTCCGGCGTCGACTTGTCTACGTTCGGGCCGTCTCGACCTTCACCCCGTCTCCTCATCGCCGGGGCGCTACTCCCGTCAATGGGCTGGTCCTCTCCCAGCAGCGGTCCACCGCTCGCGCCCGGTGCCGCAGGACCGAGCTCGTCTCGCGCATGATGCAGCAGGGCCGAGCTCGTCTCGCGCACGGTGCAGCAGGACTGACCTCGTCCCCCTCTCGATGCTGCAGGACCGAGCTCGTCTCGCGCTCGGGGCAGCATGACGGGTCGGTGGATGCCAGTTCTGGCAAACCTATTGGGTCTCGACGCTGGGGTCGCCCGAGGGCGTGAAAGGTGGGACCTTTCCACTCATCTCTTTCGTTGGGGTGCGGCGGGTCTCGGGTGAGGTGGTGTCGAGGTCTTGGATGCTGGGGCGGCGACCCTGGTGGTGGTAGCACGGTGCTCTTGGGAAGAGCCTGTGCCTTGGTGCTGCCCAATCATCATGGTCGTGTGGGCGGCATGGTTGCCGGGGTGTGGCGTTCGGTGGCAGTGAATGTTGGCCGAGGTGAAAACCTGCTCTATCTTCGGACAGGCCGGTGGCGGCGAAGATCGTTCCCTTCTTGAAGGCGTCATCGCGGCTCTCATTGCCCGTCATGCGGCTCCGGGGGAAACTCTGATCCTTGGATCGGGCGCTGGCGGCGCTCCAGCGTCGTATCCTTCCTGAAGGCGCCACCTTGGAGCGCATGGTTCGTCATATGTAGCTTCATCTCTTCGGGGCGGTAGTGCTAGGGGTGGTGTTTCTGCGCTCAGCACCTATGTATCCTGTCATGTGCATATGTTGTGGTGGCGTGGCGTGTATTTGTACTAGGTGCTTGTTGATTGGTGCTTTATATATAAAGCGGGGCGAAAGCCTTTTTCGGTAAAGGAAATTCAGTTGACTAAAATACCCTTTACATCCATCGTTGTATTAGATTAATACTACACACTATATGCAGTAGTATGATGTACCGTAAAATTTCTCAAAACAAACTACTAAACCTAGTATTACTGCAAGGGATTATATATAAACAGGGACCTACTATATTACTGCAAGGGATTAGACATAGTAACTTGCTCAAACTTTACATAGTTTGACTTTTCAAAAGAAGTATACAAGGGTATGCTAACACATCATTGTGTGTATTTAGAAATATTACCATTAGGTTGATAGCAGGGTATATTTGCTTCTTTTGCAGCTAATTTGTGCTTTTTACTATTATGTAATCCTGAAAATAGGATATACTAAAGTCCGAATGGAAGAACGATATATTCATGACAATGTAACCCGGCAATTTTGAAATCAATACTTTACATTGAAATATTTGGTCTTACATTGTCGATCTTAGGACGTCCCCTGTTTCCTGTTAGCATCTCTATGATTATAATACCAAGACTGTATATGTCATTTTTTAATGTGATACGTTTTTCACGTATGAATTCTGGTGCCATATATTCCCTGCATGAACATTTAAATTGATTAATGGGAAATGCATGGATATTTATTCATGCATAACGCAAAAAGAGTTTCCCAAAGTCAAAGCAAGCTTACTTGGTTCCAATCGCTTCTGAAGTAATAGCAAAACTTTGCTCTTCATCGAAGCACCTCGATAGATCAAAATCAACTATTTTTGGCATCATAGTATCATCTAACAATATATTTCCTGGTTTAAGATCTAAATGAAGGATGCGCTTATGGTGAAGATAATATAAACCGTCACATATTCCAATGATAACTTTATAGCACCTGCTCCATTCAAGTTCAGGAGACGCATCTATGAAATAGGAGATGAGTAAATTGGTTAGTAGTTGACACACTTTAGGTCCTTGGTCATTGAACGCTAAATGGATGATTGAACCAAATACATGCCACATGATCTTACCGGTGATTTTCTTATCAAGACTCCCATTACGTAGATATTCGAAGCAGAGTAACCTTTCTCGCACCTCTGCTATGACAAACTTGCCATTGTAATCTGACATTGCACCTTGTGTGTCGGCGCAAATTCCTAGGAACCTTACAATGTTTTTGTGCTTTGCCATCCTCAGACAACAAACCTCTTCACTGAATCTCTTATCATCAATATCTAGCGTTCCAGAGAGCTTTTTCACAGCAACTATGCCATTGTCGAGCATTCCCTATAATCGCAACATGCTTCCGCAACGTTAACTTCAATTTGCATATTAAATTTGATCACAACATGGGCAACTTAGAGTTATCATAATCATACCTTATAAACATCTGCAAAGCCACCAGAGCCAATTATGTTGCCATCAGAGAAATTGTTAGTGATGTCCTTCAAAAGTGATAACAGTATGGCCTTTGGTTCTGCACTTTCATCAAGTAGGATACGCTCTAGTTCACTTCATGTAGCAATAGGTTGGTGATCCATATGTGCCATTGTAAACCAAATACCCTTGAAACAAGAGAAGGTGCATTATTTATGAGGCTATTAGACCTGACTCAGTTACCTTCACGGTAATAAAAGAGTAAATATTATGAAACAAGAGTTCTTTTAAAAACAAATTACAATACTACACCTTTGAGAAGAAAGTTCATAGCAGTATAGCACTACACTTTAGCATGGGATTTTTTTCACAGGACAAATAATTTAACATGTCACGCTTAGTAAACAACTTGCATGCAAAAGTTTCGACACTACATTGTAATATATCAAGAAACTACACTATGCAAAAGTACAACTTTCGATATCTTTACTATTAAAGTTATATATGTGGATGTCTATATCACAGTTTACGTCATGTATATCTACGAGAAGATAAATAAAAGCACCCTAAAATCAAGTCTGTTTATCCCTCACATCCTCTCCCACACAAACACCCACACACAACTCAACAATCCGCTCAATCCCTAACTAACCTGACACATGTAATAATGCAAACAATAAAGGAAAAAGAGGTGTAGGGTCTACAAGGGTGTGATCCCGAAATCCAAACCCGAGATCACAGTGAAACGGATGTCACATGACATGGAGCCGGAGATGACGGAGTTCATCGATCAAGTTCTCAGTGTCAGCCACGTTCAGCACATGAACCTCGTGCAGCTTCTCGGATACTATTGTCATCATGGGGAGATTCTCCTCGTGCACGAATGTATGGCCAATGACAGCCTCGACAACAAGACCATGCCCGCGCTCAATTGGGGGCAGAGGTTTCAGATCATCGGGGCATCACGTCTGGCTTGTTGCACCTCCATTAGGACTATGACAAGATCTTCATCCACCATGACATCAAGACGAGCGACGCCCTCATATACGGCGACATGGATGGGCGCCTTGGCAATTTCTGGCTGGTGAGGTTGTATGACCACGTGTGGACACACATACAACGCATGTCGTCGGCACAATGGGCTACCTTGCCTCGGAGCTGGTGCGGACGAGCAACGCGATGTTGGTGATCGACATGTTCCCCTTCGATGTGTTTGTGTTGAAGATGACATGTGGACGACATCAGCAATGCCCTCACATTCACCTGAATGTTGGCTTCATAATTAGATACATGTTTGGCCGTTTCCATGTTTTACGTTGTCATGGTTTCTTGTCATCTAATCGACAGCTACTCAACAACCATGTGGCTTCTTGTCATCTAATCGACAACTACTCTTATCGTGCCACAAGTCCATCATGACATGGATCATGCCGGAGATTTTCCTTTAATCATGCGCGCAAGTCAATTGTTGAGTATCAGTTTATGGGAAAGCTCAAGCGATATGACTATAGTACATATGATATTTCTCCTCTACTTGTCACAATCATTTTGCTAAGTGGTAGAACGAATTCTCTCCGTTTGTCCACTACCTCGGCTAAACCTAAGCAAAAGAAAAGGAGGTCCAAGAGACAGACCCGAATAAAGAAGAAACAGTAATCTTTGACGAATGTCTAAATTTATTTTTGTAAACTACGGTCCTCATAATAAGAAAGAAGACGATATGAGATGAAGGAAAATTAACTATACCAATTATATACATCTTATTTCATATTTAGATTTTGTTAATGTGATAATGATAGAGAGAGACTTTAAGACGTGTAGCAAGCCGAATTTCATATCATGTTTGCTGATGACACGAATTTATTTTTATCAACATCTAACTATAAAAAAGGCCTATTTTCCATTTTGAATTGAGAAGGTGTCATTATGTTAATAAAAAAGTGGTTCAGTGGTATATTAACTAATTGGTTGATTACGAAAATTAGACTTTCTCAATTTAGAGACTTAAGAGCAAAAAGAAAAGATAGGACTGTCCATAGATCTGACTAGAGTCTTTCTGGCTCAATAAAGGAGAATTGAAAAATAGAAGAAAAATACCATTGAAGGTTACCGAACTGACTGGCTCGTGTGGTGATTGCCAGCAAATCGGTACGAGTAAGATACCAATCCATACCATGATGCAAAACACGTAATGCTCGGAATGTAGAATAATGAGATATTCCATGGCAATGCACAGACATTCAGCTAGTAGTTACTTACAAGCCTAATTGTGTGATAATTTTGACAAAATAAATGCTGTTTTACGATAACTACACTCAAGGAAGAATTACACAAAGATGATCACTCTGCTGTTCTGTAAACAGAAAAATCTAGATAAGCATGCTGCCATTCCCAGGATGGAAAAAACTGTGAAACCATAACTTTAGATTTTTACATAAGGCTGGAAGTTCTCTTGAATAGAAATCTGATTTTTATAGTTGTCCTAACTCATAAGACACAACAGAAATTTTACGGTTAGCTAAAGTAGTCCATAGGGAAAACCTTCTCAACCCTACAAATCAAACAGGCTTTACAGGGAAAATAATCTAGTAGTAGAATATCTTCCAAAGTTCCTATGTAGTTCCCTTGAATCAAGAGATCCTTATAAAAAACATACGCAAAAGTACGACTCTCAGAATTTCTATTGAGTTTATTTGAATCAAAGATGCCACTATGCATGAGCCCAAAGCATCCTAAACACGATCAAGAAGAAGGGTCGTGGAATTTAAGCTAGCAATCATGTGGGAGGAGCACACTACGGTTTGAAGATACTTTCCTCGAACAGGAGAAACAGTGATTACCTGGAGAAGCCCAGATGCAATGCTAGCGGCGTAGAGGTGGCGAGTTTCAGCTGTTGCTATTGCTGTAGAGAAGGAGAAGGGGACTTTAATCTCAGGACATGGGTATCTGATCAGAGGTGAGCTAGATGAAACCATTTTGAAATAGGTGAGAATGCATCCAGACATGCCAAGTTGTAATGTCAACAGTCTCTAACCAATAAGCATCCCTGCACGTACAAAGGTAAGTGCAGAGATCGTATTCAAAGCTAAGTCTGAGTCTACATGGCATAAATTATTCCAAGACGAATGCTCGATGCACAATTTACAACACGCCCCTGGTTTGCAGCCCGCGGTTTTGTAACATTGCTAACATAGGGTGCGAGTCAAACTTCATAGTTTACGAGCAAGTCGCAACAATAGTGGCAGCAGGGTTTGTAAACAATGCCAACTAGGTAGAGGCATCATATGGATCGGCTGTCTTGTAGCTGCTTCACGATGCCAACTTGATGTATTATACCATTATGATATAATTAATTAGTGTGCGTTAAACTAGCTGTAAGAAGATTGATGGGAGCAATTATTGCAGACATGGACGATACCATTGTGGGTGGTAAAAGGATACTGTCTGCTCCATGATCTCCTCAATTACTGTCCTCTCAATCTCGCTGCATCACAACATTTTCTTTGCCAATGAGCAGCGGTCAAGATGGCGCAGGCTGTAGCTTGTCGCAACTCGAGGGTAGAAATGCAAGTCACTCGTCCTCCATGCAGTACATCATAATTTTCTGTAAGCATTCTACTTTGCCTTGCTTCTGCTAGACCATAATTTTGTGTAAGACTGATTCTGCCAAGTAAGAAGGATCATAGTCTAAATCATTTCCATATCCTTGGGAAACAAAGATGTTGTCGTGCAGCAAGGTTGACACTACCATTAGCCTTCAATGCGCTTAAGGCCTTGTTATCATCGTCAGATGCAGTGGTCAATTGCTGACCGCAACAACGCTCCTACTACAATTAGTCTTCTTACTTCTAGCTTAACAGACATCATCAGTAATTAAGTAATACACATCACACCTCTGCTCTCTAATGCCTGCACCTAGCTAGTTGGTACAAAAGAAACCCTGTCGAGTGTCGACCATACAAAACTGCAGGCTGCAGCTACCAGTGGTTCGTTTCGTTAAATACGTTATGACAAGGACAACAACTCTGCTTTGAACCGGGACGCGGATTGATTCAGAGATTGTGTTACCAATACAAGTTGACATGTCTAGGATGCTGCTCAACTATTTCAAAATGATTCATCCAGCTGCGTTCTACCATACGGAACGGATCTGGCCACAAAACACGGGCTGTGAAACAGTGGTGTGTTGTTAAATACATATGTGATTGGTTCAAAGACAGTCCATAATACAACTTGACATCATGGCATATCTATACTCTACACGGTTCATCTACGTCAAAATCATTCATCCAGATCTGTTCCAGTATACCAAGTAATCAAAGAGGACAAGGCCACAAGTAGGTGCTGCAGCCAACTAGTCCCAATTGGGCATCGAATAGTAGATCGGCTTTCATAGTTAAAATTTGTGAGGGGCACTTATGCTTAGTGGTAATTCACAAACACTTCATTTTCATACAACCTTTTTCATTTTCTTTTCTATTTTTCTTTCCCTTTATCTTTTTTATTATTTTTCCATATGTATTTGTTTTTTGTTTTCTCTTTCCATTATGTATTTGTTTTTTGTTTTCCTTTTTGTTTTTTGTTTTGAAATTCATAAACATTTTTTTTAATTTTTATTAAACATTTCTGAGTTCCTGAATATATTTTGAATCTACGAACATTTTTTGAATTTTTTGAACATTTATCTCAATGTTGGAATTACTTTTGAAATTCTCAAACATATTTTGATTATTGTGACATTTTATAAAAAATCCTAAACACTGTTTTAAAAATTCATGAACCTTTTTTGAAATTGTGAACAATTTTGAATAGACGAAAACTTTCCATGAATTCCTTAATATATTTTCAATCCGGCCGCCTTTATGATTTCCCGAATATTTTAAAATAATGACCAATTTTGCACTTGATGAATATTGTTTTCCACAGTTCGAAACTTTTTTGAAATCCTGAATTATTTAGAAAAGCATAAAACAAAAAAGAAAAGCAAAAAATGAAAAAAAAATATGAAGGGCCTTTCTGTCCCGCACATGATCTGGCCATGAGGGCATGCGTGGGTGGGGGGTGCGCACTTCATTGGTATCCGGTGCATAGGTCGCCATATAGGAGGGCTATATGGCGCTCACGGTGGCAAGTAGTCGCGACACGTTTACATTTATATAAAATTCAGAACTATTTTTTTTCATGAACAATTGAAATATTTTTCTAAAATTGGAATCAATTTTAAAATTTAATATTTTGGGGAAATTTTGCACAAAGTCTATCAGGCGTTGAATCAGCGTGCATCCTTCTATAGCAAGTAATGCTTAATTAAAATAATGCTCGTCTATAAATCCAATACCTCTCCCCTCTTGGGCTTAATCATTTTATGTCATCCAATATTTTTTCATATGTATTTCTTCATCATCCGACCAAAAATATCCTATCGGTATCTCATATTTCTTAGAGAATCATTTCACATTTAAAAAACAGTAATGTTATATTTTGGAAGTATTTGGAGTATCATACGGCCACAAACATTGTTAACAATACATACTCTATCATATGTGTACAACTCTTCAAATTCATTAACATTATTATTCGTGGTGGCACTTAAACGATTATTTGGTGGTACATCTACAACAATTTATACCAATTTTTTATACTTACTAATAATTGTATTTTACGATAAACCTGGATAATACACCCTTTGTAAAATAATACAGGAATTTTTAGATGACTACTTTAATGATTCAAAAAATCTTATATTAATGATTTAAAAAGTCTTATATTAGTTTACATCCAAAAAGTCTTGTATTAGTTTACATCCAAAAGGTCTTGTACTAGTTTACAAACGGAGTATTTTATAGCGAAAGCTATGTTTATTTTTGTAAGCATTACCATTTGAAAATTTTATATTAACCCAAATTATCATAAATGTAAAAAAGAAATAAAAAGGGTAAAATTGCTACCTCTACTTGTTAACTTGTGATGACAGACACATGAATTATATTGTCTTATATACACACTCTATATATCTTTTTCTCGGTGTGTGTAGTACCATAAAATATAATGATAGAGAGTTCTAGAATAAATGTATGACCAAACATATATCTTTGTTGCAGAGGATTCTAGTCCAATGCATAGGAAAACTAGGGAGGGTAAATGAATGTGATTGTTCGTGCAATAAGAGTTGCAGATTTGCCACTTGTTGAAGATCCCTTTTTTTTAAGATGCACTAGTTGCAAATCTAACCAACTAGTAGCACATTGTGTCTTGGGAAGAAGTAAGGCGTGCACGCACCGCTAGTCCTAGCGCTCTCCTCCTCCTCATGTCGACGGCCACCTCGGCCCCAGCGTCCACCAATCCCGCGCCGGCCTCCGCTCCGGTCCCGGCGACCACCCCCCTCTAGCCGATTCTCGATGGCGTCTAGGGTGTCTCTCTCGGCGTCCTCCTCCGGCTCCCTGCCCTCATCCCCTCCGCCACCGCCGCTGCCGCCCCCTAGGCCGGTCCTGCGCTCCCTGCTCGTGGTGCCCGACGTGGTGGGCACGGCGCGGGGCCCTATCGTGCGCAATGTTGCAAGCCCCCCCCCTCCCCTGGTTGGTGGCGAGGCGCCCTGGCAGATGCAGGCTGGGCGTCGGGCGATGGCCGTGCGGGCGCGCTCCCCGCCCAGGCCGGCGCGCCGCTCTCCCCCGAGCAGGTGGCCCAACATCCTCCCGTCCTCGCGGCCTCCGCGGGGCCAGATCCCGGCGAAGCTCGTCGACTGCTGCTACAACTGTGGTAGTGATAAGCACATATCTGCCATGTGCACAAACCCTCCGGTGTGTGCGCTGTGATGGAGAGGGCCACATCTCCAGGGACTGCAGCCGCCCGCGCCCGCGCCCCCGCGGCTCGTCGCCGGTGGACCCCCCCCCCCCCCGGGCCGCCGCCAGCTCTTCGCTCTGGTCGTGCGCCGCAAGTGCCTGCCGTGGGTGGGTCTCTGCCTCGCCCCCCCCCCCCCCCCCTCGTCGTTGCCCTCTGCCCCCGCGGAGCCGGCCCTCCCGCCGCCCCCCTCCCCTGGGGCCGCCACTGGCGGGCGCGGTCCGTGTTGGAGTTCCCTAGAGCCAGGTGGTGAGTGTCGGGTCGGTGGCTGGCGTGCCCGGCCCGGGCTTTTCGGTGCCCTTCGCACCGGTGGATTCGTCACGGGCCTTGCCTGTGTCGGTGGAGGATCAGGTGGATGTGGTCTTCTTGGCTTCGGGCCCTGACCTGCGTGCGCTCGAGGCCGAGCTCAGTCGAGCGGTGGTGGTGACCATTGTGGGTGACCGGGACGCGGCTGATCTGGCCTCGGTTGCCGGTGTGGTGGTGCGGGAGTGCGAATTCGAGCCAGGCGACATGTCCATCAGAGAGTACTTCCCGGAGGACTTCCTTGTCCTCTGCCGTTCGCCGGAGATTCGGAACAGGCTGCTCCGTCGTGGTCGTGTAGGCAACGGGTCGTTCGACCTGGTGTTCGCGCCCTGGTCACGGCATGCCCATGCCACGGCCATTTCCATGCCTTTCCTGGTGCCGCTGGTGCTGCGTGGGGTTTCGGCCAATGCTTGGACTAGGCGTACTGCGGAGGCACTCCTGCTGGGGCTTGGTATCGTCGTCAAGGTCGGGTCGGCCACAGAGGCGCGCAGCGACATGTCTGGATTCTTGGTGTGGCTGTGCACGGACGATCCGCCGCGCATCCCCTCGCGGCGGATTCTTGCGGTGGAAGAGCCGAACAGGCGAAACAGTCATGCGGTGCTGGCAGATGGTGAAGACGACGCGCTCTGGTACCTGGTCGACATCAAGCTTGTTGCGGCGCCGGTGCGGCTTGGGCCGCAGGCGGGGCTGCCACCGCCACCTCCTCCGCCACCGTCCCCGCCGTCTGGAGACTAGTCTGGTGGCGACTCGTGCTTTGGTGGTGGGGAGGACCGTCCGCCGCCGCCGCGCTCGCCGGGGCGCTCGGTGGGTTCCTCATCGACGTCGGCACCGTCCCCCAACCCCGGTGCGGGTCTTCGGTCTGTTTGTATGGGGTCCGGTCAGCATGCGCTGGCTGCTGACGTGTCCGGTGCAGCGGCTGTCGTGAGGCAGAGTACGGAAAGTGTGGTGGGCCAGTTGGCAGCTTCTTGTCGTGGTTTGGATGTGGTGGGGGGCAGAATGGATGAGGCGCGGAGCAGGCAGCTTGTGGGCCAGGGGGATCCGTTTGAGACAGGTGGGCGAACCGCGGTCGTGCCGGGCGGAATCACCGCGTTCGGTGAACCAGATCACTATCAATTCATGCCTGCGGCAGGTTGGTCGATTGCTGGAGGCCCCACAGGAGGTTCCCGCAGAATGATCTCCTAGCATCAATATACGATATTTCTACCAAACAAGAGCTAAATATTGGTACCCTTGGCCCCAAGCACACAAATAACTTCTGCTATAAGATGGTGCCAAGCTTACAGGTGACAAAACAATTTTGTATTAGATGCTATTATAAGCAGAGGAAAAGGCATGTATGAAGCCGTTTTCAGCAGTAAACATGAAGAGTTCCACTAGTGCACAGGGTGCAGTCAGTGCCATTGACACCTTCAAATGCAACTACATAGGTAACCCTAACTTGTTAGGAAATTTGAATTTTAGACTCAAATCTAGGTCAACAAATGTGCCAGCACATCTTCAACGAGACGGAACACAATAGGTCAAGTAATGCACCACAACAGAATGAAAAATGACACGTAGTAAATATAATTTCAAACTGATCTTACAAGGCTGCCGAAGCCAACATAAATGGGCCTGTCGCCAGCTTCAAGCCAGTGTACAAGTGCTTGAGGAGGCACGTAAACTGAAGCAAGATCAAGGAAGCAGAACCCAACCACATCAATCTTGGGGCCCCAGTCTGCATTCAAATATATGTCATCTTTCAACTTGAGTTAAAGTTCATCCACAAAAAATTACTGAGTAGACAATAAACTCCTTTGGAAAATTTTAATGGTAGTTTCTGAAAAGCTACTCCATCTGTGCATCACAACTGCAATTACAATATCAGTATGAATTGTAAAAGTTCCTTATATAATTATCAGTGATAAGCATGCATAATGCACATTTTTCTAGCCTCTAGTAAGGACTTTGGTATGATGTTAGTATTCCCTAAAATTTCAATCTGCTATGCCACAATAATAAGAAAATTGATATGTAACTGCCCATCTAGTTGACTCACAATTTTAATCTTGCCATAACCTCTTGAGAGGTTTGAAGGAGTACTACAATTATTCGAGTAAGCTACATTATTAGTTTCATCACCGTTCGCTAGTTAATTCACACTACAAGGAGAAGGATGGAATTATGCGAAGAAGGTGAAAAGGGGAGAACGCAAGATATTCTTTCATTCCTAAATTACTAGGTCTCATGCTTCATTGAAATGAATATCTGATATATCCTACAGAAAAGACAATTCATTCAGCCATGGCTTTTTCCAAAGCTACACTATTACTGAAACACAATACTATACATAAATAGGGATCGACATGGTACATCTAAATGGGGTGCGGTAGCAATAAAATCCATCGACCATATAAATGCATGTAACGTTTGGCAAAAGGTAATAAGTACAATCAAGAATGACAAAGACCATATAAATCTAGCTTCAGCTAAATTAATATGATTCAAGTACCTTTTGGCTTTGGGACAAGATGAGGACTCCAGATGTATCCATGAGGAATGTCAGTTCCAGTACCCTGTGAACCACTTAAGTACATTCTTGGTCGCAGATTCAACTTCTTTTTCCTGAATTCATTTATTATACCCCGTAACTCAAGCCAAATAGCAGACTCAACAATTTGGTAAGATAACTGCAAATGTAGACAAGCATTAGATCAGCTGAGGGAAAGACACTATTTCAAGAAATAACAATCCATGCGGCCAATTAGTTGAGCCGAAAGGTTATTTGGCGCTAAGGGCTATGGTTGCAAAAGCTGAAACTAGTAACATTGGCACATCCAAGCAACTAAAACTAGTAAATGACGCTAACTAAAATTTATGTCATCAAAACAAACTTGAAGCTTATACCTACAACTATGAGGTCCTGCAGGCAGTACCAAGAACACAATATCTTATTGCTAGCAAGAACTCTGCTTGATTTAGGGAAACTAAACCCATCCGGAAATCAAGGGAACATAAATTTGAACAATTTAATACTTACAAACAGAACAAATTCCTGGTAAAAGAAATATGTACTTTTCGGCTACATATGAACAGAACACAATCAATTTACAAATGACGAATCAAAGACCATCCTTGCCATAATGCACATGTACGAGAGCTATAACCAACTACAAATTTCAAATATAACCAAGGTCCAGAAATATATATGATAGTTACTCAAAGATTCACCAGAATAAAAATAGAAACTAACTTAGTGGTGCTACTCTAGAAGATCAAATAGACCGCAAACTTTAACTCAATCTGTGGAGATGGAGGACAAATAATAATATATAGAAAAATATTTGTTTTTTTTTCTTAAACCAATTTCCACATGGAACTATGTTTGTATTCATTTTCATCAATTTTGCAATGATTTGGAATAGTTCGAACTAATCACCCAATACTCTCAACAAAAAGTAAGTACAACATAAACTCACTCGATATCCATTTTTCACACGAGAAAGAGGATGTGGAAATTCACTAGTTGGCCTGAACAAGTAGCATATATAAGTTAGATCTCCCAAGTTACAATATTCCACATCTCTTCAAAAAGGAAACAGAAAAATGGTGACTCACGTCCATGGCATCGTAGAGAATACATGAATGGGTACTTTTAGTGCCTCTGCCACGTGTGTATGTCCTGAATAAATAAATCAGGTGGACAAGAAAATTCGTAATTTTTCATATAGTAATGAGGTAAATTAACATGGTTATATGGATCATAAAAGAGAAGAATATAAAAAATAAATAAAGTGATACGAAGGAACATGAGAACACATACATGCGGAAAATACCACGTCATCATGCGGACACTAGTGGCCAGTGGTACATTCATTGAAGGTAATAAGGCATAGACCAAAATACACACATTCAAGAACTACAAGTCGGAACGGAGAGCTAAAACACAAAGGTTTTGTATTGTTTAAATCTCCTCACAACTGCCATGTCCTACTTTTGAAAAAGGAATAGGTCCAAATTCCCACATTGTGGTCAGTTCCGTATAATACCCTCTACTTTAACCAGATATCTAAACCCCTTAACGTGAGCAGATCAAATTATAGCATGGCACTGGTTTTCAAGATGAATCCACTATGCTATTAGGTTTATGGTGGTCATGTCAAGGTTTTAAATGCTAGCTCACACCACAAGCAACGCAAATGTAACTACATGTAATTATGATGATTTTCACATTATAAAAAAATAACTGGGTAAGTATTTCTTTGTTAGAAGGTAGTCTTGACAAAAAAGCCGGTCTCTTTTGCTCGCGTCAATCAATTTTATGCATGAAGTCATGAGTTGCAGTTCCTGTGTATTCTTATTTACTCAATTTGTTTCGACCATTATTTATTCGAAATTCTTGTATTCCGCAAATGAAAGGCAACATAACATGACACACTTAAAAACAATTTGGTACAAAATAACCAATCACAGGCCCTATCATATAAGAGTCCCTACAGAGATTTTTATGAGTTTACATTGATAATCTAATATATGCTTATTGATGGCAAGACAAAGCAGACCATCACCATGGTAAATCATATAAAGTAAGAAATTGATCTGTCACTACAAAAAATTGGTCTGTCTGTGTGTGAGCAAGATTGTCAGGGTTCGATTAATATTATAGAATATTATGATCATTATTTGGGAATCGTATGATCATGTGGGAGAATTTCAATCCAGGGTCTATGTAGGATCTTGCTTGAGAAGAACAATTTAGAATAGTGTTCTTCATCTTTTAATCGCCATAACCAAGATTATCGAGGTACAATGCTAAGAGGATCCTCATCCTAACAAAAATGTAAATTAGTATGTCTGTATACTGGTATTTTTTCTCTTTGCCAAGAAATAGACCCTAAGGTTGTACAGTATTATTAGTAAGTGAGGTTTGCCACTCAACCGTAAACACACATCATAAGAAAAAATCCAGAGTAAATAAGATATACTGACCATATGCCGGTGGATTAGCAATAATGGCATCCAGTTTGAAGGGAATGCCAGTGTCAGGGTCAGGATCCTTGCATGCCGGCAGCAAGGAAAATATAATTTCTTTCATGTCTGATGGGCCTGAAGGCAGGTATCCTTTATTCTTCACCATGTCTGCCGGAGTGTGAATATACCAAAGAAATTAATATTCATATGATGTAAAGTTGGGACAAAACAATTAGATCACGATACAAACATATATTTAGCGAGTACTTTTGGATCTCCACCAAGTGGGAAAAACTCCAGCCCGGCTGTCAGTACGAACACTTTATAGTTCGCATGAGTGGCTAATCTCACACGGTGTCCATAATCCTAGAATAAAGGTCACAGCTGATCCTTATTATAACAGAAAACATCAACCCGTGGTGTCATGCCGGAATTAAGCTAGAAAGAAGTACATGAGCTAACCAGAGTTCCGAAACAACAACATAGGGAAACGGGATTAACAACAATGTTAGCTTGGGCTAACCTGTAAGCGTTTTGCTATAGCAACAAATGGCAGAACATCTCCCCTTGTACCCACAATAAGCATAACAATCTGCATAGGTATGTCTGCTCTATCCAGGGATTCTTCAACATTGCCATCAACAACCACAGTTCCATCATCTTTCACTGTAGCAATCCGATTTAGCATTTTGAGCTGTGCGAAATTGGATATGGAGGGGATTAAAGAAAGAGGAAAACATTCAGTAGCCAGATACAAATCCGTGCATCTGATACTTGGGCATCTCTCAGGCTACAACGCAATGCATAATAATATGCTGAAACTTACAAGATTTAAATAACTGTATCATTCCAACCTGCTAAACTACTCTCAATTTCATCAGTTCCAACTTTCTAAAGAGATGTACGTTACATATACGAAAATCCCAGTTCCAAACATATTGATGAATACGTACATACTGAAGCTAACATAATTAAAAATTTCATAATTCATGAATTTATAAAACATATAAAGAAGATGATCAACATGAAGAAAATGCTACATTTCATCCTAGATAGAAAGATAAACAAGTGAATCTATACAGACCTGTTCTCTTTTTTTTTTCGAAAAGGGGGAGTACCCCGGCCTCTGCATCAAGAATGATGCATACGGCCCTCTTATTAATCAACGCAGCAAAGCGTGCATACAAGGTTCCATAGTCTCAAAATCAAACAAAGGATATGCAGCCCATATCGACCGCGGAAGGCTAGAAACACAAACTAGCCAGAAATAAAATGCCACAACCGGCTGGCTAAAGAAGATAGGAAAACTAATTGCCTATCCTATTACATGACCGCCATCCAAACCGGTTGAAGATAACCCGAGCAACCATCTCCCATCGGGTAGACCCAGTAACCAAATGCTCCCTGGCCTCCATCGGAGTGAGTAATGACCACGAACGGATCAATGCCGTAGCTCGGAATAGAACCTGCAAAAAATGAATTCGTGATGTTCTGTTAAAAACCAAATCATTTCTGCACAACCAGATGGTCCACATCAACGCACAAACTCCCACCCGAATATGCCTTGCTAATGCGGAATCAATCCCATTAAGCCAAGTCCCAAATAAAGCGGTAACCGTAGTGGGTGGAGTAATATTAAAAGCAATGTGCACCGTCTGCCAAAAGAGATGTTTAATTGTCTCATCCCGATCACAGAAACTACACCTAGTAGCTCCTGTCCAATTACGCTTTATCAAGTTGTCCTTTGTGAGAATGACTTGTTTATGAACAAACCACATAAACACTTTTATTTTCAAAGGAACTTTGACATCCCAGACCTTTTTGGACGTTGGAATGGAACTTGAGTTAATAACATCAAGATACATTGACCTCACTGTAAATACTCCAGACTTGGTCAACTTCCAGCGTAATGCATCAGGTTGGTCAGAAAGTTGTACCTCCATTAGTCTCCTAACTAACTGGAGCCAAACCTCCCAGCGATTGCCCACTAACGACCGTCTAAACTGAATATTAAGGGGGATAGTTTGAAATACCGTCGCCACGAACACCTCACGTCGTTGAGCAATACGATATAAAGACGGATATTGAATAGCCAAGGGTGAGTCTCCCAGCCAAGAATCCTCCTAGAAACGTGTAGTAGCACCATTTCCAAGGACAACTTTTGTCCTATTGAACAGTAATACTTTGACTTTCATTAGTCCCTTCTAGAAAGGCGAATCAGTCGGCCTAACTGATGCCTGTGATAACGTTCTAGTCTGGAGGTACTTGCTGCGAATGATTTGCGCCCACATTGCTTCAGTGCCGGACGCGAGCTTCCACAACCACTTACTAGACCTGTTCTCTTATGGAAATCTTATCAGCCAATAACTGTTTAGCAGGATCATTAGCTGGATTATTTCGGCGGCGTCTCTCTGTTTTTGTTCTTTCCAAATTCGATGGTCCGGTAGTTTCAGCAATAATATCAGGATTCTTGTCTGAAAGGAAGGATGAGTTGAGAATTGAGTAGCATTTATATATTACATACTCACACTATCACGACATGAATGAAGCTGGGATGATTCTTTATGAATAGAAAACAATGATCAGTTTTTTATCACACCTCTTCCTGGGTGCCTGTCATGCTATATTTTTACAATTGATGTAATTGACTCACGGGGTAAACTGAGTACAACTAAAAATAAAGTTCGGAAACTTTAGATTAGGTAAAAATATGCTCTGGCTTGCGTTCCCTGACTTAAAGTAGCATTTTCTTATAATCACCAGCATTATTACACACAGAAACGTAGTGGACAGCAAAGACTAAACAGATGGACAGGTACAGTTCATAAGTCATACAATCGAACTCAGCTTAGAGCGCTACACTTCGCTACATTCTGTTACACGATAAGCCAACAGCGTTTCCACTTACCAGTAGCATACCTAAAAGGGTCCAATCTGTTGAGCAAAAGAGACTAATAGCCACAACTTGCTGTCCGATTTAGCAGCGTGTTATTTTTCATATCTCCAATGTCCAATTAATTCCAACTTAGCCAAAGTATGTAAGAGTGCTTGATTTCAAACATATATTCAAGCTGTGATTCCTCAAGTGGAGGAGAAACAAATCCAGTACAGTGCAGATGACCCGGCCTACACCACCAATGCCACGTAGTACTCCTGGCGATGCCAAAATTAGCACCCAGCCTCCCGTGGGCAGGATTAATTCTCCCAGAAAGTCATATTTCCCTTCTTCTAGCAGAACCCAAGTCAGTCCCATTCCCGGCAATCTGAAAGCACGCAAACGCCGACGTGGGATCAAAAGTCCAACCCAGCATAGTGACGCGTGTTGCAATTTCACCCACAAGATCGATCGCATTAAATCACGACAAACACACGCACAAAAAACTTATAGCCAAAGGGCCCTTGTCGTGTCCTCTTTTTCTTCCTCTTTTATTTTCTCTTTTCTACTCACCCAAACCGAACACGACTACTTTTTGCCTAACACATACTAAGCCACGTTGCTTTTTCCTAATCTAATTACCCAGCAACGCTAATCACACCTTACCAAACTTAGCTACCTAAAAACTTACTAGCACACGAACTAGTACTCCCTCCGTAAACTAATATAAGAGCGTTTAGAAGTACTAGATATCTGAGTCAACACAACTAGCGCCACATATGTTACCACTTCCTAGTAAATCTACCAAAATTAAACTAGGTATTGTGTGGATTACCTAACAACGCAGGCACAAGGACCAGGACATGATGGCTACATAGACCCACTCACCAGAGACGAGCGGGAGGCAGATCCCCCTTTTACCTGCGGAGGACGACGTCTATGCCGCCGAGGATACCTCCGGGGCAGGGCTGTCGCTATGTGCGCCTCGGCCGTTTCTCCTACTACCTCTTCTTCGCCCTGCCTCATGTACCTCCACTCGCCTCAGCAGTGACCATTTGTACCCAACGCTACCCTGGTGGGCCCGGAGATTCCAGACATGCCGCGGCGGTTGATCCTAGTCCTTTGACTGCTTCGGTGGAGAGGGGGAAGGGAGACGGGCGGCAGGGGAGGCGGATTCGCACGGTGGCGGCCGCGCCGCTTTGGGAGGAAGCAACTGGCACGCACCACCCAGCCAGGCATCATAGTTTTACATGTGTGGTCGAAGCTTGTCTCGGGCGGCGGACACATAGCAAGCGCTACTGTGAACGCATGGTGGCCACCCATGCAGGACTCACGAGTTATGTCTGATAGCTGTGATACTTCATATTATGGAGTTGCAAATTTTATTCAAACGAAGATTTTTGAAGAAATTGACCCACACTGTGTGTAGCTTGCGAACTGAGAATCATTCAGT
Source organism: Triticum timopheevii (assembly GCA_963921465.1). Lineage (NCBI taxonomy): Eukaryota > Viridiplantae > Streptophyta > Magnoliopsida > Poales > Poaceae > Triticum > Triticum timopheevii. Next base: position 3,515,006 of record OY997274.1, on the reverse strand, counting down.
ATTAACTGAGCCAAGGTTGTCTTGCCAATACCTCCAGTCATCCCAATGATTTGTTCTTCTTCCACAGCTGATGTTGTTTCTCCTAAGTCGGTAACATGCTGCACACTGGAGCTATCGTCCGGCATGGAACTGCAACACTCATTTTGACGAATTGTGGGACCAGCTGGGGGTACAACTGTCTGCAGTAGTTTAATATTTGTAAGTATATGGGAAGATCAGAACAGACATCATGGTCATAATAATCTCTTACAACATGAACTCTTTGATATACCTACAGTATATGTACTAACGTAATTAAGTTAGAAGTGTTGTAAATTCACGCTGTGTGATGGATTATTTTTTATGAAACCACCCCTTGAAGAAAGTGCAAACCAGCTGAGAAAAGGATGTAATATTGTGTTCTGTGAGAAAAGTAGCTTGGATAAAATGCAACATCCCCATAATATCTCATGTCAGACCAACCAATGAACTACCACTCACCACAGTTTCGGTAGAAAAGTCGTCCACATTTTTGGTTGCACCAAGGCGGGCAACTATATCTTTTATATCTGGTCTTTTCACTGGGTTAGACTTAGTTCACTGTATTCCTATCTCCGTGCATACTCGTATTTGTATCAGTTGTGTGCCTTCCTGCATATTGTCCAACCTACTTCTCCACCTCTCAAGTACCTGTACAATTTGCATCAGTGGGTTATGATTTATAAAAAGGAGCAACATATATTTTTACATGCGGAAGGTCCACGTAACTTCATGTAAAGCAGAGTGGCAAAATCCAAATAAAGCGCAAAACAAAGGGCAGACGTAAGTTATAGCAAAACGCTATACCACCTCGAAGCAAAATCGACAGAAACTATGACCGGAAGCAATAGGCCGCCATCCTTTACATAGATTTCTAATAGCATGACAAGGTACACACCAACGTCGAGACCTTTTACAGTATATCAGATAAATACTGGCCATCCATTTTTGCTGATCTAAAGGTTAATATTAATCTATACTACTACCTCCGTCCAGGTTTATTGATTCCCATTGTATTTCGTGCCAAATTTTGACCATAGGTTAAACTAACAAATTGTTCGTGCATGTCATCAAAAATTATATCTTTGAAAACTATGTTCAAATACGAATTCAACGATATAATTTTTGTTGACATGCATTAATATGTTGTTAGTTAAATCTTTAATCAAAATTTGACACAAACTACAAAGGGGGCCTATAAACCAGGACGGAGGTAGTACTGGACTAGACGTGTAGTATTTGTTTCAAAAAGGGCACAATCGGAAGAGTTTAATTTCATAAAGACGGGAACCAGCGCGGTTATGCGGGGAAGATGGACAGGATTGGTGCCTCTCAGCGTTCCGGTGACGAGCAGGATCGAGAGAAGGTTCGTTGCGAGCAGACGAGCAGAGTTGGCCGGAAGCCGATCGACAAGACAAAGTGCCTCCTGTTATTAGCCCACCGTGCCGCAGGCCGCTGCAACAAAAAAGCTGACGAGGTTGAGTCCGCACATATGTGAGCTCTCTGTGGTACAAGGATCACCAACCCTCCAAGCTAGCTGCTCGGCCTGCAACTTGCGTCGCCCTGCTCCCACGCAGAAGAAAAGATGGCCGGATTGGTCCGGCCTCTGTGTCCCAAAAATTAAAGCACAGCTGACTATAGAGGCATGAGCTAGCTCATGTGGGTTAGTGAGGCACTCGGCTAGCTGGTGCAGGATTTGTTCGGACTTTTCGTTTCTATAGTTGAAGCACAACCGAACATGGCTTATTTGCTTGGCTGGGCTAGTTGCAGCCTGCAGGTAGGCGCTGGTTACCTAACCTAGCTCATGGCTGTGGTGAGGCCGTGAGGGGCATGGGCGCCGGTACGATCCGTAGCTGTATTGGGGGCGAGCGAGGGCAGGGGCGAACGGCTGGTGAGTAGTGACAGCAGGGGCGAGGGGAATACGATCTGGATTGGTCCCGTGCGCCGTGACTGCAGAACGAAATCGCTGATTGAAAGGAAATTCAGTTGATAACTGTCCTGGCGCGGAGGCGGGGAGGCTAGGTTGCCGGCGGCGGCGGGGGTAGGAGCTCTAGCGGAGCGGGCGGGAAAAAAATTATATGAGACCAGGTCGGGGGTGGGGGGGACCATGCGGCCGCGCCCTCGTCCCCACCTCCCTCCCCTCCCCTCCCCGTCGCCGGCGAGCTCCGTCGGGCAAAGCCCGGGGGGCATGGCGGCGGCGGGGCCCTTCTTCCCCGTCCTCTTTTGGGCGCCGGTGCGGGGCAGCCCCTTCGAGTGGCGGCGCTGGACGTCCGCGGGATCCAGCGGGGCGGCGGGGTGGCCTGCTGGTGGCGGCGCTCCGGCGACCTTCGTTCCGCGCGCGGCGGGGCGGTTGTGGAGCTCTCGTCAAAGGAGGTGGCGCGCGGCCGGTCTCTTGCCGGATCCGGCCGGATGTGGCTTTGGGCGCCGGCCGGCGGCGCCTGGCTCCGGTGGTGCGTGCCCGGCGGCTCCGGCGCTTGGAGCTCACGGGGCGACGCGGGTAGGGCAGCGGCCGGGCGTGGCCGCTGCTTCGGCCGTGGGCGGCGGCATGGGTAGGTCTCGGTGGTGGCCTACCGGTGTCGTGGCGGCTTCTCAGTGGCTCGATTGATCTGCCCGCGGCAGCGGCCGGCTTCTCCGGCGTCGACTTGTCTACGTTCGGGCCGTCTCGACCTTCACCCCGTCTCCTCATCGCCGGGGCGCTACTCCCGTCAATGGGCTGGTCCTCTCCCAGCAGCGGTCCACCGCTCGCGCCCGGTGCCGCAGGACCGAGCTCGTCTCGCGCATGATGCAGCAGGGCCGAGCTCGTCTTGCGCACGGTGCAGCAGGACTGACCTCGTCCCCCTCTCGATGCTGCAGGACCGAGCTCGTCTCGCGCTCGGGGCAGCATGACGGGTCGGTGGATGCCAGTTCTGGCAAACCTATTGTGTCTCGACGCTGGGGTCGCCCGAGGGCGTGAAAGGTGGGACCTTTCCACTCATCTCTTTCGTTGGGGTGCGGCGGGTCTCGGGTGAGGTGGTGTCGAGGTCTTGGATGCTGGGGCGGCGACCCTGGTGGTGGTAGCACGGTGCTCTTGGGAAGAGCCCGTGCCTTGGTGCTGCCCAATCATCATGGTCGTGTGGGCGGCATGGTTGCCGGGGTGTGGCGTTCGGTGGCAGTGAATGTTGGCCGAGGTGAAAACCTGCTCTATCTTCGGACAGGCCGGTGGCGGCGAAGATCGTTCCCTTCTTGAAGGCGTCATCGCGGCTCTCATTGCCCGTCATGCGGCTCCGGGGGAAACTCTGATCCTTGGATCGGGCGCTGGCGGCGCTCCAGCGTCGTATCCTTCCTGAAGGCGCCACCTTGGAGCGCATGGTTCGTCATATGTAGCTTCATCTCTTCGGGGCGGTAGTGCTAGGGGTGGTGTTGCTGCGCTCAGCACCTATGTATCCTGTCATGTGCATATGTTGTGGTGGCGTGGCGTGTATTTGTACTAGGTGCTTGTTGATTGGTGCTTTATATATAAAGCGGGGCGAAAGCCTTTTTCGATAAAGGAAATTCAGTTGACTAAAATACCCTTTACATCCATCGTTGTATTAGATTAATACTACACACTATATGCAGTAGTATGATGTACCGTAAAATTTCTCAAAACAAACTACTAAACCTAGTATTACTGCAAGGGATTATATATAAACAGGGACCTACTATATTACTGCAAGGGATTAGACATAGTAACTTGCTCAAACTTTACATAGTTTGACTTTTCAAAAGAAGTATACAAGGGTATGCTAACACATCATTGTGTGTATTTAGAAATATTACCATTAGGTTGATAGCAGGGTATATTTGCTTCTTTTGCAGCTAATTTGTGCTTTTTACTATTATGTAATCCTGAAAATAGGATATACTAAAGTCTGAATGGAAGAACGATATATTCATGACAATGTAACCCGGCAATTTTGAAATCAATACTCTACATTGAAATATTTGGTCTTACATTGTCGATCTTAGGACGTCCCCTGTTTCCTGTTAGCATCTCTATGATTATAATACCAAGACTGTATATGTCATTTTTTAATGTGATACGTTTTTCACGTATGAATTCTGGTGCCATATATTCCCTGCATGAACATTTAAATTGATTAATGGGAAATGCATGGATATTTATTCATGCATAACGCAAAAAGAGTTTCCCAAAGTCAAAGCAAGCTTACTTGGTTCCAATCGCTTCTGAAGTAATAGCAAAACTTTGCTCTTCATCGAAGCACCTCGATAGACCAAAATCAACTATTTTTGGCATCATAGTATCATCTAACAATATATTTCCTGGTTTAAGATCTAAATGAAGGATGCGCTTATGGTGAAGATAATATAAACCGTCACATATTCCAATGATAACTTTATAGCACCTGCTCCATTCAAGTTCAGGAGACGCATCTATGAAATAGGAGATGAGTAAATTGGTTAGTAGTTGACACACTTTAGGTCCTTGGTCATTGAACGCTAAATGGATGATTGAACCAAATACATGCCACATGATCTTACCGGTGATTTTCTTATCAAGACTCCCATTACGTAGATATTCGAAGCAGAGTAACCTTTCTCGCACCTCTGCTATGACAAACTTGCCATTGTAATCTGACATTGCACCTTGTGTGTCGGCGCAAATTCCTAGGAACCTTACAATGTTTTTGTGCTTTGCCATCCTCAGACAACAAACCTCTTCACTGAATCTCTTATCATCAATATCTAGCGTTCCAGAGAGCTTTTTCACAGCAACTATGCCATTGTCGAGCATTCCCTATAATCGCAACATGCTTCCGCAACGTTAACTTCAATTTGCATATTAAATTTGATCACAACATGGGCAACTTAGAGTTATCATAATCATACCTTATAAACATCTGCAAAGCCACCAGAGCCAATTATGTTGCCATCAGAGAAATTGTTAGTGATGTCCTTCAAAAGTGATAACAGTATGGCCTTTGGTTCTGCACTTTCATCAAGTAGGATACGCTCCAGTTCACTTCATGTAGCAATAGGTTGGTGATCCATATGTGCCATTGTAAACCAAATACCCTTGAAACAAGAGAAGGTGCATTATTTATGAGGCTATTAGACCTGACTCAGTTACCTTCACGGTAATAAAAGAGTAAATATTATGAAACAAGAGTTCTTTTAAAAACAAATTACAATACTACACCTTTGAGAAGAAAGTTCATAGCAGTATAGCACTACACTTTAGCATGGGATTTTTTTCACAGGACAAATAATTTAACACGTCACGCTTAGTAAACAACTTGCATGCAAAAGTTTCGACACTACATTGTAATATATCAAGAAACTACACTATGCAAAAGTACAACTTTCGATATCTTTACTATTAAAGTTATATATGTGGATGTCTATATCACAGTTTACGTCATGTATATCTACGAGAAGATAAATAAAAGCACCCTAAAATCAAGTCTGTTTATCCCTCACATCCTCTCCCACACAAACACCCACACACAACTCAACAATCCGCTCAATCCCTAACTAACCTGACACATGTAATAATGCAAACAATAAAGGAAAAAGAGGTGTAGGGTCTACAAGGGTGTGATCCCGAAATCCAAACCCGAGATCACAGTGAAACGGATGTCACATGACATGGAGCCGGAGATGACGGAGTTCATCGATCAAGTTCTCAGTGTCAGCCACGTTCAGCACATGAACCTCGTGCAGCTTCTCGGATACTATTGTCATCATGGGGAGATTCTCCTCGTGCACGAATGTATGGCCAATGACAGCCTCGACAACAAGACCATGCCCGCGCTCAATTGGGGGCAGAGGTTTCAGATCATCGGGGCATCACGTCTGGCTTGTTGCACCTCCATTAGGACTATGACAAGATCTTCATCCACCATGACATCAAGACGAGCGACGCCCTCATATACGGCGACATGGATGGGCGCCTTGGCAATTTCTGGCTGGTGAGGTTGTATGACCACGTGTGGACACACATACAACGCATGTCGTCGGCACAATGGGCTACCTTGCCTCGGAGCTGGTGCGGACGAGCAACGCGATGTTGGTGATCGACATGTTCCCCTTCGATGTGTTTGTGTTGAAGATGACATGTGGACGACATCAGCAATGCCCTCACATTCACCTGAATGTTGGCTTCATAATTAGATACATGTTTGGCCGTTTCCATGTTTTACGTTGTCATGGTTTCTTGTCATCTAATCGACAGCTACTCAACAACCATGTGGCTTCTTGTCATCTAATCGACAACTACTCTTATCGTGCCACAAGTCCATCATGACATGGATCATGCCGGAGATTTTCCTTTAATCATGCGCGCAAGTCAATTGTTGAGTATCAGTTTATGGGAAAGCTCAAGCGATATGACTATAGTACATATGATATTTCTCCTCTACTTGTCACAATCATTTTGCTAAGTGGTAGAACGAATTCTCTCTGTTTGTCCACTACCTCGGCTAAACCTAAGCAAAAGAAAAGGAGGTCCAAGAGACAGACCCGAATAAAGAAGAAACAGTAATCTTTGACGAATGTCTAAATTTATTTTTGTAAACTACGGTCCTCATAATAAGAAAGAAGACGATATGAGATGAAGGAAAATTAACTATACCAATTATATACATCTTATTTCATATTTAGATTTTGTTAATGTGATAATGATAGAGAGAGACTTTAAGACGTGTAGCAAGCCGAATTTCATATCATGTTTGCTGATGACACGAATTTATTTTTATCAACATCTAACTATAAAAAAGGCCTATTTTCCATTTTGAATTGAGAAGGTGTCATTATGTTAATAAAAAAGTGGTTCAGTGGTATATTAACTAATTGGTTGATTACGAAAATTAGACTTTCTCAATTTAGAGACTTAAGAGCAAAAAGAAAAGATAGGACTGTCCATAGATCTGACTAGAGTCTTTCTGGCTCAATAAAGGAGAATTGAAAAATAGAAGAAAAATACCATTGAAGGTTACCGAACTGACTGGCTCGTGTGGTGATTGCCAGCAAATCGGTACGAGTAAGATACCAATCCATACCATGATGCAAAACACGTAATGCTCGGAATGTAGAATAATGAGATATTCCATGGCAATGCACAGACATTCAGCTAGTAGTTACTTACAAGCCTAATTGTGTGATAATTTTGACAAAATAAATGCTGTTTTACGATAACTACACTCAAGGAAGAATTACACAAAGATGATCACTCTGCTGTTCTGTAAACAGAAAAATCTAGATAAGCATGCTGCCATTCCCAGGATGGAAAAAACTGTGAAACCATAACTTTAGATTTTTACATAAGGCTGGAAGTTCTCTTGAATAGAAATCTGATTTTTATAGTTGTCCTAACTCATAAGACACAACAGAAATTTTACGGTTAGCTAAAGTAGTCCATAGGGAAAACCTTCTCAACCCTACAAATCAAACAGGCTTTACAGGGAAAATAATCTAGTAGTAGAATATCTTCCAAAGTTCCTATGTAGTTCCCTTGAATCAAGAGATCCTTATAAAAAACATACGCAAAAGTACGACTCTCAGAATTTCTATTGAGTTTATTTGAATCAAAGATGCCACTATGCATGAGCCCAAAGCATCCTAAACACGATCAAGAAGAAGGGTCGTGGAATTTAAGCTAGCAATCATGTGGGAGGAGCACACTACGGTTTGAAGATACTTTCCTCGAACAGGAGAAACAGTGATTACCTGGAGAAGCCCAGATGCAATGCTAGCGGCGTAGAGGTGGCGAGTTTCAGCTGTTGCTATTGCTGTAGAGAAGGAGAAGGGGACTTTAATCTCAGGACATGGGTATCTGATCAGAGGTGAGCTAGATGAAACCATTTTGAAATAGGTGAGAATGCGTCCAGACATGCCAAGTTGTAATGTCAACAGTCTCTAACCAATAAGCATCCCTGCACGTACAAAGGTAAGTGCAGAGATCGTATTCAAAGCTAAGTCTGAGTCTACATGGCATAAATTATTCCAAGACGAATGCTCGATGCACAATTTACAACACGCCCCTGGTTTGCAGCCCGCGGTTTTGTAACATTGCTAACATAGGGTGCGAGTCAAACTTCATAGTTTACGAGCAAGTCGCAACAATAGTGGCAGCAGGGTTTGTAAACAATGCCAACTAGGTAGAGGCATCATATGGATCGGCTGTCTTGTAGCTGCTTCACGATGCCAACTTGATGTATTATACCATTATGATATAATTAATTAGTGTGCGTTAAACTAGCTGTAAGAAGATTGATGGGAGCAATTATTGCAGACATGGACGATACCATTGTGGGTGGTAAAAGGATACTGTCTGCTCCATGATCTCCTCAATTACTGTCCTCTCAATCTCGCTGCATCACAACATTTTCTTTGCCAATGAGCAGCGGTCAAGATGGCGCAGGCTGTAGCTTGTCGCAACTCGAGGGTAGAAATGCAAGTCACTCGTCCTCCATGCAGTACATCATAATTTTCTGTAAGCATTCTACTTTGCCTTGCTTCTGCTAGACCATAATTTTGTGTAAGACTGATTCTGCCAAGTAAGAAGGATCATAGTCTAAATCATTTCCATATCCTTGGGAAACAAAGATGTTGTCGTGCAGCAAGGTTGACACTACCATTAGCCTTCAATGCGCTTAAGGCCTTGTTATCATCGTCAGATGCAGTGGTCAATTGCTGACCGCAACAACGCTCCTACTACAATTAGTCTTCTTACTTCTAGCTTAACAGACATCATCAGTAATTAAGTAATACACATCACACCTCTGCTCTCTAATGCCTGCACCTAGCTAGTTGGTACAAAAGAAACCCTGTCGAGTGTCGACCATACAAAACTGCAGGCTGCAGCTACCAGTGGTTCGTTTCGTTAAATACGTTATGACAAGGACAACAACTCTGCTTTGAACCGGGACGCGGATTGATTCAGAGATTGTGTTACCAATACAAGTTGACATGTCTAGGATGCTGCTCAACTATTTCAAAATGATTCATCCAGCTGCGTTCTACCATACGGAACGGATCTGGCCACAAAACACGGGCTGTGAAACAGTGGTGTGTTGTTAAATACATATGTGATTGGTTCAAAGACAGTCCATAATACAACTTGACATCATGGCATATCTATACTCTACACGGTTCATCTACGTCAAAATCATTCATCCAGATCTGTTCCAGTATACCAAGTAATCAAAGAGGACAAGGCCACAAGTAGGTGCTGCAGCCAACTAGTCCCAATTGGGCATCGAATAGTAGATCGGCTTTCATAGTTAAAATTTGTGAGGGGCACTTATGCTTAGTGGTAATTCACAAACACTTCATTTTCATACAACCTTTTTCATTTTCTTTTCTATTTTTCTTTCCCTTTATCTTTTTTATTATTTTTCCATATGTATTTGTTTTTTGTTTTCTCTTTCCATTATGTATTTGTTTTTTGTTTTCCTTTTTGTTTTTTGTTTTGAAATTCATAAACATTTTTTTTAATTTTTATTAAACATTTCTGAGTTCCTGAATATATTTTGAATCTACGAACATTTTTTGAATTTTTTGAACATTTATCTCAATGTTGGAACTACTTTTGAAATTCTCAAACATATTTTGATTATTGTGACATTTTATAAAAAATCCTAAACACTGTTTTAAAAATTCATGAACCTTTTTTGAAATTGTGAACAATTTTGAATAGACGAAAACTTTCCATGAATTCCTTAATATATTTTCAATCCGGCCGCCTTTATGATTTCCCGAATATTTTAAAATAATGACCAATTTTGCACTTGATGAATATTGTTTTCCACAGTTCGAAACTTTTTTGAAATCCTGAATTATTTAGAAAAGCATAAAACAAAAAAGAAAAGCAAAAAATGAAAAAAAATATGAAGGGCCTTTCTGTCCCGCACATGATCTGGCCATGAGGGCATGCGTGGGTGGGGGGTGCGCACTTCATTGGTATCCGGTGCATAGGTCGCCATATAGGAGGGCTATATGGCGCTCACGGTGGCAAGTAGTCGCGACACGTTTACATTTATATAAAATTCAGAACTATTTTTTTTCATGAACAATTGAAATATTTTTCTAAAATTGGAATCAATTTTAAAATTTAATATTTTGGGGAAATTTTGCACAAAGTCTATCAGGCGTTGAATCAGCGTGCATCCTTCTATAGCAAGTAATGCTTAATTAAAATAATGCTCGTCTATAAATCCAATACCTCTCCCCTCTTGGGCTTAATCATTTTATGTCATCCAATATTTTTTCATATGTATTTCTTCATCATCCGACCAAAAATATCCTATCGGTATCTCATATTTCTTAGAGAATCATTTCACATTTAAAAAACAGTAATGTTATATTTTGGAAGTATTTGGAGTATCACACGGCCACAAACATTGTTAACAATACATACTCTATCATATGTGTACAACTCTTCGAATTCATTAACATTATTATTCGTGGTGGCACTTAAACGATTATTTGGTGGTACATCTACAACAATTTATACCAATTTTTTATACTTACTAATAATTGTATTTTACGATAAACCTGGATAATACACCCTTTGTAAAATAATACAGGAATTTTTAGATGACTACTTTAATGATTCAAAAAATCTTATATTAATGATTTAAAAAGTCTTATATTAGTTTACATCCAAAAAGTCTTGTATTAGTTTACATCCAAAAGGTCTTGTACTAGTTTACAAACGGAGTATTTTATAGCGAAAGCTATGTTTATTTTTGTAAGCATTACCATTTGAAAATTTTATATTAACCCAAATTATCATAAATGTAAAAAAGAAATAAAAAGGGTAAAATTGCTACCTCTACTTGTTAACTTGTGATGACAGACACATGAATTATATTGTCTTATATACACACTCTATATATCTTTTTCTCGGTGTGTGTAGTACCATAAAATATAATGATAGAGAGTTCTAGAATAAATGTATGACCAAACATATATCTTTGTTGCAGAGGATTCTAGTCCAATGCATAGGAAAACTAGGGAGGGTAAATGAATGTGATTGTTCGTGCAATAAGAGTTGCAGATTTGCCACTTGTTGAAGATCCCTTTTTTTTTAAGATGCACTAGTTGCAAATCTAACCAACTAGTAGCACATTGTGTCTTGGGAAGAAGTAAGGCGTGCACGCACCGTTAGTCCTAGCGCTCTCCTCCTCCTCATGTCGGCGGCCACCTCGGCCCCAGCGTCCACCAATCCCGCGCCGGCGTCCGCTCCGGTCCCGGCGACCACCCCCCTCTAGCCGATTCTCGATGGCGTCTAGGGTGTCTCTCTCGGCGTCCTCCTCCGGCTCCCTGCCCTCATCCCCTCCGCCACCGCCGCTGCCGCCCCCTAGGCCGGTCCTGCGCTCCCTGCTCGTGGTGCCCGACGTGGTGGGCACGGCGCGGGGCCCTATCGTGCGCAATGTTGCAAGCCCCCCCCCCCCCCTCCCCTGGTTGGTGGCGAGGCGCCCTGGTAGATGCAGGCTGGGCGTCGGGCGACGGCTGGGCGGGCGCGCTCCCCGCCCAGGCCGGCGCGCCGCTCTCCCCCGAGCAGGTGGCCCAACATCCTCCCGTCCTCGCGGCCTCCGCGGGGCCAGATCCCGGCGAAGCTCGTCGACTGCTGCTACAACTGTGGTAGTGATAAGCACATATCTGCCATGTGCACAAACCCTCCGGTGTGTGTGCGCTGTGATGGAGAGGGCCACATCTCCAGGGACTGCACCCGCCCGCGCCCGCGCCCCCGCGACTCGTCGCCGGTGGACCCCCCCCCCCCCTCCCCGGGCCGCCGCCAGCTCTTCGCTCTGGTCGTGCGCCGCAAGTGCCTGCCGTGGGTGGGTCTCTGCCTCGCCCCCCCCCCTCCCTCGTCGTCGCCCTCTGCCCCCGCGGAGCCGGCCCTCCCGCCGCCCCCCTCCCCTGGGGCCGCCACTGGCGGGCGCGGTCCGTGTTGGAGTTCCCTAGAGCCAGGTGGTGAGTGTCGGGTCGGTGGCTGGCGTGCCCAGCCCGGGCTTTTCGGTGCCCTTCGCACCGGTGGATTCGTCACGGGCCTTGCCTGTGTCGGTGGAGGATCAGGTGGATGTGGTCTTCTTGGCTTCGGGCCCTGACCTGCGTGCGCTCGAGGCCGAGCTCAGTCGAGCGGTGGTGGTGACCATTGTGGGTGACCGGGACGCGGCTGATCTGGCCTCGGTTGCCGGTGTGGTGGTGCGGGAGTGCGAATTCGAGCCAGGCGACATGTCCATCAGAGAGTACTTCCCGGAGGACTTCCTTGTCCTCTGCCGTTCGCCGGAGATTCGGAACAGGCTGCTCCGTCGTGGTCGTGTAGGCAACGGGTCGTTCGACCTGGTGTTCGCGCCCTGGTCACGGCATGCCCATGCCACGGCCATTTCCATGCCTTTCTTGGTGCCGCTGGTGCTGCGTGGGGTTTCGGCCAATGCTTGGACTAGGCGTACTGCGGAGGCACTCCTGCTGGGGCTTGGTATCGTCGTCAAGGTCGGGTCGGCCACAGAGGCGCGCAGCGACATGTCTGGATTCTTGGTGTGGCTGTGCACGGACGATCCGCCGCGCATCTCCTCGCGGCGGATTCTTGCGGTGGAAGAGCCGAACAGGCGGAACAGTCATGCGGTGCTGGCAGATGGTGAAGACGACGCGCTCTGGTACCTGGTCGACATCAAGCTTGCTGCAGCGCCGGTGCGGCTTGGGCCGCAGGCGGGGCTGCCACCGCCACCTCCTCCGCCACCGTCCCCGCCGTCTGGAGACCAGTCTGGTGGCGACTCGTGCTTTGGTGGTGGGGAGGACCGTCCGCCGCCGCCGCGCTCGCCGGGGCGCTCGGTGGGTTCCTCATCGACGTCGGCACCGTCCCCCAACCCCGGTGCGGGTCTTCGGTCTGTTTGTATGGGGTCCGGTCAGCATGCGCTGGCTGCTGACGTGTCCGGTGCAGCGGCTGTCGTGAGGCAGAGTACGGAAAGTGTGGTGGGCCAGTTGGCAGCTTCTTGTCGTGGTTTGGATGTGGTGGGGGGCAGAATGGATGAGGCGCGGAGCAGGCAGCTTGTGGGCCAGGGGGATCCGTTTGAGACAGGTGGGCGAACCGCGGTCGTGCCGGGCGGAATCACCGCGTTCGGTGAACCAGATCACTATCAATTCATGCCCGCGGCAGGTTGGTCGATTGCTGGAGGCCCCACAGGAGGTTCCCGCAGAGGGAGACCACTTGTCATCGCTGTCGCTCGGGATTGGTGGAGGAGAAGACCAGGCAGGTTCGGGCGTGGCGACTGGCTCCCTTGCCCAGGGGCAGGTAGAGATTCTTGCGCAGGCCGAGGCAACCGGTGCTATTCTAGATGGGTGCATGTGGCCCAATCGGAACTCGTGTGGGGATTCGCCGGGGCCCGCCTTGCATGGGGATATGACGCAGCCATGCATGTCGCATGGCCAATGGTTTGCGGTGAGTCTTTCACAAGATAGGGAATGTGGGTCTCCGGCGATTGAAGACGTGGATACGCCACAGCAGCAGTTTCAGCTGGGGTCTCCCGTTCGCCCCTCGCCCCAGGAGCAGGTTTCGCAGCTATGCAATGAGCTGCGCTGGGCCCTCTCGCCGTTGCTAGCTCAGCCAAGTGTGCGTGAGGTGCCAAAACAGCAGCACAGGCCGCGGCAGAAGAGGCCGTTGGTTTCGTCTCCACGTAGGAGCGTAAGGCTGGCCAAAGGAGGGCGTGGGTCCAAGGCCACGAAGCAGCAGGCGGTACTCATAAGGAAATTATGCCTGGCTAACGAAGGGAACCAGATCGACGACGAGGCGCTACAGGCATATGTCAAGCTCTTCGACAAGCCGCTCCTGGACTGTCACGTGCAGGCCATTTTGGCCTTGTTTGGGTGGGATGCCTCTGTCCTGCCCTTGCAATGTGAGGAGGAGGTGCGGGCTGAGGCAAGGTAGAGCCAGAGCAGCCGGTGGCGGGTCCTGTGGGTCTTCCAAATGACTTCATACCCACCCAAAATCCTTGTGTGGAATGTTAGAGGGCTTAACTCGCCGGCTAGAAGAAGTGCGGTGTACCAAGTTGTTGTTGCGGCCAATGTAAGCATTGTATGCCTCCAGGAGACTAAGATGGAGGTGGTCTCGAGTGAGGTGGTTAGGCAATGCCATGGTAACAAATTAGAGAATTTCTACTATGCCCCGGCGATTGGCACGCGTGGTGGAATATTAATCGCTTGGGACAGCACGGTGGTCTCTCTGTCCAATTGATACATAACGGCGAACACGTTAACTGCGCTTGTGTCTCAAGATGGGATGCCGCATTGGTGGCTTACTGGGGTGTATGGCCCTCAAAGTGATGCGGACAAACTAGAATTCCTCACCGAGATCTCGGACATCCGAGACTTACATGTTGGTCCATGGGCTTTGTTGGGGGATTTTAATCTCCTGGTCTCGGTGTAGGACAAAAACAGGCCGAATGCAAACCGTAGGATGATGGCGCGCTTCCGGAACATGCTAAATAGGCTAGAGCTAAAGGAGATGCATCTTAATGGGAGACGGTACACATGGAGCAATGAGCAAAGGGACCCCACCCTTGAGAAAATAGACCATGTCTTTGTTTCAAACATGTGGGAGGATATTTACCTGAGGAGCTTCCTCACGGCCATGGGCTCGGCGGTTTCTGACCATTGCCCACTCTTGGTGGATCCGGACGCGGAGTTGCACCTTGGCAAACATTTCAAGTTTGAAAGCTTCTGGCCAAAGGTGGAGGGCTTCTTCGAGACGGTGAGATGAGCTTGGGATGCGGTGCCCAGGGATGGTAACCCGTTTTTGGTGTTGGATAACAAATTACACGCCACGGCACAAGCTTTGCAATCCTGGAGCGATCGGTGGATCGGGAACACACGCCTTCAAATTGCCATTGTCATGGAGGTAATTGCTCGCTTGGACGCGGCCGCAGATTCTAGGTGCTTGGAGGATTTGGAACATGACCTACGCAAGCTACTAAAGAGGAAACTTCTTGGTCTATGTTCGTTGGAAAGGACCATTGTACGTCAGAGATCAAGACTCCTTCAGCTAAGGGAAGGGGATGCAAACACAAATTTTTTCCAGAGACAAGCGACCTATATTCACCGCAAGAACTTAATCATGAAGATACAGCACAATGGGATTGTGCACACGGGCCAAGAGGAGGTGGCCAGAGTGGTGGATGAGTTCTACACTGATCTGTTCGGTTCGGCTAGAGCCCGCGTAGCTACCCTCGATTTGGACATGCTGAACCTCCCCTGTCTTGACCTGCCACGGCTGGAGGTGCCATTTGATGAGGAAGAGGTCTCTAGGGTTATCAAGGAAATGCCATGGGACAAGGCGCCTGGTCCTGATGGGTTCACTGGTAGATTCTATGCCACCTGCTGGCATATCATCAAAGACGACTTTATGAGAGCACTCAACCAATTCTACGTTGGAGATATGAGAGGCATGACATCTATTAACAAGGCCTTGATCACCTTGCTGCCGAAGAAAGAGGGTGTTGTGGATGTTAGAGACTTCAGACCGGTTAGCCTTGTTTGTGGACCAATCAAGATATTTGACAAAATTCTAGCTTCAAGGCTGGCTGAGGAGTTACCGAAGTTAGTGGGGCTGCACCAAAGTGCGTTCGTGAGAGTCTTTGCATGATAATTTCATGCTTGTACAATGCACATCCCGCAAGCTACATGCGCTGAGAAACCCCACGGTTATGCTAAAGCTTGATATAACTAAAGCCTTTGACACAATACAGTGGCCTTTCATTCTGGAGGTTTTGAGGAGATTGGGTTTCGGACATAGATGGACCACGTGGATATGTGGGCTGTTGGCAACTTCTTCTACGCGGATCCTAGTGAATGGCACGCCTGGCAAACCGATCCTCCCTTGCCAGGGTTTTCATCAGGGCGACCCATTGTCACCTATGCTGTTTATATTATGTATGGAGCCCCTACGAGCACTCTTCGATCATGCAACTCAGAGAGGTTTGCTCGGACAGCTTGCTAGGATTGGACTGAGGCAAAGGGTCTCGATGTTTGCCGACGATGTGGTGGTCTTTTTCAAGCCCACAACATTGGAGGCTACGACATGCAATGCGCTCTTGCAGGTTTTTGAGCAAGCCTCGGGTTTGGTGGTAAATATGAACAAGAGTGCCATCTGGCCGATTCGTTGTTTGCCTGAGGATGTGGATCTAGTGAGGACAGTCATGGGTTGCTCAACGGCCGCTTTTCCGTGCACCTACTTGGGTCTCCCCTTAACACTCAGAAAACAGTCTACGGCGCAGTTGCAAGGCATGGTGGACAAGGTTCAGGACTGCTTGCCGCATTGGAAAGCAAACCTTTTGCCCAAGTGTGGGCGGCTAATCTTGATTCAGTCAGTGCTTTGTGTTATACCAGTTCATTCCATGCTCGCCCTGAATCTCCCAGTTAAAACAATCTCGGCATTGGTGAAGATTTGTAGAGGTTTCCTGTGGTGCGGCAAGAGTGAGGCAAACGGTGGCAATTGTTCGGTGGCTTGGGAGGAGGTGTGCACGCCAAAGTGGGCTGGTGGCCTAGGGATACCAAACTTGAGATGGCTAAACACAGCCTTACAAGCCCGCTGGCCTTGGCTTCAGAGAACTGACTCGGAGCGATCGTGGGTGGAGTTCTCCATCCCCGTCCCCCAGGAAGCGAGGGCTTTGGCCGACGTGGCAATGTGCACGACGGTAGGAGATGGACGTACAGCACGGTTCTGGGAGGATCGCTGGGTGGATGGTGCGACGGTGCAGGAACTTGCACCGGCGTTGTTCAGCAGAGTGCCTGGTCATATCAGGGTGTCGAGGACGGTCTCAGATGCGCTCGGAAATTATTCTTGGGCTAGAGATGTTGGCCCCAACCTCACGGGCCCTGAGCTGGTAGAGTACTTGGGGCTTTGGACGAGGCTTGTGGATTTCGAGCTTGCGCCCGATCGGGAGGATAAGGTGCATTGGTCCTGGGAAACAAACGGTGTCTATTCTGCGAGATCGGCATATGCGGCAAAATTCTGGGGACGTGAGCGATCTTCGACTGCGCCATTTACGTGGAAATCCAAGGCCCCATTAAGATGTCGTTTCTTCATTTGGCTGGCTCTAAGAAACCGGTGTTGGACATCCGATAGGCTTGCACGACGTGGGCTGCCATACCAAGCCACTTGCCCTTTCTGCAACCAACAGGACGAGACCATGCAACATCTTCTCATCGGCTGCGTCTTTGCGAGGCAGGTCTGGCAGTGGTGCACCTCTTTGGCGGGTAAGGTGGAATATCTCCCCCTGCCGGACGAGGAGCTAGGAGATTGGTGCAGCAGGCAGGAGGAATCTATGGCACATCGGAAGTCTAATCGGGCTCTGTGCTTGTTGGTCATGTGGACCTTGTGGAAGCATAAGAATGACATTGTGTTCGAGGGACACGCACCATCCCTGTCAGGTGTGATTCAGCAGATTCAGTCGGAAGGGGAGATCTGGGCGAAGGCAGGCCTGCTTAACGGCGAGGTCCTAGGGCAGGAGCGAGTTATGGTAGAGTGGGTAGGACACGAGTAATTTGCATGTGTAAACCCTGGGTAGGGCGGTTGAAAACCGCTTGTATATAAGCTAATCGTTGTACTGGTTGTTTGGGGCTCCCAACCCCCTCCTCTTTTTTAATGAATGATACGCACACTCGTGCGTATTCGAAAAAAAAAAAAGTAAGGCGTCATATCATGTGAATCCGCTCATGTTTGTGAATCCGTGCATCCTCTCACTGTCAGCCATTCCACTGGAATCTTGTGCGTAGAGTTCGATGGCGCTCGTTTTGCATAATGACGCCTGCCTCCGGCCCAAGTTCCCCTCTGATTTTTTAGAAAAAGGTCTCCAGCTGGTTACTTCCCAATCGTTTCTCTCCCAATCCCTAGTCACTATTGCAACCTACACCCCACCGCCGGTCATGGCGGCCACGACCATCTACTCGGCAATTGGCAGGACGGAATGCATGTACCGTTGCGACAGAAAGTAATCTGCCAATTCCCTATCAGCATGGCCGTCGCTGGGATAGACACGACGGAAATCATGTCCCAACTCAGCTGGGATAGACACGACGGAAAGCATCTCCCAAGTCCCAACTGCTGATCAACACGACGGGCGTCATCTCGACGGACAAGCCGGAAAACATCTCCCAAACTCCCGATCAGTAGGGCGCATGAATTCTCCTCGCGCCATACGTCGCAACAGATCGTGCGATCGCCGTGGTGGTTACTACTGCTATGGACGGTGAAGCTGCTCCAACAGCAATGGCAGGAACTTGCTCACCCTCCTACCATAAATTAAGAGGCTAGTCAAGCATTTGCCTCCGCATCTTTTTTTTCATAAAGAGAGCTTTTATTATCTCAAAATGTAGCATCAAGCGGATACAAAACATTATGAGCAACGCCTATCCTCTGAATAACTAGGATGCACACAGCCAAAACATCAAACTTCTGACAATAGATAAGTCACAAAAATGACAATTCGGCGGCAGTAGAGTCCTATAGACAGGCACTGTCCCTATGCCAAAAATGGCGGTGGATCGATCCGGAGGTCGTGATGGCACCCATGTTGGAAAAAAGCTTTATAGCCGCCTGCTCCAACCGCGTACACACTGCCTTGAATAACGGTTGGTGCTCCGGTCATTGTAATGTAGACCACGTACGGAGCGATTGCGTACAATGGAAAATGACCAGTAGAGGAGAAGCACTTTTGTCATTTTAAACTAAATCATTTCTACATATCCAAAGCGACCGATGTAAGGCATACGCCCGCATCCTTATTACCATTTTGAACCTATTTAGAATAACGTCCAATCAATGACCAAATATATTGGCAACAATTATGGGTGAATATAGATTTGACGCCATTTGGATGATTGACCATGTAGAACGTCCAAACTTGCATTGGAAAAAGAGGTGCTTGATTGTCACGTCATGAGCACAAAAGCAACACTGCTTACTTCCTGGCCAGTTGCGCCGTGCAAGGTTGTCTCTGATTAGCACAACTCCTCTCGAAGATACCACATGAAGATTTTTACTTTTAGCGAAATTTTCGACTTCCAAATTTCTTGTTGTTACTCACTGGTACTTGAGAATGCGTTAGCGCACGATACATAGAGTCTAATGTGAAAGAGCCCAATCAAGTAAGATCCTAGCGAAAAACGACCCGGCCTTGTGCCAGGTTAATCGAATCCAGACGGGATAAAATATTATGCCATGAAATAAGTCGGCGGCCAATCAAATCTCGCCTGAACAAAAATATTTGGCGGGGATGAACTAAGCACGTGTGCATTTCCCTTCTTGCCTCTTAGAGTTCCATTTCCATTTAGTGTTATTTTTCCTGAGGGTGCAGCTATATCC
The DNA here is from genome assembly GCA_963921465.1 of Triticum timopheevii. Classification (NCBI taxonomy): domain Eukaryota; kingdom Viridiplantae; phylum Streptophyta; class Magnoliopsida; order Poales; family Poaceae; genus Triticum; species Triticum timopheevii. The sequence goes on along the minus strand of OY997274.1, from coordinate 3,495,643 downwards.
TGGATGCCATCCATACCCATCTCATACATGATGTCCAGGAGATCTAACGGGTGAAAGAAGTATCAGGTATGGCATGATTATGTATGAAAATTTTGAAGTAAAGGCGAGGAGACAATACATTCTGTCTGTAGTTTGATTCATGATTTCATATCTGGATTGACAAACTGAAGCTCTGGCTGAAAGATCAAACTTATGTGGAGAATTCACTGTTGTCGATAGAAAACTACTCTTGGGACAGACCTACGCCAGATAAATTACCTGATGTAGATAATGTTCCTATTTGGATTGCTGCGCAAAGGGAAATTGCTCGTTGTGAAGGATCTCTGCCAGAAGCAATGCTTAAGTCTGATATTGAAACAAAACAATCTGAAGGTTATGTGATGTTAGATTCCGAGTAGATGATGGTTACCTTCTGCTATTTTAGTGGCACATCTTTGGGTTCTGCTTTATATCAACTTAGGCAAATCTACTTCATTAGTACTAGGAGACCAGGGTTTGACTATGAACCTCATAACAACTTGCTTATTATAAGTTTCCACAGTTCACATTCTCATTTTCCGTTGCGTACATGCTTCCATGCCACCAGAACCCCTAAAGTATTGTTGTCACACTTTTTTATCTGTTTCTTTCTTTTTCTACGTATATTATGTTGAAAGAAGTGTGATATAATCAACATTAAAATTGATATTATAGGGCTTTCCCTGTTTATTTGAGGTGCCTAGGTTGGTACTTGACCACTATATATTCATGAATTTATGAAAATATTCTGCCTTCGCTTCAGGCCAAATTTTCTGCACAGAATTAAAATATAGGAGCAGCAAGCAGAGAATCTTGTGGCAACAATATTTGGGAGATAATGTATGCTTCTTTTGGCATTTTATTTGCCAAGTCTACTCTCCAGGCATCTAGGATTTGATATCTGAGCACCCTTTCTTACCAGTAGGTTATGAATATGACTATTTATAGTATGATTGTGTGGTATTCGCCATGTTATGTGAAATATGTAACCATTAGGAGATGGTGTAGTGGAAGTGTGGAACAGAGGACTGGCGAATGTAGAAAACGTTGATGGATTCTAAGCATAGATAGCCCTTCAGCAGAGTTGTAGTAACCAATGTAAACAATGCGCAAAAGCTGGACAATGTGCGGAAGGCGATTCAAAACTCTCTCCTTTTACTTTTGATAACATTAAAAGCAGACGCATCTACAATGATGCACATTGTTGTATAACTTGCCTTGAGATCACAGACCGTGTAACACCACCATGATGCAGAAATTCAAGTGCCTTTTGCGATGTGAACGACAGTTAAGAATGAATTTTCTCACACTTGCCTGCACAACAATGGGAGTTACACAGTATTATGCTACTTAGCAAGAGGTTAGGGATCGAATAGTAAGCATGTTTCATTTTGATGCTTACCTTCCCTGGTGCATACAGAAACACAAGACTGTAGTTATCGAAGTTAAATCCCCTTCCCCTTAGGGAGACATGCTGCAATAAATCAATATGTTTATCCCTTACCAGTCAAGAAATCTGCATTAGAGAAAAGAAAATTAGCTTTGACATTCAAGAAATCTGCAATCCAGTGGCAGTCTCGGCAATGTTTATCCCTTACCAGTCAAGAAATCTGCACTAGAGAAAAGAAAATTAGCTTTGACATTCTGCATTATTTCCTTATAAATGTTGGTTTTTTTTCAGTAAAAGTGAAAGCTAATAATGAAATTACTCCTTGTGATTCGCTTATTAACAGAACAAAATTGCCTGCACACTGAAGAATCTATACTTGTATTGCAGAGATTCACCTGAAGAGGATTCACAATCTGAACCAGAACCACCACACTTCAACCTTGGACTATACATCGCTTTTCGAGAGTTTAAACATGCCTGGGTGGACAGAACTGTAACGGCTTCAGCCCCATGGCCGATGCGCGCGGGACCTCCACATCCCTCCGCTCCGGCCGCGGCCGAGCCGCCGGTGCTCCTCTCCCCTCCTCTCGCCTCCCATGCTCAGGGGGAGAGGAAACCGCGGTCGCTGAAGCTGCGAGCGCGAAGAGCGGGCAAGCGTGAAGGGAGACGAATGGATAGAGCGGTGGCGGAGGTTCGTCGCCGGCGGCGAGGAGCCTGGAGATCGGGCTGGTGGAGGGCGACGCCATGGTATCTGTTTTTTTTTCCTTTCTTCGAGGGACAGAGAGAGGCCGAAGCTTAGCTGCACCCAACTGGGCCTACAGCCCATCGTTCGTTCCCGCTTGCCATTTCTTCAATCTTCCTTCGTTCTGGGCCCATTTTGTTTGTGCACATTGGACCGGAAATGAGAATTGAGTTTTTTTTAATTGTTTGGATTGCTTACCACCACATGTGTCACGTGGTAAATGAGAATTGAGTTGTTTTTTTGGAGTCCAAATGAGAATTGAGTTGTTTGGACTCTTAAAATACAAATTGAGAATACTCCTTCAGGAGGGGAGCTCCTGCCTGCCGCTCTTTGCGGCAAATTGCCGGCCGAACCCACAGGCAGATATCCGACTGGGCCGGCCCAAGCTAGCGAACTAGTACTGTAGCATGAGCCTGGAGAACTAAAAAAAAGTCGCATCTTGTAGGTATTGAACGTAGGAGCTCTAGTTCCCCAAGACATGCTATTACCAGTTCAATTAACAACCATGTCTGAATATTGGCCTGTGCGAATAAATTAAGAACCAAAACCATCGCAGATCTGAGTATTTTCGAAATTTCAAACCCAAAATATTTGTTTTAGAAAAAGGAAAAAATTTATGAAACGCAAACACTTTTTAAATTTGTGAACAAAATTATAAAAAACATAAACATTTTAAAAAGGACCTTTTTTAAAACACTGAAAAATTATGAAACACTGGGAAAATAGAAATATGTGAATATCTTTTAAAATGGGAACATTTTTTGAAATTTGTAATATTTTTTTCGAAAAAATGAACATTTTATGGAAATCTCAAACAAAATTTGACAGCAAAAACATTTTTCCAAAACACGAACATTTTGTTTTTAGAATTCCAAAAATAATTCGAAAAGCGGATTTTTTTTCAACCAAACTTCTTTTTTTGAAAGTTCCAAACAAAATTTGAAAACATGAACTGTTTCTGAAATATGCACATGATTGTTGAAACTATTTTTTAAAAAACTCCTAAACACAATTTTTGAAATTTGTGAAAAAAAATTAGAAACAAGAACAAGTTTTGAATCTTTCGAATAAAATTTGGAAACATGAATATTCTTTGAAATTAGTGAACAAGTTTTGAAAAGGAATTATTTATTGAAATCCACAATTTTTTTCGAAGACGTTGTGGAAATTTTGAACAAAAACTTAAAGAAAAGAAACTGAACAAAAAAGAAACAGAAAAAAGAGAGGAAAGAAGCAAAAACGGTTTAATAAAGAAACATAAGAAAGCGAAAAAACAGTAAAAAAAACTGTTCAGGAACATTCTACAATATTCGCAAAACCGGAAAAACTAGGCTGGAACCTTCCAGAATGTTCTCAAAACCAGATGCATGTACTCGTTAGCTTGTCAGATGGGCAGGCCCAGTTCAACCGCTAGCTTGATCTGGTCTGTGCGAACGAACGATTACTTGACGTGGAATGTGTCAAATAGGTAAAGCCCTCCAGGAGCCCCCATAAGGGTCTCTTTGGTGTGCTGGGAGTGGCGCACTCTCAGTTGTCGTTACGTGTCGCACTTGGGGCGCTTCCTTCGGATTTTGTTTTGAACCCCGATAAATCTTGAACGTTCAGATTTTAAACATGTCACCCCGAACGATTTTTATGGCAACTTTAGTTGACATAAGGTAACAACTTTACTTGTTCAAACATGGCAATTTGTTACATTTTGTTTTTTTGTCAAAAAATTGCCATGTTTGCCAACCTTTGCTTCAACTAAAGTTGCCATAAAAACATCCGGGTTGTCATGCTTAAAATCCGAAACATACAGAACTTATCATTTAGGTTTGTTTTTTATTTCTTTGTATGCGTTTTTGGCTACTAGATGATTTTTTTAGAAAAAAATCGGCTTTTCTATTTTCCTCGGGTCTTTCTTAGGATTTAGACCCAAATAAATTAAAAAATTGCATGAAAAAGCATGTTTTCCCTTCCACAAGAGGCACAAATTTACTTCTCGCGGAGACATGAATTAACTTTTACGAAAGGGAAAAACTCATTTTCTTGTTTTTTCGTTACATGAAAGGCACGAATTCGCTTTCGCGAAAGGGAATAAACACGTTTCTTTTTTGTTACACGAGAGGCACAAATTTACTTCTCGTGAAGACACGAATTTACTTCTCGCGAAGACACGGATTTGCTTCCATGAGAGGCGTGCCTCTCGTAAAGGGAAGAAAACATGTTTCCTTTTTTTACGTTCCGCAAGAGGCACACGGATTTTCACCTGCGAGAGGCATGGCCATGCCTCTTGAAAGGGAAAAGGCGCGTACCTCTTCTAAAAGGAAGAAAAATATGCTCCCGGTACGGGTTTTTTTCATTCGGTTTTTTTCGTGAAAAAAAGTTCATCGAAACCTATCAACATGGGATTGACGCGAGGGACCCAATGGTGTCACAATTTGAGATTTGGATGCACGGTTTAAGAGATAAATGTTTTGAATGAAAAAAATCTTTATAAAGGAAAAAATTTAGGTTGCGACAAATGGCGCACATGCAGCACCTCACTTGTCACAACCTGGCGAGGTGGGACTGATTTTGTTGGACTCCAGTGCAACTATCCATCCATGTCTTACCGCCACGGTGGCTCCTATTTGGCGTGTGAGATGTCGCGGAGCAACGCGCGCGTACACCATTCTCTTACGCGCCCGGTGTTGAGTATAATGATTATTAGGAAGTATCTGTTCCATGTGGGCCAAACCCAATAGTAGTGCTTAGTGGGACTTTTTGTTCCGCATGATCATTTTGTTTTGTTTTGACGCTGTCTTCTTCGAGTTGGGTTTCCTCCGGTCTGTGTTTCCTTGAACTGTGTTTTTTGTTTTTATTTATCTTTTCATTTTCTTTTTTGTGCTTCTGTCTCATTTAAACCTTTTTCTATCTAGATTACTTTCTTGGTTTTCTCTTTCTCTGTTGTTTTTCTATGTCTTTGGATTTTTTATTTGTTACCTTTTTCTTTATTCTTGGGAGGTAAAATATATGCTTTTCAAAAAGTTATATGAACAGTTTCTTTAGATACGCAAACATTTTTAAAGTGTAGGTTTTAAGTACATGATCATTTTATTTCATTGGTAACATTTCTTTTCCAAATTTCAAATAGTATGATTTTTATTATAAAAGTACTTGAACATTTTGCCTGCTTCTTTCTTAGAAAATACAATTTTTTTGAGAAATACATAATTTTTTTAATACATGATGTTTCAACATATATGATGAACATATTAATGCACATTAGACATTTTACAAATGCATTATGGGTATTTTTAGATACACGATGGACTTGTGTGCTCTGGCTCTGTCGTTGCGACGACATTTGCTCCAACACCGGCGCAGAGCTTGAGAGGTAGTCCAGGAGCGGATGCAGATTGTGGTCTCCATCGACGACATCTGAAAGATGATGGATCGTGTGTTGGCTTCGTGGTTCATGGATGGCAGGCATGGTTTTCTCCTCCGATGCCTTAGTCATGCAGGTGTACCAGATCTGGAGTTTGATAGCATGTCCAGAGTGTTGTGCTAGTCTGATTCGTTCAACGGTAATGGTTTCATGCTTGTCGAGCCACTTTGGAGGTCCACAAAGCTGCCTACCAGTGATGGTGCCGAGTCGAGCTTGGGTAAGGAGTTGATCCGTCATTTTTTTTTCTTCGGTGGCTGCTGTCGTGGTGCCAGTGGCATGTGACGGGTGCTGGCTTCAAGCACAGGGGATTCTTCATTCTTGATTGTAAATATATTTCTTGGCTGACCTTTCATTATGCAAAGGCTAGCGTTTTGTTATCCTTTCAGTTTTGTCATGTCAATGTGTATGTGGCTTGTACTATGATCCTTATGATAGAAATGAAACACACATTACCACGCGATGAAAATACACCATAAAATTTTTAAATAGACAATGTTTATTTTTAAAAACAAGATGAACATTTTTTAATTACACATTATTTTTTTAACTCATGTTGAAGATTTAATATTATAGGATGAATATTTATTTATTGCATGTGCGGATTTGTCAATACATGATGAACATTTTTTATAAATACACAATGAATTGCTTTCATGCAAGATGAACAATTTTTTAATACAACATGACCATTTTTAACATAAATGGTGATCACATGTTTTAATACACACTCAAATTTTTTATATACAGGATAACCTTTTGAAAATACACCTTGAATATTTTAAAAATAATGTTTAACATATGAATTACATGATTAACCTTTTTAAGCACATTATGACATTCTTAAAAGACACACTGAAATATTTTCACATATACTTTGATTTTTAAAATATATGATGAATGTTTCACAAACAATATTATATATTTTGGAAATCAACGAGAACCTTTTTTACATGAAAATTATTTTTTTATATTCACAGAAAAAAAATTGGGCATAGGAGAACATTGTTTTTAAAATACAAGAATATATCTCCTTGGTTTGATAACCTTTTTGTTATACAAAAGCAAATTTTCAAATAGAAATGAACATTTTTATATCCAGAAATACCATTTGAAATGCATGTATATTTTACTATGGAAATACGTGATGTTTGTGTAATTTAACCCAAAAAATATAAAAATAAATATAAATATATAAAAAACAAAAATGTAAAAAAAAAAAAACAGAAGAAGACTAGGCGCTGCTGGGCCTAGCGCAGTGCCACGCAGACTGGCCTCCATCGGAACTCCCATGGAGACTTCCCCCGCCGCCGCCGCCGCCGCACTCAGCCGCGACGAGGCCGCCATCGGCTGCTGCGCGGCCCCCGCTCTCCTGCGTGGCCGCGCGCTGCTCCTCGCCCGACGCTCTCGCCGCCGACCTCAGGAGGCTCCTAACCGGCGAGGAGGTGCCTCCGCACCGGCCGCGCTCGCCAAAATGCCCGCGAGTGTGCTGGGCGAGCTCAACGCTCCCGTCAGGACTGCTGGGGAAGTGGGACGCCGCTGCCGCTTAAACCGGCGAGGGGAAGAAGGAGGAGGCTTTGATGCTGAAAGCCTCGTGTGGTTCTGTAACGATGCTGCTTACAGAACATGCTGCCGGCGGATTCTGCAATGGTTACGGATAAAGGGAAGGAAGCTATGGCCTATGGGGAGCAGTGAATTAGCGAGGAGGAGATGAGATTGCCTAAAGTTCCCAAGGTACTACTAGTATGAATTAATGAACCATTGTGCATTTACATCCTCTCTTGCCTTGTCTTTCTGTTCTGATTACTTATATTCAGTAGATGTCAGTCAATTCTCTGTCTAAATGTTTATCCTTACTCCTGCTAGGTAATTGACTTTGTCTCAGATCAAATGGCCATAAGTCGGCGTGCACTTCCAACAATAAGTTGGTATATGACCTAGCTATTGAAATTCATAATAATTTTATGTGCGGTACTTGAGAATTGAGATGCACAGCGCTGTTAAAATTGGTACACCTGCATTTCAGTTGTGAGAAAACCTTATGTGCAAATATGGTGAAGACCATAAGTTGATATATGACCTTGCAGATCAGGTACAGCCAGTTTCAATGTCCTTTTATAATTAATATGATATGATGTTCACAAAAGGGCCTGGTTAAGCAGAAAAATCCCTTTTTCTATGTGCCGGTTCTGTATTGTATATAAATTATTGCTCAAACATGTTTAATTGTTGAATTGCTAGTATGACGCCATTCAGCAACTCAGTCATTCCTTTATTGCATTATTATATAGTACTCCCTCTGTAAACTAATACTATGAAAAGCAACATCAAGTATCCATACAAAATAAGAAAAGTTTGTGCTGTGATGAATGAATTGTCTTCATTGCTACAAGATGTCGAGCAGAAACTTGAAAGAACTGTTCTGAATCATATATACTTATTGCAGAGACATCCAATAAGATACCCTGGTCAGCTCTGTTGACTGTGGCCAGATCTAACCATCTAAGCTCTCTTTGTTTTTTGTGATTCCAACTATTTGCCCTATGCTGAACTTCCAAAGCAAATTGATGTGTATGCAGATCAATTGATTGCTCATGGCTGTATATGTCTCAATTCCAGGAAATCATGTCGACACGCTATGCATGCAGTGGTAGTAACTACTCTGTTTCCTGGCAGCACATCATTCTGACACTTTGCATCATTCTTTCGCTTTTTGTCGGCCGAGATGAGGTATCCTGTTCTCTCCCCCCTGCTCCTGGTTTGTTCTTCAGATTAGTATCCATTTCTGTGATAAATGGCTATGTGTAGGATCTACTCTCCTGAGCTCTCTGAAACCTTACATTTTGGATGTATACACAGCCAAAATTTCAAAAACTGTCACTGGTAGTATTGAACTTATATGCATTCGAGAATTCCTATGATAAAATAAATGACTTTGTTGCCAATGTGCAAACACAAAAATTGCCTGTTTCCAAACACGAAACATGGCGTAGTTTGCTACAGTATGGTCGCAAAGAAGAAATCTTCGAGCATTGATATAGAAAACAGGGGTTTCTTCTTTACTTCGCTAAAACAATGAAACACGTACAAAGCAGGAGTTCCTGGTAAAATAGGTTAACACAAACTCTACCATTGCCTGCATGCATTTGAAGGCAATCTACCTTCCTAAAACTCCAGCACTTTGGGCAAGAGACCTCCATACACCAACTGAACCGTGTGACTGCTATTTAGTTAAATATAAGGTACAGAAATCTCAATCAAACATGTACTGTGGGATATATACAACCATAACCAAACACAAGGTAAGTTCAAAAAGATCAATAAATGAAGTAACATTACAATAGAAGTACAAATTACAAGAATCAGTGACGGATTCAACAGTACCACATACATATGCATTACAAGAATCAATAATGGATGCAGTCTGTTTATTTAGTCCTCGAGAAGGTGATGCAAACTTGAGGAAACAACCCCCACTTAATTATACAATACGTACCAGATGATTTGTTGGTCAACTGAAAAATAATGTGACATATTCCAATCTCTTCACTCGGTGATTATCTTTGGCCACTTGCTGGCGTACTTTTCATCCAAGTACTTGGGGGTGTCCTTCAAATCATCTACCAAGAACTTGGTTATTTCATCTGCTTGAGTACCAACACTGAGATGCACCTCTTGGAGGCTTTTGAGAGTCTCTATGCCGTAAATCCCTTCAAAGGCTTCGAACCGCATATCAATCCTCTCCAGTGCTGGCATTACCTCTTTTCCTGTAACTGCAAAGCTCAGCCTTGGGACCAGAGTTGCAAAGAAGCGAAGCAGCTTTAGACTCTTGAATCCTCCAGGTGGAATAATGATCTCCCTGTCGGTAAGCTGTTTATTTTCCTCAAGAATGTCCACTATGTCCCTATCATCCTTGGTTGCATTGAGTGTAAAGGTGAGCGTAAACAATTTGGGTAGGTCCTGGATGAGCTTGAAAGTATCAGTCCGAAGAACTGTCACAGAAAGGGTCAGCTTATAGAGGTTATTGAGTTCTTTGATCCACTGTGGGGGCCTTTCCATCTTGCCAGACAACTCTAGGCCGATGATGTATCTTGGAGGAGTGGTCATGGTGTCTAGTGAGTTGATAAAATTAGAGTTCTCATCATTGATTGCCAATGTCTGCAGACCGCAGCTACAGAGGTACTCAATGGAGGAGCGTAATTGTTTGAAGGTCTGACCACCTTCCCTTATATTGAGCTTGTAAATGGCAAGCTTCCTTAGCCCTGTCAGCTGATGAAGGCTTGCTACAACTGATGAGTCCTCACCGATTTCAATCCCTGACAAGATACGAAGTGCTTTCATCGGCTCCTTGTTCTTCTCATGTGGCAACTTCAAAGCCTTCTTTGTGTTTTTGGTCCCTCCAAGCATGCTACGGAGCTGTTTGAGCTGTCCAAAAGCTTTTGGCAGCACCCCGACATTTGTCTCCCTTATGTCAAGAGTTTCTAGATACTGGAGCTTCTCGATCTTTGATGGAATCTCAGAAACCTCTGTTCGTCGGAGGCTCAAATACTTCAGCACTAGCATTTTACATATGTCATTCATATGCTTATTTGTCAAACCCTTCCAGCCCTCAAGATCTAGCACTTGGATTATTCCATTGTTGAATGAATGGAAAGGGAGCCGTCTGTTCTGGGTTCCAAACGCTGTCAATGACCGCACTTGAGACAAGTTCATGCCTTTTGTGGAATTCCCATGCTTGGAACCACTGCTTTGCATGGAGAGTCGACGGACTTTGTTGCTAGGAGTTGGCATCAGCCAATGTCCACCAACGACAGTAATAAAATTCTCTTCACTTGACTTGGACACGATATATTCAAGGATCATGTCATGAACCTTAAATGATTTGACCTTCCCATTGCTGCTGTGATCCACAGGACGTATTATCTTCCTGCTTACAAGCTGATTGAAGTATGTTTCTGCCACTTCCTCTGCACTCAACCCTTGCTTCTCAGCGACGAAACATTCTGATATCCATCGCCGGGTCAGACGCTTCTTACTAATTTTTGAGCCCTTGGGGAATATGCTCAGATACAATGAGCAGGTCTTGAGATCTGCTGGCAAATCATTATAGCAGTAATCAAGTATCCTTGTGACCCCCTCCAATGTAAGCGGAGCCACCTGCTCCGGAAATAATGACTTGCAAACTTTACTCCAATGATCATTGTTTTTTGTTGGGTTGCAAGCCACAAGGCCAGCCATGGTGACTATGGCCAAAGGCAGGCCCCCGCAATATTTCCATATCTCCTCATGGACCGCTTCTTTCTCCCGATCTTTGCTGTCTTGTGGATCAGAAACACGATCATTGAGCCAATCTTTTGCATCGGCATCACTAGGAACATCAGTTGAATGTAGATGGTCACTTCCATCTCCTTCGGAGGACCCGGTATCAACAGCTTGAGATCTTGTATCCATTCTTTCTCTTTCTTTGCTGCTTGGGGATTCAGAAACACCCTGTTGATATAGATTTTTGGAGTCAACATCACTTAGAACATTAACTGTGTGCAGATAATCAGTTCCATCTCTTTCTGAGCACGCAGCACCAACAGCTTGAAATCTTGTAGTTACTATCACTCTACTATCTTTTGTATTATCATGTGGCAACCAATTTCTAATGGTCTCCCATGTTTCTACAGACCATATATCATCAACCAAGAGGAAATACCTGCCAAGAAAAAGGAAACAAAATACAAGTGAGAAGAATGCATCACATCAATGTGGTGATCACCTAGATCTTCCCAATTTGATGTTTATTTATGCGTTAGTGATACAATACACAGTTCCTCACATATTTTTTTTTCAAAAACTAAGATGATATTTACCTAGAAATGTTAATTTTAGCTATATCTCATTGCTGAGCATTCAGTTATAAAAATTGCACAAATATTCCTAGTGCAACTTTAACAAAATTAATATTTTGATGCTTAGTTAGCAAGGCACCACTACATGTATAACTTTGTATTTATTCTTTCTTCAAAACTCCCATTGTTCAGTCACCATCGTACTCCCACCATTCTATTAAAGTTAGTACAAAGTTGGGTCATCTATTTTGGAACGGAGGGAGTATATACGTAAGAATAAAATTGTTACGCTAAACAGCTATATATAGAAAAAGCAAAGCTATGATTTGGAGGTACCTCCTTCCATCCAGCCGCTTTTTGAGTTCTTCGATAAGTTGGTCATGGTTCATTGTTTCTATCTTACTCTGAGTGATGCCATCATTGCTTTGCGGCCTGTGACCAGAGAGCATTGACACAACTCGCTTCACCGAGCTTGTAATGTCTTCCACTAGGCTTTTCTTCTCCAAGTTCCCTGTGTTGCTGCCTTCCTTCTCCTCCTTTGACTTGATTTGACTATCTTTTGGCTTGATTTGACCAAGAATATCCCTGAGGACTTCATCTTCGTCAAAGTTCTGAGACACCGTGACCGATGCCCGGCAGTCAAATTCATTCCTGAAATCTCGGTACAGTGCCATGGCAATGGTGGTCTTTCCCACACCACCGAATCCAATCAAGGACACAACAGCTCGATGAGAGCCTTTATCACGTTTGGTTAGCCAACCCCCGAGCTTCTCCATGTCCACCTTCACTCCCACGGGGTTCTCTGTGCGGATGAGCTGACGGCTTGCAACCAAATGCTCAGCAATGCCATACGTAACAGCATGGGTTGCTCCGGCTCCAGAGCTTGTTCTTGGGTTTGGATTGTTCACTCCGTATCTGTTGCGTCGCTCAGCAATGTATTGTGCCCGGACCTTGAGCTCGGCAATCTTGGAAGCAATGTCTCGGCGAGGCCAGAATGTCCATACCTCGTAGATTGCCGTCACAATGAAAGAGCATCTTGCATCGCTGAGGGAGTCTTGAGGGAGCCGATGAGCAAAATCATCGATGCAGTCTTCCATGTCATATGCCATGTCACGGATCTGCTTCATCCAGTTCTTGAGCCGGCGATCATGGTCGTCCAGGGCAGAACTGAGGTCGCCAAGAAAGGCCTGCATGCAGGCGAGCTCGTCGTTGATGTACTGGATGTCACCGCGGACACCCCGGATCAAAGTGTACTCTTGAGCAAGGAGGCTGCCCAGCTTGCCAAGGAGAGATCTCATGGTGGCTTCCGAAGCACCCACTACAAACTCCATCTCCTCTGCTTTCAATAAAGGTCTTCTTTTTTCTGTGCAAGACTTCACCAATACAATCTGTCCCTTGTTGTTGTTGCTCTATGAAAGATGAAAAAAGAGAGATAAGGGTACGGTCAGCATCAAAAATAATTAAATAGAAAAAAGGCTCCACATGTCTAATCAGATCATGTAACAATTCTTGTGAATGTCAAATAGTCCTAATAAAGGAACTTATGTAAACTTAAGTTTTACCTATACCGTTAAACAATATACCCAATTTTTTATGCATATATCATGGCTTACAGAATTGGTAACCACAACATATATCAACACCACTATGTTACCCCCTGCCCAAAATGAAATGGAAACAAACAATACCTAAAGTTACTCATCCCATGTCTATGGTTGCATATGATGCTAAAGAAATTGTGGACATTATGCACTTCAAGAATTTACTGAATGGCATTTTCCAATTTATACTTTTTTTATATGTCACAGTGCTAATTAATTGAGTAAAAACATGCTCAACGATAATGGTTGGTTGGCAACATCAATTGCCATGCAAGGGAACAAAAAACTACCAGACAACAGAAAATGGAGATTGGGAGCATAGGAGGCACCTGCAAACTGGACAATAAGCTGGTTGCTAAGGAGTCTTGAGCAGTCACTGGCCAGGGCATCCACCCTCGAAGGCATCAGGTGCACAGGCGGACGCACACCCTCGAAGGCCGCCAACCCAGCTTGCCAAAAAGAGTCTTAATGGTCGTTCCTAATGACCCACCACAAACTTCATCTTCTTCTCCGTTGTTGCAAGCGCAGCAAAGTATGAGTTCTGCAGAAAGTTCAGATCAAGCATAGACAGAGTTCACTTCCCTTCCCACCTCCTCAGCAGTTGTCAATCTATAAAAGAAATGGCAAAATGTTGTGCAGGCTGTCATCATTCCATAAATCGTGGAGAGAAATTAATTTAGAAAACACTAGATCCATATAGGCAAGTCAGCTTGGTATTCAGAATACCCAGGCTTCAGAAAAAAAAAATACAGTCAAGTCAGAACATGAAACAATTCTTGTGAGTACTCAATCGTCCCCAACCAAATAACCTTTAAAAACATGGCAATTGGTACTGTTTGTTGTGGTGAAATTTTAATCACTGATGGATGCTAGATCTTCTAGTCTTTACTGTATTACGACTAGTAGATCTGTCCCACTAACCACAATATGAACTTCATTTGTTATCCCACCAACTGACACGAAAAATCAACAAAATTCATGTGTAGCATCTTTTGTCCATGCTTGCGGAGAGCTGTGAAATCAATGTTGAAGAAGTTCTAGAAATTAGATAGTTCAACAATTCCAATTGATTGGCAGTTTCAACTTTGTGGCAACAAACAAGAAGCTATGCTCTTGATTACTTCGATCTTCCCTTCCTCAAAAAAAAAAAAAGCGAGAGAGAAACAAAAGAAGGGCGATGAGCAGAGATGGGCACCTGTGACGCTGGCTGCCGAGTAGGCACTAGCAGTCAGTGGCCGCCGTCAAAGGCGGCATGGCGTGGTGGCTCCCGGGTAGGGGGATGGATGGACTGGTGGAAACAAGAAGACACTGGGAGCGACGCAAAGGAGCTCGCGAATCACGGGAAAGAAGGCGGTGGAGAAATTAGGAGGTCCGGTTCAGTTGGTAGCAGCAGCTAATAGTACTAGTATACCAATATATGTGCTCTGATGGCCAAAGATAACTACTTAATTAATTATACTGTGCTTAATTACTAATTAAGACACATATATCCATTCTCCTGGCTATGCACATATCAGCACCTAAGGCCAGAAAACAGCCCATGATATGCATATAAAGGTTGCGGCAGCAATTAAATCATTTCAGTGCATTGTAGTACAATCTATTTGTCTAACTACCAGTACACAAGGCAAACGTTTTTCCGATTTAACTTTGACCACGTAACTAAAAAAATGCCAGGAAGAGGGAGAAATTATGATTCAAAAGATTTGTTCAGAGATATTGGAGGATTGAAATCATTAGATTTTGTTTCCGGCATGGCTTGCCACGTCCTCCTTCCACCTTCCGTCGCCACTTGATGTCCACCCCGACTTTGTCATTGTGCAATGTCGTCATTAGCATCATTTCGTCATTTGTCGGGCACACGATTTTTCTATATGAGTGAGGATACAACTCTCCTGACCTTACCAAATGAATCACACACACCCAATCACAGATGTACGCTATATCAACTACATACAATCCGAGAACATATGGAGGAGTGGTAGCACTATAACCAAGATCCACGATTTCATAATTGTCGACAGTAACACCAAGATTGCAACCACCCGGCACACATATAGATAGCCTGCAAAAAAAGAAAAGGATACATTGATTCAGTCAAAGATCGTATCATTACGGCATAACCAGAGGGAGGGAGGTATAATGCGGTGTCCTTTTTCATTGTGCCTTTGTCTTTCGCTTTGGTCATGTCGCCCATAAAAATAAACACGGGTATCATCATTCGAGTTAGAGACGAAGAAGGCTGCTGCCCTCCCTGCTTTGGCTGATGCATGCATGGAGTAGCTTTGCTCGCTTGACAAGGAAAACCATCTACATATTATTTATTTTTTCAGTATATATGTTCGTTGCTTCACAAGACAGCAAGCGTTGTTATATTGGCCGTAATATAGTGACGGTTGCTTTTTGTCTTGAGATCACAGTTTGGCATGCCATATTCACTGGCCACCATTGTACTCTACTAATATTAGTATAATAAGGCGCTTTACTCTTTTTTTTAGGAAAGCATCCTATTCTTGGAGTAAGTATGCCAATCCATGTCACACACCAAAGACACAAATGAAAGGAGAGCATCCTGTTCCTTTCTTTGCTAGTGATATTCATTAAAAATATATTTACAAGGATAGTGATAGCCACTGAGAGTAAGTTAGTGCTTTTTCAAAAGGAAAAGAAAGTAAAAGTAAAAACCTTTTGAATATAAAAAGGAAAAGAAGAAGAAAAATATATGAAGGCTTTTCTTTTGAGGGCACAAGAAATTAGGCAACCATCCGTGTCTTCTGGCTTTTGCTTGTTTGTAAATTTGGTGCAGATCTTTGAGATCCCTTGTGGGGCTGGCCATTCATTAGAAAAATCAAAAGAAGCACATCTATTCTGTCACCACTTACTCTAGCTTTGCCAGATCATGACGAGAAAGCTCCATTTTCATATTGGTTGGAATCAAAGCCGGTTTAACAAGCTCTCTCGCCTCCTTGTACTCTGGGACGGTTATGTTAATCTTATCGTTGTTCTGATGACCAGTGCAAGCGCCCATTTGGAGGTCGATATCCACGCTCCACCCAGATAGACACAATTCACAAGGTCGGCTGCCAGACCGGCGCCTGCTCCGACGGATCGGAGGCACTCCAGTCCAGCGCATACGGCCTAGGTGAGCCATGGAGGAAGCTCCTGTCACCGCAGCCACGGGGGCCTTGGGGCCCGTCGTAGTCAAGCTGGGTGCTTTGCTGGGCAGGGAGTACAAGCTTCGGTGCCGGACTCAGAAGGACGTCAGGTTCATCAAATCCAAGCTCAAGTCTATGCACTCTATTCTTTGGGCGGCATGGGAGAAGGAGGTTCTCGATGCCGAATCCAAGGACTTGAAGAAGGAAGCGCTGGATCTTGCCGACGATATGCATGACGCTGTTGACGACTTCATCCTCACCATGGAGTGCAGCAACAGAAACAAGCACCTGATGATACAGAGCAAGATCAAAGCAAGCCCCTTCCATGATTTCAGGGCAAGAGTAGATGAAGTGTCAGATCGGTGCCGTAGCAAGTGGAAGTGGGAGAAGAACAAGCGTGCTCAACCCATCTCCAGCTTATTTTCAAGAAGAGAGGTAAAATCTAGCACCCCCAGCAAACCACCTCCACTTCCTCGAGCTCCATTTGTCCGCAAGGATGCGTCAGAGATCTTTGGTATGGCCGGATGGAGGGATGACCTCATCAGATACTTGGTAGGAGGAGAAGTAGAAGAAGCAGCAGAAGGAATGGTGCAGCCGCAGCTCAAAATGGCATCCATTGTAGGGATGGCCGGCGTGGGGAAAACAACCCTTGCCAACCTTGTGTATGAGGAGATTGGAAATAAGTTCCAGATCCAGGCTTTTGTATCTGTCACTCCAAGCCCTAACATGATGGAGGTTCTCACAAGTATTCTCCAGCAAGTAGGAGCTGAACCACTTGCTGGCACCCAAGCTAGGACAGAGGAAGATATCATCGACGCCATATCAAATTCCCTACAAGACAAAAGGTGCGCAAATTTATATAAAAGCTTCGGTTTAATTAGTTAATGTTTTTGAAATATGCACTGCGAGGTCCAGGATTTCAAATTTAGATTTAGGAAAATGTGATTTGAAAAGCTAACTCGTTCAAGTTGTTTGTACTTTGAACAAAATCTAATAGAAAGACAGTGGATTTTGGCATAAAAAGAAGTTGATTTCTATATGAAACCGGCCATGAAACAATAGAAATTTGAGAATAAAAGAATTTTGTTCCATCTATATTTCCTTCAAATCTTCACTCCAGGTAGTTATCAGTCTGATGTAAAGATCCGAACTCTAGGCTCAATCAGTACTACTAGGCAAAAAGTAAATACGATGCAGCAGTAACTATTTAAACTTTCTTCGCAAATTTTCTGTTTGAGATTAATCAGATAAACAAATCTCATGTTCATCCACTTATGATTAAGTATAGATTTCTAGACTCAATTTTTAGTATCTACAAAAATATTTACAAAAAGTTAGAATATTCAAGTTACTTTGATAAATAATGTAGAATCTATTATTTTTATTATATAAATAACGGCTTAGATGAAACAACAAAAAAGGCTTCAGATTTAGTATCCACAATCATTGGAAAATAAAATCCCAATTTAGGAGAAAGCCAGACAGATACGTGTGCAAACAAAATCCTCAGGAGAAGGACACGATGACGACGGACCACACTCTCAAAAGTATACTGAAAGTAGAGATATATTATCTTGATCCATCATATTTTTACACTCTTTCTTTTTAGTTAATCAATAAAAGACTAATTAAACATATAGAGCGTGTATATGACTCTTATTAGATTGATAAAGAATGTATACAGCTATATTTTACATAATAAATTTGGAACTATAATTTTTAAACACCATATGTTAACCATAAATAGTCCAATTTCAAAATATATTCCATATAAATATCAATAGGTGCATTTATATTGTAAGCTCAACTTAGGAGCACAAGTGTCATGGTTAAATAGATTAAGATGAGCATAAGCATGTTTTTTTATAAGGGCATTTTTATTAACTCAAAAAATAGCATCAACTGGATACAAATCATGATGACCAACACCCCGCATCAACATATCTAGGATGCACACAACCAAACACAAATAGTTTAAAAATAAATTATAAAAAGGAACATAACGGCACTAGTAGAATCAAATAGTACAATCACTATGCCTACATCGAAAGAGGTGATGGACCAATAAGGGGGTTATGCTGCTACCCATGTTGGGAAAAAACCCTCCATGGCCACCCGCTCCAATCGTGAACACACCATCTTGAACAGCGGTTGGTACTCCGTACGGGAAGCATAGACCACGTAAGAAGCAAGTGCATACAACAACAAAAAATAACCTGCAAAGGAGAAGAAATTTTATCATCGAAACCAGATCATTAATTTCTACATAGCAACGGGCGATTGTCGTAAACTTCATAGAGATTTTTTAATAGACTCAAAGTACTTAGTTTCTCGAAAAAATAGTATGTGTGGTAGCGCTGTTGGCAAGGCAAGTATCCTCTATTCGGGCGCCACACGCGTTCTAAAATATGACACCTAATTAATGTAATGAAGTGAGGAAGAAGTTACATTAATAACAAATGCATACATTTCAGAACATAACATACTATCATGGATAAATAATAATGGAATAAATGAATGAGATGAATGTCATCCAAGCGCCAAAATAAAGAATAAGTTTGTGCTCTCATAGAGCTTACAACCAAATCGAATTTATTGTATGAAATCACGAAATCATGATAAGTAATGAGGTATGCTATGTACACTCGGAAAAGAAGCCATTGACTTCAGCCTGAATCTCCATAGTGGTGATCCCATCCTCGTTAGAAATCATCTTGGAAGCAGCATCAACGTCCAGTTGCGGCACCGTAGGGGCAACCATGTGCTCAACCCCCATGGTAACATTGGCGGTAACCTCAGGAGCACACAGCTGAAGACTAGTATAAATACGGTGTTGCACTGAATTGTACTCCCCAACCATCTTGAAGTCCGCAAATCTCAGAGGGATCCACTCCGCCTCTGCGTGCGGCTTCACATTGCACTTCAACCGCTCAAACCACTGCTGAAGAGCAGTCCAAAGGCCAGAAGCACTCCACTCAGCCATATACTCATCTTTCAGAGTATGGCATAGGTGATGACAGAGTAAATGCAAAGCTTGGGCATTTTTGGGGGCGAACTTGGGGCCAGTAGGGACCCCTCACCGATCGCCCTCAGAAGACTTTTGCTTTGGAAAGATCTCGTCGTCCGAAGCCCATGTCAGGTAGTTTAGCCCGGTCTGGGCCAACTCAGGAAACTTCTTGTCGACGATTCTGGTCATTTACAATTTATGCAAAAATCATGAGATTACAACAGTTACTCTTTTGCATAAATGCGGTATTGATAAACTTATTCAATAAAAATAACGGTCAATTATTTAAACATGCTATTATATGACTTGTTACTTAGTGATTAAGAGTGCTAAACAATTAATCTAGACTAGTAAAATCATAAAATAAAATCATGTTGCAAAAGATAGCATGTTAAGCGCATGTATTACGTGAAAAACTGGACCAAAAATTGAATTCCCGAGACATTTTTAGCCTAAATTTACATTTTGTTAGCGAAAACAGGCAGTTTTGATGGCTTATGCGCAAAATATTACAGCAGGAATATAGTGTGTCTAAATAGACAATACTGCAGGGCTAAAAATGCAAATTTCATGCACGCAGGAAGTTTCGGTCCTGCCCCCCATCTACGCTATTCTACATTTCCTAAATAACCATGATACTCAACATCCCGCCCCCACACAATCATAATGGCAGACGGTGAGACTGGAGAAGAATACGAAGGTAAGCCGACTGATATCCCCTCACAGTCGTAACGGTCAATGCATCGCCGAAGTCGTGGCTGGAGGGGAAACCGATGAGGTTGCTCAAGCAAGGCGGTAGCCGTTTGTGCTGATGTCGAGGTAGCCGAGAGCGTAGGGTGGTGTAGCCGTGGTCGAGGTAGCCGTGCGAGGGACGTTGTGGTCGATGTCGAGTCGGGGTGGCCGATGTCGAGGTAGTCGCCCTCGACCTGGAAGAAGAGCGGCGGCAGCGGCCTGAGGAGGCGGCGGCGTCGGCTAGGTTACTAGCGCGGCGACGGTGCTCAAAGTGGGCGAGGAAGAACCTGACAGCTTGACGGAGACTGGCGCCAACGGTGGCGTTTCGGCGCCTAGGAAGGCGTCGTGGCGCATACCACATAGAAGTCAACGCGCGTGGATGATGAAGTGGACCGCGTGCAGTAGCAGCGCAAGGGTCCGTGCAAAGACCGCATGCGACGCTCACTACGGCTTGATGGGGCAGCGCAACGGTAGCGCAAGGGTCGGTGTAACCGCGGGGACGGCCTGGAGCGGACGACCATGGGGCAATGGTGGACCGCGGGCCGTGTCACTACAGCCGAAAGGGGAGACGCAGCAGCAGCGTGCGGGCCGGTGCAATCGCGGGAACGGCCTCGCTACGGCAGCATGGACCGTGTGCTGTGGCGCTATGGCCTGAAAGGGCGACGCAGCGGCGGCGCGGGTCGATGCAACTATAGGGAGAACCATGGGGCGGCGGCGCTGCAACCCGATGGAGCGACGCAGCGGCAACCCGTTGCTCGATCAGTGAAGGGTGCGCTGTACTCGGGACAGGGCAGTGACGGCTGGCGCAGAGCGATGTGCGGGCAAACGCACGGATGACGGCTGTGACGGGTCACCGTGTCGCGCGAGGCCGCCGGGTCGGAGAAGAGGCCGTATAGTGTCGCCGATGTTAGAGTAGAGGCCCATGGGGTCGACTAGCGGCGGCGGGCTACGCAAAATGATCTTAGATCGAAAAAACAAAAAAAAGCGATCATCAATGTGACCGGTGAGAGAAAGAAAACTCGGATCCCCACAATAATTATGGTACTCAACCCCCGCTATAATTAATACTTGGCACACGTCAATATACTCGGCGTACAGTGTTTTACATGTAGTGCCACAAGGCAGACATTTCTGCCAACATGAGCACCGTGTGCCGCAGTTCACCACTACGCTCCTCGTTCTAGATGGCCCGAGCGAGAACTAGCTTTAGCCTAGTGGCAAGGGTGGGCAGTGGCACTCAGTGCAGCCAGGGTTCGAATCCTGTCAGGGTTGAATTTCTGGTTCCTCATTCAGATGGGCTTCTTCTATAAAACTAAGTCCTGGGTGATAGTGGCTATGAATCTTATATTTTAGATGACCCGAGCAATTGCAATTGCCGTTAAATAGATGTGCTTCAGTTCATTGTCATGAGAGGAAGCCGTCATGCAATTGCAGTGGTTAAACAGACTAGATGACCTGTCGCGCCATTTGGCGCGCGAGCAAATTTGAAGCAAGAACTAAAAAGAGATTACTTTGCTTTTTTTGGTAGCAGATGATGTTGTTGTACACTCTTTTGCGAAGTGTCGTGGATCTGTATAATTTTTTGTTCTCATTTGTAATGTATGAAACTGATAAAATTGACGCAAAAGCCCAACTGAAATGAAGAACAAAATGCAAATGTTTGAGTTTGCAATTAGAAAATTCAAGACATGATAATATAGAGCATTTTGTGTCCAGGAGCACTTCTTAGTGATATTGGTCAATTACATCATATACTCCCTCCATCCGGAAAAGCTTGTTCCTCAAATGGATGTATCTACCACTAACTTGATGCTACATACAATCATTCGTGGGACAAGCTTTTTTGGATGGAGGGAGTAGTAATTTTGATCTACACACTGAAGTTGCTAAACACAGTCGGTCAGTAAATAATAACACGGATGCATCAAAGGCATATTTCCATGTAATCAAAAGATGGCTGAAAGTTTTTCATGTTGTTCACAAGTCCCTTTGCTTCACTTGTCCAGTGGTCATTGGTGTAGCTGTCATCCATGCGCATCAGTAATTTCTCACGTGTTCTGCAATACAGAAACATATACGTATAAGTATATAAGATCACCATCAGTGCTCATGTAAGGCACTATTCTGTTTACCAGTTGGACTGTAAGGCAATAGAGGTCATTCTCTAAACCTTCATGCAAATAATTAATCATCCAAAAATGGAAGTAGCTGATTAACAATAGAGCTGTAAGACTCTCTCCTCATATCCCCAAAGAAGTGAAAAACAAGCAAATGGTTCTCATTTTTTTCTTACCTAATTCAGCAACTCCAACCTTAGGTACAGATCATGCCATTGGTCCACATCGCAAAGATTAACCATATCACTGGTCGAAATGATGTAGCCACTGACAACAACAGAGCTCGCTCCTCATATTCGTAAAGAAGTGGAAAACAAGCAAATCAAATTCTCTGTATAAAAATACGCTCAAATAAGAAAATCAGAGGCATGCTATCTATTAAGGCATTCTATCTATCAAGCACATAAGAAAGTCATCCTCGTAATCAAGTAAGCACATGTTTGATATCTCGGCAAGATTGATGAACAAAAAAATGCCAGTGGATACCAAACTTTTATCCCTCCTTGGTGAATGGCGAGATCACCATTCAGATACATGAAAACTTGTTGTTGTGACAATCAAGAAAAAAGATATGTGATGCTATAGCCAGCAATTTCAGAGCCGCTACTTGCCAAATACATCTGGAAGATCACCTAGTAGTCTTTTGTTCAAATAAATCTAAAATTGCATCGAGCAGCAGTTTTTTTTAGCTCTTATAGTTTGGGTCATAGCAGTCATGATTTGGATGATATTCTAAAGAACATAACTATAAGACTATATACAGAAAAGACTAACAGATAACGCCAAGAGCACAGAGCACCCCCTTGTAGACACTACCCTGGACCATCGTTCCAACATAGAGGAAACAATACTCAATCAACCCTATGACATATCAGAATCGGAGATGAATAGAATATAAATGTAAGAACAGAGATCGAAAAAAATGAAAGGTATAAGACCACTGGAAACAAACCTATGGAAGGTACAATGCAGCAAAAAAAGAATGAAATTTACCAAAGAAAGACATGTCTGGTAGTAATGGAATGTTTGTATTGCCTGGTTACAAACAATGAGATCTTCCAGGTGGCACACGTCCAGCCGACACCATATAGACCAATAGTAATAACTATATAAGCAACAAACTTTGCAATATAGCTTGAGAATGTTGTAGCAATGGAAGCAGGTAGAATATGGATCAGAGAATGGCAGGTACCTGCAGAAAATAAGACATGAGTGGTACATAACCTCTTGTAATGAACCAGCATGAGCTTCACATCACACCCTATAATATAAACTGACCATATCACCTAACCACCTAAAAAGAATGACATCTCTTACAATGGCAGCAACTGCGTAGTAATACGGTTTCTCCAGAAGCAATCAAAAAAATTGACGAACAGAGAAAAGCAAACAATAGGAACTCAACAATCATGTAGTACCGTAATGCATCCTAAAAAAGAAGCCAAACTCATCTCTAAAACAAAAAAGGGAAGCCAAGCTGGCATCTCAACATCCAAAATAGTAAGCGTCGCTAATACTTCACACCATGAAAAAATATTCTGCTAATTCATACCAAAGAGACACAAAACTAAAAATGTATGCAAAAACAAGCAACATATGCATGCCAATTCCAGATATTTGAATGGACAATACGCTGCTAAGGCTGTAGCATTACGTGTTTTGTTTTTGGCAAAAAGAAACCTGCACTCAGCCTGGAGCTTAACACCTAGGAATAAGATTTCAGAATAATCAATAAGTTTTACAAAGAAATTTGTAGCTGCATCAGGAAGTTTATGAGCAAATTAACATGCAGTTAAATGAGTTGAAGCACACAAAAATAATAATTTGATGTGAGCATAGCTACCTGGTTGCAGATAGATCATTAAAATCCTCAGATATGTCAGTACAATATTTTCTTGCGGGTATTTTTTTGCGGGTAGTACAATAATTAATCCCCATCAACAACATAGCCACCTGCATAGCGTAGAGAAGAAAGGCATAATTATATGGATATTTGTATCAAACCTCTCATCAATCCGTACGAGTTATGGGAGAAAGCTCAAACTGAAAAAAAATATTTGGGGTGAGAAATGTGTTAACAAAGTAATATCTGGGGTTCTAATTGCACCAATCGACATATCTTGGCATCCAAATGCATGTACATTCTTCAAAGTTGGGCACTGAAGTAGCAGCCGCTCTGAAAAAAAAACATTTATAATTGCAAAAGCGGCTACCAACTTGGCAATCTGATAAAAGTGTGACATAATACTCTGGGCATTTCACATCTAAATTTCTCTAACTTTAAAGGATATATGTAGAAATGATACAACAAAGAGAAGAATTTTAGAATGAACTTTAAACCAACCTTGTTCCGTACTAATCGAAACATATGAGCAAGGTTGTCGCAATGAACTTTAAACCATATATGTAGAATTGGATAGATATCTCATCTCTGCTTTCAAGGATTGCAGTTACATAACACCTTAGTAACTTACTGGGCATTACTAACTAATGTTGAACCGCACTTCTGCAAGTGTCACAAATAAAAATCTTAAGAAAGTATGCCATAAGAACTTGGGAAAAAAATACAAACACCTAATCTGGCACAAAAGAACCACAAATGTTGCAATAAAATAGGTTGGCCAGAGCATTATGGAACTAAATACTTAATTGGAAATAAGCAGCAAGTAGAACTCGTGGACAATGGCATGAAACAGAAACATGAGCACAACAAAATTAACCAATGCAACGCATACAAATGGAGCACCCAACCCTGCTGCTGCTCATCTCTGTTTATTCAGATCGGCCTAACTCTATCTCGAGCATTGCTGCTGCTGAACCTGCACATGAAAAAGCTGACAACTATTGTTATTCTTGTGCTGCCTAATGCCAATAGATCCGACCAATCTACAACTTAGTGTGTAAATTATGAAAAAAAATACAGGGAATGATGGGGGCAGAAGGTTGCAACCGGCCTGGAGATGGACACCATGCCACCACTGAAACTCAGTGTAGGAATCAACTGCAACCCAAACACTATGTGCATAATTAGAAGAAAAAAAGGAAGTATGAGCTCAGTTCACCATGGGAAGATGAGGAAAGGAGGAAGAAAGAGCTCACCATTGTGTTGCATCTCTCCTCCATGAACTGGCAACCGTCCTTGACCTCTCCCCCTCTGCACGCTGCTGCCCTCACTACAGCAACCGCTCCTCGCCCTGCTGTCGATCTGGAATCGGGCGGAGGCCATGGCAGAGGCAAGGACGCTGGGGAGGGGGTAGGGAAAAGGGGAGCACGAGAGAGGCGGCGGGGGGGGGGGGGGGGGGGGGGGGCGAGCCACGACCTCCGTCGCGCCACCATGACCATGGCCTCCTCCTCACGCATCTGCCCCTGCCACCATGACTCTCTCCGTACCCGGATCTCAGGGAGGATGCATCTGGAGAGGGACACCGGCTGGGGGAAGCGGCCGGCGAGGCTCGGCGCGATGCGGGAGGCCGTGGGAAAGAGGGAGGAGGCGCCGCCGGATGGGGAGGAAGGAGGAGGCGAGGGAGTGGAAGGAACGAGGAGGACGTGATCCCTTTGACTGCTCGATCTAGGTTTTTTCACGGGCGTCTTCATTGGTCACCGACCGAGTTGACGAGCACTTCGCTGCCGCGTGGACCAACAATTTTATGGGGCCAGTGGTAGTCACCCAGTAAATCAGTCAAAGATGTAACAAAAGATAGCAGTGAACAGTAAAAATCGAGGGTGAAAAACGATCGAGCGAGTTGATCGAACGGCCGACCATTGTGCGCGCGCGAAGGCCTCCAGATGGGCGGGTACCCTAGCAGGCTTTATATGTTAGATGACCCTTCGGTAGCATGGCTCAGCACAGGCACCCGGTAAAGCCTCAACTACTCCTACAAATAAGTGGACGTGACTGCTGAGGGTGAGTTAACGTGTGCGTATTCTCATGCAGTCAATTGATTGGCCATGTATGTCCAATAGAAAAACGAAATCTGAGCCATTGGATGGGAGATGAATGGCACGGGTCATGGTGGAGGGGACTGTTCCCACTTAATTTGCATTTGACGATTCACCCCCTAGAAACAGATAGATATAAAGCATCACTTTTGCAGTAACAACCTCATGTCCCATATCCATTTTCAAATCTGCAGAACGTTGATGCCAGCCCTTTCAAGCATGTCAATATTCGATTATATGTGAAAATTAAGTCATCCCCTTGATGTACAACTAATATGAAACTGGATCATCCAAAAAAGAACTAGTATTTCATACGAATTATGCAGCATAAAATTAAAGTCAACATTAAGCTCATATGGTATTACGCACCCACATCTGAATAGGCTGGTCAAAATCTATGTGAGCAAGATATTCCATTTCTGGGTCCCTTTGATCCACATACAGTGATACAGTATATAACATGAGATGATTATTTTTATTACATGACCAGCAAAACTGAATATTAAGTGCTACTAAAATGATCACCGCTCAACGAGCATTGCTAATTAAACTGCACTAGCTTTATTATTTTGATCGTACACGTACATGACAGAATATTATTCAGTTGACCTTTGCCTCCAGTTCTAATGATTGTCGCTCATCGAGCTTCATGTGCAGGGTTAGATAACACAAAAAGAATATGATTCGGTTCAACAGAGGAACTAAAATTATCTTGCAGGCAAATGAACTTCACCCTTGCTGTCGTAAACAAGAGAAGCCTTTGCTAAACACTTCTTCTGTCCATATGTACTTTGGATGCTTCTGTTGACAGAGCACCACCCATCTACAAATACATGAACAATTTTGTAGTTTACATCAGAAGGCAAGAAATTGGAAATAGTTATGTTCTTTGGTGGACTAAATGATTGTAAGGGATAAAAACAACAAAGCACACGCGAATACAATGAAATTTGGCTTGAGCTTGATTTGCATCACGAGCCAAATGGTGGGCTCTAGCTCAGCTCACGACTTAGGGATGAGCTCAAGCTCAAGCTTGACTCATCGGAGGCTTGACGAGCTCGCAAAGCCCTATATTGTTTTATTTACAAAGTTCGACCAACACATTACACATGTGATTGAGCTTACATAAGAATTCGACAAGCACATACTATTCTAACTTTCATGCATTTTTACTGATATTAATTTGATTGAGTTTCTGTTAAATCAGAGAACTCAAAACACTTCTTTCAAAACAAATATTGTGCTTAAACTTTTCATGCAGAACGCCAGATTTTGTAATATTAAACAGCTTACATATAAAAAAGACTCGGATGGGCACACTCAGTGTACGCAGCATAAAAATACAATCTTATAACACAACTTAGCATGCAAATAGCCGCAGAAAAGAACTGCAGATGAAAAAGTCTTGCTGGTGTTAGAGAAACCTACCTTTGACCGTGATTCAGCTTCAAGTGCAGCATTGATGCTTCCCTCTGCTCCTTTAATTCACCACATGCTTTCAATCGACTTGGATTCCAATCTGCAAGGCGAAAGACTTCAACGAGCACCATTGAGAGAAGAAAATAAAAGAACAACGCTGCACTCGTTCAGTATTCATATATACTGATTATAGAATGGCATTTACAGCAGAATACTAGCAATGAACATTTACAACAGAATACTACAAAAATATAAAGATTTAGGGATTGGATTGGGGCCAAAATTTGGCACTTGATTTGCCAAATACTGGCGACTTTTGATAGTGCCAAAATTGGCATACATAATCTTAGCCTAAAAAAATCATGCCATTTCAAGACTAGGGCCACAACTTGATTCAGCATGCAAAGGAAGCAGCCATGCAAAGCAGACTGAAACCACCATTTTCCAAATCAACTTTGGCAATATGTTGCAATGCATATTTTTTTTGCTACTTTCAGGAATGCACAAGAATCCCAGGACCAAAAGTGAAACAACTTCTCAGCCCATACCTGTTGTGCTCACCCCTTATATATATGTATTCAACCAAATTTCTGAATCTTTGGTTCGTAATCAGCTGAATCTCCTATTTGTGGACACAAAAGCATACAGCCATCAAGTGAAACAAAAAAAATTAAAGATATCTCCTCTTATCACATTGCACTAATTAATCATGCGTCTTATAGGCACTAAGTCACTAAAGGGTTACCACGTGACACATGTGGTAAGCAATCCAAACTATTCAAAAGAAAAGTCACTAAAGGGTTCACTCTCCCTACTAAACCATTCAAACGCCTTGCGCTGCATAATTTATAATACAGATAACACAACCTTAGCATGTCTCCGAAGTCAGAATCAATGTAACCAAAGCATCAACAGATTAACGATCTACTCCCTCCGTTCCGAAATAATTGTCTTTCTAGAGATTTCAACAAGTGACTACATACGAAGCAAAATGAGTGAATCTACACTGTAAAACATGTCTACATACATCCGTATGTTGTAGTCCATTTGAGATGGCTAGAAAGACAATTATTTCGGAACGGAGGGAGTACAAGCTAAAACATAACATCATTTGACTTCAGGTTCAGATTAGCATCAGGCATCAACTATCTAAGCATGCACTCTGTTCCTGTTTTCATGGATGGTTATCCATGAGTTTTATTGGTTCTTGTACTAATCTAGGAACACTCTGTAAATAGCACGAGTCATCCAAAGCAGAATCCGGATCCATGAATCACATGCCCATATATAACAATAATACCACATGTAATTGCCGTCACCGCCATGGCCAATTGGCCCGTGGCTGCCGCCACCGTGTGCACGCTGTTCCTCAGCAGGCCGCACGAGACGCGCCACCGTGTCCTGAGGAATCAGGGGCTGTAGATCCAGTAGCCTGAGTGGTGGCGGTGGATGGGATGGAAGGGGGGCCGTCGGCGCGTCCTCCGTGCCATTGCCCTTGTCTTGCAGCAGCGCCCACAGGTCGCCCACCTCCGCTCGGAGCTTGTCCACCGACCTCTTGATCGCCTGCTTCCACCCTTGGAGGTCCAGCACCACGGGGTGGATCTCGTCGATCTTCGCCGACGTCGCCGAGATGGCCGCCGTCAGATCTGCCATGGCCTTGATCTGCTCCTCCATCGCGGTCGTCTTGCCGCGCCTCGTCTGGATTATCGACGGAAATCGCCCGGCCAGCTTGTGCCGAGCAAGAGGAAGATTGTGGGAAAAGGCTCTGATTACCAACTGTTATGGTGTCAGTTCGATCTATTACAAGGGGATCGGGAGGGAGATAGCCGCCGCCACGCAGAGTTGTCTCTCCACTCGCTCGCCTCACCTGCTTAGTACCTCTAGGTGGCGTACTGGTGGGCCGGGTACCGGTTACTGGGCCTTGGGTTGCGCTTCGGTGGGCTCTGGGCCTCATCCTCTTGTGGCCCGCTTGCTGGGATCGTAACATAATTAGTGTACTATTCAAGAATGAATTTACAGCCGAGCCTCATGCAGTCTACTAACTATCTTATTCTTGTGTAACCAACTTGCCCAGGTACCTGGTAATAATTGATGACATATGGCATCGTGGAGAATGGGACATCATCAGGAGGTCTTTTCCAGAAAGTAATCTTGGCAGCAGAATTGTCATCACAACTCATATTGCTTCTCTACCAGGAGATGATTTGGATAATAGCAAGCTCTGCATCAGAATGAATCCCGTATGGAGAACATATGGTACGTCTGATAGGAGATGGCTGTACGGATGGGAAGATCTCGCCGCACGGATGAAGCCTGAGACGGTTGGACAAGGTTTTGACTGTAACCATCCCATTGCGCGCATGTGTGGTGGTGTGCCGTTAGCACTACTTTGCCTGTTTTCAGCAATGGCACTGATCCGAGAGCAACAAGAACAACTAGGGGTAAATGTAAATGCAAGTGATGTGCAAGATATGATTGAGAAGCAAGTTAAGCAATGTGGAATTCAGAACACTCCAGGGTTTGAACCGTTGGTAGAGAGCCTCCAGATTGGCTATGACAATCTTCCTCACCATATGTTGAAGACCTGCTTGTTGCACTGCAGTATATACCCTGAGAATTACCATTTTCACATGAATGATTTGGTCATGCGGTGGGTCGCCGAAGGATTTACTTATAAAAGAGATGCAGCGGAAGACTATCTCAAAGAGCTTCACAACAGGGGGTTGATGCTATGGGCTGGTTACGGGGCCTGCCGAATGAATCCGATTATGCGAAATTTCCTTAGATGGAAATCACGTGAAGATAATTTCATTACTTGCAGTTCCGACATCAAATCCTCATGTGCCTTTACAATCCATCGGCTATGCATTGACAATTATCAAGTTGATGATGGTGCAGATGCAGTGGAGGGGGTGGATCCCTTGTTTGGATTGGATTGGTCTCAGATTCGATCTCTTGTTGTTTTTGAAGGTGCTAAGAGATATGCCCCCTTTGAGAAGTTGGAACATGTGCGGGTGTTGGATCTTCAATATCATCAGCAGCATCTTGAATTCGAAGAGCGTGTTCATGGTTTTAGGGGTTTGCCAGTCAGAAAGGCTCTTGGGAATCATCATGTGAAGGTTATATGTGGACTGCCCCGTGTGAGGCACCTATTTGGTCTAGAGGGGACGGGAATTAGTGAGATACCACCAGAAATAGCGAGGCTTCAGTATTTGGAGACTTTGCAGGTAAGATTCACATCGATCATGGAGTTACCCAATGAGATTGGGGACCTACAACAATTGAAGACTCTGGCCGTGAGTCACAACTGCCAGCTAGCAGAACTGCCCAGAGAGATTGGAGACCTCCAACATCTAGAGACTCTAGAACTGAGTTACAACGGCAGGCTCAAAGAGGTGCCACGTGAGATCGGGAACCTCCAGAATTTGGAGAATCTGAACCTGCATCACACCAAACTCAAAGAGCTGCCTCCGGAGACTGGGAAGTTGCAGCATTTGAAAACTCTGGAGGTGGGATGGGCAAGCATGACAAGGCTAGGAAGTGAAATCGGAGACCTGCATCATTTAGAGACCCTGGACCTGAGTCACAACTTCGGGCTCACACAACTGCCTCGTGAGATCGGGAAATTGCAGAATTTGAAGCGGTTGCGCTTGCGTAATACAGGGGTGATGAAGACGCCAAGGGAAATCGGAGGGCTCAAGAAGCTGGAGAATGTGGAGTTAGACTATACAATGGGTACACTACCCTGGGAAGCTTGCCAGCTTTCGAAATTGGAGGGAGTGCCCGAGTGCATCCGCCAAGCCTGGAAGAAGAGTGATCTTGTGTCTCGTGTGCTAGCCAGGGAGATCTTGTCAGTTAAGCTGTTTAATGGGCTCGCACTTAGTAGCGGGGGCCTAATCGTTGGCACAAAACACATGGGAATTCCACGGTGGATCAAGGATCACTTCAACGACCTTGGCTCCTTGGATATCAGGATCTGCAAACTTGAGGAGGAGAAGGATCTCAAGATTCTGCGGGAGATGCCTAAGCTGCGTTACCTCGGGCTAAGGCTGGAGGTCGTCCCGCGAGATCCCATAGCCATCAGCGGTGAAGGGTTCACGAGGCTCGAGCTTCTCATAGTTGACTGCCGCATGCCACGGGTTATCACCTTCCAGGAAGGAGCGATGCCGTTGCTGAGAGGCCTTACCTTTGAGTTCCAGTTCTACGGTGGCCCACCTCCAGATGCAAATAAAGGAGACCCTCGGCTGGGTATCAAGCACCTCCGGCGTCTCTCAAGTGTCGCGTTTAGCTGCAACGTGGAATGGTATGGAGGAGCAGCAGAGAGCAGCCCGTGCATCAGCGCCATGATTGAAGTCGTCAGGAAAGAAGCCCAGGAGCATCCCAAGAAGATCGACTTTCTTGTCTCTGGCCGACGAGATGAGGAATTTCCAGCAAATGAGAGCTTGGCACGGGAGGTTTCCCAGTCCAGCAGCGTTGAGAATGAGATGAAGAGCCTGGCACAGGAGGTTTCCAGCAGCACTGCAACGGGCCCTGAGATCCTGAAAGCAGCAGCAGCGTGATCCTGGAGAACAAATGGTTGGTGGGGGGCATGCACAAGATTTGACCACAGTGAGAAAAATGGGAACAAACCTACTACTCCTCCATCTGATGCTGTTTGTTGTTTGCCCGTCCAAGTTATATTATACTACTGTATGTATGTATGTATGTATTACTTATGCAAGCTTCCAAGTTGATTGATTTGGCATGTAATTTAATAACCTAAGGGAGCCAATACTGTCTCTCTTTATTTTAGAATCAGAGCCAACACTATCTAGTACTCCTATTATAATTTTTTTTTTGCGAGAAAATTTCCGATCTATTCATCTTCAATCATGGCAATACAACGAATACAAAAAATAATAGAAATTACATCATGATCCGTAGACCACCCAGCTACGACTACAAGCACTTAGGCGAGCCGAATGCGTGCTGCCGTCATCGCCCCTCCATCGCCGGAGTCGGGCACAACTTGTAGTAGGCAGTTGGGAAGTCTTTGTGCTAAGACCCCGTAGGACCAGCGCACTAGAACAGCAATCGTCGCGGATGAAGAATAACGTAGATCAGAAGGACCCAACCCAAAGATACACGAACGTGGACGAACAACGACGAGATCCGAGCAAATCCACCAAAAAAAGATCCGCCGGAGACACACCTACACACACCCACCAACGGTGCTAGACGCATCGCTGGAACGGGGGCTAGGCGGGAAGACCTTTAATCCATCTTCAGGGAGCCGCCGCCGCCTTGTCTTCCTGAGCAGGACACAAACCCTAGCAAAACTGAAAGAAGCGACTAAAATGAAGCCCTCCCGCCGGCCCTTGCCGAGATCCACGGCGCCCCCATGGCCCTAGGGCCACCGGAGAGGAGGCGGACCTGCGGCGGGGCCGCGGGAGGCAGAAACCCTAGGTATTTTGTATAGAGGAGGAGGCGGTTATTATAATTTTACGACAAAACTCTTCTCTTGTTGTTATTACTAGCAAACATGTCCGTGCGTTGCAACGGGAGGAAAAAATGTATCAGATGCCATTAGCTCGGTAAGCATGACTCAAGAACACATAAGCCCATGCCATCAATATCAATATTGCACTCCATTCATGTTCCCTTGTCACTCATGGTCTCCAGAGCGCTCCTCGTGGCTGAGCCTAGCCGCTGGCTCGACATTGCCGTAGCATTCATGTTGAGCACTGGCCATGCCGGCCTGAATATTTGCCCTGTGAGCTCTTCCTCAAACCTCAAGTAATTTTAAATTTCCACTTTAAAAAATCAAATTAAACATTAAGTATATGTAAGTCTTAAGTTCAATCAAAATATTTTTTTGAAACTCAAGTAATTCTAATATTTTTTGGAACAAAAGAAGCTTAATTTTGAGTTAAAAACTTAAAATAAGTAAGATTTATTTGTACTACTTAAGAGGTGTACTGCTGTATGTTGTTGATTTAAACTTTGATAACTGATGAGATATATTTGTATATACTATATAGTTAATCTATATTAGCACATGCACACACCCACATGCGGTGTTTCCTAGCGGCGCCGAACCTCACGGGGATAGACTTAGACCGAACTGAGGTAGGTCGAAGATAGACGGCTGTCAGAGCAGCTGCCGCTGCTCCAGCGTTATGGCTGCCACTTTATAGATCCATAATGTGCAGTATTTTGCTAATGTGTGTACAGTTGTACACTACTAAATCCATAATGTGCAGTATTTTGCTAATGTGTGTACAGTACTTGTACACTACTAAATCCATAATGTGCAGTCTCAGCAATGTATCTGAGCATTCATTAATCCACACACGGTACAAGCATCATATACACTGGGGAGCTCACCATTGAGAAAAAAATCTGAAAAAAAAGAAAGGAAAAGAGAAGAAATTACTGCTGTATTTTGCTAGATCTAGCGTTGATGAGACCTTGCAGGTGGAGAAGCAGCTTGCTCGAAGCAGGTCCAGTGTGGGACGACAAGGAGATCTGTCTCGGCAGCTTGCACCGTCGCGCGCGTTGCTGGAGTAGACGCCTAGAATGGAAAAGGAAGGCATGGTAGACGGCGGGCGGAGTGTATTTGACAATTACAATGAACAACGACGAGGAAGAGGCAAACGGGTGTCTAGGTTCCTGCCTTAAGGAACTGGATTGTATTCATATTACATGTAAACAGGCGACACAAAAAAGAAAGCCTCGGTTAATTGAATCATCGCCGGCCAATACACAATCACATCACCTGGTACACAGCCAAGCCGTTCTTTGCACGTCGCTTGGCTCGGCTTGAGGAAGGCGCCTATCTCGTCTTGCTCTTGAGCAGCTTCAGCCCAGCCATCGATCCAATCTGCTCATGATAGTTGTGGCCTGCGACCAAGCGCGAGCCCACTGGTTACTGCCTCCCTGCCGTCCAATGTTGCTACCCGTCCTGTGCCGCTTAACGCCTGTGACACATAAGCTTGTACGGTGTCCTCCAAATTGAGGAATCAATCTACTCCAAGCAGCCCATGGGCGTAGCTCCTGTCATCTTGTCCTCATCAGCCAACGCACGGGCCTCTGCAGCCAGCCAACCCACGTCCAATCTTGTCCCATCCTCGTCTTCCTTCCTTCTTCCTCCCCAATCAACAACTGCGGATTCCCTCGATTGATCCGGCAGGAGCATAGGCGACGAAGGTCTCAGGCTGCGACAAAAAGTGCCATGGGGATCTCGGATTCGCTCGTCAACTGGCTCTGAAGATTCCCCGTTCGCCTCTTCGATCTCATGGTCGTAATCTGCCTTGTCGTTCGACGGCTTCCTCTGCTACTGCCTCGCCTCCACCGAATCACCTCTCCCCCCCTCTTCCCTCGCTGATATTTATTGGAGGAATTAGAGAGATATGGAGATCGAGTCTAATTCGTGTAGAGAGGGCAAAAGAAAAAAAAACGGACTGTGAAGACATGCGTGGGAATAAAAGAAGTGTCAGAGGCCCACACCCATATTCGAGAAGCGCTCGTGACGGGCCAAGGAACGCAGGCCCGGCCGAGCTGCGACTTCTTTAACGAAACATTGCTCCACAAATTAGTACCACCTCACATATTTCACATAACGTAGGAACAAAAACGGACTGTGAAGACATGCGTGGGAATAAAAGAAGTGTCAGAGGCCCACACCCATATTCGAGAAGCGCTCGTGACGGGCCGAGGAACGCAGGCCCGGCCGAGCTGCGACTTTTTTAACGAAACGTTGCTCCACAAATTAGTACCACCTCACATATTTCACGTAACGTAGGAACAAAAACGGACTGTGAAGACATGCGTGGGAATAAAAGAAGTGTCAGAGGCCCACACCCATATTCGAGAAGCGCTCGTGACGGGCCGAGGAACGCAGGCCCGGCCGAGCTGCGACTTTTTTAACGAAACGTTGCTCCACAAATTAGTACCACCTCACATATTTCACGTAATGTAGGAACAAATTGTAAAAGCGTATTATGACATGAGAAGAAAGCGTATTACGACGGTGAACCCGGAGACCCAATCCGTGCTTTATTATTAGGGAGAGACTCACATATTTCACGTAACGTAGAAACAAAAACGGACTGTGAAGACATGCGTGGGAATAAAAGAAGTGTCAGAGGCCCACACCCATATTCGAGAAGCGCTCGTGACGGGCCGAGGAACGCAGGCCCGGCCGAGCTGCGACTTTTTTAACGAAACGTTGCTCCACAAATTAGTACCACCTCACATATTTCACGTAACGTAGGAACAAATTGTAAAAGCGTATTATGACATGAGAAGAAAGCGTATTGCGACGGTGAACCCGGAGACCCAATCCGTGCTTTATTATTAGGAAGAGATTATGTACTACTAATAAATGTGACGGTTTCTTTCTTTGTAGTCCAAAGGAGAGATTATTCATAGCTAACTAACCCTCAAGCAGAGATTATATTATATTTGGTAGGGGTGGGCCGTTTTGGTGACCGGGCTCCATGCAGCCCAATTTCTGGAAAAAAAAATCAAAAATCAAACTTTTGATTTAATAAAATCTGAAAAAATGCAATTACACAAAGATGAAATGTATATCTGTGTAAATAAAACTGAATAAACTAGCACAAACACACAAACTAATACAGAAGCCTTGGTAACAGAATCAACTAGTAATTCAAGAACCTGTTACATTCTCTTTTTCATTGTTCTCCCAGTAATTTCCACCTGATGAATGACCAATAACAAATGTAAAAAAAATATGTACAATCCCTCGCAAAAATAAAATAAAATATGTACAATAATGGCGAAAATGCCAATTGGAGGCCGAGCACCTGGAGGCCGTAATCTCGAGCGTCTGTCATCATAGCGATCAGCTGCAGGCTCGCATTAATTGCACGTATTTTCAGCTCACAGGCATCCACCACGCACCGTATTCTGTATTTACGTACAGTGTCAGCCCACGTAGTCGATGGCGCGCTGTCAAGCTGGTCAGACGTGCGAATCAACCTGTGGTTGGAGTTGGTTAGGTGGATAGTGGTATTCCCAACCCATCAGGGTTCAAATCCTGGTGCTCGTATTATTCCTGGATTTATTTCAGGATTTCCGGCGATGCGTTTTCAATGGGAGGAGACGCTTCCATCAATGACGAGGCACCTACGGTGAATTCGTAAATTTCAAGATAATATGCCGGCTCAGTCTCTCAGAGGTGCTCATAGGGGTAGGTGTGCGTATGTGCGTTCATAGGGATGAGTGTATATGCGTGTATATGAGCGCTTGTGTCTGTACTGATGTAAAAGAAAAAGCTGGTCAGATGTGCTATCGATTCACCCATCATGGCCAGCCAATGCGAGCAGTATAATTAAGAACATGGGCGCTGGCGTACGCTCTCATGTTCCCATTCAAATCCACTAGCCGTTTGCACGACATCCATCTGATTCCGAACTTTGAGGCTCACGATCAGAACATTTGGAAGCCATCTATTTATACCGGCGAAGAAGAGTACCGTCAGTACCCATTTCAACACAGGAAAATCACACAAGAACGAGCGTTGAGGAGAAAATATGTAGGTGAGAAACCATTCCTCCTCCCCCCTTGCCCCCGCGCCGTCCCCCTCTCGGGCGGCTCGGGCGGCGGCACCAGATCCCGCCGCGGGCGCCCTCCCCTTCCTCCTCCCCCTCCGCCGCTGGCCGGGACCGCCAGGGCGAAGCCCCTCGCGGTGGCTGGCTGCGGGGGATCTTTCCTCCACGTCTTGGTGCTGGTGGGCGCGGGGCTCCCTCCCTGGGCGGTGGCGTCGGGCGTGCACAGGGTCCGGCGGCGAGGCGGCTCCTTCTCCGGCTGGCGGCGCGCTGCGGTGCTGCGGCGGTGGATGGGGGCTTGGCCCGCGGCGGCTGTGCCCCGTGGTGGTGGCGGGGGCCCGGCTTCGGTCCTCCGGTGGTGCCGCGGGTGGTCTTCCTTCCCCATCGCGGGTGTGCGGTGGTGTTCCTCGGGCAACGGTGGTTCCGGCGGCGGCGCTGCGCCGGATGGTGAGGAGGCGGCGGCACAGCCACTTGGCTGTGGGCTGGCGCGGCGACAGGCGGCGGCGCCCTTCTGGCCCAGATCTGGGCCCTTTTGGGCCCTATCTGGGTCTGGGCGGGCCTGGCCGGCGGCACCGACGGACGGAGGAGCGGCTCGTGCGGGGGGTTGCGGAGACGGAGGCACGCGCACTGCAGCGCGGCAATGGGAGCTTCACGAGCCCTATCTGGCTCGGCCGGGCCGTGGGCCAGGTGTGCTCTCCTTGCTGCGTCCAGCAGGTGACCGCCATGGGCCGTGGAGGTCGTCCCCTCCCGTGTGGCTGCCGATTTTGCCGCTCATCGTTCCCGGTTGTCTCCTCTCGGCCTCGTAGGTTTCGCTTCGCCGCTTGGTCGTGTGTGACGGCTTCGACGGACGGAGGTGCGGCTCATGCCGGGGGTTGCGAAGACGGTGGCGCGCTAACTGCAGCGTGGTGACGGGAGCTTCACGAGTCCTTTTTGGCTCGGCCGGGCCGTGGGCCTGGTGTGCTCCTATTGCTGCGTCCGGCCGGTGACCGCCAAGGGCGGTGGAGGTTGTCCCCTCCCGCGTGGCTGCTGTTTTTTGCCGCTCCTTGTTCCCGGCTGTCCCCTCTCAGATCCGTCGGTCCCGCTTCTCTTTCCATGGTGAGACGGCGGTGGTGATCTAATGACCATGGTGGCGCATGTTGGTGGACGGCAGGATTGGTGGAGCGCGACGGAGCGGCCGGGGCTGTGGATGTGTGGCGGACGGGAGAAATCCCCGTCGGCTTGGCCGGCACCGACGCGGTGACGCCCGCGGGCGCCACCGGTCCTTCCTGAAGGGCGCCGGGCTTACCTCTTCCACGCGCCCCTCCGTGTACCGGGGGAAACCCTAGGACCAGTCCGGGCAACAGCGTCGGCATCGTCGCGTTCCTTCCTGAAGGTGTTGCTTGGTATGCGGCGGTCCAAAGTGCTAGGAGCGTGGTGGAAATTCTCCGGCGGGCGCAGCGGTTGCGGGTCACCATCGTTTTTGTCGACCCGACTCTGTTGTCATTAGTTTCTTTTTCTTTCTCTGTTATTTCTTTTGGGCTTGCTTGTGCTGTCTGCCCAGCATCGGACTATCAGTTGTATCGTGTGGTTACTATATCTATATAGCGGGGCGAAAGCCTATTTCGGAAAAAAAAAATCACACAAGAACAACACCGTAGCCATGGCGTTGTGGTCTTCCTCAGCTCGTCCGAGAGATAGGCGGCAACACCTCCCGCCCGTCGACACATCTGAGCGCTATACCATGCGTTTGCGTCTGTGCATATTTTCGCAGCATCCTACAAACTGAGCAGCACCTCGTTTACTGACTTTTCTACCTAGACAAAAGGTAACTTTCCTCCTTTTGCTCATTTGCCCTATCGGGGGCAGGTGCAGCTCTTGCAGCAACAAGGATCACCATGAAAAAATTAAAAAAAAACATTGTTTCTGAAACCACAACACCAAAGCACCATAAATTGATTTAACAGAGAAAGCAACACTCTGATCGTGCCGCAGCTAAGTTAAATATAACAAACATACAGTCTGGGACGTCGATCTCAAGCGGCCCCTTGTCTTACTGGTAAAGCAAATATTCTGGCGGCAGTATATCTCTAGCGCCTCTGGTCCGTCACTTCAGTGCATGCTTGACAGGAAGCTCAGGATGCACATCAAATATTATTTTCTGAGTGTTTCAAGCTCTGGCCATACCAGACGACCAAAAGTTCAGAAGATGGGAAGCATAAAAAAAACATGTGACAAAACGCATCTTAAGCACATGGCTGCAAACCATCCCATAGTGCTCAAACATCCCACACTCGCATCTCAACTCATCAGCTGATTCGCTGGCGCGGCTCGCAAACTCAGATTCTTGCACCACTTTTCCCTTGACAGAATTCTGATGTGCCTGGCCATGTACTCGAAGCGAGGCTTGATCTCAATGAGGTCGTATGACCCACATTCATAGAGCACCTCACCAAATTTCTGGAACATTCTCCTAGTGTAAACCAGCGATGCATGTAGTCGATGGGGATATTTTGCTTTAGAACAACACCGCCCTACAAACAGATGGATCTGATAAGAAATAAGATTACTAGTAATTAATGCGAAACGAAAGCTGTCACAACATGCAATAGATGACAGAAGTCCAACTCACTAGTCTAGTCCTCTTCTCCTGATAGTTCTCTTCGGAACCGCGACCAAATTGCATCTTCTCATGCTTACTAACAAACAAATGCATTGGGCAGTATTCGGCACATACCCCTTCAGGAGGTCATTTGCACTCTCACTGCGTCGTGTGTGTTGGAACCAAACATTATGGTAGTTAATTAGACAAGTACAAGTTATACGTGTGTGAGGTTCTAGTCTAGTTCAATTAGGATTAGTACTAGGGTGATCAACGTTGCCGGTTGATTAGATAGGTAAGTCAATATGAGTGCGGTCAAAAGTAGTAGTACTAGACGGATTAGAATTGATGGTTAGCTTAGCTTAGCTTTCCTACTACTAGTCCGTGTAGGTTAGAAAATAGGAGTCTGCGTCCGTGGCCTGAGGCTATATATGTTTGGGGTGTCGGCGTGAGTTTGTAACAACGGAGAAAACTAGAAAAGAGAAATAGAGAGAAAAACGAAAAGCAATAAAGAGATTATTACGAGGCACGACACGTGCCTCTGGCCAACTTCGAGTTGCTGCGTTCGTGTGCGTGTGTTCTGGTCCCGGTGTTTGCGTAAGCGCCGGCGAGATATCGAGTGCTACAGCTAGTTCGTATACGTCGAGGTGAGTTGTGCGTACACGACCAAGATAGCTGCAGTGTGATCGTGTGTTCGATCCTTGGGAAAAGCCAACACTGTGCTTGTCATCTTCGCACGGAAACGCCCATGAAGTATGGCTTTGCCTACTTCCTCCTCACCTCATACGGCTGGGTGAGGAATGGGTTCTTCTGCAGCCCATATTTTTCAATCATACTTGCCCACCCCCTCCTCATCTCATCCTGGACATTATATATAAATTCAGGGTCCTCTGCCCTAAACGCATTGAACGCCTCTATGGTTTTGGTTGCATCATTGATCGACTGTTCCGATTTAGCTTGCCGCGTATTATTCTTAAGGACCGTTTCGTGAATGGCACGTCCTTTATCCTCCCAAAGAAACCGCCCACAACACTGTAAACTTTGCTAATGCTTATATAGTTCTCCCTCAGTTGTTTAACCAGGTCCCTTGTGTAAGTATCTATGTGCCGGTGTGACTTCCAATTCAATTTCTCTCCACAGTTAACTGATAGATCATGGATGTGACCTGACCTGTGCTCGCACACAACATCATCTAACCTCAGCAGCCGCATCATTGCTTTGCACCCACACCTAGTCGACCTGCTGTTAGCTTGCAATGGTTTACACCCTGCAGAAAACACACTCACAGACCACACTCCACGTAAGATTTAACCTAAATGATCATTCTTCACAAGCACGATAAAAAATGTTGGTCTTGGTGACTCACCGCACAGGCGCACACTATCTCCTGCGTGCAGTTCTTTCGGTGTACGTTCAAACGGCCTTTTGCGTAACGGGCACCAAAACCAACTTCCCACGAGTAGAGATTGTAAAATTCGTAGCCTCCTCGACAGAATCGAAGCTAGTGCCAATTGCTGAATTAGTAGCATTTCCAGTCTAGTTGTCGACAGAAGCACGAACTGAAGCCCCCAGGGCAGGCACTTTGCTTGAACTCTGCTCCCTCTCATCTGCCGCCTCGCCAATTCTTTTTTTTTTTGAGAAACACATAGGCTGAAATTACATATCAAGCCTACATTTTTTGGACCAGGTATCTTTTAGTTCATCAGGCACCGAGGACAGCTGGAAGAAGTCCCCTGACAGTCTTGCATGATTCGCTAGGCCATGAGCTAGGCCATTTTGTTCTCTCCTGATCCATCTGATTTTGCATGAGGGATAGCCAGCCAGAGTCGCATGTATGTCTGCAACTATTGGATACAGGGGCGATTGATTGGGTACTCCGGGTGTTATTGCCTTGGACAGCACAAGGCAGTCCATCTCAAACTCAATAGGGCCGCTAAAATATTTTGTTAGTTCCCGGAGCCCCACGAGCCCAGCCATTCCTTCTGCTTCCTCCACTGGTGAACATCGATCTATATTGCATCCCAAGAAGAAGAGGACCCGGCCCTGGTGGTCTCTTGCAACTGCGCCGCCCGCGCTGCGCCCCGTGGTTGCCTCAAAAGCTGCATCTGTGTATAATTTAACCGTTCCAACAGGCGGGGCCTCCCATTGCATGGTGTCCTGAACTGGTGGTGTGAGGCGCTGATCCTCATACTGATCATGTCGCATGTCGCTTTCACCTTGTCAGTTATCGTTTGGGCTTCTCTGACTTCTTGCTCATACTTAAGTAGGAAACCCACCGATCCCGAGATGGATTCTTTTCCATTCCCATGAACTTTATCATCATGGAGAAACCATGCACGCCATAGCATCAGCAAGATCCTGTTGCGCATTTCAGCGTCGCATCTATTGAGCAGGACCTGTAACCAATCCTCAGCTGTGTACCAAAAGGCTTGTTCGTTTGGTAGATTCCAGTAATCTCTTATCATATGCCTCAGAGCTTTGCTGTTTGTGCATTCCACTACCGCATGGTATTCATTCTCATCCGGATTCCTGCAGATCGCACAAGTCTTATCTGGCACAATTGTCCGCCTGCACTTATTCACCTTTGTAGCCAGGGTGTTGGTTGCTATCCTCCATGCAAAGATTTTTATTTTTTCAAGTATCTTTGCTTTCCAGATGAGGTCCCATAGGCTCCTATCATCTATGCCGGCCGAGGAGTTGGATGTTTGCGGGCCCGTACCTTTAAGAGCCATAGCAAGCTTGTAAGCACTCTTGACTGTAAACATGCCGGATTTTTCAGGATGCCAAGCAATGCAGTCCTCGGTCTCTCTGGCCGGATTGAATATCTGGTTTACCAACGTTCGGTTCCAGGTCCTCAGGCCGGGATCGATGAGTTGATTGACCCAGCGTAATCTAGACCTGCGTATAAAGATTGCTGTTTTGAGTCCCATCTGCCTCGGGATCCATTGATCTCTTTGGATTTGGATGCTTTTACCATTTTCAACTCGCCAAATTAGCCCCTTCTTTAAAAGTTCAAGGCCGAATTCAATCCCCCTCCATGATTGTGACGCGTCCGAGGCGAATACCGTGTCCAGAAGTTCACCATTAGGGTAGTACTTTGATTTCAATACCTTCGCGCATAAGCTGTCAAGCTTCTCCTTCTCCTTCTCCTTCTCCTTCTCCTGCTTCTTCTTCTTCTCCTTCTCCTTCTTCTTCTCCTTCTCCTGCTTCTTCTCCTGCTTCTGGAGTAATCTCCATCCCTGTCTAGCCAGAAGGGCCTGATTAAACATGTGCATGTCTCTGAACCCAATCCCTCCTCGCTTTGGTTTTGTCAACTTGTCTCATGCCATCCAGTGCACTTTGTGATGGCCATCTTCCTGACCCCACCATAATTCACGAATTAGTCTTTCATACTTTTCACAGAAACTTAAAGACATTTTGAACACACCCATGGTAAAGGTGGGAAGTGTTTGAAGTTCTGATTTCACATGCACATCCTTCGCAGCAAAGGACATGTGCCTCCCAGCCCAGTTACCACATCTTTTCAAAAACCTATCCATTATAGGCTCAAACTTTTCGTCCTTCATTCTGCCTTCTGGTGTGGGGAGACCTAGATATTTGCTTTCGAAAGTTGAGCTTTCCACCTCTAGAGCCTCACGGATGCCATCCTGTACTGCATTAGGGCATTTCTCATTGAAAAGCAATGAACATTTGCTTGGACTTAGAAGTTGCCCTGTGCCTCTCTGAAAACTGTTTAGTGCATGCTTGATTACTTCTGCTTGCTCAACCGTAGCTTTAAAGAAGAGAAGACTATCATCCGCGAAGAGTAGATTAGATATGCCTGGGCTTCCACGTGCTACCTTTATAGGGGTGATCCTTCCTTCGATACACTCCTTATTTAGGGTGCGGGTTAGGGCCTCGCCAATTCTGATCCTGGGAACCACGCCATATCAACTAATTACGAAATAAGGTGATTTTCTCAATGCAAAAAGCACTACAAGTGCCATCCCCAGGCGCTCGCTACGCATGCATTTAACAAACATCTAAAGAATAAGACACACGAGCAGGCTTCTTCTGAATTTCACACAAAGACATGTGCAGAAAATATATAGCAAACATCAGGTGACAGGTTTAGAATGAAATAAAACCTCAAAAAAAAGGTTTAGAATGAAAAAACAAGATCCGTTTGACTTTAACACGACCATGCCATCCTCCTCTCCATCCTATGTTGCCGTATCACCGCTAAAATTTGCAGCGCCTAGCTCACATAAATCGCCCACCCCTTCGCCACGACCATTGTACGAGCTGCAATTCCTCTCGGTGACAAACGTTTCTTCCGTCTGCTCAGAGTAAATAGCATAAAACTACTACTTTACAGGCTAAGATTCCAAAAAACTACCGAATATTTTTTTTCTCTGATAACTACCAAGTCAGAGGTCGGCTGTTTCAAAAAACTCTAATCGTCCAGTGCTTTACCACTGATCGTGATTATGACAGCTAGGCCCCACATGTAAGACAACGGATTGTCTAACCGTTTGTTTGAACGTTAGCTGACATGTGGGGCCTATGTGTCAGTGTCTCTATCATAATTTAATAAAAAATATCAATAAAGCAATCGGGTCCCTGTAAAATTTGAAAAAAGCAGTAGGGTCCCTACAGAGTTAAAGAAAAAGCAATCGGGTCCCTCCCGTGCTCAAGCTCGAGAGGAGCTGCGCCACCGCAGACTTCCCTCACGCGCTCGTCGGCGTGCAGCAAGGGCCGCCGCTGAGCTCCTTCAGTCGCTGCCTCCTCCTGCCGGCGAGCTGCACCTCGAGCCGCCGTGAAGTCCCAGCCACGCGGCCTCTCTCTCTCTCTCCTCCCTCTTTCTGGGCGCGGCGGCCCGAGCCCCTGGCCACGGCGCTCGGCTCGCGGCAGCGCGTGCTCTGGGCGCGTCGGCCTGAACCCTGGCCATGGCGCGCGCGGCCGTTGCTCCTTGCTCCTAGGTGCAGCTCCCGGCGCTCCTGGGCGCGGTAGCCCGTGCTCCTGGGCGCGTCTTGCGGCGCCTGCTCGCGGCGCGGCTCGCGGCGGCCCTTTCTCCTGGGCGCAGCCGTCGATGAGTGGTGGAGGTGGCCGTCGATG
This sequence comes from Triticum timopheevii, assembly GCA_963921465.1. Lineage (NCBI taxonomy): Eukaryota > Viridiplantae > Streptophyta > Magnoliopsida > Poales > Poaceae > Triticum > Triticum timopheevii. Next base: position 3,451,048 of record OY997274.1, on the reverse strand, counting down.
AGTGGTGGAGGACCTGGAGGAGCTGCAGCTCGGGCAGGAGGAGGAAAGAAAAAGATAGGAGGAGAGAAGAAAAGGTAGGAGGAAGAAGAAACATCTTACATATGGGTCCCACAATAAGCTAACGGTCAAACAAAACGGTCAACAAACGGATTGTTTAAGAGCGGGCCCGACCTGTCATAAACCGGTTTAAAATGTTAGCAACGTTGAATTTGGGTTTTTTGAAACAGCCGACCCCTGAGTTGGTAGTTATCAGCGAAAAAAAATATTCGATAGTTTTTTGAAATCTTAGCCTGTAAAGTAGTAGTTTTATGCTATTTACTCGTCTGCTCAACTGATTCCTCTTCTAGGGGGTACCCATCCCTGCGCACTGGCTGATAGCACGCGCCCAGATGTTGAAACGGGTGCTCGGCCTTCAAAACGCCCCTCTCCAATAATGGCTCCAACTTAATCACACCCGCTCAAAAATGGGACTCACGCTCTCAGCTTGCTCCAAGGCTAACTAAAACCTTGGTAAAACCGAGAGGTCAGCTATACCCTCGGTCAAACACGCAAACCTTTGATAAAAACTCAGAAGCGCGGGCGACCGCGACTGCATCGCCTTCCCGGGCGACCGGCCACGCTCCCCCACCCCTCCCAGCGAGCACTCCCCCTCTCCACCTTCCCGCCGCCGTCGCCAGCGCCCGTCGCGGGCCTGGCCCGAGCGACGCTGGCGGCGGCCCCTCGGCCCTTCCCCTCCCATGGGCCCTCCGGCGCGGGACGGGGCGATTCCGGGCGGTGCACTCAGCCGGCGGCGGTCCTGCGCGGCGGCGGAGATCCTGGCACGGGTGGGGACGGGACAGCGCGGGCTGGCGGCGCCCGCCTGGCCCAGATCTGGGCCCTTCGGGCCCCATGGGGGCCGGGCCGGGGCCGCGACAGGAATGGCGTCTGCGGGGCTCTCGGGGGACGGTGGCGATGTGTCCGGCTGGTGGCGAGCGGCTGCTATGGCTGCCAGCGTGCAGCAGCGCCGGGGCTGGGACTTTGCGGTCCCGCTATGGGCCCGACCAGGCCCGGGTGGCCTGGTTTGCCCTGGCTGCGGCGTCCGATCGGCAATCCGCGTCGGTGCGGGAGGTAGAGGCCTCCGGCGCGACGGTGGTGGAGGCGGTTCCCTCCGGTTCGGCTCCGGTGCTTCCGTCCATGCCATCTAGACGCATCTTGCCTCTGCTCTCTTGTCCTCATGGTGGTATTCACAGCAAGACAGCGTGGATGGGTCCAAGACCGTGGTGGCGCATGCTTGCGGGTGGCAATACGGTGGTTTGGCTCCGTGCTAGTGGGTGCCGGGGCATGGGGTGCAGGAGAAATCCCTGCCGGTTCTTCCGGCTCCGACGTGGTGATGCCGGTGGGTGCCACCATTCCTTCCTGAAGAGCGTCGGTGCTACCCATTAGTGGCGGAGCTTGAGTAGAAATCATGGAGGGGCCATGGGGTGGAGGGGGGCAAACATGATTATTTTCAGCTGATTTTTAGTGAAAAATAGACTTAACACAAAAGAATATAAACATTTATTCTTGTGAGCTGGGGGGGCCATGGCCCAGGTTGGCCCCCACAAAGCTCCGCCACTGCTACCCATCCCCCACTCCCCTTCTGCGTGCCGGGGGAAACCCTAGGCTTGTCCAGACAGTAGCATCGTTGGCGTCGCATTCCTTCTTGGAGGTGTTGTTTGGTACGCGGAGGTCAGGTGCCATGGCGAGTGGTGGGACGTAGATGGAGGGCGCAGCGGTGGCGGACCATTCATGCTTGTCGAGCTGCCATTGTTGGCATTTTTGTCTTCTTCTTTTTTCTTTGTGCTTGTTGTGCCGTTCGCCCAGGCAGTTACCTCGTGATTGATGTTCGTGCTTTTATAATATAAAGCGGGGGAAAACCCTATTTGGTCTAAAGACACAACCTTTTGTAGCAACGCCAGTCGATTGTTACGGATCTTCTCATCTTCCTGTTTCATGACCCATTACCATAAAGAAACAGGAACAATTAGCCAAGGTACATGTGCATATATACACTGTTCTTCTAATGGTAAAAATGGAATGAATCATGAGATCTTGAAATGCATAGATTTCTGCTCACCGCCATGACGAAAACGTTGTTGAAGAAATCCCCCAGGGGCTGTATCAAGAGAAGTCTCGGTGAAGTTTTTGACGTCGACGCCTGCAAGAGCGGTGAACATAGCACATGTGAGCTGAGCTGTATGAACCGCGGATCCGAAGCTTGTCGCTTTCAGGAATGAAGATAGGCTTGTGTACCAGGATGGATCTTATCGGCAACCTCCAAGTAGGCACTCCACAGGGCTTTTTCCTCGTCTTTATCGAATACGCTTGCATTGTCCTGCGTGTTGCATTCACGGTGAGGCAGGTCGTCGATGGATGCTACATCGGCAAGCTTACTTCATAACTCAAGCTGCACTTTGACCTATAATGACGGTACATATCTATGTAAAAACAGCCAGTGCCTCCCAGGCAAACTAAATTTGTTTTTGGGATATAATTTGAACTGGCCTTGAATACGCCTCAAGCCCTCGACAATTTTTGGAAAATCTTCAGTACTTGAGAATGCTTCCATCTGCAAGTATCCACATAGCAAGACCGTCAGCAACAAACCCAGGATGCTTCCATAAATTTCAGCAAAGGTGCTAAGCGCATAAAACTTGGACGATATGATTTCTCACTTCAGCTGCTGTTTGTGATACCAGCATCTGTTTTTGGAAATGCATCACCATAAAACCTTGGAAGTGTTACCTCAAACAGTGCGTGCGCAATCTGTTCTGGAAGCACAATGGCGTGCCATAATTCCAGTAAGTGAAGTAAACTCTGTAACGATGGGAACTGGCAAAATCTAACATAGCCAGTGAAGCTGCATCTTTGACAACCGGTATCATCCAAATACTGCAGAATTGAGCATGTTTTCATAAAGGAATCTTTTAGCTGAAAATTCAGACTTCCCGAGGAGGCACAGGCAGAAAGTATGTTAAGTCAAACCGAATGTGCTTGTTCCTGAATTTATGTATTCAGGATCTGTACAATCCTCAACAGGAATGTGACCTTCGGGTGACCCTTGATGATGACGCTGTTAATTGTATCTGTCTTTCGAACCAAGGTCCTGGATTGCAAACTCTATTGAGCTTCAGCGGCATAAGCTGAGCTTCCTCTGCTTTCCTCTGTTTTTTCTGAACTCTGAATATTTGCATGTAGTTAGCTTCCTCTGCTTTTTCTCTGTTCTCTGAAATCTGAATATTTCAGGCATCAGGTCGACCCGACTTGGGGCCTGACAGACAACACTTCCACCTGCCTCCTCACGCTTATGGGGGCTGATCTTACGCGCTGAATCAACGGCATCAGGAACCTTAGCTACCTAGGTACAGAACCCAACACTTACAGATCAAGTCGGGAGGACAACACTCCAGCTCTCCGACGGGATGCCGACGGCAGCGGGCAGAATTATCCTCTCTCTCTCTCTCTCTCTCTCTCTCTCTCTCTCTCTCGCAATCATCTGAATACAACCTAGTAGAACAAATTGGCAGGGAACAAAGTTACCGATCCAACTGAGGGCTGCTGGATTTCTCAAACTCTTCAGTACGGTACTTAATGGCAGCACCTCAGGATTATATACCGTCGTCGGCAAAATCACAAATTACCATATAATTAACAAAGCTCTCGTGATAGTAAAAATAACATTTCTTGTTTCATCAGTCAAGCACAAAGCTCAGATTATATATGGTTCAACAACCACACGCAGCACACACCACCCAAGGCTGGGCACAAACCAATGCAAACCATCCGGCTTGACTGTGAACCTATAGAAACCAAGCAAGCAATATATCCAGTGCTGCTTGCTTGACAGTCACACACCAGTCCAATCCAACTAAGCATGTGCAAATCAGGTACATGTAGATTGTTGAAGAAACCACACCACTTATTTATCCTTCATGCACAAGTTTGTGGCAACCCCATCACCACGACGCAGATGGAGCTTGTAACAAACACACTTGAATGCGAAACGCAGGCAGGCAATTGGAAACAAACACATCAATTGTTGAAGAAACCACATGAACCACCGACTGCATCCCTGGTCGCCTCATGCCTTTGTATGAGCTCCATGTGTTGGGATGTACATGGAACTGAAGGGTAGGTATTTCTCAACAGCCCAATGGTGGAGAACGTGGTTGCAAGGCATGGTGGCTTGCTGTGGCGGCTTGGATGTGGTGGCGATGCGGCGGTCATGAAGCTGTGGTGTGGTGCGGCAGCCCCACCGATGGCGATTTTTGTTGTTGTTGTTCACCATCTTACAAAGCCTTCTCTTTTACCGAGCATATGAACTAGTGCCAATACATCCTCCTTCCAAAATAAGTGTCGTTCATTTAGTACAAAGTTGTAATAAATCAACGACACTTATTTTGGGACGGAGGGAGTATGAATCGTATCACTGCCTGCATATTTTTGCATGTTAAAACTAGCTTATTTTTGTAGTTTGATATGAATCATATCACTAGTAGAAAACCACCAGAAACCATACATTGAGGCAATAGAAGAAATAATCTGCACTACCTGTATATATCTTCCAGCTATAATCTAACGTTTGACACATACAGAACAAAATATATGCATGATTTCTAGGTCAGTTCTTTCAAAACCACATGAAATGCTGCCCATCTTATTCTTGTTTATAAGCAACCAATGGAGTTTGCTGCAGACCAAGTGACAGGCAGTAGCTCATGGCTTGAGAATCTTATAATGGCCATAAGGATCCAAAGGGAGGCATCGGACACATGATGCGATTGGATTATCATTAATGATGTTGAAGAAATAGCAGGATCTCTGTCTTATATACAAATATTCATATGTAGCTAATTTCCAAACAATAGCTATAGGGCGTGAGGGTAAGGAATAGAACAAACTACCACATAGTCTATGTAATCATAAAGGAAAAACAACAATGTGCTATAGCCAGATGAATATTCATGACCAGTAGGCAGGGATGACAATGCCACTGTTGAGATAATCAAGATTATCAGTAGGTGATCGTTCAACTGTTGAGAACACCTTGAGTACTTGCTGCATCATTGGACGGTGTGATGGATCAGGCTCTACGCATCGAACAGCAACGACAATCACTTGAAACATCTCACTTGCGATCTCAGCTCCCGGCAGTGGGAGCCGTGTGTCCAGCAAATTCAGAAGTAATGTAGTTTTGTCGGCAATGGATGAAAGGAAATCACCTGGGTGATGTCCCATGAACAACTCTAGAACTAGCACCCCGAAGCTATAAACATCACACTTCTCAGTCACCCTTATTGTGTATGCAAGCTCTGAAGAAACATCAACGTTCGATAGTCAATTTAGCTACCTCTATCATATAAGTGCATTGCTCAATAAAAAATCTTCTAGTATGTTAATCTAAAAAACCCAACATAGTGATAATTTTTACCTGGGGCAAGATATCCTTTTGTCCCGGCAAGATTTGTGCAGTTTGACCCATTCACATCTAGTATTTTTGTTAGACCAAAATCCGAGATGCAAGCTTTAAATTCTCGATCAAGCAAAACATTGCTGCTCTTTATATCTCTGTGGACTATCGGTGCAAAGCAACCGTGATGCATGTATGACAAATAATGAGCAACATCCCATGCAATGTTTAACCTCCTCGCCCAATCCATTTCAACTGCAGTTCCCAGACAATTTAAAGTTGCTGCTAAGCTCCCTCTGTCCATGTATTAATATACAAGGAATCTTCCCTAAGTTGCAGAGCAGTAACCAAATAACTTTGCAATGTTGCGATGTCGAATGTGCACCAATGAGTGTATTTCACGGTTAAATTGCTCATCGTCTTCTACCACATGGATCTTCTTCACTGCAAATAATTCACCTGTTGGTAGCTGAGCCCTATAGACAGATCTATTCCCTCCAGATCCGATGCAAAAAGCATTGCTGAAATTGTTTGTGGCAACAACAATTTTCTTGTACACATCTTCCCCATCAAAGTTCCAGATGGCGAACATCATGGTCTGTTGTACTTCATTTGATGTTTCTATCTCATTTTTCTTCCTTTTGCAATCCCATGTTACTAGTGTAATGACAAACACAAAAGATATAACAACTGGTATAATAACTACTCCCTCTGTCCCATAATATAAGAACGTTTTTGACACTAGTGTAGTGTTAAAAACGTTCTTATATTTTGGGACAGAGGGAGTAGTAAATTAGCATCAAACTTTTTCCCTTGTTTACTACTTCGAGGAAGGTCACAAGGGGGCAAACCTTTGACAACACCACACAATTTCTTATTATTCCTGAGCCATTTGATTGGAGCTTCTTCGAAAAACCTAGTATGCGGCACTGATCCTTCTAGTTTGTTGTATGACACATCCATCGATAGAAGACAGGTCATGCTTCGAAATGATGGTCGAATGTTGTCGTTCCGTGCATTGTGAGAAAGATTCAAGGCTTCAAGCATACGAAGACCGCCTAACAAACTTGGAATAGAGCCAACAATTGAATTGTCACTTAGATCCAACATATCTTGTAGGTTTATTAGCATCCCAAGTTCGATAGGAATTGTACCATTTAGGTGATTGTGGCTCAACTTTAGAAAGTGAATCTTTAGGCAGTGCTCAATTGATCTTGGTATTTGCCCAGTTAGGTTGTTTGATGACAAATCTAGATACTCCAAGTTGTTCAGTGATCCAATTTCTTGTGGCATATTTCCCTGGAGCAAGTTACCAGAAAGGCTCAGGTTAAACAACATCGTTACATTGCTGATTTCTCTCGGAATATGTCCTTCAAGCTTGTTTGATGAAACATCAAGTATCCCCAGCTGAGTTAATTTCCCTATACTTGATGGTATTACTCCAGTTATATTGTTGTTTGATGCACGTAACACAGTAAGTTTGTAGCACTCACCCCAAAGATGAGATAATCTGTCGAAAGATTTATTTGAACTTACATCAATATAGAGAAGATTTGGATAAGCTCCCATCCCGGTGATATCTCCTTCAAGGTTATTTCGTTCAAGCCGAACCCTTACTAGGCTCTTACAACTTAGCAAGCTTGATGGTAAGGGTCCAACCAAGTTATTGCCAGTAGCAGACAAATGTTGTAGCTGACCTCCCACACAAAGGTTGAATGGCAAGGCACACGATAGGTTGTTAAAAGCGAGGTCCAACTTAACCAGACTCATTAACTTGACAATTCCTTGAGGTATAGGTCCCGAAAGTTGGTTCTTGTAAAGGTACAAGAGAGTAAGGGTTGTCAAATTCCCTATGGTTATTGGGATAGAACCAGAGAGTGTGTTTTCCTGAAGAACCAAATTCTCTAACTTCACAAGGTTACCTAATTCTTGTGGAATTTGACCAGAAAGTATGTTCTCCCAAAGGCGTAAGAATGTGAGCTTGGTCAAATTACATAAATTTCTTGGAATGGAACCAGAGAGTATGTTTTTATGAAGAGACAAACCCTCTAAGTTCACAAGGTAACCTAATTCCTGTGGAATTTGTCCGGAAAGTTTGTTGTCCCAAAGGTACAAGCTGTTGAGTTTTGTCAAATTCCCTAAGATGTCTGGGATGGAACCCAAGAGTGTGTTTTCACTAAGATCCAAGACCTCTAAATTCACTTGGTAACCTAATTCTTGTGGAATTGACCCTGAAAGTTCATTTTGGCAAAGATTCAAGCTGGCGAGTTTTGTCAAACCACTAATGTTGCTTGGGATTGAGCCAGAAAGATTATTGCTAGACAGATCTAATGTGACTAAGTGAGTTAGGTGGCCTATTTTAGAAGGGATGTGACCAACTAAATGATTGATTGACAAGTTGAGGGTCACAAGATTGCTACTCATTTTATCTAGTGGTACCAAGCCTCTTATCTGGTTGCCTTGCAGGAGCAGACTTTGGAGGTCCTCGAGAATCTTGATGCCCGGAGGGATGCCCCCGGAGAGCTAGTTGTGAGAGAGGTTGAGACTTGTCAGTGTCGTCAGCACCGTGAAGTTGAGCAACTCCAACATCCCTCTAAGCTGCATCCCCCTCAGGGAGCTGCCGCTGATCACGGGCCGGCGCTGGTGCACTGTGCAGCTGACGCCATGCCAGCTGCAGAGCGCGGACGCGTTCTCCCAGGACCTCAGGGCGTGCTGACTCTGTTTGCTGAGGCCGGCTTTCCAAGCGAGGAGTGCCCTCGCTTGTACTCCGGTGTCTGGTGCGAGCGCGTCGACCGTCATCAGCAGCAGTAGAAGTGCGGCGAGAGAGGCGAGCACTTTTGGGTCGCTCCGTCTCCATGACTATAATTTTGGGTTTGATGGAAATGTCTCCGATAGTTGGCGAGAGGGGTACTACTCCCTCCGTTCCTAAATATTTGTCTTTCTAGCATTTTAAACAGACTACAACATACGGATGTATGTAGATATATTTTAGAGTGTAGATTCACTCATTTTACTTTGCATATAGTCACTTCTTGAAATCTCTAGAAAGACAAATATTTAGGAACGGGGGGAGTAGTACTTAGAGCTTGTGCCTTGTAGCATGCTAGGTCCACGCAGTAGGTAAATGATCAGCCACAGCTTGTGAAGAGATATGGCTCCTCGTCATCTAATCCACTGAGTAGACTCGGCATCACGATCACAGTCTAGTCAGGGGAAAACTTTGAATTCGTCAATCAAATTGCATGGAAAGCTACTGTAGCGGTCTGCATGCATGACGATCACATTTTTCCAATCAATGTGTAGCCCGACTTCCACCCAAACTATGATCACAATCAGGCTCGCAAGCATCGACAGATTTGCGGGAAAAAAACACTCGAAGCCAAGGCATCACTGCAATAACCTCTGTGTCTCGCTCCGCAAAAATTTACTCCCCCCACTTGGAGATTCCCGGACAGCCCAGGACGTCCATGGGTGCCGGCTGATGGTGGCCACCGATGGTAGCTCCATTTCCATTATTGATCACTATTGACAGAAGTTATTTGGACAAAGACTATTGACACAAGTGCATGTGCGGTTGTTCGGATCCTTCTTTTTCGAAAGGAGGTCGAAACCCCTGACCTCTGCATTATTGCGATATGCTAATGTTGCTTATGAGACCCATTTCTATTATCGATGATGGTGACTACATTTTACTCCCTCCGTTCCTAAATATTTGTCTTTTTAGAGATTTCAAATGAACTATCGCATACAGATATATATAGGCATATTTTAGAGTGTAGATTCATTCATTTTGCTCCGTATATAGTCATTTGTTGAAAACTCTAGAACGACAAATATTTAAGAACAGAGGGAGTAATTATTGATCACTAGCCCATGTGAGAAAGTAATCGAGGTAGTAAATTCTAATCGGAGATCGTGTTCATATTGCTTGACTTACAACGCTTGGTCAATAATGAACGCTTGACCATTCACTAAACATATCTTCTTTTACTCTCACAAGTTATCAGCGTTCTCTTACCGATGCCATTCACCAGTGTCATAAGTTATCGAGCCAAGTCTTCCATGCTTTCCTCACTTATAGTGTTTAACTTATCAAGTCTACATCTTGTTACATACACACATAGTATTTGTTTTTTTTTTTTACGTTCACATCACCTTTATTTAGTCATAAAGGGCAGGGATTTCTGCCGCAAGAAACTGCAAAATACATTCTGGGGGATCATGCACCCAGATCATACTCCGATTATTCTCTACTCCTTTCTTAGCTAGAAGATGCGCAGCACCATTGGCCGTCCTCCGAACCCAAGTCACCTTCCACTCCCGTGTTGCAAGAAGATTTTTAACCTCCTTGATCATTGGCCCCAATGTGGAGAGATCATCGTTTGGACTTTGCAGCTTCCGTACCACGTCTAGGCAGTCCATCTCAATGTGTACTCTTGCCAGATTAAGTTCTCCCGCTATTTGGGCAGCTCTCCTACATGCTTGGAGCTCCGCCAATGCTGGATCACCTCCATTGATGTAGCTCTGGCACGCCGCTGCAATGAATGCTCCCTCTGAGTTCCGGAAAACCACCCCTCCACCCCCCTTCTCTCCTCCTTTGGTAGTTGCCCCATCGACATTGGCCTTGACCCAGCCATGTTCAGGAACTCTCCATTTCTGCGTTGGTATTAGTCGAGGGGTTTTGCTATCCTTACCATGCAGTTGCTGCCACTCCTCCATGAGCCTCTTGATCATCTCTACCATGTCCCCTGCCTCCTCGATCCTTGTCCCTTCCCGCGTGTTATTTCTTGCCATGCACAACGCATACAAGCCCTGCACCATTATCGCTTGGGCATCCTCCGACGCAGTAGCAAACCATGACTGGAGCCATTGTGATAGTGCACCCTGGGAACGAACAGCATCCGGTGGGATCGCCACCGGTGTTCCCAACTCCAAGTACACCAAGGTCCAGAATTTTGCTGAATGGGGGCATCGCCAAAATCTGTGTATATCCGTTTCCTCTCTCCCGCACACCGCACAAAACACCCCGGGCTTTATCTTTCGCCTATGTAACTCCGAGCCCACCGCCAGCCCATTACGGATCAACCTCCATGTGTGGATCTTCATCCTGCCCGGCGCCACTGTATCCCATAGATTCATCCAGGCCTTGTGGCTCGCGATCGATGAGGAGGACCCCGGACTCCCGGTTTTAGCCTTGTTCAGCGTCATACCATGGTGATAAGCCAATCTGACCATGAATTCCCTGTTCTTAGTGTAATTCCAGGCGAGAAAGTCCTCCACCGTCGGCCCCCCCAACGTTAATCTGCTTGATATCACATGCTTCGCCTGGGGGAAACACAAGCTGCAGCTTCTCCATATCCCACTCAGATCCCGCATCATTCAACAGGTCACGAACTATTGTTATACCCGGGACAAAGACCTGGCCCAGTGGCTTCAGGCTGCCCTTCCTCGGGATCCAGTTATCGTGGTGAATCCGTATTCTGGAACCATCCCCAATGCGCCAAATAAGCCCTTCTCGCAGCAGCTCACGTCCGTGGATTATGCTTCTAAATGTGAAGGACCCTCCACTCGGACAAGAAGCATTGAGAATGGAGTTGTCTGGATAATATCTTGCTTTTAGTACTCTGGCACACAACGAGTTTGGCATTTGAAGCAACCTCCAAGCTTGTTTTGCAAGCAAGGCTTGGTTAAACAATTCCGGATCCCTGAATCCAAGCCCTCCTTCATTCTTCCGTGTACACATCTTGTCCCATGCAATCCAGTGTACTCTCTTCTCACCGTTCGCCTCACCCCACCAGAAGTTTGAAGAAATAGAAGACAAGTTCCTGCACATTTTCTTGGTGAGTTGAAAGCAGCTCATGGTAAGAGTTGGAGTAGACTGAAGCCCTGACTTGATCAAAACCTCCCTCGCCATCTTGGATAGTCCTTGGCCTTTCCAACCGGAAACTTTCCCCTTTGCACTCTCCTTGACATACTGGAAAGTTCCATCTAATCCCAAATAGCGCTCGCTTAGCGCCTCCGAAGATATGCCCAAAGTTTGCTTGAGGGCCACCTTTTCCTCCTCATCACACCCATTCCCAAAAAATATTGTTGATTTATCCAAGTTTACTTTTTTGCCCCGAAGCCCCTTCATAATCCTGCAAGCACTACTAGAAAAAGGCCTACTAATGGCGCACCGGTTTTGCCTACTAATGGCGCACCACCGGTGCGCCATTAGTACCACGCCATTAGTATTTATTACTAATGGCGTGCGCCATTAGTATCTGGTATACTAATGGCGCACCAGATCTGGATCTGGATCTGGATCGTGATTTTTTGCCCATTTTTTGCTCGTTTTTTTGCTCGTTTTTTGGCAGATCGTGAATTTTTTTCCTGTTTTTGGATCTTGTACGTTCTTTTGCCGTGTTCTTTTGCCGGAGAGGAGTTCGCCGGAGAGGAGTTCGCCGGAGAGGAGGAGGAGGAGGTCACCGGAGAGGCGCTCGCCTACATCGCCGGAGAGGAGGAGGAGGAGGTCGCTGGAGAGGATTTCACCGGAGCATCAAAGAGGAGGAAAGAGAAACCATGAGGGGATGGGAGGAGAGGAGGGAGGAGGAGCTCACCGGACTCACCGGAGAGAAGGGAGGAGGAGCTCACCGGAGAGGAGGGAGGAGGAGCTCACCGGAGAGGAGGGAGAAGAAACCGTGAGGGGAGGGGAGGGGAGGAGAGGAGGGAGGAGGAGGTCGCCGGAGAGGAGGAGGAGGTCGCCGGAGAGGAGGAGGAGGTCGCCGGAGAGGAGAGAAGGGAAGATGGAGTGGAGGAGAGGAGGAGATGGAGTGTAGGAGAGGTGGAATGAAGAGATAAGGAGGAGAGGACCACGGCCAGCCATATATACGGCATACTAATGGCGCACCGCGGGCAGGTGCGCCATTAGTAACTTTTTTTATTTTTTTGATTTATTTTAAATTTTGAAGGCGGGAAGATACTAATGGCGCACCATGGGCAGGTGCACCATTAGTAATTTTTATTTTTATTTTTTTGACTTATTTTGAATTTTGAAGGAGGGAAGATACTAATGGCGCACCATGGGCAGGTGCGCCATTAGTAACTTTTTTTTTATTTTTTTGACTTATTTTGAATTTTGAAGGCGGGAAGATAGTAATGGCGCACCATGGATAGGTGCGCCATTAGTAAGTTTGATTTTTTTTTGAATTTTTTTGCCTCTCCAGATCTTAAAAGCCCCGTATTTTTTTTCTGTTAGGTTTTTGAGGATTTTAAAAATGTTTAACGGGGTTCCCCCAGTTAAATTTGGATGTAACTTTTCGAGTAGATGATTTTTCATATAGAAAACTTTTTCATCCGAGTTAGTATGCAAAAGTTATGCCCATTTTTACAAATTCTCGCGAGATTTTGCAAATGAAGTCGAAATTCATATTTGCAAATTTTCCCAACAACTAGACCACATATCACATGGGAAACTTATTTTCTTTTATTTTTTTGACATTTTCATCATTTTCTTTTATTCTTTTTAAAACTGAAAAGGCGATCCACCGGGGGGGGCATTCGGTGGAAGTGGTGGCCAAGTTACTAATGGCGCACCGTGGCGTGGTGCGCCATTACTAGTCAACTAGTAATGGCGCACCACTCCCACGGTGCGCCATTAGTAGTTTTGAAAAAAAAATTAAATTTTTTTTTACTAATGGCGCACCGTGGATGTGGTGCGCCATTAGTATTTGGAAACTAATGGCGTACCAACACATGGTGCGCCATTAGTATATAGTAATGGCGCACCACATGTCTGGTGCGTCATTAGTGTCAATTCCATCTATAGCCCTTTTCCTAGTAGTGAAGATATCACGTAAGCGAAGAAAGTTATCATGAGACCCTTCCAAGAACACAATACTGTCATCAGCAAATAGCAAATGAGTGACCGTGGGGCCAGTGCTCCCAAACGAGACACCCTTGATCCTTTTCTCCTCCTGGGCGTGCTTCAACAAAGCTGAGAATCCTTCGACACAAAAAAGAAAGAGGTAGGATGATAGCGGGTCTCCCTGCCTCAGTCCTCTAGTCGGAATAAATCTGTGTGAAAGACCCCCATTCAACTTGACCGAAAAGCTTGCTGTCGTGACGCACCTCATGATCATCTCTCTCCAGTGAGTAGAGAAACCATACTGTGTCATGGCCCGGTCGAGAAACGTCCACTCCACCCTGTCGTACGCCTTCATCATATCAAGCTTAATTGCACAAAGTGGTTTCCTCCTCTTCCTCTTCCTAATTGCATGCGCGCACTCATAGGCAAACAACACATTATCCGTCATTAACCTTCCAGGGACAAACGCACTTTGCTCCTTCGCTATCAGCATAGGCAGCACCTCCTTGAGCCTATTGGCCAAAGTTTTTGACGCTATCTTGTACAAAACATTGCACAAACTGATTGGTCGGAACTGAGCAAGCATCTCCGGAGAGACCACCTTGGGGATCATCACAATCACTGTATCGTTAAAACCTTCCGGAGTTGTTCTCCCTGCCAAGAAATCACGAATAGCTGCACACACCTCCTCTTTCACCAACGACCAGTGTCTTTGGTAAAACATCACCGGGAATCCATCCGGGCCCGGAGCTTTCGTTGGTCCCATCTGGAATAAAGCTTGTTCAATCTCCACGTCCGTAACCGGTGATGCCAATCGATCATTCATCTCATCCGTCACTGTCGTCTCAATGTGGTGCAAAATTTTGTCCACATCCCTTGACCCTTCGGACGTAAACAACCGCTCATAGAAACTTGCGGCCATTGCACGCATGCCATCATCATCGGTACATCTCGTACCATCCTCCCTCCGTAACGCCTTAACCGTATTTTTCCTCTTCCTATGCGAGGCTCTGTTCTGGAAATACTGAGTATTTTGATCGCCGTATTGTAACCAGTCCACTCTCGATCTCTGCTTGTAGTATATCTCCTCACGCTCGTATAACTCATGCAACTGGTCCTTAATATCTTTGTTGGAGGAGTCGGTATGGATCGCTGTCTACGTAACGTTGCCAACTCATTTGAATGTCTGCAAATTTGCAGGAACAAGTACTATAGAGGAAGTAGTCAACATCACAAACAAATAGCTAGCATTTTCCAATAAAAAAATGCTAGCCTGCGGCCTCACATTACAGTTAGATGAATAACTGGAAAACGAGACAATTTTGTAAGGGAGTACCTAGAACTCATTTAGATGAGATATAATTTGGTCTCATCTATTATATATAAAAAGTAAGATACGATGAACCAGGAGCAAGAGAAATAGTTGGAAAATTTCACATTAATCAGAAAATATCAGCCCTGGATCTGATAAATCATTAATCATTAATTCTAAAAAAACATAACCGTTCAATTTGCGTAACAATATAAAATATGGTGGACCCATACAAAAATATTGGTTATCCTCATAACCTTTTGTGTATCACGTCAAAAGGAAGCCAAGGCCCAACACGTCTAACTAGCTTGCCTTGAATCCAACACGTCTACAACATCTTTTGTGTTTCACGTCAATAGAAAGACAAGCTCCAACACGTCTAGCTAGCTTTCCTTGAATCAAACACTACTACAACATACCTTTCTAGATTTTGGTTGAGTGGAACATAACTTTCTAGGTACCTACGCATAGTTGTACAATTTATGGATATGATTTAACTAAATCTAACAGGACTGTGTATAATTATGTAACTGTTTGAGCAGGTATAATTACGTAACTGTTTGACCAGGTCCGGATGAGATGTGTGGTTCATGAATTTTTTTTAATAAAAAAATAGACATGTGCATGAGACGTGTGGTTCGGAATTAGATTTTGCAATAAGCATGGAGTTGAGGATTTTTTTTGTTCGTGCAAGCCAAGGCAAGCAAATAATATTCAGAGCTCACATCTAGCCAGGGGAATGAAACGCATGCATCATCACAGCTGGGGGACAAACAAAACCACACAGAGGAAGCAGCTCAGACCAAACCCGTGCAGCAGGAGTCGGGCTTGCTGTAGTTCAATCTCGATCACGACATGGACGTGAAGATCAGCTTGACTGAGAGCTATGTGCGCAGCTTGCAGTAGATTCCCATACATGAACTGATCTATTTTCTTGGCAACCCTCTCTTAAACTTGGCGGTAGCCTTTGGTTATGAGCCTATCACAAAAGTTCACGGCAAGCTGCTGAAGAAATCTATCAAGTTGCTTCTCTTTGTTAGCTCTTGTCAGATTTGCATTTGTATCTTGTTCATGCAGAAATTGATCTAGGACACTGAACAAACATACATACTATGGAAGTATATGAGGAAGCACTTGCAATTGGAACGAGGAGGCAGTGATCGCCAGGAGGTTGAGAAACGAGAATACACATGTTTCCTGACAGGTCGCCTAAACTCTCCACGACGAGCTCAGGTTTGTACCTCGACGAGCATCTTAATTGCTTCATAACTCCCATGTAGTTTTCTTGCATTAGATGGAAACCATTGTCATGAAAGTTTAATTTTTGCAGATGTAGGAATCAATGTAGAAAAGGTGATTTTAACTTCATCTATAGAAGACCAATTGCTTGATGTACAAATTAATTAAATAAAGTGATAAATTGGTCCACACGTACGTACTGTACTAATTCGAGGTAAAGCACATGCTGTCTGCTTGCTTTCGGCCCTTGGTGAAGACGTCGGCGAACTGGGACGTCGAGGGTACGTGAAGGACACGTACGTCGCCGAAGGAGACGCGCTCGCGAACAAAATGGAGATCAATCTCCACATGCTTCGTGCGCTGGTGCTGGACCGGGTTGGAGCAGAGGTACATGGCGCTGACATTGTCGCAGTAGACGATCGTCGCGCTGTCCGGCGGGTGATGAAGCTCGTGAAGGAGTTGACGGAGCCAGCAGGTGTCGGCGACGGCATGGGCGACAGCGCGGTATTCCGCCTCCGCGCTAGAGCGCGAGACGGTGTGCTGGCGCTTGGACGACCATGAGACGAGGTTGTCGCCGAGGAAGACGCAGAAGCCCGACGTGGATCGGCGCGTGTCGGGGCAGCCCGCCCAGTCCGCGTCGGAGTAGGCGACCAGGTTGGTGTCGTGTGATCGCTGGAGCCGGAGACCAAGATGAGCAGTGCCGCGTACATAGCGCAGGACGCGTTTGAGGTATGTGAAGTGGCTCTCGCGCGGGTCGTGCATGAAGAGGCAGAGTTGCTGGACGGCGTAGGCGATGTCGGGGCGTGTGAGCGTGAGGTATTGCAAGGCACCGGCGAGGCTACGGTAGAGGGAAGGATCGGAGACGGGCGGCCCGTCCTGTGCGGAGAGCTTGCGTTTGGTGTCAGCGGGAGTGGCGATCGGGCGGCAGTTGCTCATGGCGGCGCGCTCAAGAATCTCGAGCTCGTACTGGTTCTGGGAAAGAAACAGTCCGTCCGTGGTGCGGTGCACATTGACACCGAGGAAGTGGTGGAGCTCGCCGAGGTCGGACATGGCAAACTCGCGGTGGAGCGCAACGATGATGGAGCGAAGCAGAGCGGTGGTGCTGGCGGTGAGGAGGATGTCATCAACATATAGCAACAGGTAAGCAGTGGACGTGCCGTGGCGCAGGATGAACAGCGAGGTGTCGCACTTAGAGGCGACGAAGCCGAGCGAGAGCAGGTACGCTGTGAACCGCTGGAACCATGCCCGGGGCGCCTGAGGGAGACCGTAGAGGGAGCGGTGAAGCTGGCAGACGTGCGTGGGGTGGCGCGGGTCGATGAAGCCGGAGGGTTGTTGACTGTAGACAACCGTGTCGAGGTGGCCGTGAAGAAATGCGTTCTTCACGTCCAGCTGGTGTACCAGCCACCCCGACGAGACGGCGAGGCTGAGCACCACGCAGATGGTCGCCGGCTTCACCACCGGGCTGAACGTCTCGCCAAAATCCACGCCGTGCTGCTGGGTGAAGCCGCGCAGAACCCATCTGGCCTTGTAGCGCGCCAGGCTGCCGTCGGGGTGGAGTTTGTGCCTGAAGATCCACTTCCCCGTCACCATGTTGACACCTGCAGGACTGGAAATGAGAGACCACGTGTTGTTTTGCAACAAAGCATCAAACTCATCTTGCATGGCGTGGCGCCAGTTTGGGTCTTGGAGGGCTTGTTTGTAGGTGGCGGGGATGGGTGAGAAGGCGGGTGTGGCGGCGAGGGCGGTGGGGGAGTAGAGTTTTTTGGTTGAAGAAAACCGGCTTTGCCGCGGGTTTGCATAGCGTGATCATTGCGGCGAGGGGTGATTGGCACTGCGCGCGGAGGGAGGGGACGACCAGCTGGCGAGGTGGGAGGGGATGGCGCCGGGTCACTGCGCGGAGTGGCCGACCAGGTGGATTCGGTCGAGGTGGTATTGGTGGGGAGGTGGGGCCAGGGTGGGACCGGGCGGAGGGTGGGTTGGTGGTCGCATGATCCACGGGTGCGGGATCCGAGGTGGGACTAGGCTGCTGGGGAGCGACCGCAGGAGGCGCGTGGGCAGGCAGCGATCCCGATGTGGATACGCCTGGATAGTACGAGGTAGGTGGGATTCGCATGGGATTTTCAGTGGCACGTGGGGGGGTGTGGCCGGTGTGTAGGGAAATTGATTTTTGTCGAAGATGACGTGCCTGGAGGTGATGACGCGGCGAGTATCCAGGTCGAGGCAACGGTAGCCCTTGTGTTCACGAGGGAGCCTGAGGAGGACGCAGCGACGCGAGCGGGCGGCAAGTTTGTGAGGGGAGGTGGCGTAGAGGTTAGGGTAGCACAAGCAGCCGAACGTGCAGAGGTGGTCGTAGCTGGGGGCGATGCCGTGGAGCATGAAGTGGGGTGTGTTGTGTGCGATGGCGCGAGAGGGGCGAAGGTTGAGAAGGTGCGTGGCGGTATTGAGGCTTTCTACCCAAAACTCGGGTGGCATGTGTGCTTGGAGGAGGAGAGTGCGCATGATGTCGTTGGTGCTGCGGATGGCGCGCTCGGCCTTGCCGTTCTGTGGTGAAGTGTGAGGGCAAGAGAGGCGCAGGGCGATGCCGTTGGCAGAAAGAAACGAGCGTAGGCGTGTGTTGAGAAATTCTCCTCCGTTATCACACTGGATGCATTGTAGACAGAGATGAAACTGGGTGATGGTGTAGGCATAAAAACGTATGAGAACGTTGGCAGCTTCCGATTTGTGACGCAAGGGGAAAGTCCAGTAGTAAGCATATCCAGAACAGCTAGAGACAGGTGATGTCCACAAATCACAATGTACAAGTTGAAAAGGAGAAGTGGTGAAGGAACTAGAGGAGGGGAAGGGGAGCCTGGGCTGTCGGCCGAATTGGCACGCCTCACATGTGGTAGAGGGGGGAAGGGGTTTATTACACGAAGAGAGAAAATGAGATAACTTTGCTAGAGAAGCACGACTAGGGTGCCCTAAACGCCTGTGCCACAAGTTGCCGATGTCGACGGAGAGAGCCGTGGGTGATTCGCCGAAGAAAGGGTAAAGCCCAGTTCTCGTGGAATTAACACGTCAGATGTCCTTAGTGTCAGGACTTAGTCGCGAGGCCAACGCATCTATGTGGTAGCTTGAGAGGGGTTGAGCGGAATCGAGAGACGCAACACAAGACAAGGATTTAGACAGCTTTGGGCCCCGGGAAACATCATCCGGTAAAAACCCTACATGCTGTTTGAGGCTAGGTCTCATTATGATCACGAAGGAGTCGCCGTAAACCGGCTCTCCTCTTTGTGTCTAGCCCTAAGATTGTTTCTCTTGCTTGTAGAATGTCCCTCTTTGGGGAGCCATGCCCCTCCTTATATATGTTGAAGGGGCGGGTTACATGTGGAGTCCTATTAGGATTAGGACTAGTCTATCTCTAATACAAACCGGATACAAGTCCTGGTCTCAACTCCTTGTAAGGTAAATATTCCTCATGCCTTTCCTCTTAAACCGGCCCACAATAGTTGAACCGCCAGACGGGCCACCGGGTCTTGTCGCTCCTCTGACCCGTCCGCCGGGTTACTAATGAACCGCCAAGCTCCGGGCGAGTTACCAGTAAGTCGTCCAGTCCGACCGGGTTATACTTCCGGCCGGTTTACGCCACGGGGTATATCCCCGACATTAGCCCCCAGTTTAATTTGGATTTATCCATGTTAAACTGATCCTGTAAAATAAACACAAGAACAAACTTTGACAGGTTGTGCTCCGGGTTAAGAATTCTTGCAAACCGGCACCTGATCATCCTTAAGTCCTTCTCATTTCCTCCTAGAAAATCCAAGTCAATAAGCCAGCGTCATACTCAATTTGCTGACATTGGTTTCTCACAGAAAAATATTGTGAAGAATAATCCACTTGAGTCGGCTTCCAAAGCGTCGGTTTAAGAAATATGGGTCTTGAAATACTCATCCGATATTCAGCCGGTTTGAAGATGTAAAACTTGCCGGTTTGATATTACCAAAATTGCCGGGGTATAAAAACTGATGATCCCGGATTATGACCGTTTATAGACGCCGGGTTATGATTGTTGCCAACGTCGGATCACACAATTAATCTTCCTGATTTGCCAAAAACTGAGAATTTGAAGATGTTCCTCCTTTATATGCATATTACCTGTAGCCCACCAAGTCTTAAGAGGAGAACATAATGATAGCTTAAGACTTGTGTCAATATAAATGTTGCAACCTTGAAGAAATCCAGATTGTTCATCTCAGTTACTAGTCACAACTGAATATTCCACATATGTAGCCCCCAAGTGCCAGGTTGCTATGCTTGCAGCAACATGGGACTTATAATTTCCTGACGCTCATAAAAACATCAACCAGTGTAGCCCCCAAGGGCGGGGTCATTATGTAAATAATGAGCAGGGACTTTGAAAATATGATCATGTAGGCTTTAACAGCAACGTGTAGCCCCCAAGGGCCGGCTCAGTAAGATAATATTGAGCTGGGACTTTATATATACTTCATTGAGAATAACATTATATTATGTAACTCCCATCATGGGGCTTGAACCCACGTCCACAAGTTTGAGAGGTTTGTGCTTTACCAACTGAGCAGTGGATCCTTCAATAATGGATGAAAATTATGTACCTTGAATTGTTGACAGGAGCAATTGGTAGCCCCCAAGAGCCGGCTCATTATGATGTGATGAGTCGGATCTTTAATAAGACTAATAAAAATGACTTTGCATTAGCCCCCAAGTGCCATGGTGCATGCTTGCAGCGACATGAGACTTGCATATTTGATATAACCTTAAGTTGAATAATGTAGCCCCCAAGTGCCGGGTCGTGAGCCTGCGGCGACTTGGGACTATTCCTTCCATTGCAGAATAAATCATATTCATATCCATTGCGCTAAAGCGACTTTGAAAACCTCAATCATAATATTAATAACCATAATAAAAATCCAGCCATGTTGGCTATTTTAATAATATAATCCAATGATTTATAAGCGCATGATTCCAATGGCGCAATCCAAATATATACTGGCGACTTATAGTCCAAAGCCAGGCCGGTTTAATAAACACCGGACAACTTCTCATCATAAACTGGCGATTTATCGTCTTAAAGCCAGGCCGGTTTAATAAACACCGGATAATTTATCATCATACTGGCAACTTATAGTCAAAAGCCAGGCCGGGTTAATGAACACCGGTGATTTATAATCATGCTTTATTCAACCTGCTTCTGCATATAACAAGTTTAAAGTGTCCTGGCGGTTTACCGCCGGACGGGTCATAATGCCCAACATATAACCTGAGTTTATAACCAAGGTTGCACTTAAGAATAATCAAATATGAAATACATCATACCTGTGACATTGAATCACATCATTGGTTTACCAACTTTTTGTATTAAGAGCGATAACCCCAATCTTGAGTAATGATAACTCCTTTCATCCTGTGCCGGTTTATGATAAAACCGTACCGGGTTGTGATAAACACCGGATTAACCATATATAATGCTGGCGACTTATAGTCGAAACCAGACCGGGCTGATAGTCTCCGGATTATAATTTGATCATGTACTTACAACTTGTAATTGAAAGCCAAGCCGGGTTAATGGACACCGGTTTACTCCATAATAAAATGGTAACATAAAATCAAACTGGGCAGATAATCTCCGGATTAAGATTTAACCGTGTTCCGCCAATTTGTAATTGACAGTCGAACCGGATTAACAATGTCGGTTTAAAAAAACGCAACAAAAATAATAGTCATTTAAGAAAAAGACTAAAGCAAAAGGCAATGATAAAACCGTTTGCAAGAAAAATGCTTTATTGAGCTGATCAGATGGTGTTACCATGGTCAGACAGGACCAAGCCCCCAATAGGTGTGGCGATGGCTCAAGTCAGCCAGGTCCCCAAATGAAACCGTGGCATTTATGCCGATCAAAAGGCATGGCAATGGTTCGGGTTCGACCAAGCCCTCAAGTGATGTTGTGGCACTAGGCCGATCAAGAGGCGTGACTATGGTTCAGACGTGATCACAAGTCCCCAAGTGATTCATTGGTATTATACCGATCAAGAGGGGTGACGATGGTTCGGGTTCGACCAAAGCCCCCAAGTGATTCTGTGGCCTTAGGCCGACCAAGAGGCGTGACTGGTTCAGACTTGACCATGTCCCCAAATGATCTGGTGGCTTTCGCCTATCAAAAGGTGTTGCATTGGTTCGGACGCGACCAAGCCCCCAAGTGATACTGTGGCATTGCGCCGATCAAGAGGCGTGACTATGGTTCAGACATGACCAAGCCCCCAAGTGATCAATAACATGATAAGCCAACAAGGCATGATACCCATGTTTGAACCGCGCATCATGGCAGCAAGTTCGCTTTGGCACCCTTTAACTTTTTGTAAGAGATAAATCCTTCTTGAGCCGGACGTTAAACTGGATATTGAGAGCTTCAAAGCTTTGTGGGAGACATCTTTCCCTTGAACCGGATTTTAAACCGGAATCTTCATTTTCAGCCGGAAATTTTCTGATGGCCTTTCAACTCAAACTTGCGAGAAGTTAATTCCTTTTTGAACCGGAAATTCTTAAACCGGATTTGAGAGCTTCAGTGAGACTGGCTTCCCTTGAGCCGGATTTTAAACCGGAATCTTTTCTGATGACCCGAAACTTCTTCATTGAACCGGGATTTTGTAATTGTCATATACTTTCTAAGCCGGAAATTTTCTGACGGCCTTCAAATAACAGTAGCCTCCGGGACCGGGTTATCTTTCCCTGCATTGTCCTGGGGTTTTTAAATTTGCTGAAACTGGCAAGACTTGTTGCGTCATATCATCGTAGCCCCCGAGTCTCAAGGTGACTCGAAGAGTTGGCTTGAGATTCTCCATATGTGACCTTGATGTAAACCGGCATAAGTTGTATATCATCGGTGTTGATAGCCCGATGTGAATCCACAGAAGATTGAGGTGACTGCGGCGGGTTATAAATGATCCCGTATGAGCCGTCTCAGCAACTCGGCCAATGGTTCCTTCCAACTGGCTATTGAAATTCACCAAACTGTAGTAGCGGCGACTTGTGCGCCTGCTCATTGAACCATCCAGTGCAGACGGCGGTTGATGATAATTTGCCTCCAATTTGAAAGAAAGCCGGGCTACCCAAGCTGTGACTTGCTCATACTTCAATAAACAGCCCATGCAGATAGGTGCGGCCCGGTATGTTGATGTAGACCAGGCCGTGAGAAATGGACGGAAAAGATGACCTCAGCATCATAGGCGGCTCAAACAGATGAACCGGCCGTGGTGTTGTAAACCGGCGCGGACGGGCGAGTTAACCACGTCGTTTTGATGTAGTGAACAACTGTCCTGCATCAACAGTATTGCAGACCAAGACAAAGATAAACTGCTCTTCCACAAAAAATAATATGTACTAACAAAATATATTTTAGATGGATATCACCTGATGTGCCAGGCCAGAAATAATCCGCCATGAATTTGATGATCGGTAAGTGAAGTTGAAGTCGCTCATGGGTGAACCGGCCACGGCGTGGTAAACCGGTGCGGACGGATGAGTCGGTCGCGACGTTTTTAAGCCGGCGCGGACAGCGAGTTGTCCACGGCATTGTAAGCTGGCACGGACACGTGAACCGGCCGCGAGGGCGGACAGGCGAGTCGTCCGTAGCATTGTAAGGCGGTGCGTACGGGCGAGTCAGCTGGCGCGTTTGATGTAAACTGATCCGCGACACGCGTGCCCGTGAAGCCATGCAGCACCGCCGAACGTGGATCCCCGGTACAACACCACCCCTTTTTTTTCTAATATTCGTCCTGCACAAAAAATAATGCAGAACAAAGTGATTGTTTTTTAACAAAAAACGATATGCGCTAATAAAACAAATCTGGATGGATATCACCTGATTTTGTGATAGATGATCCGCATATATAGCGTCCGGGCTAGAGAGGCTGGCCCTAGCAGATGTTTCGTTGACCCGGGACTTTTTTGCATGCAGCGCTTGACCATCATGCTGGTCCCTCACATGATCTAGGTTTCAAGTTGCAAGCGGGGCGATCCCTTGGCAACGCAGAGGAGGCTGGGCCGCTCGAAGCGGGCGATAGAGTGCGGCGCCGGCGATTTGAAGGCAACAGAGGGGCATGCCAGGCCAAGTAGGTTGAAGCAGCTTAAACCGCGGCGGCTCGGACAAGAGGTATGGCGGCGTGGTCCAAGGTACAGCTGCAGAGGTGTGTAGAAGCGGGGCCGGCTTGAGGCGCGCAGCGAGGGCGGCTTGGGGCACCCAACGACTCGATAACGGAATTCACTTCCAAATCGTGGGCTGTTTACCACCCTTTTTTTTTCCTCCAGATCAATAGCTGAGCCTTCACATGGAAATTACTCAAGTGCTCAATGGATCGGTTTGACTTTGGTCTTCACGCTGGACGAATCAATGGCCCTGGATACTTGCCGTCGAAACGCCTTGGCTACAAGGTACGCCATGACAGTGGTCGGTTAGGCGAAGCGAGGTCACCAGGTGCCGGACTTGGCGCGGCGGCGCAAGTGAAGCCGCGGAGGCACGGGCCGTGAGGGCGGTTCAGAGCGGGCCGAGCAGTCGTCAATCGAAACGGCGCGAAGGCGAGCCATGGCGCAGGGGCGCGGTGATTCCAGCGAGGCCCGAGTCCGTGCCCACGTTCGCCATGTCGTGGGCTCGTGACCCCTTTCCGTAATTTGTTTTGGAAAAAGTCCAAAATAAACCTTGAATTTGTAGGAGAAAGCTAAACCAAACCCCGAACTCTCAATCCCTGAAATCAGTACACTAAACTCTTTAATCCCGGTCTATTTTAAATTATGAGAGGACTTCGCCGGTATTTGCTGGATTGGGCCGGCCCAGTAGCGCAGTCGCTCATGCACGTGCACTAATTTGTTTTTATTTGTTTTTTCTTTTATGTTTTCTTTTCTTTTTACATTTTCACACATGTCTAATTTTTCTCAGTACCAAATATATATTTTTAATACACACATTAAATATTTGATAAACTTTTGATATTTTCAAATACATTATGGAGACTTTTAAATTAAATGAACTTTTTTGAATATATGGTAATATTTTTCCAAATACATGTTTTACATTTTCCTAATGACAATAAACATTTTATAAAACTACACGAACACTCTTTTACGTTCAAATTTTTTTAATTTGCATACACTTTCTCAAACACAAGTCACGTATATTCAGTTAAGGTTATGACACATTTTTTTACAACACACAAGCATTTTTTTACATTGTACAAAAAGTGTTCGCACTTTAAAATTTTCTCAGGTTTTAGAAGAAATTTATGTTTCAAAAAGTGTTTGCACTTTAAAATTTTGTTCAGGTTTAAAAAAATGTTTATGTTTCAAAAGGTGTTCTCTTTTCGAAAGTTGTTGGTTTTATAAAAGTTTCGAAATTTTCAAAAACGCACTTCATAAAATGTTCGAAGAATTCAGAAATAAATACATTTTCAATACACTTTCTCTCTTGGATGTACTACGTCGCACGTTAAGAAAAAGAAAGAAAGAATTTTTATAGCACGTGATAAGAAAAAAACTCGCTTTATGTCTGATGGGCCGCGCCAGTCGAGTCCGCAGCCAACAATCCGAAACATTTTTTAAAAACATAATTTACAAAACATAATTTATGAAATAATTTATGAAATAATTTATGAAAATTCCAAAAATATTATTCAAAAAATACGACACAATTCTGAAAATCCGAAAACATTAATAGCATGTGAATAAATGTTGTAATTCTGAACATTTTTTGACAAATGTGATTTTTTTGAAATCGCAAACATTTTTTAAAATGCGAACAGAATTTCAGAATTCCAAATAATTTTTAAATAACACAAAATGAATTGAATTCGTGCTAAAAATATAAAACATGAACATTTTTATCTTCTGAACAATTTTAGAAACGTGCAAACATTTTTCTGAGAGTAGCTGGTTATAGTGGGCTGGCCCAAATTCTTGTTTCTGAGAGTAACTGGTTATCCGGGCAGGGATTATATTATTGCCGGTGTGCCAAACAGGTATAGGGTCTAAAATAGACCGGGATTACAAGTTCAGAGTGCCAATTTCCGGGATTCAAAGTTTAGGGTTTGATTTAGCTTTTGGCTACAACTTCAAGGTATTTTTTGGACTTTTTCCGTTTGTTTTTCTTCTTCTTAGTACGTCCAAGGGATAGCCTGGATTTTCTCTCATATGCAGCTATCTGATTTCTAATCATATTTGCTCCAGACTCGGCCAGCCAACTGCTTTTGTTCCTTACGTGAGGATGCAGAACACGTAATTAATCCATCATCAATAGGGAATCGTGCCAAAACTAGCACCTTTTGCAAACAGCCATGTACTCCCTCCGTTCAGAATTACTTGTCGCACGTATGGATGAATCTAGATGTATTTTAGTTCTAGATACATCCATTTCAGCGACGAGTAATTTGGAACGGAGGGAGTAGCTTGTTAATGTCTCCTCGAGACTAGCTGTCTTGGTTGGAAAACACACGGCTGCAGTTTTCTGCGATCTGCGCACGTACGGACAACTCCTGCCTGTCTCGATGCATTGAGTTGGTGCGCTGTAGCAGAATCGGATTGACAGATTGTCAGAGATGCCTGCGGCGGCGCACAAGTTGTAACCCTAATTTCTTCTGAACTTAAATTTTCAGAAATGTTAACGCCCACACGTGTGGGCGTTTGCACATCGCCCACACGTCTTCATTATCACTCATTTTGCCACGTATGAATAGATGACATCAGCAGAAGTTTTTTGGGTTTTCGACTTAAAAATGTTGTATCTCCCAAATAAAAAAGCGAACTAAAAATCCGTTTTCACCATTAAATCCGTCTCGACGAGATCTTCAAAACTAGACCCGATGTTGATATGTTTCGACGAAATTTTCTTTTTTTTGCTAGAAGTTGGCACGATGTTTACACTCCGGTTGCCATAGGGCTTAAACTAAAGTTGCCATGTGGCAATTTTAGTTTGTAGATCATGGCAATTTTAGTATTTTTATGATGGCAACTCCAGTACTTTGACCATGAAAATTATTTTTTGTATGAACCATGGCAATTTTACGTGCATGTATCATGGCAATTTTAGTTTATGGTTCATGGCAAGTCTAGTTTCTTAATTCCCCGTTTTATAAATGTCAAAATTTACTTTTAAATGTAGAAGAAAATAGCTGAAACATATCATGGCAACTTCAGTGTAAACATCATGTCAATTCATATGTAATAGACATGGCAACTTTTAATCAAAAAAAATTCATCAAAACATATCAACATGGGATCTAGTTTCGAAGATCTCATCGCGAGGGATTTAATGGTGAAAACGGATTTTCAATCGGATTTTTTGCAGTATGACTTATATCGTCCACAACTTACTTGTGTTCTACTCGTGCATATAACATCAACGCATAAAAATCTGGCTCGGATGCCACTGTTGGGTAACGTCAGTCTTCTACATAACATTGCATACATGATAGAGCCTATGGCTGAAGCATAGGGAACACAAGTCTGGTACACAACATTGCATACATGATAGAGCCTATGGCTGAAGCATAGGGAACATCTTTCATTCTCTCTCTATCTTCTGCTGTGGTCGGGCATTGAGTTTGACTCAACTTCACACCTTGTAGCACAGGCAAGAATCCTTTCTTTGCCTGATCCATTTTGAACTTTTTCAAAATTTTGTCAAGGTATGTGCTTTGTGAAAGTCCTATTAAGCGTCTTGATCTATCTCTATAGATCTTGATGCCTAATATGTAAGCAGCTTCACCGAGGTCTTTCATTGAAAAACTTTTATTCAAGTATCCTTTTATGCTATCTAGAAATTCTATATCATTTCCAATTAATAATATGTCATCAACATATAAAACTAGAAATGCTACAGAGCTCCCACTCACTTTCTTGTAAATACAGGCTTCTCCAAAAGTCTGTACAAAACCATATGCTTTGATCACACTATCAAAACGTTTATTCCAACTCCGAGATGCTTGCACCAGTCCATAAATGGAACGTTGGAGCTTGCACACTTTGTCAGCACTTTTTGGATCAACAAAACCTTCAGGCTGCATCATATACAACTCTTCTTCTAGAAATCCATTCAAGAATGCAGTCTTGACATCCATTTGCCAAATTTCATAATCATGAAATGCAGCAATAGCCAACATGATTCGGACAGACTTAAGCATCGCTACGGGTGAGAAAGTCTCATCGTAGTCAACCCCTTGAACTTGTCGAAAACCTTTTGCAACAAGTCGAGCTTTGTAGACAGTAACATTACCATCAGCGTCAGTCTTCTTCTTAAAGATCCATTTATTCTCAATGGCTTGCCGATCATCGGGCAAGTCAACCAAAGTCCATACTTTGTTTTCATACATGGATCCTATCTCAGATTTCATGGCCTCTAGCCATTTTGCGGAATCTGGGCTCATCATCGCTTCCTCATAGTTCGTAGGTTCATCATGGTCTAGTAACATGACTTCCAGAATAGGATTTCCGTACCACTCTGGTGCGGATCTTACTCTGGTAGACCTACGAGGTTCAGTAGAAACTTGATCTGAAGTTTCATGATCAATATCATTAGCTTCCTCACTAGTTGGTGTAGTTGTCACAGGAACCGGTTCTTGTGATGAACTACTTTCCAACAAGGGAGTAGATACTGTTATCTCATCAAGTTCTACTTTCCTCCCACTCACTTCTTTCGAGAGAAACTCCTTCTCTAGAAAGGATCCGAATTCAGCAACGAAAATCTTGCCTTCAGATCTGTGATAGAAGGTGTACCCAATAGTCTCCTTTGGGTATCCTATGAAGACACATTTCTCCGATTTGGGTTCGAGGTTATCTGGTTGAAGTTTCTTCACATAAGCATCGCAACCCCAAACTTTGAGAAACGACAACTTTGGTTTCTTGCCAAACCACAGTTCATAAGGCGTCGTCTCAACGGATTTTGATGGTGCCCTATTTAACGTGAATGCGGCCGTCTCTAAAGCATAACCCCAAAACGATAGCGGTAAATCGGTAAGAGACATCATAGATCGCACCATATCAAGTAAAGTACGATTACGACGTTCGGACATACCATTTCGCTGTGGTGTTCCAGGTGGCGTTAGTTGCGAAACTATTCCACATTGTTTCAAAATGTAAACCAAACTCGTAACTCAAATTTTCTCCTCCACGATCAGATCGTAGAAATTTTATTTTCTTGTTACGATGATTTTCTACTTCACTCTGAAATTCTTTGAACTTTTCAAATGTTTCAGACTTGTGCTTCATCAAGTAAATATACCCATATCTGCTCAAATCATCTGTGAAGGTGAGAAAATAACGATATCCGCCACGAGCCTCAACATTCATCGGGCCACATACATCTGTATGTATGATTTCCAACAAATCTGTTGCTCTCTCCATAGATCCGGAGAACGGTGTTTTGGTCATCTTGCCCATGAGGCACGGTTCGCAAGTACCAAGTGATTCATAATCAAGTGATTCCAGAAGTCCATCAGTATGGAGTTTCTTCATGCGTTTTACACCGATATGACCTAAACGGCAGTGCCACAAATATGTTGCACTATCATTATCAACTCTGCATCTTTTGGCTTCAACATTATGAATATGTGTATCACTACTATCGAGATTCAATAAAAATAGACCACTCTTCAAGGGTGCATGACCATAAAAGATATTACTCATATAAATAGAACAACCATTATTCTTTGATTTAAATGAATAACCGTCTCGCATCAAACAAGATCCAGATATAATGTTCATGCTCAACGCAGGCACCAAATAACAATTATTCAGGTCTAATACTAATCCCGATGGTAGATGTAGAGGTAGCGTGCCGACCGCGATCACATCGACTTTGGAACCATTTCCCACGCGCATCGTCACATCGTCCTTAGCTAATCTTTGCTTAATCCGTAGTCCCTGTTTCGAGTTGCAAATGTTAGCAACAGAACCAGTATCAAATACCCAGGTGCTACCGCGAGCATTAGTAAGGTACACATCAATAACATGTATATCACATATACCTTTGTTCACTTTGCCATCCTTCTTATCCGCCAAATACTTGGGGCAGTTCCGCTTCCAGTGTCCAGTCTGCTTGCAGTAGAAGCACTCAGTTTCAGGCTTAGGTCCAGACTTGGGTTTCTTCTCTTGAGCAGCAACTTGCTTGCCGTTCTTTTTGAAGTTCCCCTTCTTCTTCCCTTTGCCCCTTTTCTTGAAACCAGTGGTCTTGTTGACCATCAACACTTGATGCTCCTTCTTGATTTCTACCTCCGCGGCTTTCAGCATCGCGAAGAGCTCGGGAATAGTCTTGTTCATCCCTTGCATATTATAGTTCATCACAAAGCTCTTGTAGCTTGGTGGCAGTGATTGGAGAATTCTGTCAATGACGCTATCATCCGGAAGATTAACTCCCAGTTGAATCAAGTGATTATTATACCCAGACATTTTGAGTATATGCTCACTGACAGAACTGTTCTCCTCCATCTTGCAGCTGTAGAACTTATTGGAGACTTCATATCTCTCAATCCGGGCATTTGCTTGAAATATTAACTTCAACTCCTGGAACATCTCATATGCTCCATGACGTTCAAAACGTCGTTGAAGACCCGGTTCTAAGCCATGCTTTACGGCTGATGACTACTCTATAGTTCAGTGTGCCATGCTTTACGGCTTAGAACCGGGTCTTCAACGACGTTTTGAACGTCATGGAGCATATGAGATGTTCCAGGAGTTGAAGTTAATATTTCAAGCAAATGCCCGGATTGAGAGATATGAAGTCTCCAATAAGTTCTACAGCTGCAAGATGGAGGAGAACAGTTCTGTCAGTGAGCATATACTCAAAATGTCTGGGTATAATAATCACTTGATTCAACTGGGAGTTAATCTTCCGGATGATAGCGTCATTGACAGAATTCTCCAATCACTGCCACCAAGCTACAAGAGCTTTGTGATGAACTATAATATGCAAGGGATGAACAAGACTATTCCCGAGCTCTTCGCGATGCTGAAAGCCGCGGAGGTAGAAATCAAGAAGGAGCATCAAGTGTTGATGGTCAACAAGACCACTGGTTTCAAGAAAAGGGGCAAAGGGAAGAAGAAGGGGAACTTCAAAAAGAACGGCAAGCAAGTTGCTGCTCAAGAGAAGAAACCCAAGTCTGGACCTAAGCCTGAAACTGAGTGCTTCTACTGCAAGCAGACTGGACACTGGAAGCGGAACTGCCCCAAGTATTTGGCGGATAAGAAGGATGGCAAAGTGAACAAAGGTATATGTGATATACATGTTATTGATGTGTACCTTACTAATGCTCGCGGTAGCACCTGGGTATTTGATACTGGTTCTGTTGCTAACATTTGCAACTCGAAACAGGGACTACGGATTAAGCAAAGATTAGCTAAGGACGATGTGACGATGCGCGTGGGAAATGGTTCCAAAGTCGATGTGATCGCGGTCGGCACGCTACCTCTACATCTACCATCGGGATTAGTATTAGACCTGAATAATTGTTATTTGGTGCCTGCGTTGAGCATGAACATTATATCTGGATCTTGTTTGATGCGAGACGGTTATTCATTTAAATCAAAGAATAATGGTTGTTCTATTTATATGAGTAATATCTTTTATGGTCATGCACCCTTGAAGAGTGGTCTATTTTTATTGAATCTCGATAGTAGTGATACACATATTCATAATGTTGAAGCCAAAAGATGCAGAGTTGATAATGATAGTGCAACATATTTGTGGCACTGCCGTTTAGGTCATATCGGTGTAAAACGCATGAAGAAACTCCATACTGATGGACTTCTGGAATCACTTGATTATGAATCACTTGGTACTTGCGAACCGTGCCTCATGGGCAAGATGACCAAAACACCGTTCTCCGGATCTATGGAGAGAGCAACAGATTTGTTGGAAATCATACATACAGATGTATGTGGCCCGATGAATGTTGAGGCTCGTGGCGGATATCGTTATTTTCTCACCTTCACAGATGATTTGAGCAGATATGGGTATATCTACTTGATGAAGCACAAGTCTGAAACATTTGAAAAGTTCAAAGAATTTCAGAGTGAAGTAGAAAATCATCGTAACAAGAAAATAAAATTTCTACGATCTGATCGTGGAGGAGAAAATTTGAGTTACGAGTTTGGTTTACATTTTGAAACAATGTGGAATAGTTTCGCAACTAACGCCACCTGGAACACCACAGCGAAATGGTATGTCCGAACGTCGTAATCGTACTTTACTTGATATGGTGCGATCTATGATGTCTCTTACCGATTTACCGC
The DNA here is from genome assembly GCA_963921465.1 of Triticum timopheevii. Lineage (NCBI taxonomy): Eukaryota > Viridiplantae > Streptophyta > Magnoliopsida > Poales > Poaceae > Triticum > Triticum timopheevii. The sequence continues at coordinate 3,418,936 of OY997274.1, read as the reverse complement.
TATCGTTTTGGGGTTATGCTTTAGAGACGGCCGCATTCACGTTAAATAGGGCACCATCAAAATCCGTTGAGACGACGCCTTATGAACTGTGGTTTGGCAAGAAACCAAAGTTGTCGTTTCTCAAAGTTTGGGGTTGCGATGCTTATGTGAAGAAACTTCAACCAGATAACCTCGAACCCAAATCGGAGAAATGTGTCTTCATAGGATACCCAAAGGAGACTATTGGGTACACCTTCTATCACAGATCTGAAGGCAAGATTTTCGTTGCTGAATTCGGATCCTTTCTAGAGAAGGAGTTTCTCTCGAAAGAAGTGAGTGGGAGGAAAGTAGAACTTGATGAGATAACAGTATCTACTCCCTTGTTGGAAAGTAGTTCATCACAAGAACCGGTTCCTGTGACAACTACACCAACTAGTGAGGAAGCTAATGATATTGATCATGAAACTTCAGATCAAGTTTCTACTGAACCTCGTAGGTCTACCAGAGTAAGATCCGCACCAGAGTGGTACGGAAATCCTATTCTGGAAGTCATGTTACTAGACCATGATGAACCTACGAACTATGAGGAAGCGATGATGAGCCCAGATTCCGCAAAATGGCTAGAGGCCATGAAATCTGAGATAGGATCCATGTATGAAAACAAAGTATGGACTTTGGTTGACTTGCCCGATGATCGGCAAGCCATTGAGAATAAATGGATCTTTAAGAAGAAGACTGACGCTGATGGTAATGTTACTGTCTACAAAGCTCGACTTGTTGCAAAAGGTTTTCGACAAGTTCAAGGGGTTGACTACGATGAGACTTTCTCACCCGTAGCGATGCTTAAGTGTGTCTGAATCATGTTGGCTATTGCTGCATTTCATGATTATGAAATTTGGCAAATGGATGTCAAGACTGCATTCTTGAATGGATTTCTAGAAGAAGAGTTGTATATGATGCAGCCTGAAGGTTTTGTTGATCCAAAAAGTGCTGACAAAGTGTGCAAGCTCCAACGTTCCATTTATGGACTGGTGCAAGCATCTCGGAGTTGGAATAAACGTTTTGATAGTGTGATCAAAGCATATGGTTTTGTACAGACTTTTGGAGAAGCCTGTATTTACAAGAAAGTGAGTGGGAGCTCTGTAGCATTTCTAGTTTTATATGTTGATGACATATTATTAATTGGAAATGATATAGAATTTCTAGATAGCATAAAAGGATACTTGAATAAAAGTTTTTCAATGAAAGACCTCGGTGAAGCTGCTTACATATTAGGCATCAAGATCTATAGAGATAGATCAAGACGCTTAATAGGACTTTCACAAAGCACATACCTTGACAAAATTTTGAAAAAGTTCAAAATGGATCAGGCAAAGAAAGGATTCTTGCCTGTGCTACAAGGTGTGAAGTTGAGTCAAACTCAATGCCCGACCACAGCAGAAGATAGAGAGAGAATGAAAGATGTTCCCTATGCTTCAGCCATAGGCTCTATCATGTATGCAATGTTGTGTACCAGACCTGACGTATGCTTAGCAATAAGCTTGGCAGGTAGGTACCAAAGTAATCCAGGAGTGGATCACTGGACAGCGGTCAAGAACATCCTGAAATACCTGAAAAGGACTAAGGATATGTTTCTCGTATATGGAGGTGACAAAGAGCTAGTCGTAAATGGTTACGTCGATGCAAGCTTTGACACTGATCCGGACGATTCTAAATCGCAGACCGGATACGTGTTTTTATTAAACGGTGGAGCTGTAAGTTGGTGCAGTTCTAAACAAAGCGTCGTGGCGGGATCTACATGTGAAGCGGAGTACATAGCTGCTTCTGAAGCAGCAAATGAAGGAGTCTGGATGAAGGAGTTCATTTCCGATCTAGGTGTCATACCTAGTGCATCGGGACCAATGAAGATCTTCTGTGACAATACTGGTGCAATTGCCTTGGCAAAGGAATCCAGATTTCACAAGAGGACCAAGCACATCAAGAGACGCTTCAATTCCATTCGGGACCAAGTCCAAGTGGGAGACATAGAGATTTGCAAGATACATACGGATCTGAATGTTGCAGACCCGTTGACTAAGCCTCTCTCACGAGCAAAACATGATCAGCAACAAGACTCCATGGGTGTTAGAATCATTACTATGTAATCTAGTTTATTGACTCTAGTGCAAGTGGGAGACTAAAGGAAATATGCCCTAGAGGCAATAATAAAGATTATTATTTATTTCCTCATATCATGATAAATGTTTATTATTCATGCTAGAATTGTATTAACCAGAAACATGATACATGTGTGAATACATAGACAAACATATAGTCACTAGTATGCCTCTACTTGACTAGCTCATTAATCAAAGATGGTTATGTTTCCTAACCATAGACATGTGTTGTCATTTGATTAATGGGATCACATCATTAGGAGAATGAGGTGATTGACATGACCCATCCCGTTAGCCTAGCACTTGATCGTTTAGTATTCTGCTATTGCTTCCTTCATGACTTATACATGTTCCTGTAACTATGAGAATTATGTAACTCCCGTTTACCGGAGGAACACTTTGGGTACTACCAAACGTCACAACGTAACTGGGTGATTATAAAGGAGTACTACAGGTGTCTCTGAAGGTACATGTTGAGTTAGCATAATTCGAGATTAGGTTTTGTCACTCTGATTGTCGGAGAGGTATCTCTGGGCCCTCTCGGTAATGCTCATCACCTAAGCCTTGCAAGCATATAACTAATGAGTTAGTTATGAGATGAATTATTACAGAACGAGTAAAGAGACTTGTCGGTAACGAGATTGAACTAGGTATTGGATACCGACGATCAAATCTCGGACAAGTAACATACCGATGACAAAGGGAACAACGTATGTTGTTATGCGGTTTGACCGATAAAGATATTCGTAGAATATGTAGGAACCAATATGGGCATCCAGGTCCCGCTATTGGTTATTGACCAGAGATGTGTCTCAGTCATGTCTACATCGTTCTCGAACCGTAGGGTCCGCACGCTTAAGGTTTCGATGACAATTATATTATGAGTTTATGTATTTTGATGTACCGAAGTTTGTTCGGAGTCCCGGATATGATCACGGACATGACGAGGAGTCTCGAAATGGTCGAGACATAAAGATTGATATATTGGACGGATATATTTGGACACCGGAAAGGTTCCGGAGAAGTTTGGAGCTCCGGGAGGTTACCAGAACCCCCCGGGAGGTATATGGGCCTTATTGGGCCCATGTAGGAGGAAGGGAGAAGGAGCAAGGGAGGGGGGCGCGCCCCCCCAAGCCCAATCCGAATTGGGGAGGGGGGCCGGCCCCCCCTTTCCTTTCTCCTTACCCCTCTTCCTATTACTACTACTAGTACTACTTCCTAATACTAGTACTCTTTCCTTCCCCCTCCAAATAAGATAAGGAAAAGAGAGGGAAACCTACTTGGAGTAGGTTTCCCCCTCCTCATGGCGCGCCCCCCCTAGGGCCGGCCACCTCCTCCCTCCCTCCTTTATATACGAGGGTAAGGGGGCACCCTAGAACACAGAAGTTGATCATTGATCGTTCCTTAGCCGTGTGCGGTGCCCCCCTCCATGATATTACACCTCGGTCATATTGTAGCGGTGCTTAGGTGAAGCCCTACGACAGGAGAACATCAAGATCGTCACCACGCTGTCGTGCTGACGGAACTCCCCCTCGGCGCCTCTGCTGGATCGGAGATCGAGGGTGCGTCATCGAGCTGTACGCGTGTCAAGAACTCGGAGGTGCCGGAGTAACGGTGCTTGGATCGGTTGAACCTGGAGGACGTACGACTACTTCCTCTACGCTGCGTCAATGCTTCCGCTTCGGTCTACGAGGGTACGTAGACAACACTCTCCCCTCGTTGCTATATCATCACCATGATCTTGCGTGTGCGTAGGAAAATTTTGATATTACTACGTTACCCAACAAATACACCTGAAGCTTTGTTGTCATACTAGATTGTAACATATGTGTGTGGTGAATCTATATTGAGCATCCCATTCTTTTTCTTAGATTGACATGATGTAGTTTCCTTTTAATTTTCACCTTAAAATGTAGCTAATCTTCCAAAAAGAATTCTCAATATATATTTCATTCACACAATATAAACCATTATCTATATCTATAAAATGCATGCAAAAGTTCAAAGCCAAATAAAGTGAAGCAAGTTTTATGTGTGGAAAGTCCATTTTGAACAACATATCAGTGAATTTATCCACACCAAAACTGTCTTTTGAGGATCAATGCCAATGCAAATATTATTTCAAAATATAAACTTTAGATGGACAAAAATGATTACAATCATAATAAAACAAACTAGTACCACTTCATATTCATTTAAAATAGTACATAACACAAAAAATAAGATAAATATCTAAGGAAAATACACATTTTGTTACAATGAGAACCATAGTAGCCTCATATGAAATTGTTTTTTATAACCAATTTAACGGCAAGTAAAGATGATGCATGTGCATCGAACATTCCTAAGAAAAAACTATGTTTGCAAAAGGCTCATGTTTGTGAATGTGATCACATTTGGTTCCAAGATTGCTTAACCAAATTAAATAATGTGTTGTCATGATAAAACTTCATAAAATTCTAGCCCGCACATCGGGCGGGACACTCTGCTAGTTCACTTTGAAAATAAGAACAGATACAACCCACGTCAGCACACACGCATCTTATAACATCACATCCAATGGGTATAAAAGGTGAATGAAACCAAATTATATCTCATCTAGATGAGTTCTAGCAAAACTGATTTTGTAATCACGCAGGATAATATATGGACCATTGCCAATTTTATTCTTCCCAGAACCATATGAAATGGTGCTTTATTTCATCCATCATATTCTTACCCCAAAGTCAAGTGGCAGAAACATCTAAATGTGTTAGAAATAATGAGTTAGGACAATTTAAAATTTCTGAAATCTTAAAGAGTCCCATGAATGAAATATTGGCAAGTGATGGTTCTAAAGCTTAGTCTCATGCCAAAAGTTTATACACTGAAACACCAAGGTTTTTTTTGCCTCATCTCATAGCTTGTGTCGTCACCGTAGTCTACTCCACCCTGAACGCCGACATGCACCAATGTGCGGGGGAGCTGGCTTTATCAAACGAGTTGTGTAGCCCTTCCGATAGGATATACAACCCCATCATATACATGAAGAGACTAGATAAATTGGAATCAATCAGGATGGTCTTACTCCCTTTGGTCTAAAACGATGGCAAGAAGGTATCGCCTACAAGCGTCTCTGCCCATAAGCAGGTCGAACTCGCTCAATGGAACTGTCGGTAAACGACATCTCCAAGTAGGCAATGTGGAAGGTGGACAGCCTGCAATATCAGGTTGTCCACTATCCGTTGCTGCTCGGCTGCAGAATATCCTAAAACCGTCACAAAACTCGTCAAGGTGTGACATGCGATGTGGTGAGACCAATGACAATAGTCGATTCCTAAGCTACAGGGGCTGATGCAAGTTTGTGAGACATGTGTTTGTGTGAGATAACTAAAGTGTAGAACACATCAGAGCGATGCAACCGTGGTTTGGTTCAACATACAATCAGACCATAGAGAGAAAAAATTAACTTTTTTTTATTAAAGCTGGTTGTGCGACTTATAGCAGGACAAATGCCCATGACACCTATGTACTCGCTCCGTTCCAAAATAGATGACCCAACTTTGTACTAAAGTTAGTACAAAGTTGAGTCATCTATTTTGGAACGGAGGGAGTACTACACAAATTTTTGTGTAGAATTATCGCATCTGGACTGTTGAATTAAAAAAACTGAACGGTTAGAAGCGATTTGCTGTACAGTAAAAGGAATTCATGGAAAAGGAAAAAAAATACTGGAGGAAAGAAGATAAGCCCAGGTAGATGATGATTTGAAGGCTGAGGGTAGCGTGCTACCCCAGATTGTTTTTATTTTTTTGTTACGAAAATAAAAATAAGAAATCAAAAAATGTTTACAGATTTAAAGAAAAAATGTTCATCCATTTATTCAAAAGTTTCAAAAAAGTTCATCAATATTCAAAAAAGTTCATCAATCTAAAAAAAACTGTTGAAATTTTTAAAAATGTTTACAGAATTTTCAAAAGGGAAATGTCAACCGGCGCCTAGATGGGCCGGCCCATTTACGGACCCCACAGGCACCGGTTAACGAAAATGCACGTTAACTGGCGCCTGTGGCTCCAAATAGGAAATGCCAGCACCGTGCACAAGGCTCAGCCCAAGAAAACAAGACAGAGATAGCCTTAAAAAAAAGACAGATCCCCAAGCTCCACGCCGCCGGCGACGAACCTCCGCCGCCGCTCTCCCACCTCCTCCAAGTCAATGCGCGTCCCTGCTCTTCGCACAACCTCCAGTCACGGGGGACTTGAGTGTCCGCCATTTACTTGCTCGGCCCTTCCCATTCCATCCACGCTGATGCTGATGCAGGGGAGGTGGCGTAGATGCAACGGAAAGGGCCGAGCAAGCGTCTTGCGACTCCCGGCGGGGTGGGGTGGGGTAACGACCTCAGCCCTGTTCCTCGCGCTCGGTCCACACCATGCTTCTCTGAGCCACAAGGGAAATGCAAGCTGCAGGTAATTGTTCATGCTCTTTGCCCGTTTATTTGTCAGATTTCATTTCATTCTTGTTTTCCAGGTCCTTCACATCCGTGATTAGTCACCTGTCCATGTTTTCTTCAGGTTCCTAGCCAGATTCAGGCCCTTCTTTGCAAGGGCAACAGCATTGTCAGCACCTTACCTCTTGTGGTGCTTGAATGAATGAATCCTACAAGTTCGAAGGAATATGTGAGTCTGGCCGAAAGGAGAATCTCAGCCATCAAAGAAGCTCATCTTTTGAATCAGCCAAGGTGTCTATGCTTCGATCGATGGGCGATGCGGCTTGAGTCGTTACAATTCTGTCCACCCAGGCAGCAAATCCTCTTCACTTTCTCTTGATAATTGATGGGTGATGCAAGTACAAGGTTGAACTGTGATTCAGCAAGTGAATCCACTTCAGCCGTTGAGCCACAATCCATCTTCTCTCTCTCTTTGTTTGTTGTGGTGACAGTGGTGTGGCCTCCCACCGAATCGGGACCTCTTCAATACAAGTATTCTTCAGTATTATGTAGGCTGTTGAGTTATGACAAACTGAAACTTGCAATATCAAATTTCTCATCGGGTAATTTCCTTCTGACATCGCATGACTTTTATACACATGTTTTTTTTCCAGGAATTGTAAAAGCTAATTTTCTCCCTTCAATGTAGATATGTTGGTTGGGAAGGGATGAACTAGGCATGTTTACAAGGCACAATTTTGATGGCGCCTTATGTATGCTACAAAGATCCTGAAACCTTGAGTTCATGCAAGTCAAAATCCTACCCAATCCCCTTCAAACCCCTCCAATCCCCTTGGAGAAGGGATTAACTGAACTAGCCCTAGGCCTTGTTCGGTTCCACAGGGTTTCAAGGGGTTTGGAGCAGATTGGCAGGGATTAAATCCCCAGCAAGTCAAAATCCACATCAAACCCCTCCAATCCTCTCCAATCCCCTTGTGGTGGGGATTAACCGAACAAGGCCCTAAGGGGATTTAACTTTGATAACTCCAGTCTTGTGTTTGTGTGCAATTTTTGCACCAGGGAAGAATCAAGATGAAATATGCTTACTATTCAATACTTGACCTATTGGTACATAGCCTAATATTCTGTAGTTCCCAACTGTTCTTCAGGCAAGTGTGAGAATATTCAGCCTTAACTGTTCTTCACATCGCGGTAGGCACTTGAATTCCTGCATAAAGGTAGTACTCCCTCCGTTCCGAATTACTTGTCACAGGTATAGACGTATCTAGATGTATTTTAGTTCTTGATACATCCATTTCTGAGACGAGTAATTTGGAACGGAGGGAGTATTACCCAATATGTGATCTCATGGTAAGTTATCCACAATATGCATCGTCATTGTAGAAGCATCTGGTTTCAGTATTATAAAAATAAAACGGAATGCTTTGAGTCGCCTTCCACACATTGTCATGAGTATCCCTTGAAGAAAGATGCCAGTGCACAGATAAGACAAGCAGGCACTTGCAAATTGGCAAGATAAAAATAAGTGATATGTTCTCTTTGACTTGTAAGCCACACATTTCCCAATAATAAGAATGTAGTAGGTGAACTGTGCATGCTCTAGTTAAGAAAAGGTCAGCTTTATTTTAGTCCCACTCCCACCTTAACAGCAGTGTTGGCAACCTAATCTAGTCAATACGACGGAGTCGTCCAGAATGAAACGTGTTTTCTTAGTGAGCAGCTAGCCCTTTGGCATAAGATGTGTGTGGTATGTGAGATAATTAATAGTGTATATGTTAGAAGAACCATCTAGCTGGTATCTACTCCCTCCGTTCCAAATTACTCGTCGCTGAAATGGATGTATCTAGAACTAAAATACATCTAGATTCATCCATACGTGCGACAAGTAATTCTGAACGGAGGGAGTAGGAGAGACGCAACACACATTGTTCGCTCATTAATTGCGGAGAGGGGACTAGCTAGCAACTCAGATTCCCGATCGGAAGCATCTCAAATTGATGATAACTATCTAGTCGGACCAGCTAGTCATTGATTCCGAGCTGCCATCTCTCATTATTGTTAGGTGAAAGAGATAATATATCAGTTCAGAGTATGATATGATCATGGGTTAGCCACTAGAGATGGGGGCAGATATATAAACTTTAATTTGGAGGATCAACAAAGTGATTCCCATATTAAAAGAGGGTAATTTTTCTAAGGAAGCCACTAAGTCAACCGTTAGATCTCAACTTCAATTGGAACACATCACATATTCATACATCATAGTTGTGCAACCTGTAATAATAAAGTTTCAATGACAACTGGTCTCTAGAAGCGCCGGCTTTATAAAGCCATGCCATGGAGCTATTTCAGGAGCTTATCCTTTGCCTAGGTGACCCTGAAGGTCCTCCGAGTTGCTGGCCTCCGTATACAAATCTGTAAGTTATTTTGCTTGCCTATCAAATGCTATGTATCATTACGAAATTTGTCTTTTTTTTCGTATAAAGTGTTAATAAAGTCAGTTTTCTTAGATCAAACTCTAGTGAGTCATGTATTTGCAAATTCAGCAAAAGCACATTTAAATGCATAAAATAATCTCAAAATTATTACATCTACATAAGGAATATATGGCAAACAATGAAGTCATTTTTTTTTCATTTCCTAGCATGTATAGAAGACACACATAAGTGGGGTCAAAATATTTCTTCACAGATATTTTGCATAAGATGCTGAAATTTATATGTATGCCATCCACGCTCTTTTCTGCAACAATGTTTTGCAACATATTGTACAATTACTAACTTAAGCCTACTTCCATGTTATGTGGCCAAAGGATCGTAGGTTGCATTGACTACTAGAACAGTTGGTGTGCTATTTAGGATTTAGCCCAATCACGAATATGAACTCCAGCACGGTTTATCACAACACGTGTGTTCAATCTCTTATACTCTCATTGTGTGTGTTTTGGTATTTCCGCTGATAACCATAACTAGTTTAATTTTTTGAAGTAATTTACATGCTGTGATTGATTGAACGTGATAGAGAATCACTCTGGTCAATGGCGATGGGAGGGATGGGATGGAAAGCATCGAGGGAGGAGTATGAGCCTGTGGTTGCTGTTGTTATTGCTGGGGATAATACTGACTTTTAGCGGCAAGGAAATCCAATTATGGTTTTGTCTCAAGAGCAAGAATTTTTCTCCATGGTTTCAGAAGCTCGGTCGGAGTGTAATTTCAACAATCTTGAAGTTCCAGGTATAACACAAACTCTTCTAACAGTGATTTTACTATTCTTAATTAATGATGTTAGTAGTAGTATCTTGGTTGTCATCAAAGTTGGCTCGTGGCATCTCTGTAATCTCAGACGGGCCCCTGGTGAGCGATATGTCTATGTTTTGCCAAGTAGAGACAGATTGGCTTCTAGGTTGTGTCTCTCTGTAGTACTATATATTACTAGCTGAATAAATGTTCTTCTTCGTATCAATTTCTATATATACTCTGTAAATACTCTTTGGCATGCGTTACTTGGGTTTGTCCCAGCTTATTATATATCCATTATTCATCCTTACATAATTGCGTATTCATGGTCACAGTACCAGAAGGTTCACCAATCACTGAAGCTGCAAGTACCCCATCTTCTATCACTCCTTTGTCCACTACTTCCTTGAATCCTTCCTCTGATGTGTTGTTGGAGCAATTGTACGAATACATCACCACATCTTTATTTGACCCCGAATCAAAAGAGTAAGTTAATCACTGAAATTGGCAGAATGACCTGAAGCTGATGAAATTTTTGTTATATACCAAAGGTTGATATGCTGATAACTAAAGTTGATGTGCGATCGATAAATTGCTCTTCACATTAACCAGAGACTCCTCAGTTTTATGGCTTTTTCAACAATAGTTGGTGTTTTTTTTTACTTCTTGCGATGTGGTGATATGCTCTTATGTTGTGCAGGGCAGTGTGGGTGTCCAGTGCCTACCCATCACAGATTAGTTTAAAGCTCAGGGACATCCAGAAAATAGTGAATCCTTCAGAATGTATGGACACCGAAAGCTTAAGATTAGCTATTAGGAAGATAGTGAGGGAGGAATCAAATAATGGAAATTTGACCAATTCTTCTCCTTTGGGCTGCAAGAACTATGTTAGCGCAGATTTCGCGGCAAGTTTCTTTACAATTTAACAATAATTTTACAAAGACTGGTTTAGTTACTTTTAGTATCTAATCCATTGATAAATACTAGATTATTCATTCATATTTTTTTCCTCCTATAGAGATATGCTATCTTCGAAGAAGACGGGCATACTAAAATGGAAGCTTCTGTCTTTCATGAATTTGTTGAACAGCAAAGTGCTTCCAACCTAGAAGTGGTATATATGTTTTCTTATAATGTTCAGTGAAAGCACTTATTGATGACCTGCATGTGTTTGATATGGAGTTGATTTTGGCATATGCTACAGCTATGCATTCCTGTCATCCAGTATGGCCATTGGACTCTGTATGCTTTCAACATGAAAGATGAAAAGCTTAGTATTTTGGATCCTCTACCAAATCCTATGCGTCATAAAGACATCAGGTTGAAGGTCTGCAAAGCCCTTGAAACTGCGAAGGCCAAATCTAATATGTTGAAAAACAAGTTTTCTGATTTTAGCAATTGGAAACATGAGTTCATTAAAGTACCTCAGCAGGGGAACAGGTGCTAATTGTTTCTTGCAAAATCCATATTCCTGATGCTTAGGTATTGTGTTTCATATAAGTACTCTGTATATGGTGATTGACCTCTCTCTCTGCAGTTATGACAGTGGATTCCTTGTATTCAACTTCATGCGACAGTGGGATGGCCATCAATTTGATCCATCAGATATTCTCACAGTAAGCTAGCGCACACCAGTAGTTCTTATTTTATCTAGATGACCATGAATACAATAGGTATTTTCCTACATTTTGCCATTTCTTTGCTAGGATTCAAGAATGATGCGAAAGGAATTCTTGGCATACGTACTCTCTTTCAAGGATAATGAAGCACATGAGCTGCCTCTCTGTGTTTCAGATCTGATCAAACGTCTTCCTTCAGGTACAGCTTATGAAAAAGCATCATCAATGTATTAAGTAGGTTATGGATCCTACTTTAGGTTCTAACTATTTGTCTGCATTTCTCTAGACAGTGGCTCACACAATTGCATGGGCATGGTTTTTAGTCTCATCATGTGTGATTTTTCTATAGTTATCCTTTGATTGCCATGAACACAACACATACTAAGAAAGCACTTTCATTAACTGTACCTTCATTTTCCTAAATTGACAAATATTCTGAGATGGGACAACTGATATAGAGTGACAACCAAGGGCAAGGCAGTATCTTGTTTAGTTGGAAGGGGAATTAAGTCAAACCAAGTTAGTAATGTAGCGTTTTTTAAGCATGGGATAAAAATCTTTGACTATGATATGCGAAGAAAATAATTATCCCAAAAGACATATCTTCAGTTACCAATAGTGCAATGCGTATTCAAATAAAGCAATCAAGTACTCAACATCATGCCCTACAGGGTTAAAAAAGTGGACTCTGTTCCATTCCCAGTTGGCAATGTTAAGACCATTAAGGGCCTCTTTTGGTTTGAAGAATAAGATAGGATTGCATGTGCAGAGCAGAGGATTGTGAAAACCGAGGAGCTCCTTTGATTCAAAGGAATTTTATAGGATTTCTGGAGGACTGAAATCCTTAGGATTCTTTCCTATGTTTGTCCTTTGATTTATAGGATTGGATTCCATAGGAATTTTTCCTATGGAATCTTTTGTACTACATTTCATAGGAAATCTAACATCCACTCCAACCTCTTTTTATAATTCCTTTCTTTTTCCTGTGGCATCAAACATTCATTGCTAATCCTATATGATTCAAGTGGGCATGTCACTCCAACCCTATGCTTTTCCTATTCCTACGTTTTCAAAATCCTACGAATCAAAGAGGCCCGAAGAATTTACATAATTGGGTTTTGATATGGAGGAATAAAAAAAACACAGGAATCCTAAAGTACATGGTCAATTAATGTTAAACCATATGCAAAGATAGATGAAGTTAATACTAGGATGCTACTTGCCGCCTCTATCACGTTCTTTGTGCATAGGAATGTAAAAAATAAGTCTGAGTGTATTGTAAAAATTTCTTGTTTTTCCTATAAAACTCTCAATCCAAAGGAAAAAAACCTCCGTTTTTCCTATGGTCCATTCCTATGAATCAAATGAACAAATAGCATCACCATAAGAAAATTTCCTATTCCTACGTTTTACCTCTACTTCTCCTATGAATCAAAGAGGCCCTAAAGGATTGCATGGGGCAAACAAAGGATTGTGAAAACACATGAATCTGCAGAATTAGGTGCTTGATTTGCAGGAATACAAAGAACACATGAATTCTAAAATGCATGGTCAAATTACGGTTAAACCATATGACAAGATAAGATAAAGGCAATATTATGCTACTTATGGCCTTTGTCTCGTTCTTTTGCTTAGGAAAGTAAAAAAAGAAGTTTCAGTGGATTGCAAAATTCCTTTGTTTTTCCTATGAAACTTGATCCCCCCTCTCTCTCATGGATCATGTACATGCCCAAAGCTTGGAAAGTGTTTGTCAAAACGCCACAATGGAAATTTTTTGCATACATTACCATCGGCGGGTGGAAGGTATTTGTGAAAATGCCATAATGGAATTTTCACAAACACAACTACAAGCATTTTCCTACCCGTGGCGGGTTATCAATGTCGGGCCCAAAGCCCGCAACCGGTAGGCCTTTTGAGCACGTCAGTAGTGCGACCAGGAGAAGGAGCTGGATAGCGTGGCGGTGATCACCAGCAGCAGATGGCTGGTGAGTTCAGCAGGCCACGCCAGTGGCACTGTCATGTTTTTGTTGGTGCCAACCATCTCGCTCTGCTGTCCCGAAGGAGGAGTTGAGACGGAGTTTGTTCGACACATGTCAAACCAGGTCTAAAACGACGCCATGTCATGAAAAAACCGCTTCAGTTCGGAGGTACCAAATTTGTCCAGTATGACAAGTTCACGGTGCAACTTATAGGTTTTCAGGTTGAGGCATCAAATCTGCACTTGTTGATCAGTTTAGGGGTGAAATATGTACTTATCTCCCTAGGAAAATGCCATAGGAAAGTATAGAAGTTGGTAAGTGCAATAGGAACTTGGATTGCAAAATTTCTCTTTATACGAAATTATGAGTCACAAAAGTAGACTGAAGTGACCCATGAAGCAGATCTGAACACAATTATCATATGAGCCTAAGGATATAGAAGGGAAAATTAAATCAAAAGGCTCTCCTCTTATCTTTTAATACCTTCTAGGATTTCATTTTTTTATACCTTCAGCTAGTCCCGGGCGTGTCATGTTAATACCTTTTAATATACCCACCGCAAAAAGAAAAACCTTTTAATATGCATTATAAATGCTCACATAGTGCACCACTTAAGTAGTTCCAGAGTTAAGAGGAGTAAAATAAACTGTGTTGAAATTTCGGGTGAAAAATGAACTCAGCCCATAATTGCACAACCGAGAATTGAACTTTGCTCCTTGAATGTATTAGAGGATGAATTGTAGGCTTAAAAAGTTACATTTTCTCTGCTAACTTTGCTCGCTACCGGTACCACGACAGCTCATATACTAGTATGATACACGTTAAACAAAAATGACGAAACTCACTTCACGACCTGATTTCTGTGGTTATCTAAGAGTATGTATGATAGTCTTATGGTTCAAGTTATACTACTCAGGCTAAGGACTCTGATTAAACCATAAGTTTCTGCTGCATATAAATAAAAAAGTATATTTTCTTTTCATTCTTTGCTCTTCATATATGGAATCAAAATTTCCCTGGGTATGATCCCATATTACTAAATGGGTAAGTTCTTTGCTCTATATATATTTTGCAGGGCCTGCTTGGACACGTTGTCTGATGGGTGATAGGTTGCTGAATGTAGTGAGAGAAGGCAATGCAGAGAAATTTAGGGGACTAGAAACAAACCAAGGGACGCCAAAGAATGTTATTGACCTGAATTCCATGATTCTCGGTGGAATCACCTTTGATGGGGATGGAGTGCTCCATATTGCTGCTAGGTTTGGTTTCCTGCAGATAATCAAGGACATATTCTTCAAACTGGGAATGCTGCCACACCAAACTAATAACGGCCTAAATGTCACAGAGAGAAACAACCGAGCAAGTCCAATTGTGGCAGAAGGGAGCAACGACACAAGTGCCGCAGGGAACGATACATCTGAAACATGTATCGGTATTGAACAAGTGAATCCTGTTGAGGTTGCCACGTTCCTGACGATAAGAAACCGTAGTGGAGAGACATGCTTACATGAGGTAGTGAGGTCCGGCCCTAAAGAACTCGTGGAGTTGTTGATCTCGGTAGATAGCGATGTGCGCCAGAAAAACATGACTAACGATGCGCTGAGGGAGATAGCGGCATTGACGCAGGTAGTGGATTATAAAGGCATATCTCCGCTCTACTTAGCTACAGAATTACGCAGGGCTGACATTGTCCGGGTCCTCCTTGCGGATGAGATCTGTTCACCATCTTATGCCGGGCCCGGAGGAAGGACAGCCCTGCATGCTGCTGTTCTCTTGGACAAAGGTACACACATCACCTGGCCCCCCTTTAATTACTCAAATATTGTTGACAACATTAAAAGAAACTATGGTGTGTTAGTCTATAAATTAAGCCATCAATATGTACTGCAGAGCTCACGAAGCAGTTGGTTAATTGGAAACCAGAACTTATAGGTAAAGCGGATAAAAGTGGCAACACCCCACTTCACCTCATTGCGTCAGATGGAGGTGCAAGTGTTGCGGAGATATTACAAACCCGACCTGATGCCAACCACGCCGACTCCAGAGCCTCCCCGGCTGCTCTGAGAAAGAACTCCACTGGTTGGTTTCCCATTCATGTTGCGGCCGCAAGTGGAAATCTTTGTGTCATCAAGCAACTGCTGAAAGCTTGCCCTGACTGTATGTGGGCCCGCAATGCCTCTGGAGAGAGCTTTCTTCATGTTGCTGTCAGAAATTGGAGTCTCAACGTGGTGGATTACATACGCACGGAACATACTTTATTTCAAATTCTGAACATGACAGATCACAATGGGAATACAACTCTTCATCTGGCTGTGAAGAGTGGGAATGGCCGCTCCTTCTGCAGTTTAATGAGTAACATGGGAGTTTGTTTGAGTATCTCAAACAACGAGGGGGACACACCTCTAGATCTTGCCGACTTCAACGTTGAACCTGGACTCTTTAATTTGATGGTACGCAACCTTGGATGTACATTTACCTATCAATTTTCTTACAAAGTTGCTCTCCTCTGTGTAAGTAACAAAGCAATTTTTTCCTTGACGATGCTCCAGGATTCAAAAACATTGATATATCGTCACTTGAAATGGGCTCGAGCTGATTATGGTACTTATCGATGGGATGAATTCACTGATAACATGACAGGAAAAGTAGATGAGGCAAAACTATCTGAATCAATTAGCAAGTATGCGGGACTTATGGCTGTCTGCGCAGTTGTCATTCTGAATATGTCGGCTACAGCATTTTTTAGTGTTGGAGGGCCACGCGTACCTAACACTGGTTCCGTTGCTCCTGTTCCTCCTCCTACTGCTTCTCAGAAATATCAGCTACCCGAAGCTTTTAAATTGCTAATCATCTGGGATGCCATTGCATTTGCGTCATCTGCACTTTCTGCATTTTGCTGCATGTTCGCAGGGCTTTACTCAATGGACATTAGGATGGGCCGTGCTTACCTTGAGATAGGGGGGTTGTCCCTCTGCGTCGCATCCTCTGCTATGGTTACTGTTTTTGCAGAGGCAGCATGGTCGGCATACACTCTTGTTGATTCCCACATTACCAGATTCATCAGTTGGTTGGCACTTGTTGCACTTCTACCTATTGCAATATTGCAATACCATTCTTCACCATGTACATGCTTCACGTACGTACTTTGTTGCGCAGGCTCATACTATTGACCATCATACTACCATCCAAAAAGTATATGCTTGAAGAATCATCTGTTGCCCTCAACATTCTGGAAGAACTTGTGGGTTTCTATCTTACAGGCGACTCAGGCGGTCAACCATTGATGTTTAGTAGGCCCCGTTGGCAACAATGACTATTCTTATTGCACATGTGCTGTTGCAGCAATGCTGTGGTGATGTATTTGAGTGTTAAGCTATGGCGTGGACTCCTGGTGACGTTTTTATTTCTTTGAATTAATTATGCTTGAATCATATATTGAGGCTGCAAAGGCAGATAATTGCACTCTTTGTGTACTAAAATTTTCATGTGGGTCAGCTCCATTGTAATAATGTCAACAATGCTGCTCTCATGGATCTTTGCAGCATGGACGTCGCGGACCCTGTTATTACAGAGCAGCAGCAGTGCCAACAGCAATAGCTTGACCGGCTGCTCAGGAGAGTGCACGAGGCAACACCCGTCACCTGCAAAATGTAAACCGTAAACTTGGTGGCATGATATGAACCGCATGTATAGTAGCGTTAGGCTCACGCTTAAGAAAAAACCCAGTTATACAGAGCAGCTTGTGCAAATGTTACAAGTCTGACAACAAGATGTACACAAGCCAGAAGACACGATCAAGGTAAGAGAGTGACTGAGTTTCTGTCTGGTTTTGCTGGGCACGAGCTAGCTGTGTGGCGGCTGACTATGTGTTGGATGATGCCCAAGGTTTAAAAGCACATTTACAGCAGCCTGACATCCACACACTACATCCATCTCATCTCAAATTCTCAAACCTTATCTTCATCATTAGCTTGACCACTCTTGCGTCGTTTTTCTTCTTGAAGACACCACCTTGGTGCGGCAGAGTGGTGGTCGAGGCCTTGGCACGGGGGGTGGCTGCCGGATATCGTCAGTGGTGTCCATGCTCGGCCACTTGCGGTTGAAGTTGGCGCCGGCGTGCGGCGTTGGCGATGCTCAGTGGTGCGGCTGCCTGGTGCGGTAGTTGTGTTTGTTGTCCCCTCCCGGCAACCTGTTGGTCCTGGTCATGCGAGCTCAGGGGTGAGCAACTCTGCCTGTCGACGGCGTAGTGTCCTCCGATCCAGGACTAGAGGGCAGGGGGCTCTCTTCGGAGGTAGAGACGAATGGCGGACCGGATGGCTTAGCTCAAGGGGGATGACGGAGCGTGACAATCCTCCTGCAGCGGGATCTACCTCGGCTCAGCCACGGCGTGTGTTGCCTCCTGTTCGCCGAGGGCTTTGATGTTCAAGCCTGTGCTTGGTGCATTCGGGTCTTGTTAGTGGCTCCTTTGGTATCTTGTATCTTTGCCGTGTTTTAGGTTTTTCTTCCTTTCTTCTTCTCTTTCTTTGGACTTGATGTGCTGCTCGCCCCAGCATTGCGATGTGTCAATGATGGTTTGCTTTGGAATACAAAGCGGGGGGAAACCCTTTTTCGGTACAGGATTAAGTTCAGATAGACTCACTTTTATACAGGAGTATGTTACAACATGTCTCTTTTTCTTCATTTATTGCTTGCCACATCATCTATTTTATCTAGATATGTGTAATATTACTACCAGGGCCGGTCCTGAGATTTCAGGGGCCCGGGGCGAAACTACAGTCCGGGCCCTTAGTATAATTGTCTAACTAGTAATCATCATACGTAGATATAATTGTATCAAAGGAAACAGTTAAGTAAATTCAAAATCAGTGTGCATATCACATAATGTATTACATATTACATTGAAAATTTTCTTCCAACATTTTGAGATGCAAAATCGGTAATGATTGTATCAATATCAATTTCTTCAAGCAATTTTTTCTCAATGCATCAAGTTGCCAAGCCATTTAACATCTATTGTGACATTGTAGATCTCAGGTAGTTCTTCAATAATTTCAACTTTCTGAAAATGAAAGGAATAATTACCTTGCTGAAATTGAAAGGAACAATTAGCTTTTACAATTAGCGCAAAGCTAATTAAAACATTAGATTAGTTATAGAAGATTTTCATCTAATATTATCATGACAAAGCTGATTCCCGAATCAACTGGTCAATAGGGAAATTGTTGGCTGGGCGATCAAATCATTGAGGATTTAGCACACATAGCCAGATTAGATTACAGAGATAAGGTACTATATTATGCCCTAGCAAATTTCGGGAATCAGCAATTCAGCATAGGGCACAAGGGCGAGGGCAGATGACAGAGCCGCATAGGGCGCGACGAGAGACGTACCTGCTGCTTGCTGTAGTCGGCGGCAATCGTCGTCTCGTTCGTGAGAGGCCGCAGTCCGCAGAGACGCGGAGTTGAAGACGGCGATTACACGAACAGCGGCCAAAGGAAGAACGACCGAACGATCCAAAGGAAAAGGAAACCGTGAATCTAGCGATTGCTTTCCTGTGCACGTCATGTGCCTGTTTTCTTTCATGTACGCTGAGGGCCTGAGACGTCGTCGCTGAGTTTGGCTTCTCTTTTTCTTTCCCTCGAAGTATACGTACGTTACTACGTATATACAGATACCTGGGAGGGGCCCTGACATTTGGGGGCCCGGGGCGGCCGCCCCGTTCGCCCCCCCCCCCTCTAGGGCCGGCCCTGGTTACTACCTGTGTTACTCCCACTATGGGTAGTCTTAAAGTAGCTAAACTTCACAGCTCAACTACGTAGTACATCATTAAATGAAATAGGACCACATCACTTATCACTTGAATAGATATATTTTACTCAAGAGGAACTTTACCATACGCTTGAACCAAAACTACATCCTCTGTGCATACACAGTAAAAAAAGGATTTGCTAGAGCAGAGTCAGTCGCTTGAAAAAAAAAAAACTCTAATCGCAGCAGCAGAGTTTTGGTGGCCGTCCGATCAAAACGGCGATTCGCGCGAGCGCACGTGGCGTCTCTTTGGAGTAGACGAGGCGTGAGAGAGAGAGAGATGTGCCGGAGAGGCGCGAGCCAATGTTTCTGCCGGTGGCCGGTGGCGCGGAGGTCGCCCAACGCCGGCGCCATCCCGTCCGTGGGCTCGAGTAGAGTCGTCGCAGCTTGTTCCATAAGTTTTTTTTCGATCTGTATCTAGAAGCTAGGGTTCCTGATGCCTTGGAGATTCAGTTGTGGGTCGTCTTGGTTCTGGCAATATCTAGTCCACTTCGGACGGAGCACTCTTTGCTCAAAAAAAGAAGAAGAAGAAGGCATAGGCAGACAAAAACTCACCAATCTTTCCAGAGTCCTCTGCTCAGGAGTCGCTGGGGCATTAGCCTGCATTTTCTTTCTTTTCTTTCTGAATCTAATTGCCGTGCTAATTTCTAGTTCAGGCATAGGCAGACAAAAGCTCACCAATCTCTCTGTGCACAGTCACTTTTATACATGATTCGTTTCGGATAGTAGATGATTGAACGCGTGTCGGTTGTGCGGTAGCTTTTTATAGTTTCATTCATTGGGAAACCAAAAAGGAATCATGAAAAAAAAAAACTCTGCAAATTGTAGGAACATAGTAGTATAACTTTGTCAACAGCATACAGATAGAAGTATATCCAGTGTGCACTTAACCACATTCCACACATATTCAGAAAACAGGGTGCAAAAAGACTAAGTGGTAACAGTTTCAGTAGCACTACAAAACTACTTGTGTATACTTCTACAGTTGTACCAGGAAAACATAATTACGTCTACAGCTCTAGAAAACTACATTCGGGTCTACTTCTAGCACAACTATCTTCATCCTCATTTCTAAACCCACCCTATTCACCCCCAATGGTCTCAGAATCAAATTTCCCATCTTTGATTCTCCCCGAAGGCACACTGCCAGACTTCTCCTCTAGCTATAAAAAACACTATATCCATCGGCTTCCTAACTTCACCTCAGCTCTACTAGCTACATCACTAAGATAGCATTGGAAGAATCTAAGACAGCTGCGATTTGTTATTACCTGTGAGCCATCTTCTCAAGTAGTAATTGAGCTGTGAAGCTTACTTACGGGAGATCCCTAGATGATAATGCTGTTAATTATGTCTGTCTTTTTAGACTACCCGGATCTCATGTTTCAATGATATTCGTGCTTTGTGGCATTTACCTGAAAAGAAACCTGTACTTCATATGGTGGTGGCTGCCTCCTTGTGGAGTATTTGGAGACTGAGAAATGATTTCTGTTTCCAGGGGCGTACTTGGAAAGGTCTGGGTTACGTTCTTGTGAAGCTGCGTGGTTTACTTCAGCAATGGGTGGTGCTCTGCGACGACACACAGGTGACACTGCTCCGGCAATTCATCATCGCGCTGGACAAATGTCGTGGAGAGCTCCTTCGTATTGCCTGGAGATGACTCAGTAGGAAAAGGGCTTTATCTCTGCTGCTTGTTTCGCTTCAGTTGGGTGATGTAATGAAAAGTGAAGTGCTGGAGATGTCTGTCCTTTATCCTAGTTGCCTTCTAGTTTGCTCAGACATGTTAGATGTGAGATGCCTGAGGCATGCCTTTGTTTTGCTGTTTGCTAGTCTGGATCGTGTTCTATCTGCTTCATTTATATATAAAAGTGGAGCGAGGGGAAACCCCTTTTTTCAAAAAAAATAAAATAACAAGGGCCTGGATTGCAAACCCAATGCGCCAGCCTGCAATTATCAGCGAGCTGTGAAGCACCTAGGGACAATCAGAACTGCTACATATAGATGCAGCCTGCAATTGTGCTTGCTCGTCGCTAAGCTTTCCCCTGTTTTTGCTCTGTTTTCTCAACTCTGAATACTTGCCTATAGCTTCAGGTTTCAGGTTTCTCTGTGACGTGATCCAGTGAGCGTGAGCAACATATCTCTACATCGTCAGGTTTCTCTGTGCTTTATATCAAGAAAAAATAGGTGTATGAACAATCCAAATCAGGGGACGGCAAAACGCCCTACGTATGACCGAGACAAATTAAGTAACTCAACTCAAACTCGATTACTGACATCAGGGGTATTGATTATTTCACGCATCCCGTCGACGGCGGGATTTGGTCTCCTGTGGTCATATTGATAGTTATTATTGTACTTGGTTAGTGTGTGTAGCAGCCCTGTCTGTATGTATGTCCCCTGTTCAATCTGCTCACACCAACTGTAGCGGGGGCTACTGCTGCTCATGCACGGTGCCACAACGCAGGCACACCCAGTAGCGAACAGCAGAACAACAACAGGGACATAACATGGAGATGCATATTAGTAGTTGGGTTATCGTCTGAAGCCAGAAGCATGCAGAATTTATCAGTACTACTAGGATAGCAGCACCATAAAGCTGCTCAGAGAAAGAAAGCAATTAGGCCCCAATTTCCTGCCATTTGCTTTGCTGTTGCCTGCCCTCCATAGCTCTGTTCTCTCCCAGTCTCTGCTCTCCGAAGGTAGCATGCTATAAAAGCAACACACCCTCGGTCAGCATCAACTGCGATGCACATCGGACAACCACGTAATTCCGATGGAGCTCTTATTTTATTTTCCAGCTAACTCTGCGCCTGTGCTCCAGTAAATCCTGGCATGAGAACTAGAAAGTGCCAAGTGCTTTCACTATTCCTTGGTTTTCTCCAGAAATAGTATCCACTATCTATTGTGAAATGGAGAAAGTATACCTGTCATTGTCCGTCATGTGCTCAGGAGGAAGATGGAGACGCCAGGGGTCTGCATCTTTTTTTTCTTTCTGACATCCAATTGCCAATTTGTAGTTCAGGCAAAAGGTTGCCAATCCCTCTGTCTGCAATTGTGCATACAGTCACTTTTATACAGGATTCACTTCGGATAAATCAGTTCAGACATAGGGTAAAATATTGATCGATTGGTGTGCAGTAGGCTTTGGTAGTTTCATCCATTCAGAAACTAAAGAAGGAAGCACAAAGAAAGAAAAACTCTACAAATTGTACTGGAAACATAGCATACCATTGTCAGCAACATACAGAATTAAGAGATTTATCCTGTAATGGAATGAAGAACCATGGTAAAAGGTCTGTAAAATTCAGGCACGTCAAAGTCGACCCGACCAGAACCAAATATACGTTGTGTCCAACAACATACATTACATGGTGCGCTCTGTTAAGGCACACAGCCAACCAAAATGACGTGCATGAGAACAAAGTCATACAATTGCTCCGGTGCTCGACAAAGTCATACAGACCGCAATTGTGCTTGCCTGTAGCACTTTTCTCTGCTGTTGCTCTGTTTTTTTTTTTTTTTTTGAAAAGGAGGCTTACCCCCGGCTTCTGCATCTGAAAGATGCATGACTCTGAACTCTGAATACTTCTCTATTTTCCCGTTTCTTCAGTTACCAGTTTAGTTAGCGGACCACTTTTCTTTTCTTTTCAGTTCCGTAGTTGTAGCTTGGGAGGGTGTTGATGCGCGCCGCAAGTCCATTTGAACAGTACCGAAAGACCTTGCCATATCTCTGGGTTTTTCTCCTCTATAAAGAAGACATGATTGAAATGTGTTACGAGATTCAGACTAAAGAACGACTCTCGGGCGGTTGTCACAGGAGTGATCTTTAGGGGTACGGTGGAGATGTTTGTGAAGATACAATCCATCACTAAAGACATGAGATGAAAGAGCCAAAATGATGTATCATGAATCTGCGCCATTCAACCCTGAGCCTCTATACAAAAGACATGATCCTTGTTGCTCTCAAGACTTGTTGTACTGGCGAGCCTGCTCAAAAGCAGTAGCGATATCGATGTCTTCAAAACTGTTGATTCTCCATACATAGGAGGCAATTCTCTCTTAGCTTCAGGATATCTGTACATATGAGGCAATTTGAACTATTTACTTGGGATAGTAGTGTCACCACCGATTTGCGGTGAGGACTCCGGGCTCACTAGGTGCCTTGCATGCCTGCGAGTCTTGCAACACATTGCAGTTCTCCGTGTAAGATGGAATTGACACAACCGTTTCGAGAAGGTATTAGATCATACTCAGCTCAGTCAGTAAGCTATAATAGATGTGCTTCTTTCCAAATTGTTTCTTTTTCAGAGTTTGAACAATGTTCAGCAGAAAGAAAAGGGCAAGCTAGAGACTCAACTCGATGTTCAAAAGTAACCCACAGTAATGTGCTACCGATAAAGTACAGTTAAAGTTGGTGACGGAAATGAAGATCATAAGAATGCTGTGGAAAGAGTCGAAACATTTTTCGAATCCAAATTGCAACAATAATTAACAGCTAGGAACTAAAATGTCCTGATGCTTGTTTAGGCCCTTCCCCCTGAAATTCATTTATGTCTTCCATTTTTGTAGCACTGATGCTCCCAGGAAATTCAGACTTGAGAATGAGACCTGCCCAGCTGGCAGCACTGCAAGGGAAAATGAACAGAAACATGGTGTCAGGCAAACAAACCCCACGTATATGACCAACATAAGTTCATATCTAAGACTGAAACAGTCAAAAAAGAATAATCAGATAAACAATAAAGTTTGACAACCAGCGAAGCAGAATAATCAGATAAACAATAAAGACAAAAATATACCATGGAAATACAAGGTATTGTTCATAATATAAAAGTTCATACCATGGAAATTATGCATGCATCCAGTCGTTCTTCAGTGGACTGATTCAGCAACCCATCACAGCGCAGTACAAAAAACGCCCCTCACTGGTAAATTGCCGTGTGGCAAACAAATTCCACACAGGCGGTTGCCCATCCGGGGTCCATGAATGAAGCTCAACCACCTTTTCATCACTAGAACTGTTTGGAGGCCCAATTACAATCAGCCGGTCACCACACGCTCGGAAACCCATATCCCAGCCTTTGTTTGTAGACAGTACAGGCAATTTTCCAAGAGTGGTCCACTTGTTGTCCAGCTTATCATACTGCTTCAAATCATTATTGTCACTGTAATCAGCAGCATAAAGCTCATTGTTGACAACTGCAAGCAGCAGAGCAGCTCCCGGCATTGTCTGGTTGAGCCCCTGAGCTATGTTGTGGATGAGCCTCGATGACCGCCGGTTCAAGTCATACTCCTCACCGCATGTCAATACCTTGCCCCTACTGGTAAGACCACCGATCACATATAACTTGCCGTCCATGAACGCACCAGAGCATTTGCACCTAGCCCTATTCATGCTGGGAAGGGGTGTCCAAGTATGCGCCTCCGAGTCATACATCTTTGCAGAGCTCAATGCATTAGGAGAAGCATCAAGGCCCCCCGCAATAAATGCCTTTTCACCGACACTTGCTGACCCAAACAAGTACCATGGGGTGTTCATCGCATCAGCCAGCCCTGTCCATGAATTGGTAAGGATGCTGTATCTCAAGGCAACCCTTCCGTAGTCCCCAAACACCAGCAGGTCGGTTCCTACAGCAAGCGACTCCCAGAGCATGCTTTCAGCCGGTGGCATCTTGGGCACTTGGATCCAGCGCCCAGTGGACGGGTCATAAGCCTCCCACTCCGGAGGATGGTTACAAGAGAGGTAGAGGCAGTGCTCGGCCACCCCATTCTTGCGACGCAGGCGGTAGATGTCCCCGTTGCGAACCACGGAATTGAAATCACGGTTGAGGGAGGCGATGGCGCCATATTCCCACCTGGAGAGGCGGTGGAGGCAATAGATGAAGAGGTCACGACCTATCACACCAATGATATTGCTCCACGAGACCAGATCATGCTGAGCTTCACCATCTGCACCTGACAAAAGTCAACAGTTCATCGAACGTTTTGCTAATTTTTACGAGTAATTTAATTTCTGTTGGAACTCCTGTTGACTAAAAAGCATACCTGGAGGATGCAGGCGCGAAGAGGACTCCGGTGACTTCCATGATATCCTGCAGATTACAACAACCATTTAGACCATGTATAGTCAAACCAGGTTAAACTGAAGAGTTACAATAGCAACATCAATCATTTAGCTTGGATTAGTACTGTACTAGTACCTTTTATCACCATGGGAACCAGAATCCACTAGTTGCACGTCAATTATAGGATTGCTCGGATGATTACTAACTACGCCAATCCTGGATACATACTTCAGATCAGCAGCTGCACCCCCAAATTTTGCAGAAACCTCTCTAAGGCCTGTCATATGGTCGATGCTGATTAATGCAGTACCATGTCGATATTGTTTCCACTGCTCAGACTCCGAGAAAAGTTCAAGTCGTTGGTCCATTTGGGGGATGGTGTCAAAAACGAGCCTGAGCTTCCAGAGATTTTGCATTGCATCCGCCTCAAATTTTAGCCAAGCTATTCCACTCATGAACCTCAGCTTGAAGTACTTGAGAGCTGTGAATCCAGCCGCCTCGTCAAATATTATCTTCATATTAGGCGACTTCTCCACATACAAGGACAGAGCAGTAAGGGCAGGCAACCCTCTAAGAATAACAACATCATGTACTGACAGTTCATCCACTGCAATCTTCAGAATGCATAGGTTCCCAAGTTGTTTCTCCCACAAAGGCATAGAATAGAACCAAATGTGACGGGGCTATGAGCTGAGACCTCTAATATCTGGAGATGATGGGCAGGTTTATTTAAAACCCATGAAACACTTGCTTTTGAAGCGTCACCATAGCTAGCTGAGGATCCGTGAGCCACCAGCTTTACAGTTTTCAGGCTGTCATGCTCATACATTAAATAATCCAGAGCATCCATGTTTCTCACCAGATGGTCGGAATCAGAAGAAGACGGTGCAGAAATGCAAAGATCTTGCAGGTGGTTCGGCTTGCAAAGGCTCAGATCGTCACCGACAGACCAATCCAGCAGATTTGTGTGAGGAGGTAGACTGAGGTGCAACAAGCGTGTGAGATATATAATGTCCCATGGAACATAAGTGCCTCTTGGTGTATCCATAACATCCAGTGTCTCCAAACATTGCAGCCCTCTCATACGGTTTGGAAGTTTTATGCAGACATCACAAACAATCTTCAGATATCTCAGATGGAACAGTTCTGATACTCTAGAAAGGTCTATGGACAGGTCTTGGTCGCCATTATGATGGCCAGATAGATGAAGGTTCAGAACACGAACAAGCTTGAACTCTCCAATGCAAGGCATGCACTCTGATAATCCGAAAACTCCAAGTGAACGTACTTGTGACTTTCTGATGTTTGCTGGTATCTTGGCATATTTTGTATCACCAAGTTGGAGAGATAGTCGACGGATCTTATGAGAAAGTGCCAAAATCTTTCGATTGTGATCTACTACCACAACGAAATTCTCTTCCGCAGACTTGTGTGCAATAAGATCATGTACCACGTCCTGAACTGTGCAGGATACCACCTCATTGTTGAAGTTAATAGACACAGGTTGGATAAATCTTCTATCAACAAGTTGATCGAAGTACATTTCTGCAACTTCTTCCATATTTTGCCCGTCACTTGCAGCAAGAAACCCTTCAGCCACCCATTGCCTGACCAGGTCATGTTTGAAGATTATGGAGCCCTCTGGATACATACCAAGTTGGAGCAAGCATGTCTTGAGGTAATGAGGAAGGTTGTTGTAGCTGAGGTTCAGTACTTGTCTCGTTCTTTCTGAAGTTGAATTTGATGACAAACAAGACACTAACGAATCTTGTATGTGCGTCAATAAATCCACTGATACAGAAGGCTGGTTTGCTAGCAGACTTGCTATGCTGATGGTGGCTAACGGCAAGCCACCACATATTTCTACAATTTGGCTTGAAACTTGTTTGAATTCTTCAGGACAGTCACTTTCAGAACCAAAAAGCCTGCCAAAAAATAACTTCCTTGAGTGATCATCATCCAAAGGTTTCATCTCAAAAACTTGTCCTGGGTGATCACAGCCACATGCTAATGCAACATCTTCAATCCGTGTAGTTGTTATTACTCTGCTGCCTTGACTACCCTTGGGAAAAACCTGATTGATAACATCCCATGCTGATGTATCCCATAAATCATCAACAACTATTAGGTACCTGCATGCCACATTTATGTGTCAGGCTAACAGTAACAAAAGAATGAATATTGAGCTTTATGTGTCAGGCTAACAGTAACAAAAGAATGAATTTTGAGTCCATACATGTCCAGGACTTATGGTATTAACCTGAAGTTAAATGTTATTGCCAGTATCAAGTTAGTGCTGACTTGAAGGGTAATACTAATGTCCGTTGACTCGACACAGGCATGTACTGAAGCTTTTCTAGCTCACTGTAAAGCTTACTATTGAGCTTTTCTAGCTCACTGAAAAGCTTGTCTGATAAACATCTTTTCAGAAATTGACTATATATCATCATGCCTTTTTTTGTCAAAAACATAAGAGCAACCTGTAGGGATTTAATGTAGTACATGCGATTCTGGACCAGGTGTAAAATAAGTACATACTATATACGCAATACAACTAGTACATACGATTTGCATGTGGAAAATAAGTACCTCTTGCCATGCAGATAATTCCTGATATTTTCAGCAGTAACACAAAGTTCATCGGAAGCGTCTTGGCTTGCTTGGGGCTGCTTCTGCTGGAACTGTGATAGCATGTCGCAGAAAAGCCTCTTCATATCAAGCTTTTTGGACACCCGGACGAAAGCCCGACAATGGAATTTCCTCCCAATTTTATTGTACAACACTTTGGCAAGCATTGTTTTACCAAGACATCCAGATCCATGAATAGACACCACCTTGAGCTGCTGATCCGCGTCATTGGACAAAGAGTTGATAAACTTGCTCATCCGACCTTCAAATACTAGGCCGGAACAAGTTTTCTCACAAGGCAATGGCGGCATTGACATTATAGGCCCAATGGCTGAAAATCTACGCGCCGCCGAGGTGCTACAACAATGGAGCTGGTACCTCTCGTACCGTCGGATTGCCTCCCGGGCATAGATCCTGAATTCTGATACCTTTTCAACCATCTGCTGGTACCACTTGAGCTTCCTGGGAGCACGAATGACATCAACACGAATGGTTTTGGAAATAACATCTCCTGACACATCAGGAGCTGCATATTCAATCTGTTTCTGCCACTTGAGCCTCTTGGGAATCTTAACATGAGTCATCTTGTGGTTAGATTTGCAGCCAAGAGACTCAGGGGGCACAAAGTTGACAATACAATCTTGGATGTCATAAGATAAGTCCCGTGCCTCTTTCATCCAGCACTTGGCTGTCAGGGGAGGGTCCTCTACCTCTAACAGATCTTCAAGGTATGCGCCTATTTCTTCAAGGTCATCTTTGAGGAGCTGCGACCTATCATTGACCCCCTTGGTCAGCTTACATCCATGAGGACCTAGCATCATGTTAAGCTTCTTAAGAAGGGGCCTCATGGCACCCAGAGAAACACTCATACTGGCATCCATCTCTCTGCCTCTACCTCCTATTGAAACATCTGAAAAAACATAGATGAGAAAGAACGATTTAATTTACACAACGGATGTTGCATGTAATACATAACCACCAGTACATGTCACACTCACATCTTTGTCTATTCACATATCTGACATTCAGACAAGCCAAATTATATCGATTTTGTACTCTTCACTCATCATATCCACCAACCCATTTAAATTACGGAACAAACAAATTAATTATAGACATTTTGTGATAAAGAGTGGACTTTATTGACTCAAAATGAAGCATCGAAGATACAAGCACAATGAGCACACGCCCGTTGTCTGCATGGCTAGGACGCCCACAACACACACACACACACACACACACACACACACACACACACACACAACACAGGCAAAGAGAAAGTTCACAAAAGACAGAAGCTCAACTATGTTTATTCAACCAGTTTGGCTGGCGATCCACTCGTAGAACATTTGGATGAGCTGTAATCTTGTGTCCGACCGGTTGTGGTCGTGTTTTATTTTTATTTTTATTTTTGTTTGGTACTCGATGACTTGAACTTCTTTTCATGTTCAATAAAATTGGTTGTGTGCATCTTCTGGTGCAGAGGCCGGGGTACTCCCAAGGGGAGTGTCCCCTTTCCGGAAACAACAATTACTCAGTAATATAAGGGAAGCAAATTTGGGATTACCTAATTAGCTTATGTACATTGCTATGTCATTGTGATGTCCAGTTAGGTCTCATCTAGTGTTATTAAGGTTTTGCTAACCTATCACTACTAGGGAAAAGCCTATACACAGAATCTTACCAGCAGCGCTCCTCAAAATACAACGCTACTGCTATTTAGCAGCAGCGCGTGATAGCAAAATGCGCTGCTGAAAGGAAAATAGCAGTAGCGCGTCCACCACAAACCGCGCTACTGCTCTAATTGCCATGACCTCCCCCCCCCCCCCCCCCCGCTAGTTATAGCAATAGCGCCCTATAATGAACCACGCTACTGCTATGGAAGTTAGCAGCAGCGCGCTTCGAAGAAAACCTCTACTGCTAAGATCAGCCCACAAGTTTAGTCCCACCTCGCTCCGTGAACAGGGTGTTTACCACCTTAAATATGTTATTTCTGAAACTATCACAACCAATTGGTCTTCACTGAACTCTATGTGTAAAATTTGTGGCTGCAATATGAGTCCTCTTCGGTTCCTACCGGAGAGGACTCATATTGACAATTCAGATTATACACAAAAAGATCATTAATGGCCAATGTATTTTTGCATTGACGTATTTTTGTATAGTTACACTTAGCAGTAGCGGTTTATATGCAAAGCGCTACTGCTATTCAGATTAGCTGTAGCGCGTTTTGGCAAACGCGCTACAACTATCCCTACCTTATCCCCACGCGCACGACCGACCCTCTCTCTCACTCACACTCTCACTTCGCCCGCGTGCCGATAACCGTCGTCGTGCGTCGCCGCCGCCGCCGCCTTCGTCCGCCGAGGTACTCCCCTCCTTCCGTCCCTCCTCCCTCCTCCTCGCACATCCTTCCTCCGCCTGCGGCCGCCCCTCCCTACTCCGCCGCCGCCCTCCTCCCTCCGCCTGCGGCCGCCCCTCCTCCCTCCTCCGCCGGCAGCCCTCCTCCCACCGCCCTCAACCTCACCGCCGCCACCCGAGCCCACCCAGCACCGTCGCCTCCCGATCCCGATCCCGCCCTCGCCGCCCCTAGCTACCTCTCCGTCGCCCCCCACCCCCTGCCACTAGTTAGTACTAGATTTAATAGTAGTAGATGTTAATTTAGGGTTCATAGCTAGTACTAGATGTTGCTTAGTTAGTACTAGATTTTTAGTAGTAGTAGATGTTAATTACTAGTAGTGAAGGTACTAGTTAACTAGGGCAGTATGATTAATAGTAGTTGTAGTTGAACTACTTTAGTTGTAGTTGAACTAGTTTAGTAAGTAAATTAATAAACTAGTTGAACTACTAGAATTAATAGAACTAATGTATTTTTAGTAAGATAATTGATATAACTAGTTGAACTACTTTATTTTTAGAAAGAACTAGTTTTTTTCTATTTATAGTAAGTTTATATTTAGTAAGAACTAGTTGAATTAATAAAACTAGTTGAACATGTCATATTTGTTGTTATTTTTTATTTTAAGCAATTATTCGGGATGTATTAGTGATAACTTATACGGTTTTAGGTGACCACCGTCGTCCCCGTCACCGACCCCCTCCGACATCCCCGCCGTCGTCCCAGTCACCGACCCCCTCCGACATCAAGGTGAGACCAGCCAAATATCCTTGTATATCTTGTGTTGTTGCTCAAATAGGATATGTGGTTGCCCAAGTGGCCGTTCATGTTCAGTTTACATCTCCGAGTGGCCTATGTTTTGCCGGAGTGTTGATTAATTTCCGTTCTGGCAAATTTCAGGCGATCGATATGTCCTTTTTTAGCAAAGGTCATGCCGGATTTTTTCGTGAATTCTGACATGACTTGTGCTAGAATATGTACAAGTTTAATCTTTGAATTATGAACGTAGAAAATGTCGTACTCGGACGACGACAGTCTCCCGGGGGAGTGCAGCTGGTGCCACGACGATCGAGGTATGTGCGACAGATTCGTTGAGCTAGACAAAGATCGGCGCTTCAGCATTAAGCTCGAGGAGACCTTCGATGTTGAAACGGTACGCAACAACGACAAGTGTTTTTTTCGTAATTAAGCATGACTTCAACTATTTCAACGTCTAATTTTTATATTTTACAATTCGACTAGCTTATCCCATGCCATGCAAGACGCTATGTCTTGGAGAGGATGGGTTTTGAAGACCATGAAAATTTTGAAACAAAGAAAATACACCTAAGGACCCATCATGATATGGATTTTGAAGTAAATCTGTGCAATGCTCAGAGCGTAACCCATTTTGGTTGCCAAAATTGAGAAGCACTTTGCAAAATGTATGGTTTTTATGAGGGTATGATTGTCACCATGGATCTTGGTGATCCTGACATCGAGCAAGACAATATGGACATTTGGGTCCTTGTTGATACGCTTCCGATTGTACCGCTATGTGAGTTTCTCAAACATAGTTATTAACTAATTTATATTTTTTTATTTCAAAATAGTTGATAGCTTATTTCCATTGACAGCTTATTTTGATTCTTCAAAGACTGTGCGGAAGATGGTAGATAAAACCCACTACACCGATGGCACCGAATTAACGTATAAGGAGAAAAATCATCTGATCGCATTTTGTACTCTTCTTGAGAATTACAATAACTATTATCGAACTCCTCCAAATTATGGTGAATACGTGCCACTAGTGCATGTGTTGAACCACGGTAACTTCTCTGGAGATACCCTGGTAAGATTTTTTACTATTACGACATCCGTGCATCTTTTGCATACTTCTAAAACTAGTACATCATTGCTAACTACGAAGTTATTATTATGTTTTTTAACAGAAACTCCCGATGGATTGTGTGCCTCATTTGATGTCTCTAAATGGTCGCCTCTCAGTTCTGAACATACTGCCAGGTAAATCTAGGGAGCTCACCTGTGCATATCGGATTTCTAAAACCGATGAACACATGTTCATCAAAGAATGGAAGAAATGCATGGACATTCGCAAGGAGGTTCTTGGAAGTAACATTCAGGGAAAGACAAGAATTGGAGATAGGCTAATCTCCATTCTCCATAATGGAGAGTCAGGGGCTATCTTGTTTTTTGCTATTTTACCTTAGAAAATGTAGAAGGTCTTAATCGAATGTAGCAGGTCATATGAGGTACAATATGTTTATTATGTGGTAATGTGTTAGAGTTGATAATAGGAGTACTTGTGATTACGACTAGTGACCAATTTGCTATGTGATGTCATTGATGAAAACGATGATCTTGAGGAGATGTTATATGACAATGATGTATTATGATGATAAGTTGTTAATGATATGATGATGATGATGATGATATTATTATATTATTGGGTGAAAAAACCGCGGATTAGTTTCAAGTGGATGGACATCCACTTGAAACTAGTCCACGGTTCTTTCACCACATGATGTAATAACTCATTATGATGTAAAAACAATCTCTAAATTCCTGTTGTATGAAAACTTGTGTAAAGGTGTATGAATACAACATGAAATTAAAAAAATAAAATACTAAATAATAGTAGTAGCGCGGGAAAGGAGAAGCGCTACTACTAACTACCAGTAGCGCTGTTCTGAAGAAGCGCTACTACTAAGTCAATTTAGCAGTAGTGTGGATCTAGGCGCGCTATTGCTAAGCTTTAGCTATAGCGCCTTATCAGTAGCGCTCCTTCGCGCGCTACTGATAGGCCTAAAACCCGCGCTGCTGCTAGGCTTTTTCCTAGTAGTGTATGCTTGCAATTGTGTGCAATGTCTTGCCGACAGGTTAGATGGATGAATCTGTGTGATGTTGGTGCGTTGTTGGGGTTCGACCGCCCCGGGCCCCCAAAATCCAAGGCCCCCCCTCCCAGGGTCAGCCGTAGGATATGCAGGTAGCCCATAGGCCCTTAGCCTCTTAAAAAAATTAGCCCAAGTAGAGTCACAGAGAGGAAGGGGTGTAATTAAGGTAGGTATATGCAGGAAAACCACGTAATCACCTTGTCTTGTCTTCGTTATGACCGTGAGACGTGAGTACGCACGATCCCTTAATTTCCTAATTCCCTGTTCCCTTGGCTCCCAAACTACCTATTGCAAGTTGCATCTGTAGCCGGCACATAGTTCTCCAGGAGCTTGCCGCAGCCAGACACTCGAGGAGCGCCTCCAGTCTCCACTCCAGATGCTGGGAACACACGATCGACTGCCAGATCCCACCGGAAGTCCACATCGTGGCATTGTGGAGTGTTCGCTCACCAATACCGATCCGACCAATTCCAGGTATAAATAGTTATGCCCACGGATCCGGATGAGTATAAGGGTGTGATCTGTGTGAGATATTGGGAAATTGGCACTCTGTCAATCATATTACTATCCCTATATAATTTACGTCCAATAATTAGCAGGAATTAACATTGTCGCTAACTATATAATTTACATTCTCATACAGATGCATAGCACGTTTTAACTTCTGGTGCAGTTTTTTCCCCTGTTTTAGCTCCATATGTATGCATGTGGTAATGAAACAAGAAAAAGGAAACATGAGGTTGACTTGCTACAATCACAAAGGATTTTTTTCAAGGGTAATACTAGTGCTTTGATTAACCCAGATGCTGAGTGCACGATAGTTGCCATGGATGAAAAGCATTGAGAAGGAATTAACAACCACCACACCGTATGTGCCTTTGCATTGAGGAATTTGAGAAGATTTCTTAAAGGTAATACGGTGCGAATTATTTGATATAAAAATTGATCTGGATGCATTTTATAATTGCTTACTTGTAACATTTCATATAGGTATAGATTAATATTAATGCTATGATGGTATTACAAAGGGCCCCACAGACATAATTTCGCCCCGGGCCCCAAATTCTCAGGACCGGCCCTGTCACAACGTTTGATTAAAAAACCATGTGTGAGATATATTGAACATGATTTTATGAGCTCAACTGTGCGCAATATGTTTTACATTTCACACGGAAAAGTTATTATCAAAACTGTGTCGAACAAAGTTCACATGATTTCTCACAGTTAAACGTGTGTACTATACTCGCAGATAACATTGTATGCCTAACCATGCAGAAGCTACCCGACGACACTGCCTAATAGGTGCCACGGCCGCTCCCAGCCCCATGCCCTCACTGTTAGGCAAGACTGGGATCCCCGCCATGAGGCCCGCCCGGCCAGGGACGAAGCTAGAAAATATGGGCACTGGTGCCACTATAGTACTATGACATGAGAGTCACATTTTGTAATTTCCCTTGATCTTTTATCCTCTTAAAGGGACCAATCACGGCACCACACTAGTAATGGTAGAAAATATAGCTTTCTTCACATAGCAAATCATGCAATCACTCGTAACCTGATTTTCGATGCAAATACTTTGGACAATATTCGTTCTTGAAAACACCCTGCCGCTTATGTTATGGAAGCGGCAAAATAAGCACCAACTTTACTAGTTTAACCAGAGGAAAAAAGATAGATGATTCCTATTGTCCACAAACAATTTAGAAGGACCAACAATGTGATCCAAATTAGCAATCTTTGTTCTGGCAGTGCGTTGTCAATATATCCGAAGTTCATGATCAAGTTTCATCAACTGTGTTGAATGGAAATCAACGGGATAAACCTAAGATCGCTTCAAACAGCTCTCCAAGTTAAAAGCAGCGAACGAGTTTATTTGAGCTTTCTAGTAGCACCAACATTTGATGTAAGTGTCCTTGAACTCCCTGTTGCATCTAGTAGTGTTTGTCTGAACAAAACTATATCCATAACTCCTAATGAATCAACGAACACAAATACAAAATAAGCAACGTCAGGAATTTTAGCCTGGAACTAACTCATGTGTCTATGGCGACGGCGTACCTGGTGAGCAGTCAGTGGGGCACTCACAGTCTGTGGATTATTAGATTAAAAGATTGTGCGGCAGCGGCCAGCCGCCGACGGGGAGCAGATAAAAAAAATGTCGTTGATTCGTCACTTGTCTAGTTCCATCAAGAGGCAAGAGCGATATATTCAAATTACTAGAGTTTTTTCTTTTGCTGTGCAGAACTCGTGATGGAGGAGGCGATTAGGCAAAGAGACCAACACGTTTTTTTTTTTTGAGACAAAGAGACGAACAAGTAAAGCACACAGCATGCTGCCGCCGTGCCGCGCAATTGAGCTACAGAGCAGCCTGCTGGATGCCCAGATCAAATATGGTGTGGCGCTAAAGGTTCTTTTCCATTTTTAGATACTTTACCATTGTAATTGGGCTGGCATTTTGGGCTTGTGAAGCTGCATCGTAGGTGGGCTGGGGTCAACCAATTTTTTTGGCTGGGGTCAGAGGCAATTTTTATTAAGCACAATAGCTTAAAAACTGAAAGGCACTGGCGTCAATTGACACCAGTGGTTACACAAGAGCTCGGTCCCTGCGCCCGGCCCAGTCTTGGAAGAGAACACGAGGTGGTTGGCAATGTAGTGCGCCATCAACAAGGTGGGCGGAAGCACAAGCATAGTCGACGAGTTGGTCACCTGGACGGCTTGACAGTTCGCTCCAGTCATTTAGAATGGAAGGCCGACACATATGCTGCCTTCCACGGCACCGACAAGTATGGCATAGGCACCTCCTGCAGCAACTAGTGTATCTATGTCACCTGGTATGCAGAGGCCGGTGATAATTCTCCTTTTCGAACAAATCTATATCATCTAGTTAGTTGAATGCAATGTCGACAAGCCACAAATCTGTGTACAATTTTTATAACTGGCTAATTTTTCTCTCTTATATAATCGATATAGATAATTTTTTTCTCAAGTGTTTGCTGTCTTCATAGGCACAATTTAAAGTGCACTCTTTGCTTGGGAGACATGGCCGGCGTTCGATCATGCCGGGAGTTACAACCGTTTACATATACTGGAGGGAGGGTAATTACAAGCGTTTATAACCGTTTACATATACTGATGGAGGGTAATTACAAGCGTTTATACACTACATTCATTCGGATTACAACATCAAAGCTAGAAATTTAAATGCAGTTCAAAATCACAGAAGTTGTTTTTCCATTTAATATGTTATTACTATTGGACTTTCTTTTTCCTTGTGCGGCCTCTGTTTTGGATCAATAGAGCTTTCGTTTTCATGTCACCACCTTCTTAAGTCGGCTATGCATATCTACTCCTTCCGTTAAAAAATATAAGATGTTCTAACTTTTTTTTAAATCATATATACATAGACATGATTTATTGTGCTTGTTGATTCATTTCAATCTGCATGTAGTCTATATTAAAAATATCAAAAAAAAAATTATGAACTGGAGTATTTAAAACACAAGCCAACACCACAAATCTACTAAAAAAATATCCAAGCGATTTGTACATGCGGAAGGCGGGCGGCGGGCGGCTGGTTGGGACGTATCCTAGGCATTTTGTTAATTATTGGTTTGATCTATTTTTAATGTTGATTAATCCCTGCCTTCTAGACCTGTTGATGTGCACAACCATATATGATTGATTATTCAGTGATGGCAAGCAAATTTAAGCATTGATGCTCAACAAATTGGCCTACATAAAGAGGGGGAAATGCAGGAAAAAACGCTGAAAGCATGTTGAAGGCTGCCTCATCGTCGCTTCTAGCCACTGCATCGTAACCATATGGAGGTTTCCTACCGTATTTGTCAATCTAGCCTAGCTGGATGCAGGTGCCGCCGGCGCCATTGCACCATGCCACCTGGAGGTTGGGACTACTATC
This sequence comes from Triticum timopheevii, assembly GCA_963921465.1. Taxonomy (NCBI): domain Eukaryota; kingdom Viridiplantae; phylum Streptophyta; class Magnoliopsida; order Poales; family Poaceae; genus Triticum; species Triticum timopheevii. Next base: position 3,381,829 of record OY997274.1, on the reverse strand, counting down.
TATAGGACATGTGTCACAAACGGCACAATTGTATATATGAAGCCCTAGCCGATCTGCACGTGCTCCACCTGCCAGATTGACATGAAACCGTCAACTACATAGCTCCACTGACAATCGCCATTGATGGATGTCGTAGATGCGTCAGGCATCAGCTACCAGAGCCGACATCATGTTGCCGTGTGTCCACACACACTACCACGGGAAAAGACGGTCGAAGTAGCCCGAATGCCGGCACAAAAACGTCGGCTGATGTTGCTGCTGCAGGAATGGAAGACAATGGAGTAGGGTGACCTACCATTTGTTGCTACGGTGCGCTAGTCAGAAGACCACCGAGGGCCACTGCCCTCTTCATCTCTTCCTTGCCTGGACCCCACGAAGCTAGGGCCTTCCACGCCCCTTGTCAGAGGCAAGCCCCGCCGCCACCCACCATCGAGTTTATGCCCGGTAGCGCATCGACAATGGTTAGCGCTGACGGCCTCGATGTGTCGCCAACACAAGATCCTATTTTTTTATGGTTATTGGTGGAGAATATATAATTAGACACAAAGTTATGGTGAACGTGGCTAGTGGTATGCCTCGAAAAATAGCCATGATGCCCTTGGCACACTCGACGACACCCATCTCCACTATTGTCAACCGCCCATGAACTTGCAAAATCACGCAGAGTGTACCAGTCACCAGTTTTTTTAGTGGCGGCAGTCACCCGTTTGATGTAATTCACACACATTAGCATCGAGAATTGTGTTGATGAGGGATCGACGCGGGAGGTGGAGGCCTCTGCTGTGGCCAATGTTTTGGATTTCATTTATTATTTTTATGACTAATTTCATGAATTTCAAAATATTTTGTTGCGAATTTTAGATTAATTGATAAACCATAAATTTAAAGTTCAAAAAAAGTATATGAAAAAATATCGCTAAATTCTAGAGTCAACCCTGCAACTTCACTAAGGCATCGTATGTTCTTTACCACTAGATGGTAACTGAAATACTTTAGATTGCCATGTCTTTTTATACAACTATATATAGTTAGAGTGACCAAAACCCAAATGATTTCCTTTCAAACCCCACCAAAACCATGACCCAGGGACGGTGGCTATGACAATGCGGATAGCCCAAGCCTACCACTGTAGCAGAGATGATGGTACACCAACAGTTTTAAACGGGCGAGAGAGACAAGGTTTTGTGCAGTGTAAAACTTGCTGCTTTTCTACTTTCTTCTTTGTTATTTCTATTGTCGCTATAGAAGGAAATTTCCTGCCTAAGCCTGCCTTTCGTGCCATCCCACAATGCTCGACCTGAGCTAGGTGTGCGCACTTGCCGTGATCACCATGGCATGCCATCCCATTACCAGATCCAAGCTGCGCCTATTCAGCTAACTAACTAAAAGGAGAGATCAGCTCAACCAAGTACTAATGTACAGGCACATGCCCTGGCCGTTTATTTTTTATTTTTTTTTGCGGGGTCCTGGCCGTTTATTTTGCTAACTGAAGAAAATAATAGCAGCAGGGTTTAGGCTAACAACATTGAATGTAGAAAGAATGATTACATGTACTCCCTCCGTTCCTAGATATTTGTCTTTCTAGAGATTTCAACAAATTATTACATACGGAGCAAACTGAGTTAATCTACATTCTAAAATATGTCTACATACATCCGTATGTTGAGTTCATTTAAAATGCCTAGAAAGACAAATATTAGGGAACGGAGGGAATACTAAAAGTAATATGTCAGCATCAAGAAAAGGAAACGGCTCTAAGCAAGTTCATTCTCGGGGTTTTTCTTTTCTTTTTGTACGGGGATAGGAAGGAGAGAAGCGAAGTGTCACCGCGTCATGCAACCCCATGACCAGATCAAGGCTGCAGGTCTATTCAGCTAACTAACTAGTAGGAGAAATTTACTTTGCTAACTGAAAAACGCTAACCGAAGAAAATAACAGCAGCAGGGTTTAGGCTAAAATAACAGCAGCAAAGTATTTAAAATTTCTTTTCTTTTTGTCGGAGCGACTAGCAGTACGGGGATAAGAAAGAAGAGAAAGGAAGTGTCACCTTGGGTTGGATAAAAAAGGACAACCTTGTCCTGTTCGTCGGCAATAACGCCGTGATCCAGCGTCTTGTTGCGGGACTCGCTGCATTTTGGGCAGGGCTCGGAGCCGACCCTCTTACAGGCTTGGCAGACGAAGGCCGGGCTCGGCCTTGGGGCCGCGTCCAGGAGTTGCCGCAGCCCGCCGGCCTGGTGCAGCTGCCTGACATCGTCAGGGCCGCCGACGAGCCGGCCGCCGACGAGGAGCTGCGGGAGGGAGAAGGCGCAGCCCCGAGCCGCAAGCAACGACTTGAGCTCGCAGCGGTGCGCTTTGCTCCTGGACACGTCGCGCACGTCCACGGCCAGGCCATAGCCGCGCAGCAGGGCGCACAAGGCGTAGCGGTCGGCGGAGGTGCGCGCTCTGCGGCGCGACGCTGAAGCTGACGCCGTGTAGAGAACCACCTCCGGCTGCAGCTCCTGCTTGCCGTGTGGCCGGGACGAGGAGCTGCCGCCAGGGTCACCCATGTCCGGTGGCCTCATCCCGCCATGGGATGGGATGGGCCGAGTCGCCTAAAGTGCCTTTTACATTTTTTTTAACAGACGCAAGCGCTCATATATACACGCATACACTCACCCGTATAAATGCACACACGCCACTGAAAAAAATAGCGTTATTTTTTCATTGACGCACGCACATCCTACCCCTATGAGCACCTTCAAAAGACTGAGCCAGCATATCATCTTGAAATTTACAAAGTCACCGTAGCGCTATTTTTTCATTGACGCACGCACACCCTACACCTATGAGCACCTTCGGAAGACTGAGCTGGTATATCATCTTAAAATTTACGAAGTCATCGTAGGCACCACGACTTGAACCCTGATGAGCTGGGGATACCACAGTCCCTCTAACCATCCAACCATAGGTTGGTTCGCACCATTTCTTTTGCTTATATGTATGTATATTTTTGGGGCGTAAATTACACAAATATCACGTGTTTGAAAAATAAAATATGCGTGTGTTTGAAAAGGTATTCTCGGATATAAAAATGTGCATTTCTATTTCAAAAATTGTTTTTGTATAACAAAAGCCATGCAGGAAACTTGGCTACAACAATCTAAGGGAGTACATGTATAAGTGAGTTGCACCAGAAACTCAGAAGTGCCCATCGGGGCTGAACGGCGGGCCGTGATCGCCCGCATCCGTTCGTCGTTTGTCGGAGGAGCGGCGGAACGAGCCGAGGTACGCCGCCGATAGCCACACGCTATGGACGATGTACTTCGACCACCACCGCGAAGACCAGATCGCCTCCGCCAATGGCACCATCCCCCGCGGCCGGCTCAACGCCGACGGGCGGCGCGAACGGTGCGGCGTGCCTGGCCGCACCCTCGAGGCTGTCCTCTATCACATCAAGACCGGCAACACGCCGTGCCTCGAGTACCCGGCGCGCACGTCCTTCTCTCCCCGTTGTGGCAGCTCCTGGGCGCCGTGGCGAATGGAGGCGGTGACCTCCTCATCGTCGAGCTCCGGTTCGCTCTCCTCCGGGTCGCCGACACTCTGCCCCGTCAAGTCGGAGCCGCAGGAGACGCCGCTTGGGCGCCGCACCAGCAGCGGCGCCCTCGTCATCAACGAGGGCGGCCGCCCCTCCCCGCGTTCTCTTCGCCTAGTCCGGTCGAAGACCGAGCCGGGGTTGCTCCCCGTCAAGAAGGAGCACGCGGAGATGGCCGCCGCTGACGAGACTGTCCTCTAGTGGGCGAAGGCGGACTACATCCGTGAGCAAGTGGCGCGCCAGTGCCGGGCCTACGCGGGGATCAAGGCCCGGCGCCGCAGACGCTAGGGGGGCGGCGGCGTCGTCCTCGACAGCGACGAGGAGGACGTGCCCGGGCCGTCCAACCCCACGCGTGTCGGCGACCCTAGTAAGGGGTGCAGTAGGGACGACAGCGGCTCCGGCGGGATGCAGGGCGACGACGACGGCGGCGGCGGCGACCACACCCAGTTCTACAGGCACCTCGGCATGTAGAAGGCGGGAGGCGGCAGTGGCGTAGTAGGGCTAGGCGTAGTTTGTTTGTTTTTTTGTTTTTTGTATAAATTTCAATGAAAAATCACCGAGTTTGTGCAAAATTCGTATTAGGTCGCCAAGTTTGCGCCGATTTTGGGGCGGCCTGGGGTGACGACTCACTACACGAAATATGTCAACTAGTGACCTTTTGTCAGTGACCCTAGAAGAGTTGGTCATAGATCTATGACCATTTCAGACCAATTGGTCAAAAGCTGTTCGGGGGGCTCCAAACCCTAAACCATTGTGGCCATTTTGGTCAGAAAGGTCGTAATTTCCTTACACGAAATGGTCACAAAGCAAACAGTGCTAGTCCGCTGCCTTATTTCTAGTTGTTAATGACCAATATAGATGGTCATAGCCTTGTAGATTGTGGTGGGTTGTGATGACTAGGCTTCATCTCATCAGTTTTGCCTATGTGTCATGTCCATGTGGCAGTTTTTGCCCTAGGTTGTGAAGCAACCTATACTTCTGTTATTCCAAAAATTCCCAAAAAAATCTCATAAATGTTTTGGATCATATCTTCATCAAATATGTCAAAAACATTCCTTGCCTGGTTCAAAAATAATTCGAAAATATTCATTTTCCTATTCTGTTCAGAGCAGCACTTTGTGAAGGAAGTACCACTTTGGCATGTCCAAATGGTATCCATTTTCTACAGTGCTTTCCTATGCCCAAATAACCATCCTCCACCAAATGTGAGCTCAATCCATTCATTATTTTGAGCCCAGCTTCAACATTCGTATTTATGTTCAGTGTGGTACTTTGTAAAGCAAGTACCACCTAGGCTCCTCCTTTTGAGGTGAAAATTTGTGAAAACGGTCTTCTTAGTAACTGATCATCCTCAGCCAAAACTCACTCCCATTAGCCATGTGCATTTCCCGTACCGCAAATCAAACACTTGGCTGCTTATTCATGTTTGAGCATCGATCGATCTCCTCGTGAGAATCTTATGTTGTGATTTTCTTCCTAGCACCTACCTGGGGAGTGCCCAACCCACTAGACATGCCTAGGCGGCCCAGAACACATGGAAATGCCACGGTCACGCGGTGACCACGTGGCGGGCATGCGAGCTTACGCGCTCTAGAGTTGGGGCCCTCGGCCACCATCCAAACCTCGATGTCTCACCATCAAACCATGTATTTCTGATTAAATAGATACTTATTTACCTAGAAATGATTTTTGGAAAAAATAAAGAGCAAACTATGAGGCAGCTGCAGTTCAAATTTGACCCGCTTCCAACTGAATCGACGGCAATTTGTCTTTTTCACCAGAGGTGGATCAAAACTTTTTTCACTCAACCATTTTGTCAATTGTGCATTATATATGGCCTAATATTTTATAAAATTGATTTGGTCCATTTTTGCAACAATTATTTGGTAGTTCCTTCACAAAAAAACCTCCTTTTGGGCACTCGGAAAATGAAAAATGAAATTTCCGTGCAAAGAAAATGAAAACGTCCTTAGGCAACATTGTTTGGAATTCCAAGATGTACCCTTGTGCACAATATGAGATCATTTGAACAAACTATGCCATGAATGTGGCCATAAGATTGATCATTTGGCTTGAAAGCCATGAATCTTCGCGCATGATAGCTCATTTCTGAGAACACTTTTTAAAAATAATTATCGTATTACAAGTTTATTATTTTTCCTGAAAACTTGGTCACATATAATGACACAATGCGAAGGTTTCCCAATTTTTTGGTTTTTTTTCAATTTTTTATGCCCGTTCAAAATGTGGTCAAAACGGCGGGCTTGACCGTTCCTATCTAGTGGTTGAATCTTGGAATTTTTTTGGTGTTTATCTGATTAAATAGGTACTTGTGTACCTAGAAATGATTTTTGGGAAAAATAAAGAGCAAACTATAAGGCAGCTGCAGTTCAAATTTGACCCGTTTCCAACTGAATCGGCAGAAATTTGTCTTTTTCACCAAAGGTGGATCAGAACTTTTTACACCCAACCATTTTATCAATTGTGCATTAAATATGTCCTAGTATTTTAGAAAATTTATTTGGTACAATTTTGCAACAAATATATTATAGGTCCTTCACAAAAAAAACTTATTTTGGGCACTCGAAAAATGATTAAAAATAGCTAGAAAGATAAAAATGCATGCAAATTGGCGATCATCCAAAAAATGTGGTCTAACTTCAGAGAAAAATTTAGTTGTGTCGTTTTGCAAAATATTTTTGATAGCTGCTTCACAAAACACCCATAGTTTTAATACTTAGAAACTATTTTAAACCATAAATTTTCTGAGCCAATCAGGGCTCATCCCACGGATCACCCCCCTTAGCCGATCTGAACCGTCCGTTGTAGCCGATCTGAACCGTCCACCTCTCAGCAGCCTAATCCTAACCCTAGCAGCCTGCGCCCGCCTCTCTCTTCCCCTCTCCGCCGCCTCTCTCTTTCCCCTTCTTCCCGATCCAGATCCAGCCCGCGCCCTGTCCTCGGCCGCCGCCCCGTCCCCTGCCGCAGCCACGACGTCAGATCCCTCCGCCCGCTCGCGCCACCCACCTTCGGATCCCTCCACCCGCTCGCGCCACCCACCTTCGGATCCCTCTGCCAATTCCCCTCCCCTCCCCTCCCCGCACCCCCACGCATGCGATCCAGGCGGAGGTGGACGCCGCCGCCGCCGTCGCCCCCCATCCCCACCGTCGACGGCCACCACCTCCTCGAGCAGGCAAGGCGGATTGGCGGCCTTGGCCACGCCGATCTGGCGGACACAGCCTCGATCCGGAGGGAGGGATTTGGCAGCCATGGTGATGGGGGTCGCCTCCCTCCTCCCTCCCCTCGACGCCCTCCATGGTGATGGCTCCGTTCCCTCGACGCCCGGCGGTCATCCTCCCTTAGGCCACCCGCCCAACTTCATCCTCCCGCAGCAGCTCACCCGCCCCTCCTCCTCCTCCTCCCCGACACGCCTCTTCTCGTCGTCGTCCACAGGTACGTCTGAACCGCCTCCTCCTCCCGCCGATCCTTCGCTTCCCCGTGGCCCTGGGCCGGCACTGGTGGTCGTCGTTGGCTGATTGATAGCTCGTTTCCTGGCTCCCACAGGCGATTCCAGCATGGTGGTCGTCAGCTCCGCGGACACCTTTGAGGACATCCATGCCAAGGTGCAAGGTGCGGCGCCGATCCCCTCCCTTCTCTCCCTAGCTTTTCTACCGATTCTTCACACTGTTGTTGACAGTACTATGCGTGCGCAAGTTTCCCTCTCACGTGTGTTGCCTTTTGCAGTGGAGAAGCTCCCCGCCGTCTTCTACTACACGGTTGTCTGGTGTGGGTCGTGTAAGTGCCGTCTCCGTGCCATGAATTGGGATTTCAGTGTGTGACTGGAGAGAGCTACTGTTCTGTTGTTTGGTGTTGCAGGTCGGGCGATGGCACCTGTGATCGAGAAGATGAGCAGGCAGTACCCTAAGATACCCGTGTACAAGGTGGACATCGACATGGTGATTAGGGACTGTTTTACAACACATCATCCTCTATTTTTACACGCAGTTGTAGAAGAAAATACTTTTACTTATTGCAAGTCGCGATTGTCATGCGTATGTTATGAATTCAGAAACTATAACATGTTTTTTTGCCATGGTGGAGTAAACTGAACAATTAAGTTGCTAGTTCAGTATGTGAGTTGCATCATGAGATGCTGCTGATAAGAGAGAGGCACTCTCTCCGTTGTATTACCTGGAATGTTGCTATTAGATCCCATCTAAGTGAGTAGCACTTTGGTATTCGTTGCATAAATGTGTATTAAAACGTTGTGTAGTAATTTCAGACAAATACAAGAGTGAAGAATCAACAACAGTTTTTTCCCTGATAGAACATGCAACAATCTGGAGTTCATACTTAAGTGAAATTGTTTATTTTAAATAGTAGTAGTAATAATAATAATTGTTAACCTTTGTTTCCGTGTAAATATTTGAGCACATTGCTTGGAAATAATCAATTGTGTTTTTGCACTGATTAAGCTATGGAATGACTGCTCTTATACTATCCTTTCATCAAACATATGACAAGCGGTCCTGACTTGAAATATGGCATGGTATAAATATAATGTGCTACTTGCCTCAATTGCCTACACATTTTTCATATATTGAGCGCTCAGTTGTCTGCTAGGGTGACTGATGTGCATATTCCTTCTGTACTGTACATAGTCAGGGGAACCACTTGTTTGACTGTATTTTTCTCATGTTCTTCTGAACTCTACTTTCCTGTAAGCGAAGGACAATACTTTTATAAGTGTAGTCATAAAAAATGCATACAGCGTACCATGGAATTGAAAAGAATGTCCTATTAATTTTTATAAAATCCTGATCATCTTTCTTTAGGTGTTTCAGCCATACTGCAATAGGTTGAAGATTAAAGAGTGTATGAATGTCGATGTAATCCTACAGTTTCCGAGATGCTTACTGTTTCCTTTCTTTTATGTAGGAAGCTGCAAATCCTTTTGAGTTCTATGATGTGGTTACCACTACAACACACAAGTCTCTCCGGGGACAGAGGGCTGGTATGATCTTCTATAGGAAAGGCCCTATTATCATTTGTATTAGTTGATTTTCTAGCAGTCCTATTATCACTTGTTCTAATATTAGCTTATTTCTGCAGGAAACAAGGTTGAAAAGATGTGTGACCTTTGTAGCATTACATTGAACAAGAATTCCGTCTTCGGTGACAGCAGTGCATTGTCCCCGGGTGGTGTCCGCATTGGTAAGGATCACTCCCTCTGCTTTAATGTTTTAATTACATCTGCTGGTACTGCAAGCCTGAAAAAAATCATTACTACCTCCATTCGAAATAGATGAGTTTCTAGAATGCGTGCAGTCAAACTTCTCATTCATTTTATTGGTTATTAGAAATATTTCCATATTCGCAATTTGTAATGGAGGCTGTACTGTTTACTTCATTTTCATGTTGCATACATTTCTATGTGAGCAATCAGGGTCATTGTGACTTATTATTCACCACTGTTGACATGGTAATATTTCTCTGAAATAAAACAAGTACACGGTGCAAACTAAGTTACTATGACACTTTATTTGGGAATTGGAAGCAAACTCAACCCAACTTGTTACATTCAGAAATTGGATCTTTGCTTTAAGATTCCTCTTTTATGCGATGCGATCTGGTTGTTGGGATCTTAGTAGTAGGTACCTGGTTGTTGAGCTATGTAGTTGTATATGATTGTCTTTTAGCTGTGTGCATCTATCAGATCTGTGCGTATTTCATAAGTTGTCGGTGCTGGGTTGTTCTGAACTGGAAAACACTCTGTTTACCTGGAATGTTGCTATTAGATCCCATCTAAGTGAGTAGCACTTTGGTATTCGTTGCATAAATGTGTATTAAAATGTTGTGTAGTAATTTCAGACAAATACAAGATTGAAGAATTAACAACAGTTTTTTTCCCTGATAGAACATGCAACAATCTGGAGTTCATATTTCAGTGAAATTGTTTGTTGTAAATAGTAGTAGTAGTAGTAATAATAATAATTGTTAATCTTTGTATTTGCTACGGAGTAAATATCACCATTGGGCATGAAATTAACATTCTAGTAGCTTAAATGGAGTAGCTTAAAATTAACTGAAACCATTTGTGCTTGGAGTGATTAAAATTAAGTTGTGCCAAATTGTTGCTGCTGCTGTAATATCGATTCTTCTGTAATCTCTGTTGTTGCCTCTATTAAACTGATGCTATGAACAAACACCAAGGAATATGTCAAACTGCTGTTGTTTATGATGTTGTTGTTGACCTGCTGTTAATGTTGTTATTGACCGGTTGTTGATGTTGTTGTTGACCTGTTGTTGATGCTGTTTCAGGAGAAGGACCTGTTGTTGATTCCCGCAGGATGCACCCACAACCGTCCCTGGATCGATGCTGCTGGAAAAGCCCCTGGATCGCTGCTGCTGCTGGACCTGACCTGGGCGCGTGGAGGAGAAGCATGCGCCGCTGGGTGGAGGAGGAGCAGGGCCTGGAGCGCCTGGGCGGAGGAGCAGCGGAGGAAGACGGTGATGGGGATTTGAAATCCCCACCTGGTTGGAAGGATTTCCCCACCTGGTAGCGATGTAATTTCGTGCGTTTTCACCTGGTCAGAAGGATTTCCCCACGGTTGAATACCTGATTTATACTGCCATGATTGTAAAGTACTTTGGTTGCCGTTTAAATTTTTTTTGTGTTATTGGCTTTGTTTGAATCAAGTTATTTGTTGTTGCGCAAATAGAGAACTGACGTGCGGCACCAAAATAGCACACTTGGGTCCCATTTCACTAGTGGGTCCTTTAAAATGGGAAAGAAACAAATTAAAACTGACAAGTGGGACCTAATGGGACCTGCTTCAAAATGGATTGTAAAAAGGCCGAGGCCCAAATAAGAAATGGCAGCAAAAAGGCTAAAGGCCTAGAAATCAAAGGCTGAATTATTGGGCCAGGCCCATGTAGCTAATAAAAGCACAGGGAAAAAAATACATTAAAAAGGCTGAATTCTTGGGCTAGGCCCATGTAGAAAATCGAATTGGACCGGGCTGAATCTTGTGCCACATCAGCTTGCCACGCTGGATGCCTATGTGGCCTGGGGAGGTTGCTAGTGACCAAAACGCCACAGTAGGAATATTTTGGTCGTAAACGTCCACGACCTTCTCACAGAGAAGGTCGCTATAGTCAGTTAACGACCCTCAGCTTTTGACCTTATGTTTTTGGTCACAAAAAGGTCACAAATTGAAAACAATAACCTTTCAGTGACCAATAGTGGTGGTCACAAGTTGACATATTTCTTGTAGTGACTGAGAAAGCAATCGCCCCCACGCCAAAAGTAAACGCCGTTTCAGCCCCAGACGGCGCTTTTTCGGCGTCCTGGGGGGCGAACGGCTCGAGATGCTCTTAGCCATTCGTAAAGTGCCACCATGGACTGAGAAGCCAATCTGATGAAGGGTATGGAAGCAAAATAATGGCAGATATGCTAGTTCATTTTTTATTTTTGTTGGTCTCCTCTCTCCTCTCCTCAGCAGCAAAGCAGAATACTAGGACGAGAATGGGGGTGCGTGCTTGTTCATCATCATCATGTTGACCACCATCAACTTGTACTGCACAATGAAAATTGTCACATGCATGCGTGAAGAGGGTGTATATATAACTCAACACCAATATTGGATCAAAGTACTACTAGCAATTAAGCAACAGAAGATGCCTATCACTTTATTACACTAGTAGAAAAAGGGCCTAATGTTCAGCCCTTTAGTCCCGGTTTGTAAATTAACCGGCTCTAATGTGACCATTAGTGCCGGTTCGAACGGCTATGCATTAGTCCCGGTTTGTGTTAAACCTTTAGTACCGGTTCGTGGCACGAACCGATACTAAAGGGGTGGTGGCAGGCTGGCGTCAGGCCGGGGCCCCACGAGCCCCTTTAGTCCCGGTTTGTGACACGAACCGGGACTAAAGGTCTAACCTATAGTGCCGGTTTGTGCACAAACCGGAACAAAATGGGTATAACCTTTAGTCCCAGTTGGAGACACAAACCGGGACTAAAGGGCAATTTTCAAACTCTACCCCCCCCCCCCCCCCCCCGGTATCGCCATTTCACTTTTGTAAAAAAACAAAAGAAAATGATAAAAACTTCAAAAATTAAAATCCTTCGAGATGTAGTTATGTTACTACATATACTAGTTAGAAAAATTAAAAAACTTAAATTTGGACATATTTTGCAAAAAAAGTGTTATGAAAAAGTAAAACGGCCATATCTTTTGCATACGATGTCGAAAAAAAGTATAATATATCAAAAAAATCTGCAAGAAAATCTACGACCTGTTTGCAAATTTTTAGAATCCTCAAATTCTAAAAGAAAAAAAACGATATGCTCAAATTTAAGTTTTTTTTAATTTTCGTTAAATCTGGTCAAATTGTGGTCAAACTAATTATTCAAGAAATATTAGTGTTAATAAATAATTATTTTAGTTTTTTTTACTTTTGGTCAAACGGTGGTCAAACTATGGTCAAACTGCTTATTCAAGAAATATTTCGGTTACTAGATAATAATTATTTTTTAGAATAATAGTTTCAAACTCAAACGGTGAAACATGTGATTTCATGCTCAAGCTAAATTCTTGAGGGTTAATAGGATTGACAGCTTACTATTGTCAGGTAAATAACAAGTGCAGACTTGGAAACTAGGGGGAATAGAACTCGAAAGTTAAACGTGCTCAGGCCACCGGTCCCCTAGACCACCGCGCGGGCTCGTGCCACGTGGTGGGCCTTTGGCCCCGGTTCGTGTTGAACCGGGACTAGGGGGGGTACCTTTAGTCCCCACCCTTTAGTGCCGGATATAGAACCGGGACTAAAGGTCCTTACAAACCGGTACAACAGGTCGTTTTTCTACTAGTGTTACCAGACTCACGAGTAGAAATTGCATTAGGAAATGGCAAAAACCAGCTGTATACTCTGGTTCTGCAAATGCTACAGGTATTGGGTAGAATCAAGCATACGAAGATAAGATGGTCACACAATTTCATAATAAACAGAGTTTGGCCCCTCATCCTTTTTCCGGGCTTGAGACCGGCTATGCAACATGAAGCGTACCATCATCTTAGCATAGGCGGAGTTACACCCCCACTCCACACACACCCATATACACATCGAACCCCCTAAACCAAAACCAAAACACAAAGAACAAGACAAACACGCGCGCAAGCACGATCTCCAAACCAAGACCCAAGATACAAACCCAAACGACAAACACCAAATAAATGGTAACGAAACCCCAAGACCCTGTTTAGAATTCTTTTTCTGAGTAAACAACGAAGCAACAGACTACTCGACCATCAAAACCAACTTTTTTTGTGTGATTCTTTTTTTCCATTACTACGAAAGGCAGAGAAACACATTTTTTTTGGTGATTTTCATTTTATTTTACTACAAAAGGCACGAAAAACAAACGAGTTTTTTTTGTAATTTTTCCATCTGCTAACAAAAGAAAACATAGCAAACAAACAAGCAATCTTTTTGTAATTTTTCCATTTGCTAAAAAAAGAAAACATAGCAAAATAAAAATAAGTAGGTATTTTTTTTGTGTTTTTCTGTTTGCTTCAAAAGACAATAAATAGAGAAAACAAACGGAAGCCTCCCGATATCTTTTCTTTCTCCGTGGTGATTTGTTAACACCGCTGCCAGCCTACATGTATGGAGTAACTCTTAGGGCCAGTTCTTTTCGCGCAGGATTCTACAGAATCAAGATTCTGGAAAATTCTCCTAGAATCTGCTTCTCCCCGAATCTGTGGTCGAGTTCTTTTTTGAGATTGTAGTTTGAGATTCTGGAAAGAGTTGTGTGTTGAAATGTCTGTACTGTCCTTGGAGAAATTGTTTGATGAATTGTTAAAACTTTGTTTTTTCTAACAGTATCTACTAGTCGAATGTAACAACATCTTCATACAGTAGCAAAGATCACAATACCAATATCTACCAATAGAACCAATATACACAGTAGCATCGACAATATGAACAAAACAAATCTGGCATCATTCATCCATCTAACAAATTAAAAAATCAATCCATTCATCCATCTATCCAACAGACACATCGATTCATCAATCTATGCAACAAAGTATTTGCATCTATCCAATTTATATAGCTAAAAAAGAAGAACAGAGAGTTGGGACAGAGAGGATGGCTCACCGTGGAGGAGTGGAGGACTGGATGAATGGTGGGCACTTCGGCTGCGGCTTCGGGACGGAGGCGCCGTGGGCAGCCGGTGCAGAGGGGCATGGCGGCGGCTTCCTGTTGTCCCAGCTGCGGCGGAGGGCAGAGGGCCGCGGAGGACGGCTGGGCTGCGGCGGGAGTGGGTACCGGCGGCGGCGAGTACCGGGACGGCGGTGGCGAGGTCAGGGGCGGCGAGGCGGGGCCGGCGGCGGCGCTGGAACCCTAGCGCGCGGCCCTGCTCGAGGTAAGCGATGCGAACAGGCATCGACAGGGGCTCGTTCTCCTTGTATCGACCGTGGCTGGCTCGGTGGCAGTTTGGCCGTAATAACCAGCTGCAATAGGGGTACTCTATTAAGTCCAAATGTTTTCTTTGGTGGGACTTGTCAGAATCCTGAGATTGTGGGAGAAACCAGGTATTTTGGGATTTTGGGATTGCACTAGGATTCTGAAGAATCCAGTTGAGATTTTGGAAGTTCAATCGAGTTCTTTTCGCTCGGGATTTTCAGGACCAAGATTCTCCATAATCTGCTCAAAAGAACTGGGCCTTAGTAAATGTATACATGGAGTATCAATGGTTACTATTTATATAACATAATAAGAAAGATATATGTATCCTGCGTGCAGATTGGTAATTGTTTTTTTATACAGTTGATTGGGCATTGCTGTTATTTACTCTATCTAATCTAGAAAGAAGAAAGACAATGTGCAGATAAATACCTAATTAGATAGGGAGCGTACGTACCTTATTTCCAGCAGGTGGAGATGCACGTCTTATCTTAGCTCAATTGGCTTTCAAATCTGGGTGTGTGTGTGTGTGTGTGTGTGGCCGTGAGGTACACGGCAAGCTGCACGGTTCGGCGTCTCAAACCTCGAATACTTTATACCATTGGCAGGACACTATGATTGACACGGTTGGGAAGCATATCAATTGCATGGTTCGCTGTTTCCTCAGCCTTCGTGTGGTCCGCAGGAGGGGTATATAAATATACTATGACATCCTCAAGCAAAGGGAGGTTCCCTATGCTACCAAAGTCAAAGTCAAAGCTAATGGCCTCATCATTGGACTGTGCTAGGACGTTGAACTCAAGAGATTCAAGGACCGGCATATCTCCCTCTTGAAACGAGCCAAGCGTTGCTTGTGTCTTGAAGACCCTCAGCTTGGGGAATGCACCTGCACCACCCATGGTGTCATGGTGGAGAGCAGCTGTCCATGTGTACAGCGCGAGGGAAACAAGCTCTTGGAAACTTTCAAAGACCTCCAGATCTGGACTGAGTACAAACAGTTCTAAATGGGACAGGTTCGGAAGAAGCCTGGGATTGATCCTTTCCACCAGCCCCGGTTCTAGGTAGGACATGCGTAGAACACGGAGTTGTGGAGAGAGGGCGTATTGTTCCCAAGGGTTCTCTTCAGGACTGGAATCTCTCCATGCATAAAATGAATCAATGTCTATGACTTGGATCTTGCTCAGTTTGGATCCAGACTCAGCCCAACTTCTGCTATCATCACCACGTAAATCTACACTTCCAGATATGCGGAGCTTCCTCAACTCTGTCAACTTGCCCAGCTCTGTCACAAAGTTGGAATCCTCACCAACTTCTCCTAGGCATAGCTCTTGCAGAGAAGTCAAATTCCCGATCCAACAAGGCACTTCAATGTCTGTTTCACAGATGTTCAAGCACTTCAGTTGACTTAGTCAACCAATACTCTCTGGAAGTTCACTTATGCTATTTTTACCCAAGTCCAAAACCAGCAAGAACTTTAGATGTCCTATTTCCTTTGGGAGCTCACTGATACCAATGCTCCCTAGTTTGAGGTGCCTCAAGTGAACTAACTTTCCAACATGCTCAAGATAATTAGGACTGGGCAAATACCGGGGGCCTTCCAAAGCTAGGACACGCAAAACTTCAAAGCATGAAAGTGATGGCAACATCGCAGCATTGCACATGGCATTAGGTGACCTTGCTTGTATTGTTGATGTGCTAGCCAGAGGTTTGACTATATGTTGAACAGCTAGCCTACGGGCATTGCAATGTGAAATTGTATATTGCTCATCACTGTCCAATACAGCAATAAAGTTTTCTTCCTTTGACAATAGACATATCATATCAAGCATCATGTCATGGACACGACACCCAGTTATGATGCCATTATATTTATCTCCCTCTACCGGCATTATCATGCTTTTGTTCATCACTTTGTTGAAGTACCTCTCACCAATCTCAAATAGTCCTACCCCTGGTTCCTCATGGATAAAACCTTCGCTAACCCACTTCCATATCAAACTATCTTTTTTAATCAGGTGATCTTCGGGATATATGCTCAGATACAATAAGCAAGTCTTTAGGTGACAAGGTAGATCGTAATAGCTAAATAAAAAGTATTTTCCTTGTGTCATCTACCACTTCGTTTTTTCATGCCCAAAACCGATTGAGGTGTATACCTTAGACCAAAACTCCACTGGTTTACCGACAAGCAAACTAGCCATTGTGATTATAGCCAATGGCACACCCCCGCATTTATGTAAAATTTTATCGTGTACCTCTGTCGACAGATGATTAGGCTGTTTTATTTTACCACCAACTAATCTTCTATGAAATAAATCCTTACATAAATCAGGAGAAAGTGGTTGTAGCATATATACTTCACCGGTCGTTGTGGCTACTTTGTGTATACGATTAGTTGTGATTATCATGCTTCCACAACTATTACACATCAAAGCAGACTTGACTAGCTCCCATGTTTTTTTATCCCATAGGTCATCAATGATGATTAAGTACCTATAATCACCATCAATAACGCAGGATATATCATTTTTTTGTGGGAAATATATATCATAGATTAGTGAAACTATTTTACAGCGTACCTAAGTAAGTAAAATATCTTTAAAAAGAGGATGCATGAATGTCAGCCTCCTTAAGGAAATTAGAGTTGCATTATTAAGCAAGAAAATGGAGGGTAGAGAGAGACATGCATAAACCACCAACAGATCTGGACTATATTTCATTGTCGTGGACTATATTTTTATCAACAAAATTTCCCAATCTGGATATTTTCATCCATTAGATATATTTTTAAATTGACATCTAGTGTAAGAAGTTCTAGAATATATGAGTGTGGCGAGCATTCTGTGAAAGTCCCAACCAAAATCATAGCAAAGAAGTAGCAAAACTTGATAATATACATTATGCCCTGAAAAAAAGAAGTCCTATGCAAAATATACAAGAATAATGCCAACCAAACCCTCTATGTATGATGTTGCAGCTGATTGACGCTAATTTTTTCCATTATTAATTGACGTATGTGAAATTATATAATAGGTGTATACCTCTTTTTCTCGAGTACTATACGGAGTTCGTCGATCAGCTGCCTTTCATCCCATGATGATGTGCTAGAATCCCGATGCTTTTGCTTCTCAATTTCAAGGAGAATGTCGCTAAGAAGTTTCTTCATGCTAGGGTTCCGTCCTACCAGAACAAAAGCACTGCAATCGAACTGCACTTTGAGATTATCATATACTGCTTTGGCAAGAGTTGTCTTGCCAAGGCCTCCGAATCCGAAAACAGAGACTGTCTTCAGTTGCTCGGACACCTCACCATCCCTGATGCTCAGCATCTTGGTTAGCTCACTCAATGAATCATCAATGCCAACAAGCTCTTTCCTGTCCTTGTACAGAGCCGATAGACGATGGTCAACCGTGGTTGGGCAAGCTGGATTAGGAACCACATCATTGACCTTGTACCAGTCACGCCGGGCAGCCACCTTCTCGACACGGTCTTTGATCTCTTTAATATCGTCGCCGATGGCATGGCGTGCCATGAACTCGGTGAACAAGCCGCACATCTTCTTCTTGAACCGTTTGAGCTTGCGCGGCTTGACAGCAGGTTTGGTGCCCATGACCTGCACCAGGTACTTATCGATGATATCCTCTATTTTGTATGAAAGGTCTCTGACCTCGTTTGCCCAGAGCTTGACTTGCTCATCGAGCTTGTCCAGCGGCACATCCCTAACCTTGCGGAGGGCAACTTGCATGCTCTCCAGCTCTCTATTGAGATCTTTGACGTCTTCCTTGACTCTAGTCTGCAGTTTGTACTCCTCCTTGAGGAGTTCGCCGAGCTTGAGGATCAGGCTCCCCATGGCACCTGTTGCGTGATCCATAGCTCACTCTTAGCAGCTGGGTTTTTGGGTGTAAAAATGCTTCCTTTTCCTTTTGCGATGACGTACGGGATGAGTGGCTAGCTAGACTCTTTATAGATAGGAATGGGACAGTGCAGACCACATGTGGATAAGCCAGCTACCCTAAATTTATGTGGATGCTGTGTAAGTGGCGACATTCCAAGACTATTGAACACGAAGTTTCTATATTTAAGAATATTTCATCCTGGGAAAATTCATGGTAGTTGCTGGAATTTGTGTGGACGCTATTTAAGGGCCTCTTTTGCTCAAAGGGCCTATTTTAACATCTAAATCACTGCCATATAACTTGACATATAACTTGTATTTATTTCTGAGGTATGTTCGCTGAGGGAACATCCAAACATTCAGTACGGACAACAAAGGCAGACCAAGTATTCAACGTCAATGTTCAACTTTCAGTACATATGACTACGCCACGTAATGGTCCTTCAACTTCTGAAGTATATTCGCTCAGGCAACATCTAAAGCGATATATACGGGGCCAATGATGGTGCTGAAGATGAGGTTACCGCAGGAACACAGAGACACGCTACCAAAAAGTGACACGCCAATTCGCATCCACGGGACCACAAGCGGACACCGATGGTTTCCGTAAAATTTACTCCTTTGGTTAGGAAATTCAAAAAAAGTACCCTTCTAGTTTTTCGGAAATTCAGAATTGTGCACCATTTGCTTCAACTTCTTGAGTATACACCTGGGAGAGATCAGCAAAATCAGCAGTCGTTAGGCTGGTATTAGCCATTCATCAGCGGCTAGTATCAACTTTCAACTGACTACGCCTTTCCTTAGAGCAACAATGACGATCTCAGCAATGGAACCAAAGACAAGGTTACAGCGGGTACACAATGAGAGCACGGCGATGGGATAGTCACGGCCCAAAAGCAACGGAGGAGAGCACAGTGACTAAACACCAACGCGCCTCCACAAGCGGGCACCGATGTATGCTATACAGTTTACCCCTTGGCTCAAGGTTTGAAATTCAGAAAAATTGCCTGATGACAAGTTTGATGTCGCAAGTTTCAGTTCGTCATGACTCAACAGCCTACATAGTACTGAAGAATATTTGTACCGAAGAGATCCTAATTCAGTGGGAGGCCACACCACATCAAGGAACGATTAAGAGAAGATAGATTCTGACTCAACAATTGAAGTGGATTCACATTCTGGTTCATAGCTCATCCTTGGATTTTTGCATCACGTTTCAGGGATTTGCTGCCTTGCTGGACAGAAATGTAACAGGCGGCTTATGCCTCATCGCCAATTGAACCATAGACACATTGGCGGATTCAAAAGATGAGCTTGTTTGATGGCTGAAGATTCTGCTTTGTGGGCAACATCGGTCAGACTCAGACATTTGCATATTTCAAAGGGGACACACAGTGACACAGGTTAGTTTTTCAGGCAACAAATGCCCTCCTTTCCTTCTCCCCACTGAACCAGTAACACAAGCCGGCTCTGCTCTTTTTCATGTCCAGTTACAAAAACCAACACCACGCTTTAGCCATGCCGATGCTACAGTACTTAGGTACACACTCAGTGGGGAGAAGGAAAAGGCTGAACAATTTTGTTCAAATATATATTAAACATTTTTGTAATAAAGCTGAACAATTTTAACTACACAGTGAACATTTTTATGAACATTTTCGTAATACGCTGAACAATATTAAACATTTTTGTAATAAAGCTGAACAATTTCTAGCTAAACGTTCAACAAAATCTAAATACGCTTGTGATATACGCTGAACAATCTTTTGAATTGTGCACACATTTTTCTAAAGTGAACAAAATTTGAAAACCATGAACAATTTTTGAACATGAACAAAATTTGGAATTTGAAACTTTTCGAAATATAAAGGATAAAAAACAAACAAAAAATTATAAAAGATAAGAAAAGAAAAAAAGAAACAAAAATAAAATTAGATAAATAAAAAGTAAAATAAAAACTGGGAAAATGGCAAAACAGTAAAATAGAAAAAACTCTTGAGGGAACCCAAAAGTGGCTTGCCTGGCAGTGCTTTAGCGCATTTCAGCAAAAGCTTAGCAGTTTGATGCCTCCCAGCGTCAAAATGAGGGCTCCTGTTCAGCACCTTCAACGCCGCTGAGGAGCAGTTTGCCGGAAATCCCTATTGGACGCTTGCTGCGTCACAATGTCGAGCAAACGCACACAGGAGCGAGCGGGATCGCATGTACTGGGCCGGCCCAATTACGTGATTCGGTTTTGGAACCTTCTAGCAGTTCTGTCTGGTTTTATGCAATTTGGGAACATTCCAGAAGTTCTCTGAACCGGCTTTTTTCTGTTTTTTTCCCATGTGTTTTCTTTTTCGGTTTTTTCCCTTTTCTGTTTCTCTTGTATTTCCTTTTTTCAGCAAATGTTCAGAAATTTGAAAAATGTTTGCATTTTAAGTTTTTGTTCACATATTTAGGAAATTTGGGAAATTTCAAAAAACGTTCCCATTTAGAAAAATTGTTTGCAAATTTTGATAATTTTAATGTTTTCAAAATTTGTTCGCAATTTCAAAAAATGGTGGAAACTTGAGAAAATGTTCCGGGTTTCTAATTTTGTTCTAGAATTTTTCAATTGCCCACGTTCTGAAAATTCATTCTGACACTAAAAAATCTGTTTATTTTTCTTGTTTCTTGTTTCTTTTCTTTTCCTTTTGCTGTTTCTTTCTTTCTTCTTGTCTCCTTTTCCTTTTTTTTTCTTTTTCAAGTTGATATTTTTCTTTTATTTTATTTCAAACCTTTTAGGATTTTAAAAAATGTTCTACTTTTAAAAATATGTTCACAATTTGAAAAATTGTACAGGAATTATAGAAAATGTTCGTCTACTTCAAAATTTGTTCAGTTCACATTTAGAAAATGTTGCTATTTCAAAATAGAACATCAAAGCTGTAGGTCGCAGGTTCAAAGCATTTAGAAATTTGTTCAGTTCACATTTAGAAATTTTAGAGCATGCACTTCAAAGCTGTAGGTCGCAGGTTCGAGTTCCCATCGCTCCTTCTTTCACCTTTTTTTCTTTCTTTTCTTTCCACCGGTACAGCGCAATGGGCCGGCCCAGTCAGGCTGCGCCCCTGTGCGTTTCAACGACATTTTGACGCAAAGCGCGTGCAATAGGAACATGCCCAGTTTGCCGGCACCCTCAGTGTCACAGGTGACCTGTAGCAGGCCGGCCCAGTAGGGTGCTCTGAAACACAGATCACTAGTGAAAACGACCACGAATTTGGAAAAGGTTTATAGAAATTGGAAATTTTCACGGAAATAAAAAATCTTCGTGAATTTAAGAAAAGTTCACGAATTAGGGAAAAAACCATCAAGTTGACAAAAGTTCATGAATTTTGAAAAATGTTCACGAAATTTGGAGTAGTTTGCGAATTTGCAAAAAAAAACTCGAATTGGTAAATGTTCAGTACTTAAAAAAACAAATTTGAAAAAATTCCATCGATTTTTTAAAATTCAATGAATTAGGAAACATGTTCATCGAGTTTGGAAAAAGTTCAGTGCATTTTAAAAAAAATTACCAAATTAAAAAGAGTTCATTGATTTTGAAAAAAAGTTCATCAATTTTTAAATACATTATACTATTTTCTAAAAAATTTCACCAAATTAAAAATAGTTCATTGTTTTTGAAAAAAGTTCATCAATTTGTAAAATAGTTCATAGGTTTTCAAAAATGTGCACGGCCCTGAAAAAGAGTTAATGGATTTAAGAAAAAAGTTCATGAATTTGAAGAAATGTTCACATGTTTCGAGAAAAATAGTTCATGAATTTTACAAAATAAGTTCATGGATTTAAAAAGGGTTTTGAATTCGAAAAAAGTTCATGTGTCTGAAGAAAAAGTTCACAATTTTTAAAAGGTAGTTCACGAATTTTAAAAATAAAAAGGAAAGTAGCAGAAAAAAAGGGCAAAACAACCACCCTCCCCCCCCCCACACACAAACGCTAAGGAGATCATTTTTTCCAGTTGGTTAGTACAATTACTCGAGGACTTCGATCCTCTATAGACGCATGTTTTTTGGGACTTTTACACAAGAAGAAAAAAGGATGTACATGGCCGGCCCAAGGCGGATGGGTGTGTGTGCCCGTTATCCAGTTATGTTCATTCTAAGACGGATGGGACTTAGACATTCGAAGACGTGAAAAAAGAACTGGTTGAGTAACTTTGGTTCAGTTTACTTTCTTCTAGATGCTTCTGAGCAACAGCAGATAACACATTCAGTGGACAGTCAAAACCATAAAATTTTGTGCATTTCACTCAGTTGAGTAAGCAAACTTCCTCGCCATCTCTTTTTGTACAGTACAAGGAAGCACTATTGGCATATGCTATGTTACTCGGCAGAAATAAGTATCAGGTATGTGTTGCTGCTTTTAGTACTTGAGACTTGTTACTTTTAATTTACTGATTCCTTGTCCTGATTCAATCCGTGCAGGTGTCTTCTCGCGCAAGCATCAGAGATATGTGCGAGCAGTTTATGTATGAGAAATTTAATGCGAAGGTGGGGAGTCAACACCTTCTATCCATGTATTCTCTTGTTGTCATGAAATCATTAAGTGTGGTTCTGATACCCTTGTAGATTGAAATGCCTATTGACAAAGCTATGGAGACGCTGCTGCGGTTGGGTCTGGTGGTCGAGCTGTCAACTAACGGCCTCTGTAATAGCTCTTCCCTGTCCAGACGCTTACGAGATCCTCAAAAGCCGCTGGGATAGTCTGCTGGAACATACGGCATAACAAGGTTAGTGAACTCTAATCATAGCATAACTCTTTGGTGGAGGTGTAATAACCAAGTACACGATTGTTTGATAGAGAATGCTCTTTGAAGTGGAAGGGCTTGATCTATCCAAATTGCCATACATGCCACAAAGGGGGTTAACTGAGAATTACTACCTCTGTAAAGAAATATAATAGCGTTTAGAATTTATGAAATGTGTGTGAAAAAAGTTGAACATGTATTTATTTAAAAATGTTAATCCAAGAATTTTTAAAAAATATTAGATAAGTATTTCAAAAATGTTACTAAGCATTTGAAATAAATGTTAAATGTGCATAGAAAGAAAATGTTGACGATGTATCAAAAAAATGTTAAACTTTAATTTGAAAAATGTTAATCATGCATCTAAAAGAAATGTTAAATGTGTATAAAAGATGTTGACCATGTATTCCAAATTGTGAACTAAGTATTTTAAAAATCTTTATCATGTAATCGATCTTCGGCTGCTCCATTTTTCTTAATTTCTTTTAAGAGTATGCTAGTGCGTCGCTCGTTACAGTAGACCCTTCACGCGACAGCTCCTTCCATCTCATTATAAACAAGATATAGCTCACGTGCCGAGCGAGTCAGCATGACAAGATGGGCATAACGCTCCCAGTCAGCTAGTGTTTTTTTTTTCATATCGTAATTTCTATTTTCATTGGATTTATGTTAAAAAATGTCACTAATTTCAAAAAATCATCATGAGTCAAAAATGGTAGCGTATGCAAAAATAATTATTGACTTCAAAAAATGTTCATGAATTCAAAATATTCACGAATTCAAAGAATTTTTGAATTAACAAATGTTCACTAATTCAAAAATGTTTGCAAATCAAAAAACGTGAACAATTATTGGAATTAAATATATCCTGAAATTTTGATTTTCCTTTGAAATACATGCATTTTTTAAAAATATGAACATTATTGTATATTTCGATTTTGAAAAAATGAACATTATTGAAATATCAATTCATTGAATTAACCAAACTCTGTCAAATTTGTTTTTGAAATATGGAGAATTTTTACAAAATATGAATATTATTGAAATATCAAATTTTGAAAATACGGAGCTTTTTTTAGCTACGAATAAATATGATATAATGTTCTATTGAAATATCTTTTTTGGTAAATTACTAACACAATTTGCAAATATGATTTATTTTTAGTTTGAAAATATACTGTGAAGAATTGAGCATTGTTAGAATTTGTGAAATTCTGACGAAAAAGGTTAAAGGAGTATAAAAGAAAACTGAAAACAGAGAAAACCTGAACAAATTGGACCAAAAAGTTGCAAACGAAAAAGAATGAAAAATAAATAACCAAAAAGAAAACTGTGAAGCCCAGTAATAAAACCTCAAAAAAGATAAATAGCGGCCCAGAAGCTTCCAAAACCATAGTGAATTTTCGAGAACCGTCAGAAAACAGGGGAGCTCCTATAGGACGCTCTTTGCGTCCAATTGTCGTCCCGACGCACAAGGAAGCAGCCTGACTGGGCCGGCCCATAGAGCTCTACCGTTGGAACGAAAAGAAAGCAAAAAAGAGTGGCTAACGCGATGGAAGGTATCAAACCGGCAACCTCCTGTTTGCAAATGCGTACTCCCAACCAGTCCAAACGAACATGTCTACTGTATCAAACCGGAATTACTTACTCTAGTGAACATCTTAAAAAAAAGTGCACATTTTTTTTACTGAAAAGTGTATATTTTGAAAAAGTACGAACAAATTTTTGAATATCTGAAAAAAATCGTAGGGAGCAACATTTTTTTCGCATAGGCGAACAAAAAAAATTAAAACTGCAGAACATATTTTGAACCATTTTTGAAGTTTTCAAAAAATTATGAAATTACGAACAAATTTTTAAACCATGAACATTTTTTTAAATATTTAAACAAAATTTTAAACCGTACATTTTTACAAAAATGCAAACATTTTCTGAACTTCGGAACTTTTTAAAATTGGGAACATTTTTTGGAAATTCCCAAACATTTTTTGAAAACAGAACATTTTTTGAGTTTCTAAACCAATTTGGAAAAACAAACATTTTCTGAAATTGCAAACAATTTCTGAAACATGAATATTTTTTGAATTCTAAAATGCGAACATTTTCTGAATTTGTCTTTTTTTGGAAAAAGGGAACATTTCTTAAATTCTGAACAAAATTTTAAAATAATGAACATATTTTTGAATTTATGATTAAAATTTGAAAAACAAGAACATTTGTTGAAAATTCGGAACAATATTTTTGAAACTGGGAACATTTTTAAAATTTGTGATGTTTTTGGAAAAATAGAAACAGGAACATTTTTTGAAACAGGAACAAATCTACAAAACAGGAACATTTTTTGAAATTCAAAATAAAAAATGAAAATAAACTTGAAAAGAAAAAAGGAAAACAAAAAATAAAAAAGAAAAGAAAAAGAAAAAGAAGAGAAATAGAAAAAAAACGAAAACAGAAAAGAAACTGAAAAAAGAAAAGCCCGGTTCAGGAACCTTCTAGAAGGTTCCCAAAACCGGGAAAAAAAACAACTTAAAACATCATAGAAGGTTCCGAAAGACTGGTGTCTACTGAAACACTAAAATGGGCCGGCCCACTCTGTCGCTCGCTCGCACCTCGTCCTGTGCGAAGTGACGACAGCTTGCCGCAATGAGCGGCAAGTAGGATTTTCCAGAAAGCAGGTTAGACCAATAAGGAATTTCCTAATTGATGCTCACTGCGTCAAATTGTCGACCGAACGCATAGGAGTAACCTAGTGGACCAGCCCATTAACAAGCCTTAGCGTAAGCTTTTCTGTACTGTTTTCTACTCGTTTTGGGAACCTTCCAGAAAGTTCCTCAACCATCTTTTTTTCTGTTTTGGTTTGTCTTTCCTGTTTTTTCTGTTTTACTCAATTTTCGGTTTATGTTTTATTATTATTCTTATCGTTTGTTCTGTTTCTTTTTTCGTTTTCGTAATTCATAAATTTTCAGGATAAAAATGGTTCGAAAGTTAAAAGAATAAGGTTTTTCAAAATTTCTTCATTAAAAAAATGTTCACATTTTCTCAAAAAGACGTTTTCAATTTCTAATTTTGTACACATTTTTAGTTACTTTTCACAAATTTCAAAAAATGTTTAGAAATTTAAACTTTGTTGGTGTTTCAAAATTTGTTTAATATTTTTCAGAAAGGATCATGTTTCAAATATTGTTTGAATTTTCATAAAATTGTTCACAATTTGACAAAATGTTTGTGATTCAGAGTTTCAGAACATGTTTCTGTTTTTAAAAATTGTTGACATATCGAAAAAATGTTGACCTTTTTAAATTTTGGTCAGGGTTTTAAAAACTGTTCGCGTCTTTAGAAACATTTCAAAAAACGTTCATGTTTATCAGAAAAATTCATCGATTTTGAAATATTCGTGTTTGTAAAAAATGTTCAAAATTGGCGAAGAATGTTCACATTTTCAGAAAGTTTTCCATATTGTTTAAAATTTCTTCACAAATTTGAAAAAGTTCGTGTTAAAAAAATCACCTTTATAGAAACGATCGCGTTTGATTTATCCAAAAAAATTAAAATCTTTGGCATATTACGGTTCATATAAACCGCGCTGCATGTGTGTAGCCATGCCGCTGCGTGCATGCAGGCGATTGAAAGCTTAATGCTCACAGCGGACCATAGACAACATGATTGGTGATGTATCACCAATTTCTAATCCCCTAAAAAACACCGATTTCTAATACGCCTTGCGTCCAGCGCGACCTTATGCGGCTCGTCTAATACTGTTGTTCGCGCAAGGTTTTCTGTTTGATTTTTATCGGTTATTCAATTGTTTTGCATCGTTTTCTTTGGTTTTTCTATGGTTTCCTTCATCTTCTTTCAAATACACGTTGAAATATTTATCTGAATGGTACAAAATATTTTTTATCTAAGGAATGTGATCTTTTTTACATTGTATACATTCTTGAAATGTAAAATAACATATTTTTGAAACACATGAACATTTCTTACAATGTTACATCCTTTTTTTAATAGGCAGAAACATTTTTCTTAAATTAGATGAAAACTATATTTGTGATTCTTGTTACATGAATAATTTTTTTCTCTAAGGAATACGTTGAACATTTTCTTACATTGTATAAGTTTTCTAAAAAGTCACGCAGATTTTATTTTGCATGTGTGATTTTTTTAAATGTCAAGAACCCTTTGTGTTTTTGAATGCTATCATCATTTTAAAAATCACACTTATACTCTTTTACAATGTGTTAAAATGTTTAAAATTTGTGGTGAACATTTTAAAGAAATTTAGTACCTTAAGGATTTTTGGAATATAGGTGTTTATAATATTTTTGAAAATACTAAAGAAGATAATATAAATGTCGAGATGGGCTCGTGATTTAGAGCGTCCTTGAGGCATAAAGTGAGACATATCCTCACCCTCCCTTATGCTCTCGTGTGTAGTGCCAATTGCGTGATTTAACATGGGCTGTCACACCGAGTGATGGTTTTTACAATAGATTTCATATCGGGCTCGGAGGTTAGCTCATCACAATCCCAGGCACCAAGCCACCGAGGCAAGGACGGACCATGCTAGCTTCCTTGATCTCTTCGGAAGCTTGTGCGACTCCTGCATCCCGCTGGCCGCCGCCTAACGCTTGAGCACCATCTGCGTTGCCTTGCTACCCCGCGGCTGTATTTGTGTGTTTGTTTGCTTGTGTGGATCACCTATTTTTTTTTTGCGAGAAAATTTTCGATCTATTCATCTTCAATCATGGCAGTACAACGAATACCAGAAATAATAGAAATTACATCTAGATCCGTAGACCACCTAGCGACAACTACCAGCACTGAAGCGAGCCGAAGGCGCGCCGCCGTCATCGCCCCTCCATCGCCGGAGTCGGGCACAACTTGTTGTAGTAGACAGTCGGGAAGTCGTCGTGCTAAGGCCCCGTAGGACCAGCGCACCAGAACAGCAACCGCCGCAGATGAAGAATAACGTAGATCAGAAAAATCCAATCCGAAGACACACGAACGTAGACGAACAACGACGAGATCCGAGCAAATCCACCAAAGATAGATCCGCCGGAGACACACCTCCACACGCCCACCAACGATGCTAGACGCATCGCCGGAACGGGGGCTAGGCGGGGAGACCTTTATTCCATCTTCAGGGAGCCGCCGCCGTCTCGTCTTCCTGAGCAAGACACAAACCCTAGCAAAACTGCAAGAAACGATTAAAAACGGAGCCCTCCCGCCGACCCTTGCCGAGATCCACTGCGCCCCCATGGCCCTAAGGCCATCGGAGAGGAGGCGGACCTGCGGCGGCGGCGGCGGGAGGCAAAAACCCTAGCTTTTTGTGGAGGAGAAGGAGGAGGCGGCGGCTACAACTTGAGGCGTGTTGGTCCTGCTTGGTTACTACTTTTCTGTTAAGTTCAGTATCTGCACAAGGTGTGGATCACCTATTTAGATGTGCCTGGTCGGTCATAAAATTTTGCCGCAGCCATTGGACGTCGTGGTGGCTATCGCGTTGATGTAGTCGACTACTAGGCCTAGATGGCCAGTCATAACTCTAATTTGTCGTCGAGAGTTGTTGATCATCTGGTTCGGTAGTTGCAAGCAATGCTACCAATACTCGCTAGCTTGCGATTGTTATGAGGGAGTCGTGATAATGACTGGATGATCAATATTTTTGCCATTACACATGTTGAATTGCTGCTAAAGGAGCAACATTATACCGAACGGATTAGGATGTAGAGACACTTATTTTGGGGCAGAGGGAGTATAAAATTACGACGGATTGAGGTGACCAGGGCCAACGACTAGTTCTCTTAGGATTGGCGCTGAAAATAGTGGCGGCATGAGGTCCGCATGGGTACTAACCGCCGAATGCAATCCACATGGCTCAACGCGTCGCACCTACACCAACCGGCTACCTAGCAGCGTGCCTCTCCCACCATCCGCCAACCAAAACCAACGCACCAAACCACCACGGCCATTACAACAACTCTAAACGCCTGAATCAAGGTCACACGAGCGCCAGCTGGCCAGAGTCCGCGTCGGCAAGGATCAGGGTAGGCAAAGCCCGAGTAAAAGCTCCACGCATCTCCCGAGCATGCCCGGCTCCTAACACTCCTGAATTGTTTTGAATATGAGTCCTTGGTTCTGATGGTCTAGTTCATGTACCGTAGGGGGTGGTCGACCCAGTTGTTGGGTGTCGATGCCCGTGACTAACAACAGTGAAAGTGGATCGGGCTGCTAGAGATGAAAGCGAGAGGAGGGACCTGGGTCTGATTACATGCGCGATGAAGGTTATTAGCTCAGAATGTTTGCAATCCATTCACTATGAACATCCTTGAAATAGTTTACAAAATTTCTTTGCTGCAGTTGGTCTTTGTACCCATTCCTGCACTTGGTCTCTTTAAATATCTCACTTGACTTCCATTGTATGTTTCACATAGTTTGCTTGCCTTCCATAGCTTTTGTTGTTGCGGTGGGATTTGGGAGTGAGGGACTTGACCACTTCGTGTTGTCTTGCCATTGCATTAGTTGCATCGGTTTGAGTTCTCCACGATGATACGTGGAAGTGAAAGTTGAGAAGCATATTACTCTTGGGTTCTTGGTACCTTAGAGCTTATTCATCTTGGGTGCCTGGGCGCCCTAGACGACTGGTGGTGCTCCGGAGCTCAATCATTATGGTGTAAAGCTCCGCGCAAGCGTCGGGGTCTCCAATTAGGGTGTGGAGATTGGCCCAAGCAATTTGTATGGGTTCCGGTGATCGCCACCAAGGGTTGCCAAAGTGTATGGGTTCGGTGACCGTCCCCAAGGGTTGCCATTTGTACGTGTTCGGTGACCGCCCTCAAGGGTCCCTTAGTGGAATCACGACATCTTGCATTGTGCGAGGGCGTGAGGAGATTACGGTGGCCGTAGTGGCGTTTTGGGAAGCATTGTGCCTCCACACCGCTTCAAACGGAGATTAGCATCTGCAAGGGTGTGAACTTCGGGATACATCGTTGTCTCAGCATGCCTCGGTTATCTCCTTCTCGAGCCGTTTACTTATGCACTTTACTTTGTGATAGCCATAGTGTTTCATGTTATATATCTTGCTATCACATAGTTGTTTACCTTGCTTAGCATAAGTTGTTGGTGCACATAGGTGAGCTTAACTGTTTTAGGTTTTACTGTTGACAAATTAAACGCTAGTTTTATTCCGCATTTGTTCAAGCCTAAATCATAATTATTTTAAAGCGCCTATTCACCCCCCTCTAGGTGACATTCATGATGTTTCAATTGGTATCAGAGCCTCGTCTCTCATTATTAGGCTTAACCGCCTAGAGAGTAAAGATGTCGATTAGGGGATTTGGATTCCATGACACTCTTAGTTTCGATGACACAAATTTTGATGTTTGGATAATTCACATGCTTAATCTTTTCAGGGTCATGGACCCAAATTTAGAGCGAATTATAGATATGGTTTTTTATCCTCCAAAGAATCCTCAAAAATTATCTCTAGAGGATGAGAAAAACTCTCATCTCAATGCTCAAGCTTCTAATGTGTTTTTTGATGCTTTGAGCAATGTAGTTATATGTCAATTCATGCCGCTTCAGGATGCCCATGAGTTGTGGAAAAAGCTTCAACATAAATATGGCGTGTCCAAGATTTGTGGGGATGATTGTTCTCCCTCCACTTCCGGTCGTATAGTGTTCTCAACTTATTCTACTTCACCTACATGTGTGAATACTAGAAAATTACCAACCGGAAGTGGTATAGTGTTCTCAACTTAATCTACATTTTTAGTAACTTTTCACAAATTTCAAAAAAGTTTAGAAATTTAAATTTTGTTGGTGTTTCAAAATTTGGTTCATATTTTTCAGAAAAGATCATTTTTCAAATATTGTTTGAATTTTCATAAAAATGTTCACAATTTGACAAAATGTTTGCGATTCAGAGTTTCAAAACATGTTTCTGTTTTTAAAAATTGTTGACATATCGAAAAAATGTTGACCTTTTTAAATTTTGGTCAGGGTTTTAAAAACTGTTCGCGTCTTTAGAAACATTTCAAAAAACGTTCGTGTTTATCAGAAAAATTCATCGATTTTGAAACATTCGTGTTTGTAAAAAATGTTCAAAATTGGCGAAAAATGTTCACATTTTCAGAAAGATTTCCATATTTTTTAAAATTTCTTCACAAATTTGAAAACATTCGTGTTAAAAAAATCACCTTTATAGAAACAATCGCATTTAATTTATCCAAAAAAATTAAAATCTTTCGCATATTACGGTTCTTATAAACCGCGCTGCATGTGTGTACATGGAAGGTTGTCTACTACAGTAGCTAGCTAATATAGTTAAAAAAACTGGAGGTCCGAGGTTTGATTACATTTTCACTCTGCGTGTGTTTTCTCTGCTACTGGGCCGGCCTAGTCGGGAGAACCTCTGTGCGGCGCGCGTCTGTTGGACACGGTAAGCGTCATACAAGAGTTCCCGGCTATCAAACGTGTAGCCGTGCCGCTGCGTGCATGCAGGCGATTGAAAGCTTAATGCTCACAGTGGACCATAGAGAACATGATTGGTGATGTATCACCAATTTCTAATCCCCTAAAAAACATCGATTTCTAATACGCCTTGCGTCCAGCGCGACCTTATTCGGCTGGTCTAATACTGTAGCTCACGCAAGGTTTTCTGTTTGATTTTTTATCGGTTATTCAATTGTTTTGCATCGTTTTCTTTGGTTTTTCTATGGTTTCCTTCATCTTCTTTCAAATACACGTTGAAATATTTATCTGAATGGTACAAAATATTCTTTTATCTAAGGAATGTGATCTTTTTTGCATTGTATACATTCTTGAAATGTAAAATAACATATTTTTGAAACATATGAACATTTCTTACAATATTACATCCTTTTTTTAATAGGCAGAAACATTTTTCTTAAATTAGATGAAAAATATATTTGTGATTCTTGTTACATGAATAATTTTTTTCTCTAAGGAATACGTTGAACATTTTCTTACATTGTATAATTTTTCTAAAAAGTCACGCAGATTTTATTTTGCATGTGTGATTTTTTAAAATGTCAAGAACACTTTGTGTGTTTGAATGCTATCATCATTTTAAAAATCACACTTATACTTTTTTACAATGTGTTAAAATGTTTAAAATTTGTGGTGCACATTTTAAAGAAATTTAATACCTTAAGTATTTTTGGAATATAGGTGTTTATAATATTTTTGAAAATACTAAAGAAGATAATATAAATGTCGAGATGGGCTCGTGATTTAGAGCGTCCTTGAGGCATAAAGTGAGACATATCCTCACCCTCCCTTATGCTCTCATGTGTAGTGCCAATTGCGTGATTTAACATGGGCTGTCACACGGAGTGATGATTTTTACAATAGATTTCATATCGGGCTCGGAGGTTAGCCCATCACAATCCCAGGCACCAAGCCACCGAGGCAAGGACGGACCATGCTAGCTTCCTTGATTTCTTCGGAAGCTTGTGCGACTCCTGCATCCCACTGGCCGCCGCCTAACGCCTGAGCACCATCTGCGTTGCCTTGCTGGCCCGTGGCTGTATTTGTGTGTTTGTTTGCTCGTGTGGATCACCTATTTAGATGTGCCTGGTCGGTCTTAAAATTTTGCCGCAGCCATTGGACGTCGTGGTGGCTATCGCGTTGATGTAGTCGACTACTAGGCCCGGATGGCCAGTCAGAACTCTAATTTGTCGTCGAGAGTTGTTGATCATCCGGTTCGGTAGTTGCAAGCAATGCTACCAATACTCGCTAGCTTGCGATTGTTATGAGGGAGTCGTGATAATGACTGGATGATCAATATTTTGGCCATTACACATGTTGAGTTGCTGCTAAAGGAGCAACATTATACCAAACGGATTAGGATGTAGAGACACTTATTTTGGGACGGAGGGTGTATACAATTACGACGGATTGAGGTGACCAGGCCCAACGACATGTAGTTTCAAATAGTTCTCTTAGGATTGGCGCTGAAAATAGTGGCGGCATGAGGGCCGCAATGGTACTAACCACCGAATCCAATCCACATGGCTCAACGCGTCGCACCTACACCAACCGGCTACCTAGCAGCATGCCTCTCCCACCATCCGCCGACCAAAACCAACGCACCAAACCACCACGGCCATTACAACAACTCTAAATGCCTGAATCAAGGTCACACGAGCGCCAGCTGGCCAGAGTCCGCGTCGGCAAGGATCAGGGTAGCCAAAGCCCGAGTAAAAGCTCCACGCACCTCCCGAGCATGCCCGGCTCCTAACACTCCTAAATTTTTTGAATATGAGTCCTTGGTTCTGATGGTTTAGTTCATGTACCGTAGGGTGTGGTTGACCCAGTTGTTGGGTGTCGACGCCCGTGACTAACAACAGTGAAAGTGGATCGGGCTGCTAGAGATGAAAGCGAGACGAGGGACCTGGGTCTGATTGCATGCGCGATGAAGGTTATTAGCTCAGAATGTTTGCAATCCATTCACTATGAACATCCTTGAAATAGTTAACAAAATTTCTTGGCTGCAGTTGGTCTTTGTGCCCATTCCTGCACTTGGTCTCTTTAAATATCTCACTTGACTTCCATTGTATGTTTCACATAGTTTGCTTGCCTTCCATAGCTTTTGTTGTTGCGGTGGGATTTGGGAGTGAGGGACTTGACCACTTCGTGTTGTCCTGCCATTGCATTAGTTGCATCGGTTTGAGTTCTCCACGATGATACGTGGAAGTGAAAGTTGAGAAGCTTATTACTCTAGGGTTCTTGGTACCTTAGAGCTTATTCATCTTGGATGCCTGGGTGCCCTAGACGACTGGTGGTGCTACGGAGCTCAATCATTATGGTGTAAAGCTCCGCGCAAGCGTCGGGGTCTCCAATTATGGTGTGGAGATTGGCCCAAGCAATTTGTATGGGTTCCGGTGATCGCCACCAAGGGTTGCCAAAGTGTACGGGTTTGGTGACCGTCCCTAAGGGTTGCCACTTGTACGTGTTCGGTGACCGCTCTCAAGGGTCCCTTAGTGGAATCACGACATCTTGCATTGTGCGAGGGCGTGAGGAGATTACGATGGCCGTAGTGGCGTTTTGGGGAGCATTGTGCCTCCACACCGTTTCAAACGGAGATTAGCATCTGCAAGGGTGTGAACTTCGGGATACATCGTCGTCTCAGCATGCCTCGGTTATCTCCTTCCCGAGCCGTTTACTTATGCACTTTACTTTGTGATAGCCATAGTGTTTCATGTTATATATCTTGCTATCACATAGTTGTTTACCTTGCTTAGCATAAGTTGTTGGTGCACATAGGTGAGCTTAACTCTTTTAGTTTTAGTGTTGACAAATTAAACGCTAGTTTTATTCCGCATTTGTTCAAGCCTAAATCGTAATTATTTTAAAGCGCCTATTCACCCCCTCTAGGTGACATCCACGATGTTTCAATTAGTATCAGAGCCTCGTCTCTCATTATTAGGCTTAACCGCCTAGAGAGTAAAGATGTCGATTAGGTGATTTGGATTCCATGACACTCTTAGTTTCGATGACACAAATTGATGTTTGGGTTGACCCAAATTTTGAGCGAATTCTATATATGGGTTTTTATCCTCCAAAGAATCCTCAAAGATTATCTCTAGAGGATGAGAAAAACTCTCGTCTCAATGCTCAAGCTTCTAATGTGTTTTAGATGCTTTGAGCAATGTAGTTATATGTCAATTCATGCCGCTTCAGGATGCCCATGAGTTGTGGAAAAAGCTTCAAGATAAATATGGCGTGTCCAAGATTTGTGGGGATACTTGTTCTCCCTCCACTTCCGGTCGTATAGTGTTCTCAACTTATTCTACTTCACCTACATGTGTGAATAGTAGAAAATTACCAACCGGAAGTGGTACAGTGTTCTCAACTTAATCTACAGTTTTAGTAACTTTTCACAAATTTCAAAAAATGTTTAGAAATTTAAACTTTGTTGTTGTTTCAAAATTTGTTTCATATTTTTCAGAAAATATCATGTTTCAAATATTGTTTGAATTTTCATAAAAATGTTCACAATTTGACAAAATGTTTGCGATTCAGAGTTTAAAACATGTTTCTGTTTTTAAAAATTGTTGACATATCGAAAAATGTTGACCTCTTTAAATTTTGGTCAGGGTTTTAAAAACTGTTCGCGTCTTTAGAAACATTTCAAAAAACGTTCATGTTTATCAGAAAAATTCATCGATTCTGAAATATTCGTGTTTGTCATTTTTTTTCAAAATTGGCGAAAAATGTTCACATTTTCAGAAAGTTTTCCATATTTTTTAAAATTTCTTCACAAATTTGAAAACGTTCGTGTTAAAAAAATCACCTTTATAGAAACAATCGCGTTTAATTTATCCAAAAAAATTAAAATCTTTCGCATATTACGGTTCTTATAAACCAAGCTGCATGTGTGTACATGGAAGGTTGTCTACTACAGTAGCTAGCTAATATAGTTAAAAACCTGGAGGTCCGAGGTTTGATAACATTTTCACTCTGCGTGTGTTTTCGTTGCTGCTGGGCCGGCCTAGTCGGGAGAACCTCTCTGCGGCGCGCGTCTGTTGGACACGGTAAGCGTCATACAGGAGTTCCCGGCTATCAAACGTGTAGCCGTGCCGCTGCGTGCATGCAGGTGATTGAAAGCTTAATGCTCACAGCGGACCATAGACAACATGATTGGTGACGTATCACCAATTTCTAATCCCCTAAAAAACACCGATTTCTAATACGCCTTGTGTCCAGCGCGACCTTATTCGGCTGGTCTAATACTGTAGCTCGCGCAAGGTTTTCTGTTTGCTTTTTTATCGGTTATTCAATTGTTTTGCATCGTTTTTTTGGTTTTTCTATGGTTTCCTTCATCTTCTTTCAAATACACGTTGAAATATTTATCTGAATGGTACAAAATATTTATCTGAAAGATGTCGATTAGGGGATTTGGATTCCATGATACTCTTAATTTCGATGACACAAATTTTGATGTTTGGGTAATTCACATGCTTAAACTCTTCAGGGTCATGGACCCAAATTTAGAGCGAATTGTAGATATGGGTTTTTATCCTCCAAAGAATCCTCAAAGATTATCTCCAGAGGATGAGAAAAACTCTCATCTTAATGCTCAAGCTTCTAATGTGTTTTTTGATGCTTTGAGCAATGTAGTTATATGTCAATTCATGTCGCTTCAGGATGCCCATGAGTTGTGGAAAAAGCTTGAAGATAAATATGGCGTGTCCAAGATTTGTGGGGATGATTGTTTTCCCTCCACTTCCGGTCATATAGTGTTCTCAACTTATTCTACTTCACCTACATGTGGATTGCAACAAGGTAATGATATACCAACGAGTAGTGTTAATTGAAAGGAAATATGCCCTAGAGGCAATAATAAAGTTGTTATTTTATATTTTCTTATTCATGACAGAGGTTTATTATTCATGCTAGAATTGTATTGATCAGAAACTTAAATACATGTGTGAATACATAAACAAATACCGTGTCCCTAGTAAGCCTCTACTAGACTAGCTCGTTGATCAAAGATGGTTAAGGTTTTCTGACCATAGACATGAGTTGTCATTTGATAACGGGATCACATCATTAGGAGAATGATGTGATGGACAAAACCCATCCTTTAGCTTAGCATTTGATCATACAGTTTATTGCTACTGCTTTCTTGTATGTCAAATACATGTTCCTTCTACCATGAGATCATGAAACTCCCGGATACCGGAGGAATACCTTGTTGTTGGGGAACGTTGCAGAAAATAATTTTTTTTCTACGCTTCACCAAGATCAATCTATGGAGTCATCTAGCAACGATATAGAGGAGTGCATCTACATACCCTTGTAGATCGCACGGAAGCGTTCAAGAGAATGGGGTTGAGGGAGTCGTACTCGTCGTGATCCAAATCACCGATGATCCTAGTGCCGAACGGACGGCACCTCCCCGTTCAACACATGTACGGTTGGGGAAGACGTCTCCTCCTTCTTGATCCAACAAGGGGAGGGAGAGGTTGATGGAGATCCATCAGCACGACGGCGTGGTGGTGGAAGTAGCGGCGATCTCGGCAGGGCTTCGCCAAGCTCTACGAGAGGGAGAGGTGTTGCAGAGGGAGAGGGAGGCGCCAGGGACTTGGGTGCGGCTGCCCTCTCTCCCCCCTCTTTATATAGGGGCCGGAGGGGGGGCGCCGGCCCCCTAGAGATTGGATCTCAAGGGGGGGGGGGGCGGCCAAGGGGGGTGGCTTGCCCCCCAAGCCAAGTGGGGCGCCCCCACCCCTAGGGTTTCCAACCCTAGGCGCAGGGGGGCCCAAGGGGGGCGCACCAGCCCACCAGGGGCTGGTTCCCTTCCCCATTTCAGCCCATGGGGCCCTCCGGGATAGGTGGCCCCACCCACTAGACCCCTGGGACCCTTCCGGTGGTCCCGGTACAATACCGGTGACCCCCGAAACTTTCCCGACGGCCGAAACTGGACTTCCTATATATAATTCTTCACCTTCGGACCATTCCGGAACTCCTCGTGATGTCCGGGATCTCATCTGGGACTCCGAACAACTTTTGGGTTACCGCATACTAGTATCTGTACAACCCTAGCGTCACCGAACCTTAAGTGTGTAGACCCTACGGGTTCAGGAGACATGCAGTCATGACCGAGACGACTCTCCACTCAATAACCAACAGCGGGATCTGGATACCCATGTTGGCTCCCACATGTTCCACGATGATCTCATTGAATGAACCACGATGTCGAGGATTCAAGTAATCCCGTATACAATTCCCTTTGTCAATCGGTACGTTACTTGCCCGAGATTCGATCGTCCGTATCCTAATACCTTGTTCAATCTCGTTACCGGCAAGTCACTTTACTCGTACCATAATGCATGATCCCGTGACCAACCACTTAGTCACTTTGAGCTCATTATGATGATGCATTACCGAGTGGGCCCAGAGATACCTCTCCGTCATACGGAGTGACAAATCCCAGTCTCGATCCGTGTCAACCCAACAGACACTTTCAGAGATACCTGTAGTATACCTTTATAGTCACCCAGTTACGTTGTGACGTTTGGTACACCCAAAGCACTCCTATGGCATCCGGGAGTTACACGATCTCATGGTCTAAGGAAATGATACTTGACATTGGAAAAGCTCTAGCAAACGAACTACACGATCTTGTGCTATGCTTAGGATTGGGTCTTGTCCATCACATCATTCTCCCAATGATGTGATCCCGTTATCAATGACATCCAATGTCCATGGTCAGGAAACCGTGACCATCTATTGATAAACGAGCTAGTCAACTAGAGGCTCACTAGGGACATGTTGTGCTCTATGTATTCACACATGTATTACGATTTCCGGATAACACTATTATAGCATGAATAAAAGACAATTATCATGAACGAGGAAATATAATAATAACCATTTTATTATTGCCTCTAGGGCATATTTCCAACAGTCTCCCACTTGCACTAGAGTCAATAATCTAGTTACATTGTGATGAATCGAACACCCATAGAGTTCTGGTGTTGATCATGTTTTGCTCGCGGAAGAGGTTTAGTCAACGGATCTGCGATATTCAGATCCGTGTGCACTTTGCAAATATCTATGTCTCCATCTTGAACATTTTCACGAATGGAGTTGAAGCGACGTTTGATGTGCC
The DNA here is from genome assembly GCA_963921465.1 of Triticum timopheevii. NCBI lineage: Eukaryota > Viridiplantae > Streptophyta > Magnoliopsida > Poales > Poaceae > Triticum > Triticum timopheevii. The sequence goes on along the minus strand of OY997274.1, from coordinate 3,343,494 downwards.
TGGTCTTCTTGTGAAACCTGGGCTCCTTGGTAAGGGCAATAGCTCCAGTGTTGTCACAGAAGAGTGTGATCGGCCCCGACGCATTGGGTATGACTCCTATGTCGGTGATGAAGTCCTTCACCCAGAGTGCTTCATACGCTGCCTCCGAGGCTGCCATGTATTCCGCTTCACATGTAGATTCTGCCACGACGCTTTGCTTGCAACTGCACCAACTTACTGCCCCACCATTCAAAATATACACGTATCCGGTTTGTGACTTAGAGTCATCCAGATCTGTGTCGAAGCTAGCGTCGACGTAACCCTTTACAATGAGCTCTTCGTCACCTCCATATACGAGAAACATATCCTTAGTCCTTTTCAGGTACTTCAGAATGTTCTTGACCGCTGTCCAGTGTTCCATGCCAGGATTACTTTGGTACTTCCTACCAAACTTATGACAAGATTTACATCAGGTCAGGTACACAGCATGGCATACATGATAGACCCTATGGCCGAGGCATAGGGGACGACACTCATCTTTTCTCTATCTTCTGCCGTGGTCGGACATTGGGCCGAGCTCAATTTCACACCTTGCAACACAGGCAAGAACCCCTTCTTGGACTGATCCATATTGAACTTCTTCAATATCTTATCAAGGTATGTGCTTTGTGAAAGACCTATGAGGCGTCTCGATCTATCTCTATAGATCTTGATGCCTAATATGTAAGCAGCTTCTCCAAGGTCCTTCATTGAAAAACACTTATTCAAGTAGGCCTTAATGCTGTCCAAAAGTTCTATATCATTTCCCATCAAAAGTATGTCATCCACATATAATATGAGAAATTCTACAGAGCACCCACTCACTTTCTTGTAAACGCAGGCTTCTCCATAAGTCTACATAAACCCAAACGCTTTGATCATTTCATTAAAGTGAATGTTCCAACTCCGAGATGCTTGCACCAGCCCATAGATGGAGCGCTGGAGCTTGCATACCTTGTTAGCATTCTTAGGATCGACAAAACCTTCCGGCTGCATCATACACAGTTCTTCCTTAAGATGGCCGTTAAGGAATGCCGTTTTGACGTCCATTTGCCATATCTCATAATCATAGTATGCGGCAATTGCTAACATGATTCGGACGGACTTTAGCTTCGCTACAGGAGATAAAGTCTCATCGTAGTCAACCCCTTGAACTTGTCGATAACCCTTAATGACAAGTCGAGCTTTATAGATGGTAACATTACCATCCGCGTCCGTCTTCTTCTTAAAGATCCATTTGTTTTCTATCGCTCGCCGATCATCGGGCAAGTCTGTCAAAGTCCATACTTTGTTTTCATACATGGATCCTATCTCGGATTGCATGGCTTCAACCCATTTGTTGGAATCTGGGCCTGCCATTGCTTCTTCATAGTTCGAAGGTTCACCGTTGTCTAACAACATGATTTCTAGGACATGGTTGCCATACCACTCTGGTGTGGAACGTGTCCTCGTGGACCTACGAAGTTCAGTAGTAACTTGATCCGAAGTACCTTGATCATCATCATTAGTTTCCTCTATAGTCAGTGCAGGCACCACAGGAACATCTTCCTGAGCTGCGCTACTTTCCGGTTCAAGAGGTAGTACTTCATCAAATTCCACTTTCCTCCCACTTACTTCTTTCGAGAGAAACTCTTTCTCCAGAAAGGACCCGTTCTTGGCAACAAAGATCTTGCCTTCGGATCTGAGGTAGAAGGTATACCCAATGGTTTCCTTAGGGTATCCTATGAAGACGCATTTTTCTGACTTGGGCTCGAGCTTTTCAGGTTGAAGTTTCTTGACATAAGCATCGCATCCCCAAACTTTTAGAAACGACAGCTTAGGTTTCTTCCCAAACCATAATTCATACAGTGTCGTCTCAACGGATTTAGACGGTGCCCTATTTAAAGTGAATGTAGCTGTCTCTAGAGCGTATCCCCAAAATGATAGCGGTAAATCGGTGAGTGACATCATGGATCACACCATATCCAATAGAGTGCGATTACGACGTTCGGACACACCGTTACGCTGAGGTGTTCCAGGCGGCGTGAGTTGTGAAACGATTCCACATTTCCTTAAGTGCGTACCAAATTCGTGACTTAAATATTCTCCCCCACGATCTGATCGTAAGAACTTTATCTTTCGGTCACGTTGATTCTCTACCTCATTCTTAAATTCCTTGAACTTTTCAAAGGTCTCAGACTTGTGTTTCATCAAGTAGACATACCCATATCTACTCAAGTTGTCAGTGAGAGTGAGAACATAATGATATCCTCCACGAGCCTAAACGCTCATTGGACCGCACACATCAGTATGTATGATTTCCAATAAGTTGGTTGCTCGCTCCATTGTTCCGGAGAATGGAGTCTTGGTCATTTTGCCCATAAGGCATGGTTCGCACGTGTCAAATGATTCGTAATCAAGAGACTCCAAAAGTCCATCAGCATGGAGCTTCTTCATGCGTTTGACACCGATGTGACCAAGGCGGTAGTGCCACAAGTATGTGGGACTATCTTTATCAACTTTACATATTTTGGTATTCACACTATGAATATGTGTAACATCACGTTCGAGATTCATTAAGAATAAACCATTGACCAGCGGGGCATGACCATAAAACGTATCTCTCATATAAATAGAACAACCATTATTCTCGGATTTAAATGAGTAGCCATCTCGCATTAAACGAGATCCAGATACAATGTTCATGCTCAAAGCTGGCACTAAATAACAATTATTGAGGTTTAAAACTAATCCCGTAGGTAAATGTAGAGGTAGCGTGCCGACGGCGATCACATCGACCTTGGAACCATTCCCGACGCGCATCGTCACCTCGTCCTTCGCCAGTCTCCGCTTATTCCGCAGCTCCTGCTTTGAGTTACAAATATGAGCAACCGCACCGGTATCAAATACCCAGGAGCTACTACGAGTACTGGTAAGGTACACATCAATTACATGTATATCACATATACCTTTGGTGTTGCCGGCCTTCTTGTCCGCTAAGTATTTGGGGCAGTTCCGCTTCCAGTGTCCCTTTCCCTTGCAATAAAAGCACCCAGTCTCAGGTTTGGGTCCATTCTTTGGCTTCTTCCCGGCAACTGGCTTACCGGGCGCGGCAACTCCCTTGCCGTCCTTCTTGAAGTTCTTCTTACCCTTGCCTTTCTTGAAACTAGTGATTTTATTGACCATCAACACTTGATGTTCCTTTTTGATTTCCACCTCTGCTGATTTCAGCATTGAAAATACTTCAGGAATAGTTTTCACCATCCCCTGCATATTGTAGTTCATCACAAAGCTCTTGTAGCTAGGTGGGAGCGACTGAAGGATTCTGTCAATGACCGCCTTGTCTGGGAGGTTAATCTCCAGCTGGGACAAGCGGTTGTGCAACCCAGACATTTTGAGTATGTGCTCACCGACAGAACTATTTTCCTCCATCTTACAACTGTAGAACTTGTCGGAGACTTCATATCTCTCGACCCGGGCATGAGCTTGGAAAACCATTTTCAGCTCTTCGAACATCTCATATGCTCTGTGTTTCTCAAAACTCTTTTGGAGCCCCAGTTCTAAGCTGTAAAGCATGCCGCACTGAACAAGGGAGTAATCATCAGCACGTGACTGCCAAGCGTTCATAACGTCTTGGTTCTCTGGGATGGGTGCTTCACCTAGCGATCCTTCTAGGACATATGCTTTCTTGGCAGCTATGAGGATGATCCTCAGGTTCCGGACCCAGTCCGAATAGTTGCTGCCATCATCTTTCAGCTTGGTTTTCTCTAGGAACGCGTTGAAGTTGAGGTTGACATGAGCGTTGGCCATTTGATCTACAAGACATTTTGCAAATGTTTTTAGACTAAGTTCACGATAATTAAGTTCATCTAATCAAATTATTTAATGAACTCCCACTCAGATTAGACATCCCTCTAGTCATCTAAGTGATACATGATCCGACTCAACTAGACCGTGTCCGATCATCACGTGAGACGGACTAGTCATCATCGGTGAACATCTCCATGTTGATCGTATCTTCTATACGACTCATGTTCGACCTTTCGGTCTCTTGTGTTCCGAGGCCATGTCTGTACATGCTAGGCTCGTCAAGTCAACCTAAGTGTTTTGCATGTGCAAATCTGTCTTTCACCCGTTGTATGTGAACGTTAGAATCTATGACACCTGATCATCACGTGGTGCTTCAAAATAACGAACTGTCGCAACAGCGCACAGTTAGGGGGAACACTTTCTTGAAATTATTATAAGGGATCATCTTATTTACTACCGTCGTACTAAGCAAATAAGAAGCAAAACATGATAAACATCACATGCAATCAAATAGTGACATGATATGGCCAATATCATATTGCTCCTTTAATCTCCATCTTCGGGGTGCCATGATCATCTTCGTCACCGGCATGACACCATGATCTCCATCATCGTGTCTTCATGAAGTTGTCACGCCAACGATTACTTCTACTTCTATGGCTAACGTGTTTAGCAATAAAGTAAAGTAATTTACATGGCGTTATTCAATGACACACAGGTCATACAAAAATAAAGACAACTCCTATGGCTCCTGCCGGTTGTCATACTCATCGACATGCAAGTCGTGATTCCTATTACAAGAACATGATCAATCTCATACATCACATATATTTCATTCATCACATCCTTTTGGCCATATCACATCACAAGGCATATGCTGCAAAAACAAGTTAGACGTCCTCTAATTGTTGTTGCATGTTTTTACGTGGCTTCTATAGGTTTCTAGCAAGAACATTTCTTACCTACGTAAAACCACAACGTGATATGCCAATTTCTATTTACCCTTCATAAGGACCCTTTTCATCGAATCCGCTCCAACTAAAGTGGGAGAGACAGACACCCGCTAGCCACCTTATGCAACTAGTGCATGTCAGTCGGTGGAACCTGTCTCACGTAAGCGTACGTGTAAGGTCGGTCCGGACCGCTTCATCCCATGATGCCGCTGAAGCAAGATAAGACTAGTAGTGGCAAGAAAATTGACAACATCTACGCCCACAACAAGTTTGTGTTCTACTCGTGCATAGAAACTACGCATAGACCTAGCTCATGATGCCACTGTTGGGGAACGTTGCAGAAAATAAAAAAAATTCTACGCTTCGCCAAGATCAATCTATGGAGTCTTCTAGCAACGAGATAGAGGAGTTCATCTACATACCCTTGTAGATCGCGCGGAAGCGTTCAAGAGAACGGGGTTGAGGGAGTCGTACTCGTCGTGATCCAAATCACCGATGATCCTAGTGCCGAACGGACGGCACCTCCACGTTCAACACACGTACGGTTGGGGAAGACGTCTCCTCCTTCTTGATCCAGTAAGGGGAGGGAGAGGTTGATGGAGATCCAGCAGCACGACGGCGTGGTGGTGGAAGTAGCGGCGATCTCGGCAGGGTTTCGCCAAGCTCTACGAGAGGGAGAGGTGTTGCAGAGGGAGAGGGAGGCTCCAGGGACTTGGGTGCGGCTTCCCTCCCCCCTCTTTATATAGGGTCTGGGGGGGGGGGGGCGCTGGCCCCCTACAGATTGGATCTCAAGGGGGGGGCAAGGGGGGTGGCTTGCCCCCCAAGCCAAGTGGGGCACCCCCACCCCTAGGGTTTCCAACCCTAAGCGCAGGAGGGCCCCAAGGGGGGGGGCGCACCAGCCCACCAGGGGCTGGTTCCCTTCCCCATTTCAGCCCATGGGGCCCTCCGGGATAGGTGGCCCCACCCGGTGGACCCCCGGGACCCTTCCGGTGGTCCCGGTACAATACCGGTGACCCCCGAAACTTTCCCAACGGCCGAAATTGGACTTCCTATATATAATTCTTCACCTCCGGACCATTCCGGAACTCCTTGTGACGTCCGGGATCTCATCCGAGACTCCGAACAACTTTCGGGTTACCGCATACTAGTATCTCTACAACCCTAGCGTCACCGAACCTTAAGTGTGTAGACCCTACAGGTTCGGGAGACATGCAGTCATGACCGAGATGACTCTCCGGTCAATAACCAACAGCAGGATCTGGATACCCATGTTGGCTCCCACATGTTCCACGATGATCTCATTGAATGAACCACGATGTCGAGGATTCAAGTAATCCTGTATACAGTTCCCTTTGTCAATCGATACGTTACTTGCCCGAGATTCGATCGTCGGTATCCTAATACCTCGTTCAATCTCGTTACCGGCATGTCACTTTACTCGTACCGTAATGCATGATCCCGTGACCAACCACTTAGTCACTTTGAGCTCATTATGATGATGCATTACCGAGTGGGCCCAGAGATACCTCTCCGTCATACGGAGTGACAAATCCCAGTCTCGATCCGTGTCAACCCAACAGACACTTTCGGAGATACCTGTAGTATACCTTTATAGTCACCCAGTTACGTTGTGACGTTTGGTACACCCAAAGCACTCCTACGGCATCCGGGAGTTACACGATCTCATGGTCTAAGGAAATGATACTTGACATTGGAAAAGCTCTAGCAAACGAACTACACGATCTTGTGCTATGCTTAGGATTGGGTCTTGTCCATCACATCATTCTTCCAATGATGTGATCCCGTTATCAATGACATCCAATGTCCATGGTCAGGAAACCATGACCATCTATTGATAAACGAGCTAGTCAACTAGAGGCTCACTAGGGACATGCTGTGGTCTATGTATTCACACATGTATTACGATTTCCGGATAACACAATTATAGCATGAATAAAAGACAATTATCATGAACGAGGAAATATAATAATAACCATTTTATTATTGCCTCTAGGGCATATTTCCAACACTTGTGTCCTATCTAACGTCACAACATAACTTGGTGATCATAAAGATGCTCTATAGGTATCTCCGAATGTGTTTGTTGAGTTGGCTTGGATCGAGATTGAGATTTGTCACTCCAAGTATCGGAGAGGTATCTCTAGGTCCTCTCGGTAATACACATAATAAGAAGCCTTGCAAGCAAATGACTAATGAGTTAGTTACGAGATGATGTATTACGTAATAATAAAGAGACTTGCCATTAATGAGAGTGAACTAGGCATGGAGATATCGACGATTGAATCTCGGGCAAGTAACATACCGATGGACAAAGGGAATTACGTATATTGTCATAACGGTTCGGTCGATAAAGATCTTCATAGAATATGTAGGAGCCAATATGGGCATCCAGGTTCCGCTATTGGTTATTGACCGGAGGGGTGTCTCGGTCATGTCTACGTAGTACTCGAACCCGTAGGGTCCGCATGCTTAACGTCCGTTGACGATATTGTGTTATATGAGTTATATGATTTGGTGACCAAATGTTGTTCGGAGCCCCGGACATGACGAGAGTCTCAAAATGGTCGAGAGGTAAAGATTGATATATATACATCTATATATATATATATATATATATATATATATATATATATATATATATATATATATATATATATATATATATATATATATATATATATATATATATATATATATATATATATATTAGGATGATGGTATTCGACACCGGAAGGGTTTCAGAGTGTACCTGGTAGTCATCGGAATACCGGAGGGGTACCGGACACCCCTGGGAGGGTAATGGGCCTATTGGGCCATTAGAGGGGAGCACACCAGCCCACAAGGGGCTGGCACACCGCCCTATGGCAGCCGTCCAAGTGGGAGAAAGGAAAGCGGGGTGGGGGGGTGGGGGGGATTCGGCCTCCCCCTTCCTTCTCCCCCCCCTTTCCTCCCCCCTCCTACAAATATGACAGGGGGCGCGGCCAAGGGCAGGAGCCCAAGTAGGATTCAGACCTACTTGGGGCGCCCCTTGGCCTCTCCCCTCTCCCTCCCACCTATATATATGTGGGAGGGGGCGCCTAGCACACCTACGGGAATTGCTTAGCTGTGTGCGACGCCCCCCTCCACCGTTTACACCCTCGGTCATATTTTCATAGCGCTTAGGCGAAGCCCTGCGAAGATCACTTCACCATCACCGTCACCATGCCTTCGTGCTGCCGGAACTCATCCACTATCTCGCTGTCTTGCTGGATCAAGAAGGCGTGAACGTCACCGAGCTGAACGTGTGCTGAACACGGGGGTGTCGTACGTTCGGTACTCGATCGGCTGGATCACGAAGAAGTTCGACTACATCAACCACATTGTCAAACGCTTCCGCTTACGGTCTACGAGGGTACGTAGACACACTCTCCCCCTCGTTGCTATGCATCTCCATGGATAGATCATTGCGTGTGCGTAGAATTTTTTTTGTTTTCCATGCAACGTTCCCCAACAGTGGCACCATGAGCCAGGTCTATGCGTAGATGATATGCATGAGTAGAACACAAAGAGTTGTGGGCGGTGATAGTCATACTGCTTACCACCAACGTCTTATTTTGATTTGGCGGTATTGTCGGATGAAGTGGCCCGGACCAACCTTACATGTCCACACACATGAGACTGGTTCCACCGACTGACATGCAACTAGTTTTGCATAAAGGTGGCTGGAGGGTGTCCTCTGTTTCTCCTACTTTAGTTGAATCAAATTTGACTACGACCGGTACTTGAAGAAGGTTAAAACATCAAACTTGATGAATCACCGTTGTAGTTTTTGCATAGGTAAGAACAGTTCTTCCTAGAAGCCTGTAGTAGCCACGTAAAACTTGCAACAACAAAGTAGAGGATGTCTAACTTGTTTTTGCAAGGCATGTTGTGATGTGATATGGTCAAGATATGATGTGATATATGTTGATGTATGAGACGATCATGTTTTGTAATATCGACAACCGGCAAGAGCCTTAGGGTTGTCTCTTTATTGTATGAAGTGCAAATACCATGTAATTGCTTTACTTTATTGCTATGCATTAGCAATAGTTGTGGAAGAAATAGTTGGCGAGATGACCCCGACGCAACGATGGAGATCAAGGTGTCAAGCCGGTGACGATGGAGATCATGATGATGCTTTAGAGATGGAGATCAAAAGCACAAGATGATGATGGCCATAGCATGTCACATATTTTGATTGCATGTGATGTTTATCCTTTATGCATATCATTGTTGGAAATATGCCCTAGAGGCAATAATAAAAGTATTATTATATTTCATTGTTCATGATAACTGTCTTTTGTTCATGCTATAACTGTATTATCCGGAAATCGTAATACACGTGTGAACACATAGACCACAATATGTCCCTAGTGAGCCTCTAGTTGACTAGCTCGTTGTGATCAACATATAGTCATGGTTTCCTGACTATGGACATTGGATGTCATTGATGACGGGATCACATCATTAGGAGAATGATGTGATGGACAAGACCCAATCATAAGCATAGCACAAAGATCGTGTAGTTCGTTTGCTAGAGCTTTGCCAATGTCAAGTATCTCTTCCTTCGACCATGAGATTGTGTAACTCCCGGATACCGTAGGAGTGCCTTGGGTGTATCAAATGTCACAACGTAACTGGGTGACTATAAAGGTGCATTACAGGTATCTCCGAAAGTATCTGTTGGGTTGACACGGATCGAGACTGGGATTTGTCACTCCGTATGACGGAGAGGTATCTCTGGGCCCACTCGGTAATGCATCATCATAATGAGCTCAAGGTGACCAAGGTGTTGGCCACGGGATCATGCATTACGGTATGAGTAAAGTGACTTGCCGGTAACGAGACTGAACAAGGTATTGGGATACCGACGATCGAGTCTCGGGCAAGTAACGTACCGATTGACAAAGGGAATGTATACAGGGTTTGATCGAATCCTCGACATCGTGGTTCAACCGATGAAATCATCGAGGAGCATGTGGGAGCCAACATGGGTATCCAGACCCCGCTGTTGGTTATTGCCCGAGAGTCGTCTCGGTCATGTCTGCGTGTCTCCCGAACCCGTAGGGTCTACACACTTAAGGTTCGGTGACGCTAGGGTTATTAGGAAGACTAGTATGTGACTACCGAATGTTGTTCGGAGTCCCGGATGAGATCCCGGACGTCACGAGGAGTTCCGGAAGGGTCCGGAGGTAAAGATTTATATATGGGAAGTTGTTAAAAGGACACCGGAAAGTTTCGGGGGCGTACCGGCATTGTACCGGGGCCACCGGAAGGGTTCCGGAGGTCCACCGGGAGGGGCTACCCCTCCCGGGGGCCACTTGGGCTGCGTGGGGGATTAGCCAGCCCCTGGTGGGCTGGGAGCACCCCCTCCCTTGGGCCCTTGCGCCTAGGGTTGAGGGGGGAACCCTAGAGGCCCCCCCCCTTGCTTGGGGGGCAAGTCCCCCCTCCCCTTGGCCGCCGCCCCCCATCTAGATGCATCTAGAGGGGCCGGCCCCCCTTCTCCCTTCCCCCTATAAATAGAGGGGTGAGGGGAGGGCAGCCGCACCACAAGCCAAGGCGCAGCCCTCCCCTCCCCAACACCTCTCCTCCTCCGTTGTGTGCTCGGCGAAGCCCTATCGGAGTACCGCTTCTCCACCATCACCACGCCGTCGTGCTGCCGGTGGAGCTGTCTTCCTCAACCTCTCCTTCCTCCTTGCTGGATCAAGACGGAGGAGACGTCACCCGTACCGTACGTGTGTTAAACGCGGAGGTGCTGTCCGTTCAGCACTTGGTCATCGGTGATTCGAATCACGTCGAGTACGACTCCATCATCACCTTGCAAGCTTCCGCACGTGATCTACAAGTGGTATGTAGGTGCAAACTCTCTCCCATGACTCGTTGCTTAGATGAACTCATAGATGGATCTTGGTGAAACCGTAGGAAAATTTTTAATTTTCTGCAACGTTCCCCAACAGTGGCATCATGAGCCAGGTCTATGCGTAGTTCTCTAATGCACGAGTAGAACACAATTTGTTGTGGGCGTGGATCTTGTCAACTTACTTGCCTCTACTAGTCTTTTCTTGCTTCAACGGTATTGTGGGATGAAGCGGCCCGGACCAACCTTACACGTACGCTTACGTGAGACTGGTTCCACCGATTGACATGCACTAGTTGCATAAGGTGGCTGGCGGGTGTCTGTGTCTCCCACTTTAGTTGGAGCGGATTCGATGAACAGGGCCCTTATGAAGGGTAAATAGTAGTTGACAAAATCACGTTGTGGTTATTCGTAGGTAAGAAAACGTTCTTGCTAGAACCCAATTGCAGCCACGTAAAAGATGCAACAACAATTAGAAGACGTCTAACTTGTTTTTGCAGCGATTGATCATGTGATGTGATATGGCCAGAAGTTGTGATGAATGATGAATTGTGATGTATGAGATCATGTTCTTGTAATAGGATTCACGACTTGCATGTCGATGAGTATGACAACCGGCAGGAGCCATAGGAGTTGTCTTTATTTTTTTGTATGACCTGCGTGTCATTGAAGAACGCCATGTAAACTACTTTACTTCATTGCTAAACGCGTTAGCCATAGAAGTAGAAGTAGTCATTGGCATGACAACTTCATGAAGACACGATGATGGAGATCATGATGATGGAGATCATGGTGTCAAGCCGGTGACAAGATGATCATGGAGCCCCGAAGATGGAGATCAATGGAGCTATATGATATTGGCCATATCATGTCACAACTATATATAATTGCATGTGATGTTTATTATGTTTATGCATCTTGTTTACTTAGGACGACGGTAGTAAATAAGATGATCCCTTAAAACAATTTCAAGAAGTGTTCTCCCCTAACTGTGCACCGTTGCTACAGTTCGTCGCTTCTAAGCACCACATGATGATCGAGTGTGATGGATTCTTACGTTCACATACAACGGGTGTAAGACAGTTTTACACAGCGAAAACACTTAGGGTTAACTTGACGAGCCTAGCATGTACAGACATGGCCTCGGAACATGGAGACCGAAAGGTCGAACACGAGTCGTATGGAAGATACGATCAACATGAAGATGTTCACCGACGATGACTAGTCCATCTCACGTGATGATCGGACACGGGCTAGTCGACTCGGATCGTGTAACACTTAGATGACTAGAGGGATGTCTAATCTAAGTGGGAGTTCATAATTTTGATTATAACTTTATTATCATGAACTTAGTCTAAAACCTTTGCAAATATGTCTTGTAGATCAAATGGCCAACGCTCATGTCAACATCAACTTCAACGCGTTCCTAGAGAAAACCAAGCTGAAAGATGATGGCATCAACTATACGGACTGGGTCCGGAACCTGAGGATCATCCTCATAGCTGTCAAGAAACAATATGTCCTAGAAGCACCGTTAGGTGACCCACCTGTTCTCCCAGCACTGCAAGACGATTTGAATGTTTGGCAGACACGTGCTGATGATTACTCCCTCGTTCAGTGCGGCATGCTTTACAGCTTAGAACCGGGGCTCCAAAAGCGTTTTGAGCATCACGGAGCATATGAGATGTTCGAAGAGCTGAAACTAGTTTTCCAAGCTCATGCCCGGGTCGAGAGATATGATGTCTCCGACAAGTTCTACAGTTGTAAGATGGAGGAAAACAGTTCTGTCAGTGAGCACATCCTGAAGATGTCTGGGTTGCACAACCGTATGACCCAGCTGAACATTAACCTCCCAGATGAGGCGGTCATTGACAGAATCCTCCAGTCGCTCCCACCAAGCTACAAGAGCTTTGTGATGAACTACAACATGCAGGGGATGGTGAAGACCATTCCTGAAGTGTTCTCGATGCTGAAGTCAGCAGAGGCTGAAATCAAGAAAGAACATCAAGTGTTGATGGTCAATAAGACCACTAAGTTCAAGAAGGGCAAGGGTAAGAAGAACTTCAAGAAGGACGGCAAAGATGTTGTCGCGCCCGGTAAGCCTGTTGCCGGGAAGAAGTCAAAGAATGGACCCAAGCCTGAGACTGAGTGCTTTTATTGCAAGGGGAAGGGTCACTGGAAACGGAACTGCCCCAAATACTTAGCGGATAAGAAGGCCGGCAATACCAAAGGTATATTTGATATACATGTAATTGATGTGTACCTTACCAGTACTCGTAGTAACTCCTGGGTATTTGATACCGGTGCCGTTGCTCATATTTGTAACTCACAGCAGGAGCTGCGGAATAAACGGAGACTGGCGAAGGACGAGGTGACGATGCGCGTCGGGAATGGTTCCAGAGTCGATGTGATCTCCGTCGGCACGCTGCCTCTACATTTACCCATGGGATTAGTTTTGAACCTTAATAATTGTTATTTAGTGCCAAGTTTGAGCATGAACATTGTATCTGGATCTCGTTTGATACGAGATGGCTACTCATTTAAGTCTGAGAATAATGGTTGTTCGATTTATATGAGAGATATGTTTTATGGTCATGCTCCGATGGTCAATGGTTTATTCTTAATGAATCTCGAGCGTAATATTACACATGTTCATAGTGTGGATGCCAAAAGATGTAAAGTTGATAACGATAGTCCCACATACTTGTGGCACTGCCGCCTTGGTCACATTGGTGTCAAGCGCATGAAGAAGCTCCATGCTGATGGACTTTTAGAGTCTCTTGATTATGAATCGTTTGACACATGCGAACCATGCCTCTTAGGCAAAATGACCAAGACTCCGTTCTTCGGAACAATGGAGCGAGCAACCAACTTGTTGGAAATCATACATACCGATGTGTGCGGTCCAATGAGCATTGAGGCTCGCGGAGGATATCGTTATGTTCTCACCCTCACTGATGACTTGAGTAGATATGGGTATGTCAACTTAATGAAACACAAGTCTGAGACCTTTGAAAAGTTCAAGGAATTTCAGAACGAGGTGGAGAATCAACGTGACCAAAAGATAAAGTTCCTACGATCAGATCGTGGAGGAGAATACTTAAGTCACAAATTTGGTACACACTTAAGGAAATGTGGAATCGTTTCACAACTCACGCCGCCTGGAACACCTCAGCGAAACGGTGTGTCCGAACGTCGTAATCACACTCTATTGGATATGGTGCGGTCTATGATGTCTCTTACCGATTTACCGCTATCATTTTGGGGATACGCTCTAGAGACAGCTACATTCACTTTAAATAGGGCACCGTCTAAATCCGTCGAGACGACACCGTATGAATTATGGTTTGGGAAGAAACCTAAGCTGTCGTTTCTAAAAGTTTGGGGATGCGATGCTTATGTCAAGAAACTTCAACCTGAAAAGCTCGAACCCAAGTCGGAAAAATGCGTATTCATAGGATACCCTAAGGAAACTGTCGGGTATACCTTCTACTTAAGATCCGAGGGCAAGACCTTTGTTGCCAAGAACGGATGCTTTCTGGAAAAAGAGTTTCTCTCGAAAGAAGTAAGTGGGAGGAAAGTAGAACTCGATGAAGTACTACCTCTCGAACGGGAAAGTGGTGCAGCTCAGGAAAATGTTCCTGTGATGCCCACACCAACTGAAGAGGAAACCAATGATGATGATCAAGGTACTTCGGATCAAGTTGCTACTGAACTTCGTAGGTCCACAAGGACACGTATCGCACCAGAGTGGTACGGCAACCCTGTCCTGGAAATCATGTTGTTAGACAACGGTGAACCTTCGAACTATGAAGAAGCGATGGCGGGCCCAGATTCCAACAAATGGCTTGAAGCCATGAAATCCGAGATAGAATCCATGTATGAAAACAAAGTATGGACTTTGACAGACTTGCCCGATGATCGGCGAGCGATAGAAAACAAATGGATTTTTAAGAAGAAGACGGACGCGGATGGTAATGTTACCATTTATAAGGCTCGACTTGTCACTAAGGGTTATCGACAAGTTCAAGGGATTGACTACGACGAGACATTCTCTCCCGTAGCGAAGCTGAAGTCCGTCCGAATCATGTTAGCAATTGCCGCATACTATGATTATGAGATATGGCAGATGGACGTCAAAACGGCATTCCTTAATGGACATCTTAAGGAAGAGCTGTATATGATGCAGCCGGAAGGTTTTGTCGATCCTAAGAACGCTAACAAAGTATGCAAGCTCCAGCGATCCATTTATGGACTGGTGCAAGCATCTCGGAGTTGGAACATTCGCTTTGATGAGATGATCAAAGCGTTTGGGTTTATGCAGACTTATGGAGAAGCCTGCGTTTAGAAGAAAGTGAGTGGGAGCTCTGTAGCATTTCTCCTATTATATGTAGATGACATACTCTTGATGGGAAATGATACAGAACTTCTGGACAGCATTAAGGCCTACTTGAACAAGTGTTTTTCAATGAAGGACCTTGGAGAAGCTGCTTATATATTAGGCATCAAGATCTATAGAGATAGATCAAGACGCCTCATAGGTCTTTCACAAAGCACATACCTTGATATGATTTTGAAGAGGTTCAAAATGGATCAGTCCAAGAAAGGGTTCTTGCCTATGTTACAAGGTGTGAGATTGAGCTCAGCTCAGTCACCGACCACGGCAAAAGATAAAGAAGAGATGAGTGTCATCCCCTATGCTTCAGCCATAGGATCTATTATGTATGCCATGCTGTGTACCAGACCCGATGTAAACCTTGCCGTAAGTTTGGTAGCAAGATACCAAAGTAATCCCGGCAAGGAACACTGGACAGCGGTCAAGAATATCCTGAAGTACCTGAAAAGGACAAAGGACATGTTTCTCGTTTATGGAGGAGACGAAGAGCTCGTCATAAAGGGTTACGTCGACGCTAGCTTCGACTCAGATCTGGATGACTCTAAGTCACAAACCGGATACGTGTATATGTTGAATGGTGGAGCAGTAAGCTGGTGCAGCTGCAAGCAGAGCATCGTGGCGGGATCTACGTGTGAAGCGGAGTACATGGCAGCCTCGGAGGCAGCGCATGAAGCGATTTTGGTGAAGGAGTTCATCACCGACCTAGGAGTCATACCCAATGCGTCGGGGCCAATCAAACTCTTCTGTGACAACACTGGAGCTATTGCACTTGCCAAGGAGCCCAGGTTTCACAAGAAGACCAGGCACATCAAGCGTCGTTTCAACTCCATCCGTGAAAATGTTCAAGATGGAGACATAGAGATTTGCAAAGTGCACACGGATCTGAATGTCGCAGATCCGTTGACTAAACCTCTCTCGCGTGCAAAACATGATCAACACCAGAACTCTATGGGTGTTCGATTCATCACAATGTAACTAGATTAGTGACTCTAGTGCAAGTGGGAGACTGTTGGAAATATGCCCTAGAGGCAATAATAAAAGTATTATTATATTTCATTGTTCATGATAACTGTCTTTTGTTCATGCTATAACTGTATTATCCGGAAATCGTAATACACGTGTGAACACATAGACCACAATATGTCCCTAGTGAGCCTCTAGTTGACTAGCTCGTTGTGATCAACAGATAGTCATGGTTTCCTGACTATGGACATTGGATGTCGTTGATGAAGGGATCACATCATTAGGAGAATGATGTGATGGACAAGACCCAATCATAAGCATAGCACAAAGATCGTGTAGTTCGTTTGCTAGAGCTTTGCCAATGTCAAGTATCTCTTCCTTCGACCATGAGATCGTGTAACTCCCGGATACCGTAGGAGTGCCTTGGGTGTATCAAACGTCACAACATAACTGGGTGACTATAAAGGTGCATTACAGGTATCTCTGAAAGTATCTGTTGGGTTGACACGGATCGAGACTGGGATTTGTCACTCCGTATGACGGAGAGGTATCTCTGGGCCCACTCGGTAATGCATCATCATAATGAGCTCAAGGTGACCAAGGTGTTGGCCACGGGATCATGCATTACGGTACGAGTAAAGTGACTTGCCGGTAACGAGACTGAACAAGGTATTGGGATACCGACGATCGAGTCTCGGGCAAGTAACGTACCGATTGACAAAGGGAATTGTATACAGGGTTTGATCGAATCCTCGACATCGTGGTTCAACCGATGAAATCATCGAGGAGCATGTGGGAGCCAACATGGGTATCCAGACCCCGCTGTTGGTTATTGCCCGAGAGTCGTCTCGGTCATGTCTGCGTGTCTCCCGAACCCGTAGGGTCTACACACTTAAGGTTCGGTGACGCTAGGGTTATTAGGAAGACTAGTATGTGACTACCGAATGTTGTTCGGAGTCCCGGATGAGATCCCGGACGTCACGAGGAGTTCCGGAAGGGTCCAGAGGTAAAGATTTATATATGGGAAGTTGTTAAAAGGACACCGGAAAGTTTCGGGGGCGTACCGGCATTGTACCGGGGCCACCGGAAGGGTTACGGAGGTCCACCGGGAGGGGCCACCCCTCCCGGGGGGCCACTTGGGCTGCATGGGGGATTAGCCAGCCCCTGGTGGGCTGGGCGCACCAACTCCCTTGGGCCCTTGCGCCTAGGGTTGAGGGGGGAACCCTAGAGGGGGCGCCCCCCCTTGCTTGGGGGGCAAGTCCCCCCTCCCCTTGGCCGCCGCCCCCCCTCTAGATGCATCTAGAGGGGCCGGCCCCCCTTCTCCCTTCCCCCTATAAATAGAGGGGTGAGGGGAGGGCAGCCGCACCACAAGCCAAGGCGCAGCCCTCCCCTCCCCAACACCTCTCCTCCTCCGTTGTGTGCTCGGCGAAGCCCTGTCGGAGTACCGCTTCTCCACCATCACCACGCCATCGTGCTGCCGGTGGAGCTGTCTTCCTCAACCTCTCCTTCCTCCTTGCTGGATCAAGACGGAGGAGACGTCACCCGTACCGTACGTGTGTTAAACGCGGAGGTGCTGTCCGTTCAGTACTTGGTCATCAGTGATTCGAATCACGTCGAGTACGACTCCATCATCACCTTGCAAGCTTCCGCACGTGATCTACAAGTGGTATGTAGATGCAAACTCTCTCCCATGACTCGTTGCTTAGATGAACTCATAGATGGATCTTGGTGAAACCGTAGGAAAAATTTTAATTTTCTTCAACGTTCCCCAACAATCATGTCAAGATGATGATGACGATTGCATGTGATGGAGATCAAAATTATTTAGATGGCTTTTGACTCATTCCCCGTAGAGAAGTTCTTTCTTCGATTCGATTACATCTTCGACATGTTTCACTTGAAGAAGCTGGATTTTATGTTTGTCCGCCTTTATGCCTTGTACATGAACTACATCATTGGGATTGAGCAGATACCTTATATCTGTGTCGCTGACCCGTACTTCATACACGAGGTCTTCTTGGCAGTCTGCGCAGAGCACCATGAATACGCGAGGAACTACATCATCAATTTCATGGTCGCCAATAAGGACAAGGAGACGATTCTCGTGCCTTATCATCCCCTGTAAGTCATCCGCGCGGATATCCTTCCTTCGATTTCAATCAGTCCTTTGCACGGTGGAGACTAATTAATTTGAGGTGTACTTATTTTGCGCAGCCACGGGCGCACCGTCCTCATCATCCTTTAGCCCCAATACTCCCATGCTATTTATTTGGACTAGTCGAAGAACATGAACAAAAAGGATTACACCCACATCAAGTCTATTCTCGACAGTGCTATCTTTTTCTACGGCGTACAGGGTGGAGAGATCACGACCAAGAAGAAGAGGAACGGCAGGATCGCCTTCAGCCATAGGACCAACTTCTGCTGAATCCAGCAACCATGTGATACTCTTAGTGATGGATTCTATGTCCTACACCACATGCTGGAGAACAGACATGATCAGCAGAACCTTCGCATGTCACCTACATCCGGGGATGCCCATATTCTGCAATGGGCAAGGAACGTAGGAGATATCGAGGATCATCGGCTTCGAGCTGAGTTTTGTCACATCCAGCATGAACTTGCCCAAATCATCATGAAGGAGGTCCTCGAAAAACAGGGTTGTTCTACCATCATTTGTGTTGAGTTTCATTCATATATATGTATTGAACCCCTTCTTTAAATTAGGAATGGCAGCTGCAGGATGAACTCTTACCACATGCTCGCATAAAAGCAATTCAAGACGAATTGGCGGGATTCTTTCTTGACCATCTCATACATAAAGCCGGAGAATACCATGTGGAAATTGATATAGACATGAGATATTAGGGATTGTAAGAGATCTTATATTGTATATATATGTAGCTAGTAGCGTCGGATAGATATACAAAAAATTGTTGTTCGACCAATCTCTCGAAGAAAGAGAGGTCACTCCTCTCTGTATATGTTCATGACGATCTTGTGTAATTCATGGTTCCTTCATTTGCTTACTAGCAAGAGTGTCGAGTTCTCTCTCTATGTATATAATAGCTACCGTCGACCAATCACGGAAAAAGACAGGACACTTCTCTCTATTAGCTAGCTAATATAATATATGAAACCCCTAAATTAACTCTCAAAAACCCCCTAACCCCCCCTTTCAAAAATAAAACCCAGCTCCTGCTACCTGCTGACGCGTGGATGTCATTTAGTCCCGGTTGATGTTACCAACCTGGACTAAAGGTCCTCTCGCCTGGGCACCCCGCAGCGACCACGCGGAGTCCCTTTTGTCCCGGTTTGTAAGCGAACCGGGACTAAAGGTTTTGGGCTTTAGTCCCGACCCTTTAATCCCGGTTCCAGAACAGGGCTAAATGGCCTCTGAAACTGGGATAGATGGCCGGTTTTCTACTAGTGTTAGGTTTCATGTTGTACGTAATAATATGGATTTAAGGTATCCGGATGTAGAATGCCTTTTTAGGGAATGATTGGTCACTAACCGCGGACGTGCCCGGGCGCGTCCACGGCCGTTTGCGGGGTTGGATTTGCCAAGTGCGGTTGTAGATGCTCTTATTACGTCCGAGTTGCGATGGTGAAAGAGAGTACCAGTCTCTTCCTTTTTAAATACAAATATTTTAAAAAATCTAATATGAATTATATATGGAGCAAAATGAGTGAATCTACACTCTAAAATACGTAAATTAGGTAAAACTGTGTCTGCCACAGAACTAGTTAAGGCTTGCTAAACATTTAACGGTTTAAAAGTAAATAAAAAATATGAAATAAATAGAGGAGCCTCACTCTAATATAATAAGATGATCCAACGGTGTGATTGTAAAAATATGCATTTATGTGTCCTCAGCGAAAAAGACAAGCATTTCAGCTCACTGCAGGACCAATATATATTGAAACATTTGTTCTTTTTGTCCAGGACACATACAGTCATATTTCTTCAATCCCTCCGTTGGATCATGTTATATTATAGGTGTGTTGGTTCAGCATTTTTTACAGAATTTTTGAGAACTTTTACACCGTCAAAAACCTTAACTAGTTCCGTGGCAAGCTATTGTAGAAAATCCTACTATATATATATATATATATATATATATATATATATATAAATATATATATATATATATATATATATAAATATATATATAGTCTTGAATGAAATCTATAAAAGGACTTATATTTTGAAACAGAGAGTACTACTTCCTCCGTTTGGAATTACTTGTCGCGCGACAAGTAATTCCGAGCGGAGGGAGTAGATTGCAAAACGTGACCTGGTCTCTTCCTTTTTGTACTGGGTTGTTTTCACGCCCTTTCTAAGTGGACGAAGAGAGTACTTGTTGGTGGAAATCCTAGCCTAACTCACGCGATCATGGTGGAGACGATGAGCAGACGCACGAACACAACACAGGGCAGTTTGTGCCGCGCCCAACAACAGCGGCTTTTCTGTTTCTCTTCCTCTTATTTTGCAGGAGCAACGCTCGCTGTTACATGCATAACTAACTCGCCCAAATCCAGCTCGTTCTAATCGTGCCATCCCATGATCCGGAGTTGCCGGGCATGACTGACTCAACGCACTACACCTTGATGCAAACTACATCTCAGGTTTATAGAAAACTCGTTACTGAAACAAAATTCAGACTAAGGTTCTAGCCTGACACTGAAAACATCAGGATTATTCTAACAGTACTATATATATGTTTGAGCTCTCTCGATCTATAGCTTTTTTTTTTTGCATCACTGTGTTTACTGTGCAGGTGTCATCTCGCGCAAAGCATCATAGCTACCAGCGAGCAGTTCTTCTATGAGAAATACAATGCAAAGGTGAAGAATCGACACCTTATGTTCCATGCATTTTCTGGCTGTCAAGAAATCGTTAAGTGGGCTTCTAATTCCGTTGTTACTGATTCAAATGCTAACCATAAAGTTATGGAGACACTGACGCGGCTGGGTCAGGGTAAGAGAGCTAAGCATGGGCCCCGTCCCTTTTGTCCTGGACACTCAAACTCCAACCAGCAAAACAAAGCAATAGCTCACTGGAAAAAGGAAAAGCAAGGATGATCAAGATGTGCAATGGAAATCACAAGTAATACTAGTTATCTTCAACTTTTTCCATATTTTCCAGGAGACCTTGTTCCGCAATTCACCTACTTTAGAAAGCCTTAAACTGGATAGGTCATTAGGATGAGGTGACAGAGGTGAATCTTTGCTGCTAAGTGCTAACTATTAAGCGCACTTCTTAATTACTTATAGTATCATTGCTTGGTGGCCGGCCAAATCAGTGGGGGGACTTTGACAGATCAACTAAAGTAGGGAGTTGGGCCGAAAGATCAATACTTTGTAGTTTCTACAGAAAGAACTTCTGACACGATAATATATGCAAAGGTGGGAGGAAAAGTCCTTTGTAAGGACATTTTACAGCTCACTTACTTTGTAAAGCGGAACTGATAATATTGTTTATTCATCCGATATGCATACATAATCGTAGTGGGTGAGCATAGAAGCCGTTCATCATTGTACCACAACAATTCCAACTGCAACAACCAGCAAGCTCAGATTGTTTGTCCATCTAATCACTCTCCCTCGCCACACAAAGAAAGGAAAAACACACACGCATTTTATCTCAACCGAGCTACAGGCTGGCAAGGGAGAGGCATTGACCTCGCAACAGGGGCCATGGGCAGCCTGCTCCTCAAGCTCGGTGAACTCCTCAAAGAGGAGTACAAGCTGCACATGGGCACCAAGGTAAACATCAAGTATCTTGAGAGAGAGCTGAGGAGCCTGCATGCTACCCTCCGCAAGGTCGGAGATGTGCCACGGGACGAGCTTGATGTACGTGCAAGTCAAACTCTGGGCTGATGAGGTCAGGGACCTCTCGTACATAATGGAGGACATCATCAACAAGTTTCTGGTGTGTGTTGAGGGCCTTGAGCCCGATGTCAGACCCCACAAGCTCAAGCAGCTCATGAAGAAGATGGGTGACTTGCTCACCAAAGGAAAAAAGAAGATGGGTGACTTGCTCACCAAAGGAAAAATTCGCCATGAGATCGCTGACGAGATCAATGGTATAAAGGTACGTGTCCAAGTGGTGGCTGACCGCCATGATAGGTACAGAGTCAATGAGGTGGTCGCTAATCCAGCTGGCACATACATGGTTGACCCTCGCTTGTCGGCTCTGTACAAGGATCAGAAAGAGCTCGTTGGCATTGATGATTCATTCAATGAACTAACCAAGATGCTGAGTGACAGGGATGGCGATGTGTCCAAGAAACTAAAGATACTCTCTGTTTTTGGATTCGGAGGACTTGGCAAGACAACTCTTGACAAAGATGTGTATGATAAGCTCGAAGCGCAGTTTGATTGCAGTGCTTTTTTTCCAGTTGGACGGAACCCTAGCATGAAGAAACTTCTCAACGACATTCTCTTTGGAATTCACAAGAAAATGTACCCGGAGTTGGATGGAAGACAGCTAATTGATGAAATCCGAGTATTACTTGAGAACAAAAGGTACACACCCTATTATTCAATTTCATGTAGTTCAAGTAGTAAATGGGGAGTTGGATGAAAAGCAGCTGATTTATGAACCATGAGAAAAAGAGGTATGCTGCTATTGTGTACGTAGTTTCATATACATCAAGTAGTAAATGGGGGAAAACATAGCGTCTCACCTGAGAAGGAAACATGGCGCCTCTGCTGGTGCATGCATATGTCTCTCTCCTGCACCCCTCCATTTCTTTATTCAATAATGCCAACTTTATATTCCTTAACGAGGTGGTGGTTGACATTCATGCATCCTGTTTTAAACATGGTTTACATAGTTAGATGCCTTGTAAAACAGGTTTCCTGATTTATGATATCTCTTGCGTTATGGATGCATGGTGATCACAGGTACCTAATCGTCATTGATGACATATGGGATACACAAACTTGGGAACTAGTCAAGACTGCTTTGGTGTGTAATAATTGTGGAAGCAAGATCGTCACAACTACTCGTATACTTGAAGTTGCCACAAGAACCGGTAAAGTATACAGGCTACAAGCACTTTCTCGTGATTTATCAGAGGATTTATTTCATAGAAGATTATTTGGAGGTAAAATAAATCAGCCTAATCATCTACCGTCAGAGGTATACAATAAATTTTTATATAAATGTGGTGGTGTACCATTGGCTATAATCACAATAGCTAGTTTGCTCGCCGATAAACCGGTTGAGCTGTAGTCTAAGGTATACACCTCAATCGGTTTTGGGCATGAAGAGAATGAAGACGTGGACAACACAAAAAAATACTTTCATTTAGTTATTATGATCTTCCTTGTGAACTAAAGTCTTGCTTATTGTATATGAGCATATACCCTGAAGATCATCTGATTGATAAAGATAGTTTGATATGGAAATGGGTCGCCGAAGGTTTTATCCATGAGGAACCAGGGTTAAGACTATTTGATATTGGTGAGAGGTACTTCAACGAGCTGGTGAACAGAAGCATGATAATGCCTGTAGAGCAAGATAAATATAACGGCATCATAACCGAGTATCGTGTCCACGACATAATGCTTATGATTTGTTTATTGTCAAAGGAAGAAAAAGTTTGTTACTGTGTTGGATAGTAATGAGCAATACGAAACTTCACATTGCAATGCTGGTAGGCTAGCTATTCAACATAGAGTCCAACCTTTGGCTAGCATGTCAACACTACAAGCAAGGTCACTTAATGCCATGTGCAATGCTGAGATGTTGCCATCAGTTTCATGCTTCGAAGTTTTGCGTGTCCAAAGGCGAAAGCGGAGCGGCGATTGGGATTGCCCCGGTCGTACCGCTCCTGCCGTCGAGCCGCGTGCTCCGCCTCAGACACGACAGCCCTCGAGCCCGAGGAGCCACTGAGGTAGTGGAGGAGGCAGGCCCGCACCTTCTTGATCACGGGCGGCAGCTCCTCCTTGTCGGTGAGGTGGTGGTGGTGCGACGGGGAGAAGGGCGCATCCATGCGGCCGTACAGGTTGCATGGCAGGGACGCAGGCTCCTCCTTCACGCGACATCCGATCTGGATGCTGCGGCGGTGCGGGGGCTAGGTTGGCTCCTCCCTCACGCGACGTCCTATCTGGACATCGCGGTTGTGCCGGGGCGAGGTCGGCTCCTCCTTCATCGGCAGGTGGATGCTGGCTCAGGCTTGACACGGTGGCGCGACGGGGAAGGTGGCTCCTCCTTCACGTGCGCCAACAATGGGGGGGACGACCCCATGTAACGGAGCGACCGCTCTGTCATTATCTCAATCTGGCGGACAAAATCTCCGTCCGTCAAGGTGGCCTCCTCGAGGAGCCGGGGCTGTGCTGGCTCCTACGGCTGCTGTGGCAGTGCCTGGTCCTCCTCGTCACCGGAGGATCTCGTCCATGGCGGAGGAGGCGGCCACCGTGGACGCCAATGGACCCGGAGAGCGTCTGCAGCGGCGCCAAGAACCGTCGGAGGAGCTTCCGCCTACTCTGCCTACTGGCATGGAGCACCATTTCGGCATCGCCGGAGCTTGGGACGAAGAGGGGAGGGAGGGGCTCGGGCATAGAGACGGAGGAGGAGAGGGGGTCGGTGCTCAATGAGGGGGGTGCGGCTCTGTGCATCGCTGGCGCACAGTTTAAATAGCCGCGGCGAGGCCTAGGCGGGGGAGCAGTCCGCTTCAAGGCGGCGCATCGGCCGGAGTTGGTTCCTCGGGAACCTGCGTCCTCATTGAAGCGGCGGCTGCTGAGTGGTCGCGTCGGTCAGCGCCGCCCTCCGTCCCTCCGTTGACGTCGCGGCACCAATGTCTGGGACGACATGAATGGGGCGCGCGCATCAGAAGGAAAGCACAGGATGGGCGGGGAGGGGCTTTTGATGGGCCAAGACGGTCAGAAGTGGGCTTGGGATCAGTACGGACTCCCGCAAACCTCCCTCATGTTTGTCTTTGGTGTGCGGGAAAAAATACGTTCAGGCCGTCCCGTAGACCGATACAGGCTCGCATTGAATGACTTCCGCGGTCCAGGCAACACTGTATAGAGCTACACAACTTGTGGGCTATCGGGAGTGTGTCCTCCCAAGCGGCACCCCCAAATTGCTGACTACTTTTTTTTGGCATTTTCATGAATAGAGAAATTTTGCTTTGCTCTCGCAATTGATCACAATGCTTTAGATTCCGTGCGCTCGCAGCTCCATAAGATTGAGACGATGAGTTGGGGGCCGCAAGAGGATCGTGGGGCTTCCTGTCGTCGACAAGGCGAGCACGCCGCGAATGTCGACCTCGGCGGCGTAGTTGTGCATGCACGAGGCCGTCAGGGACCTGATGCCCAACGCCGACAGGCTAGTCGAGTTGGGCGAGCTGCAGGCTGCCGAAGGCCACGGCCAGGACGAACTGATGCCCAAGACAAGTCGCCCGATGCGCTGGTTCACCACACCTACCGTAGAGGGCCTTCCTTCACGGGGATGATGACAAGCTCCGCGATCAGATCCTCCAGGACACACGGCGAGGTGCTCGGGGACGCGGACAAGACCATCGGTGAAGGTGCAGGCGCGGCTAACAGGAAGGTGACGCGGTGTCGTTGCTGTAGGCAGTCGCCGGCGGAGTCGTGAACATGGCAAGGTGGCGGATGGGAGCGAGATGGAGGCACGTGCTCGATGAGTTGGGGCCTCAGGCCGAGTGCCTGGCTTCTGGGCCGCGCCACCTACCCTCTTTCAGCCCTCGTGCAGTCTAAGGTCTCCGTCTTGATGAAAAACAATTCTAGAAAAAATCCTAGGTCCTTTTGAGTTCGCGAAGGTCCCTGAAAGTTAAAAATACACAAAACAAGGTTTTCGTAAGTTATAACCCAAATAAAGGAGATCATGTGGAAAATCCGCGAAATCAATGTTAAACATGGATATAACCATAAATAAGATGCAAATATGTTGGAATATAACACAATAAACTATAAAGTTTAGGGATGCATTTTACATGCATCACTGCTTCACGAAGCAGCTGACGGTGAAGGAGAGCCCCCGCTCGACGAAGGCCATGTGCAGCACTCGTTCATCTCTCGCCGGGAGTGGCGTTACCTCTGTGTCGGCCTCCACGCGCAACGGACGGAGCGGAGCAACAACCCCTCCACTTCGAGCTTCTCCAACACCGCCTGTGACACTAATGAGCAACAACACTGGCCAGCGGAGGATGCCATTTCCATGCACACCACAAGAACGTACACACTGGATCTGGATGCAAGTGTAACATCCCGAAGTAGGACACAAAAGGGGTAGATTTAGGTTCTGTACATTTGCATAGCATGCGTTTGAAAAATCTGGGGAAATTTCAAACTTTTGCTTTAAGATAACAAAGTGATTGAGATTTGAACTTGGTGATGAGTTAGAGCTAGGTCATCATAAGTTTTCAAGTAAATTTCAACATGAACTTTGTTCAAATCCAAAATTTGGGCTTCCAAATTTAAACAATAACACAAGCGAGTCTCTGACTCATAAAAACATACACAAGATAGATGGTTCTAAAACAAACATGAACCATACAAAGATATTTGAATTCAAAATTGAGGTTTGAATTATTCAAACTTGAGTTCAAATGAGAAAATTCATAACAAATAGAATAAAATTCAGAAAAATATAAAGTATTCTTATCCACAACAATATTTTTACAAGAGGAAATATCAATTCGCCAAATACATAAATACATTATCCCAATCTCCGTGATGGCCTCCGTTGCCTTGCCTCCTGGGGAGGTTGTTCCTAGTTAGTTCCCGTTATTCGTCCACTTGCATTGCTTGTATTCGCAATTGGCAAATTAACTTGGATGATTGCTATCATTGTCTTGAATGCGATAGCGAGCCTATGAAATTAGATTAGATAATCAGAAGTTAGGATTGTGATAATCAGAGGTTAGCATTGTGAAATTGGAAAGAATCATAACTATATAATACTCCCTCCGTTCCATAATATAGTGCCTATAGATTTTTACAGAAGTCAAACATTACAAACTTTGACCATGCTTATAGAGAAAAGTAGGTACATCTAGAATACCAAATGCACATCATTGGATACATCGTGAGTTATATTTTCAGAATGTACATGTTTGTTATTGTAGATGGACAATTTTCTCTATACACTTGGTTAAAGTTGGCAAAGTTTGGCTTTCACAAAAAATCTATAGGCACTACATTGTGGAATGGAGGGAGTAACAGAGAAAAAACAAACCGAGCAAGAACAGTTGAGTTGAGCATTATAGTTTATGAGAAACCATTTTGTGCCTCTCAACATTAGACTCAGAATTGGCATAATTCTTTTAACGAGACTAGTAATAACTTCAGAACAAAATACACAAGCATTTGTCAGTTTGCTGTCTTTATTTGCACACCCACAATGTTTCGGATTGTCCAAGTTTTCATGTATAATACTCTGTCCATTTTTATAGGTAGCATTAGCATTTGAAACATTCAAGCATCACCATTTACGCTCAATGTTTCATTATAGAGCTTGCTTTGCAAAATTTCTGAAAATAATAGTGCTAACATCAATTGCTTCTTTTTTTTTTCTCATTCTTTGGTCAATCTGTACTTCCTACAAACCCCGGAGCAATTTGTGGGATGTCCTTTAGTTATTATAGAGAAGCCACACCCAAAATGTATTATAGTAGATAAATGAAAATGCTAATACAAAAAAAAAACGAACATGAGAAGTACCTGGGTAGGCCATTTGTGTCTTGGACAAATACCAAATCACGACACTCGCTGTTGGTAATGTGAACCATTTCCTCAAGCCTATATAATTAGGAGACCAGCGTTAGTTATATGTGTTGCTT
Source organism: Triticum timopheevii (assembly GCA_963921465.1). Classification (NCBI taxonomy): domain Eukaryota; kingdom Viridiplantae; phylum Streptophyta; class Magnoliopsida; order Poales; family Poaceae; genus Triticum; species Triticum timopheevii. Next base: position 3,315,657 of record OY997274.1, on the reverse strand, counting down.
TCGGGAACAAATAAAAAACCTTCCATGTCACTGGATTAAATGATGCAATGCATGGCCAAACCTTACATGCAACCCCAAGAACAAACCAGAAATCAAGTAATGCAGACAATGCTAATTTTTTAAATAAAAAAGCACTGCTTGTGGACCAACTATAGGTACCAACCCACCAGAACAGCTAGTTGTGCCAAGATATGAGATTACCCCATTGTAGTCATGGTGGTTTGGGTAATCTTTATAGGTTGTGATAACATGAATGCAGTCTTCAATATTTTAAACAGATTGTTGGTCAAAAATAGTATGTTTGAATCATCGAATACATGCATATCTTAAAAAGAGATAGACCGAGCTAGTATATTGAGCAGAAGCATTATATTTACCTGCAGGTAATGGCATCCCACAAACATACAGTCCCGTCATCTAACATTGTAACCAGTATTGGAAGCTTTGGGTGGCAAGCAACCCAGGTCGTTTGGTGCCCACTCACCCTAAGAGTGTGAACAACTTTTCGTGTCTTCAAATCCCATATCTGATTTTCACACAAATTATGAGGCTTATATATGCAAACAACTATTATCAATCCTGTTATGAAAACAATCATTAATTCTTAATATTCTTCACCTCAGAGTTGTGTGATCCCGATCTCAAAGTAACCATCAAGTGCTCATGACCGCGAGTGAAGAAATAATCGGCCATGGCGAATGGCCCCTTCAGTGTGGTTTCAAGACTGGAAGTTTTGATGTTCCAGACCTATAAATCTCATGCAGAGAAGACATCTTTTAACATTAAATATACAAATAACAACCGAAATAACTGAATTAGTCGATTATTCACTAACTACAACACACACACCCTATGAAGACTTAGGAAAGGAAGAGGCTATAACAAACCTTTACTCTGTCCTCATCAGTAACACAAGCAAAAGTGTTGGTGTCCTTTGGATTAAACTTGACACTGTGCACACCAACGTAATATGTATTCTCAGGTTTCACTTTAAAATTTTGAAATTTCTCGTCGTTCGTGCTCCAGTCCCAAAGCTTGACATTTTTACTAAAAGCAGACGATGAAAGAAGAAGGTATGGATTTGTTGGGTGAGCAGCCAGAGAGTTTACAGATTTCTTATCATGATCTCTGAATTTCTTGACCTCATGCAGCTTAGTGTCAGTGGAATCATAGACATAGATGTATCCGTGACCATCCCCCACTACCAACCGTTTCCCTTCAGCGGTAAATTTGACTGAAAAAACCGGATGTTTGACAGACGTCTCTTTGATGTATTGAAAAAAGGCAGGTCGCTGCCATGCATCCTTGTCTGGCACCTCATTGACCTGCAACTCCACAGTTTCCTGCCATGCAATCAGCAGATTAAGTTTCACCAACTTAATTTTCACTGCATTAGCTATCACACGCTGGCTATAAAGTAGCAGTAATGATACCTCCTTCTGGTAGTCCCAAATGGAACAAATCCCTCCCTCATGACCAGTCACAATCCTGTGATGCATATTATAGTGCAAATAAGAGGAAATCTTGGAATAACTAATATAAGAGTTGCGTCACTAGATGGGCTATAATTGTATAAATATGACTCACCATGGCTTAGTGGGGTGCGCGTCAATGGATGTCACCAAGGTCATTTCCTTTATTGATCTTGATATGATCTGGTAAAACCAGTTAATATAATGCAAATAGTTAAAAAAATTAGCCACTGCAGGAAATTAAATGATCAATCTACTACATTCTACAAAACGTTAAAGAATTTATCTAAGGACCATCAATTGTAGAGTGCTGTTTTGATTAGAACACAGGGATTTTGGAAGGAACATGGAATATATATCCCAAGTCTTAATAGGATACATACGAGCATGGGTAGCTTGAATCATGCATGTCAACATTATAATTACCTGGCAGCTTGCTGGGTCACAAGTGATAGCTGTCAGCATTGCCCGATACACCTCTGCCTTAAGCTTCTTAACATGCACCATAAAGCCATTGTCAATATTCATCTTGCCAACAATGAATGACTCCAATTTTCCATGGTCTCGCTTCGACTGTACGATGATCATGAGCACCTCAAACTTGACCGTGTCTTTGGGAGGTTGTGCATGCATCTTCATTGTCGCATACACAACCAAAGTTGAATGGGGCTCCATTATCTCTGGTTTTGTAAATTGCTCATTTATTGGTTTAATCCAGATGCCAACGTAATGGTCTGTATTGTTGGTTAGGGTCACTGGGCATCGAGTAGTTTCCTTGTTTTTTGGCTCCAAGGGGAAGAGAAGCTGCTGCGGGTAGACCTCGAGCAGCTTGCTAGTCAGAGAGGAATGGGGGTCTATCTGCAAGGAACAGGCACAAATAATCAACTCACAAATAGTACCTTGACGTGCCATGTATAACAATTGGCGTGGCGTCCAGCTGTTTCAAACAACTTAAATTTCACTATCGACTTCAGTATGCTGTAATTTCTCTGGAATGCATGTTTGGATGCAACAAAAGGTACCTCAGATCCGCCTGTCTCTCTGGATATGCTGATTATTTTCTGCGGATGGAATAATGGTGCTGCAGAAACTCCCACTGACTGTGCCTCGTCCACCGACTTGGAGACAGAGCTATTTGCCTACATAACAAATGAAGATCACCAATTCTCATCACAGAAGAAAAGGTAAGAATGAAGATCATCAAGACACAATGTAACATCTCATAAAAACAAACAACTTTTCTGCTTGACAAGAAATTACTGTTACAGAAGTTCAGCTTAATTACTGGTATAGATCAGTTAATATAGCTCGAGGCATCCTTTTATATGAAAAATCGGGTTCCCCAACTATGACAATGATTCAAATGAAACTTAAGCATATGAAATACCTTATTGATAATAATAGTACTAGAGCCTTGTCCAACCACACTGGCCGCTGAAGCGGACTTATCTAAGCCTGCCAGAAGAACAATAAATACATGTCACAGTTTAGATTACACCTGTGATATCTGTAAGAGCACATATGTGTACTAGTGGTACTTTAAAAGACACTTTTTAAGTTTGATTTCATCCATTCTTATTAAACAGCATGATGCAAGTGGGAGAAAGGAAAGCGGGGTGGGGGGGTGGGGGGGATTCGGCCTCCCCCTTCCTTCTCCCCCCCCTTTCCTCCCCCCTCCTACAAATATGACAGGGGGCGCGGCCAAGGGCAGGAGCCCAAGTAGGATTCAGACCTACTTGGGGCGCCCCTTGGCCTCTCCCCTCTCCCTCCCACCTATATATATGTGGGAGGGGGCGCCTAGCACACCTACGGGAATTGCTTAGCTGTGTGCGACGCCCCCCTCCACCGTTTACACCCTCGGTCATATTTTCATAGCGCTTAGGCGAAGCCCTGCGAAGATCACTTCACCATCACCGTCACCATGCCTTCGTGCTGCCGGAACTCATCCACTATCTCGCTGTCTTGCTGGATCAAGAAGGCGTGAACGTCACCGAGCTGAACGTGTGCTGAACACGGGGGTGTCGTACGTTCGGTACTCGATCGGCTGGATCACGAAGAAGTTCGACTACATCAACCACATTGTCAAACGCTTCCGCTTACGGTCTACGAGGGTACGTAGACACACTCTCCCCCTCGTTGCTATGCATCTCCATGGATAGATCATTGCGTGTGCGTAGAATTTTTTTTGTTTTCCATGCAACGTTCCCCAACAGTGGCACCATGAGCCAGGTCTATGCGTAGATGATATGCATGAGTAGAACACAAAGAGTTGTGGGCGGTGATAGTCATACTGCTTACCACCAACGTCTTATTTTGATTTGGCGGTATTGTCGGATGAAGTGGCCCGGACCAACCTTACATGTCCACACACATGAGACTGGTTCCACCGACTGACATGCAACTAGTTTTGCATAAAGGTGGCTGGAGGGTGTCCTCTGTTTCTCCTACTTTAGTTGAATCAAATTTGACTACGACCGGTACTTGAAGAAGGTTAAAACATCAAACTTGATGAATCACCGTTGTAGTTTTTGCATAGGTAAGAACAGTTCTTCCTAGAAGCCTATAGTAGCCACGTAAAACTTGCAACAACAAAGTAGAGGATGTCTAACTTGTTTTTGCAAGGCATGTTGTGATGTGATATGGTCAAGATATGATGTGATATATGTTGATGTATGAGACGATCATGTTTTGTAATATCGACAACCGGCAAGAGCCTTAGGGTTGTCTCTTTATTGTATGAAGTGCAAATACCATGTAATTGCTTTACTTTATTGCTATGCATTAGCAATAGTTGTGGAAGAAATAGTTGGCGAGATGACCCCGACGCAACGATGGAGATCAAGGTGTCAAGCCGGTGACGATGGAGATCATGATGATGCTTTAGAGATGGAGATCAAAAGCACAAGATGATGATGGCCATAGCATGTCACATATTTTGATTGCATGTGATGTTTATCCTTTATGCATATCATTGTTGGAAATATGCCCTAGAGGCAATAATAAAAGTATTATTATATTTCATTGTTCATGATAACTGTCTTTTGTTCATGCTATAACTGTATTATCCGGAAATCGTAATACACGTGTGAACACATAGACCACAATATGTCCCTAGTGAGCCTCTAGTTGACTAGCTCGTTGTGATCAACATATAGTCATGGTTTCCTGACTATGGACATTGGATGTCATTGATGACGGGATCACATCATTAGGAGAATGATGTGATGGACAAGACCCAATCATAAGCATAGCACAAAGATCGTGTAGTTCGTTTGCTAGAGCTTTGCCAATGTCAAGTATCTCTTCCTTCGACCATGAGATTGTGTAACTCCCGGATACCGTAGGAGTGCCTTGGGTGTATCAAATGTCACAACGTAACTGGGTGACTATAAAGGTGCATTACAGGTATCTCCGAAAGTATCTGTTGGGTTGACACGGATCGAGACTGGGATTTGTCACTCCGTATGACGGAGAGGTATCTCTGGGCCCACTCGGTAATGCATCATCATAATGAGCTCAAGGTGACCAAGGTGTTGGCCACGGGATCATGCATTACGGTACGAGTAAAGTGACTTGCCGGTAACGAGACTGAACAAGGTATTGGGATACCGACGATCGAGTCTCGGGCAAGTAACGTACCGATTGACAAAGGGAATGTATACAGGGTTTGATCGAATCCTCGACATCGTGGTTCAACCGATGAAATCATCGAGGAGCATGTGGGAGCCAACATGGGTATCCAGACCCCGCTGTTGGTTATTGCCCGAGAGTCGTCTCGGTCATGTCTGCGTGTCTCCCGAACCCGTAGGGTCTACACACTTAAGGTTCGGTGACGCTAGGGTTATTAGGAAGACTAGTATGTGACTACCGAATGTTGTTCGGAGTCCCGGATGAGATCCCGGACGTCACGAGGAGTTCCGGAAGGGTCCGGAGGTAAAGATTTATATATGGGAAGTTGTTAAAAGGACACCGGAAAGTTTCGGGGGCGTACCGGCATTGTACCGGGGCCACCGGAAGGGTTCCGGAGGTCCACCGGGAGGGGCTACCCCTCCCGGGGGCCACTTGGGCTGCGTGGGGGATTAGCCAGCCCCTGGTGGGCTGGGAGCACCCCCTCCCTTGGGCCCTTGCGCCTAGGGTTGAGGGGGGAACCCTAGAGGCCCCCCCCCCCCTTGCTTGGGGGGCAAGTCCCCCCTCCCCTTGGCCGCCGCCCCCCATCTAGATGCATCTAGAGGGGCCGGCCCCCCTTCTCCCTTCCCCCTATAAATAGAGGGGTGAGGGGAGGGCAGCCGCACCACAAGCCAAGGCGCAGCCCTCCCCTCCCCAACACCTCTCCTCCTCCGTTGTGTGCTCGGCGAAGCCCTATCGGAGTACCGCTTCTCCACCATCACCACGCCGTCGTGCTGCCGGTGGAGCTGTCTTCCTCAACCTCTCCTTCCTCCTTGCTGGATCAAGACGGAGGAGACGTCACCCGTACCGTACGTGTGTTAAACGCGGAGGTGCTGTCCGTTCAGCACTTGGTCATCGGTGATTCGAATCACGTCGAGTACGACTCCATCATCACCTTGCAAGCTTCCGCACGTGATCTACAAGTGGTATGTAGGTGCAAACTCTCTCCCATGACTCGTTGCTTAGATGAACTCATAGATGGATCTTGGTGAAACCGTAGGAAAATTTTTAATTTTCTGCAACGTTCCCCAACAGTGGCATCATGAGCCAGGTCTATGCGTAGTTCTCTAATGCACGAGTAGAACACAATTTGTTGTGGGCGTGGATCTTGTCAACTTACTTGCCTCTACTAGTCTTTTCTTGCTTCAACGGTATTGTGCGATGAAGCGGCCCGGACCAACCTTACACGTACGCTTACGTGAGACTGGTTCCACCGATTGACATGCACTAGTTGCATAAGGTGGCTGGCGGGTGTCTGTGTCTCCCACTTTAGTTGGAGCGGATTCGATGAACAGGGCCCTTATGAAGGGTAAATAGTAGTTGACAAAATCACGTTGTGGTTATTCGTAGGTAAGAAAACGTTCTTGCTAGAACCCAATTGCAGCCACGTAAAAGATGCAACAACAATTAGAAGACGTCTAACTTGTTTTTGCAGCGATTGATCATGTGATGTGATATGGCCAGAAGTTGTGATGAATGATGAATTGTGATGTATGAGATCATGTTCTTGTAATAGGATTCACGACTTGCATGTCGATGAGTATGACAACCGGCAGGAGCCATAGGAGTTGTCTTTATTTTTTTGTATGACCTGCGTGTCATTGAAGAACGCCATGTAAACTACTTTACTTCATTGCTAAACGCGTTAGCCATAGAAGTAGAAGTAGTCATTGGCATGACAACTTCATGAAGACACGATGATGGAGATCATGATGATGGAGATCATGGTGTCAAGCCGGTGACAAGATGATCATGGAGCCCCGAAGATGGAGATCAATGGAGCTATATGATATTGGCCATATCATGTCACAACTATATATAATTGCATGTGATGTTTATTATGTTTATGCATCTTGTTTACTTAGGACGACGGTAGTAAATAAGATGATCCCTTAAAACAATTTCAAGAAGTGTTCTCCCCTAACTGTGCACCGTTGCTACAGTTCGTCGCTTCTAAGCACCACATGATGATCGAGTGTGATGGATTCTTACGTTCACATACAACGGGTGTAAGACAGTTTTACACAGCGAAAACACTTAGGGTTAACTTGACGAGCCTAGCATGTACAGACATGGCCTCGGAACATGGAGACCGAAAGGTCGAACACGAGTCGTATGGAAGATACGATCAACATGAAGATGTTCACCGACGATGACTAGTCCATCTCACGTGATGATCGGACACGGGCTAGTCGACTCGGATCGTGTAACACTTAGATGACTAGAGGGATGTCTAATCTAAGTGGGAGTTCATAATTTTGATTATAACTTTATTATCATGAACTTAGTCTAAAACCTTTGCAAATATGTCTTGTAGATCAAATGGCCAACGCTCATGTCAACATCAACTTCAACGCGTTCCTAGAGAAAACCAAGCTGAAAGATGATGGCATCAACTATACGGACTGGGTCCGGAACCTGAGGATCATCCTCATAGCTGTCAAGAAACAATATGTCCTAGAAGCACCGTTAGGTGACCCACCTGTTCTCCCAGCACTGCAAGACGATTTGAATGTTTGGCAGACACGTGCTGATGATTACTCCCTCGTTCAGTGCGGCATGCTTTACAGCTTAGAACCGGGGCTCCAAAAGCGTTTTGAGCATCACGGAGCATATGAGATGTTCGAAGAGCTGAAACTAGTTTTCCAAGCTCATGCCCGGGTCGAGAGATATGATGTCTCCGACAAGTTCTACAGTTGTAAGATGGAGGAAAACAGTTCTGTCAGTGAGCACATCCTGAAGATGTCTGGGTTGCACAACCGTATGACCCAGCTGAACATTAACCTCCCAGATGAGGCGGTCATTGACAGAATCCTCCAGTCGCTCCCACCAAGCTACAAGAGCTTTGTGATGAACTACAACATGCAGGGGATGGTGAAGACCATTCCTGAAGTGTTCTCGATGCTGAAGTCAGCAGAGGCTGAAATCAAGAAAGAACATCAAGTGTTGATGGTCAATAAGACCACTAAGTTCAAGAAGGGCAAGGGTAAGAAGAACTTCAAGAAGGACGGCAAAGATGTTGTCGCGCCCGGTAAGCCTGTTGCCGGGAAGAAGTCAAAGAATGGACCCAAGCCTGAGACTGAGTGCTTTTATTGCAAGGGGAAGGGTCACTGGAAACGGAACTGCCCCAAATACTTAGCGGATAAGAAGGCCGGCAATACCAAAGGTATATTTGATATACATGTAATTGATGTGTACCTTACCAGTACTCGTAGTAACTCCTGGGTATTTGATACCGGTGCCGTTGCTCATATTTGTAACTCACAGCAGGAGCTGCGGAATAAACGGAGACTGGCGAAGGACGAGGTGACGATGCGCGTCGGGAATGGTTCCAGAGTCGATGTGATCTCCGTCGGCACGCTGCCTCTACATTTACCCATGGGATTAGTTTTGAACCTTAATAATTGTTATTTAGTGCCAAGTTTGAGCATGAACATTGTATCTGGATCTCGTTTGATACGAGATGGCTACTCATTTAAGTCTGAGAATAATGGTTGTTCGATTTATATGAGAGATATGTTTTATGGTCATGCTCCGATGGTCAATGGTTTATTCTTAATGAATCTCGAGCGTAATATTACACATGTTCATAGTGTGGATGCCAAAAGATGTAAAGTTGATAACGATAGTCCCACATACTTGTGGCACTGCCGCCTTGGTCACATTGGTGTCAAGCGCATGAAGAAGCTCCATGCTGATGGACTTTTAGAGTCTCTTGATTATGAATCGTTTGACACATGCGAACCATGCCTCTTAGGCAAAATTACCAAGACTCCGTTCTTCGGAACAATGGAGCGAGCAACCAACTTGTTGGAAATCATACATACCGATGTGTGCGGTCCAATGAGCATTGAGGCTCGCGGAGGATATCGTTATGTTCTCACCCTCACTGATGACTTGAGTAGATATGGGTATGTCAACTTAATGAAACACAAGTCTGAGACCTTTGAAAAGTTCAAGGAATTTCAGAACGAGGTGGAGAATCAACGTGACCAAAAGATAAAGTTCCTACGATCAGATCGTGGAGGAGAATACTTAAGTCACAAATTTGGTACACACTTAAGGAAATGTGGAATCGTTTCACAACTCACGCCGCCTGGAACACCTCAGCGAAACGGTGTGTCCGAACGTCGTAATCACACTCTATTGGATATGGTGCGGTCTATGATGTCTCTTACCGATTTACCGCTATCATTTTGGGGATACGCTCTAGAGACAGCTACATTCACTTTAAATAGGGCACCGTCTAAATCCGTCGAGACGACACCGTATGAATTATGGTTTGGGAAGAAACCTAAGCTGTCGTTTCTAAAAGTTTGGGGATGCGATGCTTATGTCAAGAAACTTCAACCTGAAAAGCTCGAACCCAAGTCGGAAAAATGCGTATTCATAGGATACCCTAAGGAAACTGTCGGGTATACCTTCTACTTAAGATCCGAGGGCAAGACCTTTGTTGCCAAGAACGGATGCTTTCTGGAAAAAGAGTTTCTCTCGAAAGAAGTAAGTGGGAGGAAAGTAGAACTCGATGAAGTACTACCTCTCGAACGGGAAAGTGGTGCAGCTCAGGAAAATGTTCCTGTGATGCCCACACCAACTGAAGAGGAAACCAATGATGATGATCAAGGTACTTCGGATCAAGTTGCTACTGAACTTCGTAGGTCCACAAGGACACGTATCGCACCAGAGTGGTACGGCAACCCTGTCCTGGAAATCATGTTGTTAGACAACGGTGAACCTTCGAACTATGAAGAAGCGATGGCGGGCCCAGATTCCAACAAATGGCTTGAAGCCATGAAATCCGAGATAGAATCCATGTATGAAAACAAAGTATGGACTTTGACAGACTTGCCCGATGATCGGCGAGCGATAGAAAACAAATGGATTTTTAAGAAGAAGACGGACGCGGATGGTAATGTTACCATTTATAAGGCTCGACTTGTCACTAAGGGTTATCGACAAGTTCAAGGGATTGACTACGACGAGACATTCTCTCCCGTAGCGAAGCTGAAGTCCGTCCGAATCATGTTAGCAATTGCCGCATACTATGATTATGAGATATGGCAGATGGACGTCAAAACGGCATTCCTTAATGGACATCTTAAGGAAGAGCTGTATATGATGCAGCCGGAAGGTTTTGTCGATCCTAAGAACGCTAACAAAGTATGCAAGCTCCAGCGATCCATTTATGGACTGGTGCAAGCATCTCGGAGTTGGAACATTCGCTTTGATGAGATGATCAAAGCGTTTGGGTTTATGCAGACTTATGGAGAAGCCTGCGTTTAGAAGAAAGTGAGTGGGAGCTCTGTAGCATTTCTCCTATTATATGTAGATGACATACTCTTGATGGGAAATGATACAGAACTTCTGGACAGCATTAAGGCCTACTTGAACAAGTGTTTTTCAATGAAGGACCTTGGAGAAGCTGCTTATATATTAGGCATCAAGATCTATAGAGATAGATCAAGACGCCTCATAGGTCTTTCACAAAGCACATACCTTGATATGATTTTGAAGAGGTTCAAAATGGATCAGTCCAAGAAAGGGTTCTTGCCTATGTTACAAGGTGTGAGATTGAGCTCAGCTCAGTCACCGACCACGGCAAAAGATAAAGAAGAGATGAGTGTCATCCCCTATGCTTCAGCCATAGGATCTATTATGTATGCCATGCTGTGTACCAGACCCGATGTAAACCTTGCCGTAAGTTTGGTAGCAAGATACCAAAGTAATCCCGGCAAGGAACACTGGACAGCGGTCAAGAATATCCTGAAGTACCTGAAAAGGACAAAGGACATGTTTCTCGTTTATGGAGGAGACGAAGAGCTCGTCATAAAGGGTTACGTCGACGCTAGCTTCGACTCAGATCTGGATGACTCTAAGTCACAAACCGGATACGTGTATATGTTGAATGGTGGAGCAGTAAGCTGGTGCAGCTGCAAGCAGAGCATCGTGGCGGGATCTACGTGTGAAGCGGAGTACATGGCAGCCTCGGAGGCAGCGCATGAAGCGATTTTGGTGAAGGAGTTCATCACCGACCTAGGAGTCATACCCAATGCGTCGGGGCCAATCAAACTCTTCTGTGACAACACTGGAGCTATTGCACTTGCCAAGGAGCCCAGGTTTCACAAGAAGACCAGGCACATCAAGCGTCGTTTCAACTCCATCCGTGAAAATGTTCAAGATGGAGACATAGAGATTTGCAAAGTGCACACGGATCTGAATGTCGCAGATCCGTTGACTAAACCTCTCTCGCGTGCAAAACATGATCAACACCAGAACTCTATGGGTGTTCGATTCATCACAATGTAACTAGATTAGTGACTCTAGTGCAAGTGGGAGACTGTTGGAAATATGCCCTAGAGGCAATAATAAAAGTATTATTATATTTCATTGTTCATGATAACTGTCTTTTGTTCATGCTATAACTGTATTATCCGGAAATCGTAATACACGTGTGAACACATAGACCACAATATGTCCCTAGTGAGCCTCTAGTTGACTAGCTCGTTGTGATCAACAGATAGTCATGGTTTCCTGACTATGGACATTGGATGTCGTTGATGAAGGGATCACATCATTAGGAGAATGATGTGATGGACAAGACCCAATCATAAGCATAGCACAAAGATCGTGTAGTTCGTTTGCTAGAGCTTTGCCAATGTCAAGTATCTCTTCCTTCGACCATGAGATCGTGTAACTCCCGGATACCGTAGGAGTGCCTTGGGTGTATCAAACGTCACAACATAACTGGGTGACTATAAAGGTGCATTACAGGTATCTCTGAAAGTATCTGTTGGGTTGACACGGATCGAGACTGGGATTTGTCACTCCGTATGACGGAGAGGTATCTCTGGGCCCACTCGGTAATGCATCATCATAATGAGCTCAAGGTGACCAAGGTGTTGGCCACGGGATCATGCATTACGGTACGAGTAAAGTGACTTGCCGGTAACGAGACTGAACAAGGTATTGGGATACCGACGATCGAGTCTCGGGCAAGTAACGTACCGATTGACAAAGGGAATTGTATACAGGGTTTGATCGAATCCTCGACATCGTGGTTCAACCGATGAAATCATCGAGGAGCATGTGGGAGCCAACATGGGTATCCAGACCCCGCTGTTGGTTATTGCCCGAGAGTCGTCTCGGTCATGTCTGCGTGTCTCCCGAACCCGTAGGGTCTACACACTTAAGGTTCGGTGACGCTAGGGTTATTAGGAAGACTAGTATGTGACTACCGAATGTTGTTCGGAGTCCCGGATGAGATCCCGGACGTCACGAGGAGTTCCGGAAGGGTCCAGAGGTAAAGATTTATATATGGGAAGTTGTTAAAAGGACACCGGAAAGTTTCGGGGGCGTACCGGCATTGTACCGGGGCCACCGGAAGGGTTACGGAGGTCCACCGGGAGGGGCCACCCCTCCCGGGGGGCCACTTGGGCTGCATGGGGGATTAGCCAGCCCCTGGTGGGCTGGGCGCACCAACTCCCTTGGGCCCTTGCGCCTAGGGTTGAGGGGGGAACCCTAGAGGGGGCGCCCCCCCTTGCTTGGGGGGCAAGTCCCCCCTCCCCTTGGCCGCCGCCCCCCCTCTAGATGCATCTAGAGGGGCCGGCCCCCCTTCTCCCTTCCCCCTATAAATAGAGGGGTGAGGGGAGGGCAGCCGCACCACAAGCCAAGGCGCAGCCCTCCCCTCCCCAACACCTCTCCTCCTCCGTTGTGTGCTCGGCGAAGCCCTGTCGGAGTACCGCTTCTCCACCATCACCACGCCATCGTGCTGCCGGTGGAGCTGTCTTCCTCAACCTCTCCTTCCTCCTTGCTGGATCAAGACGGAGGAGACGTCACCCGTACCGTACGTGTGTTAAACGCGGAGGTGCTGTCCGTTCAGTACTTGGTCATCAGTGATTCGAATCACGTCGAGTACGACTCCATCATCACCTTGCAAGCTTCCGCACGTGATCTACAAGTGGTATGTAGATGCAAACTCTCTCCCATGACTCGTTGCTTAGATGAACTCATAGATGGATCTTGGTGAAACCGTAGGAAAAATTTTAATTTTCTTCAACGTTCCCCAACAATCATGTCAAGATGATGATGACGATTGCATGTGATGGAGATCAAAATTATTTAGATGGCTTTTGACTCATTCCCCGTAGAGAAGTTCTTTCTTCGATTCGATTACATCTTCGACATGTTTCACTTGAAGAAGCTGGATTTTATGTTTGTCCGCCTTTATGCCTTGTACATGAACTACATCATTGGGATTGAGCAGATACCTTATATCTGTGTCGCTGACCCGTACTTCATACACGAGGTCTTCTTGGCAGTCTGCGCAGAGCACCATGAATACGCGAGGAACTACATCATCAATTTCATGGTCGCCAATAAGGACAAGGAGACGATTCTCGTGCCTTATCATCCCCTGTAAGTCATCCGCGCGGATATCCTTCCTTCGATTTCAATCAGTCCTTTGCACGGTGGAGACTAATTAATTTGAGGTGTACTTATTTTGCGCAGCCACGGGCGCACCGTCCTCATCATCCTTTAGCCCCAATACTCCCATGCTATTTATTTGGACTAGTCGAAGAACATGAACAAAAAGGATTACACCCACATCAAGTCTATTCTCGACAGTGCTATCTTTTTCTACGGCGTACAGGGTGGAGAGATCACGACCAAGAAGAAGAGGAACGGCAGGATCGCCTTCAGCCATAGGACCAACTTCTGCTGAATCCAGCAACCATGTGATACTCTTAGTGATGGATTCTATGTCCTACACCACATGCTGGAGAACAGACATGATCAGCAGAACCTTCGCATTCACCTACATCCGGGGATGCCCATATTCTGCAATGGGCAAGGAACGTAGGAGATATCGAGGATCATCGGCTTCGAGCTGAGTTTTGTCACATCCAGCATGAACTTGCCCAAATCATCATGAAGGAGGTCCTCGAAAAACAGGGTTGTTCTACCATCATTTGTGTTGAGTTTCATTCATATATATGTATTGAACCCCTTCTTTAAATTAGGAATGGCAGCTGCAGGATGAACTCTTACCACATGCTCGCATAAAAGCAATTCAAGACGAATTGGCGGGATTCTTTCTTGACCATCTCATACATAAAGCCGGAGAATACCATGTGGAAATTGATATAGACATGAGATATTAGGGATTGTAAGAGATCTTATATTGTATATATATGTAGCTAGTAGCGTCGGATAGATATACAAAAAATTGTTGTTCGACCAATCTCTCGAAGAAAGAGAGGTCACTCCTCTCTGTATATGTTCATGACGATCTTGTGTAATTCATGGTTCCTTCATTTGCTTACTAGCAAGAGTGTCGAGTTCTCTCTCTATGTATATAATAGCTACCGTCGACCAATCACGGAAAAAGACAGGACACTTCTCTCTATTAGCTAGCTAATATAATATATGAAACCCCTAAATTAACTCTCAAAAACCCCCTAACCCCCCCTTTCAAAAATAAAACCCAGCTCCTGCTACCTGCTGACGCGTGGATGTCATTTAGTCCCGGTTGATGTTACCAACCTGGACTAAAGGTCCTCTCGCCTGGGCACCCCGCAGCGACCACGCGGAGTCCCTTTTGTCCCGGTTTGTAAGCGAACCGGGACTAAAGGTTTTGGGCTTTAGTCCCGACCCTTTAATCCCGGTTCCAGAACAGGGCTAAATGGCCTCTGAAACTGGGATAGATGGCCGGTTTTCTACTAGTGTTAGGTTTCATGTTGTACGTAATAATATGGATTTAAGGTATCCGGATGTAGAATGCCTTTTTAGGGAATGATTGGTCACTAACCGCGGACGTGCCCGGGCGCGTCCACGGCCGTTTGCGGGGTTGGATTTGCCAAGTGCGGTTGTAGATGCTCTTATTACGTCCGAGTTGCGATGGTGAAAGAGAGTACCAGTCTCTTCCTTTTTAAATACAAATATTTTAAAAAATCTAATATGAATTATATATGGAGCAAAATGAGTGAATCTACACTCTAAAATACGTAAATTAGGTAAAACTGTGTCTGCCACAGAACTAGTTAAGGCTTGCTAAACATTTAACGGTTTAAAAGTAAATAAAAAATATGAAATAAATAGAGGAGCCTCACTCTAATATAATAAGATGATCCAACGGTGTGATTGTAAAAATATGCATTTATGTGTCCTCAGCGAAAAAGACAAGCATTTCAGCTCACTGCAGGACCAATATATATTGAAACATTTGTTCTTTTTGTCCAGGACACATACAGTCATATTTCTTCAATCCCTCCGTTGGATCATGTTATATTATAGGTGTGTTGGTTCAGCATTTTTTACAGAATTTTTGAGAACTTTTACACCGTCAAAAACCTTAACTAGTTCCGTGGCAAGCTATTGTAGAAAATCCTACTATATATATATATATATATATATATATATATATATATAAATATAATATATATATATATATATATATATATATAAATATATATATAGTCTTGAATGAAATCTATAAAAGGACTTATATTTTGAAACAGAGAGTACTACTTCCTCCGTTTGGAATTACTTGTCGCGCGACAAGTAATTCCGAGCGGAGGGAGTAGATTGCAAAACGTGACCTGGTCTCTTCCTTTTTGTACTGGGTTGTTTTCACGCCCTTTCTAAGTGGACGAAGAGAGTACTTGTTGGTGGAAATCCTAGCCTAACTCACGCGATCATGGTGGAGACGATGAGCAGACGCACGAACACAACACAGGGCAGTTTGTGCCGCGCCCAACAACAGCGGCTTTTCTGTTTCTCTTCCTCTTATTTTGCAGGAGCAACGCTCGCTGTTACATGCATAACTAACTCGCCCAAATCCAGCTCGTTCTAATCGTGCCATCCCATGATCCGGAGTTGCCGGGCATGACTGACTCAACGCACTACACCTTGATGCAAACTACATCTCAGGTTTATAGAAAACTCGTTACTGAAACAAAATTCAGACTAAGGTTCTAGCCTGACACTGAAAACATCAGGATTATTCTAACAGTACTATATATATGTTTGAGCTCTCTCGATCTATAGCTTTTTTTTTTTGCATCACTGTGTTTACTGTGCAGGTGTCATCTCGCGCAAAGCATCATAGCTACCAGCGAGCAGTTCTTCTATGAGAAATACAATGCAAAGGTGAAGAATCGACACCTTATGTTCCATGCATTTTCTGGCTGTCAAGAAATCGTTAAGTGGGCTTCTAATTCCGTTGTTACTGATTCAAATGCTAACCATAAAGTTATGGAGACACTGACGCGGCTGGGTCAGGGTAAGAGAGCTAAGCATGGGCCCCGTCCCTTTTGTCCTGGACACTCAAACTCCAACCAGCAAAACAAAGCAATAGCTCACTGGAAAAAGGAAAAGCAAGGATGATCAAGATGTGCAATGGAAATCACAAGTAATACTAGTTATCTTCAACTTTTTCCATATTTTCCAGGAGACCTTGTTCCGCAATTCACCTACTTTAGAAAGCCTTAAACTGGATAGGTCATTAGGATGAGGTGACAGAGGTGAATCTTTGCTGCTAAGTGCTAACTATTAAGCGCACTTCTTAATTACTTATAGTATCATTGCTTGGTGGCCGGCCAAATCAGTGGGGGGACTTTGACAGATCAACTAAAGTAGGGAGTTGGGCCGAAAGATCAATACTTTGTAGTTTCTACAGAAAGAACTTCTGACACGATAATATATGCAAAGGTGGGAGGAAAAGTCCTTTGTAAGGACATTTTACAGCTCACTTACTTTGTAAAGCGGAACTGATAATATTGTTTATTCATCCGATATGCATACATAATCGTAGTGGGTGAGCATAGAAGCCGTTCATCATTGTACCACAACAATTCCAACTGCAACAACCAGCAAGCTCAGATTGTTTGTCCATCTAATCACTCTCCCTCGCCACACAAAGAAAGGAAAAACACACACGCATTTTATCTCAACCGAGCTACAGGCTGGCAAGGGAGAGGCATTGACCTCGCAACAGGGGCCATGGGCAGCCTGCTCCTCAAGCTCGGTGAACTCCTCAAAGAGGAGTACAAGCTGCACATGGGCACCAAGGTAAACATCAAGTATCTTGAGAGAGAGCTGAGGAGCCTGCATGCTACCCTCCGCAAGGTCGGAGATGTGCCACGGGACGAGCTTGATGTACGTGCAAGTCAAACTCTGGGCTGATGAGGTCAGGGACCTCTCGTACATAATGGAGGACATCATCAACAAGTTTCTGGTGTGTGTTGAGGGCCTTGAGCCCGATGTCAGACCCCACAAGCTCAAGCAGCTCATGAAGAAGATGGGTGACTTGCTCACCAAAGGAAAAAAGAAGATGGGTGACTTGCTCACCAAAGGAAAAATTCGCCATGAGATCGCTGACGAGATCAATGGTATAAAGGTACGTGTCCAAGTGGTGGCTGACCGCCATGATAGGTACAGAGTCAATGAGGTGGTCGCTAATCCAGCTGGCACATACATGGTTGACCCTCGCTTGTCGGCTCTGTACAAGGATCAGAAAGAGCTCGTTGGCATTGATGATTCATTCAATGAACTAACCAAGATGCTGAGTGACAGGGATGGCGATGTGTCCAAGAAACTAAAGATACTCTCTGTTTTTGGATTCGGAGGACTTGGCAAGACAACTCTTGACAAAGATGTGTATGATAAGCTCGAAGCGCAGTTTGATTGCAGTGCTTTTTTTCCAGTTGGACGGAACCCTAGCATGAAGAAACTTCTCAACGACATTCTCTTTGGAATTCACAAGAAAATGTACCCGGAGTTGGATGGAAGACAGCTAATTGATGAAATCCGAGTATTACTTGAGAACAAAAGGTACACACCCTATTATTCAATTTCATGTAGTTCAAGTAGTAAATGGGGAGTTGGATGAAAAGCAGCTGATTTATGAACCATGAGAAAAAGAGGTATGCTGCTATTGTGTACGTAGTTTCATATACATCAAGTAGTAAATGGGGGAAAACATAGCGTCTCACCTGAGAAGGAAACATGGCGCCTCTGCTGGTGCATGCATATGTCTCTCTCCTGCACCCCTCCATTTCTTTATTCAATAATGCCAACTTTATATTCCTTAACGAGGTGGTGGTTGACATTCATGCATCCTGTTTTAAACATGGTTTACATAGTTAGATGCCTTGTAAAACAGGTTTCCTGATTTATGATATCTCTTGCGTTATGGATGCATGGTGATCACAGGTACCTAATCGTCATTGATGACATATGGGATACACAAACTTGGGAACTAGTCAAGACTGCTTTGGTGTGTAATAATTGTGGAAGCAAGATCGTCACAACTACTCGTATACTTGAAGTTGCCACAAGAACCGGTAAAGTATACAGGCTACAAGCACTTTCTCGTGATTTATCAGAGGATTTATTTCATAGAAGATTATTTGGAGGTAAAATAAATCAGCCTAATCATCTACCGTCAGAGGTATACAATAAATTTTTATATAAATGTGGTGGTGTACCATTGGCTATAATCACAATAGCTAGTTTGCTCGCCGATAAACCGGTTGAGCTGTAGTCTAAGGTATACACCTCAATCGGTTTTGGGCATGAAGAGAATGAAGACGTGGACAACACAAAAAAATACTTTCATTTAGTTATTATGATCTTCCTTGTGAACTAAAGTCTTGCTTATTGTATATGAGCATATACCCTGAAGATCATCTGATTGATAAAGATAGTTTGATATGGAAATGGGTCGCCGAAGGTTTTATCCATGAGGAACCAGGGTTAAGACTATTTGATATTGGTGAGAGGTACTTCAACGAGCTGGTGAACAGAAGCATGATAATGCCTGTAGAGCAAGATAAATATAACGGCATCATAACCGAGTATCGTGTCCACGACATAATGCTTATGATTTGTTTATTGTCAAAGGAAGAAAAAGTTTGTTACTGTGTTGGATAGTAATGAGCAATACGAAACTTCACATTGCAATGCTGGTAGGCTAGCTATTCAACATAGAGTCCAACCTTTGGCTAGCATGTCAACACTACAAGCAAGGTCACTTAATGCCATGTGCAATGCTGAGATGTTGCCATCAGTTTCATGCTTCGAAGTTTTGCGTGTCCAAAGGCGAAAGCGGAGCGGCGATTGGGATTGCCCCGGTCGTACCGCTCCTGCCGTCGAGCCGCGTGCTCCGCCTCAGACACGACAGCCCTCGAGCCCGAGGAGCCACTGAGGTAGTGGAGGAGGCAGGCCCGCACCTTCTTGATCACGGGCGGCAGCTCCTCCTTGTCGGTGAGGTGGTGGTGGTGCGACGGGGAGAAGGGCGCATCCATGCGGCCGTACAGGTTGCATGGCAGGGACGCAGGCTCCTCCTTCACGCGACATCCGATCTGGATGCTGCGGCGGTGCGGGGGCTAGGTTGGCTCCTCCCTCACGCGACGTCCTATCTGGACATCGCGGTTGTGCCGGGGCGAGGTCGGCTCCTCCTTCATCGGCAGGTGGATGCTGGCTCAGGCTTGACACGGTGGCGCGACGGGGAAGGTGGCTCCTCCTTCACGTGCGCCAACAATGGGGGGGACGACCCCATGTAACGGAGCGACCGCTCTGTCATTATCTCAATCTGGCGGACAAAATCTCCGTCCGTCAAGGTGGCCTCCTCGAGGAGCCGGGGCTGTGCTGGCTCCTACGGCTGCTGTGGCAGTGCCTGGTCCTCCTCGTCACCGGAGGATCTCGTCCATGGCGGAGGAGGCGGCCACCGTGGACGCCAATGGACCCGGAGAGCGTCTGCAGCGGCGCCAAGAACCGTCGGAGGAGCTTCCGCCTACTCTGCCTACTGGCATGGAGCACCATTTCGGCATCGCCGGAGCTTGGGACGAAGAGGGGAGGGAGGGGCTCGGGCATAGAGACGGAGGAGGAGAGGGGGTCGGTGCTCAATGAGGGGGGTGCGGCTCTGTGCATCGCTGGCGCACAGTTTAAATAGCCGCGGCGAGGCCTAGGCGGGGGAGCAGTCCGCTTCAAGGCGGCGCATCGGCCGGAGTTGGTTCCTCGGGAACCTGCGTCCTCATTGAAGCGGCGGCTGCTGAGTGGTCGCGTCGGTCAGCGCCGCCCTCCGTCCCTCCGTTGACGTCGCGGCACCAATGTCTGGGACGACATGAATGGGGCGCGCGCATCAGAAGGAAAGCACAGGATGGGCGGGGAGGGGCTTTTGATGGGCCAAGACGGTCAGAAGTGGGCTTGGGATCAGTACGGACTCCCGCAAACCTCCCTCATGTTTGTCTTTGGTGTGCGGGAAAAAATACGTTCAGGCCGTCCCGTAGACCGATACAGGCTCGCATTGAATGACTTCCGCGGTCCAGGCAACACTGTATAGAGCTACACAACTTGTGGGCTATCGGGAGTGTGTCCTCCCAAGCGGCACCCCCAAATTGCTGACTACTTTTTTTTGGCATTTTCATGAATAGAGAAATTTTGCTTTGCTCTCGCAATTGATCACAATGCTTTAGATTCCGTGCGCTCGCAGCTCCATAAGATTGAGACGATGAGTTGGGGGCCGCAAGAGGATCGTGGGGCTTCCTGTCGTCGACAAGGCGAGCACGCCGCGAATGTCGACCTCGGCGGCGTAGTTGTGCATGCACGAGGCCGTCAGGGACCTGATGCCCAACGCCGACAGGCTAGTCGAGTTGGGCGAGCTGCAGGCTGCCGAAGGCCACGGCCAGGACGAACTGATGCCCAAGACAAGTCGCCCGATGCGCTGGTTCACCACACCTACCGTAGAGGGCCTTCCTTCACGGGGATGATGACAAGCTCCGCGATCAGATCCTCCAGGACACACGGCGAGGTGCTCGGGGACGCGGACAAGACCATCGGTGAAGGTGCAGGCGCGGCTAACAGGAAGGTGACGCGGTGTCGTTGCTGTAGGCAGTCGCCGGCGGAGTCGTGAACATGGCAAGGTGGCGGATGGGAGCGAGATGGAGGCACGTGCTCGATGAGTTGGGGCCTCAGGCCGAGTGCCTGGCTTCTGGGCCGCGCCACCTACCCTCTTTCAGCCCTCGTGCAGTCTAAGGTCTCCGTCTTGATGAAAAACAATTCTAGAAAAAATCCTAGGTCCTTTTGAGTTCGCGAAGGTCCCTGAAAGTTAAAAATACACAAAACAAGGTTTTCGTAAGTTATAACCCAAATAAAGGAGATCATGTGGAAAATCCGCGAAATCAATGTTAAACATGGATATAACCATAAATAAGATGCAAATATGTTGGAATATAACACAATAAACTATAAAGTTTAGGGATGCATTTTACATGCATCACTGCTTCACGAAGCAGCTGACGGTGAAGGAGAGCCCCCGCTCGACGAAGGCCATGTGCAGCACTCGTTCATCTCTCGCCGGGAGTGGCGTTACCTCTGTGTCGGCCTCCACGCGCAACGGACGGAGCGGAGCAACAACCCCTCCACTTCGAGCTTCTCCAACACCGCCTGTGACACTAATGAGCAACAACACTGGCCAGCGGAGGATGCCATTTCCATGCACACCACAAGAACGTACACACTGGATCTGGATGCAAGTGTAACATCCCGAAGTAGGACACAAAAGGGGTAGATTTAGGTTCTGTACATTTGCATAGCATGCGTTTGAAAAATCTGGGGAAATTTCAAACTTTTGCTTTAAGATAACAAAGTGATTGAGATTTGAACTTGGTGATGAGTTAGAGCTAGGTCATCATAAGTTTTCAAGTAAATTTCAACATGAACTTTGTTCAAATCCAAAATTTGGGCTTCCAAATTTAAACAATAACACAAGCGAGTCTCTGACTCATAAAAACATACACAAGATAGATGGTTCTAAAACAAACATGAACCATACAAAGATATTTGAATTCAAAATTGAGGTTTGAATTATTCAAACTTGAGTTCAAATGAGAAAATTCATAACAAATAGAATAAAATTCAGAAAAATATAAAGTATTCTTATCCACAACAATATTTTTACAAGAGGAAATATCAATTCGCCAAATACATAAATACATTATCCCAATCTCCGTGATGGCCTCCGTTGCCTTGCCTCCTGGGGAGGTTGTTCCTAGTTAGTTCCCGTTATTCGTCCACTTGCATTGCTTGTATTCGCAATTGGCAAATTAACTTGGATGATTGCTATCATTGTCTTGAATGCGATAGCGAGCCTATGAAATTAGATTAGATAATCAGAAGTTAGGATTGTGATAATCAGAGGTTAGCATTGTGAAATTGGAAAGAATCATAACTATATAATACTCCCTCCGTTCCATAATATAGTGCCTATAGATTTTTACAGAAGTCAAACATTACAAACTTTGACCATGCTTATAGAGAAAAGTAGGTACATCTAGAATACCAAATGCACATCATTGGATACATCGTGAGTTATATTTTCAGAATGTACATGTTTGTTATTGTAGATGGACAATTTTCTCTATACACTTGGTTAAAGTTGGCAAAGTTTGGCTTTCACAAAAAATCTATAGGCACTACATTGTGGAATGGAGGGAGTAACAGAGAAAAAACAAACCGAGCAAGAACAGTTGAGTTGAGCATTATAGTTTATGAGAAACCATTTTGTGCCTCTCAACATTAGACTCAGAATTGGCATAATTCTTTTAACGAGACTAGTAATAACTTCAGAACAAAATACACAAGCATTTGTCAGTTTGCTGTCTTTATTTGCACACCCACAATGTTTCGGATTGTCCAAGTTTTCATGTATAATACTCTGTCCATTTTTATAGGTAGCATTAGCATTTGAAACATTCAAGCATCACCATTTACGCTCAATGTTTCATTATAGAGCTTGCTTTGCAAAATTTCTGAAAATAATAGTGCTAACATCAATTGCTTCTTTTTTTTTTCTCATTCTTTGGTCAATCTGTACTTCCTACAAACCCCGGAGCAATTTGTGGGATGTCCTTTAGTTATTATAGAGAAGCCACACCCAAAATGTATTATAGTAGATAAATGAAAATGCTAATACAAAAAAAAAAACGAACATGAGAAGTACCTGGGTAGGCCATTTGTGTCTTGGACAAATACCAAATCACGACACTCGCTGTTGGTAATGTGAACCATTTCCTCAAGCCTATATAATTAGGAGACCAGCGTTAGTTATATGTGTTGCTTTCGGGAACAAATAAAAAACCTTCCATGTCACTGGATTAAATGATGCAATGCATGGCCAAACCTTACATGCAACCCCAAGAACAAACCAGAAATCAAGTAATGCAGACAATGCTAATTTTTTAAATAAAAAAGCACTGCTTGTGGACCAACTATAGGTACCAACCCACCAGAACAGCTAGTTGTGCCAAGATATGAGATTACCCCATTGTAGTCATGGTGGTTTGGGTAATCTTTATAGGTTGTGATAACATGAATGCAGTCTTCAATATTTTAAACAGATTGTTGGTCAAAAATAGTATGTTTGAATCATCGAATACATGCATATCTTAAAAAGAGATAGACCGAGCTAGTATATTGAGCAGAAGCATTATATTTACCTGCAGGTAATGGCATCCCACAAACATACAGTCCCGTCATCTAACATTGTAACCAGTATTGGAAGCTTTGGGTGGCAAGCAACCCAGGTCGTTTGGTGCCCACTCACCCTAAGAGTGTGAACAACTTTTCGTGTCTTCAAATCCCATATCTGATTTTCACACAAATTATGAGGCTTATATATGCAAACAACTATTATCAATCCTGTTATGAAAACAATCATTAATTCTTAATATTCTTCACCTCAGAGTTGTGTGATCCCGATCTCAAAGTAACCATCAAGTGCTCATGACCGCGAGTGAAGAAATAATCGGCCATGGCGAATGGCCCCTTCAGTGTGGTTTCAAGACTGGAAGTTTTGATGTTCCAGACCTATAAATCTCATGCAGAGAAGACATCTTTTAACATTAAATATACAAATAACAACCGAAATAACTGAATTAGTCGATTATTCACTAACTACAACACACACACCCTATGAAGACTTAGGAAAGGAAGAGGCTATAACAAACCTTTACTCTGTCCTCATCAGTAACACAAGCAAAAGTGTTGGTGTCCTTTGGATTAAACTTGACACTGTGCACACCAACGTAATATGTATTCTCAGGTTTCACTTTAAAATTTTGAAATTTCTCGTCGTTCGTGCTCCAGTCCCAAAGCTTGACATTTTTACTAAAAGCAGACGATGAAAGAAGAAGGTATGGATTTGTTGGGTGAGCAGCCAGAGAGTTTACAGATTTCTTATCATGATCTCTGAATTTCTTGACCTCATGCAGCTTAGTGTCAGTGGAATCATAGACATAGATGTATCCGTGACCATCCCCCACTACCAACCGTTTCCCTTCAGCGGTAAATTTGACTGAAAAAACCGGATGTTTGACAGACGTCTCTTTGATGTATTGAAAAAAGGCAGGTCGCTGCCATGCATCCTTGTCTGGCACCTCATTGACCTGCAACTCCACAGTTTCCTGCCATGCAATCAGCAGATTAAGTTTCACCAACTTAATTTTCACTGCATTAGCTATCACACGCTGGCTATAAAGTAGCAGTAATGATACCTCCTTCTGGTAGTCCCAAATGGAACAAATCCCTCCCTCATGACCAGTCACAATCCTGTGATGCATATTATAGTGCAAATAAGAGGAAATCTTGGAATAACTAATATAAGAGTTGCGTCACTAGATGGGCTATAATTGTATAAATATGACTCACCATGGCTTAGTGGGGTGCGCGTCAATGGATGTCACCAAGGTCATTTCCTTTATTGATCTTGATATGATCTGGTAAAACCAGTTAATATAATGCAAATAGTTAAAAAAATTAGCCACTGCAGGAAATTAAATGATCAATCTACTACATTCTACAAAACGTTAAAGAATTTATCTAAGGACCATCAATTGTAGAGTGCTGTTTTGATTAGAACACAGGGATTTTGGAAGGAACATGGAATATATATCCCAAGTCTTAATAGGATACATACGAGCATGGGTAGCTTGAATCATGCATGTCAACATTATAATTACCTGGCAGCTTGCTGGGTCACAAGTGATAGCTGTCAGCATTGCCCGATACACCTCTGCCTTAAGCTTCTTAACATGCACCATAAAGCCATTGTCAATATTCATCTTGCCAACAATGAATGACTCCAATTTTCCATGGTCTCGCTTCGACTGTACGATGATCATGAGCACCTCAAACTTGACCGTGTCTTTGGGAGGTTGTGCATGCATCTTCATTGTCGCATACACAACCAAAGTTGAATGGGGCTCCATTATCTCTGGTTTTGTAAATTGCTCATTTATTGGTTTAATCCAGATGCCAACGTAATGGTCTGTATTGTTGGTTAGGGTCACTGGGCATCGAGTAGTTTCCTTGTTTTTTGGCTCCAAGGGGAAGAGAAGCTGCTGCGGGTAGACCTCGAGCAGCTTGCTAGTCAGAGAGGAATGGGGGTCTATCTGCAAGGAACAGGCACAAATAATCAACTCACAAATAGTACCTTGACGTGCCATGTATAACAATTGGCGTGGCGTCCAGCTGTTTCAAACAACTTAAATTTCACTATCGACTTCAGTATGCTGTAATTTCTCTGGAATGCATGTTTGGATGCAACAAAAGGTACCTCAGATCCGCCTGTCTCTCTGGATATGCTGATTATTTTCTGCGGATGGAATAATGGTGCTGCAGAAACTCCCACTGACTGTGCCTCGTCCACCGACTTGGAGACAGAGCTATTTGCCTACATAACAAATGAAGATCACCAATTCTCATCACAGAAGAAAAGGTAAGAATGAAGATCATCAAGACACAATGTAACATCTCATAAAAACAAACAACTTTTCTGCTTGACAAGAAATTACTGTTACAGAAGTTCAGCTTAATTACTGGTATAGATCAGTTAATATAGCTCGAGGCATCCTTTTATATGAAAAATCGGGTTCCCCAACTATGACAATGATTCAAATGAAACTTAAGCATATGAAATACCTTATTGATAATAATAGTACTAGAGCCTTGTCCAACCACACTGGCCGCTGAAGCGGACTTATCTAAGCCTGCCAGAAGAACAATAAATACATGTCACAGTTTAGATTACACCTGTGATATCTGTAAGAGCACATATGTGTACTAGTGGTACTTTAAAAGACACTTTTTAAGTTTGATTTCATCCATTCTTATTAAACAGCATGATGCAAGTAATGGTCAGAGTAACATGGAAGATGCGACGTTACCATCTGGTAAGTAAGCATCTGGCACCACCGTGCTACCCCATAGTTTCTTGTTTTTCAGAATCTTCACTTCCGGCCTGCATGTTTCGTGCAACAAAATCAAATGCTTTACCAACAAGTAATGGTATAGGAGGTTAACTCATCGACATTTATAACCAACAAAACTCATAAA
This sequence comes from Triticum timopheevii, assembly GCA_963921465.1. Lineage (NCBI taxonomy): Eukaryota > Viridiplantae > Streptophyta > Magnoliopsida > Poales > Poaceae > Triticum > Triticum timopheevii. The sequence continues at coordinate 3,289,126 of OY997274.1, read as the reverse complement.
ATAGATAAAAGAGGCATGTTTGGATACTGCGTACTTGTGCAGGTACCTTACCTGGCAACATCGTTTTCTTTGCGTACCTTTTGTTTTTGTTTTGAGGACTAGTTACATCTGTTTTCTCTGTCTCCGTTTTGTTTTGAGAACTGATCTGGTAGTCCTTCAGCAATTTTGCCACCTGAAATAGGAAAAGAAAATTAAACAAATTCATATACAGTATTACGACTGATACATACAATAAAGATATTGTGGTGTGGCAAGGTAAGGCAACGATACCTCTTCTGGCAGATCAACATTGGGCCGTGCAGCAACAATCTGCAGAATCTTGGCCACAATTTCCTTAAGCTCAGCCAGCTCCGAGTTGTTCAAGGCACTGTTGGCGCAGAGCTCAGCCACAATTTCCTTAAGCTCGGCCAGCAGCGTGGTGTTCAAGACACCATTGGCAAGCAGCACGGCGTTGATGTTGAGCAGCACATCGAGGCAGACCCCGCGCAGCTTCTCGGCGATGTCTTTGGCGTTAAAAGCACGGCTCAGGACCCCCTTGCGCTTGCACTTGTCGACAAACTCGGACGCGCGCTGCAGGGCCTTCAGTAGGCCCTCCGCCGTGCCCCTCATCAAGTCGTCCTCCATGATCATGGGCGACCGCTGCAGGTGCTTGGAGATGGCTCTGAGGCTGAGCAGGAGGGCGTCGATCTCGCGGCACTCCTCCATGTTGTGTTTGGCGCTCTCCAGCGCGCTCTTGATCTTGAACCCAAACCCCACGAACTCCTTTATGGTGCTGTACAGAGCGTCCATCTCTTCCTCCGCACCAGTAGAATCAATGGATCTATCGGTCGGTCGGTCGGTCGGCCTGGACAAAAACAGAGGAGATGAATAAGGAAATGAGGGGTTAATTGATCCCTGCAAACCCTAATCCTAAGAATTTTGCAAAATTCCCAATCCCCAAATCCTAAACCCTAGCGTGTTGAATCCCCAAGACCGATTTTGTGTACCTCAGCTGACGACGCTGCCACGCCCTGAAGAAGAGTGTTACCGATTGATTGATACACAAGGGAAGGGAAGAGGAAGTGGAAGGGAATAGAGGATTCGTGAAGAGAGCAAGGGAAGGGAAGGGGAATCGATCGGGAAGAGAGCAAGTGGAAGTGGAAGCAACAACTAAGGAAACGCGCCACGACTTTGCTAGGTCGGTCGTCTCCTACCCCACACGAACGACTTCTTACAAGCTGTGTACTCCCTACGTTACATAGCTGGAACTGGCCCACGGCCCAGATGCCATTACACTTTCAGCCCACTAAGAGGAATGTGAATGCCTCTTCAAAGCTCAAAGCTTTACAGTGTGAATTCAGTAATAAGGTCCTTGTTATTATGATATTGGAGTCACTCCCTGGCGAGTTTGATCAGTTTACGATTAACTACAATTCTATTAATAAATTGACACTTGCAGAGATAACTCCAAAGATTGTCCAGTAAGAGGACAAAATTATGAAGCAAGCAAAGGATGAATTCTTCCAAGAGGAAGAACAACTGGAAAGGTCCTCGGAAGCCCGAGGAAGAAACCATTCAAGTCTCAACACCAAACTCCTCCGGGTGGAAAAGGCGCAAAGTCAGCTGAATGAGCTTCTTTCGCTGCCCCTAGGGTGAAGTTGTTTTTCCATTACGGTGAAGACAATACTGGGAAATGGCTTATAGATGATCACAAATTGGTGGAGTGCAGTGCAGGGCAACCACCACAGCTACTTTGAAAAGTTAGCTGTGGCCGGTGCCACAGTGCGCCCGCCTCAACTTCTGCAGAAGCAGAGGCGGGTGCTTTTGGATGCCCGCCACACATGCAGTCTCTTCGTATGTTCTTTTTTTGTATAACTTACCTGTGACAGGCGAGCGCGAACACCCGCCACAGGTACGTGCTTTTGCAGTGGTGGGCTGTCTCAACTGACCGCCACAAGTTGACCTTCCACGAGTGTCACTATTAACACCATATTGTGGTGGCGGGTAGTTAAGCACGCCCGCCACAGGTAACCCCGTCCACTACCTAAGTTGCAGTTATCCCTCTTTCGAAACCGCAGATTTCAAATCTCTCTGCCCCTCTCACCCCCAACCCCGTTCCACGTCGCCACCGCAATCCTCCTCTGCCCCGGTGCCACGCTCGCTGCTGCGGCTGTTCTCCTACGCCGCATCGTACCTTTGTCACTATAGAAATTAATTATGGATGATGATACATAAATGTTTTTTTCGTAAATATTGTCATCTCATGAAGTGTGAACATTTAATCGTGACCGGACAGTGACCGAGCGGCCCGCCCGGGCGTATGAGACGGGTTTAAGAGGTCTGGTTGTAGATACTCTAATGGAGCTTGATGTGAGCTAGGTGTGTGCACTTGCCGCGATCACTGCGTCATGCCATCCCATGACCAGATCAAGGCTGCGCCTATATCCAGCTAACTAACTAACAGAAGGAATGGGATCGAGTGTTTTCCCCTCATGGTAGTGCCCGGTTTGTCTTGAAATCAGCTCGACCAAGTAATGTACAGGCACATGTCCTGGCCGTTTATTTTGCTAACTGAAGAAAATAACAGCAGCAGGGTTTAGGCTAACATAATGAAGGGTTGGGCACATGACTGGATGTAGAGGCCTACGGTTTTTCCCTCTTTAGAAAGAATGATTACATGTAGTAATTGCAATACTGTCGCTAGTTCAACTTCAGTCTCAAGGTTATGTCGGAGCAAGTTCAGTCTCGATCTTTTTCTTTGCTTTTTGCAGTAGAGGGATAAAAAAGGAAGGAGAGAAAGGAAGTGTCACCTTGGGTTGGATAAAAAAGGACAATCCAGCATCTTGTTGCGGGACTCGCTGCACTTTGGGCACGGCTCGGAGCCGACCCTCCTGCAGGCTTCGTTGACGAAGGCACGGTACGGCCTTGGGGCGTCGTCGAGACCGCAGCCCGCCGGCCTGGTGCAGCTGCCTAACATCTTTAGGGCCGCCCACGAGGAGCTGCGGGAGGGAGAAGGCGCAGCCTCGAGCCGTGAGTAACGACTTGAGCTCGCAGCGGTGCGCTTTGCTCCTGGACACGTCGCGCTCGTCCATGGTCAGGTCGTAGCCCCGCAGCAGGGCGCGCAAGGCATAGAGATCGGCTGAGGTGCGCGCTCTGCGGCGTGACGCTCTGAAGCTCACGCCGTGTAGAGAACCACCTCCGGCTGTAGCTCCTCCTTGCCAGGCAGCCGGGACGACGAGCTGCCGCCCGGGTCATACATCTCCGGTGGCCTCATCCGAAGTAGAGTGGCTAGTAGCGTTGTGGCGAGAGGAGAGAGGAAGGAGATGAACAAGTGGTGCCTCTACTGTCATCACATGCATCGCACTGGTTGTGCCTCTGCTGTCGTGCCGGCCTCCTTTTTTTTTCCCGTTAATTCCTCGGACGCTATGCGCTTTTGTCGATTGCCTCGGTGCTCACGCTGATTTGTTTGTCTTGTTAATTACCTTGGCCTCTCCCACTCACACCGCATAGTTTCAAACACTGGAATCTGATTAGGCAATCTTATTGGATTCTTATATCCTCATAAAAGATAATCTGTAAAAAAGAGATTGGCAAAGGATGCACTAAGTGTTGTTTTTGTGGCAATAAGGAGTCGATTCAGCATCTATTTCTTTAATGCCAACTTGCCAAGCTGCTACGGAGAACAGTCCATATATATATAGCTTTCAACCTCCCTCCACCTACGAGTAGTACGAATATGTTTGGAAAATGGTTAGTGGGGTGCACGCCAGGTTTAAGTCTTAGATCCGTGTGGGAATAGCAGCTTTACTTTGGGCCATTTGAAACACTCGTAATGATTGTATTTTTAATAGAACGAAAGTTCTGAACTTTTTGCAGGTTATCTTCAAGGCTACCAGCTGGATCCATACGTGGTCATTACTTCACAAGAAGGAGGATCGGGGCCCATGGTTTTTCGGTGCAACCGATGGGAGATGGTCTCTTGGGATTTGTTCAACCGATTTGGTTGGCGGACTGCTAGTAGGATTTGTGATGCGTGAGACTCATTTTTCTATGATTTTTTTTACTTTTCAATTTACCCTTCAGGCAGTCATGTGCGACAATTTATTGGTTGAACTTTTTTATGGTCGGATGATAAACTTTGGTATGATAAATAAAAGGTTGTGTGCATCACTCAATGAAGAGGTCAAGGGATGTCCCCTCTTTTCGGAAAATAAATCTGCTCTTCATTTGAAAGAGTTGTACTTAGTCTCAATTATTATATTGAAACTTAAAATACGTGTACGTCCTTTGATTATTGCTTTTCGAGGAAACTTGCGAGTGAACGTTGATAGGGTCCTGCTCCAGTCGCACACATGCTGGGGGCATGCACATGGAGCGTATAGGACAAAATGGCGCGAGCGCTCTCATATGTATGCTCTCTCTCACCACATCATGTGACATGCACATGCGAAAAAAATAATGAAGATCATCATGGTACTATCTCTCTCCCTTGCGCTCTCTGGCAGTACCTTGGCGGAATGGTTTCCCAAAATTGATCTTGGAAGTGAAACCCTTGATCTGGTGTTCAATGTTTGGATCCGGCAACAAGTGGTGCCTCATCGTGTACGTGGTTTTCATCTCCTTAGATTGTCACATGCATCGCACTGGCGGCTTGTACCTCTACTGCCGTGCTGCTGCCTTGTGTCTATTAGGCTAGTCATAGTGGGAGTAACATAACTAGTAACATAGCGCACTTCAAGAAAATTGTGCTTATGTGGCAAGGAGTTAATGAGAAGTAGTAACATAATATGTTACTGTAACATAATATGTTACTGTAACATAGCACTTTTCAAGACAAAATGAGTCTATAAGCTAATAAATAAGACCATCGATGACACTACTACTATATTACTTTGCACTATAGAAGTAGTAACTTAGACTAGTGTTATATGCATGACACTAGTGTAAGTTACTCCCCACTATGACCAGCCTTATGAAATTCCTCATACGCTGTGTTTCTTCGTCGACTGCCAATGGCGCGTTACCTTGGCCTCTCCTCCTTTTTTTTGGGAGGAACCTTGGCTTCTCCCGCTCATGCTGCTTAGTTTTATTGGGCGCTGCTATGCGTCTGCCCCGACGGACGCCTCGCGAGCCGCCCAATTTAACGGATTAAGCGGCCCATCGCAAGATTTTTTTTTGCAACAGAGGTTCGTCTCACAATTTTTTTGCGACAAAGGTCCTTTTGTAGAAATTTTATAGAAGTCAGAAATTTTTGTAACAAAGGTCATGTCGCAAAATTATTCTGCAACAAAGGTCTTGTTACAGAAATTTTACAGAGATCTTTTTACAACAGAAGGTTGAGAAAGAGGAGGGGGGATGAGTGGTCCCAGATATTTCTAATACGGAGGGGTGCGCTGTATGTGGGGCACACATGGACGCGTGGCAACCAATGGAGGCAGTCGACGCAAGCAATGAAGTCCGGCAGGTGATTTGGGACGTTTCCCTAGTTTCAAACACTGGAATCTGATTGGACAGTCTCGTTGAATTCTTATCTGCTCCGGATTTGAAAAAAGAGTAGTACTTTTTGCTAAGTATTTTATTGAAACTTAAGTTACACATACATCAATTGATTATTACTTTTCCAACCAGGGTTCAAATCCTGGTACTCGCATTTATTCCTGGATTATTTCAGGATTTCTGGCGAAGCGCATTCAGTGGGAGGAGACGTTCCCGTCGACGACGAGATGTCTAGGGTGACTTCATAAATTTTAAGATAATATGTCGACTCAGTCTTTCGGAGGTGCTCATAGGGGCAGGGTGTGCGTGTGTGCGTTCGTACGGGTGAGTGTATGCACGTGTATATGAGCGCTTGCGTCTGTACTATGTTAAAAAGAAAAAGAAGACTCCGTGTCAGCCGGCCCATATGTGCATGGGTTGGGGGCATGTGGAGATGAGACAATATGGCACGGTCGCACCTGCGTGTATCCTCACCCTCACCTCACCATATCATGTGCCATGCACATAGGAAAGAGTCGTGGGATCAGCACTGGACAATCCGTGGCGACACCTTGGTGAAAAGGTTGCTCGGAGTTAATGCCCGTGACTCTTTTGATGGTTGGTGTTACTGATTGTTGCGGCATGCTGCTGATCCCTTGTTAGGTGTCATATCTTTTATTTTGTTTTTATTGATTACTTGAATTTGTACATGCTCGATGTCTTGTCTAGATCTTGACACTATTACAGAAGCCAGGTGCATTTTGGACACAAAAGCTATTCAAAGCCTGGGCTAAGAACAAGTTAACGTGCCCACAAATGCTATTTTTAGGCAAAATAAGTGACTCAACTTTGTACTATCTTTATATTAAAATTAATATAAAGTATATTCACTTATTTTAGGACGGAGAGAGTATCAACCACTCTCTTCTCATAATTCAGAGAGCAGCTCACGTGCTGAGTTGGTAGTATATATTGATATATTTTGTTTTTATTGATAACTTCAATTTGTACATGCTCGATGTCTTGTCTAGATCTTGACACTATTACAAAAGCCAGGTGCATTTTGGACACAAAAACTATTCAAAGGACGGGCAAAGAACAAATTAATGTGTCTACAAATGCTATTTTTAGGGAAACATCACTGGAAATAATCTAGCAAAGGAGTCATGCCACAGTTCGGGGCCAGAGAGGAGCACTAGTAGAAAACAGGACTTCCGTTCGGGCCAGGTTAGCCCATTAGTCCCGGTTCAGTCACGAACCGGGACCCATGGGCCCATTGGTCCCGGTTCGTGAGGCCAGAGGGCCTGCCGAGCCTCGTGGGGCCATTGGTCCCGGTTCGTCTGGCCCCTTTGGTCCCGGTTGGTGGCACGAACCGGGACCAATAGGCCTTGCTCCTGGCCCACCACCATTGGTTCCGGTTGGTGGCCTTAGCCGGGACCAAAGGGAGGTCTTTAGGACCGGGTCAAGCCACGAACCGGGACCAATAAACCAGCCAGGGGTGAGGGCTTTTGTGTGTAAAACATTAAAAGCAAAAAGATTTTTCATAAAATATATAATTAAAGCAAAAAAAGAAAAGAAAATAAATAAGTAGGAACAAAATAAAATGAATAAGTAGAAACAGAAAAAACGGTAATAAATAAGTAGAAACAAAATAAACTTTAATAAAGTAAAATAAATAAACTATATGAAAATCAATAAAAATAGCAACAGTAAGTAGAAATAAAATAAAATAAATAAACAAAAAAAAGAAAGAATTTTCATAAAATAAATAAAAGAAGCAAAAAAAGAAAAGAAAATAAATAAGTAGAAACAAAATAAGCTTTAATAAATAAGTAAAAACAAAATAAACTTTTATAAAACCTCTAGTATTATCGAAACTAAAATTATATAAAATTTATGCAACTAAAATTATCAAAGTATTTTCTGTGCAACTAAAAGAAAAAAGAAATTTCATAAAGAATTTTTTTGTTAGAAACTTTAATAGCAAAAAGAATTATCATAAAGAATTTTTTTAGAAACTAAAATAACAAAATATGTTTTTGAATATAATGATAAAACACAGTAATATTAAATAGCAGGAAAAAGAATCACTCAAAAATCTATTTTTATATTAAAGCTATTAAAAAACTAGTGATTCACACAAATTTCCAAAAATTCAAATTTAAACTATTCAAATTAGAAAACAAATGGCACTAACAGAAAGTTTATAATTTTTATTACCTAAAAGCAAAAAGAATCACTGAAAAACTAGTAAGTATTTTGCTGTTAGTAGAAACGAAAATAAAATAAACAAAACAAAAAATAAAACAAAAAAAATAAAAAAAGTGTCACCTAAAGGTCCACCACTGCCTGAACACGACTAGAAACTCAACAAATGGGCTAGGATTCAGGCCCGCAGTAGGCCCAGTAGGCCCACAAGCACATAGAGACAGATTAGGCCCGAAAGCCTGCTTTACAGAGGAGCTTGAGAGGGTTGGCGCACCGCACCTTATAAACAGGTGCGGCTCTCTCTCAGCTAGCGAGGTGGGACTAAACTCCCACCACGACGCCGTTGTGCAAGGCCGATTGGTCCCGGTTGGTGGCACCAACCGGGACTAAAGGGGTGCATTGGTCCCGGTTGGTGCTACGAACCGGTACCAAGCAACCGGGACCAAAGCCCTTTGCTTCCCGCCCTTTGGGCTGCTGAAAATAGGCCTTTGGTCCCGGTTGGTTGCACCAACCGGGACGAAAGAGGGCATTGGTCCCGGTTGGTGCCATGAACCGGGACCAATGCTCAGTGTATATAAGCAACACTTGTGAAAATTTTCAGTTTCATCGCGCATTTGCCCCCCGACGACGCCGAGCTCATTGACGCCGCTAGGCTGCCCGCGCTCGCCGTCGCCGCCCGCACCTTGTCGTCGTCGCCCTACGCCCCGACACCATGCCATGTGCCCCGACGTCGACGCCCTGCTCCTCGTCGCCGTCGCCGCGCCCTGCACCGACGCCGTCACCGCATCCGAGCCCGCTGTGAGTGCCGCCCGGATCCCCTCCTGCTCCTTCCTGTACTAGCCGCCGTCGCCGCTGCGCACTGCTGCCTCGCCCCCTACCCTACGCAGCCGCCGCACGCCGCCTTGCCCTGCGTGGCCGCCGCACGCCGCCCTGCCCTGCATTTTTTTATTTTTTTTGTCATATATATGTATTTTTTTTGTCAATTTATATGTATATGTGTATATATGTGTGTATGTGTATAATTGTGTGTATGTGTGTATATGTATATGTATTTTTTGTCAATTCATATTTAGAAGAAAAAGTAGAAGAGGAAAAAAGGAAAATATGAAGAGGAAGAAGGAGAGGAAGAAACGAGAAGAAGAGGAGAAATAAATAAGAAGAGAAAAAAAGAAAAAAAAGAGGAGAAGAAGAAAAAAATAGAGTAATTTCTATTCTTTTTCTCCTCTTTTTTTCTTCTTTTTTTTCTTCGATCTTCTCCTCTCTCTATTCCTTTCTTCTTCTCCTCTTTTTGTTCTTCTTCTTTCTCTTCTTATTTTTTATCGGGTATGTCGTTGTCGATATACCACCTCCCCGATAACTTCGACATGAGGGGGGGGGGTCGATATACCCCTCCCCGACAACTTCGACATGAGGAGGGGGGAGGGGGTCGAGGGTTCGAGGGTCGTCGAGGGTTCGAGGGTTCGAGGGGTCAAGGGTTCGAGGGTTCTAGGGTCGAGGGTTCGAGGGTTCTATGGTCGAGGGTTCGTGGGTCGAGGGTTCGAGGGTTCTTGGAATATGCAAAAGTTAGAATTTTTAATGTTAACTTCATAGAATTTTTTTGGTGATATTATTGTCGAATATGCAAAGAATATGTCAAATTTTTTTTGTAGTAGATGATGATGATGATATATGAAAACTTGGTCAATTTTTTCTGTTGTAATTTTGTTTGATGAATTATTTCTGTTAAAACTCGTATTAAGTTTGTTCGATGAATGTTTCATGGGAGAGAGGGAGTAAAAACTCATCAGACATGAGGGGGAAGGAGACCCCCTCCGATTCGTAACTCTCTCGGGAATTCAACATATATTCAACATGAAGGGGGGGGGGGTCGATACCCCCTCCCCGATAACTTCGACATGAGAAGGGGTCGACATACCCCCTCCCCGATAACATTTTTTTCCATGTATGTATGTCGTCGTTGTCGATATACCCCCTCCTTCACCAAGTTAAAAGAGCGTTGTCGTCGAGGCCACCCCGAACCCTTCAAGCGTTGCCGAGGCCACCCCAAACCCTAGAGAAGCGTCGAGGCCATTAATTAATATAATTCCTTGTTGTGAATAGCTATAGCTAGGTCTACGTTTGCCACTAATATATCCATCTTTCATGTTTGTATAATAATTTCCATGTTGTAATATTTGCAGAAACTATGGAGCACAACCGAGATGAGGAAGCAGAACGGGTGTTGGGGAGCATAATCGCAGCTGGAGCTGATGTCATGTCGTATCTCAACGAAACCGATGGTCTGGATGGAGAGGGTGAAGAAGTAGGCTACGGTTATCGAACAACGGAGGAGACCGTGACCGGTGACCGAATGCCGGTGCAAGAAGGAGGCCTTGATGACAGCTCCGGTGATCGAACAGAGTCCGGCCAGGTATATATATTAATTATGCCCATGCTGACTAGCTAATTGATGCATTCATTGTTTTGGTATCTACACATATTAACTCTCGTCTTTCTTCTTATTTCTAGCCCTCCGGATCGAGCACAACTTCGGTAAAGAGACGAGGCCCGAAGAAAAAGTTGCGATCAGATGAAAGGTTCACGACCACAGCAATCGCACGCAATGGCCAACCGATTAAACCCCTCCGGACCAAGGAGGCATTTATTGCTCAGTGCGGGGTTCTTGTTAGGGACATGATCCCGATCAGCATAGAGCTATGGAATCATCCTAAGGATGAAGAGCTTCAAGTTTCTTTTGTCGAAGATAGACAGAAACAGGATCTTTGGAAAGCGCTGAAGGTAAATTTCACCCTACCGGAAGAGGAGGATCTGGAGAATCCAGTTATAGAGACATTGATCAAGTTCTTTGCTCTCAAGAAGATGGCAGATCTATTCAGGAAGTGGAAGAATGACCTGAAAGCAAAGTTTGTCGACAAATAAAAGACACCAGAATTCATCGGCCGGTACGAGAAGCTCAGAGATCAATGGGACGCATTTGTGGCCAACAAGACATCGGAGGGGAGTAAGAAGATGTCAGCAATAAACAAGATAAATGTTGTGAAGAAGGAGCATCACCATCGCACGGGGTCAGGTGGCTACCTCAAAGCCCGACCGTTGTGGGCCAAGGCTGAGAACGACCTGCTTGATAAATGGGTCAAACCAGAGACATTGAACTGGCCAGACCGTTGTCGGACTTGGTTCTTCGAGGTTGGTGGAACCTTGGACCCTGTAACAGGCAAGTGCGTTTGGACGAGGGAGCAACTACGAATACCCCTCACGAAACTTCAGCACTATATTAACGCAGCGCAGGAAGGGACTTTCGTTCCAGATAGAGAGAAGGACAAGCTCACAATGGCCCTCGGGAATCCTGAGCACCCTGGACGGACACGAGGCACGCCAGGCTCCGTTCCGTGGAAGGCTGGGTTTCCGTACGCAGGTGGTTACAAATGCGAGGAGAGGAGGAGGAAAGTGGAGCATACCCAACTGCAGAAGCTGCACGCAAGGGTACAAGCGCTAGAGGAACGAGAAGCAGTTCAAAGCAAGCGACCTGCCGAAGCTACCCCGCCATCTCAGCGGAGAAGCAGTGTGGCTTACACCGAGCTGCTTCAGCTGGAGCCTGTCTTCACGGCTCCTGCTAGCTACCCCATGGATGCTATCACGGAGTCTCAACATTGCCACCTTATGACGCAATGGCAGAACTTCAAAGTCAAGGCGGCTGTCGGCTCTGTTCGACTTCCTGAACCCGACGCAACTTTTCACTGCCATCCAATTCAAGAAGGATATGCTAGGGTGACGGTGGAAGAAATAACGGAGGGATTTGAGGAGCTCGTGCTTGACCACCCTACCGGTGAAGGGGAGACTCCGCTTGGTTCTGCTTAGAAGACTCCATGCCTATGGCGGAAGGAGCTCATCAACATTCCGAACTTGACGCCTCCGCCTCCTCCTCCTCCTCCAGCGAGTCAGGGCACTCCGCCTCCTCTTCCGCCTGCTCCTCTGGCGAGTGATCAGGGCACTCTGCCTCCTTCTCTGGCGCGTGGCGGCACTCCGCCTCCTCCTTCGCCCGCTCCCGCGAGTGATCAGGGCACTCCGCCTCCTTCTCCGGCACATGGCGGCACTCCGCATCCTTCTCCGCCTGCGCCGGCGCACCCGACAAGCTAGCCTCCTCCTTCTCCACCTCATCAGCAAGGGTGGAAGAGACCCGCCGCCGCTCCGGCTACTCTGGCGCGTCGCAGTCCTTCTCCTCCGCCTCGTAAGCTACTATAGAAGAAAGCCGCAGCCGCTTGGCCTGCTCCGGCATCTAGCAGTACAGGCTGGAGGCAATACAGATTCGGTCCATCTCTCAAGACTCCAGAGAAGTTACCATACGAGATGACTGAGAAGGAAAACGAGGAGATCTGTCAAGCCCAAGTGAGGGACTACTTCGCAACGCAAAGAGCTAAGAGACATCCACCTCTGGAGGAGAAGATAGATCCGGTGAAAGCGAAGCGCACTTTGGATGCCCTGCAGCGACCACCACCGTCTCTGCCGCAAACCAACTATGTGCGCATTACTGAAAAGACATATAAGGAAGCAAAGCGGTCGGGAAGTACTTGCAGTGACAAAAGGTTACAAGAATGAAGAACTGGGAAAAAAATTCCCCAGCTCGGCGAACAAGCGAACCAATCGTGCCCCCCACTCACGTGTCTAGCGATATCGTTGCTAATCATCAGGAGTTCTTTCCCGGTACTAATCCTGGAGATTACGACGATGCACATTTTGATATAATGGAGGTGGACGAATTCAAATACGAGTATGGGAAGCCTCTCGCCAAAGATGGAACTTCTCTAACAATGATGATGCAAAGATTCCATGATTGGTACATGGAAACCTGCAGAAAGCAGTCAGCTAGGAATAAAATCGATACTTTGACGCTGAAAGTTAAAGAGGATCAACACGACCTCGTTGGAATTGAGGAGTTGTCTGTTCCATTTGAGGAGTTTTTCCAGTTTTTCAATCTAAATTAACGGTCACTTGCTACTGTCTATAAGTACTACTTCTGTCATTAAGTCTCTATATATAGCTCCGCTCTTTCATTGCATGTATATATAATTATCCTCACTATATTATGTAGATTGAAAATCATCGAATGCAGAAAAGCTGAAATGCATGATATTGGGTTCATTAACACAAACCTCATAGATCAATTTACGGTTAAATTTCATGCCGAAGAAACCGAGGATAACTTGCTACGATCGTTGGTAATAAATCAAAACAAAGATACAATACTCTTTCCTTACAACTTCAAGTGAGTGTTACTGTCTTGTGCATATTCGGTTTCCCTTACTTATTACTCGAGGTTATAGTAATTAATGTAACTGATGAGTTATATGCATGTGTGCGTAGTTTCCACTATATTCTCCTAGAGATTAAGCTTGAGCAGGGACTAGTAAGCGTCTTAGACTCGAGAAGTAAGTTGAATCAATCATTATCGCACCATATCGGCAACTTTGTTCGTTTGATGATACCAAGTAATTGTTTTCTTTGTCTCGCAGGGTTTGGAAAGTATTTGCCGCACAAGTTTCGGGACTGCCGCGGGATCTGCGATGGAAATTCCCAAAAGTAAGTACTACTAGCTAGCTAGTTCCGCGCATCTCCCGTTGATTCTAGCTACTTTCATCAATGCCATTTATAATGCTTCATTATCGGTTTGATTGACCTCTATTTCTCGTAAAGTGCTTGTGGCAGGAAGCCGGGAATAATTACTGTGGATACTACGTCTGCGAGTTCATCTACAACGCGACGGCCAAGAATAGGCGGGGCTACTCTAAAAGACAATATGAAGTGCGTAAGCAAAAACATTCACAAGTTTATTTTATTACCATCATTTCTGTTGAGTTTCATTCATATATATGTATTGACCCCCTTATTCAAATTAGATGTGGGAGATGCGGAATGAATTCCTACCACAAGATCGCATGCGAGTAATTCAAGAGGAATTGGCTGGATTCTTTCTTGACCACGTCATCAATAAAGCCGGAGAATACCACCACGCATGTGGAAGCTGAGTTCACAAGTTTATTTTTCCCAGTTTTTTTTATTTTTTTGCATTATTTATTTTCTTTTGTTTTTTGCTTTATTTTTTAGTTCCTTTTGCTTTTAGGTAATAAAAAATATAAACTTTCTGTTAGTGCCATTTGTTTTCCAATTTGAATAGTTTAAATTTGAATTTTTTGAAATTTGTGTGAATCACAAGTTTTTGAATAACTTTATTATAAACATGGATTTTTGAGTGATTCTTTTTCCTGCTATTTAATATTACTGTGTTTTACCATTATATTCAAAAACAGATTTTGTTATTTTAGTTTCTAACACAAAAATTCTTTATGATAATTCTTTTTGCTATTAAAGTTTCTAACCAAAACATTCTTTATGAAAATTCTTTTTCCTTTTAATGTTTTGAATAGAAAATATTTTGATAATTTTGGTAGCATAAATTTTATATAATTTTAGTTTCGATAATACTAGAGGTTTATAAAAGTTTTTGAGTTGATTCCTTTTGCTATTGGAGTTTTATAAAAGCTTTTTAATTGATTATTTTTGCTACTGAAGGATATTATAGTTTTGTTTTAGTTGACCATAACAGAATATTTTAATTGATTATTTTTAGTCCATTCTTTTTGCTATTAGTTCATTATTTGAGATAAATGACCCTTAAATTGAAAAGCACTACAAATGAACTCTGAAAAGGTTGAAAGTCGGCATGGTATCATCATTTCACCCACATAGCATGTGCTAAAAAGTCGAGAGGGTTACGGCAAAAACTGGATGCACTTCGTGTGCAAAATGGACAATCTCTTTCGAAGTATCAGGGTTTCAGACGGAAACTCATCTGTTACAAAGGGATTCCATTTTTTGAACTTATTTGAACTCCAGACTTTTTGTGTGTTCAAAATGCACCATTCAAAGCCACATCATCAATTTTTAACCCTCTCTGACTTCATTTGGTATTTTTCATGCCTGTACTGATTTTTTTGAGCTAAATGACCCTTAAATTGAAAAGCACTACAAATGAACTCTGAAAAGGTTGAAAGTTGGCATGGTATCATCATTTCACCCACATAGCATGTGCTAAAAAGTTAAGAGGGTTACGACCAAAACTTGATGCACTTCATGTACAAAACAGACAATCTCTTTGGAAGTATCAGGGTTTCGGACAAAAACTCATCTATTACAAAGGGATTTCATTTGTTCAAATGTAACTGCAGTGATATTCTACATCAAAGGCATCATCATAATAGTTGTTGATAGAAAGTGTTCACTTTTTCTTCACTTGTGTTCTTTGCTTATTGCGCCGTAACCATGGATAATCTTCATCGTTTAACATGATGCTTGGGTCAGCCTTGACTTTGAAGGGAGGAATTTCATGAAACTTTTTATAATCTTCAGACTCGTCTGTCTTGCCCTCCAATCCCACGATGTCTCTTTTTCCTGAAAGAACTATGTGGCGCTTTGGCTCATCGTATGATGTATCCGCTTCCTTATCTTTTCTTTTTCTTGGTTTGGTAGACATGTCCTTCACATAGAAAACCTGCGCCACATCATTGGCTAGGACGAATGGCTCGTCTGCGTACCCCAGATTGTTCAGATCCACCGATGTCATTCCGTACTGTGGGTCTACCTGTACCCCGCCTCCTGACAGATTGATCTATATATTTGCACTTAAACAAAGGGACCTTAATATCATTTCCATAGTCAAGTTCCCATATGTCCACTATGTAACCATAATATGTGTCCTTTCCCCTCTTGGCTGCTGCATCAAAGCGGACACCACTATTATGGTTGGTGCTCTCTTGATCTTGGGCGATCGTGTAAAATGTATTCCCATTTATCTCGTACCCTGCATACTATTGAGTCCCCTCCTAGCATGCCTTTTCCACCCAGCCTCCCCTCATACCGCGATTGAGGGTGACCCATCTTCTTAAGGTCAGGAATGAAGTCAACACAAAACCCAATGACATCCTCTATTTGATGGCCCATGGAGATGCTTCCTTCTGGCCTAGCGCGGTTACGGACATATTTCTTTAGGACTCCCATGAACCTCTCAAAGGGGAACATATTGTGTAGAAATACAGGACCCAGAACCACATCTCGTTGACTAGATGAACTAGGATGTGCGTCATGATATTGAAGAAGGATGGTGGGAACACCAGCTCGAAACTAACAAGACATTGCGCCACATCATTCCTTAACCTTGATAGGATTTCTAGATCGATCACCTTATGAGAGATTGCATTGTGGAATGAACATAGCTTCACAATGGCTAATCGAACGTTTTCCGGTAGAAGCCCCTCAATGCAACCGGAAGCAGTTGTGTCATAATCACGTGGCAGTCATGAGACTTTAGGTTCTGGGACTTTTTCCCTGCCATATTTATTATTCCCTTTATATTCGACGAGTAGCCAGATGGGACCTTCATACTAAGCAGGCATTCAAAGAAGATTTCCTTCTCTTCTTTGGTAAGAGCGTAGCTGGTAGGACCTTCATACTACTTTGAAGGCATGTCGTCTTTTTCGTGCAAATGTTGCAGGTCCTCCCATGCCTCCGCTATATCTTTTGTCTTCCCATAGATGCCCAAGAAGCCTAGCAGGTTCACGCAAAGGTTCTTCGTCACGTGCATCACGTTGATTGAAGTGCGGACCTCTAGGTCTTTCCAGTAGGTTAGGTCCCAAAATATAGATTTCTTCTTCCACATGGGTGCGTGTCCCTCAGCGTCATTCGAAACAGATAGTCCGCCAGGATCCTTTCCGAAGATTACTTCTAAATCATTGACCATAGCAAGTACGTGATCACCAGTACGCATGGCGGGCTTCTTCCGGTGATCTGCCTCGCCTTTGAAGTGCTTGCCTTTCTTTCGACATTGATGGTTGGTCGGAAGGAATCGACAATGCCCTAGGTAAACATTCTTCATGCATTTGTCCAGGTATATACTTTGGGTGTCATCTAAACAGTGCGTGCGTGTATGGTATCCCTTGTTTGTCTGTCCTGAAAGGTTACTGAGGCAGGCCAATCATTGATGGTGACAAACAGCAATGTGTGCAGGTCAAATTCCTCCTGTTTGTTCTCATCCCACGCACGTACACCTTTTCCAATTCACAGATGTAAAAGTTCTTCAACTAATGGCCTTAGGTACACATCAATGTCGTGGCTGGGTTACTTAGGGCCTTGGATGAGAACTGGCATCATAATGAACTTCCGCTTCATGCACAACCAAGGAGGAAGGTTATAGATACATAGAGTCACGGGCCAGGTGTTGTGATTGCTGCTCTGCTCCCCGAAAGGATTAATGCCATCCGCGCTTAAACCAAACCATACGTTCCTTGCATCACCTACAAACTCCTCCCAGTACTTTCTCTCGATTTTTTTCCACTGCGACCCGTCAGTGGGTGCTCTCAACTTCCCGTCTTTCTTACGGTCATCTCTGTGCCATCGTATCGACTTGGCATGCTCTTTGTTTCTGAACAGGCGTTTCAACCGTGGTATTATGGGAGCATACCACATCACCTTGGCAGGAACCCTCTTCCGGGGGCGCTCACCGTCAACATCACCAGGGTCATCTTGTCTAATCTTATACCGCAATGCACCGCATACCGGGCATGCGTTCAAATCCTCGTACACACCACGGTACAGGATGCAGTCATTAGGGCATGCATGTATCTTCTGCACCTCGAATCCTAGAGGGCAAACAACCTTCTTTGTTGCATACGTACTGTCGGGCAATTCGCTATCCTTTGGAAGCTTCTTCTTCAATATTTTCAGTAGCTTCTCAAATCTTTTGTCGGGCACATCATTCTTCGCCTTCCACTGCAGCAATTCCAGTATGGTACCGAGCTTTGTGTTGCCATCTTCGCAATTGGGGTACAAACCTTTTTTGTGATCCTCTAGCATGCGATCGAACTTCACCTTCTCCTTTCGACTTTCACACTGACTCCTTCCATCAACAATGACCCGGCGAAGATCATCATCGGGCACATCGTCTGGTTCCTCTTGATCTTCAACATCTTCCTGATACATCTCCATCGTATCTATAATTTTTTATTGTTACATGCCAATATTATTCAACTTTCATATACTTTTGGCAACTTTTTATACTATTTTTTGGGACTAACATATTGATCCAGTGCCCAGTGCCAGTTCCTGTCTGTTGCATGTTTTTTGTTTCGCAGAAACCCAATATCAAACGGAGTCCAAACGGGATAAAAACGGACAGAGAATTATTTTGGAATATTTGTGATTTTTGGGAAGTAAAATCAACGCTAGACGGTGCCCAAGGGGGCCAGGAGATAGGGGGCGCACCCGAGGGAGGCAGGCGCGCCCTGGACTCTCCTGGGCCCCCCGTAAGGCGGTTGACGCTCTTCTTTTGCCGCAAGAAAGCTAATTTCATGAGAAATATCTGGGCGAAAGATTCACCCCAATCGGAGTTACGGATCTCCCGATATAAAAGAAATGGTGAAGGGGTAGAATCTGAGAACGCAGAAACAGAGAGATAGATCCAATCTCGGAGGGGCTCTCGCCCCTCCCAAGCCATGGGAGCCAAGAACCAGAGGGGAAACCCTTCTCCCATCTAGGGAGGAGGTAAAGGAAGAAGAAGAAGAAGGGGGGCTCTCTCCCCCTTGCTTCCGGTGGCGCTGGAGCGCTGCCGGGGGCCATCATCATCACCACGATCTTCACCAACACCTCCGCCATCTTCACCAACATCTCCATCACCTTCCCCTATCTATATTCAGCGGTCCACTCTCCCTCAACCCGCCGTACCCTCTACTTGAACATGGTGCTTTATGCTTCATATTATTATCCAATGATGTGTTGCCATCCTGATGTTTGAGTAGATTTCCGTTGTCCTATCGGTGATTGATGAATTGCTATGATTGGTTTGAGTTGCATGTTTTATTATTGGTGCTTTCCTATGGTGCCCTCCGTGTCGCGCAAGCGTGAGGGATTCCCGCTGTATGGTGTTGCAATGCGTTCATGATTCGCTTATAGTGGGTTGCGTGAGTGACTGAAACACAAACCCGAGTAAGGGGATTGTTGCGTATGGGATAAAGGGGACTTGATACTTTAATGCTATGGTTGGGTTTTACCTTAATGAATCTTTAGTAGTTGCGGATGCTTGCTAGAGTTCCAATCATAAGTGCATATGATCCAAGTAGAGAAAGTATGTTAGCTTATGCCTCTCCCTCAAATAGAATTGCAATAGTGATTACCGGTCTAGTAACGTAGTCAATTGCTTAGGGACAATTTCACAACTCTTACCACCACTTTTCCACACTCGCTATATTTACTGTATTGCATCTTTATCTAAACAGCCCATAGTTTTTATTTACGTGTTTGTTATTATCTTGCAAACCTATCCAACAACACCTACAAAGTACTTCTAGTTTCATACCTGTTCTAGGTAAAGTGAACGTCAAGCGTGCGTAGAGTCGTATCAGTGACCGATAGGACTTGAGAGAGTATTTGTTCTACCTTTAGCTCCTCATTGGGTTCGACACTCTTACTTATCGAAAGAGGCTACTACTATCCCGTATACTTGCGGGTTATCACTTCCCCCATTGCAGCATCACCGTATTCGGGGGGCACATAGTTCTCATCGTCCTCTTCTTCTTCGCTCTCTTCCGCCATAACCCCTATTTCTCTGTGCTTGATCCAAACATTATAGTGTGGCATGAAACCCTTATAAAGCAGGTGGGTGTGAATGATTTTCGAGTCAGAGTAAGACTTTGTATTCCCACATATAGGGCATGGACAACACATAAAACCATTCTGCTTGTTTGCCTTAGCCACTTTGAGAAAATCATGCACGCCCTTAATGTACTCGGAGGTGTGTTTGTCACCATACATCCATTGCCAGTTCATCTGCGTGCATTATATATAATTAAGTGTGTCAAAAACCATTACAGAACATCACGAATAGATAATTGAGTGACCAAATTAGTAGAAGTTCATCATCATATTAAAACCAAAGTACATACATAGTTCTCATCTAACAACATATAGCTCTCCAGAGCATCTAATTAATTAAACCATACATTGAAACTATGTAAAACATTTCAATGCGATCATAATCGCAACCAAGGTAACAATTGATCCAATGGCATAATGATACCAAGCCTCGGTATGAATGGCATATTTTCTAATCTTTCTAATATTCAAGCGCATTGCATCCATCTTGATCTTGTGATCATCAACGGCATCCGCAACATGCAACTCCAATATCGTCTTCTCCTCCTCAATTTTTTTCCTTCAAGAAAATGTTTTCTTATTCAACTAAATTTAACCTCTCGACAATAGGGTCGGTTGGAATTTCCAGTTCACATACAAGTATCTATATAAACATACAAGTAAGAATTTTTTCCTTTCTGAAAGAAGATAAGAACAAGACGCTCACCACGGTGGTGTGATACGTCCATTTTGCATCATGCTTTTTTATCAATATTTATTGCATTATGGGCTGTTATTTCATGTTATGTCACAATACTTATGGCTATTCTCTCTTATTTTACAAGGTTTACATGAAGAGGGAGAATGCCGGCAGTTGGAATTCTGGGCTGGAAAAGGAGCAAATATTGGAGACCTATTCTGCGCAACTCCAAAAGTCCTGAAACTCCACGGAATATCTTAAAATAAATAAAGAAAAATCATCGCCAAAGATGAAGGCCAGGGGGCCCACACCCTGCTCATGAGGGTGGGGGGCGCCCCCCCTGGGGCGCGCCCCCCTACCTCGTGGGCCCCCTGGTGGCTCTCCGACTCCCATCTTCTCCTATATGAAGTCTTTCGATGAGAAAAAAATAGAAGGCAACCTTTCAGGACGAGACTCCGCCGCCACGAGGCGGAACCTTGGCGGAACCAATCTAGGGCTCCGGCAGAGCTGTTCTGCCGGGGACACTTCCCTCCGGGAGGGGGAAATCATCACCATCGTCATCACCAACGCTCCTCTCATCGGGAGAGGGCAATCTCCATCAACATCTTCACCAGCACCATCTCATCTCCAAACCCTAGTTCATCTCATGTATCCAATTCTTGTTTCCAAGTCCGGGATTGGTGCTAGTAGGTTGCTAGTAGTGTTGATTACTTCTTGTAGTTGATGCTAGTTGGTTTATTTGCTGGAAGATCATATGTTCAGATCATTTATGCATATTATTACCCCTCTGATTATGAACATGAATATGCTTTGTGAGTAATTACGTTTGTTCCTGAGGACAAGGGAGAAGTCTTGCTATTAGTAGTCATGTGAATTTGGTATTCGTTCGATATTTTTATGAGATGTATGTTGTCTTTTCCTCTAGTGGTGTTATGTGAACGTCGACTACATGACACTTCACCATTATTTGGGCCTAGAGGAAGGCATGGGGAAGTAATAAGTAGATGATGGGTTGCTAGAGTGACAGAAGCTTAAACCCTAGTTTATGTGTTGCTTCGTTAGGGGCTGATATGGATCCATACGCTTATTGCTGTGGTTAGGTTTACCTTAATACTTCTTTTTGTAGTTGAGGATGCTTGCAATAGGGGTTAATCATAAGTGGGATGCTTGTCCAAGTTAGGGCAGTACCCAAGTACCGGTCCACCCACATATAAAATTATCGAAGTACCGAACGCGAATCATATGAACGTGATGAAAACTAGCTTGACGATAATTCCCAATGTGTCCTCGGGAGCTCCTTTATTATTATTAGAATTTGTCCAGGCTTATCCTTTGCTACATAAAGGATTGGGCCACCTTGCTGCACTTTATTTACTTTATTTACTAGTTGCTCGTTACTATTTATCTTATCACAAAACTATCTATTACCTATAATTTCAGTGCTTGCAGAGAAAACCTTACTGAAAACTGCTTATCATTTCCTTATGCTCCTCATTGGGTTCGACACTCTTACTTATCGAAAGGACTATGATAGATCCCCTACACTTGTGGGTCATCAAGACTCTTTTCTGGCGCCGTTGCCGGGGAGTGAAGCGCCTTTGGTAGGTGGAATTTGGTAAGGAAAAATTTATAGTGTGCTGAAATTTTCTGTCACTTGTTACTATGGAAAGTAATTCTCTGAGGGGCTTGTTTGGGGTATCTTCACCCCGTCCAGTAGAGGAAAGAGTTTCTCCTCAACCTACTAAACCTACTGAACCTATTGAAAATGAAACTCCTTTTGAAATTCCTTCGGGTATGATGGAAAAACTGCTAGCTAACACTTTTACAGGAGATGGAACAAAGCATCCTGATGAACATCTACTCTGTGTGGATGAAGTTTGTGGACTATTTAAGCTTGCAGGTATACCCGATGATGTTGTTAAGAAGAAGGCCTTCCCTTTATCTTTGAAGGGAGACGCATTGACATGGTATAGGTTATGTGATGATATGAGATCATGGAACTATAAAAGATTGAAATTGGAATTTCATCAAAAGTATTACCCTATGCATCTTGTTCATCGTGATCGCAATTATATATATAATTTTTGGCCTCGCGAAGGAGGAAGCATCGCTCAAGCTTGGGGGAGGCTTAAATCAATGTTATATTCATGCCCCAATCATGAGCTCTCAAGAGAAGTAATTATGCAAAGTTTTATGCTCGGCTTTCTGATAACAATCGCACCATGCTCGATACTTCGTGTGCTGGCTCTTTTATGATGAAGACTATTGAATTTAAATGGAATTTATTGGATAGAATTAAACGAAACTCTGAATATTGGGACCTCGACAAAGGTAAGGAGTCAGGTATGACACCTCAGTTTGATTGTGTTAAATCTTTTATGGATACCGATATTTTCCGTAAGTTTAGCACTAAATATGGACTTGACTCTGAGATAGTAGCTTCTTTCTGTGAATCTTTTGCTACCTATGTTGATCTCCCCAAGGAGAAGTGGTTTAACTATCATCCTCCCATAGAAGTAAAAGTAGCTGCACCTATTAAAGTTGAAGAAAAGACTGACACTTATAATGATCCTATTGTTCCCACTTCTTATGTTGAGAAACCACCTTTTCCTGTTAGAATGAAGGATCATGCTAAAGCTTCAACTGTTGTTCGTAAAAGCAATATTAGAACTTATACACCTCCTGATCAAGTCAAAGTAGAACCTAATATTGCTATTGTTAGAGATCTCTTGTCTGATAATATTGATGGGCATGTTATTCAATTCTGTGGTGAAACTGCTAGAATTGCTAAACCTTGTGCTAGAGATAAACATAGACCTGTGGTAGCCGTGCCTGTTATTTCTGTTAAAATAGGAGATCATTGTTATCATGGCTTATGTGATATGGGTGCTAGTGCTAGTGTGATACCCATTGACTTATGCAAGGAAATTATGCATGAAATTGTACCTGCTGAGTTAGAAGATATTGATGTTACAATTAAATTGCCAATAGAGATACTATATCTGCAATGGGAATTGTTAGAGATGTTGAAGTCTTGTGTGGAAAAACCAAATATCCCGCTGATTTTCTTGTTCTTGGTTCTCCACAAGATAGCTGTTGTCCCATTATATTTGGTAGACCCTTCTTGAATACTGTTAATGCTAAGATAGACTGCGAAAAGAATGTTATTACTGTTGGCTTGGATGATACGGTTCATGAGTTTAATTTCTATAAATTTAGTAAACAACATCGTGAGGAAGAATTGCCTAGTAAAGATGAAATCATTGGTCTTGCTTCTATTGCCGTACCTCCTAGTGATCCTTTAGAACACTATTTGCTAGACCATGAAAATGATATGTTCATGAATGAAAGAAGGGAAATAGATGAAGTATTCTTTAAACAGGAGCCTATTCTGCAACACAATTTGCCGGTTGAAATCCTAGGGGATCCTCCTCCACCCATGGGTGATCCCGTGTTTGAGCTTAAACCATTGCCTGATAATTTTAAATATGCTTATTTTGATGAAAAGAAAATATATCCTGTCATTATTAGTGCTAACCTTTCAGAGCATGAAGAAGAAAGATTATTGAAAACTCTGAAGAAGCACCGTGCCGCTATTGGATATACTCTTGATGATCTTAAGGGCATCAGTCCCACTCTATGTCAACATAAAATAAATTTGGAAGCGGATGCCAAACCAGTTCGTGATCCTCAACGACATTTGAATCCTAAAATGAAAGAAGTGGTAAGAAAATAAATACTCAAGCTTCTTGAGGCAGGTATAATTTATCCCGTTGCTGATAGTCAGTGGGTAAGTCCTGTCCATTGTGTCCCTAAGAAGGGAGGTATTACTGTTGTCCCTAATGATAAAGATGAATTGATTCCGCAAAGAATTATCACAGGTTATAGGATGGTAATTGATTTCCGCAAATTAAATAAGGCTACTAAGAAAGATCACCCCTTACCTTTTATTGATCAAATGCTAGAACGATTATGCAAACATACACATTAATTATTGCTTTCTAGATGGTTATTCTGGTTTCTCTCAAATACCTGTGTCAGGTAAAGATCAATCAAAGACTACTTTTACTTTTGCTTATAGACGTATGCCTTTTGGTTTATGTAATGCACCTGCTACCTTTCAAAGATGCATGATGGCTATATTCTCCGACTTTTGCGAAAAGATTTGTGAGGTTTTCATGGACGACTTTTCCGTCTATAGTTCCTCTTTTGATGATTACTTGAGCAATCTTGCTCGAGTTTTGCAGAGATGTGAAGAAACTAATCTTGTCTTGAATTGGGAAAAGTGCCACTTTATGGTTAATGAAGGTTTTGTCTTGGGGCACAAAGTTTCTGAAAGAGGTATTGAAGTTGATAAAGCCAAGGTTGATGCTATTGAAAAGATGCCATGTCCCAAGGACATCAAAGGTATAAGAAGTTTCCTTGGTCACGCCGGATTTTATAGGAGGTTCATTAAGGACTTCTCAAAAATTTCTCGGCCTCTGACTAATTTACTACAAAAAGATGTACCATTTGTCTTTGATGATGATTGTGTAGAAGCATTGGAAATACTTAAGAAAGCATTAGTCTCTGCACCTGTTGTTCAGCCACCTGACTGGAATTTACCCTTTGAAATTATGTGTGATGCTAGTGATTATGCTGTAGGTGCTGTTCTAGGGCAAAGAGTTGATAAGAAATTAAATGTTATCCATTATGCTAGTAAGACTATAGACAATGCTCAAAGAAATTATGCTACTACCGAAAAGGAACTTTTAGCAGTTGTATTTGCTTGTGATAAATTCAGACCCTATATTGTTGATTCTAAAGTAACTATTCACACTGATCATGCTGCTATTAAATATCTTATGGAAAAGAAAGATGCAAAACCTAGACTTATTAGATGGGTTCTCTTGCTGCAATAATTTGATTTGCATATTGTTGATAGAAAAGGAGCTGAGAACCCCGTTGCAGACAACTTATCTAGGTTAGAGAATATTCTTGATGACCCACTACCTATTGATGATAGTTTTCCTGATGAACAATTGAATGTCATAAGTACTTCTCGTAGCACTCCATGGTATGCTGATTATACTAATTATATTGTTGCTAAATTTATACCACCTAGCTTCACATACCAACAAAAGAAAAAGTTTTTCTATGATTTGCGACATTACTTTTGGGATGACCCACATCTTTATAAATTAGGAGTAGATGGTGTTATTAGACGTTGCGTACCTGAGCATGAATAGGAACAGATCCTACGCAAGTGTCACTCCGGAGCTTATGGAGAACACCACGCTGGAGATAGAACTGCACATAAGGTATTGCAATCTGGTTTTTATTGGCCTACTCTCTTCAAGGATGCCCGTAAGTTTGTTTTGTCTTGCGATGAATGTCAAAGAATTGGTAATATTAGTAGACGTCAAGAAATGCCTATGAATTATTCACTTGTTATTGAACCGTTTGATGTTTGGGGCTTTGATTACATGGGACCTTTTCCAACCTCTAATGGATATACACATATTTTAGTTGCTATTGATTACGTTACTAAGTGGGTAGAAGCTATTCCAACTAGTAGTGTTGATCATAACACCTCTATTAAAATGCTTAAGGAAGTTATTTTTCCGAGGTTTGGAGTCCCTAGATATTTAATGACTGATGGTGGTTCACACTTTATTCATGGCGCTTTCTGTAAAATGCTTGCTAAATATGACGTTAATCATAGAATTGCATCTCCTTATCACCCGCAGTCTAGTGGTCAAGTAGAATTGAGCAATAGAGAGATCAAATTAATTTTGCAAAAGACTGTTAATAGGTCTAGAAAGAATTGGTCCAAGAAACTGGATGACACATTATGGGCCTATAGAATTGCATATAAGAATCCTATGGGTATGTCTCCGTATAAAATGGTTTATGGAAAAGCATGTCACTTACCTCTCGAACTAGAACATAAGGCATATTGGGCTATTAAAGAGCTCAACTATGATTTCAAACTTGCCGGTGAGAAGAGGTTATTTGATATTAGCTCACTTGATGAATGGAGAACCCAAGCTTATGAAAATGCCAAGTTGTTTAAAGAAAAAGTTAAGAGATGGCATGACAAAAGGATACAAAAGCGTGAGTTTAACGTAGGTGATTATGTATTGCTATACAACTCTCGTTTACGATTTTTTGCAGGAAAACTTCTCTCTAAATTGGAAGGTCCCTACGTTACCGAGGAGGTTTATCATTCCGGTGCCATAAAAATCAACAACTTTGAAGGCACAAATCCAAAGGTGGTAAACAGTCAAAGAATCAAACATTATATCTCAGGTAATCCCATAAATGTTGAAACCAATATTATTGAAACCGTAACAGACAATAATGGACACGATAAGGGACACTTTCCAGCCCGTTTCAGACTCCGAAAAGGAATAGGTATGTGGTACGGTAAGTAAACCGACTCCAAAACAATTTTTAAGGCAATAATTCTCCGTTTTGGAATATTTAGAAAAATAGAAAAATAAGTGGCAGTCCGAGAAGGACACGAGGCCTCCACGAGGGTGGTGGGCGCGCCCTACCCCCCTGGGCGTGCCCCGTACCTTGTGAGCACCTCGTGTGCCCTCCGGACTCCATTTTCTTGCACGATACGTACTTTGGTCGGTAAAAAAACATTATATATTCTCCCGAAGGTTTTGACTCTCATATCACACAAATCTCCCCTGTTCTTATTTCGAGCTGTTTTTCTGACAGGTCTAGATCATCATGACGACCCCAAGTGCTTCCAAGGACAAGTTCTTCGAGAAGGTGATCAACCCTTACCTCGCGGAGGTGCTGCGACACCCTCAAACCATTGAGATGCGTGATGGTTTGCTGCACATCCGCGATGTTGAGGGACCAAAGTGAACCGGAAGTGTGGAGTCGAGGCTCGAAGCAATGGAGCAACAAGTTTTCAAGTGCCATGGTATGGTGGAGCGTGGAATCAACGCTAGCCACAAGATGCTCGCGGAGTTCACCAACAACTACGAGCCGGATGCCAAGAATACCGAGAAGGCCATCTTCAAGCTACATGAGAAGATCGAGCACCTCCAAGCCCAAATCTATGATCTGCAAAACCAAAACTGTGAGTATGAATATAGATTCAAAAGGATGAGTTTGGCTGCAAATTTGAGGATTTCGGAGACTCGATCATCCTTCTATGATGGTGAGCCTATGCCATGGAAGGTGGACGACAAGCTTGCATCATCAATGTCGGTGTCAAAACCGGCGGATCTCGGGTAGGGGGTCCCGAACTATGCGTCTAGGCAGATGGTAACAGGAGACAAGGGACATGATGTTTTACCCAGGTTCGGGCCCTCTTGATGGAGGTAAAACCCTACGTCCTGCTTGATTAATATTGATGATGTGTATTACAAGAGTGGATCTACCACGAGATCAAGGAGGCTAAACTCTAGAAGCTAGCCTATGGTATGATTGTTGTAATGGTTGTTGTGTCCTACGGACTAAAACCCTCCGGTTTATATAGACACCGGAGAGGGCTATGGTTACACAGAGTCGGTTACAATGGTAGGAGATCTACATATCCGTATCGCCAAGCTTGCCTTCCACGCCAAGGAAAGTCCCATCCGGACACGGGACGGAGTCTTCAATCTTGTATATTCATAGTCTTGGAGTCTGGCGGACGATGATAGTCCGGCTGTCCGGACACCCCCTAGTCCAGGACTCCCTCAGTAGCCCCTGAACCTGGCTTCAATGACGATGAGTCCGGCGCGCATAATGTTCGGCATTGCAAGGCGGGTTCCTCCTCCAAATAATCCATAGAAGATTGTGAACACCAAGATAGTGTCCGGCTCTGCAAAATAAATTCCACAGTCCATCGTAGAGAGAATATTATGTACACAATTTCAATCTGCTGACGTATCTTGTAGCGTGACGTCACGCCACTACCAAGCCTTTACTTGAATTGTTTTTTATTATACCACCTCAGCTCGTCTAGCGAAGCGGTTTCCTTGGCACGTCTTGTCGAAG
Organism: Triticum timopheevii; assembly: GCA_963921465.1. Classification (NCBI taxonomy): domain Eukaryota; kingdom Viridiplantae; phylum Streptophyta; class Magnoliopsida; order Poales; family Poaceae; genus Triticum; species Triticum timopheevii. The sequence goes on along the minus strand of OY997274.1, from coordinate 3,261,102 downwards.
CAGAGATCGTGTTCCCCTTATTCCGGGATCCTCATCAATACGGACGTGGGTAACCCAATCGGGCCATTGTTGGTGGCGCTTGGGAGATAAGCGAGTTTTACCAGGCTGGTGGGGACGTATAGTCTTCGTCCGCCTATATATAAGGGGATAAGGATCCGCCTTTTTACCTACGCCTTCTTCCTCCTTTGCTTATCCATCTCCGCGCACTCGAGCTCCAGCGCTCAAGTTCGCGCATCTCGTCTCGACCTTCTCCGACCATGTCCAGAGTGGGAGGTAAATGGTTGGCCTCCACCGTTAAGGAGGAGCACATCGCCAAACTGCGCAGCGCCGGATACCTTTCCGGTGACATCGCGCACCGGCTGCCCGACAAGGGGCAGCTCATTCCCACCCCCATGCCCCATGAGAGGGTCGTATTTCTCCCCCACTTCCTCCGCGGACTGGGCTTTCCACTTCAACCCTTTGTCCGGGGGCTCATGTTCTACTACGGCCTGGATTTCCATGATCTGGCGCCGAACTTCATCCTCAACATCTCGGTGTTCATCGTCGTGTGCGAGGCCTTCCTCTGCATCCAGCCCCACTTCGGCTTGTGGCTCAAGACCTTCAATGTCAAGCCGAAGGTAGTGAAGGGCACGCAGGCAGAGTGCGGAGGCGCCATGTTGGGCAAGATGCCCAATGTCTTCTGGTTCGAGGGGGCCTTTGTGGAGTCCGTCAAGGGGTGGCAGTCGGGGTGGTTCTACATCACCGAGCCGCGCGGCCCTACGTGGGCGCGGCCCCCAAGTTCAGATCTGGTATCCCTGTGCAGCTCACCTCCTGGAAAGAGAAGGGCTTTCTATGGGGTAGTTCGAAGGAGCTGACGGGACTCCAAGCCTGTATCCAGAAGCTGGTGAACAAGAAGCTCAGGCTTGTTAATGTGGTCCAAGTCATGCTCGTCCGCCGGATTTTCCCATGCCAAGAACGGGCATTCAACCTGTGGGAGTTTGATCCGGCACAGCACCAGGCGTTGAGCGGGCTCTTCGACACGACGTACGAAGGCACCTGGAGGGTGCTGTTTAAGGGTGCCGAAGCCCCCGCATCCGCGACGGAAGATCACGGATTTCACTCGCAGCGTCCAGCTGACGAGGTAAGTGATTCTACCCCTTTACGGGACACTTGTTGTTAATAGTTCGACCCTAAGCGGGTTTCAATCTCCCTTTTCCTTTGACAGGAATGGACGAAGAAGGCCGAGCAGCTCATCTGCCCGGCTCCCATGCCAGAAAACCCAGTGGACGCCCGTCTAGCAGGGCTACTGGTTCCGGCACCACATGTGGTGCCGGAGAAGAAGGCCAAGAAGGTGGCCACGGGCACTCGAAAGAGTTCCCGTTTTCAGGTGTCCGACGACTCCGAGGCGGATTCCTCCCCCGAAGATGAGGAGGAGGAAGAAGACTCTCTCCCAGAGGAGGGAGAGAGAAAGAGGAAGGCCTCCCCGACAGGGGAGGCCGAAGGGTCCAAGAGGGGAAGAACTATTCCCCTGGACAGCTCCGCCAACACCAACGTTGGCGATGAAGAGGCCAGGCCTCCGGCGAGATCGTAAGTATCCGGATTCCTGAATGATTTGCAATTTCTTTTGTGTCACATAGTGTCCCTCTAATGCCGCATACTGCCTGCAGTCCGGCCGACAATGATCTTCCCGCTTCGTCGAGCGGGTCGTTGGCTCCATCGGATGTGGATTCCATTCCGACTGCCTCCACCCCTCGCGCCGCTGAGGATGCCGAGGTGGGATCCCAGGAAGGGACCCATCAGGAGGAGGCTCCGGAGGTGCCGCAAGGCAGCCTCCCGGACTTTGCGCCGGACTCCACACTGGAACCCGCAGTGGTTCCGGAGTCCGGCAGGTGGCCCCTTCGCAAGAAGGGCAAGACCGTGACACCGGCGGCCCCCGTCCAACCGGAGGCGCCGGACAACTTGGTGGAGGCGCTCAAAGGCACTTCCATCGAGGAAGAACACCGCACTATCATGAGTGCGGTGATTCAGAAGGTTCAACTCGCCAAGAGCGGGCTGACCGAAGCCTGCAGTAGCCTTCTAACATGCTTTGAGGTAAGAAGTTAAAATTATGTAATGTAATACCGCATAGACAGTAGCCCCTGATGCTCAGTTCGGTGTTCGGAAAGAAAAGCCGGACTGAGGATCTAAAAAGATGTACGCAGGGTTGCTAAAAATTATGTCAATATGGGTTTGCAGGCTGCGCTGCTGACCTCTGCCGCACTGACTGCGGAGGTCGGTGCTTTGAAGCAGGACCTCGAGCGGTCCGAGCAAGAGCTCGGCCGTGCCAAGAAGTAGCTCGAGGACAAAGAAGGTGAATAACACCACTTTGAATAGTTACCTTACAGAAAAGGATTTAGGTTGCAATAAAAATGACAAGGATAACGTGGGTACTGCAGGGGCCACGAATGAGGTGGCGACCCTGAAGGAGGCTGTGTCCGCGGCCGAACGCAATGCGGCCGCGGAACGGGCAGAGCGAGAGAAGCAGGAGGCGCGGGTGGCGGAAGTGCGGCAAGAGCTCCAGGCTCTCATGGAAAAGCATGAGAGTTTGGAGCGCGACTCAAAGACTCGAGAGTCCGAGCTTGCCTCGGCTCTCGAAAGTGCCAAAGCCGCCAAGGCCGAGGCCCATAAGGCCCTTCAGGAGGTTGAGGATGTGAAGAAAATAGCGGCGGGTAAGGCATTTTTCATGCAAAGCAAGCATGTTAATGTAAACTACCTGACACTTACCCGAATTCGGAGCTCTCCAGGGTCGTTTGCAGATCTGCCTCGCAGTGTATCCGATGCCGCCACATTCTACTGTGGTGAGGAGGGAAGCTCAACGGAGAAGGTCTTCTGGTCTCAGTACGCTAAGGCCGGCCTTCCCGTGCCCCCTAGCGACCAGCTGAAGCAGCTGGTTGAGCTCCATAAGGTAGCCGAGCAGGCCATGAAGGGCCTCATAGTCCGGCTGTGGCCTGGAGAGGCCATGCCTGGGAGCTACTTCGGCCTCGTGCGGCGGCTGGTGGATGCGTGCCCCTGGGTGGAGGTCATCAAGCGCTCCGCCTGTATTGAAGGCGCTCGTCGGGCCCTTGCCCGCGCAAAGGTGCACTGGGGCAGGCTGGATGCGCAGAAGCTTATCACTGACGCGCCGCCAGCGGGCAAGGAGTATCGTACGCCCGAGATGTACTATAAGACTATCCTGAAGGGTGCCCGCAAGATTGCGGATGAGTGCCCCAGAGATGTAATTATTGAGTAGACTCGCTATGTATTATCCTGTGCGCTGAAAACTTTGTTCATATGCGCTAAGCAACGCTTGTTTGATTTAAAATATTACCTTCTGTGCGGCCGTTTATAAAATCTGAGAGATGGCAAGTCGTCGGCTTCAGCCCTCAAGCTACGAGTGCTGGGGTGTTCGGGATAAATTTGAGCACTCTTGTTCCCATTCTTGGGTCCATCTAGGGAGGCGCTCAACACAACGAACAAGGCAACCGGACTTATAATGCTTGAACACTCTCTCTTAGCCATAGAATTCTATAATTTTAAATTTCAGCGAAGCCCCTAGTACTCGGAAGAGCGAGTTCGGGGCGCTATCCACGCCTTGGCCGGACATTATCCGGTTCTTCGCTTGAAGCGGCATAAGTCTTTCAGGACTCGAAAAGACCTCTCGAACAGCGACCAGTCTCTCGCCTTATCATGACAGTCAGTTTTAGCTTTCTCCACTGAGGCGCTCGCCCAGCTCAACCGGGGTGCAATCGCAGTGGTTCTCCCAGTGCCACCTTAGCCGACAGAATGGAACATAAGGTACCAAAACGTGGGAGCCGGGCAAACCCAACTATTGACCCAAGACATGATTCGGAGCCGATTCATATAATGCTATAAGTTCGGGGTGCCGCACTTGTGAAAGTGTTCGGACTTATCACACCATAATGCGGGGAACATAAGCCCCTGGTGTATTCGGCCGTACAAAAATATACGGGTGCAAGATGTCATTAGTGAACATATATGTAAAGTAATGCGATAACAGGCAAAAAGTGCTACATTATTTATTCAAGGAATTCTGCTATGAGTGCGGAATGATACAAATAGTGCGGTAAGCAAGGGATTGGACTAATTAAACATGTCCCCCTCCAGGGGTGGGCAGCGGACTGTTGTATATAATTTAATGCTCGTAATGGAGACCACCTGAGTGTTCGTCGCAGCCTTTTTCCCTCCCTGGCTGTTGCATCGGAGTGCGGCGGGTTCGCCGCCGGACAGGGCCTCTGATGAACGGAGTCCTGTATATACAAAGAAGGAAAATAATAAAAAAGAGCGACACACTTGTGAGCCCCTGGTGTGGTCGAGCCGCACTCTGGGTCTGTTGTGGTCGTGCCCCTCCCCCTAGGCCCATGGTATCTCCAGAGCATAATGATGTACGCGGAGGGTTGGTCTTGCAGTTAGGAAAGGGCTGGGGTTGGGGCCGCATTGCTACGCGTGCTCGGAACGTGCCAGGTGGTCTTGGTTGATGTTGCTCCGGGCGCGTTTGGCCGTGTCCGGCCGTTTAACGGCCGGACTCGAAAGTTGCCTTAGAAGGCTGCTCTGTACTTCTGCCGCGAGAGCCGCTGTATGTTCCTCCGTTCGGAGGGAGCGTTCCGTATTTCCATTGACCGTGATGACTCCACGAGGGCCTGGCATCTTGAGCTTGAGGTATGCGTAGTGCGGCACCGCGTTGAACTTTGCGAACGCGGTTCGTCCGAGCAGAGCATGATAGCCGCTGCGGAACGGGACTATGTCCAAGATTAACTCCTCGCTCCGGAAATTGTCCGGGGATCCGAAGACCACTTCCAGTGTGACTGAGCCTGTACAATTGGCCTCAACACCTGGTATGACGCCTTTGAAGGTCGTCTTTGTAGGTTTAATCCTTGAGGGGTCTATGCCCATCTTGCGCACTGTATCTTGATAAAGCAGGTTCAGGCTACTGCCGCCGTCCATCAGGACTCTCGTGAGGTGAAATCCATCGATGATTGGGTCTAAAACCAATGCGGCGAATCCACCATGGCGGATACTGGTTGGATGGTCTCTTCGATCGAAAGTGATCAGGCAAGAGGACCATGGATTGAACTTAGGGGCGACTGGCTCCATCACATATACGTCCCTTAGTGCACGCTTCCGCTCCCTCTTGGGTATATGGGTTGCGTATATCATGTTCACCGTCCACACTTGTGGGGGGAAACCCTTCTGTCCTCTACTGTTCGGCGGTCGGGTCTCTTCCTCGTCGTCGCTGTGTAGCCCCTTGTCGTTGTTTTCGGCAATCAACTTGCCTGCCTGCTTAAATACCCAACAATCTCTGTTGGTGTGGTTAGCTGGCTTTTCGGAGGTGCCATATATCTGGCATGAGCGGTCGAGTATTCGGTCCAGATTGGACGGACCCGGAGTGGTTCTTTTGAATGGCTTGTTCCGCTGACCGGGTTTAGAGCCTCAGAATCCGGCGTTGACTGCCGTATCCTCCTTGTCATCGCCGTTAATGCGGCGTTTATTTTTGCTTCGACGCGACCTGCCATTGTGGTCCTTAGTGTCCGGACTACCAGCATTTGTGCTGAGGTTGTTGCTGCGAGCTAGCCAGGTATCCTCTCCCGCACAGAAGCGGGTCATTAATGATGTGAGGGCTACCATGGATTTCGGCTTTTCCTGTCCTAGGTGCCGGGCTAGCCACTCGTCGCGGATGTTATGTTTGAAGGCTGCGAGGGCCTCTGCATCCGGACAGTCGACGATTTGATTTTTCTTTGTTAAGAACCGTGTCCAGAATTGCCTGGCCGATTTGTCTGGCTGCTGGATTATGTGGCTTAGGTCATCGGCGTCTGGTGGCCGCACATATGTGCCCTGGAAGTTGTCGAGGAATGCGACTTCCAGGTCCTCCCAACACCCAATTGACTCTGCGGGCAGGCTGTTAAGCCAGTGCCGAGCTGGTCCTTTAATCTTGAGCGGGAGGTATTTGATGGCGTGGAGATCGTCGCCGCGGGCCATATGGATGTGAAGGAGATAATCTTCGATCCAAACCGCGGGGTCTGTCGTGCCATCGTAGGATTCAATGTTTACGGGTTTAAACCCTTCAGGGATTTGATGATCCATTACTTCATCAGTGAAGCATAGCGGGTGTGCGGCGCCTTTGTATTGAGCAATATCACGACGTAGCTCAAGGGAGCGTTGTCTGCTGTGTTCGGCCCGGCCAGAGTTGTTGTATCCGGCTCGACGGTATTCGTCGTGGGTCGTGGGGCGCCCACGTGATCCATAGATAGATCTGGATTGTCTTGCCTTATCCTCCAATATGTCCCGCAAGTCCGGCGCGTTCCCTCGTGGCTTCGTACTTTTCGAGCAATGCCGGGGTACGGTCTTGATGGAAGGCCTGGATGCCTCTCTGTCGCGACCACGGGCTGGTCGGTCGGCCGTATTGTGCGCTGGTGATGAAGGTATATATGCTTCCTCCTCTAATCGGGGAGCAACTTGCGTTTTGGGTAGCTTTTGGAGGGGCGTTCGAATTCATACTCTTCGGCCACGAGGACCTCGGTCCATCTGTCGGCCAGCAGGTCTTGATCAGCTTGAAGCTGCTGCTGTTTTTCTTTAGGCTATTTGCTGTGGCCATTAGCCTGCGTTTGAAACGCTCTTGTTCGACGGGATCCTCGGGCACGACGAATTCGTCATCGTCGAGGCTTGCCTCATCTCCGGAGGGAGGTATATAATTATCATCCTCGACCTCTTCGTCTGTCGCTCTCTTGTGAGGGCTTGCTTCTGCATCCTCCTGCGCTAAATCTTGCTGGAGGGGATTGTCTTCGGCACTTTTTGGGGTGTTATTATCTCCTGTGCCGGAATCTCCATTCTTGCTGTGGCGGGATTTAGAGCGGCGCGCTGACGTCGGCGCTTAGGCTGTTTCTTTAAGGAATCAGCCTCAGCTGCTTCTTCGCCTTCCCCATCTTTTGGGGTGTCCACCATGTATATGTCATATGACGAGGTGGTCTTCCAGTACCCTATAGGCGCTGGTTCTTGTTCGTCTCCGGCATCGTCGGCCATACCGTCGATGTCTTCGGAGTCATAGTCTAGCATGTCGGTTAGATCGTCGACAGTGGCTACAAAGTGGGAGGTGGGTGGGCTTTGAATTTCTTCGTCGTCCGCATCCCAACCATCCTAGCCATAATCCGGCCAGGGCTCTCCGGATAGCGAGAGATGCTTTAGTGAATTTAG